>CM031709.1:13900669-15380669 GCA_018466805.1 Hippocampus abdominalis
ATTGCATAATAATGAGACACCGGACACCAGAGTGTTCATTATGTGCGGCTGCAAACAAACGCACGCGCCCCCCCCCCCCCCCCCGTGCTGCCAGGGCAAACCATTATGAAAAGAGGAGGATTTCACTAGTCCTAACAGAAGCGTCTCACCAAACACGTCTGCTTTTTTTTATTGAACAATACAAAAACGTCTGCTCACAATGGTCGCTTCCTGTGTAGCGACGAGACACAAGGGAGCGCCGCGACACGAGGGAGCGTCACTTCACTCCTCTCGGCTTTGCTACCTCCTCTCGGCTTTGCTACCTCGCGAAGCTACACGAGTTAGCGTTGCTACACGAGGTAGCGAAGCCGAGAGGAGTGAAGTGACGCATTCAAGTGCGCTCAGTTAGTTCGAGAACCGAAATTTGTTCGTCATCCGAGGCATAAAAAACTCGAAATTTTAGTTCGAAAACCGAATTGTACGAGAACCGAGACGTCCGAAAACCGAGGTTTGACTGTATGTGAATGATAAAAGTAAATTACACCTTTGTTTAAGGAAATCTTAGGTGCTTCATTAAATGTTCTGTAAAATATATGTTCATTAAATTTCAAAATTTTCGGAGTGTTCTTGTGCTTCTTTAGACCAAAACAAAGGGAAGACATATTATTTTGGTTATTTATAGCAGAGTATGGTATAATTTTTAATGGTCCGGCCCACTTGACATCTACAGAGGCCGTATGTGGCCCACCATGTGAAATGAGTTTGACACCCCTGGTTTAGACCATGGGTTCAAACTCATTTCACATGGTGGGCCACATAGTTGTCAAGTGGGCGGGACCATATACTCTGGTATAAATAACCAAAATAAGGTCTTTCCTTTGTTTTGGTATAAAGAAGCACAAGATCATTCAGAAAAATGTTGACATTTAATAAACATATCTTATACAAATCTGGCGGCCCGGTAGCCCAGTGGTTAGCACGTCGGCTTCACAGTGCAGAGGTACCGGGTTCGATCCCAGCTCCGGCCTCCCTGTGTGGAGTTTGCATGTTCTCCCCGGGCTTGCGTGGGTTTTCTCCGGGTGCTCCGGTTTCCTCCCACATTCCAAAAACATGCATGGCAGGCTGATTAAACACTCTAAATTGTCCCTAGGTATGAGTGTGAGAGTGGATGGTTGTTCGTCTCTGTGTGCCCTGCGATTGGCTGGCAACCAATTCAGGGTGTCCCCCGCCTACTGCCCGAAGACGGCTGGGATAGGCTCCAGCACCCCCCGCGACCCTAGTGAGGATCAAGCGGTTCGGAAAATGGATGGATGGATGGATGGAAGATCATTCAGAAAAATGTTGACATTTAATAAACATATCTTATACAAATCTGGCGGCCCGGTAGCCCAGTGGTTAGCACGTCGGCTTCACAGTGCAGAGGTACCGGGTTCGATCCCAGCTCCGGCCTCCCTGTGTGGAGTTTGCATGTTCTCCCCGGGCTTGCGTGGGTTTTCTCCGGGTGCTCCGGTTTCCTCCCACATTCCAAAAACATGCATGGCAGGCTCGTTGGGCACTCTAAATTGTCCCTAGGTATGAGTGTGAGCGTGGATGGTTGTTCGTCTCTGTGTGCCCTGCGATTGGCTGGCAACCAATTCAGGGTGTCCCCCGCCTACTGCCCGAAGACTGCTGGGATAGGCTCCAGCGCCCCCCGCGACCCTAGTGAGGATGAAGCGGTTCGGAAAATGGATGGATGGATGGATCTTATACAAATCATTTCATGAAGCACTTTAGATTTCCTTAGACAAATGTGCAATTTACATTTATCATTCACATACATGCACTGCAAGTGATCCCACTGATTGTACAAAGGCACACAACTTTAATAAGTAATTGGTCTTGAAAAATATAGTAATGCACTTTAGATTAAACAAGATTTATAAAGAAAGGAATTTTTACACCATTTACACATGTGCATATAAAATCTAAATTTAATCCTACAATTTACAAATTAAGGAGAGTGCTATTAAATGTGTAAAGAATGAAGTCTTCACATGTCCTTGATAGCATCTGCTGTGTTGTGTCTGTCTCAGTGACAGACAGAGGCTGCCGTTGTCTTCTTCTCTGATCAAACAATGTTGTCTTCTACTCTGATCAAAACAGTGTGCCCCTAGCGGAAACTCAATGAATTGCACCTTGTTAAAATTATTCATTCCGTGTCTTTCATACGTTTTTTTACATTTAAATTATCCTGCGGGCCTGATCAAACCTCCTTGGGGGACTGTTCCGGCCCGCGGGCGGTATGTTTGACACCACTGGTTTAGACTGTCATGTTGCATCACTGTACGGCAAGTGAGAAAAACATCACACATTCGTGTCGGCCACTAAAGATCCATTTGAACCGTTTCATAAAAGATTCCATGTGAGCCATGCATACTTTGGAAATTTAAAACGAATTTAAATATTATTTTCCTTTTTCTTTCCAGTTCTGTTGCAGACTGTTGAACCGGGTTGAAGCGATATGTCAGCCCATCCACCATATTGTATGTGGTGTGGAAATTGTAAAAACTCAAAGAAAGCGACAATTTCTCACGTTCACACACTGAGAGAGTGTGTCGTTTATTTCGCACACCCCAAAAAAGCTCCCGCGCAAAACTGATACCCGCTGAAAGTCCGTTTCCATAGCAACAGGCAAACTAAACATGGCGGTCCTTAAAGGGACTGCAATTACTTCTACCAAATGACCGTGAACACCGAACATCACTTCCTCTCACCCTGAACTCTCTGACAAGCATATGAAAAAAACATTGCATTCACACATTTGCAGTTGGTGGTGAATTTTGTATATAGAAGTCACTACATTGGCTTTAATATTAGCCATAAATTCGGTAAATATCACAAAACTGAGCTAGGATAACATACAATCAAAAGCAAAAATCCCGTTTTAATCCCGGGAGTTGGTCTTGATGATACATCTGCAAGGATGAAGCATATTCACAATTTGCCACATCCAAAATCATATCAGCTAAATCTTACATGTACAGTCTCCCAAACTTTTGATCTACTGATTAATTATTAAAAGTATCCCCCCTCTCTCTCTCTCTCTCTCTCTCTCTCTCTCTCTCTCTCTCTCTCTCTCTCTCTCTCTGCCATGCGCGCATACGCATCAACGCAAACACCCCTGAATGTCTGGAAAACCTTTTTTGTGTGGTTTACAATTGATATTTGAACTCAAAAGTTGGATTGGCCCTCACGATACATGCATAGTAGTTTCACTGAAGCGTCGCATGCAATGATTATGTAAGCTTATGTTATATTATTAATTATCATTTTATGTTTGAGCATCATATTATTTCATATTAAGCATTCCCAAATTATATTCTGTTGTTTAATAATTGCTTAGACATGTTTTTATGTTGATATGTTCTGATTGGCTGTTGAAGTAAGAGAAGCAGGAAGTGCTTTTAGTTACGGGAGTTGTCTTCAATAACGTGCTGCGGTGCAGACGTCTTTTTGTTGTCCTCTTAATAAAGCTGCATTTAAAGGATTCCCTCTCTCCTTCTGCCGTTCGCAAAGTAGTGATATCCACTGAAGAACAACGAACCCCTCAACTTACAATTATATTAAATTATGTTCCATTTTAGTTCTGTGCTCTGTGCTTTCCCTTTGTTGTCTTTTTCAATTCAATAATTATCTCTTATTTCCTCATCAAAATAGCGGAATGAGCGTATTTCCTACATCCAGGACAAGCAGGAAAAAAGGATGAGCAGGAAATGAAGCGAAGCGCACCCCAGTGTTTGGTTTGGACCCTCAGCTTTCCGTTGCCAACTCAGGCAGTTGGCTTTTCACTCACACAGGAGACGTTGCCGTTTGTCTTTCTACCGCCAAGAAACATTTTAGAAACATTTTTTTAACACCTGTGTCCTACACAAACTGCCGTCCAACTGTCTGTGGAATATTTTTCTCTTCGTACCAGAAAAGCGGTGTCTGGTACGTACGGTGGCACAGCCAGCATGTGGCAGTGTTGCACTGCAAGCCCATCGACAGAGAGAGAGAGCGGGGGGGGACGTGCAGACTTCGTCGCCATCTTGAAGTCCCAGGCGATCTCTTCCATTCAATTATACTGGGGTCATTGTTTCACTCCAGCATTTTAAAGTCGAGTAAATCGGTTTGTTAGAAACATCCTACACAGAGTTATGATACCAGATACCCAGGTCATGCCATAATCGAGGCTTTCAAATATATTTAATATTAAGGGAAGCTCAAATGCTATTTTGACCAAAAAGATCTCACAAAAACAACGCAACAAGAATTAACTTGAACTTGTATTAAATATTCTTTTGTTTTTCTTGCTATCACATGACCAACAGTGTTGTATCAATTGAAACATAATTAAAAGCTTTGAAAACAAATATTCAAACATTCTATTTTGACCTCATTTGGGGCTTATTATAATGGAGGTCAAAATTAAAATATTTTCTAATCTATTTTGGGTTAAATTTTTACAGTATCTGATTCCAGGAAAGTAATGCCTCACCAGTCATGAACCACGCCACTCATTGTAGGAGTAAATCAACCTAGGGTGGGCAACGGGCAGTGGCCTAAAGGCCACACTTTAAATAAATACACTTTTGATTCATTGAATAAATTGATATTGGTTTTGAGTTAGGACTGCACACCTGACGTGTCTCACTGCCACAAAAGTAACAAATTGTTTCATATTTCGCATTGCTATTGCTTGTTAGTTGTTTTGCACTGTTCTGTGATTGACTGGTGACCAGTGTACCCCACCTACTGTCCGTTGACAGCCGGTATAGGCTCCAGCAAGCCCATGACCCTTATGAGGATTAGCAGTTTGGAGAGTGGCTGAATGGATGTTTTGCACTGTAACTGTTGTTGTTGTTGTTGTTTTTCTGACCCTGAATTGTATTTCTTATTCTTGACTTAAAGGTAATTTTATAAATATTTATTATTTAATTTGGGAGTTGGGGGGATTTTACTGTTTCTAGCAAAATATACTGTATGCTTCAGGTGAGCAATTGTAGCATATATTTTGTTCCAGGTTTGTAGTTGAACACTTTTATAGTTATTGATTATCTAACACAATTCATATGATTAGAGATTGTAATGTATAATAATTCATTTTGCTTATTGGTTAATATGACCAAGCATTTGGATATCTTACAGAACAAAAAATATGTATTGCAGTTGAAACAACCCAGAATCGTAGTTGATTTGACCCAGCATTTGGGGGACGGTATATGTATTAACAAACACGTAGTTTGAAACATCCCATAACTGCAGTTAATTTGAAAAAAGATTTTAGGAAAATCATTCTCACCTGTTGGGTTAAATGGATCAACCGCATGGGTTTGTATTTAATGGAATAACCCGTCCAGCTGGGTAAAATTTAAGTACGGTACTGTTGAGATGGGGCTGTAATAAAAAAAGAAGCTCGGTTAAAAAGAAAGAAAAAAGGGTTGTTTTTTATATTTGGTCAAAAATAACCCAAATTGGTTTCTTTTTAACCGAGATACTTTGTTATTACAGCCCCATCTCAACAGTACCGGACGGTATTATTTCTTATCTTTGTGCTGTTGCATCAATGTACGATGAGGACAAATTATCAGTGTGTATTTTCAAAGTACTGTGACGAAAGAAATTAAAATAGTAATATTTTTTCTGCATACAAATTGTTACTCGACGCGCTATCTGGATTGCATTCGAAATCTCGTTTCTAATTTCGTTTTATTATACTCCAGTCCAACAGAAGGCAGTAGTGAACCGTATTCCTCCACTTGTCCACCGCCAAAACGTTTATTTCAGAGAAGAAATATTTTTCTTTACAGAAGATCCTGACAAAGCGGCTTGGATTATTATTTATAAAATACAAAGGACCTCATAAGCAACGATGTATGCTAGGACTAATACCGGCAGCTCACATGGAGATTTTCCTGACAGAAATGGAGTGAATTATGTGACACCGACAGAGTCTTTTGGCCATTGCTCCCAATTATTCTGGAAAAAGGATCCACACGACGTAAGAATGCTCACTGCCTAAAATTTTGGCGAACGAATCAGATTATTTTTTTATAACAGGAACCAAATACATCTCTTTCTCGGTAGTACTGTACTAATATTGAAATATATTTGTCATGTGTGAGTCTCACGTCAATCTGTCAAACTATACGTTGTAGTTTGTGTGGGCATCTTCTTCAGCCTTTTGCTAAAACACCGGAACGGCTTGTGGCCTATTTGAGTATTTGCTCCAATCAACGTTTAGTGGTTTAATCTCGTGTCGGTCGTGTTTCCAAGACGGAGACAACTCGCATCACGTAAAGTGCATCTTCCGTACCAAGTAAATATATACTGCGCCTGGTCCGGAATAACGTAGCGACTGGCGAATGTTGTGGAAAATCATCGAGACAAGCTATTGCTAACATTTAAGACGGACCTTGTTGGTAGCTGTGGAGTCCCTGCTAAACAAGGTGGCGCATGAACTATACATTTTTGTGTGTGTGAGAGTTAAGTAAATGAGAAAGTTTGTCCTGGACCGTTAGCTGGAATCAGAATGATTTTGTTTTAAGCTTGCATGAGTATTGACTGCAACATTGTGATCTCAAAGAAACAAAACGATGCTTGACCAACCGGAAACAAGAGCGGAAGGAATCCTACTGGGGACTCAAAAAGCATTTTGTAATGCCAGGCTGCAGTTCGTAGTTGTGGGATCTGGGGTATTTCCCCAACCCACTCACTAATCTACTGTACTCAATTTTTTTAAAGTGCGTGTGTGTTTGTATAGGGCACGACCGGAATTTTTTGAGAGTGATGCTGATTTTTGGCAGAAAAAAATACAAATGACCGATTAATTCAAATAATAATAATACACAAAATATTATGTTTCCCCCCCCAATGCATTTCAATGGGCATCAGTTATGTGGATTTTTGCTATTGATGGTCAGCCCTGGTCCCTATTCCCGCCAAACAGGCCAGCTGTAAAAAAATAACTTAATGCATTTTCTTTTTTGGTTCCTAAAATGTGTTATGTGATGCAAATGCATTTCATGAAGTTATAAGGGCATTCATCGTTGTCATACGTGTATTTCTGTTACCGGTGATTACCATTGATTGTTTTGATTTATGATGTGCTATGGGTTTATCTTATTATTTAAAAAAAATAAAATGTCTAGAGGATGTATGTAGAATAGTGACATTCCGATTAATTTCTTGCACAACTTGCGTTGCTCACCTAACATTGCTTGTAAAAATTAACATTTGCTTTGTTTTGAATGACAGCTCCGTAGAATTACCTTCTCAACAAATTTCATAATACAGTCAAACCTCGGTTTTCGTACTTAATCCGTTCCAGAAGACTGTTCGAAAACCGAATTGTTTGAAAACCGAAACCATGTTTCCCATTGAAATCAATGTAAAAATTTGCTTACAAACTGTAATATGTTTTATTTTCACCAATTTTAACATTAACATAGTAACATAAAAATTGAAGGAACATCTCTCTCTCTCTCTCTCTCTCTCTATCTTTTGTGGGGCGTGCGCCTATCCCAGCTGTCATCAGGCAGTAGGCAGGGGATTTCGGCATCCCGAACTCCTTCGCCAACACAGACACACGCACACCTGACTCATATTTCGCGATCAAATCTTTCTTAAATTTGATAGTTTTGCGCACTATTTTCCTCTTTTCTTCACCAGGTTTACCACTTCCACTTGCTCTCTTTGGTGCCATGATTAGGGGCTGATACACGATGCAAAAATAACAGTCCGATATTACGTAGTTCTCACCAAACACGTCTGCTTTTAAAAAAAAAAATCTTTATTGAACAATACAAACTCGTCTGCTCACAATGGACGCTACACGAGGAAACTGTTTCTGTATGTTTATTGCATAATAATGAGACACCGGACACCAGAGTGTTGATTATGTGCCGCTGTATTGAAAACTGCCCGCCGTAAACAAACGCACACACTCCCCCGTGCTGCTGGGGCAAACCATTCTGAAAAGAGGGGGGTTTCACTCCCCCTAACAGAAGCATCTCACCAAACAGGTCTGCTTTTTTTTACTGAACAATACAAACTCATCTGCTCACAATGGACGCTACAGGACACCAGAGTGTTGATTATGCGCCGCTGTATTGAAAACTGCCGACCATAAACAAACGCACGCACTTCTCCCGTGCTGCTGGGGCAAACCATTCTGAAAAGAGGGGGGGTTTCACTCCTAACAGAAGCGTCTCACCAAACACGTCTGCTTTTTTTTTATTGAACAATACAAACTCGTCTGCTCACAATGGATGCTACACCAGGAAGCGTTTCACCAAACACGTCTGCTTTTTAAAAAAAATCTTTATTGAACAATAAAAAAACGTCTGCTCACAATGGACGCTACACAGGATGCGAAGCCAAGAGGAGTGAAGTGACGCATTCAAGTGCGCTCAGTTAGTTCGACAACCGAAATTTGTTCATCATCCGAGGCATAAAAAACTCGAAATTTCTGTTCGAAAACCGAATTGTACGAGAACCGAGACGTTCGAAAACCGAGGTTTGACTGTACAATTCCAATGCAGTTGGCACGCAAATTATGTTGAACCTATATTTAATTTAATACACTACAAAAACAAAATATATAATGTTAAAACTGATACAATTGATTGTTTTTAACCAATAAATAATCATTAACGTTGAATTTTCTGGCTTAAATATGTTCCAAAAGGCTCGGACAAGGTCATGTTCACCGCTGTCTTACATCACCTTTTCTTTTAACAACATTCAATAAATGTTTGGGAACTGAGAGCACAAATTGTTTAAACTTTATTGGTGGAATTCTTTCCCATCCTTGCTTGCTGTGCACCTTCAGCTGTTTAACAGTCTGGGGTCTCCATTGTCATATTTTATGCATCATAATGTTATATGACGCATAAAATGTTTTCAACGGGAAACAGGTCTGGACGGCAGGCAGGTCAGTGGGGTACCTGCACTCTTTTACTACAACGCCACACTGTCCTAACACTTGCAGAATGTGGTTTAGCATTTGTCTTGCTTAAATAAGCAGGGGAGTCCATGGAAAAGATATTGCTTGGATTGCAACATACATTTCTCCAGAACCCGTATGGGCCTTTCAGCCTTAACGGTGACTTCACAGATATGTAAGTTACCCATGCCATTGGCACCAACACAGCCCCATACCATCACAGATGCTGGCTTTTGAACTTTCCATCCAGAACAGCCCAATGGTTCTTTTCCTCTTTGGCCTGAAGGACACGACGTCCAGAATTTCCCAAAACAATTTGAAATATGGACTTGTCAGACCACAGAACACATTTCCATTTTGCATCAGTCCATCTTAGATGAGCTTGGGCATTTCTGACGGCGGCATTTCTGGGTGTTACTGATAAATGGTTTATGCTTTGCATAGTCGGGTTATGAGTTGCATTTACAGATGTAGCGCTGAGCTGTATTTACTGACATTAAAGTGTTCCTCAGCCCATGTGCTGATACCCTTGACACATTCGTTTTTTTGATGCAGTGTCGCCTTAGGGATCAAAGGTCACGGGCATTCAGTGTTAGTTTTCGGCGTTGACGCGTCCATGCAGTGATTTCTCAAGATTTACACATTGGGAAACCACTGTAACAAATTTGGGGTTTCGTAAATGTTCATCATGGGAATGCATATATCCATTTTGACTGATATGCATAATCAAGAATTCTGATACTCAAAAGTAAGTAAATATTTAAAGTGTAAATGTTTGAAAACTATGCATTAACAATGAACATAATTACATCAGCAGCTGGGTACTCCAGGTGTATTCAATAAAATAAATGGATCAAAATATGTTGTTTAACACTTAACACTGTACTCGTATGGTATCATGAATACAGTATACCACAAAATCTGTCTATATAGCATGGGCTACAAGTACATCCTGACTCTGTTAATATGATTATGTGTGTGTACTATTTATGTAAATAAACAACTCACCCCCTTTTATTAATACAAAAGCATGTAAGAGGAATTGAATGATTAAAATCAAGTGATTAATCTTTTGAAAAATGACCTTAGGCCAAACAAAAAAGATAGTGTGTTTTAGGTAACATGACATTTCAGCATAGGGTTGGTAGGTCGGACAAAGTTATTTTTTTTTAATCTTTTTTTTTTTTTCCATCAAAAATGTAAACAAAATAAACATAAAACAAGGAGACCATGAACCCCACGCTCGCCGCCAAAGGCGGCGAGAGAGTTGGGTAACCGGCGGCTGGGTGTTAGGTTCCGAGGTCGGCCGGGTCGCGATGGCACCGGCGGGGAGAGGTCCCCGACACCGGCCGCGGCCCGGCCTGGACTAGAGTTGCGTAGACTTGGCGGACGGTGCGTCGACGAGCGCGCGGATGCGCGGGTCGGGCGGTCGCGGAACGCCGACGGGCGCCTGACCGGGGGTGGGGGAGACGGGTGGGACGGGGAGCGGCCGGCCGCGTGACGCGCACCGACCGACTCCGCGCCCGACACCGTTCCCTACCCCCGCAACGCCGCCGCCACCTATTTAGTTTTCTCCCTGCTCCGGACTCGGGGGGCTGGGGCGCGCCGCCGCCTCTGCCCTCCTCCTCCGCCCTCCTCCACCCTCGGTTTTTACTCGGCCCATGGTGTTCATCAAATAGTTCGCTGAATTTATTCGATACAGCAATGGATGCAATTTTTTTAACATTACGGTGCGAGCATGCGACTGTAACACAGAAAACGCGGTTTAAACTGTCGTCAGAGATCGCGGCCGCTGCCATGATTCAATGTTGTTGACAGACGACAGGGCAAACGACGCACGCGCTCAACGTGAATATCACGAGAGTTTGCACCGATGTAAACCCTCTACACAAAAATGTAGAGGGTTGTTTGAAAAAAATGCCGACCGTAAAGTTTTTTTTCGACGTAGAAATTCTCGGTCGGTCGGGTTACCGGAAACACATTTTTTTTCTTCGCCTAATCCATGAGGTAATCCATTCTAACATTAAAACATATATAGAGAAACGTTATAAAGTTCACATTAATCACAGAAAGTCTTGTTTGGCCTTTGGAGGCACTTATGGTTTCTGCTTCGTTTCACCTGCAAACGAATTTGTTGTATGAACATACTGTATTTATAAAATAAAACAATATTTTTAAATAATGCCTGACCATAGAACAAACGCAGCATCCGGCCTGTCTTGGCCACGGTCAAGCCCACAGGGCGCGCTGCAAATATAATCACCCAGTTCAAGGTGGACCCCGCTTGCTGCCTGAAGACAGCTGACTGCACGACTGCGACCTTTGTGTGGATAAGTGGATCAGATAATGGATGGATGGACTTTCGATGTAATAATGTTCTGCAAATAGTCCAATGGCAGGTGTTCCGCTTGTTCTTCTGATCCATGACGCATTATTTGTCTTTCCCATCGCCTGCCCTCATACCACGTCACAGCATGCTGGTTGCATTGACTCTATATAGCGCTAATGCAGGGGTGCCCAAACGTTTTTGACAGAAGATCTACTTTTCGATCAACCAACCTCCCGCGATCGACCCGTTACCGAGCACGCGCGCAAACGCACGCACGTACGTACGTACACACACACGCCATGATAAGGAACAGCCTGACGTGGAGGCGTGCGACGCACTTAGGCAGCCTGTTAACGATCGTTGCTCAGGCGTACCGTTTTAAAATGCTTGTCTCGGAACCTCCAGATTCCCATTCTTTGCCCGTCCCCTCAGTGAATTGTACAAAACAAACTGAATGAGAATAATGATAACGATAAAAGATATAGCGCAACAACTCTGATCACAAGCTGCACCTTAAAAATACTTTTTGTGAAAGTGAGATTAATACAATGATTAGAGTGCAGTGTGCATTAACGCAAAAAATATATTCATAACATGCACAGAGACACAAATGTTCTTTTTCCCCCCTCTAGACCCCTCGGATCGACTTGGGACCAGTCCTTGATCTACTGGTCGATCTCGATCGATGTAATGGGCACCCCTGCGCTAATGCTTAAAAATGCGTCCAGTGTGAATGTAGCATAAGACTGGCTAAGTGAGTCACAGCCCAATCCAATAGAGCACAGGTGTCAAAAGTTATGGCCCAGGGGCTCGATCTGCCGCGCCATATCGTTTTATGTGGCCCCCAGAAGCAATTCAAGCATGTCAACATCCATGATGCTTGCTAAAGTCTGAACCTAAGAATCTAAATTGCCATATGTAATGTAATAATTACAATGTTTGAACAATCCATTATTATTGACTTCTGATGTCAAAACTAGTTATTTTTCTATTTGTTGTTCGGTGCGTATGTAATATGTGGAGGTGGTTAAACATGTATACGGTTTCACAAAATTCACAGTCCAGGGAAACCGTAAATAAAATGGGGCCTGCGACAAAAATGACTTTGACATGACAGACACAGCATGCATTTTCCCTCCCGAAGAGGGGACTGAAGGTATAAATCTCCAGAAAAAAACAAAAAACAAGAACTGATTCATGAGGCTGCAGTAAAGGCCTGGAAAAAAATTCAAATGAAGAATGCAACAATCTGGTGATGTCAATAGGTGGCAGGCTTGATGCCGTTATTGCAAGTAAGGGTTTATGCTGGGAATATCATTTTTATATTATTCGCTTCACGTTCCTTTAATGTCCGATCCACTACTTTTGCTCTCTTGTAAAGTGAGTGCTTTGTCCTGATTTGTTAAACACCGTTAATAACATCTGGAATTCTACATTTTTGCTAAATATTCATCTTTTGGTCTGAAACCCAAATGGCTTACACCAGTGCGAAAAGTTTGTCTAGAGGCTCGGGGCTCATCCTTGACTATCTACTTGAGACTATGAGTTAAATGGCTGTTGTAGTTTGCCAAACCCAAACATAATAAACTGTCGTATCCACAATGGATACGATGTGGCGGAGCAAAGCGGCCATTGAGATGAGATCATTATTTCAACATATAATTTTTGTGCCTTTTTTTTTCCTTCCCCGTTTGTTGTGCCGTGAGATTTATGTAATGTAAAATCGGATTCATTATCTTGAAGATTGGGGAAACACTGTCGTCACGTAAACAATTTCAATCTTTTCTGACAGTCGAGTTCAACCATCAACTGGTGTGATCAGCTCCCTTCATCGTCAGCTGCGCTCTCAAGCTCCAGTCTCTCTTCAGCCTCTCTCTCCAGTTCCAGTCTCTCCATAGAATCCAGAGCGCCAGTACCAGCAACATCCGCATCAGATGACATGGATTCAGATGAGAGGCCATATGTCTGTGACTTGTGTAACTGCGCCTACAAACATGCCAGCTCCTTGCTCAACCACAAGCTCACTCACAAGACTGGAGACTTCAGGTAGCGAGTCAAAAGTATTTTTGCAATGATGAAATTCCTTCTTTAAACTTTTTTTTTTTTTTTTTAATGTGACATTGACAAAATGTTTCCCTACTTTATTGGACGCTTTTAGTTTATGGAACGGATAATGAGCAGTGGAAATTAAATACCCAACCCACCCACCAAGGCTCATAGCTGAAAACAAGAAGGCAGATAGATATGCAAAAATAAGCACACAACATCAACACTGTTTTTTACGACTGCAGGTTGGGACATGACGACATATGATATTGCAAAAAGTAGGTAAACTGGTAGTATGTCGATATATGAAGGAGAATTACAGAATGTATATTCTCAACACATTTCATGTAAGTGGCCTTAATTAGAATAAATCTGTCCCGAAAAGAAAAATCTTCATGTATGGGAAGGAGGGGGGAAACCTCACTTTGTCCATGTCTTGTGTATTTTGCTTTGTTCCGGCTCCCATCGTATGTTTGTCTGATCGCTGCCGGAAGTGTGCCGCCCATGTACAACAACATTTCAATTTCGCAGCCTTTTTGGGACATGTTGGCCATCCAAAAAAAACATTCAGAACTCCAAAGCCACATGCCATCCATCAGTGAATAAAACAGTTTGAAAAGTAGTCATCTTGTATTTTTGAGCCCACTTCAAACATTTGAAGTATATGAAGTGCGAGTTGACATTTGTCCTAGTCTCAGGGTTCCTGCAGATCCTTAACAGACAATGAATCCATGAATCAAAAAAACAGGCCTTAATTGGCATTAAAATGACTGAAATCAGTTTCTAAAACTTTTTAAAATGTTAATACATTAGTAGGATGTTATGAATGTAAATATGCTCAAATCTCAAAATAAATTAACATTCTTCAAAAACTAATTTACCGAATGACTCATGCAATCACAATAGCAGAATCAACAACATAGAGATTATATATAATCAGGATTCTTTCTAGCAGATGCATGTCATTTATGGACTTGAGCAAGGTTAGACAGCGTGGCACATAAACAATATTGAGAAGTTACTTTGTTTCAGTTTAATGGAATTAAAATGTCTTGAATTTAACTTGCCTGAAGCTTTAGGAAAGCTCTACTCTGCCAACACGGGTCAGATCTTTCAAATCATTGTCATTTTGCTCTTTCCATGGAGAAATAATCACCAATATTCAATATGTGTGAGACTGACCAATACTCTTGTAATCATCTCTTTAACATTCAACATGTTTTTTTTTCTTCTCTTTATACAATACAGATGCGACTTTTGCAGCAAGCCCTACACCAACTACATGTCTTTGCGTAACCATATGCGAATCCATGGTCAGAAGCGCTACATGTGTGATCGTTGTGGGAAGGCCTTTCGTTTGGCACGGTATCTCCGGAACCACCAGAGGATCCATGATGATGGGCCAAACCGATTTGACTGCCCTTCCTGCTCCAAGAGTTACAGGACAATGCTAGAGCTGGCTCAACACCGTTGTAGTGCTGCAACACCCAGCCAGGTGGGTGTGTGTAAGATGGTGTTCAGAAATCATAGCTGTTTCAGTGGTGTCTCCAAAACAATTCAACGTCAGACGTTCGTCCGGGTGTTAAAAGCCAATATGTGTTCTTGAATAAATTACCGTATTGGCCCGAATGTAAGACGGCCTTGATTATAAGACGACCCCCTCTTTTTCAAGTCTCAAGTTTGAAAAAAGACTTTTTGAACACCAAATTAATTTTGGTGTTCAAAGAAGAAAAGAATTACAGTACATTTGAAACAAATGATTATAACAATATATTTGAGAGAAAAAAGCATGTTATTTTGCCTCATTCAAATCTTAAGAACTGAACATTTAAATATGTAAACTAAAGTGCAATCACCTTCGTAAATGAATGGCTTCTGGTTTTTGAAATGTAAATTACATCATAACTTCTCCTCAGCTACCGGTTAACCTGGCCGATCTTCGACCCACTTTTCTCCAGATTGTCGCTACGTTTCTCCATTTTCTGTTATCTCTTCTATTATTTTCTTATTTTTCTTCTTCGTGCTACCGCTATTTTTATTTTTATTCTTCGTGACAGGGGTTCACTTTGGCCTGGGGAGTCAAGATCAGCATTCGCTGCAATGATATCTGGCGCTATCTAGCGTTGTGAATGGGTATAATGTCTAGACCCCGAATATAAGACGACACCCACTTTTTCAGTCTTATTTCAATGCAAAAAACACCGTCTTATATTCGGGCCAATACGGTACATTTTTCTTGCAGGGTGGTATGGTAAGTCGCATATTCTCAAAGGCACGTGTCTCTGATTGGCGTGCGTTCCTCTCTACCGCTCCAAAAGTACCTATGTTGTCAAGACGGTCCATTTTTCAATAGCAAGCTCACCAGGGCTGCACGGTATTGAAAGAAAGTGCCGTATTGGTGTTGAATATGAGGGCATCAAAATTCAAAAGACACACACATATATTAATTTTCCAGCTGCAACTGATTATTTTAAGAATCGATGAATGTTTTTTTTCTCCATCCCTTAATTGAAAAGCTCAACATATTTTCAAATTGGCATTGTGCAAAAAACTGTGCACAAAAGTTGGCACTTGAACATACCAGAGCTCTTGAAGTAAATTATAATGGGGTATGGCGGATCATATAAAAGTTGAGCTTGGGATATAGCACGATGAGAGGCAACAGACCAGGGTGCTAGGCCATCTAGGAGTAATTCCCCAGGCACATGCAGTGGCTGGCCGTATACCAGCTTAGCAGATGAGGTCTGGATATGATTAGAGACCCAACAAAACCCACCGGAGAAGGTCAGCCCAGTTACTGTCCATGGGACTGGCCCCTCAGTGCAGCTTCATAGAACGATAAAACCTGTCACAGAGCCCGTTGCCATGCATGCGGCATGCAGCAGTGCAGTGAGTGACTCTTCACCCCCAGACCTTCAGCGATTGCTGTCCAGATCTCTCACGTGAACTGTGGGCGCCGGTCAGAGGGTGCTGGCACTACACAAATGGAAAAGAATCTCTTCTTTTTAACAGAGGTGCTGCTTTTATTATCGTGGCAATTTTAATATCAGGATATTGCCATTATCATCACATCCCTAGTGAGGAGATGAGTGATACCACAGGAAGGAGGCAGTGGCCCAAACAAGTCCGCATATCCATGATCAAAACGTCTCTCCAGCATTAGAAACCGAGCCACCGAGGCTCTAGTATGGTGCTGAACCTCGGCACTGGCATGCCATGCAGGAGCAAGCTCATGTCCTGACGTCTCTCCTGCAATCCTGTCAGATAAACTTCACACCCGGGTGGAAAAGGCTGTGAATGGTGTCAAAAATGCCACTGTGGCAGCCAGACACAACTGCGGGGTGTGGTCGGCTGTTGGAAACATCACAGAAAAGTATGCCAATGGCATCACCAAACATGAGGTTTTCCAGACGCAGTCTGTCATGCGTCGTCCATGGAGTGCAATCACGCCCCAGCTAAACGGCCCCACCGACCCACCAGTAGAGACAGTTTGCAACATACTGTAATTGTCCTTGTCAGGCCCCTGCTAGATGTCTGTCGTTGACTCAGAAATGGCGGCGATGCTGTCGACCAAATTATGGCATTGAGGTTTTTGCCTTCGCAAATGTCAGTGAGATTTAATCCATGAGGGCGGTGAACTGGTTCCCCTCCAACGGGAATTGCAAGTGGAAGGTGGCGACGAGGAGGCCCGGGAGCTCTCGGTCAAAGGAGCTGTACTTCCTCTCGTTGTGGAGCTCAATGGTGAAGAAAGACAGTCCTTGCCAGGCTCCACCCACCCACTACTCACTGCTCCCACTGCGTAGTCTGATGCATCTGTCGTGAGGAAGACCAGGGCAGTGGAAAATGGGTGCACTAACAGCTGGTATAGAAGATAACCATACTAAAGGACTTCTGCAGGAACTTCACAGTAGAGGCCCATGGAAAACTGGCAAAACGGCGTCAACTCTGGCAGAAAGGGGACGGCTTTCTGTGACGTGATGAGGTGCCTGAAGAAGTTAATTGGTGCCTTCCAAAGATGGGAATTTTCGGTCATGGTCTGGTCTGGTCCCTCACCAATCCCCATATAAGTTGGCGACTAGAAAATACAAAAAGACGTCAAACAAAATTTGGTCAAATGGTCACCTCTGTAAGAGTACCGCAATCCTGGAATAAGCTGTCAATGCACATTAGAGACTGTGATAACAATCCATCCATCCATTTTCCGATCCGCTTATCCTCACAAGGGTCGCGGGCCGTCCTGGAGCCTTTCCCAGCTGTCTTCAGCTGACACCCGACCGGTCGCCAGCCAATCGCAGGGCACCCATAGACGAACAACCATCTGCACTCACGCTCACACCTAGGGACAATTTGGAGCCTTCAATCAGCCTGCCATGCATGTTTTTGGAATGGGGGAGGAAACCAGAGTACCCGGAGAAAACCCGCATAGGCTCGGGGAGAACATGTAAACTCCACACAGGGAGGCCGGAGCTGGAAATGAACCCGGTACCTCAGCTCTGCAAGGTCAATGCGCAAACCAGTGGACCCCACCAGGCCGCCGTGATGATAATCCACTTAAAAAAAAAAAAAAAAAAACATTGACTAAAAATACATTAGACATGCACCGTTTCCAGACTCCAGCCTGTTCCATTGGGCTTCTGGCCAGTAAATATGTAGCTGTAAGTGATTTGTCTGGCCTGCTCTATTGTCTTGTATTGAGTACTGCAACTGCTTGTTTTGTCTGTTTTATGTCTTACTTATTTGGTTCTTATTTCTGTCATTGTGGTTTTAAAGTTTTCTGTGTCTCACTGTGCCATTCTAGAAACCTGCCTTGGGACTACAGCTGAAAACTAGCATTGATGCTAAGTCCGGTGCATTTACACGGTTTATTCTTGTTGACTAATGTGCGCTGTCCCAATAAAATAAATAAACAAATAGGATCCTTGATATACACAAACTCCATGATGAGGGGATGGCTTAGGGAGGTGATGCTTGATCACATTTCTTATCACTCAATCTCTCTCTGCTTTCGTCCCTCCTCCCATTCAGTCTGGCAGTCGTCGTTCAAATTTCACTGCCACACCTCGCCGTCAGCAGCAGCGGCAACAACAGCAGAACAATGCCTCCTCCATACTGCAATCGCAGCACGGAGGACACAGTCAACAGGAACCTCTGCCCTCTCACTGCGTTTCCCCTATGTCCCAGGGAGGCCAGAGTGGTGGCGTGAGCCAATCTGTCCCTGATCCTCACCAGGTAAGGAAAACCTTCGGGACTTGTTCGTGGTTTTCATTTCATGATATTTTCTCTGATAATGGATAACTATTCACACTGTTTTTTTTTGGTCTTTTTTTTTGCAAACAGGGCCGAGCCAGCACTGTGTCGTCCCAGAGCAGCCAGTCAAGTATGAGGAGCTCAACCTCCTCCAAACACATCTCCTCCTCCAGCACTACAGCACCATCCTCCTACTCTCTTCTCCAGCCCCTGGTGCCTGAGGTAAAGGAGATGAGCTTGGGATACACTAGGCTGAGCGCCAATCTCATGGTAGGAGAGAAACCCACCGTCTGCTATATGCTGACTAGCGGCTTTTTGTTGTCTGCCTACTAACATCGGGAAAAAGAGAATTTATTCATACTCAAGACTTAAAACATGGTATACGAGTTATACGAGTATTTGCGTCAGTCACAGGGCATCTGCTGCCAGGGAATGAAGTTACTTACCCCCATAGACAACATTATTACAACCATCCCAATTCCCGTGGAGCTGTAATAATGACTTAATGGCATACATTTGGGTTCAGTATGAGCTATGGAAATGATCACATTTCACTGGAGATGCATTATATTCTGTAATTTTTGGAGAAAAAAAAATTAACCTGATTTAAAGCCACAGCACAAAAATCTAGTTATAAAAACCCATTTGAACATACATTGGCTGCTTCACATTAATGGCCGCTTGTTTCCACATTATAAAATGCGATACTTGCAAAGAAAGAGGTCACACGAATGAATTTTGGAAAACGTATTTACCTTAAACACCGGAGATGCTTCCCCTCCCTCCCCCAGAAGCAATTTCAAATGCAGCTTGTTACACAGTGGCATGAGAGAACCGTTCCCAGTCACTCTTGTTGTCAAATGAGGCCAACTTCATCAGGCAGCAGTGCAAATACTGTAAGTCCGTGGCAGTGCAGCCTATGGAAAGCCGTTGGTTACGTGTTTAGGAGATGTTGATCCAGGGCCAGAAATGCTTTCGTTGTTGGCTAGCTGCTAGCATTTGTCATTGGTGCCAGTAATGGTGGGAGTTGCACCGCAAAGACTCCGCTACACAGACACACCCACACACAAACAACTCGGGCAGACTGGGCTGGTCAGCAGGTCACTGACGGACTCACCGGACTGAAGATGCCCACTTCTGGTTATTGGTGTTTTTAGCACCTCTGAGTAGCAGTTGTCTTGAAGCTTCTCCCATCCGATGAAAGCCATAACTGCAAAGGAACTGAGAAACAGGGCGCAGACTTTAAAAGACAAAGACGACATGACTCAAATGACAATGACGACGTGTATGTTGCGGTGCTAAGAAATGTCGTCGAAGGCAGTGTATATACACAGTGTGTGTGTGTGTGGGGGTGGGGGGGTATACATATAATATATATATTTTAACTGCCAATGAAAGTTATTCCGTTATCACTGTACTTTTTTGCTTGGTTAAATACAGAAGATTAAAAACGCAATTGTAATGAACAGCCATCTGGTTTTCATTTTTTTTAGAAAACAAATGACTGTTTTCAGTTCGTTGCAACCTATAAAAAGTCTTGGGAAGATTGCTGTGCATCATAACTTGGAATAATGTACTGTAATTTTACAAAAAATATTTTTTAAAGTAAACATTTTACAATTGGTAGGTTTGCGTAAAAACATTCCAATTCTCTAACGGTTGATGACTTGAAAATGACGCAAAGTTTCATTTGCATAGACGATAAAAATCAGGGAAAGACATAATTTATATAATAATATGTGGTATCGAGCCGACTATGCACTTTTCGTTCTCTTGGTACTCTGGTTGCTATCTTACTACCTATTGGCAACTTTTGGCATGTAAGCCTTGTATAAATTCAAATTTGAAATCATACCAGACTTAAGGACGTGTTGTAATAGTATACATTTATGTATACGTTAAATTAACTCGGGTTACAATTTTTATGCTTATTGCCGTTCTGCCAAGGTCGTAGTAGGTTAGCAGTGTACATTGAGGCACAAGATGACTTTTTTAAAGTTATGGCAATGAGCTTCCTGAAATTGAGATGTCCATGCACTCACTTTCTCTTACTCCCTCCCTTTCCCTCTCCCCATCACCCTCTTTTCCTCTTGTCACTCTTCTTTCCTCGACATTATCTTTGACCCTTTCCACCACAGCCGAAGCACCAGGACACTTTCTCCCTGACACCTCAGCGGCCCCTCACCACTATCAACCCCATTGGCCACTCCCTCCATCCGAACGGAGCGACAACACTCAAGCCTTCACCCGTGCCACGTACCATCCAGGCTATGCCGTGGGAGCAGCGCTCGCTCTACAATCAATAAAAATTCAGGAACCAGCGTCCGTCTTCATAGCTCATCCAACACACAACCCCTCACTCTTCTTTCCCTCGACTTTGCCGCTTCCAACATTTAAGGACTGAGGACATCAACCACCGTTTGAATGCCAGAGTGAGCTCATTTTGGGACATGCTTGTGGGAATGGAAAACGGCAACCGTTCTGAACTAGTTGAGATAATTACTGAATAGTTAGGTTTTTTTGTTTGTTTGTTTTTTTACATCTCGCCCCTCGTGTATGATGCATACTGGTCATCAGTTAACATCTGTGATTTCATTCAGAATGACTCTCCACACCTTCCTCTCCTCATGGAACATGATATATGCTATGATTATGAAATACATTTGAATGGAAATATTCCATTGCCTGTTCAACCCAATAATTTCAAGATTAGGCAGGTCAACAACTTTATCCCGTTTGTTCTTTCTGAATTTCTGCAATAATAAAAAAAAAAATGTTACTGAGCACTCTAACACCCCTCGACTTTGTGCCACAATGTACATACAGTGTACATTATTCATATCAGGACTACTGAATGAAATATACATCTTTAGTCTCACCCGTAGATAAATATTGAGGAACTGCTGTCCTTGCAAGGATACTTTCCAGACTAGTCTGCTCACACTTCAGCCCTTTCATCAATCTTTTATATAAATTGTACATTTATTTCAACAAGATGTACGCATTATAAATTGAATTGAATTGAATACAACTTTAAAGTCACATTTGGCTCGTGGCTTGAACCTAAAATCCAAAAGAGAACCTTTCAAATTAAAGCACTCTAAGACAAATTTATACTTGTGACACTTATATATTAAACGTACTTTTCCAGAGCCTGTACCAGCTAGTATGTTGTTGTGAGCCAGTTCCTGCCCACATTACAATTGCATTTGGGGGAAAAAATAGGTTTCTCTGTAGCTCAGGACCCACACACTACCCTAAAATGGCTTATTATATGATGAAAAAGCACCAGGGTAGAGTTTCCTTCCGCGGCTAGTTTGCTAAATAATTCCACATACTGTACATCTGTAGTTGATGTGACAGTCTCAAGATCCAGGTTAGTTTGATCAAGTTTCACGATGGATCCCGTATGTAGCTCAGTTACATTTCTGTTAAAAGATCCCAAAATCCTACTGACATTTTTTCTTTTTAAATTTATTTCTATTTTTTATTAATGTCATCGATGTTTTCTCTTTCCTTGTTAAGTGTCTTGAGTATTTAGAAAAGTACTATACAAATAAAATGTTTTATCACCATCGGTTTTGTTTTTCCTTTCACGCGGACTGCATTCGAGGGAGCATTTATGTATAACAAGTCATGATTCTATGTCAGAATTATGCATATGCAAACCTGTAGTTGCACCAAGAATTTTTTTCAGAGTAGATTTCGGACTTCCAGTTTGCTGTCTGTCTCGAGGCACTAACTGGCTAATCCTGCACTTGGGTATGAGTGAGTAGTGACTAGCGCAAAATTGCACAGCAGCGAGCAGGCCAAGCTGACTGGCATATGTGGTGAATCAAGGCCACAATTCGTGTTTTTAAATTATCCCCACTGAGAGTACAAGCGTATCTGGCTGAAGATCTCCACCGTGAGGTCGCTTCCGGGGCAGACCCCATTTAATGATTTCCCAGACCTGTGGCACAGCCGTGTGTCATCCCAGGTGTCTCACTAAAGCTCAGATGACTGATAAAGGGGAAGTAAAACTGCTATAGTCTGATTATTATTCCTGATCAATGTTTTTTCCTCATAGTTTAAAAACCTGTGTAGTCGGTGGCCCAGTGGTTAGCGTGTCAACCTCACAGTACAGAGGTCATGGGTTCGATCCCGGCTCCGGCCATCCTGTGTGGAGTTTGCGTGTTCTCTCCGGCCCTGCGTGGGTTTTCTCCGGGTACTCCAGTTTCCTCCCACATTCCAAAAACATGCATGGACAGGCTGATTGAACACTCTAAATTTTCCTTCGGTGTGAGGGACAGCGCGGATGGTTGTTCGTCTTTGTGTGCGATTGGCTAGCAACCGGTTCAGGGTGTCCCCCGCCTACTGCTTGAAGATAGGCTCCAGCACCCCTTGCCACCCCTCTCAGGATAAAGCGGTTCATAAAATGGATGGATGGACAGAGAAAACCTGTGTAGTGTCCTCGCTAAAATGAGGTTTTGCGCGTGTTTGGAAATACTACCGGGAGCTCACTGGTTCATTCCAACCGTTCGGAAAGTCAGAATGTTGCTCAAATTTGTCATTTGGTTTTTATGGGGGTTCCAAAAAGTGAGTTCCATTACACACACAAGACACCCCGACTTGGGACGCCGTGGCTCCGAGGGTCGCGAGGCGTGCTGGAGCCTATTCCAGCTGTCTTTGGGCAGTAGGCGGGGAACGCCCTGAACTGTTTGCCGGCCAGTCACAGGACATGCATACATCCGTGGCTAAATGTTTTGAGAATGACGCATATATAAATTTTCACAAAGTCTACTGCCTATTTTTTTCTAATGGCGATTTGCATCTATTCCAGAATGTTTTGAAGAGTGATCAGATAGATTTAAATAAATTGCAAAGTCCCTCTGTCATGAAAATGAGCTTAATTGAATTGCTCTGAAGAAGGCTTCGGTTGCCCAAGAAAAGCCCATAAAACACCAGGACTATCTCCTAAAGTTCATTCAGCTGCGGGATCGGAGCACCACCGGTTCAGAACTTATATCAGGAATATCAGCAGGCAGGTATGAATGCATCAACACACACATTGAGGCAAATACTTTTGAAGGATGGCCTCTTGTCAAGAAGGACAACAAAGGACAACAACATTAAACACAGAGTTTGTTGAACACTTTGTGAAACGGACCCCTGCTTGTTGCAGTCCAGAGACGATCGACCGGCATTTTGGTTGTTGGGCCTTGCCAGAGAAGGGTTTGGCATGCTCCTATTGGCTGCCATAGTGTGAGTCTATGCAGTTCTATTGGCTTGCCATACCAATGAAGTCGCCCCTCTCCGCCATGAATCTAATTGCCCCCTTCCCTCGCCTCACCCAACAACCACTTCGGGTAGGAAAATTACATTTTCCTTTTTTTTTTCTTTTGTTTGTTTGCAGTTCTTTTTTCTTGTTTGCTTGTTTACCACTTCTGGTGGCCCGGTGGTCGAGTAGGTAGCGCGTCGACCTGACAGGGCAAAGGTCGTAGGTTCAATCCTGGCTCCGGCCTTCCTGTATGGAGTTTGCATGTTCTCCCTGAGCCTGCGTGGGTTTTCTCTGCGTACTCCGGTTTCCTCCCAAATTCCAAAAACATGCATGGCAGGCTCATTGGGCACTCTAAATTGTCCCTAGGTATGAGTGTGAGCGTGGATGGTTGTTCGTCTCTGTGTGCCCTGCGATTGGCTGGCAACCGATTCAGGGTGTCCCCCGCCTACTGCCCGAAGACTGCTGGGATAGGCTCCAGCACCCCCCGCGACCCTAGTGAGGATGAAGCGGTTCGGAAAATGGATGGATGGATGCATGGCAGCCTGATTGAACACTCAAAAAATTGTCCCTGGGTGTGAGTGTGAGCGCAGATGGTTGTTCGTCTCTGGGTGCCCTGCGATTGGCTGGAAACTGGTTCAGGGTCTCCCCCGCCTACTGCCCGAAGACCGAAGAGGGCTGGGGTCGGCTCCAGCACCCTGCGACCCTCTTGGGGATTAAGTAGATCGGAAAATGGATGGTTGGATTACTACTTCTTGTTTGCTTGTTTTTTTTATTGGTGGTTACTTTTTCATGTTTCTTTGTTTTTTAGTTGGTGATTCATTTTCTGGTTGTTTTTATAATTGTGACAATAAAGTTGACTTGATAATGGGATTCCTTTTTCTTGTTTTATTTGCATTTCTTTTTCTTGTGTGCTTGTTTTTCGTTTTGTATGCCTTTTCCTGTCTGCTTGTTTTTTTGTTTGCGATTTCTTTTCTTGTGTGCTTGTTTTTTTTTTGTTTGTGATTCCTTTTCCTTGTTTGCGATTCCTTTTTTCACTTTGTATGCATTTTGTTTGTAATTCATTTTTCACTTATTTTTTGCCATTACTGTATTTTTTTCTTTTTGCTTGTGTTTTTGTGGTTGTGTTTTGCACTTGAGGGTCACCATAATATTGTGTCCAAATGCAAACACAATCTGCACATTTAAAACTCAACTGTTGTTCTGCTGTCTCATGCTCATCTTTGGATGTCAAAATAAAATATTTTCAGTCCACACCAAGCATGAATGATTTGACCTCGCTTTCCTACTTTTGTAGCGAAATTAATGTGATTTAAGATTCTGCACACAGACTTCTTCCAAAAGCCCGTCGAGCGTGGTCGTGAGCGCCCCCTGTTAAGCTCCTCGCGCAAATGGTCTTATCTGGTTGGCTGCAGCGTGAACGGGAACGCACCAGGGCGGCCCTGTAAGGAAAAAACTAGCAGCCGTTGGCGAGGTGATGTGACAGCTCAGAGGTGTCCACGTCAACACACCGAACGAAAGAGCGCGTCGGCAATGGATTCCACGTCTCTGGTGAGGCTCTCGGTTGTTTCACGGGGCTGCGAACAAGCGTTTCACTTTGGTGGAGGACTGTTGCTACATATATGTATATTTAATGCTATAGCGATCTCGTCTAACATTTGTTTGCCCCACGACAGCTGTAGTTGGCAGGTAGCATACGGTAGCAACCTCGTAGTTCAGTACAATGTATCGCAGTTATTTCTTTGAATTGGATAGACGAACAGCTGTGATTTTTATTTTTGTGTCGCTTACTTTATACGCACAAAAATAGGAGCACAGCTACTGCCGATACATCGCGACCAACTTATGTGGCGTTTTTTTGTACTTATTCGCCATAGTGTGGCTGCGCAACAGTCGTAATCCACTTATTCACAGTGTTTGGGCGAATGTAACAGTTCCTAAGACGGGAAATGTTTTGCTTCGAGCAACAAGTGCGTTGGTATCAGGATAGCATTGTTTTTTACCACGAGCTGTTAGAATGTTTGCTTGTGTCAAAATGACTTGTGAGAGCAGTTTGTGCCACGTCCACGTCTCTCTCTCTCTCTCTCTCTCTCGCTCTCTAGCTCTCTCTCTCTCAAGCTCTCGAGCTCTGTATTCCAATTCAGTATACTTCATATCCTCCTGACTACCAGGAAAAAAAAAAGTTGTCCAATCACATTTATTTTGAAATTCCCCAATCTATGTGAAGTAATTGGTATACTGCAAAATAAATTTTTTAAAAATGTTTATTTTTGTTTTTAAGCTTTGATGTGTCCTCTACAGTGGACATCAGAACCCAATACAGGGGAAACGGAACTTCATTCTGAAACAGTTAGCCCAACAAAAATATCAAAAAGTCAACTTGACAAAGTGTTCAACATAAACATAACTGTCCATCATCTCTTTTCTTTTGTTTCACTTTTGCTTCTATTATGATACTTCAAAAAGCAATTCCCTTTCTTGGAAACACAAAGGAAAAGCTTCTCGCCTATGATCTTGCAGTCCTCTGGAACCCTGTTATTCATGAGGGTTCCAGTTGCTGTCAGTCCTTTTGTCATCAAGGTGTCAAGGAGGCTGATTGTTGTAGGGTACCTGTCAAAGAACAGGTGGGTGCGTTGGGGAACAGACTATGTCAATTGAAGAAGAGCTTGTTCCCCGATGCCCTTTTCTCCTGTAGCTGTGAAAGTTGTCTTGCCTTAGTAGACCACAAAATCCAAAACTAGACCAGTTGGTGCAGCCAAGACAAATACCTTCAATCCAGTTGGGTTTGGTGTGCCCTACATACTGGCACACTGGGCATCGACCAGTAAAAGGAACCATTTGCTCGTAAATGCACACTTTTCCTGTTCTTGGCAGACTCAGACATCCTTGCCTTACTTTGCTCAAGAGAGGCCTGATTCTCCACAAGAGATCACTTGTTTTTTCTTCATCTGAAACGTCAAGGTCATTGACAAGCTTGATGGAGTTTATCAATTTGTAAAACCGATTTCTGGTCATTGATTCCGCCACAGTTTCGACTCGAGTACTTGAGGCCCCATATACATTTGAATGTTTGGATATCCAGGGGTGTCAAACTCAAATACACAGTGGGCCAAAATTTTAAACTTGGACAAACCCGCGGGCCAACACTGATATTTATTTAAATTTTTCCTTCAGATATAACAATGAACCTGTGCATTTGGACACAAACACGTTCTGCTTAAACACTGAATATGGAACAAGCAAAGCTTAATACTTTACGATATATAGCTTAATATTGCACACGTGCAAAATCAAATTTCAAATAAAAAAAAACCCACCTCAATGGCATTTATTTCTTAAATAAAATTTAAATGAAAATTTGATGCATTTTCATTACATGCATACAGGTGGAAACCTCTTCAAATATGGCATTTCCTGTGGTGGTGCCATGCATTGATTTTAATCCTAAAAGTTCCGAGATCACAAACTCTCATCATGCACTTTTCATGAACTCTCCCTCATTGAAGGGCCGTGCTGATTTTGCGATGTCTGCCGCTACAACAAAACTAGCCACTAAAGCAGCCTCACTTTGCGATGTGGCTTTTTAAAACATAGTCTGTTGTGTCGCCAAACGTCTTTTCATCTCCTCCGCTTTCTGGCGCCTCTTAAGTCGTGTCCATGTCCTTGTACTTGTCGTGGTGTTTTGTTTCATTGTGTCGTCGTATATTGTACTCCTTGTTTATAGCCACGTTGGCTCTACATACAAGACACACGGGTTTGTCTTTTAGATTTATAAACAGATATTCTGTCTCCCACCTGTCCAGAAAGGTCCTGTTTCCTGCCTTTTTTTCACAATTTTTGGGAGAGGTAGTGCGGTGCTAGTAGTAGTAGTGAGGTATACTGTCAACAACGGAGAGAGTGTTCATTGGTCCCGATGGAAGCGCCAAAACACCAGCTGAGCATTCTGGGATTTGTAGTATTAGCTGTACATGTGCTGTATAATACCGGCGGGCCAGCTCTAATAGTCATTTAGTATTGCCTTGCGGGCCAAATATAATCACACCGCGGGCCAAAATCTGGCCCGCGGGCCAGAGTTTGACACCTATGTCCTAAACAGCCCATGTAAATATAATTCCCAAAGAATGTCTTCAGTTCTTCAGGTGTGGTATTTAACGTTGCTTCAGACACAAGTACTTCACGCTGATTTGTGTACAGGGCCATTTCTTCAAACACAGAGTCATCAATGTATTGCTTAAAATAATCCACCGGGGTCCAGTTTTGGCGTGTCATAGCAGCATCATATCATCTTCATCAGACAACTCAATGTTTGAGTTTCCATCAACAATCCGCAGTAAAATTCCCTCTGCTTCTGAGAATGACTCCCTTTCTTGTCATTTGGGAAAAAAAGAGCAAAATGGATTAAATAACTTCAAATGTCCACTACAGAGGACATTTTTTTAAACACTTGAATACTAGGCTCAAATACTGTACACTTAAAATAACTCAAACAACACTTTAACGTGTTCATAAGAGTCTTATAAATAAAATGCCAACAGCATTTCAAGACAAAATGTGTTTGATAAAAAGTATTAAAGACTTACTTTTCCTCTTCCCATAAAAAGTGCTTGCACTGAGGGAAGCGATTTTCAACTACTGTGAAGTCAAGGTAACAAAGCCCCACCCCCTACAAATTTGGTATCATTGTAAAGCACGGAATGTCCTCTTTAGAGCACAAAAGGAGTTAATGCAATTGGATGCACTGGGTGGGAGATATTTAGGTTTAGAAATGTCCTCTACAGAGGAAAAATTTGAACTACTGGTAGTCAGGAGGATAAGACACAGTGGCGGTTCTGGGGGGGGCAACGGGGGCCAGTGCCCCTGTAGCACTGATTCGCCCCCCCCCCCCCCCCCCCGAACGTAGATTGCGCAGTAGCGCCGAGTCGCCAACGCGAACGGTGGAACCAAAGTGCGTGTCTTAACATTCTAGTCGGACCTTTTAGTGCGCTGCACCACTTAAAAATGAGCGGGGAAATGAGAAGGAGTTCGCAGAGAAGCAGATTACCACGACACGAGTGCTATTTTCGACACGACACGATTTATATTTTCGATGTAAAATCACAAAACGAAACAAGACCCCAAAAGTAGCATTATTAAGTCTAATTCGTCTTCACTTAAACATTTAACGTTAAAAATGAAAAGAAAAACTGACATCTTTCTCGATGAAAAAGAAACACATTGATCCAGACACAGAGAGAGAGTCAGATGATGAGGAAGATGAGACTGCAATAGAAGTGGAGTGTGAGACATGGACAGAGGATATTTGCGCTTCCACAAGCACTGGACCATCAGGTATGTGATAATGAAAAGAACACTATCCTGTTCTGTGTGTGTGTGTGTGTGTGTGTGTGTGTGTAACTTTTTTAGTATCCTTTTTATTTTAATTTTTATTGACGAGGAACAATATACAAGACATTGCCTTTTAAAATTTTGATAAATATATGCATGTAAAACATCTAGCTTCGGTGTATTTGCAATTTTAGTCCCTGGTCAGGCTTGAGAATGTATTAATTTACATTTATTGAATACAATTAATAAATAGCATCAATCAATACATTTTAGACACTTGTTTATGTCCGAGTGCCTCAGCAATGTAAGTAGCGGGTTAGTGTATATGCTGTGTCCATGCAGAACTTGTGTTTACATTTATTTGGTTTGTCTGTCCACAGACATCAGTAGATGTAAAGAGGACCCGCCAATGCAGCCAGACCTAAAACCGTTTCCGGGGACCCTGATGGGGAACAGAAGGAGCTTCAAGGCAGGCTGGTACCATATCCACCCCTGGCTTGAATATTCTCAACAGATGGACTCGGCGTATTGTTACGCTTGCAGACATTTTAGCCTTCCTAATACTGTTTTTTTGTCATCCCTGTAATCTTATGACTACAATGCTTTCAAAGTTTGATGAAATAAAAAGTCAAATAAGATTTCAAATCTGTCTTTTTAGCCCTGGGTTGAATGTTCCATCTCACTCTGGACTACTTGGTTTTCGCTGTGTTTCCTATCAGGCCGAGTGTAGGACAGCTTAATGATGTCCATATTTCTATACTGTTTTGACAGCTGGTGGCCTTTCCCACAAATTTGGACTTAATAGCTCATTAAAAGAGCTGGCTTTGCTTATAATGAGGAGAAAACAGAGACGTGATACATGTGTAGCATACTACAGTCAAACCTCGGTTTTCGTACTAAAACCGTTCCAGAAGACTGTTCGGAAACCGAATTGTTCGGAAACCGAGACCATGTTTCCCATTGGAATCAATGTAAAATGTTTTAATCCGTTCCAAGTCAAGAAAACAACTTTTTTAAACCACTTTTTTTTTTACAATTTCACACCATAAACTGTACAAATGTAATAGGAGAGCAGGTAATATGTAAAATACTGTACAAACAAACTGTAATATACTTTATTTTCACCAATTTTAACATTAACATAGTAACATAAAAATTGAAGGAACATCTCTCTCTCTCTTCCTGTCGTGGGGCGTGCGCCTGTCCCAGCTGTCAGCAGGCAGTAGGTGGGGCATTTCGGCATCCCGAACTCCTTCGCCAACACAGACACACGCACACCTGACTCATATTTTGCGATTAAATCTTTCTTAAATTCTATAGTTTTGCGCACTATTTTCCTCTTTTCTTCACCAGGTTCACCACTTCCACTTGCTTTCTTTGGTGCCGTGATTAGGGGCTGATACACGATGCAAAAATAACAGTCCAATATTACGTAGTTCTCACCAAACACGTCTGCTTTTAAAAAAAAAAAAATCTTAATTGAACAATACAAACTCGTCTGCTCACAATGGACGCTACACAAGGAAGCTGTTTCTGTATGATTATTGCATACAAATGAGACAGCGGACACCAGAGTGTTCATTATGTGCCGCAGCATTGAAAACGGATGGCCGTAAACAAACGCACGCTGTATCTACCCCGGTCAAGGATGACGCCTCGTACTGATGTCCAAAAACGTTTAATCGTGGAACACCGTGAAAACTAAAAAACATTTCAAACAACAATCAAAATTACAATATCTTTAACAAGACGTTAAATAAATAAACACAAAATGACATACCGTGTGCACCTTGGTAAACCGAAAGTAGATAAAATTAAATAACGTTGACCAGACGATATCGTTTCTCTCTGTCTCTCTCTCTCTCTCTCTCTCTCTCTCTCTCTCTCTCTCTCGTAAGTTGTCTTCTCGATCTTTCTAATTCCTCGCTATCCGCGGCACGTGACCCGGAAGTGATTCCTGACAAAACATCCCAAATAACATATGAAAATAAAACAATGTGAAAATTCACATAGAAATAAAGCACTTTACAAATCAACAACATCAAAAATATATATTCATATATTCGTTGTCATGGCAAACAATGACTCGATATTGCCGCCAGTTACACACGCTGCTGGGGTAAACCATTCTGAAAAGAGGGGGATTTCTCTCCCGAACAGAAGCGTCTTACCAAACACGTCTGCTTTTTTTTATTGAACAATACAAACCCGTCTGCTCACAATAGACGCTACACTAGGAAGCGTTTCACCAAACACGTCTGCTCTTTAAAAAAAATGTATTGAACAATACAAAAATGTCTGTTCACAATAATAATAATATAATAATACATTTTATTTATAAGCGCCTTTCAAGACACCCAAGGACACTTTACAATTAGGAACAAAAACAATAAAACAATACGGGTTGAGCAGCGGCAGCCAAACGCGCCAGCGTTCACTCAACCGGAAGTCCATGGTCGCTTCCTGTGTGGCGCCGCTACACAAGGGAGCGCGGCTACAAGAGGGAGCGTCACTTCCCTCCTCTCGGCTTCGCTTCCTCGTCCTACATGAGGTAGTGTCGCTACACGAGGTAGCGAAGCCGAGAGGAGGGAAGTGACGCATTCAAGTGCGCTCAGTTAGTTCGAGAACCGAAATTTGTTCGTCATCCGAGGCATAAAAAACTCAAAATTTTAGTTCAAAACCGAATTGTACGAGAACCGAGACATTCGAAAACCGAGGTTTGGCTGTACATGTTTTTTGTGGAAAAAAATCTAAATGATACATTTCTATGACTTTTAACCAACGTAGTACCGTCATCGTGGTGGAGATAGATCTCTGTACTTTGCGTTAACTTTTTTAACACGTCACGTAAAGTCATCTGTCCTGTCTCCGAGAGCTTGCCATGGCATTTATTATGATTTCCTCCAAAATTTTTACTATACAACTCCGCCAAAATCGGTGGTGTGCTGCTGTCCGAATGTAAAGTATTTCAATACGGGTGCATTTGTCGTCGAGAAACCCTGCGAAATGCAGTGCAAAAAGGCCTTGAAGCGTAGCTGCTTTTGTTTGGTGTAGACCCCACTTTTTCCAAAATACAAGACAACACCATCATTGCATTTCATTTCCAAAATACCAGGACTTGAAAAAAAGAATGCAGCAAAAGCGTTCCAACTCTGAGAGGCTGGATTGCAGCAGCTGTCGCATCGAAGTCAGAGGCCCGTACGATGTGCGTCAGATTAAGGAATGGCTTGAACACGATAAATAAATGTACGAGTGAAAACATGTACGTTGCCATATTCACAGCCATCTAACTTAACTAGCACTACAGTCAAACCTCGGTTTTCGTCCATAATCCGTTCCAGAAGGCTGTTCGAAGACCGAAATTGTTCGAAAACTGAAACCAAGCTCTTTTTAAAATAAAAATGTTTACTGAACACGTCTGCTCACAATGGAAAGCAACACGAGGAAGCGTCACTTCCTCGTGTAAGGAAGGCGAGAGGAGTCAAATGGTGCATTCAAGTGCGCAGAGTTTGTTCGAGAACCGAAATTTGTTCGTCATCCTAGGCATAATAAACTCGAAATTTTTGGTCAAAATCCGAAGTGGTGGAGAACCGAGCCGTTCGAAAACCGAGGTTTGACTGTATTTGCTTTTTATAAATGAATGAACTGTTTGAGCTGGCTTTCTCAATCGCCTACATTCACTGAAGCTCAGCGTGACTGCATGCTTATCTTTTTCATCGTGTAGTACATGTGGAATTATAAATATAGTCTGGTGCTGTTGTAAAACACAATATGTATAGTGCCGATTGTGCCTCTAACTATCAAATGATTGCTATATTAAACCCTGGAAACATAAAGTATTTATTGTGTGTGTTTAAACAATTGATCTTATTGACTTTATTTTTAGAGCACTTTTACAACACCTGCGGTTGTAACAAAGTGCTTTACAGAACATTTAACGTAAGATAACAAATGTAATAAGGTAGAACACGTAACAAAACAAGAACAATTTATACGTCAAAGCTATTCCTCCATACGCCTTCATATTTGAAGCAGTTATCGATGAAAGAATAGAAAATCAAAGTCTACTTTCCCCGCTGGATCAGAGTCGTCATGATCACAGCGTGCATGACGTCTGCAACAAGCTAAGTTTGAACGTAAACAAGAAGCTGTAGGTTGCGTACATTGACAAATAAGAGATTGGTTCAGTTCTTCTGTCCCACCTCCGCTTAATACCAAGTGCCGACTCTCATTTCCAGATATACATCTAATTTCTTTGAAGGGTGTAAAAATTGTGTGTAAAATTCTTGCTTAAAAAAAGTTTCAGTTTGAACATTAAATATGTTGACTTTGTAATGTATTCAATTAAATATAGGTTGAACATTATTTGCAAATCATTGTATTCAGTTTTTATTGATGTTTGACACAATGTCCCAACTTCATTGGAATTGGGTTTGTATCTGAAATGCATTGATCAAAATCATAATAGAATAAAAATATAATTTCCTGTCGTGATGATCAAATAAATGATTACAAAAAAGAAATTACGACACGGACCTGAATTTTCCATTATAAATTTCCTCTGAGTTTAATGCTAATTCCTAGAATGTCAGCGAGTTAACGTGCCAAATGTCAGGTATAAAAAAACAAAACAATTTTAAGTTCAGTCCTGTTTTATACATGAGATGTTGCTTCAGATGAATAAAGGAGGAAAAAATATTCATGTTATTTATCTTAATCTTCATGCTTGTTCCCTCTGAGGTAAACTTAAATACAGGCTGGAAGTAAGTTGTAAGTGTCTGGTCTAAGTTCTGTGATACACTCTGACTGTGAATCTATGCTAGTCAGTGCATAACAGAACTTTGTCCCGAGTCTAAAAAGCTCTTCTGACAAATGGAAAAGTGAAAGAGTCTTTTGTTACATCAACATATGAATCTGGATCCAACATAAAACGGTCACTACATTCCATCCATCCATTATCTGAGCCTGTTACCCTCACAAAGGTCGCAGGTGTGCTGGATGGAGACCATCCCAGCTGTCTTCAACCCAAAATGTTGGGTTGAATAAATAATCTGATCTTTATTCGTTGTAATTGCTGCCGTGTATGTTTTGAAATACAATAGCTTTATTTAGAAAATGCTGTACCGGAAGTTGCATGTTACAGACTCTGTGCAAACTATACGCAGAAACTGAGCAGCATTTGTTGTAGCGAGATTTGCCATGCGTGTTACTTACTTTTTCCTCGTCATTCCTTTTTGTTTTGCCAAAGCCGAGTGAACATGCAAAGTTAATATAATATCAAACTGAGAGGCACTTGTCGTAGCGGCATTTGCTGACTTTTTCCTTGTTCCATCGTTTGCCAAAGCCGAGTGAATATATACAATTTTAATAAAATAAGGTTGTTGAAGCATCATAATTTTGACTGAAAGAATTATCTCTGGAAGAGGGACTACTGTTGTTGTGAGCAGTTTAAGTTACGGGTCCTATTTCTGTATTTAACACATACACAAGGCCCACTGTATTAATGGAAGAAGGCATGGTAAAACATTCGTTAGTTAAAAAAAATATACATATGTAGTAGCTATGCATGCTAGCGTATGTTTTTAAAAAGGCAGCGGGAGCAAACGTGAGTTCAGTCGTACTTTTAAGTATTTAACCGTGTACATTCATCCATCAAATCCTCATTTTAAGTATCCGCCGTTCGCAACTTTACTTTGAACACCCTGTTTATACCGATGTCCAGCGGTTGGAGTTCCTTCGTCAAGCCTCCCGGAATGATAGCAAACTCAGTTTGTTTGCTGCACTTGGCTTTTTCACAGCGGCTGTGAAATGGGTGCGCATGGAGTCAAAGAGCAACCAGGGATGGTGAGGCGTGGCAAAAAAACATCCAGTCTCTTTACGTACACCTCACTCAGCCACTTTTCTCCTCGTCCATCCAGCCTTTTTTTATTAGCCTGAAGGATGACTCCGGCTGGAAACTTTGCTTTAGGCAGCGTCTCCCTCTTAAAAATCACCATAGGTGGTAGTTTCTGTCCATTACCATGGCAACCAAGCACAACAGTAAAAGTCGACTTCTCGTGCCCCGTTGTGCGTGTTGCTACTGTGCTGGTCTCCTTCTCTACAGTGTGGTTCACCGGGATGTCGAAAGTGAGCGGCCAGCCATGATAGTGTGTTTATTACTTCTGACGCCAGATAGGGCAACTTTTGTTTCCTATCAATTCAAATAAAGCATGTTCATCCTTTAGATATAAAATGTCAATCTCTGAAAACTGGTCAAGTGCAATCTGTCTGTAACCAGCTTCAGTGTTGTCATGCTGCTGACTTGGAACTCAGAAAAATCATTTACACTACATGAGAAGATGGCACAAATGGAAAAGCATGTTTTATATGGAGATCAGATGTTCATAAAACTTGCGTGGGTGGCAGGAATGCTTCTCGCATCCTCGATGTTTTACTTCCTCTCTCGATGCAAAAATGAAACCTTTGCATCCTGCTTCTTTGCAGGAACCTTCCCTCTACACAGTGAAAGCTGTTTTCATTCTTGACAACGATGGCAACAGACTTCTCTCAAAGGTAAACTGAAAACCATCATAAACATTGAGAATAGGGTAATGAATACTGTGTGGCCTGATTGGTTTTTGAACATGTTCATACTATATCACAATACGATATTAGACTAGAGGTTTCTGGAATATATGCAATGCAGTACAATCCAACTAGGTTAATAAATTATATATTGAAAGGTGTTTTAGTAGAGTATTATTATCACATGTATAGTACACACACCGGACTTGTGAGCGGGCACCATGGGATCGGTTCCCACTCAGTGACGGTGTGAATGGTCGTTTGTCTCAATGTGCCCTGGCGACCAGTTCAGTGTTTGGTCTGCCTTCTGCCCAAATTCAACTGGGATAGACTACAGCAATTCCCCACGACCATGTTCAGGATAAGCGGTGTTGAAAATGGATAGATGGATATATCTTTATATAGCTCAAACACCACTTCAAAATGCCGCATGGTGTTTTATTATATTTTTTGTTTTCATGAGAGGGGTCAAATATATTTAAGTGCTGTACTGTATGTGCTCAACTGTTGTTTCTATTCTTTCCATGTTCCATCTGCCCCATCTTAGTACTATGACCCAGAGCTTTACCCCTCCATTAAGGACCAAAGGAACTTTGAGAAGAACATTTTCAACAAGACTCACAAAGCAGACAGTAGGTTACAATTGTCACTTCCTGCTTTTTTGTACACTGTGCTGCCTTTTGGAATTTCAATATTGCGCTCGTTTTGTCAGATATTTTTGTTATTCAGTTCAACACATGCAAACGTATTTCTACATCAGTATTACAAAAAAATATTTTTCTGTAATTTGAAATGATTTTATCAAACAACAATACCTCAGTCTGATCATATTTAAGCAAGGCGGCTTGGTGGCTTACCGTTCAGTGGTCATGGTTTCAAATACAGGCTCAGGCCTTTGTGATTAAATGGGCCAACCTTGCATGGAACTATTCAGTGCAGGACTGTTGTTTTAATACATAATGCACCATATATATACTGTGTATATTTCGTTATGAATTAATTTTTCACCATGCCCCCCCCCCCCCCCTCCTCCTTTCTGACCACCCAACCCCCTCCCAGATGAAATAGCTTTCCTGGAGGGAATGACGGTCGTCTATAAAAGCAGCATAGACCTTTTCCTCTATGTGGTCGGAAGCTGTCAAGAGAATGAGGTAGGATGCATTCCCAAATCCAATCCCCCCTTACAACCGTGAGTATGGATTCTTGCAGGATCCTCTCCTTGAGCAGTTGGCTTCTCTCTGCCTGTTGAACACACAATCTGAGCTTCAATGATAAATCTAATCTTCTCTGGAAACACTCATCGTTCTACCACACAAATGAAGCCCACCCAAACAAGCAGTGCTTGCTGACAACATCCAACACACTATCCAGACACTGCCACACGAATGACTACTGTCTACCTGTCAATCACCACTGTCAGTGATTCCATCTCTCTCTGCACTGGCTGCTGACCATACAAAGATCCTCCAGTCTTTTCTTACAAAAAATTTCCACCTGCCATGCTTCCCTTACAGTCCCCTTCGCACACTGTTGCCTATAATTTCAATTAGAGCAGGGGTGTCCCAACTCGGTCTTGGAGGCTGCTGTCCTGCCTGTTTTCCATCTGGATCTAGTCTGCTCCACTAGTCTCACCATTCAGCTACTCACCAGTTTCAACTGCCACATCTCCTACCACCTGGCCATCATTTTTGATATCCACCTTCCCATCCAGTTCCAAAGGAAAAATGTGTAATACCTTCCCAAACATCACATCCATCCAGCTCCAAAATTTCTCAGCCTCACTATAGTCCCCCCCACCTCCCTCCCCACCCATTTCAAGCAACTTTCCGCCTTGATCAATTAGCCCCCTTAAACAAAACGTTTCCTTTAAATACTCAGCTCGCTGGCTTTCTCCTGACTTTCACCACCTAAAATCCAGAAACCGCCATTTTGACAGACGTTCTGACTCACGGTATCCACAAGCATACATTGACGACCTTCCACTTGGCAGATCCGCCTTTATCCATACCCTATTCACCTATGACTCAAAACTCATCCACATCAGCTCAAATAACCAAAAACGCAGGCAGCGTGCATCCAGTTTCAAGTTGGTAACATACTCAGGCCCCTTGGGTAAAACATCAATCACATGTGTGTTCAAGGGTCAAAAACACAGCATTGATTTTGAAAATATGGCAAGAGATGCTCCAGTGATCCTAGGAAGACAAACAAGCACACACCTGAAAATGGTGAAATGGCTATATAGCATGGGAAAAGAAGCTAAAATGCTAAAAGACTATGAAAATCTATTCTCTGGGCTTGGCTGCTTACACAGCATTAAAATAGACCCTGAAGTAAGACCACTGTTACCTGCACCCAGAAGGATCCCAGTTGCTCTGTAATTGAACAGCTGTAATTAAACAGCTTCACAAAATGGAGCGGTCGGATGTAATCACAACCCAACATGAGCCAACGCGGTGGGCGAACAGTATGGTGACACTAGTCAGGCCCAAGAAGTAAATCATTTTTATTTACCAATAGCACAATGTCCACTGTACTGACCAACGTTTTGGAAAAGCAGGGCTTCTTTTGGTGCTCAATTTTGGCTAGATGTCAGGGAATTCACCCGGACAGCTTGAACTTTGAATGAAAGGACTCGACTCAACTCAGGAACAGATTGTCTTTTGCTGATCAGCAAAGGGGTCGAAGTTCCTCAAAGGCAACACAAGATCGAAAAACCTTCGCACCCCCACTGACCACTTTTTATTCACAGGATATGCAAAATACAAGTAACATACAGTGAAACTCCTCTACAACGAAACCTACATGGGCGAAAATACCCCCTAGTGTGAAAAAATCTTCATGCATTAACACCGTTCTCACTTGACTGTCCCCCATACAACAACAACAAAAACCCTGTTGCATTATACGAAATATTTTTCTCTATTGCCTCGGGACGAGATTCACTACAACTAAGTCTAATCCAACAGTGACCTCTACTGCTTCGTTCGGAAATGGCAACAGCAACCACCACACTGGTTTACACATGCGCAATACCAGGAAGTATTTGTTATTGTTAGTTTCAGACGCAGCAAGAACGTTGCATTGCTAAAATTGCTACAAAACGGACCTTTGGATGTCAAGCAGCTAAGACAAGAAGAGCTCTGACGCTGGAAGAGAGGGTAAAAATGATCAAAATGAAAGATGGAGGAAACAAAATAAAATACATTATCCAAGAAATAGATGTAAGTGAAAGTGAATGCTGATCATAAATTTCATAATTTCTTTCCCTTTTTTTCTTTCTACTCTATGAAGTGTCAAACGTGTATGCTCATATTTATTCACTATAAAGAGTACACATGTGTGTGTGTGTGTGTGTGTGTGTGTTTACATCTGGGATCAAATTTGCTACAGTGAAAAACCCTGTTGTGAAAAATTTCTTGCTGCAAACGTGATTTCGTTGTAGAGGAGTTTCACTGTATCAGAAAAACATTCCTCCTTATTTGCAAATGTCGCGCTTCCCAGCCCAGCCCACCGATATGCCCCTCAGTGGACACCTGGAGGCTAAAACATCTTCCGGTACAAACAATGGATACCTTTTTATTTCATTGGGTAGATTTCACATGAATTGAGACAACAAACTGAAGGACATCTTCTCATGCTGCCCTCCCGAAGTTGAACCTTCCTGTCTATGTTATCAGTTAATGAGCCCATGGCTTAATTTAGCTCAAGTTGGCCCTTTTTTCTGTGTGCTTCATTGTGTACAAGCTGTGAGGTCAATCAAGCATATACAGTACTGAAATGAAACTTTGAAGCATGATAATATTAAGTTTGTCTTTCTCCATCACTAGATTAACCAAAATGTTGGATTTCCACAGATTGTCCTCTTGTAACATATTAACACCACCATAAATAGGTAAACTGATCTTTCTTTTTCTTTTCCTCAAGTTGATGCTGATGTCTGTACTCAACTGCCTTTTTGACTGCCTCAATCAAATCCTGAGGTAATTAACCCACATATTAAATAATACTATACCTGAGTATTTTATTGTAAGTCAGTGACATGGTGTATTTGATTTTGATCATGACAATGTAATTAGCTCTTGGAGGAGAGTAGGTGCACCACAAGCTGTCCATTAGCCAAAAATGTGAAAATGGTTGAACCTGGTGGAATTTTGCAACTGTATCCAAACTGCTTAAATGTTAGAAATCAGAGCAACCCGACTCAACTCTATCATGAATGTGAATTTGAATGAATGAATTTGCTTTCTACAGGAAAAATGTGGAGCGTAGGTGTTTCCTGGAAAACATGGAAGGCGCCTTTCTCATTGTTGATGAAATTATTGATGGGGGGTAAGAATCCTGATATCCGGAATAAATATCTTTGTTCCAGAAGGCTGTTGGAAAACCGCAATTGTTGGAAAACCAAAACCACGCTCTTTTTTAAAATAAAAATGTTTACTGAACACGTCTGCTCACAATGGAAAGCAACACGAGGAAGCGTCACTTCCACGTCTACCTGAGGAAGCGTCACTTCCTCGTGTAAGGAAGGCGAGAGGAGTCAAATGGTGCATTCAAGTGCGCTCAGTTTGTTCGAGAACCAAAATTTTTTTCGTCATCCGAGGCTTTAAAAAACTCGAAATTTTTGGTCGAAAACCGAATTGGTCGAGAACCGAGACGTTCGAAAACCGAGGTTTGACTGCATTTTCTAAATATTGTAGTTCATTCGCAATGTCGGATACATATCGGTTCGTCTTGACTATGATTCTACAAAAGTACCTGAATTGAAGTTTATTCTTTTAATAGAGTGATCCTGGAGAGTGACGCACAACAAGTCCTCCAAAAGGTCAATTATAGGGTAAGTTCTTGCTCTGAAAATCCCACTCTCATAATTGGCCTCTTCTCTTTTCTTATTGTTATCCTTCCTTTAAACTCTACAACTTATCTTCTCCCTGTCGTCTTTGGTTGGCATCAGCTTGCCTCAGAGCCTGCCTATGGTTTTGTCCTATTTGATCACATCACTGGTAACCTCCAGGCACAAACAGACAAGAACCAGCTGCTCTAGACAGAGAAAACCAGGGTGAGAAAGGTAGTCCATTGGAGAGAGGATGGATGCATGGTCATAGAGTGCCATGACTAACAAAAGCTGAAAGGTTAATACTTGGGATGATTATCCCTTCTTAATACTGTCTTGGGTGTGTGAAATCACATTGGAAAAAAAACTTGACCTGCTCGAAGATAAATTGCTCCGTCTTAAAAGGCCATCGCACTGAGCGGCTAAGTTTGCAAGTGGATGCGCACCTTGCGAATGTATTTTTTTTTGTGTGTGTGGTCAGGGTTCGTTCAAGGTCGCAAAGACGTTCACCAACAATTTTAATGGTCTCAAACACTTTTTTTTTTCATATCACAAAGAAACCTTGATCATGTTCAAAATTTGATGGCAGCATGAAAACCTCTTTTGCAACCATTAAAACCATTTGGGAATGTCTGGCAATATTGAGCAAACCTTTACAAATAAACATTCGTTACATGCGCACAGGCTTAACTTGAGGTCTACACTGGATACCCTCTGCAGTGTTTGGTCATTTTCAATCACTGAGGTACTTAATCACTTGAAATAGTAATTTAAGGCCTTGGCAAAACAAATCAATAAATCAATCAGTGTGTAGTTATGAATACATTCTTTGGTATTTTTATGTCTTGAGCATGTGGTGGCCTGAGATGCAACCCTGTGTGGAAATATTTTGACTGCTTACTGCTAACCAAAGCCAATAAATATGATTGATTTGACCCTTGTAAAGATTTCTGTTACTACATTTTCTGTTTTTTTCTGTCTGTCACCATGTTTTTTTTTCTTTTCATTTGTGTAGGTTGATGAAGGTTCATTATCTGAACAAAGTGTCGCACAGGTAACACACACACACACACACACGCACATGCAAACATGCAACGAAACTTGCTGTGTTGGTCAGGAGCAGCATTTTACATAGCGTTACTAGTTTAACTGCATTTCTCAGTTGCATGTTCTTAACGGGGTCAGCACGGTGCAGACTGGTTAGCACATCCGCCTCACAAAGCAGAGGTCGCGGGTTCGAATCCGGGCTCCGACCTTCCGATATGGAGTTTGCGTGTTCCGTGCCTGCGTTAGTTTTCTCTGGGTATTCCAGTTTCCGCCCATATACCAAAAACATGCACGGTAGGTTAGTGTGGAACACTCCAAATTGTCCCGAGGTGTGAATGTTTGTTTGTGGATGGTTGTTTCCAAATTCACAGGCTGTGTCCTTGGAAAACTGTATTTTTCAGCTGCATGACGTCACCTCCGGCGGAACTCATTTGCACACGGTTTCCATATTTTCTAGAAAGCCAATTCGCAGGCTGGGTCCTTAGACTCCTTTTAAAGGCTCCTCCTTATGGAGCCTCCATGGACCGCATAAACAGTGGTGAATTTGCACAGGCTTAATGTGAATTTGGACACCGCATGCGGTCGAGTAGCGACAGAAGTGACGTCATGCGGCCGAAAATGTGCCCTTTGGAAGACCCAGCCTGTTAATTTGGACACAGCCTATGTGTGCCCTGCGATTGGCTGGCAACCAGTTCAGGGTGTACCCCGCCTATAATGCCCGAGACCGATACAAAGTCTGCATCACAGCAGACACTGCACTGATCTGCCTGTCGATCTCTCGCTCCCTCCTGCCCTCACTCGTGAACAAGACCCCATGATACTTAACTCCTCCACTTGGGGCGAGATCATAACCCCGACCTGGAGAGGGCACTCCACCCTTTTCTGACTGAAGACCATTGTTTCAGATTTGGAGGTTCTGATTTTCATCCCAAACGCTTCACACTCTGTTGCAAACTGCTCCTGTGAGAGTTGGAGATCCCAGCTTGAAGAAGCCAACAGCCCCACATCATGTGCAAAAAGTAGAGATGCAATACTGAAGCCACCTAACCAGACCCCCTCAACGCCTCGGCTGCGCCGAGACATTCTGTCCATGAAGCTTGTGAACAGAATCGGTGACATAAGGCTGCCTAGGTGGAGTCCAACCCCCCCAGTGGACACAATTCTGATTTACTGCCGGCAATTCGAACCAAACTCTGACATTGGTCCTTACAGAACTCCCCGAGGATCACGGTCGAACGCCTTCACCAAGTCCACAAAGCACATGTCCACTGGTTGGGCGAGATCCCATGTAACCTCAAGGACCTTGCGAAGGGTGTAGAGCTGGTGTTCCACGGCCAGGACGAAAACCAAACTGCTCCTTGTGAATCTGAGACTCAACCTCCCGATGGACCCTCCTCTCTAGCCCCCCTAATAAGATTTACCAGGGAGGCTGACGAGTGTGATCCCTCTGTAGTGAGAACACACCCTCCGGTACCCCTTCTGAAAAAGAGGGACCACCACCCCCGTCTGCCAATTTAGAGGCACTGTCCCTGATGAACAAGCGATGTTGCAGAGGCGTGTCAACCAAGACAGCCCCACAACATCCAGAGCCTTGAGGAGCTCAGGGCAGATATCATCCACCCCGGGGGCTTCACCACCCAGGAGCTTTTTAACCACGTCGGTGAATTCAACCCCAGAGATAGGAGAGCCCACCTAGGAGTCCTCAGACTCTGCTTCCTCGAAGGAAAGCATGTTGGTGGAGTTGAGGAGGTCTTCGAAGTATTTTGCCCACCGACTCACAGGTCCCGACTCGAGGTCAGCAGCGCCCCAACCCCACTGTACACAGTGTTAATGGTGCACTGCTTCCCACTCCTGAGATGTTGGCTGGTGCCCCAAAATTTCTCTGAAGCTGTCCGGACGTCGGCTTCCATGGCCTCAAAGAACTCTTCCCATGCCCGACTTTCTGCCTCGGTGACCACCGAAGCTGCATTCCGCTTGGCCAGTCGATACCCGTCAGCTGCCTCTGGAGTCCCACTGGCCCTAAAAGCCTGGTAGGACTCCTCCTTCAGCTAGACGGTATCCCTTACTGCCGGTGTCTACCAGCCAGTTTGGGGGTTGCCGCCATGACAGGCACCGACCACCTTATGGCCTCAACTCCGATTGCCTGCCTCAACAAGAGAGGCACGGAACATGGTGCACTCTGACTCAGTCTTCATCTTGCTGAACAACCTACCGAATAATCGCGGTTGAAAGCATGACATGTAAGCAGCGCTGGCATAATCAAGTGCATAAGAGGCTGACAAATCTCCGTTGCGCTAATACTCGTGCTTGCTAATTCGAACTGCCTTTAGTCATTATCGCACTGCAAGTATAACAGCTTTTAAAACAAAAAAGAATCCCTTTATTCTATTCTGCTCTTCCAGAATGCTTTCGTTCTTGATGAATCTACATTTTCATTGTTTCTTGTGTTTGTATTTTCCTTGCATGTAGAGTATTTTGAGATTGTTTGTTTGTCCAAATGCCTCACGTTTCTGTTTTTCCGTTTCTCTAACTCTGTCAGCACTTTACTGAGAAATTGGCTCTGACGACTAACGTAAGTCTTTTACTCACCTCATAGTAATCTACACTGTCGTATAATTCATGTACTGTGTTTTAATCCCGTTGCATATTCTAGAAGTATTTAAATCATGACTAACTTCCAAAGTTTTGAATGGTTAGTTGCATTGTAAAAGGCATTGCGTTATTAGGAATTGCATTTCTTCTGGCCATGTTGACTGAATTTATTTGATCTTCTCTACATTGAAGCACCTTGTCAAAAAATGCCAGGTATCAGGCTCACTTGGCTTCGATGCAGTACCGTAATAATAGATCAGTGTGGACACAGTCTGTCTTTTCAGACATACTGAGTTAGAGCAGTACGCTTTGTTTGCGGCTATAGTCACATCTGTGAAATTCAAGTGTTTCAATGTACTGCAGCAAAGTGTGTGTGCTGAGATTTTCCCAAGCAAATTGAGTTGCCGGGAGTCTAATGAGAGATTGAGTCAGATTTATTTTTACAGAGGTTATATTAGTGTGTAACTGCTACTAATTTCAAACGTCCGCTTTGGTACTTCTGTCTTGGCGATTGCTCGGTGAATAAAATAATATGGTCAGTGGGACATCTAGTGGTTAGACCTTGTTATGGGGGTACATAAACGCTTAACTCCTCTTGAAGTAAGCATGTCAAGAAATGCAGCATAGACAAACAGAAATGTCTGTGATGATGCGGATTGATGTCACCTATGACCTCTTTGTGATTCTTCCAGGTTCTGCAATCAGCCAAGGAGCAGATCAAATGGTCCATACTGAAATAACAGAAGATGTCAAGCCATGTCGAGGCAGTTTCAACAACATGTATTTAACCTATAGTTTAGTGACCACTTGAATTGTTTTTGATTTTTGAAGGTCTGTGTTCACTGAAATAACTTTAGATTAACCAGAGTGGGGCTTGGGCAAGTCACATCCGATCTTGTGTTTGCTTTTGCAAAAATAAGGCATACATAGAAAAGAAGACTGACCGACCTGTGCGATTAATGGAGGTTGTTGTGTTATGTTCTGGGGCAGCTTTGCAACATTTGGCACGAGTTGTTCAAAGATAATATGAAAGGATTTTGGTCAACGGATTGGGTCGAATCTTGAAAGTGAGTTGTTCAAAAGGGAAAGCAGGATTCTGAAATGGAATCATGAAATCCAATCTTAGTTTAAATGTGAATCAAATCTTCAAGTTGTGTTGTTCAAAGTGTTTCAGTAGGAGGTGGATATCATATTAAAAAAACAAAACAAAAAAACAAGATTCTCCTGATCCCAATGGGGTAGTATTTCAAGGTGGATTTCTGGAATAAAATGTTGCAAAACTTGGTCACATAATAAATGTATATCATTTGTGGTACTTACTTGTATTCATAGTTTGCACTTGTTTTTTTTCCAACTGTTACAGTGATGAAGCAGATAAATCCTTAATCCTAGCCAAGTAAAAACAAAAAATTATATATATTTATCTTTTCCCCATGAAATAAACCCCCAGATAGATTCCAGTAAGAAAGATGATTAATTCAGTTTTTCCTGTTATTTATTTTCGTAATTTCCAAGAAACATTATTTTGTTAACTATTGGAAATGTAGCCCCCCGCCTTTTTTTGTGGAAACTTCCAATTTATTCAAAATGAACTTATGTTTATTTGTTGCTGTGGCTCAGATGAGTGTTTATTAAAGAAATTACAAATCGACGTGGATGTTTGTTTCTTTTGTGCTGTCTCAAACTCAGAGACTTCAAGTGACCCACTGTAGGCTTTTCGACCCATTGTTCTCTATATTGGAGTTTGCCCACATGAAAATGGTTGCCCCATTTAGCACGAGGAATCCAGATTTGAATGTCTTGAAAACCATGTATCTGGACCAGAGTGATCCAATCCAATATTGTTTTGAACAATTGGCATCAAATAATTACCTGATTCTGGATAGCAAAAAAATTAGATCATTTTGATCAAATTTCATGTTTTGGTCTCAGAAGCAACTAAACTTCAGTTCCAGTCTGGTCAAGGCACCCTTCACAGCTGGAGCAGTTTGCTTACTCGGAGTGGGCTGAAACGTCGACAGTACGCAACAGAATCCGCAGTTCAGAAAATTAAAAACTTTATTGTTTGAAAGTGAATCAGTCAAATGTGACAATGCAAGATACATGCAAAATAACCAGAAAACCAATCAAGGCCGTTCAGAAGTAATACTGATTTACAACAAAGATTTTTGCATTAAAAAGAAAAGAAAAGCATTTATTGAAAGTATAAAAATACACTGAAAAATACAGAGTTGCACAGGGGCTGATTAGTTTCATGAGGTGCCTTTCAATCTTATAATTTGAAAACAGCTATTTCAGTGCAAAAAAAATAATTCAACGGGCGTTTAAGGCCAACTACTGTATTTCTTAAAGTCCATTTGTGATTTGTTTGTTTTTCCAAAGGATGTCACACGACATCACAAAGTAATTGTCATGATAAGTACAAAGTGAACTGTGGAACATATGGCTGCCCACCCCAGATAAAAACGACGTTCAATGAAATATTCGTGCCCGCATCCCCTTTTGTGAATGACGACTGTTGAGAATGGTGTCCACAAACTTTGCTGAATGCTCAATAGTCACTCCTGTTTTGATAAACTATTACGCACAAACAATCAATGGCGTGGCTATTTCCAACCGCATGTTGCTTCTACATATGCACCTACACAAGGGTTATTTATATTTACTAGAGTGGCTTGAAAGTAAATAGCACTTAATAGCATGGAAGCATCAAACAACTTATTATACAAACACTCGTTCAATTGAGAGAAAACTGGTCACACACACGGCTGAATTTCCAAATGTTGTTCTGATTGTGGTGATGCGCAACTACACAAAATGACGAAACGGTATTCAAGCAAAACTCAAAAGCACACACATGAGAGTGAACATGCAAGCAGACAACAAAGAGACATCAAGTTAGTTTTTTTCGGGTCAATTTCATTTGATGGCAGACTTCTGTCATCTCATCAATCTGGAGGGTTGACGTTTAACTGAAAAGCCAGTTGATATCAACCATTCGCCTATGAAATAGCATCTTTCAACATCCTGTCAAATATTAAATCGCAAATGTTGACCAAAATCACATTCGAAGCGCTCAGATTGAGGTGACAGGATTAACGCTAAAGTGAAGCTAACAAAGTTTTGATCCCAAGATCTGGAGGGAAATTAAAAAAGATGTGGTTGTCTCTTTTAACCATGAACTCAAAAGTACCCTTTGCTACAACCAGTTATATTTTGGTTTCGCTGTGCATATTGAATATCAGTGTTTCAGACTCCGCTTTTCAAAACGGGAAGACAGGAAATTATGGCATCAGTCATTCAAACTTGGGAGATTCATCGATTCAAAACGTGGGCCTTTTGTTACAAGACTTGACTTTAGGTTCGACAACAAAATTGTCGCATATGTTTTGATGCCGGGAAAAACCACCTTCACATTATCCCAACAAAGACGATTACGTTTCAAAGCACCGTGTTGGGTGAAAAAGACAACAGACAAGCTTACTTGAGTCGCCACATTGGAAATGATGGCATCAACGACACGGCAACTAAGTCGTGGTCACTGTGTTTAGGCCACGAGACATACGTACACGGCCTTGGAATAAAAAAAATAAAAAGGAGGGGGCCAGGGTAGCTGGTGGCAATGGGACAAAGGCGAGTTACCGTATTTTCACGACCATACGGCGCACCGTATTTTAACTCATTCACTCCCAAAGACGTTCTTAAACGTCTTTTCAGACTTGGTCCAGAATTGGCTGGTACCGAATGAGTTAAAAGATACAGGCGCTATTTCTGTATGGATCATATACTAATACAAGGCTCACTTGTATTAGTGGACGCAGGCATGGCAAAACACACTCCAGTGTAAAAAAAACAAAACGGTCTCATGCATGCACGCTAGTGTATGTTTTTAAAAAGGCAGCGGGAGCAAAAACTGAGTTTGAATGTACTTTATTGAAGTATTTACCAATGTATTCAGATGAATTTTTTGGGGATTCTCATCTTCTGTATCTGAAACGAACAGCTGGGCAAGTTCCCTCGCGCCGTCGTCAGTCTCGTTGCTGTGAAATGAAGTTGTCCTCAGTTACGTCCGACTTTCCTCTATGTAAGCAGCGTGTTGGCGCAACATCAAGTCTGTCAAGCGGAGCGCTCATCGAAGTCGCGCAGCATTCGCCGATTTTGGAACTTGGTGTATACATATATTATTCGCCGCCCCGTTCATTTGGGAGAAAATTCAAGACTTTTAAGTGTGCCTTATGGTCGTGGAAATCTGCTACGTTGTGAAAATGCTCATCTTTCGCAGCCATCGTGAAAATGTCAGCCATCTTCATTTGTCTCACGCACACACACACGCGCACGCCTTTAGTCAAGAGACCAATTTGTTTGCAGGCGCTCGGCCGACGTGAATTGACGGCTCTGCACATACTGCGTGAGACTGAGTAACAACTTTGATTGTTTCATTGTATCACCATTTTGAGCTATTCACAACTTCTGGCAAGAAAAGTGGAACACTTTAAACAATGCAATGGTTGACACTTTAAAAAATGTTCTTTGTCATCACAAGTTAGAGAAGATTTCGATGAATGGAAGTTTGGATGCTCACATCACAGGAAATTAACCCCCCTCCCTCCCTCAAAAAAAATAAAAATAAAACCAGCGTAACAAAATGGTGGCAATTAACAACCCACTCTCTAGACTTGAATCATTTGCCAAAGTGTCTGTTACAATATACTAAACTCTACATGTTTATGTAATGGACTTGTAATTAAAACCCTGCACCTCCTCACTCCCCCCCCCCACCCCCTTTTCCCAAATCCCACTTATCTAGTTTTTTTTCTCCTCCTCCTTCTTCTCCTCCTCCTCTGTGGGATAAGAATGCCAGGTAAGGCGCTCCTCATAGAACGAGATGACCACCTGCGGGCAAATGACGTTGGCTTCTTTGGCTGGGACAAGGTCAGCCTCATCGGAGTTCTTCCTGTTATGAAAAGCAAAGGGGGGAGGAGGAAGTTAAAAGGCAAGATGCTTAACACTTACGGTAAAGGTTTTTTTGGTTTTTTTTTGTAGGACTGCCACTTATACCAACAGTATTGTCTGAATGAGGGTGTATGTAAATTGTAAAAGCACTTTCAGGCGATTGCTCTAAGACTGGAAGGGAAGCTCAGCTTCACCTAAGATGTCAAAAAGTGATCAAATATATGTGTGTACGTACAATTGTGTGGACATGTCATTGACATAATATGCGCTACAACGCGCTCAACTTTTGTTCCGAATCAGCTTCTCATTACTGGTTACGACGAGACTCTTTTCTCATTCATTCCCGCAGCTTCACTGTGCTTTAAACTGTGTGGACGCTGAGCGTCGCGAGTTCAGCGTAGGTTGTCCCAATGCATTGAAACGAGACGAGTCATTGGATAAATGCTGGTTTTGTCCCCCCCATTGGACGCTCGGCGTCTCTGGGAGTCTATGGACAGTGGGCGTTTATAGGCTGGCCCAGGAAGCTCAGTTTTTCTGCATGATGATTGGATGATCTGTCTGAGGCTGAATCTCTTTTTGATTGACAGCGAAATGAGCCAATCACCGATCTTATGGTGAAGGCATGCTTTTCATTTTTTTGAAACGGAACGGAGAGTAGAATTCACGTATAAATAAACGGACACATTTTATGATGTAGGCCGAAATTGAGCTTCCCCTTCCTTGACAGACCAGCATCCGCCACCGATACAATGAAACCAAAGACCAAAAATTTGCAAAGGTAAATTTGGCAAGCTGGACAGAGACGAGGCGCGGAGACTGTTCACGTTGGTCAGTCCCTTAGCCAATCAGGATGCAGAACACAATTCACTGTTTAAAAAAAAGCATTACAAAAACTGCACTAAAAAAATCCGTGGAACAGCGAAGCCGCGGAAGGTGAACCGCGTAATAGCGAGGGATTACTGTAGTGTTACAAAGCAGGTCACCTTTAACCAACAGCGGCGCGTGACCTGCATCACCGGAAATCGTTCGCCATCAGCAGTTATTGTTATTACTCTCAGTTTGTCTCATGTACAATTCAAGGGCACTGGCAAAGAATGGGAATTTGGAGTGGCAGGAGAAGCGTTTTAAAGCGGTACACGTGAGCGACGATAGTGACGTTGTTGCACTGAAGACGCTGCCAAAGTGCGTCCCATGACGCGGCGTCCGATCTCGACTAAGGTAGACACTGACTCCTTTCTACAAACTCACAAGCTCTTGTATCGACTTTATTTTTCTGTTTTGTTCGTGTTCGGTGCCATTGCGCATGTTGCTCATCATGGCATGCGTGCACGTGCGGTAGCGGGTCGATCGCAGTAGGTCGGTTGCTTGAAATGTCGACCTTTGGTCAAAAAAGGTTGGGCACCCCTGATTTAGCCCATCAAATCAACTGCCGTTCACAGTTTGCTGTATAATGTCATGTCACCCAATTACTTTAGGAATGATAGCCTTACCCCGGGGGTCGGCAACACGCAGCTCCAGAGCCGCATGCGGCTCTTTAGCGACATCTAGTGGCTCCCTGGAGCTTTAAAATAAATGTTTGAAAAAGGAAAACGATTTTGATAGTAGGCTAATATAGCTCAAATAGGAGAGCTGTGGTGTTGGCTTTTTAAAACGTACGCTTTATTTATGCTTTTAACAGTTTCGACAAACACAGACACGTCTGCGTCCGACTCGAGAGGCGTTCAAAGACAGCCTCCGAAAAACCGAAATTCATGATCACTTCACGGACACTAAGAAAAGCGAAAATAATACACCAAAACAAAAAAAAATCAAGTGAGGAAATTACAAAATAAATTCTCTGAGGGCGTTTGTGAACACACAACAAAGGAATGAATAACAAACAATTCTGAGACAGTCCAGTCTCCTACATACATACAGCATGTGTTTCCTTCATTGTACGTTTTGTAGAAGGCTTTTATTTTTTATTTTGGGGGGGGGTTTTTTGTCCTATATGGCTCTTTCAACATTTTTGGCTTGCTGACCCCTGCCTTACCCTTCAACATTTTACATCCGAGTGCATAACTTGGGCATTTATCAATTGCAAATGAAAGCGGACCCACCATTTCATCAGGAACATTAGCTCGCCACTTGAATCCGTTGCGCCAATAATTCTTTCTGGCTGTAGACCTCTCCCAAAACCTCGGACTTTCTCGCCCTGGAGAAAGCGAAAGCAAATACATGAAACATCCGGTTTCCCATTGGATGTGAAAATCTTGAGCTACTTTGCAATTTGATTTCGACGATTGATGCATCTTTCGTGATCTCAGGCCCATACATATTCAGACATTGACAATTCTCAACTGTTTACCTTGAAACACCACCACAATGAAACTCTCAACTTGAATTTGCATTAGGAATGTTCCGATCAAGGTTTTCAGACACCGATAGCGACCATCAATGATTGGTCAATACAGGCACCAATACGGCCTGTATCAAAATATGGAGAAATCGCGTCTTTGAAGCTCCTCCCTCTTACCTCCTCCTTCTTCCTCTTGCTCCCTTTCTCCTCCGGTCCTCCCGCTCCATCACTGACTTTTCTCTTGCCGTCCTTCTTTTTATCCTCCTTCTCTTTGTACTTACGCATGAATTCTGCAATGAGGTCCGGGCAGTCCAAATTGTCCTGTGGCTCCCATGTATTGTCTTCACTGAACGGGCAGGTGCAGACAAATTCAATTGGTTAGAATCTAGTCAACTCTGTTTCATGCACAACAAAAGGTATTTTGACTTATTTCCTCTGATTGATTGATTTATATATATATATATATATATATATATTTTTTTTTTTTTTTACACAACACAGTTCATGTACCACATGTTTGCCTTTCTTTAAATATAATAATGGACTCACTTTGAGAAACCTTTCCATTTAAGCAGAAATTCCACTCTGCCCTTCACCACTCTTCGCTCCAAAACCTTCTCAACCACATATTCTTCCTCCTCTTCTTCCTCTGGTGATGTCTTCGCTTCAGTGGCTGCCGTTGGAGTTTCAGGCAGTGCGGATGGCTGCTGCTGCTGCTGCAGCTGCGGCTGCTCCTCCTCTCCCTCTGTATTGCCCTTCTTTACTGCTATGGTTGTCATCTTGACGCGCAACAAAGGAAGCCTATGAGCGATCCAAAGAAATTGGAAGATACAATATAAAAAGTGTTAATAAAACTAGCTCGGGTGAGAAAACCGTTGAGGCAGTATCGTTAAAATGATCTAACTTGTACTCAATACACGTGGTTATCATTCCCGGTTGCTTTTTTTGGGCTGCATTTACAGTTCAATCAAGTTGCCACGGTAGGAGTTAGGTCAAGTTTTTTTTTCAAGCTAGGAAGCGTGACAGGTCATCAGACAGTAGAAGTAGACCCCGCAACTGTCCTTTTTGATTGGGAATGAAAGAAACAAACCAATGCAATTTTAGTGTGTTAATATTAAATCTTATAGTGATTACAGTGGCTGCTGGAAATCTGTTTTTTCCCCCCCCGGGAGTTATGCATTGTGTGCAACCCTCAGAGGAGGACATTCTCCTGATTCGGGGTTGCTTTGAAGGTTTGCACATCTCTATGCCGGCCCAAGACACTTTGTCAGTGTGTGACATTTGACTCGTTTCGAACATTCTTCGTGACGACATTTTCGATCATGTCGCACAGGTTTGTTCCATGCTTCTCAGAATAATGCGCTCTGGCTTGTTAATGTTTTCCGCATCTAATTTTAGTTATGTTTTCGATTGGATGATTTTTACACAGTATTTCCATGTTTATCAAACGCACGGTGGGATAACTCATCTTTCACCGCCCAATTGTGCTGAGAGTTAGCTTGCAGTTTCATAGCCGTTTTATATCCTAACATAATTAGTATTTGGGGACAACATTTCATCAAATTTGCCAGTGATGGTGTGGGAATACGGCAGCCAAAAAAACAGGCTGACAAGGGTCGCAGTGCAAAAATGGATTTTATGGCACACGTAGTCTGTCCCTATGCTCATCTCAAGTCGAGAAGCTTCTCTTTTCTCTTACCTCTAACTAGCCGCTCACCGCTTCGCAGACAGTCACAGGTCATTTCCATTGTTTTGAATTGGGAAACAAGGGGACATTTTTTTGCCCACTTTTTGAAGCTTTTAAAATATCATAACTTCCACAATTCTGAACATAATGACAAATTCTAAACAATGTTTTGTTCCTTAATTCCATCTCTTTCCGGTGATACTGGTCCTGCTTGGGAGAAAAAGCACTTTTATTTTATTGGCACGTCCCTCGAATTTGTTTGAAGTGTTTTGTTTTGTTTTTATCAAGCCGTTGCTTTAATAAGTATCGAAACAATCGCGTCTACTGTGCTAAATAGATGAATAAACTCCATCTTGATAGACCACGTGAATGTTTACATCGATCAGAGCGCGTTACACCGCTGTACTGTATAAAGTATGACTCAATTGTTAGATTGTCCTTTCGCTGAATAAATTTGAACACATGGAAACGCACTATACAAGTACAGGAGAAACAATTTTAAATGTGACTGAAATTTAAATCACACGAAACTACTGGCAGCCTTATCCCGCGAACGCAGTAAAAATGCTGCATTGAATCAGGAAGGATAGGCGGCCGCGATCAATCTTCACATGCTCCAACAGCAACATTGCATATTTTCATAATGAGACCGAACACAGACAAGCGTTGGCAAATTGCATCGGGCTTGTGAAAGAAACTTTTATCTCCCCGACCCCAAAAAAAGAGCTAGCCAGACTCTGCAGCCAGGAACAACATGGCGATGGCGTGTTTCTCTACTCGAAAGCATTACCTTTACGTTGAAAACTTCAGCGATCTTGAATTAGCTTCTCGTCGGGTTAATTAACTACTGTTGATTCCGGCACTGCTTCAAGCTAATAACAGACCTGGTTCCAGCAGATGGAACTAAAAATCAACTCAATGTTCAGTGGTGTTTGAGTTCTTTGTCCATCCAAAGGGCTATGCTTAATAATACAATAGCTTCTGCAGCAGAGCTAGCAAACCGTCTACCCGCCAACAGCAATACCGGAAGTGACGCACGAGCAAAGACTTATTGTTGGTCGTAACGTTTCATGTAACATAACTAGATACCTCGTTGCTGATTGAATATTACGTCGATGTGTCCGCCATCTTGCAGCTGTCACTTGCATCTCGGTCCAGCTTGGTGTTGGATACGTAAGTCCTCAAAAAAAAGTAGTAATGTGTTTTAAAATGAGAAAAAAGTAGCACACTAATCTATTTTGCTTCATATAAACATATACTAATAACACAATTCAATAAAATTAAAATAATTAAAAAGTATGTAAATCATATCATAAAGTAAATAAAAATAAGAATTGGCAGGGGTGTCAAACAAATTTTATTTGGAGTTCTGTCTTCGCTCGGAGGGCCGTTATGACAGTGAAAACAAATGGCATATCATCTCATTGCATTATTGTTCTGTTTGTTTTTTTTTATTTTTTTTTTTTATTTATTTTTTATTTTTTATTATTGTACTGTTGGGCGGCCCGGTAGTCCAGTGGTTAGCACGTCGGCTTCACAGTGCAGAGGTACCGGGTTCGATTCCAGCTCCGGCCTCCCTGTGTGGCGTTTGCATGTTCTCCCCGGGCCTGCGTGGGTTTTCTCCGGGTGCTCCGGTTTCCTCCCACATTCCAAAAACATGCATGGCAGGCTGATTGGTCACTCTAAATTGTCCCTAGGTGTGAGGGTGGGCGTGGATGGTTGTTCGTCTCTGTGTGCCCTGCGATTGGCTGGCAACTGATTCAGGGTGTCCCCCGCCTACTGCCCGAAGACAGCTGGGATAGGCTCCAGCACCCCCCGCGACCCTCGTGAGGATCAAGCGGTTCGGAAAATGGATGGATGGATTACTGTACTGTTCACCCTCTACACCTCGGACTTCAGGCACATCACTCCAACCTGCCACCTTCAGAAGTTCTCTGACGACTCTGCGATTATAGGCCTCATTACAGAGGGAGACGATCGGGAGTACAAGAGACTGACGAAGGACTTTGTGGACTGGTGCCAGCAGAATCACCTCCAGATCAACCCCCGGAAAAAACTAAGGAGTTGGTGGTGGATGTCTGCAGGAAACAGTCCTCACCTGCACTGATGAACATCCAGGGTACGGACATAGGGAGGGTGACCTCCTACAAGTACCTGGGTGTTCTTCTAAACAATAAACTGGACTGGTGTACCAACAAGGACGCCCTGATTAGGAAGGGACAGAGCCGACTCTTCCTACTCAGGAAACTGAGGTCTTTTGGGGTTCAGGGGTCACTCCTTAAGACCTTCTATGACTCGGTGGTGGCTTCGGCCATTCATTATGGCATTGTCTGCTGGTCAGGCAGCATCTCGGCCCGGGACAGAAAGAGACTGGAGCGACTGGTCAGGAGGGCCAGTTCTGTCCCGGGCTGCTCCCTGGACACTCTGGAGGAGGTGGGCAACAGGAGGATGCTCGCTAAACTAAAAGCTATGATGGACAGTCCCTCCCACCCCTTCCAGCCCACCCTGAAAGCACTGCGTGGCTCCTTCAGCCAGAGACTGTTACACTCGCGCTGCAAGAAGAAGAGATACCGCCGCTCATTCCTACCGACTGCTGTCAGGCTGCTGAATAAAAATATGTGAAAACCTATAGCCATTGTAAATAGCACAGCCTCCTTGTGCTGTATTTTCTATTCTATTGCTAATTTATTATATTTATTCTACAAATACACTATATTGCTAATGCTATATTTTATATTGCAGTTTTATTGAACTGTGTACAGTTCTTTCTGAAACATTCATTTTGGGGGGTTTTTTTCTTCCTCCCCAATTTTGCTGCTGTAGATTGCAAATCTCCCCAGTGTGGGACAAATAAAGGTTATCTTATCTTATCTTATTACTTGTACACAACAAATTAATGGATTACTAGTTTTGAATTCAGTCCAGTCATCTATCACACTTTGTTCAATTATTGTTCAAATATGAAACTAGGTACTCGCAAATACATTGGAATGTATTTTTCCTACTAGGCCATGGGGGCCACAGGATTTTGACTCACGCATGCATGAGTTAAAAAAAAGTATTTCTTCTAGCATTTGGCCTTCATTATACCAATCCATACAATAAGAAATGCAATTTACAATTCAACACATTATTACACAGCAGCAGCCATGTTGAAAAAACGATTTGGGTTTGAGTTGGAGCCATGTGTTTTTTTCCTCTCATGAGGAGGAAACAATTGAACATCTATTTTTCTCAAGTTGTAAGACAAGGTCTTTTTGGAATCATTTAAGATGGACGTAAATTAAAATGGATTAAGTACTAACTAAGTAACTAAATGTTGACCAAATTCGTCTTGGTACAATTAATCTACCAATCAAAATAATTAAACTTTGCAAGATTAAAATAATTATGGGTCAATGTCATACAGTATATATATATTTGTTTGACACCCCTGCCAATTCTTATATATATATATATATATATATATATATATATATATATATATATATATATATATATATATATATATACTGTATATAAATGTAAATGGAAAAATAGAAATTCATCCCTTAATTGGTGTACATTACAACTGAAGCACACTTCCATTTTGCTTCCATGTTCCTCTTGAAGGACTTGAATATGGACTTTTAGACTCTGTATGAAAATGTCTCAAATGATTGATGTTTTCAATTAGAATTCATTAAGAACGCTGAATGTACGTTGCTTACAGTCACACTGTCACATTGGAGTAACAATTGCTGTTCTTTTCTGTTATTTTTCTTTTTGTTGTTGTTGTTTTTCTCCATTTGTCTTTCTATGGACACATCACACAAACTCAAATGTCCCAAAGGTTTATCTTCCATCGAGAGTTTTGTACATTGCAAAGAACCCACCATCAAACCATAACATGACAAATAAACAATCCATCCATCCACAAAGTTACTTAATTTTCGAATGTATTGTTTCAAAGTAGGCCAAATGCTTAAAACAAACAAGCAAATAAAAAAATTTAACTATTGCATGCACGAGTGCACTCCATGGAATTATGAGAAAAATGCAACGTTTGTAGTACTTAGCCAACCAGTCCCCTTAGACGTATTTGCCAGTCCAAATATTTTAACTCGACATTGGCATTTTCGCTCCTCTAGTTTGACTGTTATTGTGGTTTTATTGCTTTACAATTCATTGACTGTGTAAGTTTCGATGAACCTGAATAATTATTTGCATTTCCACTTTCCCACGGGAATGTAATTCTAACTCCATTTTATTCTCAACGTTGGTTCGACACTGCTGTTTCCACTTTGTGTGTGGCTCTTCGCTTTAATATACGAGACTCTTTGGCCTCTTGCACGGCAAGCAGTGAACGCTTCCCTCTGCTGGTCAGAGTTTGTCATTGCAACCTTCTGATAAATTTTCTTATTACAGTACAGTACAGTACCCTCGAAAAATAAGCAACAACATACTGTAGAATGACCGCGCTCTGAATAATGGGCTGTACTAGAAATCAGAACCATTTACCCGTGGAAGCAATATTATTCTAAATAAACAACATTTGAATATAAATGTATTCCGCATTGCCATTATATGTTTGCGTTATTTTTCTATTTTCGCACGTCTCTAAATCTGTCTCTTGTGATTTTTTTTTTAAATCTAGCAACATTTGACAGGGTTTTTTTTCTGTGTTTCCATGACCAATTAGCTCTTACGCAATTTGCCTCCCATCGTTTACCCGCACTTCATTGCATTTCTTCAATTTGACATTCAGAACAGAGCTGGGCAGAAATCACATGCCCTCATTGCCACCTCGGACCTTTGAGATACAGTATTTCACTTAAACAGTCAGATTCCCCTGCTATGGCACCGGTCGAGGCTGCTGGAGGCCTTGTCACATGACGTGGAAACGTGTAAAGTGTATGTTATCTGAAATACTTCTTTATCCGCATATATTCAATATCCACCTCACGAGATACTTTTTTTGGTCAATCTTGTGACGTTTGAGAGGTTTTTAGAAATGTCTGTTTCCTTTACCAATTCGCTTTTATGCAATTTGCATCCCGCTGTTTAGCCACGCTTCATCGAATTTCTTCACTTTCAGACATTAACAGCATTGGACAAAAATCTCATCCCATCAACACTCCCCTGGATATTTAAAATACTTAAATAGGATTCCCTTGGTCTGCACGAATTCAGTCAGCTACTATGGCACCGGTGGAGTGAGGTTCATATCGTGATAATATCGTATTGCGATGTTTGGATATTGCTACGTCCCTAGTTAGCGCGCAATTTTGTTTAGTGTTCACCATGGCCTTGGTGGTTAATGCTAATCGTAGCTGCCTGCGGTAAATCTTGCACGGGCCCTGCAGTTGCGTCAAGATGGAGAATGAGTTGGTAGATGTTATATATTCATGTAAATGATGTGAACAGGCAGGAGTGTAATGAAATGATCGTGAGTAAAATCCATTTGCAGTTATTTGGTGCACTGTACAGTGCTAATGCTAGCTAGATGATCTGTATACTTGTGTGTGTGTGCGATAATGGTTGTTTATGAAAAGTGCAACAAATCTACACAAGCCAAGTGTGATTGAATTCCCCCTCAGGGACTATCGTGACTTTAATAATTTTTGCACAGAGACATCGCTGGGATGGCATAAACCGAGAAGCACGGTCACTATTCTGGTGAAAATTTAATCTACAGATACATTTACATTTTAAATCAAAATTGTCTAAACTTGGTTTTTAAGTTAAAAAAAAAAATCTGCCAATATGTAAGTAAAATTTGCTTGGTTAGAATTCCTAAAATTAGTATATAAAACTAGCCCCTTAGAAAAATAAGCAAAAGATTTGTAAAATGTTCTGATTACAAGCAATATATTCTCTTGTCTGATATAAGAAATGTTTACTTAAGGAGTTGATTTTTGTGATTAAAGAATTTTTTTTTTTTACTTTGAGAATTTACAGCTTTCTATGGACTTTCATATACAAAGTAGTAAATAAAGCTTTACAATAGGAAAAAGAACATTTGGTTTCTTGTTTTAGCTAGTTTCAAGAATATATTCCTTAATTGTAAACTGTAGGGGGGAGAGAGGCCTTTCTCTTCCTCCACGTGTTCGTTAAATTTCGGATGATGAGGATGTTGGTTATCCAAATACAGGCTGGAGTCGATGAATAGTACCTTCGAAGGGTTTATTTTATTTTTCTGCAGTTGTTTCAGATTTCAGTCAGGAAGCGTAGAAAAACACAGTCATGAGAATATACAGTATAGAGACAATATGATAATGAGAGACAGGCAGTTACGCCTTCATGCAAATCCCAGAAACAAAGAAAGTAACATGTCATCTGACCCGGTGTGGCTGGAAGAAGTTGCGAGTGGTGAGGCGAGACCAGACCACCACTACCCCCTATTTTCTTCGGTCTGAGCTTTGATGTGACGGCAGCAACACAGATACTTGAGATAACCGTTCCTCTATTGATGTTAAACATGTCCTCTGGAGGGGGCCGTAAAAGTGGTGGGCGTGAGGGGCACTAAAGGTGATTGTAATCACAGTGAGCAGGAAATCCCTTCAACAGCATACTACATTGTTTCTTCCAACTGATAGAGAGGAATAATTCCGTAACAAAACAAATAAGCAAAAACAACTTGGAATGAGCTACTTTTATTCAGAAAAGACACTATAAACAATTTAGACTTGACTCCAGATCTTTGAACCACTTACACGCACACACACACAAACACCACACACACACACACACACACACACACACACACGAATATAACAACATTAACTTAATTATTTCATCACATACTTTTTTTCATGACAGTTGATTAGATTAGTTCAATGCACAATTCAATGTGTTTTTACCAAATCAAAGTGAATAAAAACCAAATGCTTATGCGTACAATTGCAAACTTTCACATCATGATTTAAAACCTCCAGCACTTTTTGCGCTCACTCGCTTCAAGGGAAGTATCGAATGAGCACTTTTCTTTAAAGTATATATTGATAACGCATTTCATATATAGTATATATTATCGCGGAAAAATCATATTCAAATAAAGCAAAACATCGATTTTTTTGGCAAAACATTAAAAAAAAAAATCCATACTCTCTTTGAGCATCCACATTGAAAAATATATTTCAACTCGAGGCAAGGTGGTCAAACCTGTAGCTTTCACTGTAAACCTGGATAAGTGGACCCTACTAAAAATTTTCATTGAATAAACAACTTTAATTTTTGTGCAAACCATGTTCGAGTTAGTAGCTAACACAAGTTTAAATAACTTGTCCAGATACGTTGTTCTTGAGCTGTAATTGTGTTTGTGGTTTTGTAAAAGGGAGTTGTGCACCGATACAAAAACAGTTTGGCACAAGCCATTCAAGACATCAATCAATACTGTATAGGTGTTGCAAGTCATAACCGACAAGGCTCACCTGTTTTCTGGCATATCTTCATTAAAAAAAAAAAAAAAATATATATATATATATATATATATATATATATATATATATATATATATATATATATATATATATATATATATATATATATATATATATATTCTTCCTTAATTTGAGATTACTTTTCCAATGCAAAATTTGATTTTGAAGATTATTTTTCTTCTTGGGCAAAAAAATTGAGACATTTCTCCGAAACAAGAGGGTTTGTTTTTTCCATTTCTTAAGTCTTTTTTCTGCAGCGAGTGGAGCTGGTCATAGCGCTGCCTTTCACTTTTGTACCCCCGACCCCCACTCCAAGCACGCATCGCATTTTGATGAATGCGCCGACTGGTGGTGGCCACTGTTGCCAAATAGTGGCCTTTTCTTTTTAATTATGGCTTATTTACAGTCTGTCTAAGCGGGGGTTCTCCTTGTCGTCTAACAAGAGAAAACCTGGCATTGTTGAACAAAAATGAACTGCCGTTTAAAATCCATTCAGGGGCCCCTGAATCACGTCGTTCATGAAGCAGAAATGCACTACAGTACTGTACTGTACATTCAATTCACGTTTGGCCAAAATATTATGAAAATTCCGGACCAGTCCGGAACAAAAGCGAATATCACAAACAAGGATAAGATCGAGTACAAAATGTTTATTTACAAAATAAGGTCGCAAGACCGACAAACAGAACTCGCTAGGAGTAACCCAGAGTAAAATACCGGTACTACCACTAATAAAACGAGCTTGTAAAAAAAAATTATTTCTGCAAAATCACTTGTCCAGACACGACAAGGAAAAGCCAATCAATAAATAATACAAACGCACCGAGGATAACACTATAAAAAAATTTTTTTTAAAAACCCCAAGAGAAAACAAACCCGAATACGACGCGACCAGGATCGAACTAGAGAGCAACGAATGTCAAAAATAAAATAAAATAAAATAAAATAAAATATTAATAATAATAAGCACCTGAACGTTAGACGAGAGCAAGGCGAACAATCCGCCAACTGCAGGTCATGGATTGACAGTCTTTAAAACAAAAATCTTTATTGAACAAATCAAGTTACAATTCACAGGAAACAAAACGAAGAAGTTCTTAATACACGTACAGAATATACAGAGATAAACAAAAATAAGACCCTTGGTATTTTAAACAATAATTCCAAATAAAGAGCATAGAGCCAAAGTCTTAACCGCTTTCCTGTTTTTGGAATCCATAATAGAATTCGGGTACTGCTTAGTTTGTACTTCAAAGATTAGGAAAAGTGGTTTTGAACGACTACATTTCGATTTGTGTCGATGGAATTTATCGCGAATAATTATTACATAATTACATAAAGACTTGTTTAGTCTGTTTTTCATTGTTATTTAAGAAGCCAAATAGTATATTTTTTTCAGTAAAGCGTAAAGTCAGAGTCAATATGATCAATAATAAGTCGGAATATAACTTTTCAAAATGTGTTGGTGGCTTCACAGTCCTCTTGAAACAGGTGACAGATAATAACATGACGAGGAACAGGTGCGTAACGAGAAGAGCCCTCTGCTGGAGACAAAACAAAACAGAACCATGACAAATATGAACGAGTGTCATGAACTAATTCTGATATAGTTTAGTGTTAATTGCAGAGCCCTACATACATACAGCTACCAATGGCTTTTAATGTTTATCTATGTTCACACGCTATAATAATTGTCATTGTGTAATTGATTAATATACTATTATAACTACTAGTACTTACGACTACTACTACAACTACTCACAATAATTATAGCTACTTATGTAAATGCTGGCACAGTGGACAATCTCGAAAGGAGAGTTTTAATGAGGATTGTTAGACAGGAAAGACTCGCGTGAAGAACGTGTAAATTGCAGATAAGAGTAAATGCATGATGTGAGGGACCAGCAAAAGAAAAAAAACAAAATATCACCAGTGGTAGCAGTCTCATTTTTCCTTCTGACCTTAAAATGAACCCGCAAAGTATGGAGGGAGATCAAGAGGAACTGGGACAGAAACATCAAAGAGAGGGGTCAGACCGTGGGAGAAAAATAAAAACGCGCTAGTGTCTTACGAAATAATAAACTGTATACAGTACGGACATTGAATACATTTTTTTGTTTGTTTGTTGTTGCTCAGTTCACTCATTTTGGGTGCTCTAAATTCCCCACACACCTTAAATGAAACCGTGCCCTCAAGTTGTGTGTGAGATGGAAAATAGGAAGGGAGTCGTTACCCTGGTGCTGAACCCACTAACAATATGTGCCGCCCTTCATCTCTCAGGTCGGATGTATACAGCTTGTTCACATGGAACATTTTCAACTCCAACTCCGCTAAATAAACTGAAAGAATACTGGAAACACACAGTGGTGTGAGTGTGTCTTTTTTCACCTGGTTTGTTATCTGAAATAGTGTGATGCAAACTTGTGATTTTATTGATTTTTTATTGTAAAAATTTTCTAAAGCCTTGCGTGAAAGAATTGGTTTTCCTGCACTTGTTTTGTCCTTGTCCTGTTGTCTTAATTAAAATAAAATCAATAAAAATGTCCTTTCATGTTGCATGAAACTAAACCGGTCGATCAAAATCAGTTTTCTCGTAAAGGCATTGAATAGATATATTTTGCTGTTGATGTCAATAAATTCAATCATTTTAAGATGATCAAAGAGAGAAACCTTGCTTAACTGTGTAAAAGTAACAACGGAGACGTACAATTGCACACATGCATACTATCAGTAATATTGATAATATTAAAAAAGTGAACATCCAGTAAATTCAAAACATGTATTTTTGTATTTTACACTATTGTATTTCATAAACAAGTGACTCCAGTCCAGGGAAGAAAGCGTCAAATGGCATTATAGCCCGTCTATCTCAAATGGATTTTGTTATACATTCTCTTATCAACAGTCAATTATTTTTGTGATATTGTTGAAGCCCAAGAGTTATGACTTTTTTTTGGTAATTGTTTTAGGCCGTCTTATATTCATGTCTTTGTTGATGAATGTTAATGGGGAATTTGAATTTGTACCCTCAATGAACCTTTGCTGACTCAACTTTATTTCGAAAGCACTTTAACAACAACCGTGGTTGTAGCAAAATGCTGTGCACTGTATAAATGATAAAATGAAATAATTAAAAACTCCTCCAGTTTTTCCCAAAATACTGATGTGGTAACCACACGTTGCACAGATTCAACCATTCATTTTACTCAACAAAGGAAGCGGACCAATTGATTGTAATGATTTGTTTATATATATATATATATATATGAAAAATGTGTGTGTGATGCACTTGCCTGTATCTTTACACTCTCCGTCACTTTTTTTTTCTCAACTTATTTATAATAGTATATATTTGAATGTGACAAGGCATAATGGAAATAAACAAAAGCCACATTTCAATAGCTTTTGAGTCATTTTATTGCACTTGCTAACACGCTTGTCAGTGGAATGCTAGAAGAGCACAGAGCAAATTTATGAACTCTTTGACAATATTGAAATGCCGCGGGGTGTGTGTAGCTGAAATCTGCAATAAGGGGAAAGTCAATGCAAACCAAAACGCAACATTTATAATTGTGATAATTTCCAATGTGCTTTTGCCCACTCGATATGTAATAAATACTTAATTGGTACGCCATACTATGTTAGATACTTTATCAATAATATTGGCAAATCTATTGACAGTTTCAATCCCATATGTGAAACTACGTTGTATACATACACCAGTATAAAAACCCTCAAATGGGGTCCAATGTAATGCAATCCATAGTACAAATCACTTCCAAATCAAAAGATATTAAAGGTCAGGGAGTATGTGGGATGGATCAAAAGCTTCCGTGGATCACACGGCACTTGAATTGCTTCCATCTGACCCCGTCTTGAACTACGTTTGCGAGAGAGACGACCCCTGGGTGAACCCAGCTGAGGTGAAAGGTCAGGGTTGAAGACTGGGTCATTATCCCAAAGCAGAGGTGAGGTGAAGGCCAGGTCACTGTCCTTTTGGAGGATTCACTTTGGTGAGTGCACCGCCTCCCGTTGCATAAACTTACAGGTTACTAGTCCAAAAAGTGCACTTTTATAACCTTATCCCTTATGGGGGAAAAAAAGTATAATTACAGCTCCAAGCAATGCCTAGCAGTCCCTCGCACCCACTTTTTCATGATGAATCCTCAAAATTCGAAAGCCCACATTAGATGGCATCGTAAAAAAAAAAAAAAGCCCTGCAATTTAGCATTTAAAGTACATTTAGCCAATCTATGGTACTCATCAGGCTTGAAGTATCTTTGGAATTCCCCCCAAAACTGATTCAAATAATGACTTCTGTGTCCTGTTATGATGGATAGAATTGTTTTCTAACATTCACCTGGGTGCACCTGAGTGAGTTTGGGTGAGTTAGTGAATTTTCGGGCATCTTGAGGTTCCAAGAAAATGCAGGAAGAACAATCATAAACACCACGACTTCATGACTCCCAAGAGGGCATTCACACTGCTGCCCTGTGCTCAAGCCTTAAAAATGACAAATCCAAGTACAAGACATCAATGTTAAAAAAAAACAAACAAAAAAAACAATGGCAGCCAGCCACACACCCACATATACATATTCAATGATTTCCAATTTGTTGCAAGTAAAACGTAAACAACAGCAGTAATTGGAGTAACGTACATAAAGTCATTGATTTATCGAAACAACATTAACGCAGTCAACTTTGCATGCAACGTACAATACAATATACTGTATGCAATGAAATGCAATACATTCGCCGACTGCATATCTGCTTAATAACATAATACATGTATATGTGCATGTATTATATAGACATACTGATCAAGTGACTTGAGAACAATTGTTTGACCGTTAAGTGACTTTTGCCTTGGTTACCATGGTCGTATGACAGACGCTGTGGCCAGCCACTGACCTCACCTCAGGGCTTTGGATCCATGCGTATGTGTCCGTATGTCAAATGATCACTGAATGACCACCCTGGTCAAAGAGTGTGTCTGTGGATGTTTGTGGGTGTGTGCATACAAGTAAATCTACCAGCCGGTCATGAGTTCAAAAGGTCGACAACAAGACTGACAAAGAGAAAGTCAGAAAAAGGAGAGACAAGCAGCCATGGGGAAAAGTTACACATGACACAAGATTGTCATTGTATTTTCAATATGTAGTATTATATTGGGGCGGCACAGGGGGCTACGGGTTAGCACGTTAGCCTCACAGCACAGAAAGGTGCAGAGTTCGATTCCAGCTCTGGCCTTCCCCGTGCTGCGTGTTCACTCTGGGTACTCTGGTTCATACAGTCCTATGACACCAGGTTCCAGTTCTGTAGAATCAACTTTCAGAAGAAGGGGACCGGTACTTAGCCACAATTTTAGGTCAAAAGGATAGTTGGAGGGCGGCCCGGTAAACAAGTAGTTAGCGCGTCGACCTCACAGTGTAGAGGTCGTGGCTTCGATTTCGGCTCCGGCCTTCCTGTGTGGAGTTTGCGTGTTCTCCCCGTGCCTGCGTGGTTTTTCTCCGGGTACTCTGGTTTCCTCCCACATTCCAAAAACATAAACAGTATGCTGATTGAACACTATAAATTGTCCGTAAAGTGTGAGCGTAGATGGTTGTTCGTCTCTGTGTGCCGTGCGATTGGGTGGCAACCAGTTCAGGGTGTACCCCTCCTACTGCCCGAAGACGACTGGGACAGGCTTCAGCACACCCTGCGACCCTTGTGAGGATAAAATGGATGGATGGACGCATAGTATTTTGTTGTATTGAAATTGTTCTGTGTACTGTACTGTAAGACTTTTTACACTTTATATTCACACACACATACATGTGTGTGTGTGTGTGTGTGTGTGTGTGTGTATGTAATGTAAATAGAGATAGAGAGAGAGAGAGAGAGAGAGAGAGAGAGAGAGAGATCATATCTATCTATATAGCAGTGCTCCAAGGATACTTTCAAGGATGTTATGTTACATAAAGTATATATGTTATGTATGGGTAGCTCCTTCAGCCAGAGACTGTTACACCCGCACTGCAAGAAGGAGAAATACCACCGCTCATTTCTACCGACTGCTGTCAGGCTGCTAAATAAAAAATAAAATACGTGAAAAACCAGTAACAATTATAAATAGCACAGCCACCTTATACCAGTTGCTTATATGCTTATATATATCTATATTTTTATTGCACTTATATTGAATTGTGTACAGCTCTGTTTATCTACATTTATTTTTGTGCTTGCAAACACTTTGTTATATCTTATAACACTATCAAAGACAGATTTGGGAAAAGTGAATAGACTGTATAATAATACTCTTATTGGAGGCCTGACAAAAAAAACATATTAATTTGTCTGAGGAGGGTGTGCTATAAATTCCCATATACAGTATAGGGTTTGTATACCTATTCTACCTGTGGGTAGCTGGGAAAAAAACACCCTAATACATGATCTAGTTCCTATATATGGAAACATATGGTCCACGATGTACAGTATTGATGACTTGAGGTGATGTCAGTTGGACTTTTGACCAGCAGGTGGCATCAGAAAGACGTACAAGAATGGAATTTTCACACGGGATTACTGTCGCGTTCGTTATGTTGCGACGCACATCCTACGTGGTGTTGCGTGACAACTATTTTATGCTGTGATATGAATATGTAGTCATTTTATCTCATGGTAAGTGAGTCGACCATGTTTGTTTGTTTTTATCCGTGCTGTATTGGTCTGGATAAAAATGGAGGAGAGAGCCCGCGAAAATAATGTAAGTACAGCAGCAGTTTTCAAGTTGTTCTGTGTTGACATTTTGATCTTCAGGTATTTGCATAACAGTCAATTTTAATGGCTCCTATGTTTGTTTGAAAGAGTTATTATATTTTTAATCTTCTCTTTAAAGTAATGCAACTCAAGAGAAAACAATTTTTTTTAATCTACACTGTTAATTGGGCTAATGAGTGTGATAAAAAATCCAAACACTGTATGATATCAAACTTTGACTATTCTTGTCGAGAAAGCTCAACACTAGTAGTAGGTCGTATTATTGTAACCATTTTCAAATGTGTCATTTAAATTACTGTATACAAACGTAAAAATTAAAATACATTAAATTAAAAAATAAGAAAAACACACACAACCAAAAAAAAGTTTGGCATCTGGAGCAAATCATTGGATACTAATAAATGTATTACGAATGTTGTACTTGGAAGTCAAGCCTAAACAGTCTTTTGAAGACAAGGTCTATCAGACTGTATTGTGCTGGCAGTCTCGCCGAGGATGAAAAATTGATGGCAACTTGTTGCTAGGCAACTCCATGTAATGTAATGGGATGGGACAGTAATGAAAGAACACATAAAAACACTTGCACAGAAATAAAATTTTACATGGTCCACCAGCACAGTACATTAATTGGAAATGTAAATAATCAACCCTCTTTTAATTTTGACTGTTCTTCAACTGAGAGGATTATTTGATTGGCTCCAGTCACTACACAAACATTTCATATGCACTACTTAAGGATGCAATTATAAATACTATAAATTCTAATAAATGAAACAGACAGGGGAAAAGGCCCACCCATGAGACTTTCAAGAAAAATAAGGCTGCATTTAATAGAGAGTACAGTGAAACTCCTCTACAACGAAATCATGTTTGCGGCAAGAAATTTTTCACAACAGGGGGTTTTTCACTGTAGCAAATTTGATCTCAGATGTAAACACACACACACACACAACACACACACACAAACGTATGTGTACACGCACACACAATCGTATGTGTACTCTTTATTTTTATTCCAATAGTGCATACGTATGAGCGCACACTTATTTGACACTTCATATAGTCAGTGTAGAAAGAAAAAAAGGGAAAGAAATTGCAAAATTTATGATCAGCATTCATTTCACTTACATCAATTTCTTGGATAATGTCTTTTATTTTGCTTCCTCCGTCTTTCATTTTGATCACTTTTACCCTCTTGTCCAGCGTCAGAGCGCTTCTTGTCTTAGCTGCTTGACATCCAAATGCTGCGTCTGAATCGAACAATAACAGATACTTTCTGGACCCGGTGGCTTTTCTATCCACTAACTCTAACTCGACATCCCCTCAATCGCCACCCAAGACAGCGTTGCTCAGCTGATGTCATGCAATGAACTTTTAAGCCAGCCACGGGACGCTTCGTAGTCCTCAATGGCCATAGTTAGCGCAATGGAACTTGCCTTATCTCTAATTAGCACTCCAGTTAGCGTAAGCTTTTTAGCATGATAACAAGTAAATCATTCCAGGAAACGTTCGTTTATTTGCCATAAGCAATTTACTTTGAGCAGCTAATCGGATGCATTCCATGCTATCTTCCACGGCTCAAGCTACAGTATCTACACATATAAACAGTGAGGTCCCTATTGGCCAATCGGAGGCCAGGATGACGCTCGGTAAGCCAATGGCAAGAGCAGCTATGTGTATGTTGCCTTCAGAAAAGTCGGAGCTGTGTAAACCAGTGTGGTGGTTGCTTTTGCCGTTTCCGAAGTATTAGAGGTTGCAGTTGGATTGAACTTCATTGTAGTGAATCTCCCGCGAGGCAAGAGCAGAGAAAAAGATTTCGTATAACGCAACAGGTTTTTTTTTTCGTCGTATGGGGGGGGCAGGAGAATGGGAATAGTGTTAGTGCATGAAGATTTTTTCACATTAGGGGGTATTTTCGCCCATGTGGGTTTCGTTCTGGAGGAGTTTCACTGTATCAGGAGTTCGACTTAAAATACGGATTTATCTCAAAGGGAGATTCCCACGCACCGAGCTCACTCTGCATAATATGCGGCGCTGGTGAGTTGTATTTTTCATGCACTTTGTATTTGTGTTGTATCTTATTTTGAAGGCACATTACCATAGCGACCAGAGAGCGTTGCGGCCAGACAGGATTTCCCTCGTGTCATGATTTGTGTTTATTATTATGTTTCGAAAATACCACAGTTTTCATGCATGTCAAATCGTATTATTTTGTTGTATATAGCCGGCCTTAAAAGGCCGGTCCCTGAAAATATTGTCTGACATCCGTGGGACAAAAAAGGTTGGGGAATGCTGCTATACAGTACTTTCATATTATTTCATCTACATCATAGAATCTGCAAAATCATAAATACGTTTCTCTGGAAGCGTACTGTGTTTCCATGAAGGACAGTGGGGGGTGGGGGGTGGGGGGGTAAGAGGGGGGTGAATGAAGGGAACCTTTAATGAGAAGACAAGGGAGGAAGAGATGACAGTATAATGATAGAGGGATGGATGATGGAGAGCGAATGAGAAAAGGAGGCAGAGGAGGGGTAAAGAAAGCAGATGGATGATGCTATTGGACAGTATTTCATGTCCAACTGTGCAACCTGCCACTTTGTTCACAGCAGGGTTCGTGTGTGTGTGCCTGCTCATTCACATGGGTGTCTTTGTGTTTCCAATGGTGATCGTGTGTACGTGCGCACATGCGAGGGCAAGCGTTTGTGTTTATGTTGAGGTCTAAAGTGTCTTTGGGTGTGCGCGGTGTAGATGCGCAAGGCCTACTGTGAGATTAATTCACACCAATTAATTGGGTCGAGATTGAAAATGAGATGAGGACACAGTTGAGCTCATCTCTGTTCTCTCCTTTCCCCCAGTCCATCGCTGCTTGTCATTTGTCTTTCCTTCCTTTCCTTTCTTTCCGTTTTCATTTGCTGGTGCTGATTTGATTTAATCTCAGAAGGGTGGCCTTTGTCCATCTGGACCTTGTTTGTTGTTTGCAGAAGAAAGACAATGACAGACAAAAGCAACGTTTCAAACATTGTACTCATCCATACAGCGGTAGCTGGCAATGTTACCACAGATCAGGACATTATCAACCAAACAGCATGAAACTACAGTCAAATTTCGGTTTTCGAACGTCTCGGTTCTAGACCAATTCGTTTTTTGGCCAAAAATGTAAAAAGATTTTATGCCTCGGATGACGAACACATTTCGGTTCTCGAACAAACTGAGCGCACGTGAATGCACCATTTGACTCCTCTCGCCTTCCTTACACGAGGAAGTGACGTTTCCTCGGGTAGACGAGGAAGTGACGCTTCCTCATGTTGCTTTCCATTGTGAGCAGACGTGTTCAGTAAACATTGTTATTTTAAAAAGAGCGTGGTTTCGGTTTTCGAACAATTTCGGTTTTCGCACAGCCTTCTGGAACGGATTATGGACGAAAACCGAGTTTTGACTGTATTTATTCTGGCTCCATGCAAAATGCGTCAATATATTCTCACAATTTTTGCAGGATACGGATTTTAGTTTGTGTTCAGAGAGTTTGCTTTCTGCAAGTCTTTTGAAGCGACCTTGATTGGTTTGGCAAAAGGAATATTCCACCTGTGTGAAAGCTAATGAAATGCCATTCCTCTAATACAGGGGTTCCCATTAGGATCTAATGGGTAGATCGTGAGCTACCGGAAGCTCGCAAAGGGAGTGTTGATGGCTCTCTCATGGCATTAACTCAATCACTGCCAGTCCTCCTAGTTCTATGCTAATGATAAAGCTACCTGTCAACAGGAGTGAACAACTCATTCAGTGCCAGCCATTTTCAGATCCTTCTTGACCCTACCATGTGATCGAATGATTGGATTCTTAAAAAAAACAAAACAAAACAAAACATGAAAAAAAGTCCTGTCACCCGTTGTGAAATTTGTCACTTGACTCACATACAGGGTATCATGGCTCTGATTGTTTTGAGTTTCCGGTGGGATTGGAGGGTGTAGCCTCCAGTGCCGGACTTGTATCGCATTGCAATCATCTGCCTTTAAAAGGATTGTCACGCCAATTACTTGTCAGATTATTCAACCTTGCTCACGACTCTAGTAACAAGTATTTGTATTTTCTGGACATTCAAGTCCATGTTTCATAGCTACAGTACTTCGTTCACATACTTGGTTTTCTGCTATAAATAGTGTTTTTTGTTATATTGTTAATCCCACTCATTTTGTTTCTCGTTATTACATTTCCTTGTCTTTTTATGACATGTGATTTATTCTTCTTGCAGGCACTTTTGGTTCATTTAGTTTTATCTTGGCTCTTTGTTGCCAACATCTTTAGTTGTATTTGTCAGTATTGCGTTCTTCTATCATTAAACGTTTATTATCCTTGTCTACCTTTGTGGGATCCCATTGTTTCAGAAGAAATCCGGAACCTGACACAGGGTAGCCAGTCATAGGCCTGTTAGATGCCTATAGCACCCCTGCTGCATACTGGACACATGGGTCAGGTACGTGAGGTACACCAATACATATATGCTGCACATATAAATAATTCTAATTATACAAATAAATAAATACATACAGCAGGTAGAGCATTTGGACTGGGCCATTTTATAAGTGCATGCTGAAAAAATGTGGGCATCCCTGCGCTAAACTGAATTGATTCAGAATAAGACTCCATGAAAATGAGGCGAACTGTTTTGGTAATTTATTTCTGTGTTCTAATGATGTTTCTTGCTCAGAAATGTTAAGGGTTGAAAACGCAGTTTTCCTGAACTTATTTAAATGACACCCTATTTGTAAGGAACTTACATTAGTTTCATGAAAAGCACAATGGAGTTTAAGTCGTTTGTTATTTGCCTGGACTGACACAGTTGTCTGTAAACACATTGTCGCATCCAGATTTCAACACTTACTGTCTTGTCTGCATTCGAGAAGAACACAAGTGGAAGTATCTGGTCATGCCATTTGAACTAACAAATGGTCCTGCTGTTTTCCAAGTACCTTGTTAATGACAGCGCGTGAGACATGATTGGCATATTCATCTTCGTTAAGTCAGATGACATTTTCATTTTCTCTAACTCTGAGCAGTGCATGCATCAGGTACTTCAAAGACTACTGGTGAACAAACTGAAGGCCGATAAGTGTGGGTTCCATGTTCCCACAGTAATGTTTCTCGACTACATCATTGCTGATGAAAAGCTAGAAACCGATCTAGCCAGGGTAACAGCTGTCACTGATTGGGCTTGATCAGGAGTGTAATGGTCAAAGAGTGGGCCAACATGCACCTGTCCTAGCTCACAATCTGTTCTGTAACTGAGAAGTCATTGTTTGTCATACCATCCACAGTCAGGGTTTCATGATTTCTGATCCGCTCTATCCTCACAATTATCGCGGGGGCTGCTGGAACCTATCCCAGATGTCTTTGGGCAGTAGGCAGGGGACACCCTGAACCGGTTGCCAGCAAATCGCAGGGTACACACAAACGAACACCCATCCACGCTCACACTCACACCTAGGGACAATTTAGAGTGTTCAATCAGCCTGCCATGGCCATGTTTTTGGAACGTGGGAGGAAACCGGAGTACCCGGAGAAAACCCACTCAAGCCAGGGGAGAAAATGCAAACTCCACACAGGAAGGCCGGAGCTGGGATTAAACCCGCAACCTCTGCACTGTGAGGTCGACACACTAACCACCGGACCACCGGGCTGCCCCTCATCTGATTGACTAAGCTCAAAACACACTCATTTTTCAGTGTTCCTTGAGTTTTAACCTCCTCTGTTTCCCTCGTCCCATCCGTTGAGACTCACATCCGTCATTACTCCAGAGTTTGGAATCCAGCACCTTCTACTCTGCTCAGTGCTTCCTCAATATCGAAGGTACAAGCCAACTGTCACATGCACCCACCTATCCGTTTGACTTTAAAATGAGGCTTAATACTGGTACCCTTCTCCTGAAGGTTGATTCTACAAAACTGGAACCCGTGACATAGGACTGTATGAAATTAGATCTTTGGTGAACCTTGCCCACACCACTCCACAGTTCATAAACTTTTGGATGTCTGTTGCTGGAGTCCTCCAGTGCTTGATGGACTGGGAGGGTTATGGACCACAAGAAGCAAAGTTGGATTTCTGTAAACATGTTTATTTCGCACCACACAGAGAACCAGACCATTAATGTGTCAGCCAAAATGTAGTGAAATAATCTACCAATCAAAATTCCAAGATTTTGTTTTGTGTTTAGAAATTATGATAATTCTGAGTACCACTGTGATGATGTGAAGTATAGTTGATGATAGAATGTTGACAGGATAAAGTCTTTTGGAAGGCAACATCTTTTGGTAGGCGAAAAACAGGGTCAACAGATGATAGAGAGGAAATACATGGACAGAAAGATAAGCTCCCCAAAAACTCGCTGAGAATTGAAGCTCTATGTCATAGTAGACATTGATTTACATCATATGAAATGCAAATATTTGTAATTAACACACAGTAAACAAACCAACCCACACCCACTGAGCTGGCTGCCACAAATTATCCTGTGTGGCATCTAATATTAGACTGATATAGAGCAAGTGGAGGCGAGAGATAGTAGGAAGGCCAGAAGGAAGAAACGGCACCATTTTACAGCTGATTAATTTTTTCAATTTCATCAAGAGACCACCGTAACCTGCTTCAATTAAAACCCCACTCAAGAGACAGACTTTCTCTCGTGCCCTCTCAGTGTGTGAGTGTGCGTGTATGTGTGTGTGTGTGTGTGTGTGTGTGTGTGTGTGTGTGTGTGTGTGTGTGTGTGTGTTTGTTCGCGCGTGTGTTTGCGCATGGACATGCAGAGCTGATGGTTGCATTTTATTGAGCGGAAAATTGAATCAAATTGTTTCGAGCAAACAGCCTCTTCCCCGCCTTTTCTTTTACATTGCAATCTCTTCTGTTTCTTTGCCGCTGCATTCTTCGCTGCTGAAATGTGTTTTTGTAAAACCAAGACTGCATTGGTGACCAGTACTTCCATATGACTTTATGTTCGCAGTTCCTCTGCTAAAATAGGCTACAAAGCCGTAAAATGGTTAAACGGGCTGTCACTTATCGAGCTCTTTTCTACCTTAACAGCTCTTTACACTGTTACCACATTCACCTACTGATGACATAGCATCAGGTCAGGAGCAAATCGGGGTTCGGTATCTTGCTCAAGGACACGTCAACATGATCGCGATGGCTGGGGTTCGAGCCACCAACGTCTGGGTTGAGAAACGATCAAGCTACCACTGAGCCGTGCTACCCCCAAATAGTATGATTTAAAATTCCTTGGTTTATATTCTCACTCCCTCCGTATGTTTTTGCAATAACCTTGCATGTTATGAGTCAACCAAGTTCCTGCCCTGATCCTCCCCACAATGAATACAAAAAGCCTACACATTCCTGTTCTACTGCCTGGCTCGGAGACATGAAAAATGAGACCAATGACAGATCATTTTAAAAATGCTTTCCAGTGTTCATGTGATCGATAACCTGTCTCACTCAATTGAAACCAAATTAAGCTTTCAGAGAAACAAAGTCAAAATACGAGAAAACAACCCGCGTTTATGTGATTGAACAATTGTGGCTTACAAGTGGGATGTGGCTGTGTTTTGAATTAACCAAGCACATTCAAACTCACATAAAACGGGAGTCAGCAAGCACCAGGCACCATTTAAACTGCCTCTGAATTGTTTGCTTTCGAACAGAGGCATGAAGGTTTTGTGCTAACACTGACTGGTATTTGGAACTGTTCATAATTCCCTGCACCTTGACTAAGACCCCGGTTCCAGCTGAAGAAAAAAATATCCCACAGCCTGAGTCTGCCACCACCAAGCTCCACTGCACGTATGGTGTTCTGTTTTTTTCTTGTTTTTTATTAATGTAACCTCGATGATTCCGAGTAAAACAATTGAGAAAATATCATTTGCCATTTTCTAAGTGGCTGCAGGCAGTCCAGTAAAACAAAGTCAAATAAAAGCCAATACAATGCTCCATAACAAACTATACAATCGTTCAATATTTACATGATACATTACTTTACATCATTGCACATGATGAATAAAGGGTTCATATGCAGACTGAAAACAGGTGCAGTGATCGAGTACAGCATTCTTCTCTTTTTATGATGATATTGGAATTAATGAGGTGAGTTTTATTATTTGATGTAGATTCCCAGAGGTGGGTGCATCAGTAAATTTCGCTGGTCCCATCATTTGTCATTCGCCAGCAGTTTGTCTATTGTCAATGAATTTCTTGAATTTCAATGAAAAGAGAACTGAAGTTATAGTATTTGATCCCAGTGGCCTTTGTAGATCCCACCCTCCTGAATTGGCCCCCCCTGGCATCTTCAATGAAGCCAACGGTCTCCAACGTGGGTCTTAAACTGGTCAGTGATTTTGAATTGGACCAACAAATTGGTGTTGCTGGTAGATTCAGTTTTTTTCATTTTAGGCACCTGGCTTAGGCTCTCCTTTCTCAAGGGCACTTTGAAACGGTAATTCATGCCTTTGTCACTTCTCAGCTTGAATACTGTAATGCACTTCATTTTGAAGTCAGTCAATCCCCCATCAAGCGTCTCCAGTTGGTCCCAAATGCTGCTGCTCCCCTGTTGACTAGTACTCGTAAGAGGAAGCACATAACTCCTACTCTGACAGCCCTTCACTGGCTCCTTGTACTTTTTAAGAGTTCTTTTTATTAATGTATTATTCGTTTCCAAGTCTTTAAATGGTTTCATCCCATCTTACCACTCTTGAGCTCCTCCACCCCTATGCACTTGCCGGTGCCTCAGGTCTGTGGACTAGAGGCTATTTGAGGTACTGAGGGCAAAGTGAATGTTCTCCCTGTGCCTGTGTCGGTTTTCTTTGGGTACTTTAGTTTCCTCCCACGTTCCAAAAACATGCATGGCAGGTTAATGGAACACTCTAAATTGTTCCTCAATGTGATTTTGGGTGCAAATGGTTCTTTGTCTATGTGTGCCCAGTGAGTGGCTGCAAACAGTTCAGGTTGTACCCTGCCTACTGCCCGAAGCCAGCTGGGAAAGGCTCCATCACACCCGCGACCCTTGTGAGCGGATCAGATAATGGATGGATCATGTAGTCTTTGTTCTTCAGCAAACAGTTTAAAAAAAAAAAAGCAAAACCGGATGAGGTGTTTGAGTATGGAGATGACTAGTTGGATCAAGATAAAAAGAACAAAAAAGGCACAATGAGCTCATGTCACCTATATTTCCTTCATCATGGTGTGTGTTTATATTGTCGCCTCTCTAGGTGTGAGCCACACTCAGTAGATAAACACGTTTTGTTGAGTTGCCTCACAAAAAGAAGTGTGATGATGTGATGTAGAGCGGTGCCCCCCTTTTGCGCAACAACAGGAAAGGGAAGAGAAGCTCAGGTTTGGCCATGTTAAACAGGAATGTAACACTGCATGTGGGGGTGATAAAACCTCTGTTGTCATGAGGATCCATTTCAAGTTTGGTTGGGGGTCCAACAAGGACACCATTGTCATCAAGTGGGATCAAGCTGACAGGGTATCAAAGCAGAACACAATTTGTCAATTCATTTCAATCACCATTCCAATTAGATACTGTATTTTGTCAACCGAACCTGAATTAAGTTCACTGTCAATTAATATCAATGTAAAAAGCTTGTTGGACGGCCATCTCAAGTTTTTGCTACGTGGAATCATTTTAAATTGATTATACTACTGCAGTCATTGAAACTTGAGAGAACTCAAGATTCTGGGAGGTCTAATATTTCACAAAACCTTCCCGGGTTAACATATTTCCAGTGAAATGTGTGTTTTTTGAGTTGGATGGAGTGAGTGAGTGTTGCAATGTGTGTGTGTGTGTGTGTGTGTGTGTGTGTGTGTGTGTGTGTGCGTGTGTGTGTGTGTGTGTGTGTGTTGGGGCGGGGGGGGGGGGGGTAGGTGGTGTATAACCTGGAACAAAATACCCCACCAAAAGACCTTGTGAGAATAAAAGGAGATGACTGACAGGCTCAGTCTGGTACAAATGAGATAAAAATCAGTTCCAGACTGCTGAAGATTAGAAATGGATGGAAGAAATACAATGGCCCCCGTCAAAGTTGAAGAGAGATCTGGATATGTTTGGTCACAAGGAGTGGCCCAAATTACCTGTCGAAAGTTACACAAGTCTCGTTGAGCGTGTACAGATATCGCTTGATTGCAGTGACTGCAATATATATATATATATATTCATTCATTCATTCATTCATTTTCCGAACCGCTTCATCCTCACTAGGGTCGCGGGGGGTGCTGGAGCCTATCCCAGCAGTCTTCGGGCAGTAGGCGGGGGACACCCTGAATTGGTTGCCAGCCAATCGCAGGGCACACAGAGACGAACAACCATCCACGCTCACACTCACACCTAGGGACAATTTAGAGTGATCAATCAGCCTGTCATGCATGTTTTTGGAATGTGGGAGGAAACCGGAGCACCCGGAGAAAACCCACGCAAGCCCGGGGAGAACATGCAAACTCCACACAGGGAGGCCGGAGCTGGGATCGAACCCGGTACCTCTGCACTGTGAAGCCGACGTGCTAACCACTGGGCTACCGGGCCGCCTATATATATATATATATATATATATATATATATATATATATCTTTATCTATATCTATATCGATCTCTACCTCTACCTCTCTCTCTAAATTATACTGTATATAAATTCTCTCTCTCTTTCTCTCTCTCTCTAGTTATATATATATATCCATCCATCCATCCATTTTCCGAACCGCTTCATCCTCACTAGGGTCGCGGGGGGTGCTGGAGCCTATCCCAGCAGTCTTCGGGCAGTAGGCGGGGGACACCCTGAATTGGTTGCCAGCCAATCGCCGGGCACACAGAGACGAAACAACCATCCATGCTCACACTCACACCTAGGGACAATTTAGAGTGCCCAACGAGCCTGCCATGCATGTTTTTGGAATGTGGGAGGAAACCGGAGCACCCGGAGAAAACCCACGCAAGCCCGGGGAGAACATGCAAACTCCACACAGGGAGGCCGGAGCTCGGATCGAACCCGGTACCTCTGCACTGTGAAGCCGATGTGCTAACCACTGGGCTACCGGGCCGCCTATATATATATATAATTCTAATGTTCATGGGTGTCTTTGCGTGTCAAGCACCCGCAGCTGCATTGCCAACCTTATCGTCTCTGTGGAGATGTCTTTGGCAAACCAGTCTTGGGGTCGGAAATGAGGGAAAAGGGGCTGGCAGCAATCCTAGCATCCGAGTATATTTTTCATCAAGGGAAAGTCCAGATAACAGTTGCTTTGGGAACACGCCGTCAACAGTTTCAGACATCCTTGAAAGTCTTGTAGAGCTGTGAGCTTCAATAGCAGCAATCAGCCGAATCTTTGATTAATCATTCAAGGCCGGACGCCTTCTCGAACTGCTCCTCGTTCTTTTCCACTTTGCGAAGAGACTCCAAAACCGCATTCACAGTGCAATTGAGTTTGGTCAATATATGATTTTGAGTGTTGATCACCTGCCCTACAATGCCCATAATGACCATCAGCTTATTCCCTTCCAATGAAGCTGCTCCCATCAACTGAATTTTTCCAATAGATCAGGAAACTGCCAACACCAAACCGCAGGATACCTGTTATCAGAAGACCAATAATGTAGATGTCTTCCACGTTCTCAACGGACAGTATTGACAGGCACATAATCTTGCATTTCTCCAAAGGATCAACGCCAAGATGTATCCGGCAGAAAATGTCCCAAAGGAGCAAAAAGGCTAATCACTGCCTGCTCTTAACGTCAAATATTTTTTTATCCATAGTGCTGAGAGTGCATCTGACTAATTCCATGATTTCTTTTCGGAAGTAAAATGCAGCAAGAGGCTATTTTTAGACAAGGGGACAGCACATAGACTAAGTCAGCAAACAAGCAGGGAGGTTGGGGTTGCAGGAGCAAAGTAAACAGCATCTGCCTTTGTCCAAAATGTGTTGAGTTGGATGATGATGTACCTGTTAAATTCTGTGGGACTGATCAAAAGTGTGTAACTCATCTTTTCTATTGGCGTCCCTTTAATGTTCGATTCTGGAAAGATGTACAGAATCCTATTTCTCATCAGAGTGGTCACACTGTAAGGATTAATTTCACAGCACACTCGAGAGCCGTGTGAGTTGTGAGAATGGGCTGATGGAAAAAAAAAAAGAATGTATAGTTCAATACAGTGTTTAGTATAGATTAATGTATTGTTGTAACCTCATATCTGTATTGAAACGTTTGATACAATGTTGACACACGCACATAATGCCATGCATAATTTTAATTTGTTCGTTTTCAATAGATTTGATTCATTATTAGGTTTGTCGGGTTCAAGTTATTTCAGTTTCAGATTTGTCTTTCTTTTATGGAAGGGTCACAGCTATTCCATGGGCGTGTAGTTGCATATTTGGTGTTGATTATAGTCATTTTAAATATTAACCATGCACAGTGTTTCATATTCATAATTTGACATTTCTACATGGATTTTTCCTCAATTCTCAAAATCTAAATCAGGCTCTGTGCAAACCTCTGCAAAATAAGATTCACAATTAATACATTTACTTTAAACTATGTTTTGGTCCATAGTTGTCCTTGACTCCATAGTATTAGAGATTAAAGATTTTATTTATAAAGAACACATTATTAAATAGAATTTGTCTGCCTTTTATCATACTGTAGCTGTCTGTTGGCCGCTCTTTAAAATAATAGACAATGTAAATTATAATTATTTTTTTTTTAATGGTTGCAACAGCCAGCAAGTGTATTATTGGTACAGATTTTGACGATGTAGACATTATTTAAGTTTTAAAGTATAACAAATACTGTATAAGTCTAACATATTGTATCGAGATGACTTGTCAAATCAACCATTCCAAATTATTGTTTTTTGTGAGTTTGAGTTACTGTAACATACTCTGTAGGAAATCACAATTTCTATGCATGGCATGGCATCTCTCACATGGGGAATTTTTTTTTTTTTTAAACACATTGACGAACAAAAGTAACAAAAAAAAAGAAGAAATAAAATAGAATGACAGGAAAGAAACTTAAAAGAAGTGTTCATCGTCCCACAGCCAACCACTTGGAGGCACTCTGACACAACACATCATGCTATGGCTTGCTCACAGAGTGCTCATTTATCACCCTTGCCTTCCTTGCGCTTTACTGCAGTATATAGGAGACCAAGACTATGACTTTACTGACAATTTTGTGATGGATAGATTAATAACCAGTATACAGTACGTAATCTACAGAAGTCAAATGAGGAAAGGTTTGTAACTGGAACATCACGTGGAACTGGAAAACCAGGCACTTGTATTAGAGGGCATTACATTTGGCACACATTCCAAAATTAACTGTTTTAATTAGTGAGAAACCTTGGTTTGGACAACAGAACAGAAAAAAAATGTCATTTGCACAGCTGAAATTTGTCATGGGCAACAAATACATGTTCTGAATACATTTTTTTTTTTATCTTACAAATTGAAGGTGATTTCTCCCTGCACAAATGGGGCAAATAAAGATTCAGTCTCCCTCGTGAGGCATTTTTCTGCTAAATGAAATTAAATAATCTCAATATTTTATGATATATACCTAATATAGCATTAACTTAAATCGGGTTGAATCAAATTAAGTACAAATAAAAATAAAATCAAAATACATTGTTGCCTCACTTTACGCTGGTGATACATTCCATGTTCCTCCGTGATAAGTGGATTTGTGAATAGTGAAAAGGTAGAAAAAAAAGACAACCTAGAGCACAGTTTAAAGAGGCCAAAAGGGAACATTTGTCAAATGTTATTCAGGCTAACCGTCATTATCCAGATGTTCTTTTTGAATTGAATGATTCTGTGCTTCAACCACCTCAGCCTATTTGCATAGACTCTTCCCCTGAAATATGCAATAGATCACTGCAGTTTTTCATTGATAGGGTTGATACAGCAATGGCTCTCATTTCAATCACCACACTTGATCCCTCTATCTATATCCCGTGCTAAATTCCTTTGAAGCTGTTTCCTTGATATTTATAGAGGATGTGGTTCACCAGATGAAGCCATCGAGCTCCCCTTACGACTGTTCCTCCTCACTTTAAGGATGTTCTCTTGAGTCTCGGTAAATTGGTTTTGGTCAATATCAACGGCAGTCCTTCTTCTGGTGTGTTCCCCTAACATTTTAAACTCGCTGTGGTGCAATTCCTGTTCATGAAGCCTGGCCTTAATCAAGATTTGCTGTTAAAGTTTAGACCCATTTCCAAGCCGCCTTTTATTTCAACAATTCTGGAAAAGGGAATGTGTATGAATTGAAAATCTTTCTTGGATGACCATAATGCATCACACCAAGTCAGCTCTTTTCAGGGTATTTAATGATGTCCTCCTGGCAATTGAAACCGGAGTCTATGTTTCTTGTTTTGTTGGATCTGACTGCAGAGTTTGATACGATGGACCACAGTATTCTATTTACAGCACCAGGTGGGCATGAGTGGTAGCACTCTCGAGTGGTTTCGATCCTATATGGCAGGCAGGATTTTTTGTGTTAGCCTTGGTTGCTTTGAGTTTCACTCTGATCCTTGATCGTGTGGTGTTCCACAGAGTTCTATTTTGGAGCCCCTGCTCTTTTCACTATATTTGCTGCCCATTGGTTTCATCTTAATAAAATATGGTATTTCCTTCCACTGCTATACAGATGACGGTTAAAAGGACACTTTTGTCCTGTCTGAAGGAAATCAAGAGAAAGATGGCGCTGATTTTTTTGAATTTCAACGAAAATGATTTATTTGGTCTTGGTGGGACACCCCACCCTGTTGACTTGAGCCCCCTTGCGTCTTATCTAAAGCCAGCATTCTCAAACGTGGGTTTTAAATTGGACAGTGATTTTAAACTGCACCAGCAAATTGGTGCTGCTGTTTAATACATCTTTTTTCATTTTAGGCAGCTGGCTCAGGAAAATCCTCTCCTTTCTCAACAGTAATCCAAGCCTTCATTCCATCTTGTTTTATGTTGAGAGGGAAGAAATTTCATCTGTCCTGTATGTTACACACCTGATTCAAATGAACAGGTTCAATGTCAGGCTTCTGCAGAGCTTGCTGATGATCTGATCATTTGAATCAGCTGTGTTGCAACAGGGAGACTTGGAAAACATGCAGGACAGCGGCCCTCCAGGAACTGAGTTTGAAACCCCTGGTCTACAGCATCAAAATTGGGGGGTAGAAGGAAGAAAAACATTCAAATTATTCATACTCTTCTTCCAATTCTACATCTTAAATCTACAAAACCTATATTCGTTTCTGACTGATTCAAACCATTCCATTGTGGAACTCTTCAAGTCATCTCTACCATATTTTATTTCTAATTTCCAAAGTAAAAACACATATTTTTAACATGTTAAGTTATTTCCTCCTGATTTCAATTTATTTTGACAGATTCAAAAGTCCCGACTTGAAACTGTTCTGCTGATTTTGTTTACAAAACTGCAGAAATTGATCCTGAAAATGTCAATAAATCCCAATCCAGTCTCTGAACTATATTTGGGCCGTCACCTGTGCTCACTGCTGAGGGAAGAAACAAAGAGAGAGGATGGCATAGATAGGCAAGAGGTGAGACAAGCCTGCACTCGATCAGTGAGTTTTGAGACTCTAATACTGACCCGATATTTTTCTTTCAGACTGGCGTCACCGGTGCTGTATATGTAGGGGTGGTTGGCGTCAAACGGACAAGCCACTTACCCGTAACACCAAGTGTGTGTGTGTGTGTGTGTGTGTGTGTGTGTGTGTGTGTGTGTGTGTGTGTGTGTGTGTGTGTGTGTGTGTGTGTGTGTGTGTGTGTGTGTGCTTGTGTGCTGATTGACTTTGGAGACATGGAGGTTGAGACGGGGTTGTTGCATTTTCTGCCCAAATGCAAAATCAATACAAAGTGGATTTGAATGCTGAAGAGACGCAGTTTGTTACCCACAACAAAGATCAGCTCTTACAGCTCCAGTGACCATTAACAATAATGTTGCTGAGGTAGTGCTCTTGTTCCATGCAGACAGAGTCCTTGAGAAAAACTAAATGGATGGGAAATGGAAGAGAAATTTCTTTTTACCATTTAATTTGACTTCATTTGGTTTTAGAGTAGGCGGCCCGGTGGTCCAGTGGTCAGCATGTCGACCTCCCAGTGCAGAGGTCGTGGGTTCGATCTCAGCTCTGGCCTTCCTGTGTGGACTTTGCATGTTCTCCTCGGGCCTGCGTGGGTTTTCTCCGGGTACTCCAGTTTCTTCCCACATTCCAAAACCATGCATGGCAGGCTAATTGAACACTCCAAATTGTCCCTACGTGTGAGTGTGAGCGTGCATGGTTGTCCATCTCTGTGTGCCCTGCGATTGGCTAACAACCGGTTCAGGGTGTCCCCCGCCTACTGCCCAAAGATGGCTGGGATAGGCTCCAGCACCCCCCACGACCCTTGTGAGGATAAAGCGGATCGGAAAATGGATGGATGGTTCTTGAGTACTCTTTTTTTCTCTTCATTGTATGTTCACAGACTTCAATGTAATGACAATCACGATGGGAAGTGAGGTGTGTCCCAGGCTGTTACCCCTCTGAATGCTCACACTGTTAAATCTTTTTTTTCTGGGAACTCAAAATTCCAATTGTTCTCACAAACGATAAAGAAGAAACCAAGAGTCATAATCTTCGGCATGACGGACATGGCAGTCCGGGATCGCCAAAGGTTCCCAGGCCTTATTTCCGTGCCAAGTATAGCAACCTGTGCACATGGGTGGAGTTTTCTTGGATGGGAGACATTTGAGATGGGCATTTACACTTTGCTGGAGTGAACACAACTGACTTGATTCCCGACTAATGGACGTGGCTACTCTCCCTTTGAAAATTCAGTGCTGGTGAGGCGCACGTTCTACATGGCGGAAGCAAAACTGACTTCCTTTCTGGAGTCCATGCAGGAGATCGGCACACATAAAGTACATTCATAAGTGGGTGCAAGAAGATCTCCACTTGCGGATGATGTTGTTGGTTGCTGTAAAGCGGCCACTTGGAGACCACCTTGTATCCCCAATTGTGAGTCTGTGTCCCGCCCCACACACACAATAATTAGTTATTCCACAGTCATGTACTGAAGTATGATGATTACAATAAAAATGCATTCAATTAATCGATTCCTACATTTATTCCCAGCGTTTGATGCATGTACACCGGTGTCATATTTATGAATGAAATGTGATGACATCTAAGACACAAATCTGTCCGCCTGTGCCTGGATCAAATCCACCAAAATCACATTATACCACCTGCACCACAACTTAGACCTTGTTTCACTTGGTCTAAAGTCCAGCCTGCTTTTTGTCACAACCTTGTCGGGTGTGCCTCCATCCACTGTAGTGCCTAGCGAGGCAGAGCGCAGATTGCCAAATTCCCAAACAGGGCAAACTGGACTTGCCCCAGCACGAAAATTAAGATGTACTAGTTTTTACACTGAGTGCACGTGCGCCTGTCTAAGAAAACAGGGCCCTTAAGGTTTATGACAGGGTATAGCAATAGTTGTTTTATATTATCATGCTACAGAGAAGGCACGTCTCCTCCTGCATGAACACTCAAAGGGTTGGATTGAATTATGCATATTAAAAGGCTGGGGAGCTCATTGCATATGGCTAATGCAGATAGACTTCAATCTGGAAACAGAGTTGGAGCGTGACCTACCACCACTTTAGTACTCTGGAGTTTCAACGGAGGGACCACAGGGGACATTAGCAACGAAAAACAACACGCTGAGTCAACAAAAATTCCTCTGCAATGACATCAACTTTTGACAATGACTCTGCCTTTTGGGAACAACAATGTTATTTGGAAGACAACATTTGAATTCATCAAGCAGAAAACGTCCGCAAAGCTCAGCCCTCACCACTTATCCTCGATTACAGATTTTTCTCGAGTAAACTCAGTATAGCTTTGGTTGGGCGATTATTTACAATCTCAATATTTTTGACGACACGCCTCAGGAATTACCTAGTTCAAAAGGCCTCAAAATAATTGTTTTACATAATCATAACTATTTTTTTTTTTAATAAAGTGATTCAAATGTAAACTTTTTTTTTTTTTTTTACCTGACTCTAGATGACAAAATAATGAACAATCAAACACTAAAACAGTCTTTGCAGCCTTAGATGGAAATATTTGTAAATTGGAATAAACAAGACTGAGCAAAAAAAAAAAAAAAAGGGACAGAACAAGACTCAACTGGTGAAGGATGGGGGCAGAAGTCGGAAAATGAGATAAAATAAAGGTTTCAAAGGTCACACTCATTCCTTACTCATTACTGCCCGGGGTCACATTCTAAATTGCACCCGTGGGTGACCTTGTGCATACGTGGTCTTGAAACAAACATTTTCAGATCAAAAAGTGACATTCATATCGCCCAAATTATTATTTTTTTTTGTTATTCTCAAGTTTCAAAATACAAACCTCGAAAACGAATTTTGTGACCCCGGGGGTTTCATATTCAAGAACAAGACAAGGAGTGTGATCATGTAAAGGTTGAAGAGGGGGTAGAGAGCCGCCATGGGCGGCGGGGCAAACTTAGAAGAGGAGATGATGAGAAGGAAAATGAGAAGGACAAAGAGAGGGAGGAAGCACGAGAAGGCATTTGTATTTGACCGCGAGTTGACCTCCTCCCTCTCACCTCTCCTTCACCTCCCTTCCTCCATCCTTCATTCTAGACAGAGGAGGCCTTAAACACACACACGCGCGCGCACACACACACACACACACACACACACACACACACACACACACACAATGATCCGCCCTGGTAGTGTCCTCTGCTATGCTCAGCGGGAAGCTTGAAAAGAGGATCAGTGAGTGACATGTCTACACATAGATGCACGGGCACGTATGTAGTCACAAGAACACACAAAATCTCAGTCACGACTCTGACACACGCCAGGTGTGTTTACATGGTGCAGATGTTGAAAGGGAAATGAGCGCAGTCAGACACACAAACACCTCAGACGCAAATGTCAACACTTTCCTGTTTGTTATATTTTGTCGACTCAAACTATGATATTGGTGTGATACCATAACAGAGAACAAATCCCCAGAAGATTACAACATCATTTACTAGTAGTGAAACAATCGACACTTTTTAAAGAATAACTCACAAGCATCAAATAGTTTTACAATATCAATCCTAAAGTAAGTGCACCTAAATTGACGGTTAAACAGATGAATGTGTCACGTCTCTTGTCAGCTTTTGCTCTCTCTCTGTTGCAGGGGACGGGTGAGCTGGAGTGGGCGGGGCCTCAGCAACACACCTGTTACCAATTACAATCAGTGGTTATTTAAGGGGCGGCCTGGTGGTTGAGTGGTTACCATGTTGGCCGCCGCCCTCCCTGTGTGGAGTTTGTATGTTCTCCCCGTTCCTGTGTGGGTTTTCTCCGGGTACTCCGGTTTCCTCCCACATTCCAAAACCATACATGGCAGATGTATGGAGAACTCTAAATTGTCCCCAAGTGTGAGTGTGAACGCAGATAGTTCCTCGTCTCTGTGTGCCCTGCGATTGGCTGGCAACTGGTTCAGGCTGTCCACCGCCCGAAGATGGCTGGGATAGGCTCCAACGTGACCGTGACCCTTGTGAAGATAAGCGGATCGGAAAATGGATGTGACCCTTGTGAGGATAAGCGGATCGGACAATGGATGGATCGATGGGTTATTTAAGGGCGGCTTCAGCCAGCAGTGCGTTTGTGACAGACGTTTGCATTGCTTGCTTCCATGCGCCTCGTAGTTGTTTTCTCCTCGTCTTTTGTTTTCCTGTCGATAATTAGAGTTGAGGTCCATGTGCTTACGGTTTTTGTCTTCTGATTCTTTTCTTAGCGGCCGTAAGTACATCTTACACTTTGAGTTAGTGTTCTTCTCCTGTTTGTTCTTTGTCTGATTTTTCATCGAGATGTTCGGGGGAAGCTTCATGAATCTTTTCATGAGGTTTTCCTTCAAATTGTGCCGAACCAGAATCGGAGCTTTGGTGTTGCTGTGAAAGCTACTTTAGGAACATCTAGTGTATGAGTAATGTCAAAGCACAATGCGGGGTAAAATACTGGCATAGACCCTCCTATTAATATTTCATCCATAAAAGTAAAAATAAATAAAAATATAATGCGACCTATCAATGTGTCATTTACAGAGCGCTTTACAAATTATTTAAATATGTGAATTTTCCGAAAAATGCTGTTACATAAAGTCATTGTTTTGGTCCAAGAGGGCCAAACGACAACCCGGACTTCAAAAAGGTGATGATAACACAAGATGACACTTTAATCTTGCAAGTGAAGAGCAGCCATCTAACGTAACGTTAGCGCTTCAGAATCTTTTCTTGCCATTGAGCTCAACTATAATTGCACAGAAGAATGGCCATAAGGAATTAACTTATTATTGATTTATACAATATATATTATCAGTGAAGGAATGAATGAACTTAATGGTGTGTTGTTACCCACCGCATAATTTACTTGGCAACAGTCAAGTGAGGTGAGCACTTTTTTCCACTAAAAGCACCGTGCACAATTGATCTTGAGCATATGATTAGCGGTTAGTTAATTACAATTGTTTTGAGTGTTGAAGCTGAGTGTAAATTTTTACACCTGAGACTCATTACTCAGCCTTTGTGTTAAAAGCGCATTTACGCACGTTTAATTATCTAAATATAAAAACCACACGCACGCACGTGGCAATGTCCCGCTTCATTACATTTGTGTGACAATTTGCCCTGTGCGAACGTCACTATTTTCTCACAGGTCAGTGAAACCCCGTGATTTCTATGGAGCAATCACAGAAGCGAGAAAATTATAATGCAATATTGAACAAGTTATAATTTAATGTAATGAAGGCAATGTATATTATTAATGTTTCTTCTTATTCATGGAGAGATGGATCCTGACTGTTGGTTGTGCTTTTGCACCAAAGAGCAATTCAGAAAGTGTGTGGGAGGGCATTTCTTTGAGGGACTCCCTCGTTCTGCTGGGGGACTTCAAATGCTCAGGTGGGCAATAACGGTGAGACCTGGAAAGCAGTAATTGTGAGGAACGCCGCAGAAATAAAATTCACCATCTACCTCTGGCAGAAGTTCACACTCGTCCAGTCGGAGTCGATTGAGCCATTGTTGAGGCGTCTGACTGGAGCTGTGGCCGTAACATGATAAGCGCCTGTCATGGCAGCAATCCTTAACCCCATTGGTGGACACCAGCGGTAAGGGATGCTGTTGATCTGAAAAAGGAGTCCTATCAGGCCTTTCTGGCCTCAGGGACTCCAGAGGCAGCTGATAGGTACTGTCTGGCCAAGCCGAATGGTCACCAAGGCAAAAACTCGAGCATGGGAGGGGTTTGTTGAGGCCATGGAAAATGATTTCCAGACGAGTCACGAATGGGAAGCAAGTCACCAATGAAACACATTAAAACATAAACATGAAAAAAATGGATTTTCATTCGGATTTCATTTCATTATCGGCGGCGGGACCACCCAATTTGAGGAACGAACCTGCACTGCCGGCTTGGGAGTGCAGAGTACTAACGGCTGAGCTAAAAGCCGGGGCAGCGTTGTTGCATTATACCCATAGAAGCTATACAAAGTGGGCCTTTAATACAAGTTGGCATCTGTAAAATAATTCTCTATTCAAGAAGGTGGATGGACCTTTCTGAACTACAGTCAAACCTCGGTTTTCGAACATCTCGGTTCTCAACCAATTCGGTTTTCGACCAAAAATTTAGAGTTTTTTATGCCTCGGATTACGAACAAATTTCGGTTCTCGAAATAACTCTAACATCTAACTCTAACATCGAGAGGAGCCAGATGAGGTGGCTTGGGCATCTGATTCGGATGCCTCCTGAACGCCTCCCTGGTGAGGTGTTCCGGGCATGTCCCACCGGGAGGAGACCCCGAGGACGACCCAGGACACGCTGGAGAGACTATGTCACCCAGCTGGCCTGGGAACGCCTCGGTATCCCCCGGGGAGAGCTGGAAGAAGTAGCTAGGGAGAGGGAAGTCTGGGCTTCCCTGCTAAAGCTGCTGCCCCCGCGACCCGGCCCCGGATAAGCGGTAGAAGATGGATGGATGGATGGATGGAAATAACTCTGCGCACTTGAATGCACCATTTGACTCCTCTCGCCTTCCTTACACGAGGAAGTGACGCTTCCTCGTGTTGCTTTCCATTGTGAGCAGACGAGTTGGTGTTCTTCTCCTGTTTGTTCTTTGTCTGATTTTTCATCGAGATGTGCTGGGGAAGCTTCATGAATCTTTGAGGTTTTCCTTCAAATTGTGCCGAACCAGCTTCATGATTCATTGGATTTGCGATGGGAATGTTCATTTTTTGTGCATGGGTGTATGCATGATGATGCTTCCCTCTCCATGGCCAACATCAGCTCCAATTTTATTTTTTTTAATACCAGAAAAGACACGCCACAAGAGTACCATCCGTCTCTCTCAGTGAGTCTTTGAGTGCGTGTGCACGTGTGTGTGACTTTGACCTCCCAGTGAACTAGCCTCCAACTGCTTTGCCATCATCTCGATGCAAGCACCCTCTCTTACATTTGTAAGTATATGCGTAATAACGCTCACGGGTTGCATGATTTTATTTCAGTTTGGTAAAGATGATGTTGTGGTTATGCGAGCCAGTTCCTTTTTCATCTCTGCGATAATGGAAAGGTGCAAAAGAGTAAAAAAGTAAAACAGCCTAGATAAAAGAAAAAAGAACAACGAATATGGTCCTTAATGCGAGAATGATTCAAGAAAAGCCTGTCTCACAGGTTTTTAAAAACTAGAATGTCTGAAAATGTTTGGGAATGAAAAAATACATGTTTTTCAATTAACAGTGGTGAACTTTTTTTTTAATGATCTTGGATTTAAATATGACTTGTACTTATATATTGGCAAAACTGATCTAATGTTTCAAAATACAATGTATTACTTTATCCGTCCATTTTTTTAAATCAATTATCGCATGGGTGGGCAGAGACTGTCCCAGCCGCCTTTGGGCAGTAGGTGAGTGACACCCTGAACTGGTTGCCAGCCAATTGCAAGGCATATATAGAAGAGTAACCATTCACACACACATTCACATTTATGGACAAGTTAGAGCAGAGGTTAGCAACCAGTCGCCCGCGGTCTACTGAGTAGACCGCGGACTGATCCCAAGGCGGCCCCGAGGTGTGTAGGAAAAAAAAAATAGTCAGTGTTGCTAATTTAGCGACGTATTCAGACCCTCTCAAGCGACTATTTTTTCCAAAAAGTGGCTAGTGACAATCTAGCAACTTTTTCTGGTGTTATTGGAGGCTTTTGGAGTCTGTGGCGTGAACGCACGTTGTTTAGCCTGTTCTCAATGAGTAGCGCATGGTGCTGCTGTGGCCCCTCCCCCAAATAAAGCTACTGCTGGCTGATCCCGCCAGGTTTACAGTCAGGGCTGGATGTAAGTGTAAACTTTTCTTTGCCAAAAATAAAATTTAAAAAACCCAAAAAGCAACGAATTAAAATTACAAAAGGAAAAAAAAAGACAAAAAACAACTTCCCCCGAGCAAATCACACGCCTGATCACATCATTTAGCGACTTTTAGGACAGCCAATGGCTACTTTCCTTACTGATGAGTTGGTAACATTGCTGGAAGTTGACCGCTGTGAACAGTAGCGAGCAGTTAACGATTACCGCGGTTCCACACCCCGAAACGTCAACATGGCTGAGGGGAAACGAGCCAAGACCTACCATTTTCACCCTGAGTGGGAGCAAGACTATTTTTTGTTGCGATGTTGACACTGGACACGTAGAGTGGAGGTTGGCTCCTTGAAAAGTAGCCCTTGGGACAAAAAAGGTTGGGCACCCCTGAATTAGAGTGTACCACCAACCTATCATGCATGTTTTTGGAATGTGGGAGGAAACCGGAGTACCCGGAGAAAACCCATGCAGGTATGGGGAGAAATTTCACACAACTGTATGAAATCAAGGGTGGCACCGCACAGTGGTTAGCAAGCCCACCTCACAGTGCAAAGGTTGTGGGTTTGAATCCGGCCCAAGCCTTCCTGTGTGGAGTTTGCGTGTTCTCCCCATGCCTGCGTAGGTTTTCTCCGGGTACTTCAGTTTCCTCTCACATTTCAAAAACATGCATGGCAAGTTAATGGAACATTACATTGTCCCGCGGAGTGAGTGTAAGCGTGTATGGTTGTTCGTGTATGTGTGCCCTGCGACTGGCTGGCAACCAGTTCAGGGTGTCCCCCGCCTACTGGCCGAAGACAACTGTGATAGGCTCCAGCGTGCCCGCAATCGTTGTGAGGATAAGCGGATTAGAAAATGGATGGATGGATGAAATGAAACGCATCTAAGTGAAAAAAAAATAACACAAACCATAATTGACAAATGAAACACAGAAAGATGTAGTGAAATTCATCAAAGACTAAAAAAAAAGGCTAATATTTAATACCAATAAAGAATCCATAAAATTAGATCGATCTCTAAATTAGCAGACAGGGCCAAGTAATGGTGATAAGTGTGTTGTGTATAGCAGACCTAATTAGAGCAACAGCTGCTCTGAGTGAAATTTTCTCTGCGTGCGCATGTGTCAGTGTGTAGATTGATGGTTTCGAGTTTAAGATTTCAATTTCCTCCTCATCCTGCCATGTCAGAAGCTGTAAATCAGCACACACAGACACACACAAACACAAATCCCCACATGCACGCAGAATACCACACACAACCGCACCATCTGTACACTGCGGTTTATTTACAGCGCACTGTTTGTACTTGGGTGTTTCGATCAATTTTAATCATTTTCTTTTTCCATGCCCTCACATACAGAATATTAACCATGCAAAATCATAAACTACGTTCTTTGTTAAATGTGCAGTGGCCCCGACGGGCAAAACACAACAGCAAAGAACAAAACACAATGGCAAATTAAAGAAAACACAACAGCATATTTAAAAATGCAACAAAAATAAGAATAGCAAATCAAAAAATACAACAAACTTAAAAAAACATAAAATAACGAAACATCATGGCAAATGAAAAATCACAACTATAAATAAATAAACACAACGGCAAATTAAAATGAGAACAAATTATTAAACACAATGGAGAAAACAATAACACAACAGCAAGAAGGGGGCTATTAAAGCGCTCGGGGAGCACTTCCGGGTATCGGTGTCTTGCTCAAGGATACTACAGCCGTGTGTCCTGCGGTCTCACTTATCAAACAGTGAGTAGGATTCTAACTGAAAATAGTGTACAAAAAAATCGGACCAATCAAAGCGTGCGTACGTACAGGCACCCTTTCCCTTGATAAATCACTGAACTTGGGAACGCACATGTGCCAAATCTATGAAGGTGAATGACCCATGTGGCCCAACGCTTTGTCAAAAGTGAATCATGGCGACAATGCTTAGCAGGATGGTGGAAACAAGGAAGGCAATAATGTTTGGTGGCTTAAGTTTGGCAGCGTACAAAAAACCCCCAAACAAACAGAAAAAGACAACAACGACAGGCAAGAGAGAAGGAGAGAAAGAAGTGGTCGGACTCAAAAGGAGGAATGTTTTAGCTCAGCTATCAGCGCAAGCCGGTGATCGTGTGGGAGGAAGGCTTCAAACCCCAAGCACGAGCCACTTGGGGTTTGGAGCCGCGCTACATTTGTAGACCACACTGAAAAAAAAACCAACCAAGCAAATAAAAAAATATTTATATATCTATCCACCCATCCATTTTCAACACCGCTTATCCTGAAGAGGGTCGCAGGGAGTTACTGGTGCCTATCCCAGCTGACTTCGAGCGGAAGGCAGACTACACCCTGATCTGTTCACCAGCCAGTCGCAGGGCACATATAGAGACAAATGACCATTCACACCCACGTACACACGTCACTGAGTGGAAACTGATCCCACGCTACCGGCACACAAGTCAGGCAAGTGAACCACCACCCCATCTCTCTATTTTCTAATCTGCTTATCCTCACAAGGGTCGCAGGGCAGTCTATCCTAGCTGTCTTCAGGCAGTAGGCGGGGTAGACCCTGAATCGGTTGCCAGCTAATTGCTGGGCACACATTGACGAACAACCATCCGTGCTCACACTGGCACCTCGGGACAATTTTGAGTGGTCCATTAACCTGCCACGCATGTTTTTGGAATGTGGGAAGAAACTTGACTACCCAAAGAAAACCCACACAGGCACGGGGAGAACATGCAAACTCCACACAGGAAGGCCGGAGTTGGAATCGAACCTTGCACCTCTGCACTGTAAGGCAGACGCTCTAACCAGTCGACCACCGGGCCACCATACATACATACATACATACATACATACATACAAACATACATACACACACACACACACACACACACACACACACACACACACACACACACACACATACACACACATACATACATACATACATACATACACACACACACACACTCACAAACACACACGCACACACACATACACATACATACATACATACAGAGAGAGACAGAGAGAGAGAGAGAGCGAGAGAGGGAGAGAGAGACACACACACTTCAGTTGCACATAACTAAAATTGTGTTTAAATAACATATTTCATTTAAAAGAGTAGAAATTTACATCCCCAGTTTTTAGTCAGGTGCAACTGATGTAAATGTCCAAATGAAGTTAAGCCATGTTCCCAGGATGGCAGGTGACAATCTTAACAACGGCTGCACAAATAATCAAACAACAAGAAGTAACTAAACACACGGGCAAATTAAAAACCAGCAAATGGAAAAACACAGCCAACATTAACCTACTAGAAGAGGGAAACACTGGTGGGGGAGATTAGACTCATCGCAGATTGTATGAGAGGGACCACCATGATTCAGTGCGCTGATTCCCTGCTGAGGAGCCATTACTGTGGCTGGATGAGCCTCCATTATAGTCCGCATGCGCATCACGAAAGGTGTGCTGTCTTGCTTCCATTGTCCCTTTCCTGTTCTGAGGTCCGTTTGTCTCTCATTGGGATGACACCATGACTCTTGAAACAATTTAAAGAATTGTGTGCGATCACAGATGGATTGTTGTTCCACAAATAAGCCCCATTATTATCCATGAAGATTTGTGTATATGTCCCGACAGGGCCAAGCCAAAGGGTTTTGTTTAGCATAGCCATCATGTACCACATGTAAAATGGCACCATTGGAGTGATGCGTGCAGTTCAGGGTTTACCCCGCCTGCTGCCTGATGACAGCTGGGATAGGCTCTAGCACACCCGCGACCCTCGTAAGGATCAGTGGATTAGAAAATGGATGGATAGATGGATGGACTCTTTGGGCTGCAGCACACGTCTACCACGACGCAATGTTTACCTCTGCGTGGAGGTGAGTTTAACCAAGTTTATATTTTTGCAAACCCGTGCAAGCCAGCACAGAGTGGTGCATTTAAATAAGGCTGTTTTCCACAGTTGTGGGCATGGAAACAGCCGACTTGATTCACCGTCAATCAAAGCAACACCTCACATTTTCTTTCAATTCCATACGGGAAAGGCGCACTGACAGTCGTCGATTTGGAGGAAGAAGAAACTGATTTGCTGCGATTGGCTGGCAACCGGTTCAGGGTGTCCCCCGCCTACTGCCCGAAGACGGCTGGGATAGGCTCCAGCACGCCCCGCGACCCTTGTGAGGATGAAGCGGTTCAGAAAATGGATGGATGGATGGATGGGAGAAACTGATTTGCTCATGTCCTGCGAAAGATCGAGGCGTGCAAAGTACATTTATAAGGAATTGCCATGTGTGGACGTGATAAAATTGCCTCAGGAAATCACAGATCTTTGAAGAAAAAAAACTGTGTTGACTGTGTTTTTTTCTGATTGAAGCTGTTTCATTAAATTAATCAATCAAAATCAAAAAATCAAGTTGACAATTTGAGTCGAGGAAATAATGTGTGTGTCAGGTCTTGATCCCTAAACCCCATGAAAATTGAGGGTTCACTGCATATCTGAAGATCAAAACAGTTGAAAGGCAGCACGCTGGGCGACTGGTTAACATGTCTGCCTCACAGTGCACTGATGCAGGCCTTCCTGTGCGCGGTTTGCATCTTCCACCCGTGCCTGTGTGGGTTTTCTCTGGGTACTCCGATTTCCTCCCACATTCCAAAAACATGCATGGCAGGGTAATGGAACACTCTAAATTGTCCTTTTGTGTGAGTGTGAGCGCGAATGGTTGTTCATCTATGTGTGCCCTGCAATTGGCTGGCAACCGGTTGAGGGTGTCCTCCGCCTACTGCCCGAAGACAGCTAGGATAGGCCAAGCACGCCCCGCGACACTTGTGAGGATTAGCGGATTGGAAAAGGGATGGATGAATGGATGGACAGTACAGTAGTACAGAAAAAAATCACTGCAGTTTATAGTACTGTGGCCAGGAAACTCAATAGAAATGTCAAAGCAAACTCAAACGCAAAAGCGAGACCATGACAAATCGCCTTCAAATTGGTTCTAACCCTAACTAAAAATAGTTCTAATAATGGAATGACATCAAAAAGGCGTGACAGTCACTAGACATCTTTGTCAATATTTTAACTTTCTCCTTGATTTAACATGAGGAATTGTACATTCTCAACACCCTCGTGCCAGAATCAGCAGTTTAGTAGAACTTCAGAGGCAAGGTGGCCCAAGATGGAAGTCGATCCTTGAAACTAAACTACAATGACAGGATGCCTTTCAAGTTCAGACAACCTTTCCTAGTTGTTTAATGTGGTGCTTGTGATCTATCACTTTAGAGTGGCCCTCTTCTGATTCTAGATTTTGCTTGGTAACATGTCTGCCTGAGTAAGATAACATAGTGAGTACTTAGAAGAACGGTTGTTTGAATTATGTTTCGCCAAGGTGTCATGATGCAACATTGTTTCGCCAAGGTGTCATGATGCAATATTTTCTCAGGTTTAATTATTAATTGCATCTGCAATATCATCGCAAAATGATAAAACCTCACTTTGCTGATTGCAAACGTTGCGATTTGACTTGTCAAACAGGGATGGGTACCAATCACGCCCCGTTTGCCCCGACCGTGGCGTGCTCCCTCAGCTATCGGTGCTGGGAAGTGAGACACATTGCTCACTGTCCGGCACCAGCACTGAAAAGTCTCCCCATGCTGAATCAGGCAACGCTTGCCAATGTGTGATGACGTCAGTTCGGAAAATGGACAAATTCATTTTAAACAGTGCGATCCTTTCCATCCTGTTTATAAGGAAGCACCTTTTCATCTCCCCTTGAACCGATATTATTTTGGTTCAGCAAAGCTGATATACCGCATTGGCCCAAATATAAGACGGTGTTTTTTGGATTGAAGTAAGACTGAAAAAGTGGTGGTCGTTTTATATTCGGGGTCTAGACATTATACCCATTCACGACGCTAGAAGGCGCCAGATATCATTGAAGCGAATGCTGAACTTGACTCCCCAGGCCAAAGTGAACCCCTGTCATGAAGAATAAAAATAGCGATAGCACAAAGAAGAAAAATAAAAATAGCAGTAAGAAAGAAAAGAGAAGAAAATAATAGAAGAGATAACCAAAAATGCAGAAACGTAGTGACAATCTGGAGAAAAGTGGGTCTAAGATCGGCCAGGTTAACCGGCAGCTGAGGAGAAGTTATGATGTAATTTACATTTCAAAAACCAGAAGCCATTCATTCACGAATGTGATTGCGCTTTAATTTACATATTTAGAGGTTCAGATATTAAGGTTTGAATGAGGCAAAATAACGTGCTTTTTCTCTCAAATATATTGTTATCATCATTTGTTTCAGATGTACTGTAACTATTTTCTGTATTAAAAATTTATTTGGTGCTCAAAAAGTCTTTTTTCAAACTTGAGTTTTGAAAAAGAGGGGGTCGTCTTATAATCAGGACCGTCTTATATTCGGGCCAATACTTTCCAAAGAGCCCCAACAACCCTCCACTGTCTCTATTTCTAGCAGTCAGCAAAATATATAAATATCTTGCGGCATACTATGCTGCTCCCAAGAATGGCTCTGATAATAAATACCGTCATTTGAAAAATGGGGTTCCATATGCTCTTGACATTTTTAAATGTTTCACACGATTAGAGTGGACATGTAATGTTTGATGAAAATGTTCTATACAGTTGCATCTACTTTCACTACGTTTACGCAAACGTGACTGAATAACTTAATTCACAAGACAACTGAGTCTCCAACTCGATGAAAGAATACACACAAAAAATATGATCATCGTGAAATTCAAACCAAGTCTGCGTGTGAAAGAGAAAGTAAAAGTTGTGTGCTTGTGAGAGGAAATGCCACAGTGCAACCATTTTCTGACACCGCTGTGACCCCGAGACCATCTCCAGGGAGACGAGCAGAGTCCCTCAGAAGGACTGGAAGGCAGAGGTCATTCAGCGGTCAAAAGACAGACATCTCTCTTCCTAATATTTTAACGGGACTCGCGCTTTATATGCCTTCAAGTGGGCGCGTTGCCTCCCTGATCCTTTATAGACGCATAAACATCGACCCAGTCAAGAGTTCAGAGTTCACTGTGACACTTGTGCAAAATAGACAGATGTTTATACAATAGAATTCTTTATGTGGTACAAGTAGTTATGTATAGTGTCAATTCATAACATGTGAAAATGGGTTTTCTCCAGGAACTCTACTGTCCTCCCACATTTCACAAATACGCATGGCATGTATGGTTGATTGAATACTAAATTTCCAATCCGAATTGTATATGCTTGTTTCTTATATACATGCTGCAGAAGGCAGGCGACGTGCCCAGGGTGTACCCTGCCTCTCACCCAAATTGGCAAGTATACCCGAAGATGGATTCAAACTCAATCCTAAAAATCTGCAATTCAAATGTCTTTAAAATATCAGACACAATAAACAACATTGCTATATTTTCTGATGGATTTGATTAATCTGTTTGGAACTGCTCTAAAATGTGTCACATTGATTTTGGATTGTATGTTACATCAAGCACATGAGTGAACTTTGTCCTCATTATAAAAATGTAATAATCAGGTACAGAGGTAATTAGTTCATGAGGGGGGGGGGGGTGCATCTTGTAGTTAACACAGCAGTGAATTTAACAGATGTATTTACTTATTTGCAAATCAGGCTGATGAAAGTAACCGCACTCCACTAGAATGTTGTAAAAAGTCTCGAAGCGAAGTGGGTGGTCGAATGGGGGTAGGTTGGGTGGACAGGTAAATCTGGGTGTCACCAACGGTGGAAATTATATTTTCAAACGACATGGCCTGGAGGGGCGTTGAACATCAAGAAAACAGTTGGGCCAAGAACAGAGCCTTGAGGAAGACTTGACAAAAGGGAGTCTTAATCTGATGAGAAGGATTTTAACTGAATAAAAAGTGCAGTGTCAGAAAGTCAGTCAAAACAGATCCAAAAACACATCCTTTGGAGTGAAGGGCGGAAAATTAATATAATGAAAACCAAAACTGTCCAACAAGGCTGTGAATTCCTTTGCGTAGGGGGTGATTGATATTATTGATATCCCCAAGCAGAATTCAATTCGGGCTTACTGATGACATGTGACATGACACTGAAAAAGTTTGTGTTTGTCTTGGGGAGACGCTAAACGGTGGTTACAGACGCTCCCCGACTTACGAACATTCAAGTTACGAACAACCGTACATACGAACATTTTTGCGGGTATGTCGAAAAAATGTTCGGACAGAGATGCTGTAAGTTAGATTTTGTATTGCGCGCCTTTTTCCGAGTAGTGCTTCTTTCCGCCGCAAATACCGACGTGAGGCGCTGTGAGAGGAGGAGGAGGAGGAGGAAACGCCTGTCCCCATGAAGAAATTCGAGACGGAACTCTTGGCCGAGGGGTTTTTCGCTCATAGATAAAGCCAAACCCACTCTTCGAGCATCGAGACCCAAATATTGAACGTTGCACAAAGGTTGCAAATCAAATGAATGATGCCATACAGTGCTACCGCATCATTTATGATGAGAAAAAGAAGAAAACTGTGCAATCGACGTTAGATCGCTTCTTTCGGCCAGTTTCTACTACACCCTCCAAGGAAGATACTCGTCAACCCTCATCTTTTTCTCCTGGACCCTCAACTTCTTCCTTCATTAATGTTACGGAGGAGGAAGTAACTCTTGAAGCCCATTCCAGCGACGACGAAGACCCTCTCGGCCCCATGATATAAAATCCTCCTCTTCCTCCTCCACCCCCTCCATCATCTCCTTAAGCCTTCGAGTACATCTTCCAAAAGTAAGTTAAACTTCATTTTATTATACTTATATAAGCCTTAAACATACATTCCATACAAAATATAGCACTGAAGCAACCTACGAACGAATTCACCTTACGAACGATCGTTCGGAACATATCTCGTTCGTACGTTGGGGAGCGTCTGTATAACAGAGTTAGAGATGGTCCATTTCATGGTGTAGCAAAGCAGCGTGGAGTGGAGCTTGACGAGGCTTCCATTTTTCACAGCAAAGTTAAGTATCACAAGACCGTCTCCATGGCCAGTAGTGCCGGGCTGATAGATGTAAATAAACCCGGGAGCAGAGTTGGAGGGAGTGGATTCAATTCAGGTGGTAAACTTTGTTGTAATAAAGATTGTGCAACTGTTTCCAAACCTTTACGTCTGCATCAAGCTTCATTCTCTGGCCATAGTCCGTCCTGACACAATTAGCATGACATGAGCTCATAGTTTCTCGGATTGTGTCCTGGCTCATCCCCGAAGCCTCCTCCTGGTGGGATATACCCCAATCAACTCACCAGTGAGGCTTCCAGGAGGCATCCTAACTCGATCCCCGAGCAACCTTATCCAGCTCATCTCGATGCGGAGGAGCAGCGACTCGACTCGAAGACCCTCCCAGGTGACCTGTTTGTCCTGGCTGATAACAAGCCCACAGCAACTTGGCTCCTCAGATTACTGGGACACTCAAACGCCTCCGCCACAATAAAGCGGTTCGAGGAGGAGAGCGTAAATAATATAAAGTAACACAGAAGTGAAAACAGCAGAGCAGATCTGAATAGTTCTGCCTCCAGTGGAGTTTCCATTTCAGGCTATTTTCGCGCTTCCTCCACACTGTCCGCCGCTCAGTTATGCTTCCTGCATGCTGGCTCTCACATAGTACTCAAAATTTGAGGTCAGTGACAGTTTGATGCGGCTCGAGATGGCTTCATCGGCGCTACCAGAGTAGAGACTAATAGAAACTGTACTCATCCTCTTTCATTTTCATGATTAAGTGACTCTACCGACTCACACTTCAGTTATAGTTTTTCGTTATTTTTCCAGTTAGTTGAGTCACCTCCACCTCTTGCAGTCGCACTCTGCCTTTGACGGTTTTTAAATGCTCTCCAAATGCGTTTGCTATGTTGATAAAGGTGTGAATTGTTTTAATTTATCCTTTCATATTTTCATACGTTTCAATATGTTTGATTGTATTTCATGTGTGAAATGTTTTTGTATTTCATATGTGAAATGTTTCGAAAATTCAGCAATTCTCCTGAATAACACAAGAGGGCGCCCGTGCACTATCTCCCTTTTGAAAATCATTGCTCTCCTGCTCTATTGGAGAGGAAGATGGAGCCAATCCCAGCTGACTGTGAGCGAGAGGAAGACCACATCCTGGACTCATTGCCAGTCAATCACAGAGCACGTAGACAACATTACAACCACATGCACACCAATAGTCACTGAGAAGCTGCCCGGCCGTGTCCATGAATTTAAGTCATGTGTACAACTACACTGACAAGGCAATTGAATCAGTTAAGAGTATGAGTAAATTAGTATTTCCACGATAACATAGTCAATAAATTCCAAAGTAATAGGATTTTGGCCAAATAATTCAAATGAAAAAAAGAAGACGATCAAATGAAAGCTTATGAATTACAGAATAATTATGACCGACAGTATTTGACGTCTGACTATGGAGTAAATTTGACCTACTTTTTGAGATGCTGTCTTCTTTCCCTCTCTCTATACAGTACATGTAAATAAAATGTGTGAAATAAAAACATAATGACAGCTTTTCGGGGGTCCTTGGATGGCGAATTGGAAAAGAAAATAATGCAGATGAAGAGATGAGGAAGACACACAGGAGAGGAAAAAATTGTGAAAAGGTGTATAGACCCATGTCATAGCAGCATTTTTCGGGTGAAACAAAGTTCAAATTACCATATTTCTGTGTGTGCGTGCATGTGTGTCTGTATACACGTGGGTGTGTGTGTGTGTGTGTGGGTGTGTGTGCGCATGTTTTGTTTCATCCTCAATGGGGCGAGTGACATGAAAATTTGTAACCACGGAAAGCCAGCAAATGGCGTATAACACACTCAAATACACACACACACCCACACACACACACACACACACACACACACACACACACACACACACACACACACACACACACACACACAAACACAAAACAGTACACTTTTGAGCAAAACTCATTATGAGAAAATAGAAGGTCGAAAAAAGCACCCCGTAGTTTTCTAGTGTTAAGATAGCCACCCAGACACACACATCATACCAGTTTCTTCCGAGGCCTAAGCACTAATACTGAACGTGTACACTCGGATTTATGCACGCAGACGCACACACGTATAATCACACGCGCACACACAAACGAGCACACACTTAGCACACAATAGCTTTGTGTGCATGTGAACAGAAATTGAACCTTTGAATTGTGGTTAACTCACTCTCTTTCCTCATTGTTTTATCTAGCCGTAATTTTGCCTTGATTGTTGCTTCTGTCTTGGATTATTTTAACATTTGGTGGATAGGCTGCAGCAGGGCTCACCAATCTTTTTGAAACTGAGATTCTCCACGAACACTGTGGCTTGCTCATATGCTACTCATCTTACCATTAAACAAGGTATGCAGTATGTATACATATAGAAAATATGATTTAACCCTTTCAGGGACAGTGGTTACTACAGTGGATAGTTTATCATGTTATCAGGTTACAGGGTGCATAAAAGGGTTCAAATTGACACCAATGGAAGTGTGATTTCAAAAACAATAACAAAAACAATTTGATGCGGCTTACTGGTAAATGGTGATCGATTTGTAGATTTTTACAATGAGTTTATTTATTTTTAAGAATACCACACACAAAAAAATTGACATATTTCACTGAGATATTTTGAGAACAGGACCACAGGCCACTCGTGGTCCTTGGGGATGACAGTACCCGTGGGCACCGTGTTGATGACCCCTGGGCGATGATGTATACTTGTGTGAAAGTTAATATTAAATAAGATCAATAATATCTACACATCCATTGAATTTGCAATGCAAAATGTTTGTCGAAAGTAATAGTAGTGAATATGTATAGTTTGAATGTTTATGTTCCATTTTTAAGATGAAAATTGTATTTGATTTAAAATGTGTGTTTTTCTAAATGCACTACACCATGTAGACTTAAAAGCTGTCATAAATTTGTTTTAGGATTGGAGCAGTTTGAACAGTTATTTATTTTTCACCAACTTCAACTTTAAAATGATGGAGAAATCATGTAAACGTCACTACCAGATAAATTATTTTTAAATACACTATATGTAATGTGTTTTAAATGTCAAGATCATTTAAATAATACATAGTATGAATTTATGAATTTGTGTTAATTTGTTCCTTGTTTTTTGCTGTAGTTATAAATACTGAAAGTGTTATTATTATTAGTATTAGTAGTAGTAGTAGTAGTAGTATTATTATTGTTGTTGTTGTTGTTGCAGATTTCCATTTGTTTTCCAATTGTATCAACAAACCAAAACATCAAGATATATGATTTCAAAGTGTGGGTGAAATAATGTAAATATCATAACCACAAAACCATGAAAAAATAAATGTGTAATTGTTTTACTTTACAAAAAGAAGTCCATGCAAGTATCAAATATTTTAAGATTGATTTCAAATATATTTATCTCTTATATTTTCATTTATTTTTGCTTATTAAAATTTTAGTTAGTAACAAAAATAGCTCTGGTAGTAGAAAGAGTTGCGATTGTTTCTGTTTTGTTGTTGTTTTATTTCTAGTCGATATCAGCTTGATATCAATGGCACACTAGCATAAAATACTGTAGCTTTTGCCTTTTTGTCATCTCATTGATACAACTTCTACCTTTGTAAAAATTATATATATATTTTTAAATTGAATCGGTTGCGCAGACAAAAACATCATTTTTCACTTCCCAAATGCTTTTATCCTTTCATGGTGGCCCGAAGCAAACACAAAAGCAGGATTTCCCCGCTGTGGACTTCTGAACTGAACTTGAACTGGTAACTGGGTCATGAAGGGTCAAGGGGTCTTTGTAGGAGCCTCTTATTCCACATATGTAACACCATCCATATACAAAGAGAGAGAGACACCAGTAGCAGTATTAAAGTGCCACAAGATTCATACAATACACTCTACCAAGTACAACACGGTTACCACTAAAGGCAAGGTAGTGCTCATTTTGATATTTTCCTGACATAAACTAGATTTTTTTTTTAAAGAAAAAAAAACCCCATGACGAATCACAAAGGGAGAACGCGTTACTGAATGTGTTTTTTTTTAAATAGAAATGGACACTAGGGGGCACTGTTTAGATACGTTTGACACTATTGGAGCAGAGGCAAAGTGCTGCTTGTGACGAAGTGTGCGTGTGTGTATGAGGATGGGCGAGTCTATGGCCGGGTTAGTCTAAACCAGGGGTGAGAAAACCTTTTTTAACCGAAGATCGACTTTTTAAGCAACGGACCTACCGCGATCGACCCGCTGCCGCACGTACACATACGCATGCCATGATGAGCAACAGCCACAATGCCCCAAACATTAACGAACCAGAAAAATAAAGTTGATGAAGAGGTTGTGAGTTTGTAAAAAAGAATCAGTGTGTACCTTAGTCGAGACCTGAGCCGCGTCATGGGACGCACTTTGGCAGCGTCTTCAGTGCAACTACGTCACTATCATAGCCCACGTGTGCCGTTTTAAAACGCTTCTCCTGACGCTCAAAATTACCATTCTTTGCCAGTGCCTTCGAATTGTACACAAAACAAACTTAATGAGAATTAAAAAAAGATATAAGGCAACAGCTCTGATCGCAAGCTGCAATTGCAGATTGCTGACGACTAACAATTTCCGGTGATGCAGGTAACGCGCCACCCTAGGTTAAAAGTGACCTGCTTTGTCATATTATTGAATTTTTGAAATACTTTTTTTCTGAAAGTGAAACCGAGAGGTTGCTCAGGGCGTGTGCACGAATACAAAAATATAGAATATTAATAACCTGCACACAGACCCAATTAAAAAAAAAAAATCAATTTCCCCTGAGACCCCCACTCCCCTCCCACCCGCGATCGACTTGGGAAGGTTTGTGGTCTATCGATCGATCGCGATTGACTGGTTGGGCACCGAGTCGTAGAACCCACCTCCCACCACCACGATCACCACCATCACGTGATGCTGAAGTACTGGCAACGCAAACTTATCAAGACATAACTCATTCATACAGAAAAAACAAATTCCTCCTATATTTGTTGGCATAAAAAAAAAAAAACATTTGATAGTGTAACTGCCTGAAAATACACACAATACATTGCTACGGGTGGGTGTTAATTTTGGGACTGTGAGAATTTGAAAATATTATTGAATTATTCTTGAAGTGCAAATGGATGATACAACAGTCAGAGTAATTGTATGCGCAACACCACACATTCCGAATAATAGCTGTATACATAGCGTCCCCATGAATTAAATACAGTCAAACCTCGGTTTTGGGACGTCTCGGTTCTCGTACAATTCGGTTTTCGAACTAAAATTTCGAGTTTTTTATGCCTCGGAATCCGAACAAATTTCGGTTCTCGAACTAACTGAGCGCACTTGAATGCGTCACTTTACTCCTCTCGGCTTCGCTAGCTCTTGTAGCAACGCTACCTCGTATAGCTTCGCGAGGCAGCGAAGCCGAGAGGAGGTAGCAAAGCCGAGAGGAGTGAAGTGACGCTCCCTCCTGTCGCCGCGCTCCCTCGTGTCGCGTAGCGACACAGGAAGCGACCATTGTGAGCAGACGTTTTTGTACTGTTCAATAAAAAAAAGCAGACGTGTTTGGTGAGACGCTTCTGTTAGCGCGAGTGAAATCCCCCTCTTTTCATAATGGTTTGCCCTGGCAGCACGGGGTGAGGGAGGGGGGGCGGGGGGGGGGGGGGGTGAGGGGGGGGGCGGGGGGGAGGGTGACTTTCTTTTTTTTCACGGCCGGAATTTTTCAATGCAGCGGCACATAATGAACACTCTGGTGTCCGGTGTCTCATTATTATGCAATAATCGTACAGAAACAGCTTGTGAGCAGACGAGTTTGTATTGTTCGATTAAGAGTTGTCTTTTTTTAAAAGCAGACGTGTTTGGTGAGAACTACGTAATATTGGACTGTTATTTTTGCATCGTGTATCAGCCCCTAATCAAGGCACCAAAGAAAGCAAGTGGAAGTGGTGAACCTGGTGAAGAAAAGAGGAAAATAGTGTGCAAAACTATAAAAATTTAAGAAAGATTTAATCGCAAAATATGAGTCAGGTGTGTGCGTGTGTGTGTGTGTGTTGGCGAAGGAGTTCGGGATGCCGAAATGCCCCGCCTACTGCCTGCTGACAGCTGGGAGAGGCGCACGCCCCACGACAGATAGAGAGAGAGATGTTCCTTCAATTTTTATGTTACTATGTTAATGTTAAAATTGGTCATCTCCCATTACATTTGTACAGTTTATGGTGTGAAATTGTAAAAATAAGTGGTTTTAAAAAGTTGTGTTTTTGACTTGGAACGGATTAAAACATTTTACATTGATTTCAATGGGAAAAATGGTTTCGGTTTCCGAATAATTCGGTTTCCGAACAGTCTTCTGGAACGCATTAAGTTCGAAAACCGAGGTTTGACTGTACCTCTATTTTATCAATAGAGTATATCTGGTTTATGTCCTCCACGTTGGCTCTTCACACTGCCAGAAGCTGAAATGTGGTCGCATGACTCATCACAATGTTATCAAAGAGTAGAGGAAGTCACAGAGTTGAGTCTTGCTGTATAAAAGGTCAAAAGATGAGATGAAGATTTGTTGAGAAGGGAGAATTCCAGCAGTGACGATCGAGTTAAGGCACCACTGCACTCTGTCTAAAAGTGCTCAATGGTCCCTCCTGTACATTAGAAGGAAACCCCGTGCGCACTTGTTTTATTGCTAAAGCACTTATGGATAATCTACCTCTTTACATTTCAAATCCACTTTTTTCAGGACAAGGTCATCAGAAAAAAAGGCTATGAACCATACCATTGACAAGAATGGAATTTGGCAAAACAGCTTTTGCATCATCTGCTCGAATTTTGCAAGCCATATTCATTCTGAAATCACTCCCACCATTCGGTTCTTTTCAAAATATTTACAAATTAACCATGACCGAACATTGCAACTGGTTTTAACATTATATCTTTTTATTTTTTTCTCTGCTTTGCATTTTGTGCCACTTTTGTGAGGATAAGCGGATCAGAAATGGTATTTTGTGCCTGGATAATGACAATGTCTTCCATGATATTGTGTCGAATGTGTAAATTGTGTCATTGTTTGTGTCTACCTTTGATTTGTTTCCCGTCTGTTGCGTCATTATCTGCTGCCCGTCTCAGCCAGGACTCTCTGAGAGAAGAGTGATTCCTCCCACGTTCCAAAAACATGCATGGCAGGTTAAGAATAAGAATAAGAATAAGAAAACCTTTATTTGTCCCGCACTGGGGAAATTTGCAATCTTCAGCAGCAGAATTGGAGGGGAAAGGGGGGTGGGGTAAAAAATGTGGAGTAATGGAATGCTCGAAATTGTCCCTAAGTGTGAGTGTGAGCGCGGATGGTTGTTCGTCTATGTGTGCCCTGCGATTGGCTAGCAACCAGTTTAGCTGCTTGAAGACATCTGGGATAGGCTCCAGCACCCCCGGCGACCCTTGTGAGAATAAAGCGGATCGGAAAATGGATAGATAGATGGAAATCGAGAGATAAATGTTTGGTTTTCTCTTTGTTTTGTGTGTATCTTTTTTTCTCAAAATCACTATTTATCCATCCATCAAAAAGTTATACAGGAGTGCAATGCAACCAGAATTAAAAGTACCGTATTTTCTGCACTAGAAGGCGCACCTAAAAGCATTCAATTTTCTCAAAAGCCGACAGTGCGCCTTATCATCCGATACACCTTGTATATGGATCAATATTTTCATTTCTTGGACGTAGTATTTAACATAACAGTAATGTTGTGAAGGTTCTACATAAATGAAGCGGTCGTGTATTGTATTGTATTGTATTGTATTCCTTTTAGCGTAGCTCCATCTAGTGGATCCATAATGCAACCGCAGCCGCTATTAAAGCCTCTCTTCTATGCACCTTATATGCCCTACATATGAAAACAGTTTTAAAATAGGCCATTCATTGAAGGTGCGCCTCACACTCGGAAGCACCTTATAGTGCAGAAAAAACGGTACTCTGCAGCAACGAAACATTAAGAGGGTGTTCAACACTCCAGCTGCTTTTCAACATGAAGGGGTGTGGGAATGCTGGTCCATCAGGAAAGTCCTCAATGCTAACTTACAGACACAAAGTGTAGATGAGAAGAGTTTTCAAATTGTTATGTGCAAAGTTCAAGCAATCATTCATGGCCGTCCGCTTACCAGATCTTTTAACAATCCAAATGATCTGGAAGCACTCATCCCAAATCACCTGCTACTGCTTTAGACTAATCCATCTTTACCTGTGGGGCTTTTCCAGAGATAAGATCTCTGAAGGAGATGGATGCAGGTAAAATACAAGGCAGACATGTTTAGGAAGCGCTGGGTGAGTGAAGATACATCAGAACGCCAACTAGGCCAAAAGTGGTCTTAAGTGTCAAGACTTTTCATGCCAGGAGGTATAGTTGTTATTGTGGATGACACTGCACCAAGAAATTAACACAGCATCTTCTCCACAAGGAAGAAGGTGGACTTTGGACCTAGAGCTCCTTTTGGCGACAGTGACGGGAGCTGTCTGTGATGGTGGTCACAGTAATTATGATGAACACACTCCAAAACCAGGTGAAAATAAGATTGTAAAGTTTCAGTTTGTTTGTCCCAGTGTTTTTTTTTTGTAGACGTTTTCAATTAAAAGATATTATACGGTGACAATCAATTGCTGTAAATTTTATGAAACACAAAAAATATATAAAATGACATCTTTATCAAGTTATACATCTTTATGTTGTACATAAAATGCGCATTACAAAGATTGAAATGCATACATACAAAAATACCTGGAAAAAAATGGAAGACTTCACCGACTTAAAAAAGTCCACGAATCCGTCAAATTATGACAACGAGAGAGATGTTTTGGGGTCTACTATAATTTTCTAAATGTTTTAGAATTGTCTTCCATACATTATAAAACTTTTGGGTATTATCTGATATCTCCTATCTTAACTTTTCTTCTGCAATATTCCTATAAATTCCATAGAACAGGTATAAAATTGAGGCGGTCCGTGGCGCAGTGGTTAGCGTGTGGACCTCACAGTGCAGAGGTACAAGGTTCGATTCTGGCTCTGGCCTCCCTGTGGGGAGTTTGCATGGTCTCCCCGTGCCTGCACGGGTTTTCTCCGGGTACTCCGGTTTCCTCCCACGTCTCAAAAACATGCATGGCAGGTTAATGGATCACTCCAAATTGTTCCTAGGTGTGGGTGTGAGCGCATGTGGTTGTTTGTCTATTTGTGCCCTGCGATTGACTGGCAACCGGTTCAGGGTGTCCCGCGCCTATTGCCCTATAAGACAGCTGAGACAGGCTCCAACACCCCCCACCGCCCTTGAGAGGAAAAAGTGGATTGGAAAATGGATGGATGGATGGAGGTCTCAAATTGAGGTTCTACCTCACATCTGACAAGTGTAATTCAAAGTGAAATACTTCAAGAGTGAAAACAGCCACACCATGATGAAATGAGCAAATCAATTTTGTAAATGGGTAATAGGTTGTTACTACAGCGGTTTTCTAGATTCTGTTCTCAAAACTCTTCATACTGTTTCCTTCCTTCTTTACCGACTGACGATGCAGCATCAAGAGTCACTTGAGATTCAGTATCTTGCTCAAGGATACTTTGACATGGTCACAATGGCCAGGGATCAAATACCCAACCTCTGGGTTAGGAGACAACCAGTCTACCATTGAGCCATGCCGCACTCGTTGCATTTCATTTTAATATATACATATATATTTTTTGTAAGGTGTGAAGTTATTTAGCCTGGTTAAACTGAGTCCTCTCTGAATTTTAAAATGGCTTGGAGAACACTGTAAACAACACGTCAACACACATGCAGTGCTCGTCTTCACATGCTTCACACTCTGTATGACCCCGACATTAGCCCTGCACTCCCTTGTCAGAGTGTTGCTATGGCAACAGGCCTCGGTATAGATTGCAGTAAGGTTGGGTGAATTGCTGATTTTGGTCGATTGCGATCAATTGCATTCTCTTGTTTTCTGTTAAATATTGGGAAACATTTCATACTGGTGATAGCTTGTAGAATATCGGTAATTGTGACAGAATTTTATGAAACAAAATCAAATACATCCCTGCTTTAAGTGTGTTTGCACGAGCATGTGTGTGTGTGTGTGTGTGTGTGTGTGCGTGTGTGTGTGTGTGTGTGTGTGTGTGTGTGTGTGCGTTAAAGAGAACATGACAGAATGAGTCAGGTTTTGTGATTGCTCAAACTGCGTGCACCCCTCAGATGTGCACCAGCACATCTGAGCCATGCCACTAGGGGGCACTATGCACTGCGTCTGATTTGGAAACGTGGGCTTTTCTGTAATTGCGCCCTTTATACTCTATGAAGGCCTAACACTTCATCTATCTGTCCATCTATCCATTCATCCATGACTACACTGTTGACTGATGTTTGGATCTTTGTAAAAAGTGTGACTCAACAGCAGTTTATACAGACTTAACAAGCATGCAAACAAGTATATGTTGTGCATTGTATTTAGTAGAGGCATGGAAACCAAACCAGGAAATGCAAAAGTTTCTTTGTCATCTGCAAGAATATTGTGTACTATATCAACATGGGCAGTTCCGAATTCAATGCAATTATGGCAGCACTTTTAACAGTGACACCTCACAAAATGATGGGGGAAAAAACAGGCTGTACTTGACATATTGTCACATCCTGGACTAAGAGTCACACGCAATCGCATTTAATCTTCCACTCTCATCATCAACATTGGGGTCACCAAAAGTCATGTTTGTCCTTTCTTTTATACACAGTTCACAAACGCTCCCTTCCAAAAGTAATGGAACATTGAAGCAAATTACTTTATAGTTGTTGCGAACTTAAATGGCATTTGACAAAAGATGCATTGAAGCTTTCATTTCCATGGATGTCTGGAGTGGATACATAACAAGTCGATGTTTGAATCAACAAAAGTACTGGAGCATATGATTGACAAGTGTTTTGCCCATTTGTGTCTTGTTACATTGATAATTCAAACAATAAAAAGTGCAAATTATCCATTTAATGTCAAATTTCTTTTTTTTTCCTGGCCAGAACAACATCTACAGTTGTTAGAGATACAGTACATCCAAAATGGGAACCAGAAAACTGTTAATTGGTGAAAAACAAGCAATTTACAAGTTAATGGATGGCACATCAACCACCGCAATTGCACGAACCATAGTCACAGCCAATACAGCCATTTGCAATGTCCATCCATCCATCCATTTTCTGATCCACCTATCCTCAGAAGGGTCACGGGTGTGCTGGAGCCTATCCCAGCCATCCTCGGGCAGTAGGCGGGTTACACCCTGAACGAGTTGCCAGCCAAACGCAGGGCACACATAGACGAACTTAGCAATTTAAGTAAGAAAACAGTATAATGAGTCTATCAATTGGGACTTAGGCATTTTTGGACTAGCATCAGAAGAACCCAGATTCTTATTTAGCTCCTCTTTGAAGGTTCTCGAATTAGCTCGCCATCCAAAAATGATTCAGAATCGTGGACTGGTACTGAGAGTCCTATACCAAAAAAACCTGACCTAAAGACGAGGTCGCATTCGTATCTATTAATCCATAGAAAGAATTTCTAAAGACTTCAAATCCAAAGCAACACCATCTGCACCCTCAGCATGTCCGACACTGCAGATAAGCTGTCTCTCACAGATTGCTTGCACTACAGATTGATCTACTGAATTCAATTCTTTTGGATCAGACAGATGATCTTGGATGAACTGTAGTTTGCATTTTTCTCTCTTTTTTGAGATTTGACATCATTTTATAATCCATCTGGCACCACCATTTTGTTTTCCTGCGTGATAGAGGAGTTTAAATGAGAACATGGACAGTGCTGTCAACCATCTGTAGCTTGGTGCGTCAAGTTTGGCTGAGGTCAGTAAATAGGCCTGCGGATTTCTATCGGTTAAAACGGTGAAGTAAGTGGTTGCTGTAAATGTAATGACAGCCCTCTGCTTGCATAGTTTATGACTCGGAGTTGGCCATCCTGCCCCTGATATAGGACAGCACCGAGCCCGGTGGTACTGGCATCGATGTGAAGTATCGGATTTCTGGGAGTCCGTAAAAGCTAGTGTAGCCACCCTAGGTGCAGCTACTCAGCGTCACCCTTCTAATATGTGGTCAAAGGTCAAATAAATCAATATCTCGCAGGTGTGTCAATTTATCCAATCTATTTGAGTTAGGGTGCACTACTTAAGGTCACAGTGAGATTGGCAACAGCAGACTCTAGTTAGAGTCAAGGGAAAACCTCCAACAGAGAGAAGACACACTGACTGAGTTTTTTTTACAAAAAATATATATTGAATGAATATTTACATCAGGAGTAAACTGAACAAGAACAAGAATACAAATAGATGAACAAGAAAGAAACACAAGTTAAATTGTTATCAGTTCTAATAAGTTGTTTTTTTGGTATCAGATCTGACCCATGAAAAAAACGACTGAGATCTCAGTTTAAACAAAAAATACTGCTTTCATTCAAAAAAAATGTAAATCCTTTCAACGGTCCTACCACCCTCCTGGGGACGGGTGGCTTTGAAGTCCAAGATGTCCTTCACTGACGTCCCACGTGGAATCAAATCTACAGACGACGAAGTCCAATCTTTCGATGGTCTATGAGTCCAAAAAAAACAGCCAGGAACGTTATCTCTTCTAAACCCTTCTCTCGCCTTGGAAGAAAAGAAAAAGAAAGATCGCCACAGGATCCAACTCTACTACCTTGCACAGGTAGAGGTTCAAAGACCAGTTTATCTATCGCTCCTTCGTTTCGACCCGCCAGGGAAAGTGCGAGAATGTTCTGTCTCCTTCGCAAACGAGTCCTCGCTCCGAGCGCTGCGGTGCGTTCATGGTCTCTCGGAAAACACAGTATCACATTACAGAAACTAACAATAAAATAACAGTCTAAACAAGTCTGGGTTACACTCTCCCCTCTAAACGGCATGAGTCCCTTCATGCACCGTTGTCCATCCTGGACATTGTGAAGGTGATGCTGCAGCCTTCGAGAACGCAACACATAAAGCTTGTATAAAAGAATTAATGGCTAAGCTCAGTGGCTCTCCCAACTCATCATAGGTAAACTTTTTAGGTCGACGTCTTTCTCTACCAGAGCGTCGCAAGCCTACCGTCTCTACGTCAACATCATCAAGTTCGACAGCCTCAGTAATAGGTCTGGAGTCTGATGGAATGGAACCCCTGTCAGTCAGGGTGTTTGTCATGTCAGGTCTTTGGATATCAACTTCAACCTGGTCTGGACATCTAGCATCTGTGGATGATAACTCACCACTACCCAAACCAGGAATCTCATGTTGTGAGGTCTTGTCAGATTTTTCAAAGTCAGGTGTCGATCTGTCTGGCACTGCAATATCACAAGGTGACACTAGGGGTTGAATATGTGTAGGAGCTTGGGATTTTGGGGGAAACTTCTCAGTTTGGACATAGGGGCCCTTCGTGATTATCTGCGGCTCCCACGAGCCAATATAAGTTTCCTCTTCATCACTCATCTCTTCCATGTCACTGTACACTGCTTCACTATCACCATTGGTGGTTTTCATCTTGCTTCTTTTGTTCCTTGTCCAAATCTTTCTCAAATTGCCTCCTTGAGGATCTGATGCACTTTGATCCACGACAGGTAAGAACCCACAAGGGAGAAGTAAATCCCTGTGTAAGGTGCGATGAGGGCCATCTCCAGTTTCTGGTTTAACAACATAAACAGGACTGTCTTTGATGCGTTTTACAACTGTGTGAATGGTTCGCTCCCAACGATCTGCAAGTTTGTGCTTTCCTCTGATGTTAACATTCTTTACCAGGACTCTGTCACCAACATAGAGCTCAGCAGCCCTTATCTTTCTGTCAAAACGTGTTTTGTTCTTCTCACCCATCTTCTTTGAGTGTTCGGAAGCAAGAGCATAGCTCTCCTGGAGGTTGTCACGAAGAGTTTTCACATAATCTGAATACGATTTGGGACCACCTCGACCGGGGTAAGTACCAAGGACAAGATCGATGGGCAATCGAGGCTGCCTGCCGAACATTAGTTCATATGGGGAATAACCTGTTGTGTCATTTTTGGTACAATTGTAGGCATGTGTTAAGGGCTTCACAAAGTCTCTCCAATGGGATTTGTTCTTCTCCTCTAATGTGCCCAACATGTCTAGCAGGGTCCGATTATAGCGTTCTACGGGTTTCCCCGGGGATGATATGGAGTGGTACGGATCTTTTTTACCCCGACCAACTCACAAAGCTCCTTGACTAATTTAGATTCAAAATCTCTGCCTTGATCACTAAGCAGGCGACAAGGGAAACCATAGGGAATTATCAAATTATCCCAAAGAGCCTTGGCTACTGTCTTAGCTCTCTGGTCTCTCGTCGGTATTGCTATGGCAAATTTCGTAAAATGATCTGTCAATACTAACACGCTTCTTGTATCTCGGCTGTCTGGCTCAATGGACAAATAATCCATACACACTAATTCAAGAGGATAACTTGCATGAATGTTCTCTAGTGGGGCAGCTCTCTGGGGAATGCTCTTCCTCCTGACACATCGAGGACATCTTTTGCATTTGTCTTCAATGGACATTGCCATTTTTGGCCAGTAAAACCTAGCTCGTGCAAGATGTAGGGCACGGTCAAAGCCAAGGTGACCAATCTCATCATGTACACCTAGCAAGGCTCTTTCACGATACTGATGAGGTAATACCAATTGGTAGACAGGTGAATCTTTGTCTTTACTCTTGCGATATAACACCCCATTACTGAGCTCCAGTTTGTTCCATTGGTTTAGCATGGCTTTAACATCAGTAGATTCACGATTCATTTCCTTGGGTCCAGGTTTCACACCTCCTTCTAACAAGGTTATGACGCGAGCAATAGAAGGGTCAACTCTTTGTTCTGTGTGCCAGTCGGCATCTGTCATTGAGGGCAAGATGTCCTCCCCATAGGCTTCAGGAATTGCTGAAGGGTCAACAGCTAGGGACTCCACAACAACAACCGGTTCTGATGGAAATGGAACAGAATGGCGCTGACACAATGCAGTGAAAGTTTCAGGGTCTACTTGGTTGGATGCCTCAATGATGTCACGTTTGCGTGGTGGTAGTCAGAGTAGGACCCCAAAAAGCAGGGAGGCAGGGAGGAGCAGAGTGGATTGACCAAAATGTATTTAACAAAAAATACACACAGGAGTACAACGGAAAAAGCACCAAGTCGAAGTAATCAAAAAGATACCTGGAAATCACGAGGAAGCAAAGTATCAAACAAAACGATAACAGTCAACAAAACATGACAGGAGCACACATATGCTCACAGCTCACAGTGACCCAACAAAGACTGACAGAATCCAGGGAACTAAATACAAGCAAAGTGACGAGACAACGAGAAACACCTGGACAAGACAAAAGGGTTGAGGGAGCTAATTGGTTACACACAAGGGACACTGATAACGAGAACAAGTGGCGAAAAAAAGGCACATGAGGAATCAAAACCAAACGTAACCAGACCGAAACATAACAGTACCCCCCCCTCAAGGGACGGATCCCAGACGTCCCAAAGTCACCCAATGGCCGGACCGGGCGGAAACAGGGCGGGATGGCGGGACACAACACTTGCGTCATCGGGAACAGGACCGGAGGGCAACGGCAACCCTTGCCTCGCCGGGTACGGGAATGGAGGGCGACAGCAATCCTTGCCTCGCCGGGAACAGGGACGGGCGACGGCAACCCTTGCCTCGCCGGGAACAGGGACGGGCGACGGCAACCCTTGCCTCGCCGGGAACAGGGGACGGAGGGCGACGGCAACCTTTGCCTCGCCACGAACAGGGACGGAGGGTGACGGCAACCTTTGCCTCGCCGGGAACAGGTACAGGCGACGGCAACCCTTGCCTCGCCGGGAACCGTGATGGAGGGCGACGGCAGACTTGCCTCGCCGGGGACAGGAAAGGGTGGCAGTGGGACCAGGCCTCTGGTCCTGCGGGGTCCAGTCTTGTTGGGTCATTCTGGAAATCACGAGGAAGCAAAGTATCAAACAAAACGATAACAGTAAACAAAACATGACAGGAGCACACATATGCTCACAGCTCACAATGACCCACCAAAGACTGACAGAATCCAGGGAACTAAATACAAGCAAAGTGACGAGACAACGAGAAACACCTGGACAAGACAAAAGGGTTGAGGGAGCTAATTGGTTACACACAAGGGACACTGATAACGAGAACAAGTGGCGAAAAAAAGGCACATGAGGAATCAAAACCAAACGTAACCAGACCGAAACATAACAAATGAGGCGTTCTTTCATGTCATTAATACGAGCTCTCTCCTTGCAAAAAGCCTCATCTTCATGAGGTGGCTCTTGTGGCCGCCGAGACAAGCCATCCGCGTCTTTGTTTGCTTGACCTGCCCGGTACTTAATGGTAAAATGATACGTAGACAAGGCAGCTAACCATCTATGTCCAGCCGCATCCAGTTTGGCACTTGTCAAGACATATGTGAGGGGATTATTATCAGTCAGGACAACAAAAGAGGAACCATACAGATAATCATTAAATTTGTCACACACGGCCCACTTGAGGGCCAAGAATTCAAGTTTATGTGTTGGATAATTTTGTTCACTTTTGGAAAGCCCCCGACTAGCATATGCAACTGCTCGAAGCTTCCCTCCCTGCTGTTGATAGAGTACAGCTCCCAAACCATCCTGACAAGCGTCAGTGTGTAGTACGTATGGAAGCTGTGGATCTGCAAAAGCGAGAATAGGCGCTGAGGTAAGTTTCTCAATGATCGAATGAAAAGCCGTCTCACACTCTGGAGTCCAAAGATCAGCAAGTGGCTGATTAGGACGACGGGCCAACTGGGATGGCTCTCGTTTGTAAATCTTTCCTCGTTTCTTTGGTGGATGATAGTTTGCAGTGAGGCGGTTAAGGGGTTTAGTTATCTTGGAGTATCCTTCAACAAAACGGCGATAATATCCAGCGAAGCCTAGAAAACACTTCAATTCTTTGAAAGTAGATGGACGTGGCCAGGTTTTCAAAGCTGAGATTTTGTCAGGGTCGGTATGAACTCCACGTGCATCCACAACATGTCCTAAGTATTTCACTGAATCTCGAAAGAATTGGCACTTTTCTGGGGACAACTTAAGTCCATAGTCTCTGAGACGTGACAACACCTTCATTAACCTGTTTTCGTGCTCCTCTAATGTGTCTGAGAACACAATTAGATCGTCCAGAAAAACAAGCACTTCGTTGAGGTGGAGGTCACCAACGCACTTCTCCATGAGGCGTTGGAAAGTGCCTGGGGCATTTGTGACGCCTTGGGGCATCCTGTTAAACTCATAGAAGCCAAGGGGGCACACGAAAGCCGTCTTAGGCTTGTCCTCTTCGGCTACTTCGACTTGATAATAGCCAGACTTAAGGTCCATGACAGAGAACCACTTTGCTCCACTGAGAGCTGCGAATGTCTCTTCAATATTCGGTAGGGCATATGCATCCCTAATGGTCCTCATATTTAGCTTGCGATAGTCTATGCATAGGCGAATTGAGCCATTCTTTTTCTTAACTAAGACAATGGGTGAAGCGAAAGGGCTTTGAGACTCACGAATTATTCCAGCATCGAGTAACTGTCTGAGATGCTGTTTCACTGCTTCTCTGTCACTTGGGTGGATAGGCCTTGGCCTTTCTTTGAAAGGTGTCTCACCATGTAACCGGATCTGATGTTTTACAGCAGTGGTGTGGCCATAGGACATTTCATCAAGGGCAAAAACTTCTGAAATAGATTGTAGTTTTTTCTGGATGCGCTCTTTCCATTCATGTGGGATGGGAGACTCATCAAGACTGAATGGGGGTCTATTGGTTTCCTGTTCCGGTTGACTTGGGGAAAGCTGAGATTGTACAGATTCTAAAGGGGAAACCAGCTGGGCTGCACAAGCTTGAGCCACGACACTAGTGGACCGCAATGTCACACTATGTTCGCTCACATTATGCATTATGACCGGTACTTTGGTACTGGCCCTACAAGGGATATCCACTAAAGTTGATTCGATTAGCAGACCTCCTGGTAATCTGTACTGGTCATGCTGTTCAAGTACAAATCTTGTGTTCTGGTTCTTCCGTCCTAATCTCACAATCCCCATAAGACACAATTTTTGGTTTGCAAGAACTGTGATTGGCTTCTTACTATGCAGCATGACAGGGTAGGAATGAGTATCACATCTCTGTGCCTGGGCAACATGTTGGAGGATCATTGAAAACTGTTTAGAAGGTAAGGTCTGAATAAACTTGGGCCCATTTTGCTCCACTAATTGCTCATGCAGTCGCAAAAGCACATTTGTCCCAATCAGCAGTGGGATTCTACTGTTGAAGTGGCATTCAGGAACCACGAGTGCTAGTACAACCAATTGCTGCTCTTTCCCCGCTATGTGCTGTGGAAACGAAATGTTTGTTTGAATGTAACCCAAGTATGGGACATTTTGTCCTCCAGCTCCTTCAATCTCAAGAATAGTGTGGATGGGTTGGATGGGAAGATGGGAAAGGTGCACTTTGTGAAAAGTTTCAGAAATTGTCGTCACTTGTGAACCGGAATCTATAATGGATTCGCATGGCGTACCTTCAACAAGTACCGAGGCTCCACAGCGTGGGCCTATAAGACCTTGGGGTAATATCAATTGAGGGTTGAAAATGTCAACAGGTTGGGTTTGGCACGTGGTTTGTCGTTCAATGCCCAGAGATTTGGGACTCAGAGAATCAAGGGTTTCAGCTCCTGGATGTCCCACAGCAGGAGCTGCCACTAGTTTAAAGCAAAAGGGGCTGTAGTCTGTCTTGCTGCAAAGTCTGCTTGTTTCTTCTTCAACTCTGCATTCCTTTCTTTGACAAGAGTGGGATTTGGTTCATTTGTGCAATGGGCTGCTATGTGATTTCCTTCCCCACACTTGAAACAAAACCATGCACGCGGCATTCCAGGGATTTTAGTAGAGGTTTGCGTTTGTCTCATATTTACAGCCGAGGACTCCTTGGGATTGGGGTTCTCGGATTTGCATGTAATCTTCTGGTTCTGGACAAGTATTTGAACTTGTTTGGTCAACTCAGCAATTTGATTTTCAAGTTTAGCAGTTTCATTTGGGGGTTGCTCAATGGGTTGTGGAGATACAGGGGAGTTTGTCATTAGGGTGGTGTCTCTCTCCTTTTTGCTCAACTTTTCAACTTGTCTCATGAGTTCATTGATTTTCAAGTCAAGTCTCACAGTTTCGTTATCTGACGAAGTGGGGCCTACAAGCGGTACTTGGTCAAAGACCGGAATGCTAAATGCAGAGTGGGCGTGTGCAGCAGCCTTAGTTGCACCCAAATGTTTCTTCATACGATCAAACTTGGCTGACCGTCGGTCTTCTTCGGTCCTCAACATGAGAAGGAGGTCAGGGAATGAGGGAGGAGATCCCTTTTTCCCTTCAAGTTGGAGACCTATTATCAAACTCTGGTCCCAGCAACCCCGAATAAATTGTTTAAGGAGCAGCCCATCTGCATTCGTGGCAGCTGCTCCCCCTCTAGAAATTACTCTGGTGAGAAGACTGTGGAGGCGGCTCAAGAAAGCAGAGGATTTTTCTCCGCTGTTTTGGTTTGAGCAAAGAAAGGAAGTGAAGAGTTCTTCTCCATCCTCGACAACACCGAAAGCAGATTCAAGCTGATCGACATAAGTGTTTGGTGGCGCAGTGACACCAAGGGGCTTTACAATTTCAGAAGCAGGGCTGAGCAAGCTCTCAAGGATCCTCCTCACCTTGTGTGCATCAGTCAAGGAAGAGTCACTGAGTAAGAGATCAACTTGGCTGCGCCATGTCTCATAATCCACTTCACCGTTGGGCCTAGGAATTCGACCTGAGAAAGTGCGTATCCTCGTGTGTGATGTGTGAGTTGGCTCATTACGTACAATGTGCTCAACTACTACCTTCTGAACATGAGGAGGGTTGTAAAGGCTCTCATCTATGCGGACATTGCTCGGGCTAAAAGCGCTACTGGGCTCCATTGGTTCACTTCGATCGGAATAGTGAGTGGCAGTGTCAACATTCTGGTCATCAGTCGGTTGTGTTGCAATCTTTGGTGTGGGGTCTGTCTGTAATTCGCTTTGAAGAAAGCTGAGGAAGCCAACCTTGCCGCTACTCCCCATTGACTCGAGTTCCCTAAGGTATCGGCGGGCCACTTCTTTGCCCATCTCGTCTTGAGTGATGTCTCTAACCGTTTTAGAAGTCCAAACTGAACTTGGATCAACAGGGCTTACAAGTCCCCCTAAAGTCAAAGGATCAATTTTCAGAATAGCCTGTTCTGATTCATAGACAATAAGAGTTCTGCCTTTAGGCTGATGTAACTCATCAGGAACTCGAATGACCTGAGCTATTTTGCCATTTATCACAAACACATCAGAAATTTTATCATCAGTGCAATTTTGTTCAACCCCTGTAACAACCAAGGTTTTCTGACCATCAATTCCAAATTGTTCACAAAGATCCATTTTTTTAAATTTTTTTTTTTTGCAAAGAAAATCAAATACACTAATCTGTCACCTGTGTCTTAGGGGTTACGTTGGAGGTAACGAAGCTGCTATGCCAATCTCCTGGCTAGCTCGCCAAATTGTGTAGCCACCCTAGGTGCAGCTACTCAGCGTCACCCTTCTAATATGTGGTCAAAGGTCAAATAAATCAATATCTCGCAGGTGTGTCAATTTATCCAATCTATTTGAGTTAGGGTGCACTACTTAAGGTCACAGTGAGATTGGCAACAGCAGACTCTAGTTAGAGTCAAGGGAAAACCTCCAACAGAGAGAAGACACACTGACTGAGTTTTTTTACAAAAAATATATATTGAATGAATATTTACATCAGGAGTAAACTGAACAAGAACAAGAATACAAATAGATGAACAAGAAAGAAACACAAGTTAAATTGTTATCAGTTCTAATAAGTTGTTTTTTTGGTATCAGATCTGACCCATGAAAAAAACGACTGAGATCTCAGTTTAAACAAAAAATACTGCTTTCATTCAAAAAAAATGTAAATCCTTTCAACGGTCCTACCACCCTCCTGGGGACGGGTGGCTTTGAAGTCCAAGATGTCCTTCACTGACGTCCCACGTGGAATCAAATCTACAGACGACGAAGTCCAATCTTTCGATGGTCTATGAGTCCAAAAAAAACAGCCAGGAACGTTATCTCTTCTAAACCCTTCTCTCGCCTTGGAAGAAAAGAAAAAGAAAGATCGCCACAGGATCCAACTCTACTACCTTGCACAGGTAGAGGTTCAAAGACCAGTTTATCTATCGCTCCTTCGTTTCGACCCGCCAGGGAAAGTGCGAGAATGTTCTGTCTCCTTCGCAAACGAGTCCTCGCTCCGAGCGCTGCGGTGCGTTCATGGTCTCTCGGAAAACACAGTATCACATTACAGAAACTAACAATAAAATAACAGTCTAAACAAGTCTGGGTTACACTAGCATTGGTACGGTCGTTGGATGACTTTCTCGAAAGCTTGTTGGCAGTCAGGTGACCAACGACTCCCTCCTTTGGGTCATGGTATTTGCTTGCTGCCTGATTTACTTTTGTTGATTATAGTTTTGATTTCAACACTGCAGACAAGAAAGAGAAGCCGACTGCCCTCCTGAACAATAACAACAAACATGAAAGGCTTACGAGGGATCCCATCAGTGCATACAAAAAGATGACCATAACATGCAATGCCTTCAGAAGGAGGTAAAGAAGGAAAGACCACCACTGGTACTAATGGCTTTATCCAGGAGAAGCAGAACCTTGTGTTTTTGGATTTACGAAAATTTCAAAAGTAAAGAGTGCCTCTCAAACGATTGAGGAGCATGAACTGTCCAACCGAAAACATTCCCAAATGTACTGTTAGAGCTACCATTCTTATGCCACTAATCGAAGATGTAATTGGAATGTAGGAGGAAACCGGATTACCCGCAGAAAAACCCACACAGGCATGGGGAGAACATGCAAACTCCACACGAGAAAACCGGAGCTGGAATCGAACCCTGCACCTCGACACTGTGAGGCTGATGTGCTAACCAGTTGCCCACCGGGCTGCACATTGATTAATAGTATTCCAAAAATGCGTTAAATAATTAAAAAAATATTAGCAAAGATCGGTCATGCCAAATGAGACACGTCACCCCATCTGTATTTGACTAAATAAATACTATTTGCCAAAATATTATTTCATCTCCTTGCTCTTATCTTTTTTCACCTTCTTATCAACAACCATTTTACCTCCAGGTTGCCTCAACTATGAATTGTTCTTTCCAAATGTACAATAATACTGCACCAGTTTATACTCGGTAAGTTTGATTCACGCCCAATTTGTTTCTGTCTTTGATAATTTGCATAAAAACACACCCGCACATTTTTTTTTCACTTCGCCATCCAGAATTACTTTATGAACACACGGCAGATGTCCACTGTGGGTTTTTTTCTTTCTACCCACATCTGCCCAGAAATCTGCTACTCTGTACTCGGGAGTGCCTAACAGAGGCCAAGGCAGATAAGACTGGACCGACCACCTGTTCAGGGACAGAGCTGAAGACACAAGACTTATTTCCTCAACCTGAAACGTCACTCATCTGGGCTTTGAAAGGCGTCACGCTGTGGGGGTGAGCTGCCTCTGTGTGTCTTTTTATTCACCTGTCAATATGAAGTTATTGATGAGACAGCACACCAATAGACCTCAGGGACAGAGACTCTCCTGCTCTCCTTTTAGACGCAAAAGCAATAGGCACTTTGAAAGCTTGGAGCCTGAACGGAGTCACTCTTCAACGCCGCAAGATTTGGAAGTCAAAGAGTTTGCATAAAATTGATTTTAGAGGCTCAAATTTGAGAATGTGTTTTTATATTAGTATCCAGACAGGAGTAGGATAATAGTGTGCAGAATATTCTTCTATTTCTATATCTGATTGTTTCTTATGGGATTTCTTTTCAAATATAAAGTAAATTGAAGCTGATTTAATGATTGTGTTCATTCATTGAAAAGGTTGTAACCACCCCTAAAAACGTGTAAAGTGTTTTATAACACCCCCAAAAAAAACCATGTTTTCAGTGCCTATGCATCAAGTTTAGCTTTCAAATCACTGGTACAAAACTGTGTGTTGCAGATGCAGATTAAGAACTGCTCTTCCAGGACCTGTGATCATTTAAGAATCCTTTACAGGCCTGGTTGAAGCCACCAAAACGGTGTAACGGTATTTTACACTTCTCAATCTGTGGTTCACAATGCCGGTTTTTGTTGTTGCATTGCGAATGCCACACTAAAGCCATATGGTGTCTTACCCACACTGTTTCATGTCAGTAAAAGTATAGAGGTTCTCAAACAGGGCTGTCAAATTAATTTGAGTGACTTTATCAGATTTTTTGTTTTATGTTGGCATTTACTGCTTTTCTAATTCTGATTCAGACAACATTGGTGGGAGCATTTTGTATCAAATAGTATGTTCAAGGAAGTGTTGATTCTTAAAAGAAACTGAAGGTTTGCTCACCAATCAGATGGGTCAAGTATTGCTTTGCTGTAATTGCTAGTGCTGGTTTTTGTGTGGGTTTTCTCCGGGTAGTCCGGTTTCCTCAAACATTATTTACATGCATAGTAGGTTGATTGAGCAAAATTGTCCCTAGGTGTGAATGTGAACACGAATGGCTGTTTGTCTATGTGTGCCCGCCCCACATCATGCCTGAAGAGAGCTGGGATAGGCTCCAGTACCCCTGTGACCCTCGTGAGGATAAGTGGATTAGAAGATGGATGGAGGGATGGCTGGATGGATGGAACTTGTAAATGTAAGATAGCAGGCTGAACTGATTTGGACAACGTGATTCATCTTTCTTGTGTTCTGCTCGCATACAGTGGTGTGTTAAGATTCAGTTTAAGTGTGTTTGTGAATATACTTTTGACAAAGACAACTGTTGAAGATACAGTGATAAATTGTCGTTGCTTTTTTATGGAAAAGAAAAGTGACAGGAGCTGACGGTGTAGTGGTGCACTCGCCTGAGTTGTGTGCGGACAGCGTGGGATCGGTTCCCACTCATAGTGTGGATGTGCATCGTTGTCTGTCTGAATATGTGCCCTGCAACTGCCTGGCGAGTGTATTCCGCTTTCCATCCAAAGTCAATGGCTCCAGCACTCCCGGAATCTGTGAGGGGGATTGAGAATCAGAATCATCTTTATTGGCCAAGTATGTAGAACACAAAAGGAATTTGTCTCCAGTATAACACGCTGCATTAGTATCATCATAAACAAGGACATGACAAATAAGTATGGAAGGACATTTTGTAATGTAAGTGAACCGTAGTGCGGTGGTACCACCCAGTGATAACTGTGAGACAATGTGCAAAGTATCAACAAGCAGAGCTAAAGTGATCAGTGGTAGAATACAATACTATAACAGTTGTTCAGTTGGTGCAGAAAATCATTGAACCATTTTAAAGTGACCATTAGCAGTATTTGTAGTACAAGAAGTGTGCAATTGTGCAGATGTCCTTGAGCACCCTTAAAGTGTCTGGTGCGGTGGAGTATACATCAGTGACAGTGGTTCAAGTAAGTACAGAGCTGAAGCTAACATGATTATAGCAGTAATTCTGTTCCACAGGATTGTGCAAAATTGCAAAGAGCCACTATACAAGTAGATTTGGGTTACTGTTTAGGGAGTTAATGGCTAGAGGGAAGAAGCTGTTTAAGCGTCTGCTGTATTTGGTGCGCATGGATCGGTAGCGCCTCCCTGAGGGGAGTAGCTGGAAAAGGTGGTGGGCAGGGTGCGGTGGATCCAGTAGGATTTTCCGTGCCCTTGTTTTGATTCTTGCAATGTGCAAGTCCTCAAGAGTGGGTAGGGTGGTGCCAATGATTTTTTCCGCCGTCCTAACTGTCCGTTGAAGTCGGATGTTGTCCTTTTTTGTGGCGGCCCCAAACCAAACCGTGATGGAAGAACACAGGATTGATTCGATGACTGCTGTGTAGAACTGTCGTAGCACCTCCTGTGGCAGGCCATGCTTCCTCAGCAGCCTCAGGAAGTACATCCTCTGCTGGGCCCTTTTCAGGATTGAGTTGGTGTTGACCTCCCACTTCATGTCCTGGGAGACTGTGATTCCCAGGAACTTGAAGTTCTCGATGGTTGACACAGGGCAGTTGGATAGTGTGAGGGGCAGCTGTGGTGAAGGATGTTTCCTGAAGTCCACGATCATCTCTACAGTCTTGAGCGTGTTCAGCCTTAGGTTGTGTCAGCTGCACCAGAGCTCCAGCTTATAAGAGTTGTAGTATCAGGGGTCCATTAAAAATATCTCATGGTCCAGGTACAAGTATAATTGGAAGGATGTGTCCCACAGATGTTGAGTTTGACTCAGGATTAAAAAGATCAACACTGGACTGGTGCAAGAAACCTGTGGATCACACAGTACCTTCACAGTTACAGGGTTCAAAAATTGCTTCCCCATTGAAGGTTTGTCTTGTTCATGTTTTACAGTGCTTAAATGAATGACTTCACCTTGAGCTTCACATCTTCATCCCAGTCTCAGAAATAGAAAATGTATTTTTTCTGTTCTTCAATTTAGATTATACACAGATGAATGCCACCTAGTGCCGAGGAAACTCCAGGGTAAATAAATTTATTTTCAGTCCATAAGGCATCAAAAGAATTGTTCCTTCCAGAATCATAATGGGACCACCCTTCTGTTATTCATCCTCCAAAATCCCCAAACTAGGCTATTGCTAAAAGAATAAACAGGATTTGCCACATGTTCTGTTTTTCTCATTTGATTACAGATGTCACCTGAGTGATTTTCCAGTTATGTACACTATCATGATCATGTTCCGTTAGTGTCCAACAGGTGGCAGAAACGTTCCCGGTTTGCCTGCGGCGCACCTGTCTGGCATCAAAATTATTGGGACAATATATGGACCACATGGATCCAAGTCAAGCTGTGGCATACTTTCGCTTTGCTCAAGTCATTGTGCTTGTGCATTTTGTCTACACGCTCTCTTATTGCTCTCGTTCTGTTTTTGGCTCTTGCCTTTGCCTGTGTATTTCCTGGTGTGTTTAAGTGTGCACACGGTTTGTTCTCCACACAGTTTGGTCTTTCTTGTACTTTTGTTACTAGCTATTTTCGTTTGTTTTTTTCTTGCCTTGTTCAAGCGCTTTATGTTTTCTTCGTTTCATTCCTGGCTTAATTGTCCAGTGTCATTATTTGTACTTTGTCGGTGTTGCGATCATTTTTTTGGAAATAAAGCTTTTTGTTGGATCAACTTTTCTGAGTCTACGTTTGTAGGGTCGGATTTTGTCTGGAAAATTCCAGACGCCCGACATACACTATGATCATAGAATGGCTAAAACATCAAACCTGCCTTAAACTTTTGCGCAGCACTGTATGTGAAACTTTCTTAATGTTTGGAAAAAAAAAAAGCAAACATGCCTTTTTGGGAACAGCCAAAATGTGTTCAATGTGTTCTTTACCTCCAGCTAATAGATAATAGGATGGAATATATGAGAGCGGGGTGAGCAAGGTTGACAGTGTGACCACATGGCACTTTGTCGGAGCACAACAGCCTGCTGTGTGAATTTGAGCCTCGGGCAGTCAGCAGGAATGTGTCAGCCAAGTGATGAATGAAGCCAAGGCCACATAGCCCTGAGGATGAGCTCCACCATGGGGTTCACCTGCCTCCGGGGGCATTTGGTTCTGCTGCCAAGGCTGCTTTAACAAGGAGGAAAGATGCTGTAGCTTTAGAGAAATTAATCGGTTCTTTTTCTAATTCATGCGAGTGCCAAAATTGGTTTTGATGAAGTTTTGGTCTTGCGCGTCATGTTTTACCTTAACTCCTGATCCACAGCTCTACCACTTTTAGTTCTAGTACTGCAACACTGTTGATTGTAAATACAGTAATTTCAGACTCCAAATTAATGCTGATGTATTAACCCCATTGACTCCTATGAAAGCTTTAATAAAAGAAAGATAACTAATGACAAAATACTGTAACTTGCGACAGCTTGGCTCAGGTTATCTGTCGATGTAAGAATCCCCAGTCTGATTGTTTAATTAAAAAAAAAAAATTATGCAATGTATACCTACTGTTGGGCGGCCCGGTAGTCCAGTGGTTAGCACGTCGGCTTCACAGTGCAGAGGTACCAGGTTCGATCCCAGCTCCGGCCTCCCTGTGTGGAGTTTGCATGTTCTCCCCGGGCTTGCGTGGGTTTTCTCCGGGTGCTCCGGTTTCCTCCCACATTCCAAAAACATGCATGGCAGGCTCGTTGGGCACTCTAAATTGTCCCTAGGTGTGAGTGTGGGCGTGGATGGTTGTTCGTCTCTGTGTGCCCTGCGATTGGCTGGCAACCAATTCAGGGTGTCCCCCGCCTACTGCCCGAAGACTGCTGGGATAGGCTCCAGCACCCCCCGCGACCCTAGTGAGGATCAAGCGGTTCGGAAAATGGATGGATGGATGGATACCTACTGTTCAGTATGATAACCGATTGTCTTTTCTTTCTTTCCTTTTTTTTTTTTTTTAATAAAATGTGCACCTACCGTTAAGTATGATAATGCGTGGATGCCAAGGAAATGATGTCATGTTTTCATTGACTGTGATCTTCTGGTTTTGTTTTGTTTTTTTGCTAGTTTTGGGCTATTCTCTTCTCTCTGTATCTCCCCTCACAAACCTCGATCTGTCCAATACAATACGAACAACCAGAGTTCACTATATTTACTGTATTTCAATCTACCCTGTTGTGCAGAAATACTGATCCAGCATAAAAAGGCACACACATACACGATTCTGCATGACCAGGCAGCTAAACAGGACAGGTTAAAAAGAAAAACATGAAACGAAAGAGACCAAACATGCACATTCGAAACAGTCTTGAAATGTATCCAGTACCACAATTAGTTGCAGGGCCCAAAGTTTGTCACCAAACCTCAGGAACACTGGCCAAAAAAATCCAGAAAACATTGGGATACAGAGGTAAGGAATATCGTGATCAACTCTATACTTCCACTGAAGATCGCAGGAATGTAGTCCGGGAGTTCATACAGCACTTCTCTTTAAGGATTCATTTTAAGAAGGTGGGAGCTTGATTGCATGAAGGACAAGTAGTGTGTTTGTGAATTTGATAGACCGTGTAGCCTGGCTGACCGAGGGCATTTTCTTTTACAAGCACCTCCCAATTTATGAAGAAGAAGTAGACTCAATTTTAGACTACCTAAAAGCAGGTCTAAATAGTAGCGCGGGTGGTGTAACACGATTTTGGTAAATTTGATCGAGGTGCAGGCAGACAGATTTGGCGAATGTGTGTGGCGGATGTCATCATATTTCAGTCAAAAATACCTGTATGACAACAGCGGGGGAAATCCCATTGAATCAATCCAATTGATCGAGCAACTTATAATCGTTATCATGTTAAAGATATTATCATAGCACTCCCCTGACCACGTGGCATAACTGTTGGAGCATGTGGCGGGGTGGTGGGTGCAAGCTGGTCTTCAATTGCCGAAATCATGTGTGGCCGACCATAAAATCCGCAAGGGAAGATTTTGCAGTTTACCTGCATAAGCACACTTTGCGCTCGCCACTGCCAATACACGGACCCCAGCAAGTCTATTCTGCTTCCTCAAAGTCAATGCATGCACTTAGACCACCCTGATTTTAATGCAAACGAGGGATCAGCTACGATTTGGCTGGGACTTGGTTACGTCTCCTCCCACAAAGGCATAAACACCCCTTTACGCCTATTTGTACCTGAGCACAATTTTGGAAAATATCCAAAGAAAGAAATCTCCACCCATGCACACAGTCAGACTGCACTTTGCGCTGGACTTGCGCAGAGCATGAAAATAGCTTCCCAGGAGTGAAATCAAGACCAAGCAGCAATGTCGTGCCTTAGGTGCTCTTTTTATGCTACAGTAAAACTCCTTTAAAAACGAAATCTACATGGGTGAAAATACCCCCTAGTGTGAAAAAGTCTTCATGCATTAACACCATTCCCACTTTCCTGCCCCCCATACAACGAAAAACATGTACACATACGTTTGCGCGCGTGTGTGTGTGTGTGTGTGTGTGTGTGTGTGTGTGTGTGTGTGTGTGTGTGTGTTTATATCTGAGATCAAATTTGCTACAGTGAAAAACTCTCTGTTGTGAAAAATTTCTTGCTGCAAACATGATTTCGTTGGAGAGGAGTTTCACTGTATTTACTATAGACACATCCACCTTTCTGTTCTCACTCATCCCAACTCGTATTGTTTTTCTATCTCGGCACCTCCTTAACAGAACCGTGTGTATTGTACTCCCCTCTTTCTTCCATCTCGGATAACCCACACATCTGTGATGACAAGTTGACCTCTCTTGCTCTCCTCCTCTGCTCTCATATTTCCCACCATGCCGTGCCGCAGACAAGATGTGGCGTCACCTGTGCCTGTCCTCCCCGCAACCCCTAAACTCTCTGACCTGTATGCGCATACAAACACACACCGCGCAATCCAAACATCCACACATGCACACTTCTGGTTACAGGCTAGGTCAGGTGTGGTAAAGAGGCCTGTCAAGCGTCTTTTGGCCCAACCCGAATATGACCCGAGCAAAGGTCAACTAAGTCAAAGGAAACCGATTCCAGGAGCTACACTATCTCTACAACCCCCTCCCCCAAACGCACAATCTTACTTCACACATGCACACAAACACAGTTAGAGAGTGGCAGTCATGTTGTCAGGACAGGATGCTGGGAAACACTTGGGTCATACCTTTGCAACAAAAAACAAAAACAAAAAAAGAGAGCATTAATGAAGACACAGAAAAGATGCCTGTCAAGATGCTCTCTTTTTCTTTTGATTGCTTTTGTTTCTATATTCAGACATGTAGATTAGCCAAAATAATCCAAGTATGTTGTCGGCAATGGAACAATGTGTCCACTTTTCATCGAATCTTGAATAATGTCAAATTCAAAGTAGATTGGTGATGCATATTCGGCATGAAAGAAAAAGCCATTCATTTCTCGAATTCTTTTTCAAATTCTCCACTGATGATAATCAAAGTGAACAATAATTTGTTTTTCTTGCAGTTGTATTTCAGATGACAAAAGATTTGCACTTGCAAACATCCAGGCATTAAAACACGTTTTTTTAATGTGATCATGTGAGGTAATCGACAAAGAAAAAAGAAGATGATTTAACAATTGTGCAATTCCATCAATTCATGATGTGGTCATTAGTAAAAATCCATCCATTTTCTGATCCACGTCATCCTCACAAGGGTCGCAGGGCGTGCTGGAGCCTATCCCAGTTGTCTTCGGGCAGTAGGCGGGGGACACCCTTGAACTGCTTGCCAGCCAATCGCAGGGCACACAGAGACGAACAACCATCCACCCTCACACTCCCACCTTTAGAGTGTTGAATCAGCCTGCCATGCATGTTTTGGGAATGTGGGAGGGAACCGGAGTGCCCGGAGAAAACCCACGCAGGCCCGGGGAGAACACGCAAACTCCAGAGAGGAAGCCGCAGCCGTAGTTTAATACCGCACCTTTGCACTGTGACTTGCTAAGCAGTCAACCACTGTGACACCCTCTTTAAATATCCATCCATCCATCCATTTTCCGAACCGCTTGATCCTCACTAGGGTCGCGGGGGGTGCTGGAGCCTATCCCAGCAGTCTCCGGGCAGTAGGCGGGGGACACCCTGAATTGGTTGCCAGCCAATCGCAGGGCACACAGAGACGAACAACCATCCACGCTCACACTCATACCTAGGGACAATTTAGAGTGCTCAATCAGCCTGCCATGCATGTTTTTGGAATGTGGGAGGAAACCGGAGCACCCGGAGAAAACCCACGCGAGCCCGGGGAGAACATGCAAACTCCACACAGGGAGGCCGGAGCTGGGATCGAACCCGATACCTCTGCACTGTGAAGCCGACGTGCTAACCACTGGACTACCGGGCCGCCCCCTCTTTAAATATATCAAATCTAATTTGAACTTTCAAAAAAATATATTATCATAAGCTTTATTAGCTGACTGGCTGAGGTTCTCCTGCCTTAGTGTGTGTGGTGTCCATAGTTATGATATATGCCTTTCACCGGCTACGAGTTAGCAATGCAGGTTTTTTTTTTCCATGCACCATTTTAGCTGGCAACATGAATGTGGTGGAGATTCTTTTTGTAATTGTAAAGTAAAAAGTAGGTCTGACTACTCTAAATAGTGTGATTAGAAAAAATCAAAAAGTAGGTATGACCACCCTAAAAAGTGTGATTAAAAAAAGAGTCAAACTAAAAAAACGGATCCCCATTGGAATAGTTGATGCATATAAGTTGATTGATCAAGTTAGTGTGAAGAGGACCATTTTAGTCTCTCCTGAATTTCTTCTTGAGGGCCAGACAATGAGGTCATGACCACCAGATTCCATCTATCAGCAACAGTTTGACCAGGCAAACACTATTGAGAGCAGTATGTGGAAAAACATAGCCATTATAAGACCCGGGGTCGTAAGGTTACAAGACTATCTCAATTTTATAGCAGATTACAACCATGATTGAGCTCTTTCCTCTTTTGTTGTTGGGTTGAAAGGTAGGGTAGCCAGATTTTGAGGCACTCAATCCATTTCGAAGAAGAAGATAAAATTAGTCCCAAAGGAGAAATTCAATTTATGGCTTGACACTTGAGGACTAATTTTTCAATGATTGTAACAATTTTTATAGTTGTCAGGGCACTTTTAAGGTGATACCTTCCTTCTTTATCATTCTCACCGTTGCCAATGTAGACCCGATGCTCTAAATTTATATCTCTTACTTGACTTACTACAACATCTGAGGAACAGGTTAACTGCCTTTGTGTGAAGCGGTGCCAATACTGTCCATCTGCATTGTACTTGATACTTCTAAAAATGTTTAGTTACTACACAAAGATACCACAAGCCTGACTTATATTTTCTGGGCTGGAGCCATGTCAGCCATGTCGAGAAACTTTAAAGGGCACAGATAACAGAACTTATAGGCGCCTGCAAATTACGCTTTGTAAAATTGTTGTGTAAAACCCTTGTGATGATAAAGCGGATCGGAAAATGGATGAATGGATGGATATCAGAGAAATATACAAAACCATTGCAAATATATCTAAAATAATTTTCTAAATGTCCTTAAGAGTTACAATACAATACATCCTAATTTATATAGCGCTTTCACAACAGCTGCAGCTGTAACAAAGTGCTTAACACGTCTTTCTGTGCGTAGACAAGATCAAGAGGTTGTCAATTAGGCAATTCTGGTATGTCGACCCAAAAGCTGCTTGGACATGTGCTCATCAACAAACAGGGATTATTTGCCCGTCATCTAACAACTGCATGGCAAACATACTGCATATGTTCATCAATTACAATTTGACACTAGTTGTGTAGTTTGTGTGCAGGGGTGTGGTATTTATCTGTCTCGCATTTGCGTGAACACTCGGCTGTTCCTCCAAACAAAGTGACCACGCAGTGTTGGAGTTTAAGGTTGAGGTAAACAGCTTTTGTGCCATGTTGTTATGTTCTTTCAACACTAGTGTGCGTGTGTGTGTGTGTGTGTGTGTGTGTGTGTGTGTGTGTGTGCACAAGTGCGTGTGCATTTTTGGAAGAGACAGAATGAAGCCAATTGGGAATAAACTTCAGGTTCCTGCACTTTTTTTTAGTCGTCATATCTCATTGATTGTGGTATGGATGGAAGGACGGACCTTGTCAGACATCTCTATCAATCATACATACCATCGATCCATCCATCTTCCGAACCGCTTGATCCTCACTAGGGTCGCGGGGGGTGCTGGAGCCTATCCCAGCTGTCTTCGGGCAGTAGGCGGCGGACACCCTTAATCGGTTGCCAGCCAATCACAGGGCACACAGAGACGAACAACCATCCACGCCCACACTCACACCTAGGGACAATTTAGAGTGTTCAATCAGCCTGCCATGCATGATTTTTGGAATGTGGGAGGAAACCGGAGTACCCGGAGAAAACCCACGCAGGCCCGGGGAGAACATGCAAACTCCACACAGGGAGTCCGGAGCTGGAATCGAACCCGGTACCTCTGCACTGTGAAGCCGACGTGCTAACCACTGGACTACCGGGCCGCCCCAATCATACATACCTATAACATAATGTAATACAACATATTAACACAGTGACTGTGAAAAAGGGAGCGCACCATGTTTGGGAGTCAAGAAAGTTAGCAATTTGAATGTCATTAATTTGCTTCTTCTCTTATGTCTAATTCAGTCTGCATTTTCTTTTTCTCAGCCCAAATGGACACCCTGTAGAAGCCGTCACCTTATCACGGTGGAAGGGTTTGATTGTCCCAATGATCCTCGGAGCTAAATTGTCTGGGACTTGATGCCCCTGACAGGGTAACCCATGGTAAACAAGTCCTTGGTGAGGGACTAGACAAAGGATGGCTGACAGACCCCTCACGATGAATAATGAATCCAGTTTTCCCTTGCCCGTACGCGGGTTACCAGGGCCTCCCTCTGGAGCCAGGCCTGGAAGTGGGGCTCAAAGGCGAGTGTCTGTTGCTGGGCCCAGCCCAAAAAGACAACGTGGGCCCCCCTTCTCATGGGCTCACCACCTATAAGAGGGGCCAAAGGTGCCAAAGTGCATCGTGAGCTAGGTGGCGGCCAAAGGTGGGGATCTTGGCCGTGCAATCCCGGCTATAGAGAAGCTGGCTCGATAGACGTGGAATGTCACTTCTCTGTCAGGGAAGCAGCCTGAGCTGGTGTGCGAGGCAGAGAAAGTTCTGACTCGCCTCCACACACAGCTTGGGCTTTGGTACTAGTCCTCTCGAGAGGGGTTGGACTCTCTTCCATTTAAGAGTTGACCAGAGTGTGAGATGGAGAGCAGGTGTAGGCATATTAATTGCCCTCTAGCTTAGTGCCTGTAAATTGGGGTTCACTCTGGTGGATGAGAGGGTAGCCTCACCCCGAATTCGGGTGAGGACTGTGGGGGGAAGGGTCGTGACTATTGTTTGTGCTTATGCACCAAACATCAGTTCAGAGTACCCACTCTTTTTGGATTCCTTGGAAGGAATGATGGAGAGCGCACTCCATCTTTTTGCTCAGTGACTTTTAAATGACACTGAGACCTTCTTGGCTTTAAAAACCTTCCCATGTTGTTTGTACTTGGTCAAGATTTTAAACTCACCTGACCGTGAATAACAAAAATCTTTTGCAGCAGTGCATGATGATTTATCCACCCATCCATTAATTTTCTGATCCATCTTATCATCACAAGGGTCGCAGGTGGTGCTGGAGCCTATCACAGCTGTCTTCGGGCAGTAGGCGGGGGACACCCTGAACTAGTTGCCAGCCAATCACAGGGCCCACAGAGACAAACAACCATTCGCACTCACACTCACACTTAGGGACAATTTGTAGTGTTCAATCAGCCTGCCATGCATGTTTTCGGAATGTGGGAGGAAACCGGAATACCTGGAGAAAACCCACGCAGGTATAGGGACAACATGCAAACTCCACACAGGAAGGCCGGAGCTGGGATCGAACCCATGACCTCTGCACTGTGAGATCGACGCACTAACCACTTGATCATCGGATCACCCGACCACCCGATGATGATCTTTGAAATAATACTTTCTTTTCCTTTGTTTCAGTTGACAGAGATTGTTGGAGGCACGATCCAGGCCAGTCCACTTGGTGCAACAGCTCTCCAGGGTGTGTTCCCTCCTGTTTAACTGCAGACTCACAAAAAGATTTAATCCGATGCAGGTGTTGGACATTGAAATTTACTGAGTGATTCCATGTTTTCCCACCTCAGAATTGAGTGATTGCATCTTCTTTTCAATCTGCCTGGTGAAAAAGTTTAATCGTTACTGACGGATTCATTTTTCTTGATTTCTTTTCGTGTTTCCTAAAGCCAGAAAGTTGCCATTTGAAATGAATTTAGCTAGTGTCACGTCTGTGAGCGGCTTTTTTTTTCTACAAATTTGAACAACTGAATGAGCATCCTCTGAGACTGGTGATTCCATAACTTTTGCAAGAGGTTGTGCGCTGTATATACTGTATATATGTACGCGAATGCCAGCAAGCCCAAGTATGTATTTGAACTTAGTTTTAGCCACGCCCCAAATATTCGGACCACTGAAATTTCAGCGCTTTAGCTCAACAATTCAGAACTAAATTGTTATCAGTCTTTGCGTGTGTTAAACAGTTGAAAAGTTGACATGCTATTGAACCATTTGTCCCCACCAATTCTGAAATGATGCCGATACCTCCCAGACGATGAGCAACTCTTCAATGTGCCTTTTTTTCTATATGGTAATGCAGAATGTTCCGTCTGTATGCCTTTTTATTCTAAAATATGTCTTTCTGTGCAATGGTGGGGTTTGAAAGACTCCCTATGTGGTTGTTTGTATTGTGCTATTAATTGGAAAGGCAGCCAGACAGAACAGGATTTGTTCGGGAACAGACAAAGAGAACAGGGAGACGAGAACACAAATGGAAGAAATGGATACAAAAACACAACAATAGCTGAATAACATGGTAGATGACAGAAATAAAATGAAATTGGAGTTGTGTTCTTATGTGTGAAGTACAGTCAAACCTCGGTTTTTGAACGTCTCGGTTCTTGACCAATTCGGTTTTCGACCCCAAAAAATAAATATTTTATACCTCGGATGACAAACAAATTTCGGTTCTCGAACAAACTGAGCACACTTAAATGTACCTTTTGACTCCTCTCGACTCCTCTTACACGAGGAAGTGACGCTTCCTTGTGTTGCTTTCCATTGTGATCAGACGTGTTCAGTAAACATTTTTATTTTAAAAAGAGCGTGGTTTCGGTTTTCGAACAATTTCGGTTTTTGAACAGCCTTCTGGAACGGATTATGGACAAAAACCGAGGTTTGACTGTAAAGGTACACAATTTGAGAAAGGGATGCAACGACTAACAAATAGGACAGGACAGTTAGGACTGGGCAGGACAGGATTGGGGTGTCCTAGGTAAGAATAGAACTCAAATGCAGTACACCACACCAGAGTATTTGTTGGTAATGACTTTTAATGCCCAATGTGACAGTTCCAGAGAAAAGCAGGCGAGGGGCAACACAGTTCAATCAAAGGTGCAGACCAAGAGTCTCTGTAGGCTTGGTAAGGGTTCTAGGGCCTGGACTCGTAATGTTTCATAATCGGGAAAGGCCAAGGCAGAACTCAATCTGAGAAAGAGTGCGAAAATGATTACCACAAAAACAAGGAAAGAGGGAGGTCAGAGGCAGGTAGAGTTGAAAATTTAAGATTAATCAGAGGAGGAGTGCATGGGAGTGGAAAGGCATTCACAAAAATGAGTGAGAAGAAGAGGCCCAAACAGTGGCTGATTGCTGAAACATGAGCCGCCGGTCGAAGTTCTCCTCCGTTCTTACGTTCTTGTGGTCTCAAGAAGCATTATCAGTCACAACCAAAGTCCTGTTCCAATTGAAAACACACAAAGTAGAGTCTGGGCAGGGAACCACCACCCCCATCTGCCGCCAAGCACACCCACCCCCAGGAGAGCAAGGTGGCCCTAATCACCAACAGGGCCCAATTTGGGGGCCAATTCTCCCCCCTTGCGAGGGCGACAGCCCTCAAACAGCGATGAAGTGAGCTGCGCCAGCTGGATCTGAGGATGGGCGGAGGCACTCAGAGAGGAAAGACAAAGACGAAGACGAAGGCCCGGACTGAAATGTAAAAACCCTTCCCCCATGATCAGCTGACCAGAGGGAAATTACCACTTTGAAGAACATTAAGCTTACTATGTAATCAAAACATTAATTCATTTTTACTTCCAAATCTTAACTGAATTTCTCGATTGCTAATCGACTTGTCCTGTTGAGTCACACAATAAATACCCATCATTAGTGCTATCAAATCAGATGCTGTTGAATTTGTATTTATTTAAGTTTGTCTGACTGACAAAGAGCTTGGTGGGATCAACAGCGACCACTTCAATAAATTATTTAATAGATTTTGTGATCCAGATTTATCAATGTGCTCATGTGTAATGTAAACTTGCAGATGAGTGCCATGTTAGCGGAATGCTACCAGCTTGAGCCTTACTTCGATTGCCGATACCCATAATTGATTCATACAATGGAACAACGGCAGCGACACAAAGTGAAATTTCACAGCCACATTATTATATGCAAGACTGCACAGACATGTGCATCGATGTGCTTGACGAGAATTTTATGCGGCGTAGAATAACAAACGCTGTGACACTTTATGGCACTGTATTGCTGTTGACACAAAACTTCTCAGAATTCGTCAAATGGCCGTGCCTCATTGAAGCGCAACTAATAGTGAGGGATTTTGTTTTTTTGTCCGTATTGAAAACATTGTATGAAAGTTTATATGTAGTCCAACCTCTGTTTTTTTCTTCGGGCAGTAGGCGGGGGACACCCTGAATTGGTTGCCAGCCAACCGCAGGGCACACAGAGACGAACAACCATCCACGCTCACACTCATACCTAGGGACAATTTAGAGTGCCCAACGAGCCTGCCATGCATGTTTTTGGAATGTGGGAGGAAACCGGAGCACCCGGAGAAAACCCACGCAAGCCCGGGGAGAACATGCAAACTCCACACAGGGAGGCCGGAGCTGGGATCGAACCCGGTACCTCTGCACTGTGAAGCCGACGTGCTAACCACTGGGCTACCGGGCCGCCCTGTATATATATATATATCCTGATTGTAAAGTGTCCTTGGGTGTCTTGAAAGGCGCTTGTAAATAAAATGTATTATTATTATTATTCATCCATCCATTTTCCGAACCGCTTGATCCTCACTAGGGTCGCGGGGGGTGCTGGAGCCTATCCCAGCAGTCTTCGGGCAGTAGGCGGGGGACACCCTGAATTGGTCGCCAGCCAATCGCAGGGCACGCAGAGACGAACAACCATCCACGCTCACACTCATACCTAGGGACAATTTAGAGTGCCCAACGAGCCTGCCATGCATGTTTTTGGAATGTGGGAGGAAACCGGAGCAACCGGAGAAAACCCACGCAAGCCCGGGGAGAACATGCAAACTCCACACAGGGAGGCCGGAGCTGGGATCGAACCCGGTACCTCTGCACTGTGAAGCCGACGTGCTAACCACTGGACTACCGGGCCGCTATTATTATATATTATATATATATATAAAGAAGAGAGAGAGAGAGAGAGCGCGCGAGAGAGAGAGAGAGAGAGAGAGAGAGAGAGAGAGAGAGATACTTGAAAGTAAAGGTGAAATCACTGAGAAATGCAATGGATGAATAGATGAGTATGAGTTTTTTAAAGGATGTCATTTTATCAATGGCAACAGCGCACTGTTGGAGTGCTACTGATATAAACAACTACAACAACAAAATACAAGCATTAGGACATGTTTACAGTCGAAAGACATCTTAAAGCAAATAGCGGCTTCTCTGAACTTTTTAAAGGACAGCAGCAAAATGGCTATTTCAACGGTGTAATTCTCACATATGCGTGTGTGTGCGTGTGTGTATGCGCGCGATGAAGTGATGAAGTGATGACTGAAATCGCCACCCAGGCTCCACAACTGGTATTTCAAAGGAACAGAAAGGATAAGGTGATGAAGGTGGTGAGGAAGAGTGTGTTTACATGTTTAGATATCCCAGAGGCTCTCCTAAGGTTGACAGGTTAGCGAACCACCCGGAAAGCTAGCCGACATTCCACACTCGAGCTCAGTGTGTGTCTACGTGTGTGCGCGTGTGCGTGCGTGTGTGACGATGGGGGTCAAAAAGAGGCCACAGCATTTTACTGTGTGAACCATACCAGCGACTGAAATTCATTACACTTTCAGACTGATTGTCAATTTTTTTGTTTGTTCTGTTCACCCAAAAAGAGGACGCCCAACCTTTTCGTTCCAATCATGTTTTCATATTGATATTACGTTACCTTCCAGCATGATTTTAACTGTGCCTTTTACTCACACAGCGTATTACGTTTGGTGCGATCAATATTTTTCAGGAGCAAAGCGCAGTCAAACCGTTTCCAAAACGCCATAAATGTCATTTAATTCGATCTTGCTTTAGCATTCTGCTGCGTATAATCTCTATTATCTGACGAGTCAATGATATGTGTGTATGGTATTTCCAAATATTTCTTTAGTTATCAAGAGTAGATAACGAATTTCTAAGCGACGAAAGTGTGCGCGCGATATTTTTGCCTCGCTGCCCAAACGACCGTCATTTTTCTATTTTTCAATGTGCGATGATCCATTGCTTTGAGGTGACTTCGGTTTTAGAAAGAGAGAAATAGAGAGAGAGAGAGAGAGAGAGAGTGAGAGTGAGAGTGAGAGTGAGAGAGAGCGAGAGAGAGAGAGAGAGAGAGAGAGAGAGAGAAAACCCCTTAAAAGTTTACTTTTTTCAATAGAAACTTTATTAACGACTTTTTTTAAACAAACAATCATATTGGTCAATCGGGCCTATGGTTTCTTATCTATAATATACAATGTATAACAATTCATAGGACGTTGTAACCGATTTAATTAAAACGAAACGTTATTTTTAGGACAAAGAAAAACAACATCACGCATTTAGTTTTGAAAGGTATTTATTTGAGGTAGCCTATAAATAAGAAAACGTGAAAAATGGGAAAGATGAAGGCAGCAAAACTGATAAAACTCAGTCAGCTTGCTGGTATTTAAAATCTCCATATATATGTAATAATACACACACACACACATACACACACACACACATACATTATATATATATATATATACTGTATATATATATATATATACTGATGTTCTTCAAGATAATGACCTCATTGTTGTTGATGGTGGCTTTAATTCAGACGGCATCATTGTTTAGAGTGAGGCCTCACTCTATGCGTTGCAAAAAAATAAAAAAACATGGGATAACTGACAGGCAGTGAAATGACTTCACATACTCAGCTGGGAAAGACAGGCCTCTCTAGCCTTTTTTTTCGACAGTTTGTCCTTCATCAGTGCAAACATTGTTACATCCCTGAATCTAACTAGGACAAGTTAAATAAATCATGCATTCAAATCATTCAGTGTGTCGCAGTTGAGGAAATGTTTCTGATTTGATATTTTTCTCTTTCTACCATGGTGGATGATATGTGTGTAAAGGCATATAAAAAAACAGACAGCATGACCAGTGCTGTTTTTCACTTAGTACCTAAAAAATACAAATGTCAATCAGGAATTCCATTATGAGCTGTCCGCTATGGCTTTTTTTTTTTTAATGAATTGTCTTTTTGTGATTCAAGCTCCAATTCTCAAAAGGCAGCCCTTGAGCAAAACACAGAACAACTCTTTCACAATGCAGAGCACAAATTCCATTCATTTGTACGAGTTACAAAAGTCATGACAATAAAGAGGATTCATCCATTTTCTTCTTTTACCATATATGTTGTCCAACATATAAATGCATCAAAGGAAGATTGGGTCACAGTACTGTAAATTAAAATAGATGTAAGTGCCCAAAATGCCTAAAGCAAATCGTTGTCAACAATGTTAACTGAAATGAAGCAATACTCATACTTGGCATGGGCAGGAGTTATTCCTCAAAGCAAAGCCCTACTTTTTATTTTTTTAACTCTAATTCTGACTTATTATTTGCAAATATTTAAGAGCAAAGTATCCAACATTTGAAAAATATAACATTTCTTTTGACCCTCGTCATTGTGCATTGAGGTTCCTCTTTATTGTGAAACAGAACGGCAATTTAAGATATTTGACAGACAATAAATAAACGAAAAATATAATTTATCAAATAGTTGTCAATTTGTAGTTGTCTTTCTATTTATTTATTTTTATTACTATGATGTTTACCGCCCATTTGAATAAAAATCAGCTGTTACATAATGTGGAGTTTGGTTGCATACTGTATAATTTGTATACAAATGTCTAAGCGAATTGATCACACGCGAATGAAAGTCATGTCCATGGCTTTATTGAACTTTTATCCGGGCCCATTGAGCAACTCCGACTCTACTCCGAGTCAGGAGACGCATCTGGTGACGTGGATGCAGAGGAGCGGTCCGTTTCCTCCAATACCTTGTTGAATCCCATCCCAGTGTTGATCGAACCCGAAGAGGACGGGCGCACCGGCGTGGACGCGCCTTCCTTTTCGCGCTTTTTCTGCTTCATGCGCCTGTTCTGGAACCAAATCTTCACCTGGGTCTCATTAAGCTCGAGTGTGGCGGCGATTTCCACTCGCCGTGCCCTCGTCAGATACTTGCTGAAGTGGAATTCTTTCTCCAATTCTGTGAGCTGCCGCGTAGTGAAGTTGGTGCGCATGGTGTTGTTGTTTGCACCAGCCAAGCCGAAGTCAGACACTTTAACTGGATGAAAAACAAACTATTCGTTATGCACTGTTGACCGCTTTGATACGGACTGACAGACGGCATGAGATGGGACACAAGTGCGCCGCTGGATAAAGTTTTAATGAGTATGCGCGATTTGGAAGCTTCGTGTTACTGTACACACACACACCGCGCGTCATTAAAATGAACCCAGCTTCTTTTGACTGGTGTTTATTTGTAGTGTGTGTGTGTGTGTGTGTGTGTGTGTGTGTGTGTGTGTGTGTGTGTGTGTGTTTATGTGTGTGGGGGCGGGGTTTGCAGCGAACGCGTCTGCTGTAACCATTATGTGTGAAGAAACGATAATGACCACGCAGTCTTATTTGATATGCAATTTAAAATGAGATGTTCATCTATAGAGTATACGTTTATGTTTTATACAATACTAGTCACCTAATGTAAATATTCCAGTCTTAAATAAACATCATTCCTGGGATGAAGAAGGATTTTTTTTTAAATGCATTCATATTAAATTCAAGTGAGTAAAAATGAATCGGAGGCATTTTGATCGCGAGACATTATTCAAGCATGACTTTTCTGATCACATTTATTTTTATGTTCTGCGTTTCCTTAAAATATATAACTTTCACTATATTAGTTTGCGGTGGGTGAACTTTGATCGTTTTTTGTGCGCTCACAAATGAACATAAATAGTACAAGCAACAATTCATTTGTTCCCATCACGCGCACGCTGGCACTCACCTGTTTTAGGTGGATTCCTCTTCACCTTCATCCAGTCGAATGTTTGCCCCCGTCCGGCTTGCTGATTCTCCTCGTCCTCCCTCTCTCGCTCAAGTGAGACAGGTACCTCTCCATATCCTCCCCCGTTTGGATGTCCCAAGTAACCCGCTGCGTCGACCTGAGGCGGGTATTGGGAACCGAGTAGGGAGCCCTGGGGCCCACAATAGGTTGCAGGCAGGGTTCCATAGTTTGGACCAACGGTGGGGGCCGAAGTCGAAAATGTTGATTGATGATAGTATGTCGATGTTGCTGGCTCGTCCATGAAATATTGAGGATGGATGCTGTTAGCAGGCCCCGTCGTTGGCACGTAGTCAGCGTTTGTGGTGCAGGCCTGCTCCAAATAGGCTCCGTTATTGACAGTAGTTCCGTTATGATAGGAAGACAATAATCCACTTTGGGTATCGTAAAGAGGATGATAGTAGCCATTCTGCCTTTGCTGATGCTCGTGATGAGGTGATTGCTCGTGATGCTGATCCGGCCCTGTCGTCTCATTCGGTCCTCCACCGTCAGCGCTCACGTGCAAGCGTTCATCCACATTGTAATTTAGTCTGGAACCTCTCGATACGGTGATGGGAGCTTGGGGAGCGGAGTGACCCGAGTGGATGTTGTCGTTGGTCAGCTGGAAACCGTGATGCTGATCCGCGGGATGGTGATGCAAATGCTGATGGTATCCAGATTTAGGTCTACAATAGGATCGATTACTAACTGGATATTGCAAAAATGAGTTCATATTCGATGTGTCCATGCAGACTCTAGGGACAAATATTTGGGGAAAATAAAACAATACGGGGAAAAAAAATTGTTCAAAAGCGACTTTCTTGCAAGGAAAGTGAGTTGCATAGAAAAACTATGCTGTAAAATAATCGGGAATGAAAAGCGGAGACTGCTCCCCCCCAAATTGAATCAGACATAAGTAATGGTCTCAGCTCGTGTGAGCGCGCGGGCGTGCGAACGTGTACCAATATGGTTATGCAAAAGGAAAGGCCTCGACGATGTGACCAAATCTATTCTGCGAGCGGAATTTTGAGGCTCGGTGATTATTAAAAAAAACAACAACAACAATGCTACGGGGCATAAAAGCGTCAAGTCACCTCTTCGTGGTCACACAGGTTTATAGTCCGTCTTCTTTCATCCTGTAAGCTTAATTGACTTTCTTCTCATACTCGGCTTTCCTCTTTTGCGTCTCCCCCCTCTGTTTTTCGTGTCACTTCTTTTCTTACCTCTGCCCGGGTCACGTGACTTGTCGTCACGTCGCCTAGGGTGACCAAAAGGCCCACAAGTTTGTTGGCCGGTGGACGAGGGCGAGGGATCCACTGTACGCGCGTGCGTGTGAGCGTCGAACAGAGACTTGAGGGACGGGGAGGACTTCACGTGCGCGCGTGTGTATTTGCGCACGCGCCTCATCCATCACTAGCAGTGACATGAGCACGACAAAGAGACTTCAATCAAACCCACCCATCAATCTGATATCAGCACGAATCTGTCAGGGCAAAGAGAGGGTGAGGGAATAAAAGCTGCGAACAGGCCTGCTGCTCTCTGGCATCCTCATTGCAAAAAACGCTCTTTAAAAAATAGCAAACCAAATTGTAGTGGTAAAAACCCTGTCGGCCACGGTACATTTTCTCCTACTTTCAGCATGATGTATGATATATATCATAATACAGTATATATTATATATATATAGATATATATATATATATATATATATATATATATATATATATAGATGAACAGCTGGCACTCAGTCATTAAATTCACAGCCGCAACATATCCATCAAATTATCTATCTATCTATCTATCTATCTATCTATCTATCTATCTATCTCGCTAGCTAGCTAGCTATGTATGACTATCTTCATTTTAGCCTCCGGCAAGTCACCGAAAGTAAAACTCTCCAACAAAATGTTTTGCTTTTTCTTCTTTGTAGCAATGTTTTCAAATAAACTCCCATGGATTCGCCGACTGCCTCTCCCTTTTTTCTTTTCTCAGAACACTGCTAATCTTTTTCGTCAACGAAAAGTCCATCAATACTATCGTGCATCGTAAGGACGATCCAAAACTTTTTAGAATCTTTGAGCAATTGGATTGGGAGAGCCATTATTCCAAATGAAAGGCTGCATATTTGACCATGTGTTTGCTAATGAAATGATTTTGCCGATCTGTTATAGCAACGAGATTAAAGTGGACAGCAGGCCTTCTGGTTAACTAAATCCTTTTTGGTCCAGCAGGAAAGAAAGAATTGATTTCAGTGTTCCTTCTATTTTTTGTATTTGTTTGAGACAATGCTGAATCACTGCGTACATCTCCATTTTTTTCTCAGTTTAGACCAGGGGTGTCCAAAGTCGGTCCTGGAGGGCCGCTGTCCTGCCTGTTTTCCAGCTCTCCCAGCTGTAACACACCTGATTCAAATGATCAGCTTATCAACCAGCTCTGGAGCAGCATTAGAACAATCCTGATGATGTGAATCAGGTGTGTTGCTCCTGGGAGAGCTGGAAAACAGGCAGGACAGCGGCCCTCCAGGACCGACTTTGGACACCCCTGGTTTAGACGCTTTAAGGAGGCATCATGATTTTTTGAAATTTTTAAAGAACTGTACCATGGCAAGTGACTGTGGGGCAGCAGGAATCATTTGCCTCTTAAAGTATCGTCTTTTTGACTGTGAACTGTCAGTAAAAGGAAGTCTTCGAACCGTGGCAAGTGGACTCCGTCTCACCAGCGGTGAATGTGTAAGCCATGACGAGTGGTGTGGGCGGGTAACAAGGATGGCGGTTAATGATCACATACTGAATGAAAGGAGGGAGACCAGAGTAAGTGGGCAGGAAGAATGCAGGAACAGACTGGTACAAGATGAAGATTAAATGACACCCACACGACTGTCTGGGTGGTGAAGTGACTACAGGGTGGAAAGAAACTGAGGTTAAAGGGTGAGGTTTAATTACGTCTCTTTCTACATTTCTAAAAGTCCTGTCGTGATTCAGGGTCACTGTAAAAAAAAAAAAAACTGACCGTGGAACAGAATAATAAGTGTGAAAAACGTAATACATGTTTAGAATCACAGTAAAATTGTGTAATGTGTGAAATGAAATATTGCTGTTTACATTACATCAAGCGGTGTAAATATGATCAACTTTGTTCAAACTAAAAATCATAGTAGATCAGCTCTGCGGAAGCCTGATATTGAACCTGTTCATTTGAATCAGGTCTGTTGCTTTAGGGAGAGCTGGAAAACATGAAAGACAGCGGCCCTCAAGGACCGGAGTTTGACACCTATGGGTTAGCACGTCCACGATTCTGACTCCGGCCAATGTGAAGTTTGCATGTTCTCCCCGTGTCTGTGTACCTTTTCTCCCAGAACTTTGGTTTCCTGCCACATTCCAAAAATGCGGACCGTGGTGGGACAATGCCAGCTGTCTTCGGGCAGTAGGTTGGATACCCTGAACGGGTTACCAGCCAATCACAAGGCACACATAGACGAACGACCATATACACTCACAGTCACATCTAGGGACAATCTAGAGTGTTGCGTTAACCTATGGTTCATATTTATGGAATGTGGGAGGAAACCAGAGTACCCGTAGAAAATTCACACAGCCAGAGGGGAGAGCATGCAAACTCCACACAGAAAGGCCAGAGTCGGAATCAAACCTTGCACCTCTGCACTCTGAGGCCAATGCGCTAAACAGCCAACCACAGGCTCTCCCATGTGTTAAGATTTAAAAAATATATTTGGCCAAGTATCTTTTTGCATAGTTTATAAGATGGACAATAGAAAATTATTTATGAAGCCAAAACTAAACAAGATATATAGTTAAGTTAAGCATAAATGAACCCATTCATGCACCCTGTAACCTGATAAAATGATAAGCTGTCCACTGTAGTCACCGCTGTCCCTGAAAGGGTTAACTTGTGTCAACGTAAACATGTTCATTCAGTTGAAAGTGACTCATTTAGTTTTCTTCGACCTTGGTAAAGTAACTAAAATGTTAAAGGAATGATGAAGATCAAGGCATAAAAATTAAGGTTAGTTCAAGTGAAGAATTGTTGTTTACATCAACATTAATTAATCAGTTCAGAAGAAGTGACTAATTGTAATTTCTGTGAAGCCAAATATTTTAGATGTGATATCTGGACATCTTTTTTTTTTAGTTTAAGTGTGGTTATACTTTCAGTGTGTTTATGATGTTCTTGATTGATTGCTAAGTGAAATACATCAAATTGGTGTTAGTATAATTTCTGGTGCGTGAGTTGTCATAATGCCTTAAAATCAGAAAAGGTCATCTTGATTACATTTTATTTATCACAATCATAAATCTATTTATAGCAAGAACTTACCGGTAATCCTATCTTCACATTTAATTCTAATTGTAGCGTTGGTAAGATAAAATACAGTTCTTGTTCTTCCTTACTGTTCTTTTTACTTTTTACTTACCTTTATTTCTTCCATAATGAAAATTCTGATTTAAACACTTGTGGGGATTTGTGAAAATAGATCTCATTTAGAGTGGTTCTCCGTGAGGTTTCCCTTTTCTCCCACTGTGGTTTTTGAGATTTTTTTTTGATGAGAAGGGCAGCTAATATAACAAGGCGACACCCAGCAGCCAACTGTTTGTGTCACCCCACTTGACTGACAGGTCACTCTACACCTCCTTTCCAATAATTGTGCAAGAGGCACAATTATTGGAAATGCAAGAAAGGCAGAATAAACGTCTCAAAGGGAGTGGCATGTATCCAGAGAACATCTATTCAGTGAAGAGATAAGTTTTAAGGTGATTTAGAAATGTGTGGTGGAGCCATCCTAGCTAACCTCAGGCAGTAGGCAGACTACACCTAGAACCGGTTGCCAGCCAATCGCAGGCCAAACAACCATTCACAATCACACCAGAGTGACAACATAGTGTCCAATTAACCTACCGTGTATTTTTTTGGAACGTGGAAGGAAAGCAGTGTACCCGAAGAAAACCTATGCAGGCACGGAGAGGACATGCAAACACCAGACTGGAAGACCAGGGCCCGGAATCGAACCCCGCACCTCGGCACCACTGTGAGAGCCCCACATCCATTTTCGGGAAGAAGGCGCCTTTCCCGGGTAAATGGCAGCATGCCCCCAAGACCCTGGAGACATCCACGACCTCCAGCAAAGAAATATAATCAAGTCACCTTATAATGGGCAGTGGTGAGACATTCGAGTTGGTTTGAATGAGTCAAGATATTGACTCGTTTTGCAGACAATAACATCTGAAAAATCAACTCAAATTTATTCCAGCAATTACACAAAAGCACAACCTATATTTTACAATCTGAATGGCATTTTCGCAAAGAAAACCCAAACCCAAAAGAAAATGTTTCAGGCCTGTTCTCACGACGTCCACTAGGCGGCATCCTCGTCGAAGGAATAGCTGTACTCACAGTACTGAAGACGGTAAAAATGTTCGTGTATTGTTTACAGCAAACAACGCGACGTTCCAAAGAAGACAGCTATATTCCAACACAAACGCTCCACAGTGCGGAAGTATAACCCAACTTCTGTGTATGTCCAAAGTCCTTGTTCACGCTTCTGACGTAACTCCCGCTATGAGCGACTCCAGGAAAACAAGCTACGAACGCGGCCAGCTGTGGCTAACCAACCGGCAATGCTAACCATGCACTGCAGCTTGGTCTGAAACACTGATGCAATTAGCTTCAGCTAACCGTTAGCAACACCTGTGAAAGACAGTACTATCATGTCGATAGACAGACACTAGCACTCCGCTGTCCGTTCTTAAAGTGTCCCCGTCTTAGCAATATGTCATCACTCTGCTACTGTAAGAATGTCCTCAACAAACATTCGTCACGTTGTTTTATAAGCACTTTTCAAGTAAAAGACGTTGCATGTCTGCTCACGCCCTTTCCTCTTATTCTTTTCAATCGCTCTTCCCTTCACTCTAATTGGTAATGTACTTTGATGGTAAGTGAGATAGGCGCAATGAAAAGACATCCATCCATCCATTTTCTGAACCGCTTCATCCTCACAAGGGTTGCGGGGCATGATGGAGTCAATCCCAGCTGTCTTTGGGCAGTAGGCAGGGGACACCCTGAACCGGTTGCCAGCCAATCGCAAGGCACACAGAGACGAACAACCATCCATGCTCACACTCACACCTAGGAACAATTTAGAGCAGTGGTTCTTGTGAGCTCCGCGCAGCCATTATGAAACGAAGATAATACCACAAGCATAGTTAACTAATGACTAAACCAGTGGCTCTTAACCTGGGTTCGATCGAACTCTTGGGGTTCGGTGAATCAGTCTTAGGGGTTCGACAGAGCCTCTGCCATGGAGGTTAAGAGACCCCCAACTCAACATGCCAATTAGTTATGACATGCCCGCTTGGCCATCACTGGCTGGCTCATTTTGTGCACAATTTAAAAACATATACAGTATTTCATAATTATATTAATTGTTTTGACATTTTTCTGTTTTTAATAAATGCATTTTTTATGTCTTGAATTTAATCAAAAATCATACTCTTTATTTTTCATAAATGAAGGGTTTGGTGAATGTGCATATGAACCGGTTGGGTTCAGTACCTCTCACAAGGTTAAGAACCACTGATTTAGAGTGTTCATTCAGCCTGCCACGCATGTTTTTGGAATGTGGGAGAAAACCGGGGTACCTGGAGAAAATCCACACAAGCACGGGGAGAACATGTAAACTCCACACAGAAAGGCCAGAGCCAGGATCGAACCCATGACCTCTGCACTGTGAGGTTGCCGCGCTAACCACTCGCCCACCGGGCCACCCTACATAGTGTTGTTTTAAATTTAAAGAGAAATAAACACACATTCAAATCCCGAGGAAAATTTTGAGTCTTCAACCAACCTAAGATGCATGTTTTGTTTCCAGAATAAATAAAAAAAACACGCAAGAATGGGGAAAACATGCTACACGGTCATGTTAAGTCATTTTAATAAATCAATACTAGTAATACCCTTGTGAGGATTAAGCGAATCGGAAAATGAATAAAAGGATGAATGAATACAGGTAATTTAACAATTATGTCAAAAATGTTGCTTTTACCTCATACACCCAGTTTTCCCCCAAACTCAATTATGTGACTTGAAATTCCTGAGTAAAACGAGGGTCTGGACAATATTTGTCACACATCAGTGTAATCTTGAGCTCTTGAGCTGCTTCAATGCATTTCCAAGCAGAAGCCAAGATTTCATGTTGTAGCATTTTTCGCGTGGAACAAAGAAAATGTAACAAAACACACTGGTGGTGAGATAAAAGCTATCATGATGAATACAACATCAGTTTCAGCCTCTGTAAAATAAAAAAGTCTGTACATTCTAATGACAATGTGAGCAAACTGCATGGAGCAGAGGAGTGAAATGAGAGCTGGATAGTATTTTTACTGCTTTCAGTTATCAGCTATCTTTGATAAGAGTGTGTCAACTTTACTGTCTTATCTATACACCACATTTACACCAGAGCTGGAGGGCTGCGGCAGAAGAGAAAGTTGTAGAGTAAGATTTTCCACACAGTGGGCTCTGCACAATTCATTTGGATCGTTTCTGATCAATATGAAAGCAATGGCAATGAGATTTTATGTCGTTAAAAAATTTTTTAATCAAAATTACGATTATTTATTGGGTGGCACAGTGGCCGACTGGTTCGCACGTCCACCTCACAGTGCGGAGGTGCAAGGTTCGATTACGGCTCTGGCCTTCCTGTGTGGAGTTTGCATGTTCTCCCCGTGCCTGCGTGGGTTGTGTCCGGGTACTCCGGTTTCCTCCTACATTCCAAAGACATGCGTGGCAGGTTAATGGTGCACTCTAAATTGTCTTTCGGTGTGAGTGTGAGCACAGATGGTTGTTCGTCTCTGTGCGCTCTGCAATTGGCTGGCAACCGGTTCAGGCTGTCCCCCGCCTACTGCCCGAAGACAGCTGGGATAGGCTCCAGCACGCCCGTGACCGTCGTGAGGATAAGCAGATAAGAAAATGAATGGATGGAGTGATGGATGGATGGACTATTGTTTGTCTTATAGAGTCAACACGGCCCAGTGCAGAAATGCACTAACACAATGGAAAAACTGCAAATATTTCAAGCAGACCCGATGTATTCTGGAAAGGCGTTTTAGGACCAAACTAAGACTAAAATTATCAAACAAACAAGGCAAAAAAACTGGTGCATTTTCATATCGGGGCATGTCTAGTTTTGGGAATTTGGCAGACTACATTGCAGCTTGCTGGCTGTTCCGGCAGATGGAGCTGGTGCTGTTAGAGCTGACCTGAGAATTTGGTGAAAGAAAATAGACTGCACTCAGTTTAAAATTTGGTGAATAAAACTAGACTAGACTTTCAGATAATTAAAAGCAGGTCTAAGTTGTGGCGCAGGCTGTGTAATGCAATCTTGATGGATTTGAGCGAGACTAGACAGATTCTGGGAAAGAAAACTAAACATGACAACAGCATGGGGCAATCCAATTGAATCATTGAAGAAATCAATTCATTGAATGTATTATTAACATCATTATCATCTTGAAAATATTTTAAGAGCACCCCCCTGACTGTGTGGCATCAATGACTGAGCATAGTCTTTGCTGAAAACTTTACTTAGGTCATGGTATTCTAGTCAGCAAATTGGTGGTCAAGTGGAGAGTGACATGAGTGATGCTTTTAATCACGATTTGTGCATATAGAAAAATCTTTGAAAAGTTGAACTAAACATTGAATAATATGTTACTACCATCTGTGGGCATTCCATCAGTACAGACACAACGTCCATCACTTGCCTGTCTTCAGTGAAATCGTCACTAACTGGGTCAAGTACTGTCGGACCTCTCAGCCCATCACTGACGGACAGCGTTTTACTGAGTCATTGTAAGTGTTTTTTATGGACAAGCACATTTCCTGTGACAATTGGAAGGTATAAAAAACATTTTAATTTGAACATGGACTCCTAATTAATACTCCCATTTTTAGAACAATGATTCTTTGTAAAGTGCCTAACACTGGATGACATGTTGATCAGAACCGGATAATATGTTTGGAAATGATTGTGAGTTTGGAAATGATTTTGATTCCTAATACGTGTGGCTCTGTTAATGGAAATGATTGTGAGTTTGGAAATGATTTTGATTCACACCCACAATTACACTTGGGGAAAATTTAGAATGTCCATTTAACCTGCCATGAATGTTTTTGGAATGTGGGATGAAACCAGAGTACCCGGAGAAAAGCCACATTGGCGGGGGGAGAACATCGAAACTTTTTAAGATTTATACTTTTAAGACATGTAGTTATTAAAAAATAAAGTGACGCAGTGCTTCTCCGGGTTATTTTGACCAATCCACCTTGCCAGTCTATGAGCAGCCGATCACGATTGCTTTTCAGACCTTACCAATGTTGATGAACTTTGATTGACATATTTAATTAGGTCTTTCGCCAAAATCTCTCTGTGTCTGAGTGTCGAAAGTTCCCTCTTGACACTGCGGATGATAAAAGCACACCGTTGACTTTTTGTGCCACCCCTGTTAAGTGGGTGATCTGTCACACCTGAGTTATGCAATAGCATACACCCAGGCTGAAATCATAACAGTGACGGTGACCGTGATACAAGAGATAAAAGGACTACTACATATTACAGCGTGGCAGCCAGTCGACAGACGCTGACAGCCAGAAGAGCGAGATTATTGAAACACACACAACCAAGCTCTCTCGCTCTCTTTTGCTTTGCATAGCAGCGTGTTCAGTTGCGCTTACGGACGTAGCGCCGCAATGTATTTCCTGACATTGGTTTTATGAAGTGTTCCAGAACCCTTGTGGTGATATCCTTTACACATTGATGTCGTTTCTTTTTTGATGCAATGCCGCCTGAGGGATTGAGGCACAGAGGCCCTCCATTTTGGTTTTCAGCCATTCCGCTTACATGCAATGATTTCTCCAGATTCTCAGTATTTTGGGATATTTTAGACCATAAATGATGCAATCCTTACATTTCTTGCAATTGTACGCTGAAGAACATTGCCCTTCAACTGTTCGACTGTTTTTATGCAGTTGTTCACAAAAATGGGTACCGCTCCCGATCTTTCATCTGTAGTACGGACAGTATTTCCATCTTGGTGCCAAAGGCTCCTCTACATGTGGCTGCAAATATGAGCAGAGGTTACAGGCCGCCACAGGAAGTAAATAAAACTGCATGAACTGAATTGTTTTTATTTATATTTTTTATGTGTATTCTCTCTCTCTCTCTCTCATTCTCTCTCACTCTTGCTCTCTCTCTCTCTCCTTGTTGCTCCCCCTCTGTGCCCCCTTCTCTCATTTTCTATCTCTCTCCCTTTCTCTGTCTCTCTCTGTCTCTCTCTCTGTCTCCCCTTCCCTCAATGCCCCTCTCATTATCTTTTCTCTCTCTCTCTCTGTCGCTCTCTCGCTCTCTCTCTCTGTCGCTCTCTCTCTCTCACTGCCAAATTGCCAGGTAATTAAATCCAGTACTTTGTAATAGTTGGTTAGTTGGTGCAGGATCACAGAGAAGTTGGAGTGCGTGTTGGCACTGGCATCTGTTTTATATTGTTTTCTTTAAGTCTCTCACAGCTCTGAGCATTTCACCCAGTTGAGGTATAGGATTGTTGAACATTATTTTTCCATATATACTCAATTATCCTGATTATATCTCAAGGGTTAGATATATAAGTGGAACACTGTGTATTAAACAGAAACAGCTAATGTTCTGAAACACACAAACAATGTTGATAATATTCGAAATTTCGCCCCTGACTGTGCTTCATTGTCTTGTCTCTTGTTTCCCTGATGGATTGCATCAAATTGCATCAATACTCCAGTCAGCCGAACATACTCAGAGAAGTCGGTGTTGCAATGTATAAGTAGGCATCCCATATTTTTAATCCTCCATTTAGAACATTGTCATTAAAAAACAAACATTCCTGATATTTAAATTATTATTGGTGTGTGTGTGTGTGTGTGTGTGTGTGTGTGTGTGTATATATATATATATATATATATATATATATATACATGTGTGTGTATGTGTGTGTAGAAGAAGTAGTAATAGTAAGTGCATTTCGAGCCCGGTGACGTTTTCTCTCTCGTCCTCTTTTTCTCTCTCCCCCACCCGCGCGAACACACACACACACACATTCACACGAGCTCGCACGCGCGCACACATCTTGCCCCGTAATGGCTGCCATTGCTCATTGTTTGCATCCTGCTTTGTCTGCAGCGCCATTTTAACTCCGCAGGAGGAGGGGAAGCAGCCAAGTTAGCATAACATTAAATTTTCAAAGGCTGCGGGATGTGACTATAGCTCGTTGATATCAACGCATTCAGCCTTTTGTTTAATATGCTAACTATATCATAATATATAATATTATTACGACTAACTAATATAAACCTATAGGGAACACAGCCAAGTCTAGTGTTCTCATTATTTGTAGCGTAGGCTAAAATAATTTTCTTCATTTAAAATCCCTGTGCAGTCGTTCGTTGGTGTTTTCGCAAGACTGCGTGTGTTTATTTGCGAAATCTCCGAATTCTACCCAGACGAAACGATTTAAAGAAAATCCGGACAATCCGTGTCCTCAATCTGTCATTTTCAGTCTTTCAATCTGCTCTGAAAAATGAGCGAGCGATTGTGGGGTGAGAAAAACATAACCTTAACAGTGAAAAAGCATTTGGTACAAAGTAAAGCGCATTTAGGTGTATTAAATAACTCATTTAATGTAATAATAATAACAATAATAATAAGAATAATAAGAATGACCAGTATCATCATCGAGCATCACATTTTCAGTAGTACTGTATGCCCAAATCGTACAAATTGTAAACGTTAAAAAAAAGGTCTCAAATATATCGGATAGGACATTAATTTGAACGTCTAACGACACCTTAGAAATAAAAACTGTAAACGCCACTTTGTAATTGTATTTGTATTTTTATTATCATATTCGTATTCCACTATGAAAATATGTATACAATAAATAATTTGGATCTCACTATTAAAGAATCTCCATAAATAAACTAGTGTGTAAAACTCGCATCATCAACACAGCTTCCTTCTTTCTCTCAGTTCACAGCAAGAGATTTTTTTTTTCCTGTTCATTTCCTCAATCGAGGTTTTCAAAAAGCAGTCCAGCGATACTAAGCAGTTCCTGAGAAGTTTGGATTTAAAAAAAAATCACGCACTCTAAAAATTCTAACTAATAAATATTGTAAATTCACATTCCTGAAATGAGGGCACAGAAAAAAATGAATTTTAATTTTAATCTGGTCATCTCTCGTCGTAGCTCTGCATTTTACGTGTCAAAAATAGTGGCAAAAGGATGAAAACATATTTAAATATCAACGTCGAAAATGTTCACTCGTAAATCATTCGGGAATGTAGACGCGTTTGTTTATTTGTTTGTTTTCCCCAGCAATGCAGTTCATGTCGAGAGCCCTCGTTTTATGTGCGGTATTTATAAACAAAACTCTCAGAAGTTGAGATGCTGAAGGTCCATGGTGCACAGAGTGCGTGTGAACAAGTCGAAGTCCTCTTCCGAAAAATCCACCGGGCTGTCCAATGAACTCTGAAGGCTGGGTGACATGCAGGCGTCCCCGGAAAAGAACGTCAGGTCGGGGAGCTCCGAGGAGCACGAGGAGGAGGGGATGGACGAATCTGGCTGCTCGCAAAATGCTGGATCAGATAATATTGATACCGTGATCGTCTCGTTCAAATGCTTTACGCTCGTGTTCTCGCTGGAATGTTTTGCGGTGAACTGCTCCGGGGATTGGTATTTGGCAGCAGAGTCACAGGAGTCAGCCGCGTTCGACAGGGTTGGCAGCTCCGGGCGGCTCGATAGGCCTCCCTCCTCCAGCGTGGGATGCGCATTGTCCCCGCTGTCAAAGGTGTGGGCGGTGGGTGCAGCGGCCGAAGATGGATTACTGCTCCCCGCCTCGCCATCCGATAACTCCCCGGTGCCAGATGCTTCAAGCGGCTGACTCGAGTATGGTGACGAAGCATCCGCGCCTTCGAGGGGCTCGATACAACTCGGTTCGCCGGATTCTTGGTTTCCTCCTCCCCCTTCGCCACCACCGTCACGGTGGTGTGTGGTCTGCCGCTTGTGTTTCATCCGCCGGTTCTGGAACCAAACTTTAACCTGCCGCTCGGTCAAATCCAAAAGGGCGGCAATTTCCACTCTTCTAGGTCGGCAAAGATACTTGTTAAAATGAAACTCCTTCTCCAGCTCGAGCAGTTGCGTGTTGGTGTACGCTGTGCGGAGCCGACGGGACCCGGCTCCTCCGACATCCAGACCCGCCTGATTCGAATCTGAACGGAAAAGTACATAAATAAAGGCCGTGCTTTAATTATTCGTTCAAATGCGTGCACGTGGATTTCGTCATTCTTATAATATTACAATGCGCGTCATGTTTTTCCCTCCACGTCGATTCAAAGAAGCCACTAATATATTACGCGCACAATTTCGCTAAGCTGTTTCAACATAGGGCATGGAGCTCGCCCGCGTCTCCTTTATGAAATAAAAAAGATTAAAACACCTTAATATATCATTAATGGATTATGGAACCCGTCCTCTGAATATAGTCTAGGCTCGAAATATAAAAAATAAATAAATACAGGAATAAACTAATTTTAAAAAGCTAAGTAAAGCGAGTTGTATCGCTATGATGCCAGTAACACTCGTCTGTAACAAGCAGGGAGTGCTGTGAGCGACTGTGTGAAATTGACGTGCAGAGATTAGATTAAATACATCAAAGTAGGGAGTAAGAATGAGAAACATAGATACAAATATTGCATCTGCGGTTTGGTCGTATATGTCAAAACAGACACCAAGCCCTTAAGGAAACCAGCAAAAGAAAAGTACGCGATATAAAAAAGTGTGTGTGTTTTAGCGTGTGTATGCGTGTGTGTGCGCGCGCGCGCGCTTTTGTGTGCGTGTGTGTGTGTGTGTGTGTGTGTGTGTGTGTGTGCGTATGAGTGCGTGCGTATGCGTGCGTGTGTGCACGCGCGTGTGTGTGTGTGTGATTTAAGTGTTGATCTAAAAATATTAATTGGATAACTTCGTATGGGATGTAACTGGAAGCCAAACGAAATCAAGGACTTAAGGATTTCCATTTATTACTTTGTGTTGATAGTAGGCTCCATCCAACCCCGCCCCACGATTCTTTGAGGGACTATATGCGTCGCAATTCAATATGGCTGCCTTGAGCACAAAATATAGGTTATATCCGGGAGGACTCTCTGGTTCGAAATATCAACATGTAATGTTTGTAATTATTACAAATAAGCACGTGAAGAATTGTAGAGAAAATATCCCTTGCATTTACGCACCACATGTCATCATTCCAAATTTAATGACTGTCATAATAACCGGGATAGATATACATATATAATTGCGGGGTACTCAATGCAAAACGGAATCCCTCTCTTCAAATAGCTAACGTGGCCATTTCAAGAGCAATGAATGGGAGCGTGCAAGACGGGGCACAGCATAATGCAGTGGTCTAAAAATGGCTCCCTGCTGCTCCTGCATCACCGCAATGCACAAGACGCACATAGACACAACAGTGATTGAGACAATGCCATCCTCGACTGATATACATTTGATGCAATTGCCCGAGTGGAGATTAGCAGTGGGCAATCAATCAGTTTAAATACATCCAAGTCATCCCTGCTGCCCAACCATAAACACAGACACATGCACATCCCAGCATACACCGACCTGTAGGTGAGTCGATGCCCGCCAAAGCGTACCCGGAGGCGGTCGGTGAAGGAGACGAAGAGGCGGATGGGATGATGGATCCGCCACTGCTCGAGCTGCTCCCACTTTTCTGGCATTTTTTGGATGACTTCTTCTCTTTCATCCAGGGGAATTCGTGTGCCAGCGATCCTGCGGCAGAGGATGCGTTCGGGGCGGGGGCCTGGCCGGGCGGGCAGGGCTGTTGGGCGAGTCGGTGGTTCGTCTGGAGGCCATTGGTAACAGAGGTTCTCCGGTTCTGTTGGTTCCTTGAAGATGGTCTTGGCTGGCTGGCTGTGCAGGGGCTGAGGCTGGGAATGGTGTTCTCGAAGGGAGGCGGAATTACTGTCGACTCCTTGATTGATGAAGTTTGAAATGACTCCAGGACGGCAGGGAAGGACGTCAGGCACTCAGCTAGCGACGGTTGGCTGTTTATAAAACCGATCTCTCGTTCAAATTCAAAATTCATAGCTCCTTCAATCGGATATCACTGTCTAACGATGAGACCCCCGGAAAATCCCTTCCCCAAAATAAAAAGCAAAACACACGCACACACGCGCGCGCGCACACACACATTCATCTAGACTCGTACAGCCCTGAAACGTCTTAAAATTAAAAACTAATTTAAAAAACCCCTGAGCACGAAGCACCGGCCGCGATAGCGTAAATGCGTGTGGCAATATAATAATTGTGTATATTGGTGATATTACTAGCGTATGGGGACCTGGGTAGGCTAAACTGAAGAACTATGGGGTGAAAATGCAGCCAATTCCTGGTCACGTGATCCGAAAGAACCAATTAGAGGCCTAGGCCTGGCGGCGGCGTTGACTGTGGGAAGCTGCATAATTATTTATGTACAAAATGTGGCAAACGGGGCTATACCACAAAATAATGCCATTGTTTTTGTCACGCCGGGGGGTGTTTCAGAGGCAAGGCAGAAGCCCGAAGGCTACCGTTAGCCATGTGGGCAGTGTAGGCGAAATGTCGGTGGATTTCAACTCGTGTGACAGAAACAATAGAGCGTATGTTTCCCCCGATGGCTGATGACGGTCAACTCTCGAAGATTTCCAACACCGTTTACATTATGGCTCCTTCAAAAATGCTATCTACATCAAAACTTGGATCATTATTTTTTTTTGTGGACAGACGCCGAGAATTTTAGATATGTGGGGAAATATTTTACATTTAATTTTTGCACAGACAGCAGTATGGCTAGATTTAATTATGCAGAAAAGGTGGGAAATGTTTAATTGCTCTTGCTCTTCTTCGGGTGCTTGCTTTTCGTAAAAAGATCCGAGTTTTGATTTTTGCAATCCATCTTCTTGTGTCCCTCGGCAATCCATAGTGAGAGACAGAGGTTCAGAGGTTCCCCCACCCCCTTCCTCAGTGTGAAGTGTGTGTTAAAAATGGTTTGGTGTGTTTACGGAGGGAGAGGGAGTTCACAGCGAGGTCGGTCTGCAACGGGGTGGGGGGGTTGCGCACAAGTCGCTGTTCGGGATACAAAGACACCATTTTAATATGAGCTTTGCGAGTTGATTGCCGGGGGCATTATGTCATTGGAAAATTGGGCGAAAATGATGACAGTTTGTAAAAATTGGGAACTCCATAAATAGCACGGGATGTTTCAATAGGGCCAAAGGAGCCCCGGGTGGGTGGGTGTTGGTGATCAATCTTTCTCTGACTGCAAAGACCCTGACGCATGCCTCTTCTTTCCCGAAATCATTGATGCAAACCTCCCATCCACGCTCCCCATTTTCTTATATTATGAACATTCACTGCGAAAGTATCATGCACCTGTTTTATCCTCGTATTCCATTCCGACCCCGACGACAGCCCCCCCATTTCGTTTGCATACAAGTTGTCTTCGCCTCCTTATCCCCGAGGGTGCAAAAGAAAGAAAGAAATGCAGAAATGTGTGTGGGAGTGAGGGCCACTGAGCTAAGCAGGCAAAGTATAGGCTGGATTTGACGGCACATCCACAATCACTCGGATATCCGTAGAAGGCACACATTTTTCTATAGATTGAATTTGTGAGTATATTAGATTTACATTTCGTTGTTTTGAGGGTAATAGTAAGATGATCGGGTGAAAAGATCTATTTGGAACATGGCCGGATTATACGGTTTCGCAATATGTGAAACTGCTATTGCATAACACAACGTATGTTGCGAAAGAAATTAATCCTGCGATTTTGATCGCTTGTTCAAGATGCATACATTTGGTTGAGCGTTGACAGTTCACATCAGATGGGCATTTGTATTTCTATTAAAAGCTGTCGGCCTGCGTGACGGTCGTTCATAAAACAGCGTTGAAGCTCTCCGAGCTCGTGTGACACGCAACGGCCTTGTGAAAGCCCGCTCGCGGCTCAGCTCGTCTCAACTTCCAACGGCGGCTTGAGCTGAAGCCAAGTTCCCTGTCTGTTTTTATGAGGCAATAAATTAGATCAATCTCTGCTTATTGGTGTTTTTATTGTCTGTTAGTCCAACGAAAATGTAAAGGGAAGTACGCTCGTTATTTATGGGGCGCTGATTTATGTCTCAAGTCGGTTCTCAGAAATAGGGGGGCGAGACGGAGAGAGGTAAAGAATTGAAGCTGCCGTTGAGTCTCCAAACCACGTGATCACATCATGGCGTGAGCGAGTTTTTTTTTTTCCAAACAGAGACAGAGTTCTGTCATGGAAGACCAACGTGGGTTTATAATCGTACAAGTACAGTATTATTATATAATTTCCACAGAGCCAGCAAAGAAGCTTAATCGCAAATCTACTGTGAGCACTGTGGAAAAAATAAGTTCCCTATCGTTGCACTGTTTTGTTATTTCATGTATCGCATTTCTGATAGTGAAACAACAAACAACCAGTTTGCGCTTCAAAACGAATAGATAATACGTCGACATGACGAGGAATCCTATAAACAGCAGATTGTGTTCAATTGATTATTATTGGGCTATATATATATATATATATATATATATGGACAATTTTCTGGCGGTAAAAAGAATGTAGCTTACTTCTTATTCGGTAATTAATGTTGATCGGCTCATTATCAGTTAGCATCTAAAGTTTAGATGCTACACTCTGGATGCAAGAATCAACTGATTTGTTAGGAACAGGAGAGGGAGGGGAATCAGCGTTAAAGCAACAATAGAGGTGACTCAGTGTGAATGCTCCCCTAAAACGTCTCTAGAATTCAAGTGTTCTTGCGGTTATTGTGTTTTTGTTGTTGTTGTTGTCGTTTCTACTAAAAAACACTTGTCTTTAATGATTGCCTCTGATCGGCTGCTATACCAGCATGTCCCACCAGATTAATAAAGTATCAAAATGACCTAATCCTTGAGAGTCACATTTTTGGAGAACTGTGTGAATTTGGGATGCAAATCATAGCACTTGAAAGCCTGCTGTTCAGGTTTCCTGCCTGAGAGGATGTCGAAACAGTAAATGAAACTCTGAATAAAGTAACATTTTATTAAGGAATTGTTGGACAGACAACTCTATAAACACTTAAATATAAAGTTGCTAAAGGGCAAATAAAGAAGTCTTGTTCTCCAAAAAGACTTGTTCTTCTTCCCCCAGCTAATATGTTGTCAAAATTCTACAGTATGCGCATGGATGGGTTACCAAACCCCATCCTGCAGTTTCCTTGTACATGGCAAGACATGTATGTACAAGGGTCACTGTAGGAACTTAAAAAGTACTTATTCGCTATCAAAATACAAGAACTAAAAATGTAACTTCAGTACAATCGACAAAGAAGAAACACAATGTTGTATTTTCTTTCATAACAGGTAAATGCTAGAAAATTACATTTTTTTTCTCAACATAAATACATGATGGATAAATAATGATAATGGAGAGAGAGAATTCTTTTCAACTGGTTATAACAAATAAATATTTTCTGTGAATAATCACTTGGACGCACATCTGCGAAAGACTCTGATTGGAGAGCCTCCCTGAAAATATTATTTCTTTTTTTTTTTTTTTACTGTAAACTTAAAAATGTAAACTCTAAGTGCAACAATGATGCCCAGATGCCAAAAGCATTTGTGTAAATTGTACTTTAAAAAAAACATGAGTATATTTCCAGAACATCAAGGAGTGTAAGTGGGCTGAACACACTTAATGATTTTAACACTGAGTTCATTATTTTTAAAAATGTTTTGTGTATTGTCCCAAACTCTGCTTACAGATGCTTCAAACAAATAAACCCATTTTTTAAAAATGTGCACACATTTCTGGCATTAGCATTTTTGTTCAAATATATACCCTGTATCCATTTTAAAAGTTAAGATATGTGAGGGGGAAAAAAACAACAACAAACAATATAAAAGAATGATGCCCACCTATTTATGTAAACCCTTCCATTAATGAAAGTGAGTGAGAAAATGGGCATAAGCATAAATAAAAAGCATTCTCAACACTATACCCTGTATCAATGATGTGCGAAAATAAGGTCATCAACAAATTTTGTAACAACGTCAGCAGTGGATGTTACCTGACTGCACATTTACCAACCATAGGAAACTAGCTTAGCATTGCTGTGTGTACAAAGGGTGCTATGCTAAAGTACCTAGCAAGACTTTGTATGTACGTATGTCATTCTCGGGGATCTTTCGCCTTGCAGCTTTCCAAAAACATGGTTGGAGTGAGAGAAGAAGTGACTGAAGGTGTCAAAATTGTGTTCAGATGCATACTTAGAATTGTAGAAAATTGTTGCCCCTTGTCAGAGGGCGTGTGCTGTTGTGACATTATCAAATACAATTCGGTTAGTGATTAAATCTGGATCCACACAGGAGGTGAAAAGAGACAGAGGATTACAACTCAGCGTTTTGATGCACTTACTGGACAGGCAAGAGTGAAGAGTGCCGGCTATTCTTTCCTCTCTCTAAGAGCTCGAGACACTCCGCTCAGATGACTACAACATGTGGTGCCTGGAGGGGAAGAAGCCTCACTGTCATTAATCGAGCCACCTCAGTAACTTCCCATTAAACGCTCCACTATTTCATCTGGAAGACCTCTTTGTATATGGGGCTGGCGTGGTATCTAATATTTAAATGAAGTCTCAATCAGTGTTATTCAATAGAATATTAATGAGTATACCATTTGCTCAAGTGATCGATGATTTTGAGATCTGTGAATTTGAAAACATTTAACAAAGGCTTTCTATGAAACATCCATGCACCCATTTTCTAATCTGCTTCCCCTTATAAAGGGTCGCGGGCGTGCTGGAGCCTATCTCAGCTTTCTTCCGGCATTAGGCGGGTTACACCCTGAACGGGTTGCCAGCCAATCGCAGGTCACACATAGACGAACAACCATTCGCGCTCAAACTCACACCGAGGTACAAGAGATTGCCATGTATGTTTTTGGAATGTGGGAGGAAACCGTCGTACCCGCAGAAAACCCACACAGGCACGGGGGATAACATGCAAACTCCACACAGGAAAAGGTAGAGCCGGAATCGAACCCTGCACTGTGAGGCCGACGTGCTAACCAGTCGATCACCATGTCGCCCTTCTATGAAACAAATTAACCCTTTCATGCACCAATAATAATAATAACCTGTAACTTGATAACATGATAAACTGTCCACTGTAGTAACCCTGAAAGCGCTAAAGACAAATAAATGCCTCTTTTCCAGGTTGTCACGACTGCACTCACGAGTTTGGCAGTATAATACTATACTAACTTCATCCATCCATTTCCTATACCACTTGTCTCCAATAGGATCAGTGGTAACTGGAGCTCATCCTTGCTGAGTTTGGGCGAGAGGCGGGGTGACATTCTAGACCGGTCACCAGTCATCAAATAGACAAACAATTAACACGAAAAATCAATTTAGAGCAGCGGTCCCCAATCAGTGGTCCGCGGACCAGTATGTGGTACCAGACCGCACAGAGAAACAATTCCACACACTATTTTTTTTTCAGTGGATATATGGTCATGTGCATGACAGCAGCCAATCAAAGTTGACCTTTTGTTTCTCTACTTTGGTTTGCCAATTGAAAGAGTTAACAGAAAGTAAGAGTAAGACATAAACAATGACCGAGCGTGTAGCTAAACGCGCATCTGATGGACATCCGTGACTTTGCTTATCTTCTGAAGATGAAGCTATTTGATAAGAGAAAATTCCTTTCCATGGCTAGCGCAGTAGTAGCGCCAAAGGCAACCATTATGCATTGTGTGCCATCAAAAACAGGCAACACAACAATTAATGTTGAATCATTTGTACCACCCATGTGATGATTTGGAAATCATGAAAACACAAGTGGAGTTTGCACAGCCTCTCCAAGTCACATTGGAAGTTGGACCGCTACTCACTAGCCACGTCGCCGATACAAAATGAAGGATCATAACTTAAAAACGAGAATGTTTTCATTTTAAGGCGTATTCATTATTCCGAGGGCTCCATTTTTTATCAGTCCGCAGCATGATTATATTTTGTTCAAGCTTTGCTGGTCTGCGAAAACATTGTTGGGGACAACTGATTTAGAGTGTTCAATTGGCCTCAAGGTTTTTGTTTTTTTAGAATGTGGGAGGAGGCCAGAGCACCCAAAGAAAACATCACAGAAAGACGTTCCGCCCACTGTTTTCTTGTACTGCCTGCTCCTTATTTAGTGCATACATGTAGAGACTTGCGCTACAGAATGAGTTTTCTGTTTGAAATGAATGGATACAAATCCAAATTAAGTGCTTTTCTAGGAGTGAAATACAATGACATATTGCTAACACCAATGACATCAATATAGGGCCAAAACATTGATCACTCCTGTTAGGGGCTGTAAAGCATAAACCACTGAATTGCTCCTCTCTGTCTCCTTTCTGTCTCTAATGCCTTTGCTTTTCCTGCAAGTGAGTCCCCAAGTGTTAGTTCAGCTTGTTAATTGAGTAACATTACTTGTTCTGTGTGGTCTTCCTTCATTTTTCTTCCCATTGCTACAGGTGAGTGAGCTTGGGTGCTTCTTGAATTCTGCCCTGAGTCGAGGTGTGGTGCGCCGACAGCTCGGTGTACGTTGCATGAGTGGGCGGGTCGCAGGGACCCGGGGGTACCCCTCCGCTCACATGATGCTGGTTAGTGGCTGACATGGGGCCTGCACCATTGTAGTCAATGGTTTGGTGATGGGATGGTGTGGGGCCAAGGTGATTCAGGCCATACATGGAGGGCCCAGAGCCAGGCATGGCTTCCACATAGCTGCCGCCCCCCACATACACTGGACTGGCCTGCATGTTGGCGGGAGTTCCAAAGCTGGTACTGTTGGCCTGTACGAGGCCATGGTGAGGGTGCAGCTCACCGTAGTCTTGATCTTGGTGACTATACTTCTGTTGTAGAGGGCAGCCCTTCATTGGGAGATTGGAATAGGCAGTGGACATGGAGTACGAAACTCCTTGGTGAGGTTTCCCAAAGGATGGGGGAGATGGGGCATCGTAGCCTGACCCTCCTCCCCCACCTCCCCCAACTAATGGGTGCATTGAGTTGAGATAACTGGCAGAGGATTGCATGGGCAGGGGCGGTGAGCTCGTTGGTGAAGGCCCTCCTGAGCTGGAACTTAATCCCTTGGACTTCTGGTCCTTTTTGTACTTCATGCGTCGGTTCTGGAACCAGATCTTAATCTGGCGCTCAGAAAGGTTGAGCAGATTGGCCATCTCCACACGCCGTGGACGGCACAGGTATCGATTGAAATGAAACTCCTTCTCCAGTTCGACGAGTTGGCCGCTGGTGTAGGCTGTACGTGCTCGCTTGGATGAGGCCGATGACCCGCCAGTAGGACTCTTCTCCCCGCCGCTACCGCTCTCACCTCCACCTGATGCTGCTGGGAGAGGAAAACGACTTTAGAGGAAGCTTAACAGGGTGATCAGAGTGGAATGGAAACAGAAAAATAAGATAAATGGAAGAGACAGCAGACAAGCAAATTAATGATGAAATGATAACTGACTCAAAGTGGCTAATAATGCGCTACAGTTACTGTTACACTGTGACTTTTTATATAACTTGTCTGAGTAGTTTCAATGAAAATATTATTTACGTTTACATCAGTACATTTGTTAAAAAGAAACCTTGAATTATTTTTACTTGATTCCATTGAGTACATTCTGCTCACTATATTTGTACCTACTGGATATAAAATTTCTGTGTGATCTTTTTGTTTTAGTTCATTGGTGAAACTCACACCTCAAGTGCTGTCACATTGCTCAGTTTCAACAATCCAACGTCTCCACAGCCCAACACAGAAGCAAATTTTCTAAGTGACTCACATATGTGACACATTGCAAAAACAGCAAAGGAAACAATGCCGTGCGCCTCACACTCAGATGTTATGCTAAACCCCTGGCCTCACATTCAATTGATTGCTACACTGTCTGCGTCTGCCCAAAAAGGTCCACGTTTCAGCCAACAAGAATTCTACTTGGAACATGAGAAAACAGTGGGACATTAGACCGTGTTAGTATTTTCGCAGACGCATGTTAGGAAAAAGGGTGGTTTGCGCCACTGTGGATGTGAACACACCCGACTTGGATCGCCATCAATTAGAGTGGCTCCGAGCATTCCCTTTAAATGCGATGCGACCCATTTCGGCAGGAGGTCCAATTGCACAAAGTACGTTTATAAGGAATTGCAAGCAAATCTCCACGGGCGGATAATGTTATGTTAGAATTGGAAAACACAGATATGCACTGTGTGAAGTGGGCACTTGAAGACCCTAGGCCACAAAGGCCCGTGGTTCCAGCGGGCATTTAGTTTAGAAAACTTTCTGACAACAAATTGTCACATGAGCCCAGCATGGCGCAGCGCGATGAACCACCTTCCCAAACAGGCACATAAAGGCTTGCACCTGGATGAAAATCAAGATAAGCCAACATTTGTACATCTAACGTCTCTGAAAAGAGAGCCGTAACTCTCACGATGGCCAATCAAGAACGGCAAAATAAATTCTGCTAATTATCACTGGATGGCTCGGATAGATTGGTGAGTCTGTACCGTCATAACTGTAACTGACACCTTCATGAACTACTATACGGCCGTTTTGTTTGATCGTTCCCAACCTTAATTTCTAACCTTTTAATTAACCCATTGGCTTATTTCCATGGTGGCCCAGTGGTCCAGTGGTTAGCGTGTCGCTCCGGTACAGGGTTCGATTCTGGCTCTGGCTTCCCTGTGTGGAGTTTGCATGTTCTCCCCGTGCCTGTGTGGGTTTTCTCCGGGTAGTCCGGTTTCCTCCCACATTCCGAAAACAAGCATGGCAGGCTGATTGATCACTCTAAATTGTCCCTAGGTGTGAGTGTGAGTGCGGATGGTTGTTTGTCTCTGTGTGACCTGTGATTGCCTGGCAACAGGTTCAGGGTGTCCCCCGCCTACTGCCCGAAGACAGCTGGGATAGGCTCCAGCACTCCCCGCAACCCTTGTAAGGATAAAGCTGATTGGAAAATGGATGGATGGATGGCACATTTCCAAGGCTCTAACAGTATTCTTAATCAGCATACCAACCTTCAAGCAAAAATGTAGCGGTCCAACAATAACTAGGACTATGAATATGACAAAGTAAACAAGTCTTTCTGATAGACTTCTGAGGAGTCTAGCTGCTATCTTAATTGTTGCTTGTGATCAAGAAAAACCTTTAAAAATGTTTCTGTCTCATAGTAAACACAATCCACACGAAGAAGGATGTTTCTAACACTTTCGGTATATCTACATTGTTTTTTTTTGTTCAACAAAGAGGAACAGGAATAGGAGAAGCATTAACACACAGATACAAACACACACACGAACACCCACACACAGTATTAGAAAAGGCTAGCAACCAATCAACAAATTCCAGCAGAAAGTGAGTGAACTTTGACAAACTTGACCTGAAAGGGAAGCTGACAAACCACTGAACATGGAAGCCAAAGTGCTGCATGCACTGAGCCCAAACCGCACTTTGTCAACAAAGACATCAGCCAGCTTTGGTCACTGGAATGCTACACCCCACCACACACCTATGTCTTGTATTGAGGATACATGCACATGTCCAACTTTTAACTTGACTCACTGCCTTCACATTTGTGAAACCCAGACCCGTTATATGTCACTAACCACACAAGAACAAAACAACTTCACTCATCACTTATTATATATTGGAGTATTTATCCTGCTCATTTAAAAATCAATCTATCCATCCTTTCATTTTTTTGAGTCGTGGGTATGCTGGAATCTATCCCAGGTGACTTTATGCGTGAGGAGTGATACATCCTGGACTGGTTGCCAGCCAATCACAGGGCACCTATAGACAAACAACAATTCACACTCTCATGCACACCGAAGAAAAATGTTTTCAATTAACATGACTGTTTTTGAAACGTGGGAGGAAAACAGAGTCATGGGAGAAAACCCACACAAGCACAGTGAGAACATGTGAGCTCCACACAGGAAGGGCAGGATACGAACCCTTGACCTCGGAACTGTGAGACAGATGTACATGTATGTATGTGTGTGTCTGTGTCATGTGACCGGATTTAAAAGTGACAGTCCTCTTATTTGAGTACATTTTTTGTCTACATTCTTAGGTAGGGGTACTGTGCAGGCAGAGCATAGTATCCCCTGATATTAGTTGTCAGCACTTGATAACAGTGGCAGTTATTAAGAGACAGAGGCCCTGCTACTGGTTGTGGGCAGCTAAATTGCATCTTGGCCGCAAAGACAAAAAGCCCCTGCAGCAATCACAGCAGCAGAAAGACTGTGAGCACAAATCATGTGGAGGTGGCCTTCAATTCCCGTTGAGTTCATTTAAATACCACATTACTAGAATGGATCATGCTAAATGCAAGAGAGGGACATCATTTAGGAACATGTTGATTGGTATAGTAAGCTGGCAGGCTTGTTAAAAGGTGTGTATATTTTCCGATTCAGATTCTAGCAATTTGGCAATGATATGTTATGAAATGCACAAAAAAAAATCATAAAACTGGTCTACAAATTTGAACCTTTTTTTCAGAGATACAAGTAAACCTTTCTCGATTTACTCCTCACTTTTTTTCTCGAGAACAGGGGTGTGAAACTGGATTTTTGTCGCGGACCAGATTTCTGTTACTTTGGAAGGCCGTTATGACTGAAACCATATAAAGAATAAAAAAACAACGGTTTATTTCCCTATTATTTAAGATATTGTAATGAGGGGTTTGAGTATCACTATTATTTATTACGAATGAAAACATGAGATTTTGGTAGCGATTTTAGGAAGCATCATGAAAGTTGACATCTTTGATTTGCTTTCGCGGGCCACATAAAATTATGTGGAGGGCCAGATCTAGCCCCCAGGCCTTGAGTTTGACACCTCTGCTCTCGAACATCAGGTTTTCATAGTAATAATGACAATATAATAGCAATAATATGATATGTAGTACAGTATTTTATTGAGAAATATTTATGATTTAAGGATTAGGTTCAGCTACAAGTGGAATTTTTTTTCAGAAACCGCATAGCTATTAATTACAACATATGGTCAAATCAGTGTTGTGCAAGCTTTTATAGGTCAAACTTAAGGACGTGTTTTAAATCAGCATTAAAAAACGTTTCGGAACACATAAAGGCATCTCTGATTAAAATTTGCTGTTCAGCTGTGTAATTAACTTAATTGAGTGTTTTTTTTAATTAGCATTGCATTCTTTTTCGAGATATGTTGGAATAAGTATTGCCATAATAATAAAGAATTAAAAGGAAATGTGGTGATGTGGAAACAAAGAAAAAAAATGGGGGGGGGGGTCTTTTAGATTAAGGAAATATTTGATGAAAGTAGCATTGGAAGACCAGAAGAGATCCAATTCTTTGGTCACTGACTTGGCGGGGTTGAACAATAAAAAAGATGGGTAAAACACACCATTGCCCGAGTTGTTGCTGGGTGAACAGTTTTTCTGCTTGGCCGCCTGGCGGGAGTCCTTCATCCAGGGAAATATCTGCTTGGCCAAAGTTGGATTGGAGGGTAGTGAAGAGGAGGAGGAAGAAGTGGAGGATGACGTCGAGGAGGAGGAATTTGATGACCTGCTGGGGCCTGTTTTGGGGACTGACGAGGCACCGGCACTGCCCCCTGGCTGTTGAGCGACGGTACTTTCATCGCTTGGATTGGGGGCCAAAGGTGGGGAGACTTGGGAGCCAGTGTGCTGCTCAGGAGGCAGGGTGGGCCTCATGCAGCTGCCATTCAGCTCCTTGTTTTTGGCGAGCTGTTGCTGCTGCTGGTGCCCACCGCTCCCACTCAGTGTCTGCAAAGAGCAGGCAGATCGGTGGTAAGAGTCAACATCCAGATGGGTTGCTGACTGGAAGATTGGCTGATGATGAGACCCCGGGACTTCATAGCCCCCAAAGCCGTTGGCAGGTGCAGTTGCTGCCCCCTGCACCTGATAAGATGCGTAGCCACCAAAAAGAGTTGAGTTGTCGTAGTATGTTGTCTTCTGCATGTCTGGGAAAGGCGGCAATGTCTTCTTTAGCTCCGGCCCTTGTTGAGAACCACTGCCGGAAGACCATTTGGCACCAGGGGTCACGTGACGGTGTCTCTCAAATGGCCCCCTGCAATCTGACCTAAAAGGTTAGGAAAAGCAGAAACAAGAAATGAGAGAGATAAATCCATCTTCTGCCACTGAAAGGCGCCATGACATGAATAGAAACGGCGCTTTTCTTCCCTCACCTCCTGCCCCCCTCCCTTCTGAGCCTGAGCACAGACTGCAGATGCTCTTGTGGAGGGGGCATAAGGAGGGCAGACCTCTTTCTTTACACACGCGCGCGCGCACACACACACACACACACACACACACACACACACACACACACACGCACGCACACACACGTCAAAGAAAGACATACACACACGTACTGTATGTAGGCTGCAACTAAAAGTTCAAAACAGGGTGGCAGTAATGAATGCGCAAGGAGGAAAATGGTGAACAGTGTTTGTGAAATAACATTGTAATAACATTAGCAAGTACAGTACATAAAAAATAATAATTGCACATAATTAGCTATTACATTCAAATAAACAACCCCTGTGTTTTTTATCGCTTAATATGAGACCAATTATTTGCTATAGACGCATTTCCTTGCATTGTTTCAGCGTTTGCAAATACAGTTGTGCGTGCGTGCGTGCCTGCCTGCCTGCCTGCCTGCGTGCGCATGTGTGTGTGTTTTAAATAAGGTATATCCCAGCATCTCTGTTGTCAGTCATAATGACCAATAATTTTTTTTGAAACGTCTGACGGAAATTGTTCACTCTGTAGGATGTGTTTTAAGGTGACTAATGCAGGTAGCCATTTCTGTCAGTGTAGTATTAGATTTGAGGCTTGACTCTTGGCTCGTTGTTGCTAATTTAAACGCTGTCATTGTCACACTTAAACAAAATTGAACGTAAATATGGTCAAGCATTCATCGATAGATAGATAGATAGATAGATAGATAGATAGATAGATAGATAGATAGATAGATAGATAGATAGATAGATAGATAGATAGATAGATAGATAGATAGATAGATAGATAGATAGATAGATAGATAGATAGATAGATAACATGTGAGAACACGTGGCATTTGTTCCGCCCCTGGAGTTTAACATTTTAACGGACGGATGTATTTTAAGGATGCTCGTCTTTCTTCTCACGGAATAATAGAGAACCCGCATGTATTATGTTTCAAATACGAGTCATGTTTCGTAACAATGGCTCTATTGCTAATAGCCATTCGTTTTGGCACGTGACACATTTTCTGTAAAAAAAAAAAAACGTACAGTAAATTCGGACTTAAATAAATTGCCTATATTTAAACTAAGAAACAAAGAGGGAATGAATCTTTGTCTACCTAGAATACAAAATTATGTAGAACATAATCAAACTAAATTAAGGAATGCGTTTTCCCACATGTTTAAACCTCACACATGTTTTGAAATTATCATTATTTGTATGTTTTTTTAATTTATCGGAGATGACAACGTCCAGCCCCACTCCAGCTCTCAGCACGTCACACATGTCAGCCATTTATCTTCCGCTAGACAAGCTGGAATCCTAATTATTTACTCTGAGGAATAGTCGCAAGCAAAGGAAGGGGGTGGGGGGGAGAAAAAAGAAGTGAGCGAGACCATGGCAGTGAGGGTAGGAGGATTAGGTTATTGATTCATAGCTGTTTTCGCGATTAAAACGGGCCACGGAATGTCTGCGCCTCTGGTTTGTAAGGGCTACAGCTTCATACAATCAACAACTTTCTTCGACGTCTCCTCCGAATAATGCACTCCAAGTGAGACAGGCACCCCAACAAAAACAAGAGAGAGAGAAACGGAGGGAGAGGTCGGCTCTTGGTGTCCAGTGACTGCTTCATCCTGTGATATAAAATTACAAATGGCGCCTGCCGTGACGCATCATGCCAGCTGGGAGACAGGAATCCGATTTATATTTTTTTTAACAATACGAAATGCTTATAAAATATAACAAAAAAACGGGGGTAACTCTATATTTCGTACGTAAACAATACTCCGATCGGTGTTGTGGTCATGTGGTGTATGCTATTGACGTGCCGTATATCACAGTTCAAAGAAACACATTTTGGAGGGAACACCCAAGCACGCACAAATAAATACATAAATAAATAAATAAATGGATGGATAAATAAATCACGAGGATCCTTGAAAAAAAAAGAAGAGACGTTATATGAATCGAAAGTGTCAGCTTTTGTTTATTTCTTTAAAATAAATAAACAAAGCAATAAATAAATAGATAAATAAATAACGTCGCAAGAAGTGAGGGAATGGATGATAAATACGAAAAAGAGAACGAAAGGGCATGCCAAATAAGGTGGAGGGGAGGGGGTCGGAGGTGAGGGGGAGGGTGCTCTATTAGACAGTTTAAAGCATAGTGAACTTTAAAGCATAGTGAACTCTTGTTGAACCAGCATTGGAAGTCGCGCGAGTCATAAATAACGAGCCAGCCACAAAACTGCACGATGCGCAAACACATGATATTTCTGTTCTGTTGTTCGAGCTCGTGCATTAGCGCCTGGCCTGCCCGCTGGTGGGGGCATGCTTACCTTTATTAGCACCGGCGGTCCCGGTACAATCTCGACAGGACCCAGCAAGATCGCATCGCAGGTGAGTCGTCACTGGGACATCTCATTAATCATTTAAAAATAATGAAATGAAGGAAGAATCCTGGCGTTTCCCGGTCCTCGTGTATTTTCTGCGCAAGCTGCCGCGATGTTTTTCTCGCCTAGCGGGCGTCTGTTTGCAGCCGCCACCACCGCCGCCACAGCACCACCACCACCACCTCCTGGCGCCAGCGGCCGCGGACGGCGGCAAGGCGGACGCTGTGTGACATGAACGGTCAGCGGATGAGAGAGGTGGACAAATTCAAGACTTCCGTGATGGAAGAGGGTCGGTATACAGGTGGAATATGCGGAAGGGGTCTGATAGCCTCCCGAATGGCTATAGCTAGCTCACAAGCTGAACGATCTTACCGGGAGCTCGCCTGCTGCCTGCTCCAGACCCCCCTCCCCCCCTCCCCCGATCCCCTCCACTCCACTACCAGCCTGCCTGCCTGCCTGCTTGCACCGCTGCTGGTTGATAACAATGGCTTCAAATGTCTTTCTTTTTCAGTATGTATCGCGCATCGGACCTCCCAACACAGATAGTCCCAAAGCAACACAAACTATGAGACCGTTAATGATTCATCTATCATGGGTTTTCGTCGTCGTCTGGCTTCCTTTCTTCTGTATCCACAATATCTCACTACACGAAGATCTTGGATCTGTGCTCCAGATTGACGCTGACAAAAAAAAGGCTAGGATCGCGCTATAGTGGTTATTTACCCCATTAAATTATCGATATATTTTTGTTGACCCTCGGTTAGGAGCGCGTATTTCTGAACTCAATCTATGAATGTGCATGGTATATCTCCAAGTCCCCACCGTATAGCTCAACTTCGCTCACACAAAATGTGAATTCATACCCTCGCAAACTATCATGTCATTTCATCTGGTTCCAAGAATGACGACAGATTGTATTGTCAGTGTATTGTCACATCCCGTGACAATACACGTGGACACGCAACTTTAAGGCTCGAATGAATAAACATTCAGGGTAATAATTATTTCTCTGAATATTAATTTAAAAAAGATTGCTTGCGGGTAAAGATAGTTTGCACAATGCCTTTTTTAAACTGGTCTGTGAATGCAACAAAGGCAGCAGGGAACGCGTTCATCTTTTAAAATATACGCAGTTAGTCATGCTATAGAATAACGCCATCTAATTAAATACGTTTAAGACACGCATGAGCTGTCGTCCAACTGCCATATTATCGTATTTCACCCATCATTTGAATTGATGTATTATTTGAATTTCTTTTTACTTTTTTTTTTTAGCAAATTAACGAATCAATGGCATACTTGCGCCATATGACGCAACATCTACATACGCTGAGAAAATTACAAAAATTACACACTACACTTGTGTTGCTGAGCATCCTTATCCATTTATTGTACACAAATGGTTGCTATAAGGGCTGGCTCATCCTTGCAGGGGAAATCAGGTCAAAAAACCTTTATGCTTTACGTGGCCCCAATCCAAACACGGCATTTTGATTATTATTGTGTTGTGGAATATGAATTAAGCGGCAAAATCCACCTGTTTTAGTCATCTAAGGGGGCGGCCATTTTGACACTTGCTTTTGACTGAAAATGACATCACAGTTCACGGGCCTCGGTAACAACCAATCATGGCTCAGTTTGTAAAAGCCACGTCACCAAACTCAGAAAGGGGGTGTGGTCTTCATTCAACAAACGCACAGTACAGTATTAAGTTTAATCAGGATGTGGCGTTTAAGACTAGCGGGGGTGCATAGAACTTTTTTTTTTTTAAATGACTTGACTTCTCCTTAAATCGGGATTATGGCAGTCCGTTTTGATTGACAAAGAATGTGACTTTTTGGTTGTCGTATGCACACGGACAGGAAAAGTTACTGATAAATTAATCGTATGTTGTATGCCACTGGAAACTACTGCAAGTCCGAATTTTGAGATACAGTGTGTGCATCGAATCACAAATGGCCTTAATGTTGTGTGGTATTATCTATGTTTTGGTTTGAGCAGTCACGTGACATTGGAATGTAGATGTGATTATTGTGAAGTTGTTTGTGGTGATTTATTTGCTCGTGTTGGGTGACTAGGAAGCAATAAAAAGAGCACTCGAGGGTTTACAGGAACCCTCTTCCTCTCGCACTTTTGGAGAGTGTGCACTTCATTCATTTGCATTTCTAATACTGTATTCAATGTTTATAATCCGTTTGTCCATCCGTCCACCCGTCCCATCGTTCGTCCATCCATCTCTTTATCCATCTATCCATTTTCTATAACGCTAAATATATTCAGGATCGTGTGGAGATGGAACCGATCCCAATTGACATTGGACGAAAGACTACGCCCGGGATTGGTCGCCAGTACACACACGGCACATTTAGAGGCAAACAAACTTTACACTCACATTCAGGCCATCAGTGAGTGGGCACAATATCCTCTTCTACAGTACAATTAGTAAAAGTGTGGACAAAGTTTTGAATCAAATTTCAAAGATAACAGCGTCAAAACGAATGAGTTAAAAAATAAGGACATCCACACGTTGCCACAGAATATGGCAGTGAGCATTCGCTGCTAAGAGAATCTCACAGTCTGCTCAGCCTCAGACTCCACTGCGTGGTTTCTTTTCAATTCCCCTCGCTCTTTCTCTCTCTCTCTCTCTCTCTCTCTCTCTCTCTCTCTCTCTCTCTCTCTCTCTCTCTCTCTCTCTCTTTCTCTCTCTCTGTCTCTCTCTCTAACTCGCGCTCTCTATCGCTCCCTCTCTCTCTCTCTCTTTTTTTTTATCATGCAGGGCGTTTGGACTAACGTAAGATTTATGAGATCTCACGCTTGCGCGCGCGTGCGTGTGTAAATGTAGAGCGAGTTAAAAGCAGATCACATTCGTTGTTGGCGGTTAAAAAGTGAGGATGAGCTCCGTGTAGGTGGGATAAAGGTGGGAGCCGAAAATGTGCAAGTCTGCCACGTTTTTATTCAACGCAGTCTTTTGTGTCCATTCAGGAATCTGCAAAGACCACGTTACTCATTAACCAAACGTATAATCAGCGTTTTTTTTCTACAACGCGCAACAGCGTGGGGGAGAGACGTGCACCCCGAGGGGATTTACTTGCGCGCCATTGTGAAGTCGCGCCACTGATTGCGAAGAATGGCGCTTGATTTTTGTATTTTTCTTGGATAATTCAATGTAAGAGTGGCGGATCCAACATTTCAGATTGCCCAAGGATTGTTTTTTTTTTCCTCTCCAGACCTCACACAAGGAGATGCATCGAGATGTGATTTTAAAAACTTTTGAACGTACATCGATTGGAAGGGCTATAAATGCCAAAATACCCCGTTCAAATTTGGCTTGCTATAGCACAGTAATAGTTTATTGAGTTCCTATTCGAGCGAAGTTATGATCCCAGTGCTGAAACGTCATTCTTAATGTCGGTTACTGCTGGAATACAACTCATGCTTTTACAGTGGTTACAAGGGTCTGTTTTATTAGTCAACTGATGTACACACGAGCTCGCTTGTTTCCTGTTGTATTTACGATTATCAGATTGTCACGCTTATGTATCCCCACAGCCATTATAAAATTTAACCTCTTTGAATGTACGAATGCAAACATTGAATCCGGATATCTTTATATACTGTATTATATTACTTATTTTACAGTTTCTATATATACATAAATCATATCTTGCAGTTGGGAGCTATTAATGTTTGAAGTCGCTTTAACATTTATACATATGAATAAATTAAAAACTACATATTTACATTTGAGGGTTTTTTTTTTTTTTTTTTTTTTTACATTTTCAACATCCAGTCATCCCGCAAATCGAAATATCACTTATGGCTCACATACATGCACACATTTATAGTCCCAAGTGATGAACTTTGAGGGGAAAAAAAAGATAAAAATACAGCGTGAAACTCACCGAGAGAGTTTCTTCTATGTCCTGGTGTATCGATGGAAATGGGCAGCCTCCACAAATCTCCTAAGATCTCCTGGTGTTGGAGGCAGAGAGTGGAGAAATAGAGGAAGGGGGAAAAAATATGGCATCATAAGGTCTTGCAAATCCAATAGAGAACAAAAACCTTGCGTACTCTAATGGACAGATATCCTGACCTTAAACGATTGCCCACTGTCATATCCCGGAACGAAGCAACATGAGCACATATTGCTGCACTCAGTACTGAAGTGGACTTTATTGATTGTGAACGTTGTATTAATTACATGAAACAAGTGACGCATGTTTAAAAATGTCTCATCGAAAAGCCAGGTTTTATATATATATATATATATATATATATAAATTCGTTTTGTCAAAATTGAAATGTATATGCATATCACGTGTGTTTATTTATATATATAAACGCGATGTGCATATACATTTCAATTCGTTTTGTAAAAACATTCTATATCGGAAAAATAAATGTAAAAAAATTAAATAATAATAACAACAGTGATTTTGAATTATTTCTCAATCCCAGTCAGCCTTTCTAACCAACAGCCGTCTTCGATGTGGAGATATCAGATACGGGCAGGGTGGTCCAGCTGCTTCCAAGCAGATACGCATCCACAGAGGCCATAAATAACGTCACCATTCTTGGGGCTGGAGGCATAAACGAGCGGGCAAATTTACGTTCTTCTCGTTTTTGTAACGCCTCGTGGTGGTCCAACTCGGTGAAAATTGATCATTTTGTTGTTAATTTTGTACGAATGTTTATTAATTGTACAGGATTGTCTACGCTGCAATTTTGCATTGCAAATGTAAGTGATGGGATAAAATGACGGTTCCACTCCGCCTGGAATTTGGCTCCTGACAGCGTTTCCAAAAGTGATAAATCAAAAGCGAGGCTTTTCCTACCTTCATGGTACCAGCACCACTCTACAACCACTTCTGCAAGTCCCTACCTCCACCTAAAAGTTATTTATTGTTTCCGCCCATGCACTCACGCACAGCACTGGCTGTCGTCCATCTCCATCGCATCATCAGCCGGGCTTTCCTCACAGTGTGTCCCCACACTTAGCCCCTCTGGTACGACACAAACTTGGAGACACGAAGCGAGCCGCATGTGCGAGTGGAGAAGTCAAAAGTTGTCCAGAGAATGATGGAGACCCGACTACCTTAGCGAGCTAGCATGTAGGCCGAGACAAAGGATGCGTATAAGGAGGCCGCCTCCGCAATCACAGAATAGCTGATGAGCCAACATTTAAGCAAAATAGGGCACCGAGGCTATTGTATGCCTGTTCAAAAAACACATCTGAATAGATTTTATTCGTAAAGTAACTGTTAGCAACTATTATAGCTAATCTGGCGTCATTTTATTTTTCCAGCAAGCTTTTCTTATATACGTTCAATCTAAAACCGATCCGGTATGTTATGTAATCACATTTTTTTCCGTAGCACGAAATATTGAACGATTGTTGGAGTTGTTGTTTTATCGAATAACTTGCCTTGGATTTGATTATTTCCCGAAAAAGGGATACTTCCCCTATGTACGCCATTTGCGATATTAGTTAAAAGTTTATCTTTTGCGTATAATTAATTCGATAATCTCATAATTTTTTAATAATTAAATAACTTTAAAAGCGATTTAAAAATATAACTACCCGCCATGTTCATTAAACACGTCACTAGATAACTATCGCAGGACGTATCGGATTGCACAATGATATACACGCGCAGCTATGCCGCATGTAGCGTCAATCCTGAAAGAATGAAGCCATATATCTGGTCGACCACTTGGAAATGCTTGCCATCCATTATGGCTTTTTTTGTGCGTGCGTGTCCTCTTCGTTGTCCAATGTGTGTCTATTGTCCAGCAGTAAGTTTGCATACGTGCATGCGTCAGTTGGGCCCATCGTAAACTACTCCTATGTTGAAAATGTTGTCGTAAAAGGGAAATATAGCACTATATTGGTGTATTTTTCAGCTCTGATGTGTTTTTCCAAACTAAACGAATTAATTACTAGCACTAATAGTAAATTAAATAACCCTTCCTTTAATTTCCTATATTTTTAATTGCATTTGAAAAGATGTAATGATCCACCTTGACATAATTATATTGGGCTACCGGTAACTATTTATGAAGCGACCACAAGTTAAGTCAGTGTATACAGTTCCTCCTCCAAAGCAACATTTCTCATCAAGTCCATTTGAAATTTTTGTTCAAGTTTAATGAGGTTGAACAGTCATGCAGCATCACCACTCTGACTAGACACACTGACACACTAAATGGGAAGCGACGACAAGCCTTGCATTGTGATACATTTCTATCTCCTTCCTTCTTCCTCCTGCAGGCAGATGATACAAAAGTGCAAATTTCAACACTGCTTTCACATCACTCCTTCTGTCAGTTTGCTCCACTACATTTTTGGTTGTAACTCAAAGATGTATAGTTTGTTGCTCTTGCATTAGTATGCTATTCCAATCTTTCCATTACTTGATACCTGCTGTTTGTGATTAATAGAGACACATCATTCTGACAAATGTCTATATCGAATTATATACACATTTTGTGAAATTATGCTGCAACAAAATCTAATGTGGGATGTAGCTATGAAACTAGTGATCATGAAACTTGTGTCATAACAAATGCAAATGCAACAGCAGCACACGGCAGGCAACTTGAAAAATCAGCACGTGAATTGAAGCGTGTTTGAGAAAATGTCATCTTTCAGACTCGACTTCACCGAGATAAATTTTGCATCACACAACAATGGCAGTGCCCATTGTGGATGCAAACACGCATTAAAAGATTATGTTTAGCCTACTATAATTTTGGGTTATTGATACGTAATCCAAGGGAATTTGTGAAGTTCAATTGTTAAACCCAAACATACTCAATGGCATAATTTGGTCAAACCTCAAAGTGAATGAAGGGACCAACAAAAAAACGTTTGCTTTCAGCAGATACATGCTCAGCATCTTCAAACACATAATATACCCTGCTAATGCTAAACACGTTTATCGAAGTCTTGAGCAATGTTTTTACTCAGAAGTTCCATGTTGCGTACAGTATTTACTCCTTCCTAGTCGTCGAGAATTTGGCATTCGCACGCATTTAGCAAAAAACGAAGGCTATTTTTGTGACAGGCGCAAATCTAGCACGGTGCAGTGTAAGTCTGCCCTGAGGCATGTTAGACCACGTGTTGGCCATTTCACAAATCAGCTCAATTAAAGGGATACTAAATTTACTTATCCATTTTCATCAATAAAAAGTTAATATTTTGTCTATAATGAATGTGATAACTCCATTATTTTTCATTGTACATTTAACACCTTTAAAAATGCATTTTGCCACTTGCGGTCAACTGATATTGACATCACACGTGCTCAGGGTTCCGGTAAGAAGCAATAACGGTTCATGTGACGTTAGCAAAGATGAGCTTTTAAAAAAAAAAATTTTTTTTTGTGGGCCTGACAATAGCCTCACCAATCAAAGGGACTCCTCACATTCTCTTTAAATGTGGCACACTCTCAACTTGCACACAGAGTGCGGAAAAAGATGATATGTGCGTGACAAGCGCATTGTCATTGCTCTTAGCCTGCTTACGTTGTCACTGCAGCAACGTAAGCAGGTATTGAATAATAAAAATGTATTCAGTAAATTGATTTTACATTGATTTGTCGGTTTTGATACCTGCCTATTCATGAATGAAATACGTGCCTGACAACCACATGTCCACGGACCTTAGAATCTGTCTGCCTGTGCCCCAATCAAATTCACCCAAATCTCGTTAAACTGCCTTTGCCACTATCGAGACTTGGTCCAATGTAGGCGTATCCCGTCGACTGAATTTTTGAAGACAAATCTTTGCACCCAGCATGGCGCACAGTTTTCTGCCAAATTGGCAAAGCGCCACAGCAAGCCAGCATTTACATATACACCGTCTATGAAAATAGAGCCCCATGTGTCACCAACTACATTTTTGCATATTGAATCATTTCAACTCATTTTAGATTAAGTAAAACAACTCCTCAACTCATACGGTGACCCAAGTTGCATTTTCCACTCCAACGATTTTTACATTGCACCTTAGAATGAGCAATCCGTTTACCACCATGAATTTCAAACTACTTTTGCTGTAGGCAAGCGCACAACTCGCCAACAATCCCGGGTCGGATATTCAACCCATCAGCACCTTCCATTGACGAAGAGTTAATCTTTATCTGAGGTGCTAATCTTTAACCTCAAACTCAAAGGAAGCCTTGACATGGGGGGGTGGAGATGGAGGGAAAGAGATGGAGAAAGATAGAAAGAGAATGAGTGTTTTGGGGGTTTTAGGAGGAGTTAGGGTGGGGGTTAAACATGGTCTTGCAGAACATGTGAAGTTTCCGATTCACCGATCGTGTGAAGAATGTAGCAGCACACCATATCTAATAATTACCGACATTAAGTTTGCAATGCGCCAATCTGCTCGTATGAACAGGATATTCAATGAAAAGGAATGCTGTGCAATTTCTAATAGTAATAAAAACAATAATTTGATCAAAACATTTTTGTGAGGTGATTGCACTTTATGGTTGTGCCTATAACTAGCTCGGCGAGGACTATGTGTGATCAGCCAAAGGGGTTAATGCGCTAGCACAGAAACAGAATTCTGTTAAGTGCATCTGGTTTCTCATACTTAACACTGTAGCCTCACTCAAGTAAGTCATCAAGCTGGCGGTTTGGTGTGTCTTCTGAAGAAACATCACATCGAGTGAAGACTAAACTAAAAGCTAAGATTGTCCATAAGTCTCGATACAACATGTATGAAACTACAGTAGCGCTATGAATTTCTCACTTAATTATATTACCATTAACATTATATGACTGATCGATTGAAGTATCGGTCATATAAATCATATTCACAACTACAATGTATTTCCACCAGTGTTTTCCTCAAATTGAAACAACAAAATTGTCATGTGATGAAGTCATGAGGCAGCGCTGGCAGATGGGCCAGCCATATCGTCACAGTAAAAGCGGGAGAAAACTGCTACAAGGTCTCCGTGAGGTCAATGGTGCCTGTCCTATTTCACACACCACCGCCGCATTATTTTGTATAGTTTACCTTCCAAATGCATTACGCCCATATATTGCAACTGATCAAGATGTTTCGAAGAGAAGTGTCCAAAACCAGGCTCTAAACTGCAATTGTTATGCCACGCATAAGAGCCCCTAAAATCTAGAAACGGTCGAACTTGTGACCCCCTTCACACTTGGAAGCACATTGCTGAAATTTGAGGATGGACAGAGGGGGGAGACAAACGGAAGACAAGAGTGTGGTGCAAGTTAAGAGTAAACAATCTTTTCACACCATCATAAATCATTGTGCGGCTTGAAATCTTTTTTTTTTGTTCCCCTTACACCTGGCTGCCAGGTCCCATTTAATGCATCACACACATTCTCTTTCTTCCTCCTCTCCCCTGGTCTTGCTTTCTCGCTCTCTTTCTCCTTCCTCTTTTTATGGGGTGGGGGGGGGGCAGAGAGAGAGAGAGCGAGAGAGAATAGCAGCGAGCCTGCTGACTGTTTGTTACCTATCGTGGGGCATCTGTCTTCATCGAGGGAATCAACTTTTTGTCCACTAGTGGCGCTTACACGTGGGGACGACGCGTGGACGTCTCATTGAGCTCCAGAGGAACACTCATGCAGCACATTTGGTGACAGCGCACGCGGGATCGGCATGCTTCGGAAATCCACACCGGCAGAATAATGACCGAGCATGCAAAACGCACACGCGTGAGCACGACTTACCTGGATTTGCTTTCGGTGAGGTGATGGTTCCCTCGGATCAAGGCTACTCTGAGGACAATTTGAAACAAAAGAGAGCACGGTGTTCTCTTTGGGGAAAGCGTGGATGGATTTTCAGTGCGTATTTCAATGCTCACGCTGCTGGCTGGCATGGTTATTATTCCCAATCGTTCAAAGGCAGATGTGGTCTGCTAAGTCTGGGCCCCTTTTTCTGCTCCCCGAAAAAAAAAAAAGAGGCGCGCAGGCGCTCTGTCTGCGTTCTCTTCCTGCACTGCGTTGCGGGGAGATTACCTCGCTTCTTATTCCCAAAGCATTTGTGCACCAACGAGACAAGATGTGATTAAGACTGGGTCTGCTAAAATAAAACGACTACCCCTACTCGTTCTATATTCTGTAATATTTATTTTTTCTGACAATATCGTCCACTTCTTGGCCATTGCACATACGCGATGGTACAGCAAATTGCTACTAACCTGCTTCTCTTCCTTCACATTTCCTGCGGTGGTTTGGACCCTTCGATTCCGACTTTGCCTATGTGCGAGATGTAGCGAATTGACTGAGTGAACTGTTCCTGAACCAAGGAGCCGACTGAGAGGCCACGAGATGCCTAAGCAGTCGGGGTGAAAGGAGGGGGATTCTGGTTCTTGTCCCTATCCAATAGGGCAGTCTGGTTGAGGTGGGCTATGAGGGGTCAGTGAGGTTCGTTTTGACCTGCCTGTCTGTCCTGCCTGCACGCGGCCCAGATGTTGGATATTACATGGCGTCAAACTGAGAGCAATCAACAGTGGAACAAGGTGGTGGCGAGGGTGGGGTGGGGGTGGGGGTGGGGGGGGCATAGCTGTGTACTTTGAGGAAATTATTGCCGTGCTCCTCCAGCGTGCACTTAAAATAGCATTTTCAGAGTAAAGATGCAATGCAGTTAAATACGAAATTAAAAAATAGGGAGAGAGAGGAAGAGTTTACGACCAGGACTAAGGAAAAAATAAGGGGAGAGGGGGGCGTCAAACGAATGACCAAAATGCTCTTATGCTAGTAGTAAACTCTCACATTTAGCGACTGACCAAATACCATTTTAAAAAGTATTTAAGTTGAAAGGATAGAGTTGCATGCTAAGGAATAGGATCAAATCGGCTTCTAAAACGCGAAGGGTAAAAGAGGAAAGGAAACGCGCGCTTGATATTGTCAGTGTGTCTGTCTTTGTACGTTTTGTGTGTTATCTTCCCACGCGTATAGACTCGCCCCCGCCGCCACAGAAAAAAAAACCCAGACACAACGAGAGCCCAACAAAGATAATAATAATCATTACAATAATAATAATAGAGCAAGATGCAGACTTATATATTTTCAAAAAGAAAAAAATTGCCTGGTTAATTTGGATTTTAACAAATGTAAACGTTTTACTAAGTGTACTTCGAACTCTTGAGTCACTTGCCATGCCCAATTTACGGAGTCTTGTTTTCCTCTTGATTTATGTTTGACTGGTTTTAAGTCTGACGATATTTTATCCTTCCCGTTTGTTTTGGTCTATACTTTCTTTACTTAGATCGAATTATCTGTTTTATATTCATTTCACCAAGCAAATATTTATGTATTTTATATATATATGTGTTTTCTAATTATTTACGCATCACATATCTTTCATGGAAGAATCAAACTACGATGCACCTTCGCCCTGACGCGTTTCGTAGTGCGGTTATTAGTTTAACTTCAGTCGCCGCCATGTGTTTCACGGCAATTATTCCAACTCCCGAACTTGTGATTTGTGGATGCAAGAAGTTGTGAATGGTGATAGACCTTGATGGGGATTTGATAACCCCCTTAGCCGTTTGGTGGATGAAGTTTCTTCAAATATTTGAACTATTTTACGTGGAGATGGCACTATCTATCCAGACCAAACACACTTTAAAAGCAGTCACACATAGTGATAAGATAAGACGAGTGAGCTGCCGCGCCGCGGACTCTGGTGTGCGCTTCTAAGTGGAATATGGCATGCACTTGAGTCTAAAATAAAAACAAATGAAAAATGCACTGGTATATTTCATTTTCATTTTCAATTCTATTCATCAACATCACTCGTGTAGCAAAAATATGTAAGCTATTGAATCATAACATGCAAACGGAATGCTCTCTTCGCAAATGACGCGAGATATATTTTACACGGTGGCAGATAGGAGGACTACAAATTTTAAAAAGCAGCGTCTCGTGCTCCCATCAATGTGTGACGGGAAATTGTGGATCGACTCTAATTCGGTTACAACGAGGTTTAGACTAATGGGATGGGAGGGGCGGGCATAGATCGAGAGGAATCCTCTCAAAATGCTAAAAGCAATCCCAGCCGCATTATTATTGTATTGTATTTACGTGTTATGTTTGATGTGTTTAATGACGAATACGAAATTACGATCGCTGTAAACTCCCAATAATAAATCAACGTGATACTACCCGTTTTGTGCGACTGTTTGATTCTCTGCAGTGGAGACAATGCAAAAATACAATTGAATAAATCCACGCATAAACGTGAACTGCTCCTTTTCTTCGCGCATTTGAGTATAATTTGATCGAGGGTGGGGGAGGGGGTTGAGCAAAAGCAGAGACACGGAGTATCGACATGAATAATGGACAACCGCCTCATCCCCCGTGTAGCCTCGTTTCAAATTTGGGAGTAAACATTCGTTTGGCCACAAAAAAGCACGAGATTGTTGTTTCCGGTCCGTTTTTAACACACTAACACAACATTACACATGCAGGTCTCGGTCATGCACAGAATGTATTTTCTGTATCTTCATTCATTTAAACCCGCGGCCAGTTGGCCATTCGAAGACTTTGTGCAGCTTTAGGAGTGACTTAATTGGACTCGCTCAGGACTCCCATAGCTATGATGAAGTACATGGCAGCCCAGGCTTCCACCGTGCGTCAAATTTAACCTAATTTTCACTTAATTGCTCACCACAGAAATTCAACACTGAGCTCCGGCTCCCAAGAAAAAAAAAAAGCCCTTTGAGCTAATCAAGTGCAGATTTTCAAAAGGCACGGGGCGTGTGGAGAGACATGGGACAAAATGAAGGCATACAAGCAGGATCGAGGGGGGCTGGGGGGTGAGAGAATTGGAGATCCGAGAGAGGAGCCAATCTCCGCTGCTCTCCAGTGTATCATCGCTCCATCGGCCGTCATTTCCTCCACAGCATCCCTTCACGATTTATCGCATGCAACGCCATAAACAACAGCACACCCCTAACAAACATACAATGGCAGGCGCGGCCGCACGCTGACACCCAGCTTCACTATAAATCAAGAGAAGTAGCTGGCTGCTGGCTGACAGGGAGAAAAAGCAGAGGGAGAGAGAGAGAGAGAGAGAGTAAGAGAGAGAGAGGATGTGAGGGGAAAGGCAGAGAGGGAGGGATGGACAGAGAGAGGAATGCAGAGGCAGACAGGAAGTGATGGGAGGAAGATGGAGAAGAATATAAAAGTGCTTCTGAAGATATAAACAGCCATCGGCTCACATTGATTTCAAACCGCTTATGATGATGATGGTGGTGATGATGATGATGGTTGAGGGGAGGATGCTGTGTAAATAAACAACACGATAGCAACATGCACGATGAGGAACAACATCACCATTGTTTTTTTGGGGGGGGGATATTTACCAAGGTGTTTAAAAAAAAAGCCTACGAGCCAGTGAGATGGATACAGGCGAGGGTAGTGCAGCGTCGAAGGAGCGTGCTTTCTTCGCCCACCCCCCCAACGCAGGTCCTCTGTCTTCCGCAATACTCACGTTGTGTCCACAACGACCCGCAAGACGCACACCCGTCCAAATTTGTTATATTGCAGCCCCTTTTCTCTCTCTCGCTCTCTCTCTCTCTCTCTCTCTCATTTTCTCTCTCTCTCTGTCTCTCTCTCTCTCTCTCTCTGCTTTGGGGGGTGGGTGGCTCGTGTTCCCCCCCCCCCTTTTTTTTGTTTGAAAGGATAGTTTAATTTTCCACGACACTAACACGCAGCAGGCGAGGCACCTTTTCTTGGTGTTATATTTCTGACAGATAAATATAGATTCTGCAACCTCGACAAATGTGACACAGATAGGGGAGTCGCAGTGTGTGCGCCTGTTCCGCGTGGCATTGCTTGTGAATGCTCCTTGAGATAAAAATGGAAAATCCAAACGATAATGGAGCGCCTGTGATCACGTTTCAGTGGGAGGTTAAGAAACGGGGAATTAAACATTTTACTTAGTACTCCTTTAAAAAAATGACTGCGTCGCTTTGTTCTTTATCAGACTTCAGTATCATTCCACGGTCCGTTTTAGATTGAGCGGAAGAGGAAGTCTCTGAAATCGCTCTCGCTTTTATCTAAAAATATCCGTTTGAATGTGAAATAATTGTTATTGTGACGTTGCTATTGTTCATCTTTGTCTTTTATAACAATTCTGGTGCATTATCACAAAACACTTCAGTGTCACGAACACTACATCATGCTGAATTGTTAAATATTTACAAATATGTAACGTATGCGTGTTTTTTTCCGTTAGAAGACGTCTCTCCTCTCTGACTAAAATTAAAAATCCTGCATTTTCAAGTAATTGACTAACCGTTACTATTGAAAACCCTTTAACCCATTTAGAGGCAGCGGACTGCAAGTATTATTCAAGACTAAAATAAGACTCCAATTAATCTTTTTTAGAAAACAGTGAGCTGTATTTGGGTGTTGAACAAAAAGAAGATAGTCGGAGAATGTCAAATAAACATCAGCGAGACAAAAACCTCCGGCCGCTTGGCCGTGCGGGGCCGCAACAAAGGAATCAAATTGGTTTTGCCCTTGTGTGTCTCGATGGTTTGAGAGTTTTACTGCATGCAACATTGGAGCATGGGAGAAAAGCTCATCTTGAAACTTCTTCAAGGTCAAACAAGAGCGTCTATCATAAGCATAATTTCTACCGGAAACATAAGAGCCAACCAAGTCAAACAATAAATGTGAACATTTTCGTTCGAACACATTTATATTCCAGAATGGGGGGGGGATTGCGCAAAAAAACCCAAACATATTCTGATAATAAGAATGAATGTTTATATAAATCCGTTTAATTAAAGGCTCACAAAGAGCAATATGGCACTTTTCTGTTCTGCCCACAAGAAGATTGAAATCAAGCATTTGCCGTGATGATGATGGCGTCTGTAATGATGGCCATAAATTATAGCACTACGGAGAGTGAACAACAGCTAAGATAAGCATGCGGCAGAGGAACCTGGGCGGACTGACAACGGGTATACGAATTAGCGTTGCAAATGTGCCACATAGCCACACGGAGAACCGAAGCAACACAGCATCAATCCCCTAAAAAAGAAAAAAATCTAATAAAACCAAATCACGTTGCTTGTCTTAAAAAACCAAGTACTGAAACGTAATAGAGTGGCCTTGTTCTTCTATGCGTTCATTTTACACAATTAGCTCGCTGTTAAGTTTGAATTCAAGATAACAAAAATATTGTCTGCAGCTCCGTCAGAATGTCGTTCTTTGATGACAATGACAAAGTCATAATTTTTGGTTTTAATATATGTAATGGTACTCATGGTAAATGCTGAACATGACCAAGCGTTCACAAGGTTTAGAATTATGCGGTCATGTGGAGTATACGTGATGGATTAGGGCAGCTTGAGTCTTCCTTCTCGTTAAACATTAACCTGTCTTTTAGAGCACATAGACAAACTAAAAATATTTTTCGTTACAACGATGAATGAATGAAATTAATTATTGCCTGAGACGCTAATTGGATTTCTGTTGATTATTATTATTATTATTATTATTATTATTATTATTATTATTATTATTATTATTATTATTATTATTATTATTATTATTATTATTATTATTATTATTCAACAATGAAAACAGCGTTAACAGAAGCAGATTGATTTATCAAGCTCTGACATCTATTTTCTTTTTTTTCTTTTTTTTTTACTGCCGCTCGTAAATCTGTCTCGAGTCACTACAACGGCTTTTTAAAATATATTGCAGGGCGCAACCCGTGAGGTCTTCCCCCGCAGGCGGGTTTCATGACATGTGCGGGCTAGTGGATGCACAGAGGGGGGGGGGGGGGGGGGAAGCCTCCGAAAATCAGTCCAACATGACTGCAAAGAACATGATGGACAATAGTTGAGTATTGACCATTCGTTCCCACACAACAGTCTTTGTCAAATGAAGATGTACCAAGCCAGAGTACCCCGAAGTGGAGAAACGCAATACTGTAGACACCGTCAACGTCAGAACTGTGACAGACATGGTAATGTCACGATCACGATGCTGTATTAAGTACGTTTTTCCGGTGGGAAGATCACAAATATTTGTTAAGTTAGTAAATGTGTTCCATGTAGATGACGAATTAAGATGACACTCTATAAATCCCCCCAAAAAAAACAACCGTGTTAAGATCCTGCTGAAACATCCCTCCATCAGCTATTTGGAACCTTCCAAATATCTCTATGACAGTAGCAGGCATGATGAGAAGAAAGACGCTTCAGCAGAAACCACAGGTCAGCGAGAGCAAGTCTGCATGCCTCACCCTTGTGATTTCATGCTTTCATGATGTGCTAATCCAACACTCTGGCAACAGTACATAAACAAAAACCTACAAAAAGGATGTGTGTGTGGGGTGGGGTGGGGGTGGGGGGGGAGGCAACACAGTGTGTAAGATTGAAATATATTTGTTTGTTGCCCTTTATGGCTGTGAATCCATCCATCCATCCATCCAACCATCCATTTTCAGAACCGCTTTATCCTCACTCGGGTCACGGGGGATGCTGGATCCCAGCTGTCTTCGGGCAGTAGGCGGGGGACACCCTGAACCAGTTGCCAGCCAATCTCAGGCCACACAGAGACGAACAACCATCCACGCTCAAACTCACACCTAGGGACAGTTTTGAGTGTTCAATCAGCCTGCCACACATGTTTTTGCAATGTGGGAGGAAACTGGAGTACCCGGAGAAAACCCACGCAGGTACAGGGAGAACATGCAAACTCCACACAGGGAGCCGAAGTTGGAATTGGCCACATGGATAAAACACATCTCATAAGACAGTTTCTTTTGTCTTCAATACAACTTCACAGTAGATTGAGGATTAAAACATAATATTGATGTGGAAATTTTACCTTTCATGATAATCTATTGGTCATACCACCCTCAAATAGAAACGGCACTTTCTTTTTAAACTACAAAATTGGCAAAATGGTTTTCCATGACAGATATCCGTTCAAAATAAACACAAATAAAGAATACTTGATGCAGCACATTAAAACAACCTTCTGCACCACTGCATGCTGTACACTTAAAATCGGTCAATATTGTGCGAAATAATTGATTGGATCGGCGAAATAAAACATGACAGCTAACACAACCTTGATTACTCCAGGGGTGTTCTGTGCTGCCATGGTGAATGGAGCTTCAGACATCATGTGACTATTGCTGAGTGCATTTGTTTACATAACTACATTGACAGTGTATTTGGGGCCGCAACACCAGTCCTTGGTGTTGCGGATAAATGCTATTTTTATCGCTGATCTCCATTGATAGTCCTTATCAATGGAGATCAGCGATAAAAATAGCATTTATCCGTCAACATTGCATCCAAATGATTTTACATCTCACTTCGATGGCAAGGACATAATCAGATACATGCACAAGCTGGGAAGGTTGGACATTACGTACTGATTTATCAAACATCAAGAGTGCTTTTTTTTCCCAACTATCGCGATGGCAGAAAGGGAGAATGCTCCAGACGGATCTGCACTACCCACCCATCCATCCAATTTCAACACGGCTGATCCTGTACAGCAGTGGTCCTCAACCCCCGGGCCGTGGCCCGGTACCGGTCCATGGCCCGGTACCGGTCCGTGGGTGATTTGGTATTGGGCCGCATAGAAAAAATAAATAATGTACATGACTTCCGTTTTATTCATTACGGAATCTGAAAGATTTTTTGTTTTGAAAAATTACTGGATTCTCTGTTACATCCGTCTACAGTATGTCACTCATGACGTCATGACATCAAGGTGCGCTTCTCAGTCACATGATAGGTTACCGCTAAAAGGAGCTAGCAAAATTAGTAAAAAAAACAAAACAACGTCTTTGGAAAATTTCTTTGGGAAGGGGAAAAGGCCCAGCCAGGAGATAGAAGAGGAGCTTACGACTTTCAAGAAAAAAGAAGGCTACATTTAATTGACAGCATCAGGAGTCCTACTTAAAATACGGATTTAACGGGAGATTCCCACGCACCGAGCCTATTTTCCATAATAAGCGGCGTGGTGAGTCGTATTTTTCATGCACTTTGTATTTGCGGTGTATCTTATTTTCAAGGCACATTTAAACGTTACCATAGTCACCACAGAGTGTTGCGGCCAGATAGGACATTCCTCATGTCATGATTCGTGTTTATTATTATGTTTAGAAAATACCACAGGTTTCATGCAGGTCATATCATATTATTTTGTTGTATTTATCCGGGCTTAAAGGCCGGTCCCTGAAAATATTGTCTGACATTAAACCGGTCCGTGTGGCAAAAAAGGTTGGGGACCACTGCTGTACAGGGTCGCAGTGGTGTTGGAGTCTATCCCAGCTGACTTTGGGCGGAAGGCGGACTACAACCTGAACTGGTCACCAGTCAGTCCCAGAGCACACATAGAGACGAACAAATATTCCCACACGCGTTCCCACCGTCACTGAGTGGGAACCGATCCCACGCTTCCTGCATGCAAGTCAGGCGAGTGTACTGCTATACCATCAGTGCCTTCTGCAGTACCCATATATCTGCAATTATCTCATGTTTCCCGTCTCACAACGCAGATAAGTGCATGCGATCATCCAAAAACTTGGAAGGTTACAAATTTGTACAACTGCTCGTAAAAAGTATTGTTTATGCGACTGTTGTTGGTAAGTTATTAACTGTGTAATATAAAGCGTAGCACCACAATGTAAATTTTTGAAACAAATATAATAAATAAAAGAGACAATGTCCCCCGCGTGTGGTAAGAGGCTAGCTTCACGCAGGCTTTGCGTTATTGTTATTAGGTATGTTAGCATCTGCTGATTCAGGCACCGTGTATCAAGTGCCGGAGCCCAATCACGTCTTTCAAAATAATTTAAAAATAAATAACTACATAATTAAACTCCATCTACATCAGTAACTTATTCAGTAGTTGACACACCTGATACAAAGTGATCGGTACACAGGCGAGAACCATCACTATGAGTAGGATCTCACATCTCCGTCTTTTTCTTGCCCGTTAAATGACTGCTATCCATTGGCTGTGGTGGTGTTGAGTACTCAGAGAAGTGACTCATTTATATACTGCCAAAATGGTGTTGATTATATGTGATGCAGTGCACTGCATATACTATTGAACAGCAACAACAGAGCCAAAGGGTTTTGAGAATTAGCTTACTTCGACCTATACACGGCTGGTAAAAAATGGACAAACAATCGTAGGGCAAAATAATCATTGCAGTATGTGAGCGCCAGGACTTGTACAACACAGCCAGATTCTAACAAGAGCCAAACAAGAGCATGCGTTGGCTACTTGGGATGGCTGGTAAGTAAGCGTATAGACTTGTTTACAAGTGCTGACCCAAGATAGCACTTTTCATCCATTATCCGAGCTGCGTATCCTCATAGTTTTAACAAAAGCCTCGGACACCCGAATGACTTGTGATGTTCATGCATTTTGTTTTCATTCATGTCAGAGAAGGATATGCTGTCAACATTACATCTAATGTTTATCAAGGTTTTTTGTTGGGGCGAGGAATTTGGAGTTTTAAACGATTATTCATTCGAATGGATTGTTGCTATGGCAGGCGTAGACTCTAAAGCAGGGGTGTCAAACTCATTTTGGTCGCGGGCCACATTGTAGTTAGAGTTTCCCTACGAGGGCCGTTATGAGTTTTGAGAAACCATATAAATGTTTAATCCCCTCCATACATTCATTACATAAACAGTGCACAACAAATTGAGGAATAACTAGTTTTAAAATCAGAAGTCAAGAATAATGACTGTTATTGTGGATTACGTGTGACAATTTGAAATGTTGGTTCAGACTAGCAAGCGTCGTGGAATTTGACATGCTTGATTTGCTTTCGCGGGCCACATAAAATGATGTGGCGGGCCAGATCTGGCCCCCGGGCCTTGACTTTCACACCTGTGCTCTGAAGTAAATATACAAGTTGTTGAAACAGATATATTGCTCCATCTTCAGATCAAAATAGGTGAGAGAGAGAGAAAGAGAGAGAGAGAGAGAGAGAGAGAGTGAGAGAGAGAGAGAGCGAGGGAAATACACATAAAAAATAAAAATAAAAAACAACCCAATTCAGGCAGTTTTATTTACTTCCTGTGGTGGCCTGTAACCTCTGCTCATATTTGCAGCCACATGTATAGAGGAGCCTCTGCCAAATACGTCCATCCATCCATCCATTTTCCGTACCGCTTCATCCTCACTAGGGTCGCGGGGGGCGCTGGAGCCTATCCCAGCAGTCTTCGGGCAGTAGGCGGGGGACACCCTGAATTGGTTGCCAGCCAATCGCAGGGCACACAGAGACGAACAACCATCCACGCACACACTCATACCTAGGGACAATTTAGCGTGCACAATGAGCCTGCCATGCATGTTTTTGGAATGTGGGAGGAAACCGGAGCACCCGGAGAAAACCCACGCAAGCCCGGGGAGAACATGCAAACTCCACACAGGGAGGCCGGAGCTGGGATCGAACCCGGTACCTCTGCACTGTGAAGCCGACGTGCTAACCACTGGACTACCGGGCCGCCCCTGCCAAATACGTATGCCGGTTAAAAATGGGGCAACTCTTTGTGAAAAACTGCATGAAAATAGTTGAATAAAATAGTTGAAGGACAATGTTCCTCAGCATACAATTGCAATAAAAATAAGGATTGCATCATTTATGGTCCAAAATATCATCCAAAAATACTGAGAATTTGGATCATCACTGCATGTAAGCGGAAAGGCTGAAAACCAACATGGAAAACCTGTGAACCTCGATTCTTCAGGCAGCACTACATCAAAAAGACAACATCAATGTGTCAAGGATATCACAACAACAGTGGTTCAGGAACACTTCATAAAACCAATGTCAGGAAATACTGTTGGGCGCTACATCCGTAAGTGCAACTTAAAACCACTCTGCAAAACAAAAGCCATTTATTCAACAACACCCAGAAACACCGCCGGCTTCTCTACGACCGAGCTCACCTAAAATGGACTGATTCAACGTGGACAGGGTTCTGTGGTCTGACGAGTCAATATTTCAAGTTGTTTTGGGAAATTGTGGAAGAGAGAAAAGGAAAAGAATCACCCATACTGTCATGGATGCAAACTTCAAAACCCAGCATCTGAGGCTGTGTTCATCTCAATGGCACGGGTAACTTCTGTGAAGGCACCATTGATGCTGAAAATTATGTACAGGTTTTGCAGAAACATATGCTGCCCTTCAAGCAATGGCTTTTTAATGGACAACCTTGCTTATTTCAGCACGACAAAGCCAAACCACATTCTGCATGTGTTACAACAGCATGGCTTTTTAGTAAAGAGTGCGGGTTCGAGACAGGCCTGCCTGCAGTCCAGACCTGTCTCCAATATAGCACAGTGGTAGACATGACCTTGTCCCAGCTTTTTGGGAATGTGTTGCAGCTGTAAAATTCGAAGTTTATGATTACACTCAAACCTCGGTTTTCGAACGTCTCGGTTCTCATCCGATTCGGTTTTCGACCAAAAATTTCCATTTTTTTATGCCTCGGATGACGAACAAATTTCGGTTCTCGAACAAACTGATCGCTTGATATATCCATGCAGAAGACTCTACCCTTGTGGTCCTATTATTTTTCTTATTGTTATTTATTGTTTATGTTGGTATTGCTTTTTTAATTGTCTTATTTTTTAATTGTCTTATTTGCATTGTTCAATAGGTATCCATGGACAGCAACATGTTTCATCTGTGTTTTTGTCATTATTTAATTATTAAATTAAATTAAATTGAGTTAAGTACTTTATCTCTATAGGCTACCATCGATGTCTATTTTTTTTAATTTATTTTATAATAAACAATGTATATTTGTGTGGGTGGATATTTATACATCTTGCCGTTTCACTGTGACCTGAATCTAACCCCTCCAGTGGTGATTGTCTTCCATAGCAGTTTGTCTCTGACTGCCCGAGGTTTACAGTGCCCTAAACTCGGCATGTTATGACTAAGAGGCCAGGGGGCTCGGGAGGTCTGGGAATGTCCGAATGAGCGGAGGATGCAGAGCCCTTGCGAGGTTAAAGCGAGTAACAGAGGGAGGGGGGAGAACCACAGGTCAGCCTCTTGCTTCAGAGTCACTCGACCTCATCGGTCAGAAAAACGTGTCCCCTGTTTGAACCCACTCTGGCCGCGGCCCCGTACGACCATCAATCCACACCACACTGTGCTGCCTTTCGTTATAGTAGTTGCATATTTTTCCATTTGTTTCTCTCGCTTCTCCGAGCATTAGAATCGAGCTGTGTCTTCCATCCCCTGGAGACAGACCGGACCTTCGGTCCTTTTTATTTCCAATTCTGGTCAGATTAATTTCTTTTGGGGTCAAGCAGCACCTCTGCTCAATAGATAACAAGCCCGGCCCGCGATCGTTTGCAGCCATTAAAAGACTCAAATAAAAGCAGCACAGAAAGTAACCATTTTCACCCTGCCCAATGTCCTTATCAATTTTAAATTATTTAAACCATATATATATATATATATATATGTGTGTGTGTGTGTGTGTGTATATATATATATATATATTTATATATATATATATATATATATATATATATATATATACAGTATATATATATATTTATATACACACACACACACATATATATATACACACACACACAAAGTAGCAGTCAACCCGATACATTTTATTCAAATGAACAAGCAATAAATGGCATACACGGACTAAAAAAGATATTTAACCATCTACAGACCCATTGCGTGACAAATAGAAGTGACACATGTAACATAAGCACAAAAGGAAAAAGAAAACAACAACAACAACAACACAGGCCGCGAGCTGTTCCATTGATGCGCGCGCACACGCAAACTACTGCGGACGCGCGCACGCGAACCCAAAGCCCCCACGGCCATTCCTCTCATTCCACCAAATGCGCACAGGCAATAAAACCATTAAAACGCCACGGTGCCGTCACTGTACAAGCAAGGGAGCCACCATACAAAAGAGGAGATGTGAAATTGCATTTCCAGGCCTTACCTTGAAAAGCACCTCGTTTATGAAATTCTTCGCCATCTTCCAGTTTTCCTCTCCGCGCCTTCTTTCCAATGAGTAGGAAAACGGTTGTTCTTTCTTATACTCTCGAAGGGCGTAAAAGTAGCCCGTGAATGAGTGGGTAGGGGAAAAAAAGTGTTCTTTCTTGAGTGTTAAGTGTGTGTTGGAGCTAGATGGGGGGGGGGGGGGTCTTCCAAGATGTTTTCTTTCTTTTTTTCTTCATCTCCTCTGTTCCTTGGCCCCTCGCACCTCCTGACAGAAGGGGCCTTGGAGGAGGCTGCGAAATGACAATAGGGGGGGAAAAAGAGGGTTTAAGAAGAACAAGTGATTAATGATTATTTCTTGTATAATTCTCACATTTTTCTTGTCGGAGCCTTCCTCTCTCATGGTGGGAAACTTTTCACAGGGCAAGGGCATCCTCACTAAAATACTCCTCCATTAAAAGAAAGCAACAGAAGGTCCGCGGCTGTTATGAGGTTGAAAACGAAAGCTGAGGCTTCGACGCATCTTAATGCACTATATGGGAAACCACACAGATGCTCATTTATTTTAAGATTGAATATATCGAGGTGCGGGATTGTGAAAATATATTTTGACAATATGGTAGCGTGTATTTTACATGCATTGGTTGAAAAAACAAATCGTCAAGTGACTGACAATATAACCATCTGGATTCTGGTACATGTTTTCGATGTTTTGTCAACTTAGAAATTTATGTGGATCCAAGTGATTTTATTTCACGCAGCCGCTTGCCGAAAATTTCAACACACCATTTTTTTTCAGCGAGTAGAAGTAAAAGTGAGTTTTACACCAGCCCCGTAGAATGCATGAAAAGTAATTGAAGCGAAGCGCTGTCGTTAGTTTGCACGTTCAATCCGTTGTCCCACAGGCGTAAAAAGCTGGAAAAGGGACAGGCAGGTGCGTCGAGATGCAAGCGGGACCCAAGCACAAGGGACACTATTCTAATTTGTTTTCTTGGACATTTTGAACACATGCGTGCTGTTTGATACGGGGCGGGATTTTTTTCACGGTGCAATGGGCTTTCATAAATGGAATAAAATAGATAAATGGGCAAGGGGAGTCTCTTTGGCAAGGGGCCCAGGGAGAAATCAGCCAACGTGTAATGGGGAATCTTCTCTGGGCCGAGGAATACGAGAGGGCCAATTTGGGGGGCACATTTTTTTTAGTTTAAAGTTCATCGCGAGGAGTGCTATTTTCTCGCCCCGCACCCTCTCTTGCGCTTTATTTTTCGATACCTGCTCTTGAAGAAAATGAAAATTAATACGGGAGCCGAGCCTTACAAAAGAAGTCATTCGTCTTGTTGATTATCTATTTGCTTGTCAGGGTTTGAGCTATGGCGCCGACACTCTCCCTTTTTTACATTATAAAAGGAGAAAAAAAAATACGACACACGCGCTCACACAACACTGATGCCGGGAACAAGAATAAACAGCTGTGCCTAAATTCCCTTCATTAACGCATCCAATACCACAACCAAATTATTATTATTTTAATTATTATCCAAAGCGAAATGGAAGTACAGTCGCTCGGCCCCACATCCACCGTTCAACGTGCCGCACGCTGCCGTTAAATTAACCGGGGAAAGGGGGGGGGGGGGCAGTGGGACGGGTTATGATTTAAAACGAGATTACAGGACGTAATGTACCAAGATCACGAGCGGCAAGGTAAAATTAATCATCGCCAGCCCCTGATTTCTCAAGACAACTCGCATTTTGTGTTTGTGGGGAACACGGAAATCATATTTGAACAATGCATTGTATAGTATGCATTGTAGACACATTGTTCAGCATTGCATTTAATAACAGCTGTCAAGGTGAAAGCGAAGTTTATTCCATTAAAAAAACAAAAAACAATATGAAAATGATCAGGGGAAAAAATATCAGCAGATAACATAAAGTTTGAGAGAAAAATTGAGGATATTGGAAAACAACGTACTTTCAGACATGTATTTATTTTGTATTTACAAATTGGTAAAACAGCATATGAACACATGTGCAGCATACATATTGGTGAGGTATAACACGTTCAACAGTGTTATTATTATTATTATTATTATTATTATTATTATTATTATTGAAGATTTTAAAAAAAGATCTTTGGAATGCAAAAAGAATAACTTATATTAAAAATAACACTTCGGAAAAATGATCATATAAGGGCAGGGGAGAGAATGTGTGCGCGATGTATCCAACAAATCAGTCAGGCATGCAACATAAGGCTTTTTTTTGGGGGGGGGGGGTTGTTGATGTCTCTGAATAGACCCAATGTGCCATTATTAGGCCATACGTTTTGAACATTTTCAAGGAGCTGATCCCAGCATTTTATTGCAATTATTATTTGATACAACACGTCATAATACTGAAATAAGAATGCTTGATCTAAAGAAAACGTTTTAAAAGTGCAGCTGAGGTAATATTGTATCGCGTTTTACTTGTAGTGCGTACTTGGGATATATTACGAATACACAAAAAAACAAACAAAAAAATCCTTTGGACTTAATTCAAATGTGCATCGGTTGCATTTATGTGTTAAACTCACATAGATCCGTTTATTATTTTAAGGAAAAGGGGAGGAATAACGTCAATTTACCACATCGCAATCATTTGCAACCGAAAATATATATATTTTTCGGTCTTTAAGTTTCTGGCATCCAACACTGTTATAGCCCTATAGTCGTCATGGCTATTCATGCTAATTATTAAAATGAAATGAAACATTCAAAAATCTCCGTTTGGTCAATAAATACCATTTACATGTTGATCGCTTTGCTAATAAAAGTATTTCATTGTGGAAGCATTAAGGGAAGAATGCCAGCCAGAGATCGGCATGTTTTATTGTATGTATGTATGTATGTATGTATGTATGTATGTATGTATGTATGTATGTATGTATGTATGTATGTATGTATGTGTATATATATATATATATATATATATATATATATATATATATATATATATATTCTGTATATACACTGAGAGAGAGAGAGAGAGAGAGAGAGCGAGAGAGAGAGAGAGAGAGAGAGAGATGTAAAGATAAGCTGTTACGTTGTGGTTTAGGTTAACGACTGGCAAAACGATAGAATCGCGTTGAATCCATTCCAGTGAATGGGTGCTTTCATTCAGTTTTATAACCACAGCATGAACATGACTAATTGTTATGAATTTGACGGTATTAAAGAGGAAAAATAGAAAATGATGTGTTTCTGTAGACAAAATAAAACCCACACTTGGATAAACGTGCATTTGACACAAACTATTTTTTTTAAATGATGTGTCGGAAATTTAACGTGGGACATCTTGGTCGAGTGTTTTTGCGTTCGGTGAACTCCCGTTTGTCACATGGCCATAACATCACTGACAATGCACAGGCTAAACAGGCTAACAAGTCAGTAAAGGTTAATCAGGTCCACAGTTTTTATCTACAGCTTCGTTGTTTTGGACGGCAGAAATGCAGCAAAGAACAGATGGGCTCAATTTCTATGCGTGGTCAGGTGGAGCCAGTTAAAGCTTGGGCGTTCGTATTATTCCCAGAGCGGACCTTGGTGTTGGGCAATTTATGATCCTTCTTCCATTTCATTCGTCTGTTCTGGAACCAGATTTTGATCTGGCGTTCTGACAGACACAATGTGTGCGCTATCTCCACCCTGCGCCTGCGCGCCAGGTATCGGTTGTAGTGGAACTCCTTCTCAAGCTCCAGGACTTGCTGGCGGGTGTAAGCTGTCCGAGAGCGCTTCAGCTCGCCTCCTGTGTAGTTTGAACTCACTGTGAGAGAACAAAGTAACGTGTTACTATATTTAAAACTGCCACCACCACCATAACAACAACAATAATAATAATAATAATAATAATAATAATAATAAGCCTATTCAGGGACGAGCGCTGCAAATGAGCTTTTTCTATGATGCAGATATCAGATTACTGTGTTACAGTTTGTCTATTATTCTGTGTGTGTGTGTGTGTGTATGTATATATATATATATATATATATATATATATATATATATATATGCTATTGTATCGCTACTATTATATAATAGTAATAATGACGGGGGGGGGGTGCATTTAGAGCCTCATACGTAATTGCCACTATTCTAGGTGTTATTCTAACCGCATGTGTAAACTGCATTTCAATTGCAGAGGCGGGATTGCCACAACATGCATCCCAAAAATGTTTGAATTCGTGGCAATAAAAATATTATTATTCTAAATATTAATAATAGTAGCGTTAATGGTCACGATTTCATTTCTGTTGTGAAAAAAAAAATGCTTTTGTCAACACGCTATTACGCCTATGTGGTCACGTGCTCTGTAATGCCCCCAGGCAAGCAGACCGCCCCCTCCCCCGACACGGTAACAAAAGATGTAATTTGATAGAAAAAGAAGGCCAAATGTCGGCTACATTTGTGGTTGAGAGTTGCGCCATTTGGTCACGATATTTCACGTTAAACGTTAATGGGACCAACAATGGTAGCGATCAAATGAGGGAACGTTTCTTTCCCACGTCGACGTAGCCGCAATCCACTGCAAGCTTTGGGCGTTGAGTGACTGCCTTGTATCAACAGAGCATAGAGGCGGGGTGCGATCACGATTGAATAAACCTCTAAAATAGCACCCACAAAATTGTTTAAAATCCCATTATTGCTTGTATCTGCACTGTGTCCAACATACCCGTGTACGTTACTGATTCAAATTGTCTTTACATCGTCGACCGAACGAGCCGTGTACAGCCAGCCAGGCGACGACAACACTGAAAAGATATAATAGATGGTGGTATTTGCCTTTGCATTAGTGTTTTACGGCGGGCTCCATAAACAGGAATATTTCAGCTGCCATAAACCGCCCCCCCCCCCCCCTCTCCCAGTCCCCGGAACACGGAGAGGAGAAGGAAGGCTCGACAGTGTGGAGCGCACGGTTTATACAAACCTACCACTTAAAATCAAATTACCAAAGCATAAAACCTAACTTATGAGTTCAGTCTGGGTTGTCATAAAGCAAGGACTCGAGCCTGAGATCGGACTTCAAAAAGGCACCTCGGCGTAGAGGTGTAATAAAAATTTATGGAGGGTGTAATTATGTTGGCCGTGCAAACAGACGATCGTAAATCTCCAAGGACTAGTCGAAGTCTAACCGAGAGGAAGCCGTAGATTGTGACCGCGGACACCAAGACGACGGCGTGAATTTCGACTGTCGAGCCAAGCGAAGGGAGAAGAAAGTTTGTGTGCAACACTTACCAATGTTAACGTGGACTTTCCTCATCCACGGATACACCACGGGGTCCTTTTTAGTGTTTGCGGGGGAAGATGTGTTTTGACTGTGAGGCGGCTGCTCGCGCGACTGAGGCGGAGGCGGGCTGGGTGTCACCGACACCCGGTCGACTTCGACTCCAATCTGGGGAATGACGAGGCCGCGGGGGGGCATCACCACCGAGGCGGGCTGCCCTTCGCGCGGACACTGCGCGTACTGCGACTCCGCCAGCTGCCGGTGATGCCGGTGATGGTAGAGAGTCGAGTCCGGTTGAAAGGCGGTGGTCTCGTGTCTTTGGGAACCGTAATAATCCGGAGAGTTGCTGGGTAGATAGTCGCTATGTGAGTACTCTTCGCACGGTGGGAATTTGGGATCCACATAGTTAGAGTTGATCAAATAGGAGCTCATGGCCATTAATGCCACTCTTTATGTGGAATCGAACCTAATATATTACTAAAATTTATATCGCATCCCTTTACTCGGCGGTCATTCCTGTTCCGCTGAACCCTCCTACTTTTTCTGTCAAGTGAACAAAGTTAAACGGCCACGTGACTGGAGCGAGCCAATAGAACACGAGCAGGACGCGCCGCGGACAAGGAAATGCAGGCATGAGTGTACACACGGCCCCACACGCGCGCCCTTGTATGCTCTCGTTTTGTGTGCAGTCACAAACAAGTCTTCCGAACACTTTCTCCGTCCCCCCCCACGCCCCCCCCCCATGTACTCGCCGCCTGACGCATGCTGCCCTGCGACCTCCCACCAACACGACATGCCTCGAAACTATAGGCAGAGAAGCATAACAATAATTGATCACCGTTCTGATTTCATGAAATCACGACTTTTCATGAAATTCTTGGAAATCAAATACGATCAAATGAAATGTGACAATCATTCCTTGAGTACGTATTGTCCATGTGACTATCCTATATTGATTATAATTATAATTCATGCTTTTTAATTCAGCGATGTCGGTGAGCGACAATGTCAGTGGACGTTGCTGTGAAAACCAAATCTGTCTGCAGTGTGAGATTGATGGAAAAATGCATCGGCCGACAAAGGTTACACTCCTTAATTCCAAAACCACTATCGCAGACATTTAATTCGCAACAAGGAGACATTCGTTCCGTACCTGCAACACTTAAATAAAGCCATTGTTTAATTTTGTTGCTGTTCACGTGTACACACACGCACGCACACACACGCGCACGCATATAGTAATGATAATATCACTGACCACACATCATAGCCCTCCAACTTCAACCGCAAGATTTGCCATGGGACTATTAAACTTTCAGCAATTAATATAGTCATAAATGACCTAATGCTGAATGATCATGTTCACGTAGATTGATTATAAAATCATATGCTCCTGATGCCACATTTATAGACTTCACATTATAAATGCATAGGCCTATAACAACATGGAATGTCAATGATTGTAGAATAATAGGCGATCGTATTTTAATGTGTCTCCAAAGGCTATTTCATATCACATGATGGAGACATCGAAATCTTTTGTTTCAGGAAAATTGACAGTTCAGAGCGACGACCCCCCCACCCCCCCACCCCCTCCCACACGCTCCACACAAGCACAAAAACGAATCCCCTTGACGAGCAATACAGTCAACCGCACCATTTTTCAACTGAGGAGAAATCATTAACAAAGAGAGTCCAATTCTACTATAGGGGGCGGACCGTAGAATGCTAAAGTGGGGTCCAATCGATTTTTCTTTTTTTTTCTTTTTGAAGACTAAGAAGGAACAAGAACAAAACTTGACCATTCATTGACAAAACACGACCCTTAATTGGAAGAAAGTTTGTTTGTATTTTTTGATAACGCTGGACAAATATGACGAAATTTCACTTGATGCCTATATCTAAACCACAAGGCCTCCTTTGGTGGTAAATTATCTCCAAAACCATGCAGAGCTATACGCTGACAGTGTCCATCGATGCCGTCGTGTATAAATCTACTATATACTCCCCTAGAAGCGAATTTGTGATTGCTTTCAAGATCTTGACACAAATCCGGATCTACAGGGTAGATATAGAAGACAGGGTCTCTCGGGTTTTCGTTGCGTCAAACCATAATTATTGCTGACGCGATCCCTCTCAACTTAAAACACTCCAAGTAAGTGTGTGTGTACACTTTTTTTTTTGTCCGTGCGCCGTCTTGAACCTTCACCATGCGTTGACTCTGAATGATTGCTCTCTTGATGCATCGTTTCCTTGTCACCAGCGCAAAATAAATCATCAGGTGGCTTGGGGTGGGGCTGCGGAGAATTTAGTATGTATGTGCGTCTGTAATTTAGTTGCTTACTGGCATAATGAGGCATTTTACCCGGCTGAGAGACGCAGCAATAATACGTCATAATTATGCGTTGCAAATATTGTACATGAACTAGTCTCTGTCAAGAAAAAAAGACATTATAATTGTAATTGTTCAAGAGTTCTAAAATTATTAACCTAAAAAAAACACTATACTTGCATTTTTATTGCGTTACAGTCATAATATTTTTTTGGAATGCATGAAAAATTTAAATAGGAATTCATTCGAAAGAGAACCTTTCATTTAAACAATGGCCCATCAAAAATAGCTGAGAGCCAACGAATAGATGTCCTCAGTAATTATTTTTTTTTCTTTTTCGTTTTTGTTTTTAATTCAACACAATTGTGTGGGGTGGGTGCAAAGCCGTTCCTGTTCTGCTCACACATCGATTTTGTGACCCGGACAATATTGGTCCCTTTCGGCAATATTCCTGCTCTCCAGGGTTTTTTTTCCCCCCCATACAGTCGATCATACATCTGAACGGAAGTGAAAAATAAGAAGCGAGCACTCCAATTTAAAGGAGAGAAATGTTTGCAACGAACTTCGTTGCATAATTTACACTGAACCAAATCTGCCGTTCTATTTTATTCTATTCTGTTCTATTGTATTCACAGTTGTGGGCGCATTCAACTTGACCTCCCCTTCTGCCAGCATCCCAGGTATCGATCAAGGTGTGTTGGGTGTGACTGTGACACTTCCCCTGCCTTATGTCAAGTTTGTCAGCAGCAGTCTTTGTCTCGGCTGCACAAAGTGTAGTTCACAACAAGGTCAATTTGCTGCCAGAGTCACTCAACAAGCCGGTGAACACAACCGAATATACCTCGTGTTCCTTTTTTTTTTTTTTGGGAGCAGCATATATTCTTATCCAAACATGACACGAAGACAAACGAAAAATAGAAGAAAAAAAAACCTTATTAAATTCCGTTCTCTGTTTGTGGGGAAGTAGTTGTGTTGGGCTATTATGTTGTGTGATATTACTATAGCTTAGTATTATCCATCCATCCATTTTCCGAACCGCTTGATCCTCACTAGGGTCGCGGGGGGTGCTGGAGCCTATCCCAGCAGTCTTCGGGCAGTCTGAATTGGTTGCCAGCCAATCGCAGGGCACACAGAGACGAACAACCATCCACGTAGGGTTGTGTCCAATCAGCCTGCCATGCATGTTTTTGGAATGTTGCAAACTGCTGGGATCGTGGTACCTCTGCACTGTGAAGCCGACGTGCTAACCACTGGACTACCGGGCCGCCCTAGCTTAGTATTATCTTTCTTTTATGTGTAAATCGATGTGATAAAGTCAATAATGTAAAATCTGCAAAGTACTCATCCTAAATGCCGATATTTGTCAATTGTGATTTATTCCGACAAAGAGCAAAAGCCGGCATGGATATGTATAAGTTGTCACATTGTAAAAATCTTCTCCACCAGAGAGCGCAATTAAGAAATGAATACTAATTTCCTTCCTTTTCATGATCAAAAATTGTTCCAGACGAGAATAGCACTTTGTGAGCTGAGATGTGTGTCACTTAACCATTTTGCAAAACTTTTATTCAAGGTATGTATTTTAAAACAAGGTTCCTCCAGATAAAAAAAAAAATCTTATACAGTAATTTGTTGTCAATCGTTGTTCTGTTTTAAGCTAACTTGAAACTAGAACTAGCATTTACAAACATTGTTTGGGGAAAACATGTCTCAGTCGTTTTGGGGTTAGCTGTCACATACGGGCCAATGAAAAATGCCCCTCTGGAATTCGATTTACATCGGCCAGAATTGCTATTCAGATGATGAGTCTGACTGGCAAGGAAATTCGTTTGTCTGGTTTTAGTAGTGTTTTTCACCGTGTTGTTGACACTTCCGGGTCACTTCCGGGTTGAGTGAACGCTGGCGCGTCTGGCTGCCGCTGCTCACCCGCAATTACCGGTATTCTTTTTTAGCGTTTTTTTTTTTTCACGGTTTACTCTCGTCATGGGAGAACCCCTACACTCCTTCGTTGTAGTTTTGGACTGTCAGTCGTCGCACGGTTGGCCTCGGTCGCGGCGTCCTGCCTGTTCGGCTGTCGGACGAGGCTTCGTGCCTTCTCCACCCCTCTGCGGTGGGGGATCGACGGGGCCTGTGTCTGGGCTATGCTGCTGTGGACCGCCTTGTCGCTCCGCCGTCTGCCCGTGGGGGGACTGCTACGGTGCTCGGTGGCGGGGCTTCTTGCGCTCCGCTTCCGGCGGTCGGGCTCCCCGCCTGCGCTGCACCGCTTCCCGGGCGTCGCTCCTCGTCCTTCCCGGAGGTGCATCCGCCACGGATCTCGTCGGGGCTTCCACCTCGATGGCTCCAGGGAATGCCCTCCTTTTGGTCGTCCTCCCGCCGGCCACGCAGAGACAACGGCAGAAACGGCTGCCGATCCGCGGACCACGGCGTGTTGGCCGGCCTGGCTGGGTCGGCTAATGCTCCTCGCGACGGCGATGTTGCCGGCGTCAACTATTTAAAATCGCATATTCAGTTTAAATTAATTTCTCCTTTTATTATTTATAATTTTATCTGTGGTTTTATTGCTCTTGTTTTGACTGTAAAGTGTCCTTGAGTGTTTTGAAAGGCGCTTATAAATTAAATGTATTATTATTATTATTATTTAAACTGGATGAGGAAACAATGCTTTATATATATATATATATATTAGCACCTCCCGCATTTTTTGCAAATAGGCCTTCTCTCAAAGGATATCATTATTCGATCTTATTACACACACACACCACACACACACATTAAAAAAAATATATGAAAAAAATAAATTTATATATATATATATATATATATATATATATATATATATATACATATATATATATATATATATATATATATATATTTATACATGTATAGAAAGTTACATAGAACTATTATCTAAAATGCCATTATGATCAGTGCAAGGAGAACATATTAATGAATACGTTCCAGAGACAGCACGAATAGCCCATATCTGGTTAGTCAGACGACAAAGAAGTGGCAACGGCTCCTTTGTGGACGATTTGAAAAATAAATCCGAGATCGTTGCAGTTCTTTTGTTATGCAGAGTGACGGACAGAAAAAGAAAAATGTTCCCGTTTTTCCCAGGCCTGGACGTGAATTGGGTCAGTTGGGGAAATACTCAAACTAAACGCAAAGTCATAGCTGCAAACATCTTGGAAAAAATAGAATAAAATACAAAACAGTCATAAATAAAGCAGCGTGGTCTGTAAAATTATTGGGCTTGCAAATAAAGTGTACGATGAAATTGAATGAATACACCACAATGCTGTTTGCGCAGCTGAACTTCACTCGCTGACGTTACATTGCAATTAAATCAAAAGACGCCATAAACCAAGCAGACAGTTCATCTCGCCGGTTCTGCACCACGTGGTATCCCCAATCCCCTCACCACCTGCACCACCTGATACCCACGCACGCGCAAGCACGCACGCAAGCTAACCACAAGAGAGGAGATCCTCACCCTCCCACCACGATTCTTTCTACTCACTGTTGTGTCGTTCTCGAATCCGGCTCCAGTTCCACTTTTGGCCAATTCCCATCGTCTTATCATGTCCCATTTTTTGTGAACGCATCCTTTTCGTTTTGTTGATCCGCAAAGGCATCTCCGCTATTCTCAGCAGGCGTTCTTCCCCATTCATTGCGACGTCTCCACAAGATGTCTACAAACTAGAAGGAGAGAAGAGAACTCGTTGTAATTTTCCACACACTCAGCTCCTCAAACGGCACAGGAAAAGACTCTTCAGTAGCAGCCATGTTAAAAATAACCTTGAAAGTCGTCCTGGTGATGATGAAATCCAGGAGCACCGCGACACCACTTTGCAGTGCGCCACCGTGACGCGATCGCAATTAAAGACTCGACACACGTATATGGCGTGTCCCTTGGAGCATTTCCCTGCTATTAATGCAAACTGTTTAGGGCTCAGGGCTGCCGAGGACTGCGTGCTCTCCAAGGCATTGACTCACATTGAGCGTGTGTGTGTGTGTGTGTGTGTGTGTGCGTGTGTGTGTGTGTGTGTGGACTCAAGTTTTCCAATTAATCTGCCGGGAACGCTTTGTTATACGTGCGAGGCGCGTCCCCTGTTTTCAACGTCATGGTGTGACTAGTGACCTCCCGTTCACCCCGAGCAAAAGCCCCCCGTTTCTCCCCCCCCCCCCCCCCCGGCCCCCGCCTCTCCCCAGCCATCCCCCGACCCCACCATTCCCTCTTCCGCACCCTTTCTTTCTGCCACTTAGTCCATCTCTCTCGCCTACTCCTTCGCTCAGCATTGTGATATTCGCTCCCTCAGTCATCGCAAATTGAGTTGAGAGTCATTAATTTGAAGAAAAATGGCCGACGGGTGCGGTGGGGGTGGGCAGGTCTTTATATCGCTCTCTGAAACCGATTTTTCTTCTCTTCGAATGTCATTTCTCATTATCTTTTGTGGTGAAACAATTCCTGCCACACGATGGCTTTGCTATCGTGTCAAGCTATGAGCAAATAATTATTTGATAAAATGTTGCATTAAAGTTATAAGTGCAAATCTAAAATCTCAGGCGATTTGGGGCTTTTTTTGTTGCCATTATTCAAATCCATTTTAATCTGTAGCCAGATGTGCATATCTTGGCCTTAACACATTTTATAAAGTTATTCTTTTTGTTATTTACCCTACACACCGCACACACACACACACACACACACACACACCCTCACACTCACACACACGCGAGCGCGCATGAATTGTGCACGTTTGATCTCATACAGTCTTGGAAAAAAAACATCACGTTGCTCGAAGAAAGGACATAAGTATGCTTTAGCAATTAAACAAGGCTATATTGATTGATTATCACTCAGTTTACCGACAGACAGGAGAGCGATATGACCTAAACCCAATCAATGGTGAACTCAGGATGAACCAAGAGGAAAGACAGCTTCCTCTAATGTAGTTTTTAGCAATGCATCCGACATGTTATTAATGAAGAAGCTGACTTGAATGGAGGGCAAAGGACAAAAAGTGAATACAATATAGTTCCGAATTTTGCTCTCCTTGACGTATTGGAACATTGGATAATGGCAGGATGCATCTGGCATGTGGCTATATATAAACAGTGTGAAAGGGGGCTTTTACTCTCTCAATATGAATCAGAAGAATACTCATAAAAGTGCATGATATAGATATCGTCCAATTTATTTTAGTGATCATCATTTATTATGGAATACGGTTTTGTAATTTAATAACGTGTAATAAGAAAGACACACCAATTTAATCAACAGTTTCTAATTGCACAATATAATAAGACAACCACTCTTGGACTCAAACTATAAGACACGTCTCTGTAGTGTGGTGCATATCCACAATATTTTTTTAAAAGCATCTATTCCTTTTCTGTGCTGCTTATGCTTGAGGGTATAGGCTACCCCTTACCTAATCTGCATGTTTAAAAAAAAAGAAAATCCCCGAAGCACAGGGAGAATATGCAAACTCCACATGGGGAGTACTAACTATACTAACACTGAAAAAAAAGTGTTTTGTTTGCTCAATTTTAATTTGTCAAGTGCCTGTAGACAAAAAAATCATCTGGATGTAGACACTTTTTTTAAGTAGACGTATATGTTCTACTTTAAGAATGTATTTTGGTCCAGATTATTTCATTTCAGACAAATTGACAAAATTAACCCTTTCATGTAATCTGATAACATTGTAAAATGTCCACTGTGGTAGCCTGAAAGGGTTCAAATTAGTCAATTCAACCCACCATTTTTTTTTCAGTGGTGAAGAATACATGTATATGCATATGCCTATGACCTCTAAAAACATTACAGATGTGAACAGGTGTTAGCAAAATCTGCAACTCACACCAAACAACCTCCATGTCACCCAATATGTCCACATCCGACACCTCAGTTTTACCTCTTTTACTTTCCATTCACCCCACACTCACTCACTCGCTATGCACAACCCTCTGCTTTTGTCTCTGGAAAAGGAAGGTCACGTATTCACCTCTCCTTTGCCTCCTGTCATCATTTCTCTCATCTGTACCTCCTCCATACCTCTCTGCTGCCCTCCCATTTTTGCGTTTGACTTACAGCAATTGGTTTGGAGAAGAGCGCGAGGAGTCGGAGAGGCAAGGCGAGGGCGGAACCCATGCACGACGGTAAACTTTTGACCCTTCAACTTCTTGAACCTTCTGCTGCGGGCTGTGTAGTTGACACCCAAGAATTCTGCTCTGATAATACTTGGTGCTAGTTCTTTCCCCTCGGGCAGGAAACGGGGTGAAAGAATGGTTTAGTCATATCCCAGCCCAGACCTTGTGGGTTCGATTCTCAACACTTGTGAGCATGTTAAAGTGCCTTTGAGCAAGACACTGACTGATTCGTTCCCTCTGAGCCGGGCAGCGACACCCTCCCATTTGTGTATCAATGTGTGTGTGAATGGGTGAATGTGAGGCTTTGTGAAGGGCTTTGGACACCATATGGTGTAAATGGTGTAGATAAAGAATTATATAAATGCAGTCCATAATTGCACCTGTCTTCACACTCCCGGTGAATTACACATGCAATTCTGACGTGGGTGGGTTGTAACGGTAAAGCGGATATGGGAGGTATTCGAAAGTTAAGGGGTTTATGGACTGCATCATCTTGTCCTCCCGGTCTCAAGCGGTCTCTGGTGGCAGCGGGGGATAGCTGCATTCTTTGGATTCTCCTCAGCGCACACTTAAGCAAGAGACAGACAAATTCCATAAATTCCTTGTAGGCATAAAGCAATGGTTGGATCCCCAACTGTCGGGTCAATGATCGTGGACCGTGGGACTTCATCGGGGATGGTGGTGAGAAATTATGCAATGTCACGTCACTTGTCCAAAAATAAATTCTTATTATTTATGAATTGCAAGTGTATCTCTCCTCATCTATCTATGCCAAAAAGTATTTATTGACAGGCATGACAAAGAAATGCCCCTCCGTCAGGGCAGAAGGTACATAATATACTCGAGTATCCACATGTTGCCCTTAATACAATAGCATTGTATGGCTTCCTGCAAGTATATCAGCTTTGTGTTCAATTAAAAGGTAGACTGAAACCGTGCGCTCTGGCATAAAAACAGGCATAATTTAATTCATTTTCGTGTCAAGGCAGTGTATTTGGGGCCCTGTTGCGCCTGTCTAGGTGTGCCAGCAAACGCTCACAGCCTCACCCCCGACGCACCTGATAATTTGGTGACAGAGAGTAGTCTGGGTTCAGGTTAAAAACTGGTGCCTATTTCAGCGTGTTTGTAAATGTGAGAGAGGTGCCACGCCTCACTGGAACTTCCTGCCACACCTACCGGCGGATCCGCAAATATGTTTACAAAACGCAAGAGAGAGGACCAGGTGAAAGGTGGCCTATTTTGCAGCGCAGGCGGTCTAACGCGATTTTGGTGTGTTTCATCTATCGTGGACAATCCCTCTGAATTATTGTAGAAAACAATTCAGCTCAGAAATTATAATCATTATCATCTTTAAAATATTTTAATAGGATCTCGTCACTATTGGGGGTGGGGAGTGGGATTTTCCTGCCAATGCCACGCACGAACTCCAGCGAGTCTAATTTTTGTTTCCGCAATATAATCAGGGCGTACTCTGATTTTGATGTAAATGAAGGATGCCGAGAGGACTGTCCGGGAAAACCCTGTACGTTCCATCCCAATATTGCGCATAATGGCACAAACCCCTCGTTACAACCAATTCTACAAGCATGAAGTCTAGCAAAAACTTCACCCGTGCACACTGCAGTTTGACTTTAGGCTAGACCGGAGCGTAAATTATATATATATATATATATATATAATTATATATATTTATATTTATATATATATATATATATATATATATATACATATAATATGTATATATATACACACACACATACATATACAGTATATAAAGAGAGAGAGAGGGTGAGAGACACAACACACACACACACACACACACACACATTTCACCACCATCAGCAATCAAGACCCATTCAATGTTGTTGTCCAATGTCCGAGGTCCTGTGTTTTACAAATCTATGTGATATGCATGTATTTATCCAACTGGCCGAGGGTGTAATTTGTTTGCTTGCAGTAAACTTCCTTTCCCTGTGACCTGGAAATTGGGACACCGATGCACAAACAAAAACAGTGAGTTGTTAGGGTATTTTCTTTCCTCCGTCTAAGTGACATAAACAAACACACATGGGAGGGGGTTGATGGGCCTTTCCTCTCACACCAGCGCATGAGCTGTGTGGCTGCAGTCTGTCTGGTGACCTCGCAATGACTCCTGGTTGGCAGATTATTCATGAGCTGCCATCAGTATGCAGAAGACGCGGTTCACAAGCAAAGCAATTTGATGATACTGAAGTGGATTATTCAGAGTGGGGTGTGTGGAACTGTGTTGGATTTTAAGTAGTTGAAGTGAGTTGTGGGCCTCTGACAAACCGTTTTTTTGCGTGTGTGTGACTGTGCATACAACAACGTCAACGTAAAAGATGCACGAACTTTACTCACACAAAGGCAGGAGGAAAAAAAACACTGCAACACGACCCCCAGTCATGCCTGTATCCGTGTTGCGCGGCTGTCAAAAGCAACAATACACTCCTTGATCACTCCTCCACAAAAGCTTCTGGAGTGTTCAACTCCCGTACAAACACACACCTCCGCAATGCAAAGGGAAAAAAAAGGGGGGGGGGCAAGGAATATTTGTGACTCACCCCCTTACTCGTCATCACCTGCGAGCCAGGTTAGCGCCTTGTGGGAGTGTGCATTCTCAAAGGAGCAAGATAGCTAGCCTATGCACATAATATGAATAATGGTAGAAAAGCAGCTCTGCAGGGTGGAGCTGCTTGTGTACACACACGCGCGCACACACACGCACACGCGCTAAAGACAAAAGAGAGCCGACAAGCGCTGCTCCAACGCCTACTCTCGTCATGGCATTTGTCGCTTCAAAAATAGCCTATTTGTGTCACAGGTTCATACGAGCTTGTGCGTGTGTGTGCATGTGTGTGTGTGTGTGTGTGGGGGGGGGGGGGTCATTTGTTTCCGTGTATGCTCTGCGCATGGGAGTCGCGGGATACCTGTTGTGGGGGGGTTCTTGTATCATCACTGAAAAGAGGAAGTTGGGGAAAAAAGCAAAAGGGAAGTTTTCGCCTTCCTGTTTACCGAAGCGAAATTTCCTGGCAGACCCGGGCTGCAATTCCTGACACAACCATTGCTCTATTTTGTATTTACTTTTCTATCGATTGAGTGAGGAGGGGAATTCATGCTGTAAAAACCAACTGAGCAGTCACATATGCGTCATGTGAAGTAAAAAAAAAAAGAATAACCAGCAATCCAACTTCGTGGTGAATTTGTCATTGATAATTTGAAACCAAACAAAATACATATTTGCGGCAGAAAGAACAGATAGATAGCTAGATCGATAGCTAGCTACTTAACTAGCTAGCTAGCCAGATAGATGGATGGATGGATGGATGGATAGATAGACAGATAGATAGATAGATAGATAGATAGATAGATAGATAGATAGATAGATAGATAGATAGATAGATAGATAGATAGATAGATAGATAGATAGATAGATAGATAGATAGATAGATAGATAGATAGATAGATAGATATCTTTAAAACTGATGTTAGGGTTGTCGTTGAAGTTACCATACTTGTCAGACTGGTGGTAAATCTGTCCCCAAACTGAAATCACGTAGCCCAAACGTATAATAAGTGTTTGAGAGGAAAACAAGAAAACAACTCGCTGACTAAACGGCACCGGGTTGACCGTAAGCAATCCAAATATTTGCAAAAGAGGACTGTGTTGCTTCACTTTCCATGACTTTTATCTTTTGTACGAATTGAAAATGAAGTGACGCAACTGAGTTTGTTCGCTTTGCTGTGATTTTAAAATTTTCAATCGAAATCATTTGGAATACGCGAAGCACAAAGGCAATCATAATTGGACATCGCGTGCTATGTGCCTACCAGGAATCAAAGCGGTCACCGTGACAACGGTGAATAATTGACAAGGTGGACGCTAGCAACATGAGAGTGCCACGTGACCGGTAGACTCAGGCATCGGTTGAAACACTGGAATTAATACAGTATATGCAAACAGCGCTCAGATTGTATCATGGAATCTTTTCTTTTATACACCGAATTATTATAGAGTAATCACCCACCAAAATTGACCGAAATTACATTACCACCGTTGTTTTTAATGCTCAACGTTCTGTTTTGTTTGTTGTTGGGTTTTTGTTTTTGTTTTTTTTACATTTCATGTCATTTTTCGGTCATTCTGATATTAAAATTATTTTGACATTGACTTTTCTGCGACCCATTAAATAAATAAATCAATAAATCAATAAATCAATAAATCAATAAATCAATCAATCAATAAATCAATCCATCAATCAATCAATCAATCAATCAATCAATCAATCAATAAAAGGACATTTAATTGGATATTTGTGTTTGTGGTTTACATTATCAGAAGTGTAAAATACACAGGACATCCGCACGTGTCGGCACTTAAAATAACAGCTTCGGTTGTAACATGAACTTTGCGACATTTAAAACCCATTATCTACCTACTATCCACGACATGATCTGCAAGTTTCAACGGACAGGCGCATGAAACCCAGGTTAACTTTCCATATATTTAATCTTGAAAGTTCTTGCTGTACTTAATTGTGTTTCACTATTTTGCGCAGTGAAAACCAGTCATCATGCGCGCGGTACAAATGCTGCAATCAATGAAGCACCGACACCTTCAGCGGATTCATTCGGAATATTTGCGCCGTGGAACATATAGTGGCACTGTAACCAAACACATCAGCTGTCTTGCTTTCTCTAAGCGGTCCAGGCATAAAGAGTACTTACTATGTGCCAATTTTTCCTTCCTCCTTCATATTTTTCTCAGCATCCACAGCGACCGTGACCGATCCTCCGAGCCAGCGTGCAGAGCCGAGCGGGAGCAGTGACCACCCTGCATGCGTGGCCTGTGCTCGCTCTCCGCTCTCCCTTCCCTCTGCTGCTCTGCCTCGACTTTACTGACCCTTTTTAGGATCCCCGTGAAGCCGTTAAACCGTCACTTGTTTTCTAGAATCTGGAATATATTGTACAATGTCAACTCCCCAAAACCATAAAACTAGCTTTATGGACCTCACGTGACCAGAGGACAGCCAGTGAGCGGTATCAGTCTGAGGCCATGCAGGCCTGAGCTTTACGATGCAACTTGAAGATAAAAAGCACTCATCTGTTTGACATGGAAATGTCAAAGCTGCGTTCGTTTACGTGGGCAACCTAAAAGCAGACGATAGTTAGTTTGGAAATATCTCAATTCACGAGCGCATGAACGGAGGCAGCGAATGGCGGCCGTGCACGGATGAGTCTCCTAGAAAAAAAAAAGGAAACAAAAAAAAAAGAAACAAAAGGAGACAGAATATACTTTATGTACATCAGTCGGTGAGTTTTAAAGCTTTTGCATTTTACTGCCTGAATGTAGCAGCAAAGGTGAATTTACGAGCGAGCGTTGCCGAGAGCCTTTGGCGACTTTCGGAACAACTTGTTTTATCCGATCTGATGAGGTGATATGACATTTGCCCCTGCTTTGTGTGTGTTCTTGGAACACCTTGTTTGGTGATGGACGTGCTTTGGGCTGTGAAGCTGCTGAGGAAATATAGGTGCAGTCTCTGAGTCAAGCTGTTCACAATTTGAACAAACTAACGTTACTGACTAAGTTGTTTGCAGAAGGAGGAGAGAAAGGAGAGCGTGATGTGACGACATGATGCATTTCAATCCATGCAGACGAAAATCAGAAATGCGAGCGAAAAAATATGGGGCCTGTTCTGCTTGAGAGAAAAGCTCATCCAAAAACGTGATGCTATAGGGTAGTTTGAAGAATATTTAATCTTAGTGGCGCCATGGTGGACGTTCGGTTTGCAAGTTCTTGTTTATAAGTGTTTGGTTCTACTGGGTCGGAAGACCGACACCATTGATGGTGGTAATCGTGTGTCAAATATGCCTTTACAAGGTTCTTTGTTTTGATTTATACTGCAAGAAATGTATTTGTTGAACACATGCCCTTGTTTAATGCGTGTGCTATAATTTGCATTTTGTAGGAGTGCGTTGCATCATGTTGAGGGTGATATTGGAAACAAATCAGCATATGCAGCGCAGTTCTACTGCAAACTACAGCACAATAATATTTTGCCAAAATAAATCATTTTGTCCACAAAAGAACTCAAGAGGATCCATTTTATCAGGTGCTATTAATACACGGCAGCCATACATTTAAAATACACTTTACACACATAAGTCCCACGATGACAAGAATAAACACTTACACTTGAAATGGTACAGAACGGGAAGTTTGAAAAAAAAAAATCCAGTTTACACGTTTAGCAATCCCTAAAAACTCCAGAGCAGTTTCTGGCATTAAAACATGGGGGATGTTTAATGAGAAGTAGGTTCTGGAGGCTCAAATAACTTACAATAAACATTTTAAAATTTGTACTATAGGCATAACCAATTTCCGCCAAGCAACAGGTATTAGGAGACTTATGAATAAGTTCGGGATGTGAGATATCATTGCGCTGTGTGTGTGTGTGTGTGTGTGTGTGTGTGTGTGTGTGTGTGTGTGTGTGTGCCTTTCCTCAAAGGCGGATATTCGTTCTTCAAAAGATCACAACACAAGAAGGCTCTACCAAGTACCACATGAATAGGTCGACATTAACCTGAAATATAGTAGCCCCATCATGCAGAAGGAATGAAAGATGAAAGTGCTGTATTGATACTGGGTCACAAATGGGGTGTCGTATATGTGTACAGTATTGATTAGGAGTCTCGTTTGGGGTTCCAAGTTGCTTTGCTTTTTTTTTTTTTTTTTTTTTTTTTTTACACTCTTGGTATCTCGCATGGTTTACGTTTTTGTCTTCAGTTTCTCTCTCGTTGGATGCAAAAAAAAATCGCTTAATGGGCGGAGGATTTAAAATGTAAATGAAGAGCCTAATAATATTAATCCCTAAGGTTGGAAGGCTGGCCCGCTAGTGCCAAGACTCATGCTTTTCAGTTTGTTGTCCTTCTTCCATTTCATCCTTCGATTTTGGAACCAGATTTTAATTTGCCGCTCGGTGAGGCAAAGCGTGTGCGCGATCTCAATCCGCCGCCTGCGCGTCAGATAGCGGTTGAAGTGAAACTCCTTCTCCAGCTCGAGTGTCTGGTAGCGGGTGTACGCCGTCCGTGCACGTTTCCCGTCGGGGCCCGTCATATCTGCGGGTTTTGAAGCGGACAAACAGTTGAGGACTGTTAGCAGCAGCAACACGTTACGTTATTTGGAATAAATAGAACATATTGGACACAATCAATCACTTCAAACTGTATACAGGCTCATGCGCGCACATTTCAGTCAACTATTTGCATTCCCCCTAAAATTTCAAACGGTACCATTTTCCCAATCGCATTGCACTCTCACCCAGCTAAAAAAAAAAGGTCTCGCTTTACAATGTCATTATGTTTCACTGTCACCCCATTTCTTCTCTACCCGTTCCATGGTGGGAGCAGGGGAGGGGGGGGGCGTGGGGGTGCCCCCTCTTCTGCCTCACTTCCCTAATGAAGTGCCCACACGTAAAATAACGCATTCATTTTCAAAGCAACAACCTCAAAAGTCTTTTCTGGCCTTGATCTTTTTTTTTTTTTGTCCATTTTTTCTCACCCGCGGCTGCGTCTCCTCTGCACTTCTCCTGTAGCTTTTACTGCCGGGTTTGTCGCTATCTTGGCAGATTTATGACATTTTTGGTGGGATTTTCTAAACCAGAAAGACGGGGGCAACGATTCGCATCGATGGCTTCTAAATACAGACAATGAATAAAGGAACACACAAAAAAGAATGCTTCAGGATTAATAAAAGGCATGCGTTGTTGATTTACTCTTGAGTCACCGATTTGGAAAAACAAACAAACGCCACATTGAGATTTGAGAATCTAAAAAAAAAGATCAAATCAGGTTTCCGCTGTAGCTAATTAAATATTTTGGGAATGTAGGATCGGATTTCTTTTAAATAAAAGTGGTCACGAGTCGACTGAATATGTGACTTCATTAACTGTTTAGTACGGCTCTCATTTCCAAGTGTCCAGATAAAGGCACGAACGCAACGCAATGTGTGTTTATCAACACTTATGCTCGGGAAAATATAGACACGCTTGTACCATGGCTAATGTGCAGCTTTCTCATCCAGGGGAATATCTGTGGAGACTCGCTGCCCGGGTTTGAGCTGGCCGCCTGGCCGCCCTCTTGTTTCTGCGCCGGTTGTGTTTGGTGATCGCCCTCGACCGAGTGGATGTGCTGCATTTCATCCGCTTCCGCTGCACTCTCGTTCAGCTCCGTAAACCGCTGCGTCGCCCTCCCGCTGGACGTGGGTGAGGGCAGGTTGAGGGAGCGAAGAAGCCCGCTTCCTGTTTGTTCCGAGAGGGGAGACGAGCTCCGGCTACTCTGCTTACTGTCTCCGCAATTCGTTGACGAGAGGGGGTCTCTCATGGAGGCGATGGAACAGCTGGACGACTGCCTGAAACTCTTCTCGCTGTCCAGGGGGCTAAAGCTCCGAGCGTCGCCGACGACCGAACCTCTTCCAAAATGTCCTTCGGTGTTTGAGGCATTGGTGTTGCCACCTCCCCGGCTGGCGACCGTCAAGTCCATTCCATTGTAGCCATAGCCGTAAGAACCAGTCGCGTGATGCGCGGCCGTGGAAGGATCCCTGTACGCACCCAATGTACCGCTGCCCGGTCCATAATTTAGCAGTTGATAGTCGGGGCCATTTGGGTAGCGCCCTGAGAACGAGTTTACAAAGTAAGAGCTCATTTAGGTTGTTTTACAGAGTTACCTCGCTTATAGTTAAATGTCAGGGGATCTTAATTTGCAGGATTCCCGGTGGTCCCGATAGAACGCTAGTACTTTCATCGATTTATGATGTACAGTATTAGTGAATTATGGCGATGCACTGTACTTGGTTTTTAGCTTTGTATGCGCCGTCCAAATATGGGGGTGGGGTGGCGAGTATGTGTTTGAGGGAGTGGGTTGGGTAGGGCGGGATGGGGCGCCGAGAGCTGAAGGGAGCAGTCACGTGGTTTTGTTGACCCGTCGTAAATTCTCGCCGATGACTTGGATAGGTAATTCATGTTCTGAGGTTTCTAATGATAAAGGCGTGGGCGGGGGCAAGCGCTCTCTCTCCCTCCTTCTCTGTCAATCCCGCACGCGCGCACATACTACCGCAGCTGAGCTCAGAGCGTCACCTACTGCCGTTAGATTTTATTGCAGCGATTAAAATGAAAGGACTGAGACTTTTAACTACAGTAGAACTGATCTTTGGCCATGCATGTGGGAGCCATTTTATCAATACAATTCAAGTTTAAAAAAAACGCAACTTAATGAATGCTGAATTTGTTTATGGTTTACATATTTTACTGTTTTTGTTTGACTCTGATAATGTATGTGAAATAATTGTGACTCCCTCATGGAGTCTAGTTTTAGTCAAATAAAAATAGGATCCGTCTGTCTTTTGGCTTGCTGCCTCCTCCCATCTGCAAGAGAGGGAAACGTGTTTAACTTGATCTGTGACACCGCATTGGATGAAAATGTGTTGATTTATGATTACTTGATTTGCAAGGTATATGGTGAAATTCAATCACCGAGACTTCAACTGTCTGGTGTTGCGTCTGCAATATCCACTCTGCTCATCATGTATCGCACATTCTCAAACGCGAGGGCGTGTGAAGATTTCCACATCATTTGATGTCTAATAAAACGCCACAAAATATATGATAGGTAGAAGAGAAATGCTGAAGCGGAAAAATAAGTACCGCAAATTAATTACGTACAAAAGTGTAAGTTGAGGGGTTCGTTATTCTTCAGTGGATATCACTACTTTGCGAACGGCAAAAGGAGAGAGGGAATCCTTTAAATGCAGCTTTATTAAGAGGACAACAAAAAGACGTCTGCACCGCAGCACGTTCGAGCAGATAACTACCGTAACTAAAACCACTTCCTGCTTCTCTTACTTTAACAGCCAATCAGAACATATCAACATAAAAACACGCCTAAGCAATTATTAAACAACAGAATATAATTTGGGAATGCTTAATATGAAATAATATGATGCTCAAACATAAAATGATAATTAATAATATAACATAAGCTTACAAAAGTTTTAAAAAGTCATTGAAGTGTATATGTAAAAAGGCCAATCTGGTGGCTTCACGGAATGAAATGGGGGGGGGGGGGAACATCACGTGGAATGAACCTCTCAGCTAGAACATTATTATTATTATTTTAAAGTTTGCACAGCCGAGACGAAGCAAAAAAGGAAAACTGAAATGCATGTAATATGAATGAAAGTATAACGTTAAATATCTTGCAACTACAAAATTATTGAGGTGCATTGGCTGCTGCGAGTTCAATTTTGATTTGTATTTGAGTGAACGCTGAACATTTTATCAGAATCCCGTAACCTGAATTTGTAGGATATATTAGCCTTGATGAAAATATTTTTACTCGTAATGAATTGAAGCAGCATTTGTGGTTACAGACAAACTGACAAACCACTCCGGGAATGTAATTTCCAAGAAATCAACAATACGCACTGCATGATTCGAGTGGTATTTCTTGCAAGAATTTTTTTTTTTTTTTTTTTTTTTACACGGATATGAAGATGATGTGAATCACGTGAGGCGTTTCGTTCCCCTGGCAAAATTTTTTTGTTAAACGCATTGAAAATATCTTTGAAGAGAGAGACTTCGACACCATGCATTGAATGAGCTATATATATATATATATATATATATATATATATATATACACATGCATGCATGTACCTTACTTCTAATTAAACTCAAGCCTCCTCTCCTGCAGGATGGAACATACGCCGGTCACGCAGGGGACAAGTATGGTTCAAAGGGTCAGAAGGACATTGTCCACTTTGTCTGGGTGAAGTGTGTGTTTATGGCTGACGTGTCTGGCTGCACGGCTCGAGGCCAGGTCAACTTTCGCCCCATCAGGCCAGCTCATCAATTAGCTCAGACCACCAGCAACATTGTGCCCAGTGTCATCTGCAAATCATGGAATACACATTTTATATATATATATATATATATATATATATATATATATATATATATACGGTCTTAATGTTAGTCAGCGTTATTTATTTATTCATTTATTTATTTTTATATTGATGATCGACAAAAAAAACAACCTTTCCGCACACTGAAATTACATTCCCTTTCACTTTATTGGACATATAGGTAGTATTGTTCAGTACTTGACAAACACGGACATAATAACCAAACAATGCAAAAATCCCATAAAATATACAACTTCTAAATGTACACATTCCTGAATGTTTTAGGTAGTTTAAGGAATGACAGCAATATGTTATCCCCCCACCGCCCCCCCCCACCCCGCACCACCACAGCATCTTGAGAAAGTAAAACGGTCAAGTGTTACCTTAATCCCCCTTTTACAAAATGATGCTTATGTTCATTTTATATTGGGATTTGACCCTGCTCTTTTTTACACCCTACAGTAGATATTAAATCTAAAACACACGGTTTTAGATTTGGTGTCTCGTCTCCTTTTTTGTGTGTACGGGTCCGACTCAAAGTTTAACACAGGTTCTTTTAAATTAGACGGAAAAAAAGTCAACGGAATTCAATGATTTACATTCAAGTGCCTAGCAGAGGGAAAAGAGATAACTCCTCACTATTGGGAATGTAACGTGAAATGTGTTGTTAAACAGCACATTTTCGCCCAAACGGCTTACTTATTTACTAATTGGTTTTAAACCATTAAGCGCACAAAGCAAAATGCGCCATTTCGCCCATCGGCATCCGCGGTATTGCCATCTCAGTCCCCGTCCCCCCTTTTCTCTCTTTAGACCACACAGATACAAACGGGGTCTATTAAGGGAGTTGAATGGTTCCTCTTTGTTTCTTCTCGAGTAAAACAATACAATGCGATCAAACGCATGTTGACTTTCCCAGAGTTTTAAATTCAAACCGATGGCATTGGAAGGAATGAAAGAGGATGAGAATGAATTCATCAGAATGTCTTTTCTTCTTCCCCGTTTATGATAGTCTACTTCGTTCTTTCATTGTGTTACTCCGTCCGTTTTTCCTCTTCATCGACCCCGTTCACTGTGGATGAAGAGGAAGATGAAGAGTTGATCAGTTTGTTCTCCTTCTTCCACTTCATCCTCCGGTTCTGGAACCAGATTTTAATTTGGCGCTCTGTCAGGCAAAGCGCGTGCGCAATCTCGATCCGCCGCCTGCGCGTGAGGTAGCGGTTGAAGTGGAACTCCTTTTCCAGTTCGAGTGTCTGGTAGCGGGTGTACGTCTGTCTCCCACGCCGGCCGGGACTGCCAAACGCCCCTGAGAGAGAAGGAGGGTTGAAAAAAAAGTGTTAGGGACATTGACGAGAGTAACTCTATTCAATACATAATAAATTCGGGCTGGGATGTTCGGTTTTGAATGTCAAATATATTTAATCAGAAACAAATATAACATTTATGATCAATTATGCCCAATACGCGCAGTATTGGGCAGTAAACAATATGGCCAAAATAACCGCTGGCCTCAATAGTATTTCGACAAAAGGGAAAGCTCAAAGAACAATAAAATATCCACTACGTTATGAGTTTAGCAGTTTTATTTAATATGTGAATAGGAGTCGAGTTGCGCGCGCGCGCGCGGGGGGGGGGGGGGCTGCTCCTGCAACTTTGGAAATAAATTTACTTTTTAAGTGTGTGTTCTTTCTGAATCTCTAAATTTGGTTTGTTTGTCACCACATTGACTTTTATGGTTTCGTTGTAGAATTTGTTTTCGTACTTCGTCGTTACCATATAATTGAATCAATTGGGAAAGCTCTGACCACATTATAAGCTCTGCAGCATCTCCTTAATTATATCCAATTATATCCAACGTCAAGAAGCTAAATAAACATGTTTGTCAACATGAGTAGAACATGTCCTCTTATAAGGGGGAAACACGAAGTTATATTCTTCGCTTTTGGATTGTGACATTTAGATGACTTCAGTTTCACTCATTTAACACTCACCCAAGTGTCAGTATGACTTCTAGCTATACGAAGGTCCAGTAGATTCTCTACATTTTTTCTGAAGTTAATTATTATTATTATTATTATTATTATTATTATTATTATTATTATTATTATTATTATAATAATAATAATAATAATATGATGTCTCAAAGAAAACAAAAAGGGGGAAGATATCATGCATGAAGGCAGGACATGCCCCTTTTCACCATGTGATTTCTTTCTTCTCGTCTGCTCGGTAGCAGCTTTGACCGGCACGAACAGTTCCAACCCAAACATACCCGTTTTACGACGGACAGTAAAATAGCGAGCAGTGACTGACGGGCCAACAAACGGTGATCGTAAAACAACTCGTGGGAGAGGAGGAGGAGGAGGGGGAGAAGGAAGAGGAGGAGGAGGAGGAAGAGGAAAGGGAGAAACTCAAAGAGGAAACAAACGTCAGTTTTATGACGGGGATCATAAAATATGCAAGGAAGATGCGTTGGAGTAAAACGGGGACACTCACCGTTGCAGGAGTTCATTCGCTGCATCCACGGATAAACGTGGGCTGACCCCGTTTGCTTGTCATTCACGGTGTCACCGAAGACCCCCTTGCCGCTCAAACTCGCGCAGTCCGTCTTGCGGTGCACGACGTCGTGGCTAAGCGCGAGGGGATGCTCGTCCAGGTTGCAAGCGAATTCCTTGTCCCGGTAGAAGCTTGTGGCGGCCGCCGCCGCCGCCGCAGCCGCCGCCGCGGCTGTGGCATAGTCACACGCGCTTGAGCCGGTTGAGGCGCCGACACCGACCCCCGCCGCCGTCCGATGCCCCCCATACCCTCCGTTGGTCGCCTGTTGGTAATAGGTAGAAGCCGGGTAGGGCTTGTCCTGCACGCCACCTCCGCTCGCGTTGTACGCCGCCGCCGCCGCGGCGGCCGTGACGGCCGCAGCTCCAGAGTAATGTCTAAGCGGGTGGTCAGTGGCGTATCCGGAGGAATAGAGAGGGATTTGACCTAAGAACGACTCGGCCGTCTGTCCGCCTCCACCCGTTCCCGATAACGCAACGGGGAAAGAAGAGTTGACAAAATAGGAACTCATGAGGACAGTCGGCAAGGAAAGTGGATAAGAACGGAGGCGATGAGCCGAGGGCAGGACGGGAGGGCGCGAAACAACAACAACGCGCACGCGGTATGAAAAGAAGGAGGAGTAGAAACGGGGGCTATCGGCTAGCAGCTAACGCTTCTCCCTCCAGTCCTCCTTCATCTGCTTCCCCAGCCTGCACTTTATGATTTGTTGTGTTTTATAGCCGACAGTTCGACGGGCTGCTGCTATCACTTAGTTTATCGCAGATTGGGAGGAGGGGTGAGGTTGATGAGGGTTAGAGGGGACACGGGGAGTCTGGGTGGTGTGGAGAACGCGCAGAAAGAGAGAGGGCGAGGGGGGCATCAGCATGCGTGCGCGCGCGGTCTCGTGCGTGCGCGCGCGTGTCAAGCGGAGGGGTATATGGGAGGTGGAGGCAAGCGGGCACCAGCTGACCACACCCTGACCAATGGGAAGGTTCGGTGCCTGCGTCGCCGTCGAGAGGACGGCGTGTGCGTGTGTGCGTGTGTTCGTGTGTTCGTGTGTGTGTGTGTGTGTGTGCGTGTGTGTGCGCGCGTGTTCGCGCGCGCGCGCGTCAGACTCTTTTCCCATTTCCACTTTCCAATCTGCCTTCCTCTCTTGCTAATTCTCTTCCAATCTACTTTTACAGTCGTCATCTGGTTCCCGGTGACATTGCGCAATCAGACTCGGAGTCTTTCGCGCGTTAAATTGATTCTCTTTCTCCCTGTGTCTCCCGTCTGTTGGGCCCCTTAACAAACGCACTTATGCGCAGCGCAAGCGAACTGAAGCCCCGAGGGGTGCGTGTGTGTGTGTGTGTGCCGGGGGGGACTAAATGGGAGTAATAAAACATATTCCTTGCGCTTTGCAAATAATACATAGCACATTAAAATGATTTCAGCGAAAATATGTCACGCCGCCGCTCGCGTGTGACCCGATGTGCTCGCGTGTCGGTGATGGTATACAAAATTATAATGCTGCGATTCTCGATTTAATCTGTGAGAGGTTTTGCAGTATGCGTGGACATTAAAATGTATATGTGCGCCTTTAACTTTGCATTGTAAGTGAACAAGGAATTAACCGAACTCTATGAATCGGGGTGAAGTGCTTCTTACTGCCACGAGGAGAAACGTCGTTGCGCGTGGCTCTCGTGCGAAACGTATCACGAGAGTGTTGCTGAAGAAGCATGCCCGATTTGATTTATGTCGCCTGTGAATTATTGTGTTGATTTGTGACACCGATGGAATGCAAAGAAGACCACAGGCGAGAATAAAAGTAACAGTCCTAATCCCTCTTGTGAGCATCAAGTAATAATATGCGCTGAAATAAATACACAGAGTCTTCACAGGGATTAGAATACAACCATTACGGGTTTCTGGAATGGATCATATCATGATTTCATTGTTCCTATACAAGAAAGCCAGACGAGCCAGTCTGCATTTCATCGGCGTTTTGCAAAATGAATGTGCATTGCATGTTCTGAAAGAAATAGGCTAGTCTCAGTCTCAGTCTGTCGCCTTCTCTTTGTTCCCTTACAGGCCCCGATTTGTCTAAATGGGCATACTGCAGACAGTATGGCTGACAAATAGAGACAAAGACTCTATTTTTACTTTTACTTCACTGTGTCCCACCCCCGTCATTCCTGCGTATGCTTCATGCCTTCTCGCGGCTCTGCGAAGTAACACTGGTCAGATAATAAGTTTAAACCTGGCTGATGCGCAAAATCACACGTATAGACAGATGGAGGAAGTCTCTTTAACTTTCCTTTCCACCCCACCACCCCCCTACACACCCTTTCGTGATCTTTCCCTCTCCTGCATCTCCCCTGCAATGGCAGGACGCTCCGTTTCCTCTCTGCTTTGTGGGAACGGGAAGCCGCAGTATTGTGTTGGAGCTGACTGCGGTTTAATCATTAATGACTACCAACGCTGCACTGGGAGGGGAGGGGGGACAGCACAGGCTCGGAACGCGCAACAGTAATGCTACTATTGCGTACAATACTGTACAGCCATAACGTCGCTTTAGCTTTGACGGGGCAGTGTGAACGTAACGGTAACTTCGCCAGCAGCATGTGTGGGCACGTTGCTGATAAACATCTGCAGGCACATCTGCATTGGGCCACTTAAAAAAAAAAAGAAGATATTTTGTGAGACGGAATTCCTCTGGAAATAAGAAAATAAAGACTGGTGGCTTTTTTTTTGTTAAATAATTTTGTTTTTTGAAAATTATTTTTAATAGAACCTTCTTAAACCAGGATAATTGACGCCCACACGTAACCATTTGGAACTAATAATAATAATAATTAACCCGTTTTGAATAGACAGATACAATTGTATTCATTTTATTGGTAAAATGAAATAGTAGGCTATATGCCTGTGGTTATCGACGGCAAGTTGACGTACATCTTTTGTGATATCCCTGCCTGGAAAAAGGCCGACGGTCATACATTCGGCCTATTCGCGCTGCTCCTATGCTAAAGAAAAATAAATACACGCATTGAAAAATACAACAATAAAATCAGATCTGAATGTTGAACCCTTTCAGGGACAGCGGTTACCACAGTGAACAGCTTATCATGTTATGAGGTTGCAGGGTGCGTGAAAGGGTTACATTTGTTAAACAAGGTGTTTTCGGTTTCCTGATTCGTTTATGTCGATATATATTAGTTACTATGAAGTTGTGAGTCTTCACTGTTAGTTAAGAGTTTTCTCGTTTATAAAATTAAGTAGACAATCTGAAAGAAAATATATTTAGGAATTATAACAATTATAAACAAACCCCCCCAACCCCTAAAAAAAACCCACCCGTACAAGTACACAAACATAAGCCATTTCCTGCAACGTATAGCCTCGATGCACTTTGGAAACAGATGCGCGGAACACCGACTGAGAGAAACTTAAAAGAATTTGAACACACACTAAAAGAATTTTCAATGGAGACAAACTTTTGAGGCTTCTTTATGGCTTTATTGCTCTTTTCACCACGTCCCTACGTGCGTGCATGTGTGTGTGTGTGTGTGCGCGCGCGCGTGTGTGTGTGTGTGTGTGTGTGTGCGTGTGTGCGTGCGTGTGTGTGTGTGTGTGCTGTCCTTTGTGCTGCACAGCACATTTGTTCATCTGCTGTTTGCTACAGGCCTGTTTTTTTAACTTGTCCCCCATTCCTCGGATTTTACAAGGAGTCAATAACAGTCATAAAGCAATAAAAAATCGCAGCGCGCACACACATAGCCTCTCCTTTCGGCGCACAGTGGCCCCGAGCAATTTTCACACCACCTTTTCGACAGACTATTTACGCACAATTATTGTCAAATGATTTACTTTACTCGTACATCGTATTTATTAGTGATTTTTATTTTGCGAGCGGAAAAACGGATTCGCATGTGCGTTTAAACGCGACCAACAGAAAACCGATGTGTCTCAATGTAGCGTATTGATTCAATTTTGGTTAATTCAGCACAGTCAATTAGAACCTCGCTTTTTCCTATTTGTATTCGGAAGCCATCTCTTTATATAAAAGTAATTAAGATAAAATGGACGAATACGCTGCGCCACATTTACTAAATGTGATCCATCTATATTTTATTGTGACTTACTTCTTTTTACCAACATAACCAAACAGTCCTTCGGTGTAGCCTGTGCGCCTTTGCGCGCGTCTTTCTTGACCGAACCCGCAGCAGCAGCATACAGTTAATAACAAACCGACCGACTTGAATTTTGGTGCTGTAATTTACGGATCGTTTCTACGGAGCGAAAGCTCGCCCTTCACGCCGCCGTGAGCGCGTGGTTGTGTCAGCTCGCCAAACCGACCCCGGGGCACGTTAACGATTAAAGGGAAATTCAAGTCACCACAAAGGTGGCTGCGGGCTATTTTTACTCTTTCTCTTATTACGACGACATGGAACAGACGCGTGTAAATGGAGGGACTTTAGATTGTTCGCGGAGCTTATCCAGTCCCATTTTGCGTTTTGAAGACGTTCAAACAGTCACTCGAAGTTTATTGGGATAAAAAAAGAGCAATAGCATAAGATTTATTATGAATAGTTATATTACAATAACAATTATTAGTAACATTATGAATATGAATATTTAATTACCACGGCATGCAACCTGGTAGTGTTACATTATATTTATTCCTCTCCGAAGATTGACTTGCTTGTGGGTTTCACTTGTTTACATTTTTTTTTAATATGATGCCTATTTGGCCTATTTTTGCAAATCTCTTCGGACAAAATCTTTCGCCAAACTAAAAAAAACATCATCGTTCTCTTGTAAAAGCAAATTACTCTTGCTTAACTTTTGGTAAAAAAAATTGTCTCCAAACTCTTGATAGCTATCACAAAACCACTCATAGGGTTTCCAAAACTGAAAACACAAAACACTGCTTTGTACTGAGTTTGTAAATTCGTGACACGCGCTTTGAGCGCCCTTGAGCACTCTTTTTTTGCAGAACCGTAAACACAACTCACTGCTTCGCTCTCGGTTTCCAAACGATCCACGTACTCCTTGCAAAACCATACACGTTTATGGCTGTTATTTACACTATTCTGCCAATTGCACACTGTCACATGAGAAAAGAGTTTGAGATAATTACTTCACTTTGCAATCACTTTGCAGAGCGCAATAAATAATGCACGGGTAAGATGTCGGCGAGGAGTACAATGGAGGGAGCAGGAAAGTGAGAAGTGTGTGAATTTGACGATGGCCAAGGAGACGTGGAAGTGAAGAAGGAGAAAGTGAAGAACCAAGGAGGCTGTTATAAAATTACAAAATCAGTGTAAAGCAATGTTTGTGCTCTTAGTTTTGCATTCCGCGAATGTTTTTTGACGATATATGTGTTAATAGTTTTAGAAGTTGTGCTACTAGAATCACGGTCTCAATATAAGCATTCAGACGAAAGCCGCAAAAGGCGAAGCGTGATGTATTGCCTACTTGTAATCTAATTACAGAGCAAATCCACTGGCAGGGCTGGCTGTTGACCAAAGCATAAATAAAGGAAAGCGAGGATTTATATTGATTTGTCTTGGATACTGATGAGAAAGGAGATGATTTTTTGCCCCCTTTTTGACGATGACGGAGTCATGAATTATGCTCACGTGCACTCAGATACACATATTAAGGGCCCCACCCCACGCTGCCCTTCACACAAACGCGTGAGCGTCTGCGAAAATTCACGCGCACGGGACCACTGGCTCTATGGTCTGTTCATCAAAACAGCGACCCTGACCAGCCAGCAGAAAGTTTTCCACCCAAAGCTTGTTTTTTTTTTTCACGGCGCCCAATCCCACAGTCCACTGGGGCACAGTTGTATGCATACTTCACGCCTCATTCAACACAGTGTAACAGCAACTCTGGCTAACCTTGGCGAGGCACCAATCTGTCTCCAGCTGCGATCACATCAAACAAATAACGAAAGAAAGCCGCTAGCAGCAAGACAAAAGGTTAGAAGGGTACACCTTACCGCCATGATCTTATGGTGCACGCGCGCATGCGCACTCGCCCCTTTCAGATTGTTTCATTTCACCGTGTGGGCAAAAAGAGAGACATCGGGTTGTCAACAGATTAGACAATGCAGGCCCTTTACCTTGTCGACCTACACGCACGCGTACACACAAACACACACACACCCACACACACACGCACACACGCACGCGTGCGCGTTAACATAACACAGCGGCACTACCGCATAGCAAGCGTTCCTTTGAATCACCACCATCGCGTGGATCATGTATACAAGGCTTTACACATCACCACCAGTCGGTCGCTAGATGGCACCAAAGCGTTTTGTAGGATACTCAGGAGCAACACAGCAAAGTGGGAAGCTTTGCTGTTTGGTTGTAGGTGAAACCGACCGCTCGTGGAGTTGCAAAATTGCAATGTGGACTCCATCGTCATATAAATCAGTGATATAGGTGTTGATAAACAAAGTCCTAAAAACCGGATGTTGAATTCTCCTGCATCCGTTTACGTGGGCGTAGTTGACAATTTTAAATGACACCATTTATTTCGGACGTAAATATACTGATGATGTACGAATGAATTTGTAGATGAATGAACGTGTGGTCTTGACTAAAGTCGCTGTTGTTTAGAGCAACATGTCAAATATGAGCAGGATATTTAAGCAATTATCAATCGTTTATGACAATTTCAGCATACTGTGCGGATTATTTACTACCGTCAACGTGTCAATGGTTGAGACTCAAGTAAGCAAAAAAAATCAATCATAGAAGACGATTTCCCTTGTGTGCTTCAAAACAATGACGGGGTCGACATCGGCACATTTCTAACTATATGTTCTGAACTATATGTTGGCACATGCTACCATTATTTTAATGTTGACCTTGAAATGTATCAATTAATCTTGAGCCATATCAAGATGTATTCCTATTAATAAAGTAAATTACAAATCCAAAATCAACTCACTGAATGAGCGTGTGTCATTGCATCTGGGATTTTCATCTCAGCAAACGGATATTGATCATATTCACCTTACCGTATAATAGATTTGGGGGCTTTGGTTCGATAGTTTCAAAACATACACTGCTGTGCAGCATAAAAGAAAAAGAGTGCAGCTCCTGTGAAAAGTAAGCCTCCACCCTTCCACCCGAAAAATGAGGACACTTTCCAGAATGTGGATTATCAACTACAATAATAATAATAATAATAATAATAATAATAATTTTGTGTCTTAACATTTAGGCTGCATGTTATGTGAATCCACCCAAGCCCTCTACATGCCATTTTGGACTATGTTAATGGTTTTTCATTATAACGATATTTATTACGTTGACGTTCCAGAAAATAAACCAATCTATTAAATTTGATCCTTTTTTAAAATATCTCCTAACTCGTCATTGAACACTCTACTCTCCTTTAGTATATTCCGCATGCAAACATAAAAATGCGTTAAATGCCGTTGACATTCTTAGTAAATTACAAGGTGATCTATATCTATATCTCTTCCTATATCTATAAACGAATTTATACCAATGTCATCTGCAGGATCAAAATCGTCAAATTTAGCATTCTATGCATAACTGGAGAGCGACTGTAATTTCCTCATTGATCCATTCACGAAATAAGACGTTGCAGCAAACACAACTTCGTTCACTCTGTGATGCCATCGTGTAACTGTGCATGCGCCAGAAAGCTAATAATTTTTTTGCCTTGTCCAAAGCCTTTGTGCTGCGAGGCGGAGCCTCCGCGCCCTGAACGATACAACCACGAACTCGGAGAGTTCGTGTATTTATTTTATTTTATAATTCTACTAATACTGGTAAAAGGTCCAAAAACTATTTTATCTACGTCAAAAAAGTACTAGCTACAATAAAAAAATAATCTCTGGATGGATTTAAGATAAACGTGTACATCGGTTGAACATTAAAATGTCATGTTCCGGTGTCACCCCCCCCCCCCCCCCAAAAAAAGATTTTACATATGTGAAACCGAAATTCAAGTACTTGTCTTCAGTGTATAATATGTGAGTTATTTAATTAATTTGAACCTCTGTTGGATTCAAAATCATTTTCTTCACTGAGCCTAAATTACGCAAGTTTCCGGTCCCGCACATTCAGCCAATCACATTGCAACCAGCGGGCAGGCGTGTTGAACAAACACGGAAATGGCTCCGTTGTTGATGTTGAGGATACGAGAATATGGGCTGCGGTCATGCAAACGCGAGTTAAGCTCTTGTAACGCGATTACATGTAAAGTAAATCTGTGCAAATAAGGGACGAATCTGAAGCTACACTCAAATGTGTGTGTGTGTGTGTGTGTGTGTGTGTGTGTGTGTGTGTGTGTGTGTGTGTGTGTGAGACATATGGTTGTTGGTTTTATATATTAAATTATGTAAGATGTGCAACTTTGACGAGATTCATCACGCCAAATGACATACTTGACCAGGGGTGTCCAAGTCCAGACCTCAAGGGCCGCTACCGTGCATATATTAGATGTTTCCCTCCTTCAACACACTTTATTCAAATAATCAGTTCATCAGCAAGCTCTGCAGCAGCTTGGTAACGATCCTGAACCTTTGAATCAGGTGTTGTAAACATGCATCTAAAACATGCATGAAGAGCGGATTTGGACACTCCTGTGCTTGACATTTGATACAATAACAACAACTATAAGGCAGGGCCTGACGTTTTGTGTGTACGTTTGAGCGCTGGGTGCTGTGAACAAAATTCGTGATGTTGAGGAAGCGTTCGGGAAAATTAACATGTTTTCCCGAAATTCCCGATGGCCATCCTACCCCTGGATGTACATTTGTTGGGGGGCATGGGAATGGGTGGAGGGGTAATCAAGTGAGGGAGAAAAAAAATACCAGCCACCTGCTGGGAGGAAATGAGAAGGGAAGCAAAGTCATAAAAGTGGGCAGGGCGCGCTCACGCACGCGCGCGTGCGATGGACAGACAAAGAGACGACTGCAGTTCGAAAAAGACAACGTGGACCAAAAAAAGGGCAAAACAATAGTCTCACGTTTGAATGCACAATGTTATTAAATAATCCCTTACTCACTTCATATGTAGCCAGTCTCTTTCTAGCAGTCAGTCAACAAATGGCACGCGAAACACATGGCAAAATTGATTTTTGATCTTTTTTTTTTAAATCAAACACTGCAGTTTCGCGCATCAAGAATCCTACTAATAATAATTCCATATTGCAAATTGATCACAACACTAAGAAGAAACAGCGGGAAATAATCGAAGAAGCAAAATCGGGCAAAGCAGCGGTTGTTTTGTCAGCAGCGTGCATGCAGCACCCACGGTTGTGGATCAAACCAAGCGTTCTTACCTTTTGGTGATCGTCGGTCACGGGTCCGAGACACCTGCAGCTCACTCGGGCATGCACGTTCGCCCGGTACCATGGGGAACCGGACGGTCGTGGTGCATGCATACCGGAAGCATGCAATTTGGAGGTGAGGGTGGAGGAAAATATCGGGGTCTGCGTTGACAACCAGCAGTAAAAAAAATAAAAAAATCAGTCTGCTTCATCGCTGCCCCCACTATCTTCATCAGCATCACTATCAAAATGACTAGAACTAAGGAGGTTCGTGGGGGCGTTTTCAAGTCTCTCCGCTGTCATCGCAGCCGAACTGGCCCCAAAGTCGGTGCGCCGTTTTTCGGGAGCAGGCAGCAGCACACGGGGACCACACGGAAAGCGGAGCCATAGCACACAGGAGCAAGATCCGGAAGAGCAAGATGGGGGAGGAGGAGGAGGGGTGTGTGGGTTAGCACGGGTTGGTGTCAACATCTCTTCGCGGCTACCAAGCACATCCGCGACGAGCGTTCTTATTGTCAGCGTGCAAGTCAAAAAGCCAGCTCGGTTCAATGTTCGATACCGCGCGAACGCAGGCTGAAGGAGCTCGGCTCAGCGGAGGTGGCTGATTCGGGCCGGAGAGCAGTGCCGCAGCAATATAGCCACTTGGGAAATCATAAAAAGTTCATGTTCACGTTAAGGGCGTCCACATGACCAGTCCACCGGCCAATCCCCGCGCGCAGGCACTCATAAACTTGTATCACAAAGTTGTAAATTTTCATAAAACAACAAAGAATTTATTGCAATTCGGTGTTAATGTTGAGAGAGAGGATCTTGCTCCCCCCCCCCCCCCCCTCTCGTCCAGTCATCTCTCTGCCATTTTCTTCAGCTTCTGCTCTTGAAATAGACACTTATACCCTTCTCTCCCCGTCAAATATTTTCAGGGCTTGTATTTATTTAAAAATTGCACAACACGTTTCATGCTAAAAATAGATATCCAAAGATACACGCAGAAAATTTAGCTGGTTTGTCCTGTCAGATCTGCGGTATTCATGCAGACATATTGATGCTGCAGGGTTATCATGTAGCTTGTTGCAGCTAAAGCTAAAACGGCCAGACAACTAAACGACGTCCTTCAGCTATACACGCGTCTAGTCCGTAACACACTGATGCATTGGTTGGGAGACGCGTGTGACAATTGCTCTATTTGAAAACATGACCAATACATTCATACGTGATCTTGATTTAAAAAAAGAATAGTCTAAAGAAGATGTAATCGCGTATTTATCTTCCTTTGATCTTGATTTTAAAAAATAGTCTGAAGAAGACGTAATCACGTATGTATTATCACGTATTGTATTTCTTGCATAGAGAGAAGATTGAAGTTTTGCATTGAGTTTGAGCGTGCATGGTGTCGATTTGCAGGCTAAGCGGGTGAATAAGCTGCAAACACATAAACGTAGTTTCGCATTGCGGCACTGCGTCACCATTTTAACGAGCCACTGGGCTACCGCCACATGAGCTATACAGCGGTTCAAGGCGTTTTCATATTTTCTTAAGTACTGTATGAATTATTGGGAAAAAAAATGTATACTGGTTCAAATTATAGATGTGACGACTACTGTTTGATTTATTTTTTATTATTTAAAAAACTGCTCCTGGTCGTGAACTGTATTCCACGAGGAGGAAGAACCAATCGATATTTGATCAAATCAAATCGAAAAACCAAATGACACGTAAGCAATTTAGTCAGGTAAAATGAAGAGCTATAATTAGAACTAATCAAGTCCCAAAATACAATGTTATCGTTCCGTGCGAGTTCCGTCTTCATATACCCAGTCAATAATAAAAGCCAATCATAAAATAAATAATCCTATTGTATATTTAAACACATTTCCTGGCGTATATGTGGTGCGGCTCCTAAAAAGGCCGCTGCTTGACCTTTCCTTTCGAGCTACTTTGTATAAAAACGGACACAACACTTCCTTTTGCAAACGTCTCAGGTTAAAATTTAAACCCGCGGATGCACGACACAGAAGGCGCAAACAGGCCACTCGATACCTTGTTCGTTTGGTTTCTTTGTGTGATTTCGGATTTTATTTGGCTTTCCGGCCCTTTGGTGGGTGCAATAAAGTCACCAGGACTCGTTGTAAACCCCCACGCACCACAGCCTCTCCGCTTGTCGAAGAATCACCCCCCCATGTTTGCAAATTGGAACTCCACGCGAAGAGGGTTTACGGAGCTAGATAAGGATTTTATTGACCAAAAAGGAAAAGCCTTCTGGTTCGGGCAAGGAAACTGGCTCTGCACCGCGGTAAATTTCTTTGAAAAAATCGAAGAACTAAAATTTCATGAAGATGACTCTGATTCTGGATTTGTTTTTTTTTTTGTGGCTCGTATGTTTATTTTTTCACGTTTGGCAGAGTCATTGCGAGACTCAACTTCGTAACGTTGCATTTCAAAGAAAACAACCGCAGCCGAAATAAGGTGTTGTATGAATAAAATCAAACATGAACAAGAGAATAATTAAACAATCTTCTTTTATATTTTGTAAACAACGAATGTCGATTATTTTACGTCAGTGTAGAGGCTATTTTGTGCAGGACTGGGTACAGGGCAGTATGGAAACAGCATTCCACTTTAATGAACTCTATAAAAGAATCGAGGCTTTTGTATTAGGTGATTAAAAATCAGGGTGAATGACTGAATAATGTATTTTTCCTTTCACATATATTTAGACACCTTGGGTAAAATACACAGTGTGTCGAGAAAAAGTTGCTACTACTATTACTAATAATAATAATAATAAAAAGAAGAAGAAGAAGAAGCATAAGAAGAAGAATTCAAAGCTATCCCGATCGATCCTGTAGCGATGTAGCGTAACGGTAATGTATGGGCCATATATAGATTAATTGGATGTCGTTGTGTGAAATATTGTAAAATAAAAATGACAATTTATGAGTTGGGGAATTAGGAAAATAAAAAAAAATATATTAGGTAACATATATGACTGTTGCATGGAGACTTCCGGGTGTGGTCCTAGTGCTTCACGCGTCTGTCTCCCATTTGAGAGTTATAGGTTCAGCTTTTACCTGAGGCGCTACAAGCTTTCTCTGTGGCCCCCCTGGAGCTGCGGAGCACACCAAGCATAAACAAGTCATCTATGTATATCCGAGTTGAGCATTTTTACAGTTCTTTGTTCATCGTGCATAAATATAATCGCATTTCTCCGTGGTTGTGTTTCAGGTACGCCAAAAGGCAATGGGCGGAGGGGGTCGGTGGTACATGGTTAAAGAATTGATCAATTAAAGTGGATTATAAGACTTTAGGTGTGTTTAAATTCTACGGAGCAATTGCGATTCAACTGCCACGGCGAATTTAGAAAAGATTTTAAACATCCGTCCATTTTCTAATCTGCTTTTCCTCACGAGGGTCGCGGATGTGCAGGATCTTGCAGCAGTCTTCGGGCAGTAGGCGGGGACATGGTACACTGAGAAGTGGTTGCCACCCAATCGCAGGGCACATAGACGAACAACCATTCGCGCTCACAAACACGCAGAGACAATTTAAGACTTTTAGAGCGTGCAATCAACCTACCAAGCAATCAAACCCTGCAGCTCTGCACTGTGAGGTGGACGACCTAAACAGTCGCCTACCGTGCCGCCTAAAACAGGCAAAACCTTAAGGACCAAGTTTGGCCACCCCTGATTTTATTGTTCAATCAAACTACCATGCATGTATTTTTTAATCTGGGAGGAGTACCCGGGGAAAACGAACGTAGGCACGAGCAGAACCTGCATACTCCACACAGGATTGCCGGGCCCCGCAATCGAACCCTGCACCTTTGCACTGCGCGGCGGACGTGCGAACTATTCGTCTACCGTGCCGCGGATATTAAGCAATATATACCGTATGCTGGAATAACTATCATTCTAATTTGCTTTACCTATTATATCCATATTTAAAAATTGACAAATACGTAAAATTATCCATCCATCCTTCAATTAACCGAGCCGCTTTAAATATTCAATTTAATTACTGCCAATCTCAATTTAAGTAGAACTCAGTATCATAAAAAAAATAGTGCGCCTCACTTCCAAGTGTCAAATCAATAAATAAATAAATAAACATCAAGTTGGTTTATATATATATATGTGTGTGTGTGTGTGTGTGTGTTTATTTTATTTTATTTTTTTACAGACATTGGGTTTATTTTCCTAAAGTATTGCTATGGGATCGGTATTGGCTACCAGCATGAATTTTACTCAGTGTGGGATCGATCATGAAATCATCAGAATCAACCATCACAAGCTTTGAAATTGAGTGCAGCACACACACAATTGCACAAAACCTCGTTCGAGAGGAAGACAAAAAAATTTTTTTTTGACTCTTTAGTAATGATGTCAAGCTAATTGCGTTGCCCATGGGGAGAGTCTTCGCTTATCTTTTTGTGGTTTCCACGGAATCGAATGCGTCATTTCAACCGATTCAACTTTTTTGTACACACTCTATTAGAAAAATATATAAAATCAAAATATTTCTTAGTTTGGTCCTGACCGTTTCGCACAGCAGCTACCACAGCGAGCAAATCGCTTGAGCAAAACGCATTGATTTGCAACCCTGTTATTGTCGTAGTCTACCAAAATTAAATTTTTATCCAATTAAAATCTAACTCTCTTGATGACATTGTAAACGATTTATTCACCAAAGGTTTTTCAACTACAGTACTGTATATGTTTTTCGGGTGACTGAGAAACAGGGTTGAACTTGTGCCAAACGCAGCGCACGACAAATAACCGAACTCATAAAAAGCGTAACATTGATGGTTCAGCCAGCCAAATAGAATTATATCATGCATATAACTTCATATTCTTACAATAGAAAACAAAAAACAAAAATCAACTTAATAAACAGTCTCTCTCTCTTTCTCTCATATATAGTATATGTATATATATATACATGTATATATATGTATATAATATATATATATATATATATATATGATATATAGTATATATAGATATATATATATATATATATATATATATATATATATATATATATTTCTTTATGTGCCACATGATGCATTTATATAGCACCAGTTTCCTTGAAATCGTTTTAATATTTATCAATACATGTCAATATTAATCACCATCACGGAACTCACATTATCATTGAACAAATTCATTATATCTAACTGTGGGGAGATGTGCTTGTTCCACTCAGTCTAAATCACCGCGACTTAAATAAAAAGCCTCTTGCCAGCCAATTAATCTGACCGTGGCAGAAGCGTAACATCCTGTCAAAGATCGAGATTGTAACTTTATAATTGAACTTGTCGTTTTATCGTCGGCGTCGTTGTGACGTTTGAAGGTGAATACGAATCGAAGCTTTACATTCCAAACCTTGAAAATGGAAACGCATGCAAAATGCAGACAGTCATTAATTCAGACGTCCGTTGGCTCTCTCTGTCTAGCTGCTGAATCTGGCACCGTTTCATCGCTCCGAAATCATCTGTGAAGTACAGAAATGTGAAATTCCAAATAAAAACTTCGGTTGCCTATAGTGACTTTGTCTCTGGTAAATGTTTATTGTCCTGTTGCTCATGTGCCAAAGCCTCTCTGGTGTCCAAAACAAAAAATGGTGGTGGCGAACGTGATTCTTGCACACACACACACACACGCACGCACGCACGCACGCACGCACGCACACGATGAAGTTTATGTTGGCATGTATGTTATTTGTGCGTGTGTGTGAATGTGTGTGAGTGTGTGTGTGCGTATTATACAAAACTTCACTCTGTTTAGGCATTGGAGAAGGGTTTATCCATTAAAAGCCAAAACATGCCGAATATGCAGGAAACACATTTTTGAGATACTTCTTGCATGACAAGACGCTGCGCAATTCGTTTGGTTTCCAGCAGTCAAACGTGGGGCCGCACACAGTCAACTTGTACAAAAGTATTGAGTCCGCAGCGAGGCTTCAGACTTTTGCTGACACATGTTTTGAGTTCAGTTAACGAAAGCCCCCGAATATGAGGACATAACTCGGGAGTTGCGTGGATCGCTCCGTTTTCAGACAGTTGGTCGAGTTGCAGTCAAAGCGCTTCTCCCCAGTCGGAATCTTCGACACAATACAAACTAATGAATATTCACCGAGTCCTAAATTGTTGTTTTATGGAGGTCACAAAGCTATAAAGCCTTTCCAGAGGGTGCACGAGAGACGAGAGGTTGTGCGAAAAAGAAAAAGACAGTCAGGCATATTTGAGCTCCTGACAGTAGCCGCCGCGCAACCAAGGCGACACTCACGGAAAATGTTTAATGAAATGATTTGCTTGAACTATAGCAACATCCTTCTCCCCTTTGCGTTTACTGACACAGCCATCTGTTCTCCCACTGCAAACATTAATTCCGAGGTGGGTTTTTTTTCTGTTTTGTTTTTAAGGTTTTTTTTTTGTGCAGAATTTAGTATCTTTTTTTTACTTCATGGTTTTATTATTGTAAAAATAGAGTTGTGTTTGCTGCATCTGAATCACAAATGTAATTATATCTTCCTTGTCATAAAAGTCAGTATTTATTTCATTTTAAGATATTTTTTATAACATTTATGTTTCTATACAGTATAACGACATGGTCTATAGTGTCAAAATGTTGCTTTCAAGATTGTCTGTACCATTAATAAAGGTTTTAAACTACACGGCAGTGAGACTCACCTATGATTAAATGACTACAGTATTTCCATTATGAGAGCGTCTTTGTATAGTACTTCCATTCTTCCTTCCTTCTTTCTTTCATTTTTCCTTCCTTCCTTTCTTTTGTTCTTTGTTTCTTTCATTCATTTTTCCTTCCTTCCTTCCTTCCTTCCTTCCTTCTTTCCCTCCTGCCTCCCCTCCTTTCTGGCTTTTATTTCTCCTTCCTTCCTTCCTTCCTTCCTTCCTTCCTTCCTTCCTTCCTTCCTTCCTTCCTTCCTTCCTTCCTTCTTTCCTTCCTGCCTTCCTTCCTGCCTCCACTCCTTCTTTCTGTCTTTCATTTTTCCTTCCTTCCTTCCTTCCTTCCTTCCTTCCTTCCTTCCTTCCTTCCTTCCTTTCTTCCTTCTTTCCTTCCTTCCTTCCTTCCTTCCTTCCTTCTTTCCTTCCTTCCTTCCTTCCTTCCTTTTCCTTCCTTCCTTCCTTCCTTCTTTCCTTCCTTCCTTCCTTCCTTCCTTCTTTCCCTCCTGCTTCACCCTTCTTTCTTTCTTTCTTTTTTCTTTCTTCTTTGCAGCCTTCTTTCCATCCTTCTTCCCTTCCATCCTCCCCCTCCCTCCCTCCTAACCAGATGTATGATGATAATGGTTTAAAACTTTAAATATGGACAGTATACGTGGTTTTAATATCTTTCTCTTTTTTTTATTGCATGTACCAAAGATCCAGTACCCTAACCCAACAACAACTGGTTGAAGCAACCATCAAAATAACCACAAAATGTATTTATTTTTTTTTGTCCAGTGTAGCAGGCTCTCTTGCATAAAGATTCCCATTCAAGGATGGCACAAAACTACTGAGCAAGAAACCAAAATTAACACAGTGCAATCCAACTTTATTTATGTAGCGCATTTCACAACAGCTCCAGCTGAAACCAAGCACTTTACATTTAACCTAAAACAACGATAATGTAATTACAAAGCCTGTGACAACATTAAATTAACATTAATAATAGTAACACATATTAAGCAGACACCACAAAACAATAGAACAGTGTAAGTCTCATGTTGGGTCGAAAGCCAATGACTAAAGATGCATCTTCATAAGAGTTTTAAAAATGGACAGAGAATGGGCTTGCATAGCATTTAACAGAAGGTTATTCCAGAGGGAAGGACCGACAACAGAAAAGGGGTTCCGCTTAGTGCTTAGCATCTCCAATAGCGTCTGCTCCGCAGCCCTGAGGCAGGTGCATAGAGGGGGAGGAGTTAAGAGAGGTAAGATGGGGCCAATTAAAGACTAGAAAACAAATAGAAGTATGTTAAACTGAACTCAAAAATGTACTGAGCCAGTGAAGTGAAGCCAGGATGGATTAGTAGTCCATTAAATATTTGATCATACACAAACTGATTAATATTTTGTTTGTGGAATTTTCATTGTGCTGCAAAATCCACCTGGTTTTATCCAATTCAGGGAGCGGCCATTTTGTCACTTGCTGTCGAATGAAAATGACTTCATACAGTGAAACTCCTCTACAACGAAACCTACATGGTCGAAAATACCCCCTAGTGTGAAAAAAATGTTCATGCATGAAAGCCATGTTGTCCATCACCTCACTTGTTTATGTCCTGATGTCTATTATTTTGACTTAGCACGGATCTGACTGTGCATAAATATGCAATCAGAACAATCAAGATTTTCGTGTATTGACAGGAGACATTTTAATGTATTATTATTTTTTGATAAAAAAAAACCCTCTTTTAAGTTTCATAGGTGGGGAACATCTCTTGATCGGGGCAGGAGATCGCATCTTGAAATTCAGCCAGGGGGAAACGTTTTGGATCCACAAGCTTGATGCACTCAAATTATGGCGCCAAGTTGAAACCATAACAATGGAATTTCTTTCTTGCTTTGTTTTTTCCTTTTTCTTTCTTTTTTTTTCTTTCTCTCTCTGCCAGGGGACCGACCTCACATAAATTCTCGTGATTGATGACTTGACCGAAAGTGTGTTTGTCTGTTACGTTTCATCTTTGTCCAGATGAGGAGTAGTTGATTGCAACCTGTCAAAAAATTATGTATTAAAGGCCATTGAATGTATCCTCCTGTCTTATGCCTGAGTGCCTGGATCCACTTTATTTTTGCCTTTTTTAGGGTTGAAGTCACGTTCAGGCCTGACTGAGTGCACCTGAACTCCCGTAATGATGACAAATTTATAACTCATTGCGAACCTTTATACATGCTCAACATCCATCATTTGCACATATATTTTTCTAAGGGAATTTTTAGCATTTGACCTTACCTGTTGGACCATAGTGCGTTTTTAGAATGTTTTTTTATTTTATGATAGTGAAAATTCTGTGCATCGATGGCTTAGTCAGCAGCAATCTGCTACCAGAAATGGTGAATTTTGGCTTCCAGAATAAGAGTTAAATACAAGCAGTACGATGCGCGATGTCAAAGTTGCAAAATAAACAAGATTCTTGATAGATGCCCTTTGTAAGTGGACTCATTTACTTATGGTTATGATTGGTCCATTTTTGGTCTACTTTTGTAATTGTGTGTTGGGGGGGGGCGTGAAAAAGACATTTTTTAAAAATGGTTTCCGTATCACTACATATGAACCAACTGACCTAAAAAAAAGACTCTCTGACTCATTGATAAAAATTCTTTTTGGACCTTTCAGGTTTCTATTTGAGTACTACTGGTCCATTCTATCTGCAGTAAGATGCAAGTTGTGATTCATCCCTTCAAATATTTTTCAAGGTAATGGAGTCAATGACAACTTTGAGATCAAGCTTCGCTGTCTACGTTCTGTCGACTTGACAGACACAGAACTTTTTAATTCTAGCAAGACCTGCAAAAACGCTGCCAGGTGGCGTATTAAGTGTCTTTAATCTTCAAAGGACAAGTGTTAATACTTTATTTTTCATACCTTGGTCAACGGCTCATCTGCACGAGATTAGGAATGGGAAAATCCATCCATATATCTTCTATTAACTGACAGCTGGACTTATCTCAGTTGACTTCAGTCAAAAGACAGACTAAATCTTGAACTGATGGCCTTCAGGGCACAGACAGCTCACATTTACATTCACAACTTAACCCAACCCACGTGCTCGGATGCCTTGTGGATAAACTACTACTTAATCAGTGACAGAATGAAAAAATGTCACTTGAAACATTGCTCATACACTGAATAAAAATTTGAGAGGAGCCTCCACACAGGAGCCAGAATCGAACCCGCACCTCTGCACTGTGAGGCTGGCGTAATAAGAGTCACCTATCGTGCTTCCCTGTCAGTGTAGCATGTATTTAAAAATGAACAACACAGCACACCACAAAAACATTACTTTTTCTCCATTAGGTTAAGCGACATTGCGCTCACTACTTGTATTATTAGGTACAGGTCTTTATTATTGCTCGCCCAATCTATTATGGTTGTTCAGAGTAACTTGTCTGATGACGCTGTTTTACCGATCAAAACTAAATACTGTAATGCCCCACATAGATGGTAAATGTTCAAAGTGACTCAATTTGAGGAACATGGTATATACTGTTCCGAACCGCTTGAACTAGGGTCGCGGGGGGTGCTGGAGCCTATCCCAGCAGTTTGTAGGCGGGGGACACCCTGAAAGCCAATCGCAGGGCACACAGAGACGAACACCATCCACGTAGGGACAATTTAGAGAGTCCAATCAATGCATGTTTTTGGAATGGGAGGAAACCGGAGCACCCGGAGCGCAAGCCCGGGGAGAACATGCAAACTCCACACAGGGAGGCCGGAGCTGGATCGAACCCGTACCTCTACTGTGAAGCCGATATGGATACCGGCCGCCTGTATATATCTTATCTCTTGAAATTGTACTTACTTTTTTAATAAATGTGTAAATATCTTTTTGTAAAAAATCTATATATATTTACGTTTCACTAATGAAGGGTTGGGCGGCCCGGTGGTCCAGTGGTTAGCGCGTCGACCTCAGAGTGAAGAGGTAACAGGTTCAGTTCCAGCTCCGGCCTCCCTGTGTGGAGTTTGCGTGTTCTCCCCGTGCCTGCGTGGGTTTTCTCCGGGTTCTCGGGTTTCCTCCCACATTCCAAAAACATGCATGGCAGGCTGATTGAATACTCTAAATTGTCCCGAAGTGCGAGTGTGAGCACGGATGGTTGTTCGTCTCTATGTTACCTGCAATTGGCTGGCAAGCGGTTCAGGGTGTCCCCCCACCTACTGTCCGAAGACGGCGGGGATAGGCTCCAGCATCCCCCACGACCCATGTGAGGATAAGCGGATCGGAAAATGAATGAATGAATAATGAAGGGTTTGGTGAATGTGAATATTAACTGGTTGGGTTCAGTACCTCTCAGAAGGTTAAGAACCACTGATTTAGAATGTTCCCTTAACCTCTGGTGCATATTTTTGGAATGTGGGAGGAAACTGCAGTACCCGGAGAAAACCCACAAAGGCACGGGGAGAACCTGCAAACGCCACACAGGGGGGCCGGAGCCAGAATCGAACCCTGCACCTCTGCACTGTGATGTGGACGTGCTCAACAGTCGACCACCCTGCCGCTGATCATCTATATCATGCAGTGTCATATGACCCTGTTTAAAAAATGTCACTATTAACTCCATTTGGATCTCGACATACTGGTGCATAAAAGATGCTGTGTTGGTCTGAGTTTGCAAAATGTTATGCTCTGTGGAAAGCAATCCGCAACGTGTGCTGGACACTGAAAAATAAAGATGTAAGCGTCCACAACTCAAATTGTTTTTGAGTGAGGCAACAGATTTAAATTTGCGGGAATCCATCTTTTTGAAGTTGATCAAATTTTATATATTCATATGTAGAACTCTCTGTCTGGTGAGCTTATTGTGTCATTTAATGCATTCCCTCCCCACAAAAAAATAAAAATAAAATCAAACCCATTGTTGCTGAACTTTCCTTAATTTATATTGTGTTCAACCCTAAAACCAAAAATATTTTTAATCATCTTGAGGGAAAAAAAAATGACATCCATGACTCAGCAGATAAACAGCATCAAGCTCACTTTTCTGACAATCAGAAGGCCTGTTTATATTAAATGAAACATTTGCTAATTGTGAGTCCAAATACTTTTTAACCAATATTACTTAAATATATGAATTTCACGTGTCTGAGTATCTACACCAGACATGGCAAGATATATGATATGACAAATAAAAAAATCTCATCCAAAGTATCAAGCTGGGATTTGAGCGTGGCGCATCAAATTATGTAATGGTTTATTATCTTCTATTTTTGTTGAAAACACACCAAAAAGTTGTTATACGAATGACTATGAATTATGAAATGGCAGAAGTTAATCTATTTGATCGTATCATTTTCCATCCATCCTTTATCCAAGCCGCTTATCCTCATGAGGGTCACGGGCATGCTGCAGCCCATCCCAGCCATTTTTGGGCAGGAAGTGGGGTACACCTTCAATTGGTTGCCAGCCAATTGCAGGACACACATCGACGAACAACCATTGACACTCCTAATCACATCTCGGGGCAATATAGAGTGCTCATATAACCTACCATCCATGTGTTTTAGAAGGTGTGGGAAAAAAACGGAATACAGTAATCCCTCGCTATAACACGGTTCATCTTCCACGATTTTGCTGTTTCACAGATTTTTTTTTTTTTTTTTTTAACTGTCCATTGTGTTTTGCAGCCTGATTTGCTAAGGGACTGTAGCCCAATGTTAACATTTGCAAAGGGACTGTAGCCCAATGTTAACAGTCTACGCACCTTACTGCTGCACATTTTGCCAAATTTTCTCCATGACAAACCCACAATGTTGACAAAACGTTCTGTACTGTCAGTTTCATTCATTACAGTATTGTATTGGATGTGTAATGATTACAAAAATAAAAGATGACTACTTCATGGATTTTACTTATCACAGTTTCTTTGTGGAACATAACCAACGTGATAAACAAGAGATTACTGTACACAGAGAAAAAGGGAAAACATGCAATTTCCCCACAGGAAGAACGGAGCCCGGAATCCAAACCCAAAGCTCTTCAATGAGAGGCAGATGTGCTCACCAGTGGACAGCTGTGCCGCCCGCATGGTATTTCGTTCTTTTTCATATTTATAGTAGTTAACTTCTTTTGACACGTTTGAGGTACATCTTTAACAAAAACTGCAATACATCAGTCGTCATCTTTGCATTTGTTGATATTTAATAAAGTTAAGCCGTTGGTTAAAAAAATTGCCTTTTCCATTTTCAGGTTTTGGAGTAATGATAGTATGGCCGTGAAAACATATACCTTGTGTTATTTTAATTTCCATTTGTTTTCTGTTTACACATCTGCAGTCCTTACAAGCTGGAGGTTCATAGTGGGCAGATACCCCCTTCCACTAGAGTGGACAGCTATTCCAATGTTGTTTTCTCATACATTCATTTATTTTCTGTCACAGTTGTGCATCAACCACTACAATGGGCCCTTGTGTGTGTTGCCATCCACTGCCATTATTTTTTTTCCATGCCTAAAGACTAATAAAGTGAGAAGGAAATTATGTATAACCAAAGCTATCAAATGTAATGGTTAAGATCATATATTCAATCATATATCACAATTAAAGTTACACACTTATACTTTACACATATATCCATAGATAGTCTTCAAAAACATGTACTCTTCTATATCCTGTTTTGTTTCATCTCATTTTAGTATTTTTTCATCTCATTCTAGTTTTGTTTGATCTTATTCTAGTTTAGGGAAGAGCATACTAACCACAATCCCAGGAAGGAACATGGGGTCAGGACAACCTGGCCGCCCAGAAGCCAGGTGCAAGGGTAAACAAGTACTGTATACTGTGTTTGAATAAAACAAATGTCCAAATAAAACAAGGGTTAAAGTTGTTATATAAAAATCCTGATGTAGGTTGTCATTATTTGAGCATGATTCGGGTCATTTTTTTAGTACACTATAAATCAGATTTGGTGGCATAATATTCTCTTGATTGCTTCTGCTGTGTGACAGAAGTTAGGATCAAACCGACAGTGCCATCTAATTTTAGTTAGCAAGCTGGGCACACTTGAGGCAAACGTTCGTTTTCATCAGTTTACACGCGGCACTTGTGACTATCAAGCAATGAAATGGGCTTTTCTCACCACATATTTCAATTGGAATGACTATCACCTCGTACAAAACCGGACTCAGGTGTAAGCACTTTTCACGGCCGCGTATTTCCTCCAAATTTCTACAAATGTTCCACGCTAATGAATACACTTGTAAAATGAGTGCAGCACTGCAAAATTAGAAATGACTACATATTCTTGCTTTTATTACTGCATGTGTTCAACCATATCGGGTGGGGGCGTTTATGCTTCAACCAATACTTGGTTCTTGTGTTTGATCCTTCCATATGGAAACAACCCTCCTGCAAGTGTTTGGCTTGATGATGACTGAGGGCAGTGTAAATCTGGGACTCGGCTGCAGACTTGCAACGATATAATTGGAGGAGTGTGCCATAAATAAAAGTGTGTTTGAATAGGCAGAGGGTTTTCAGTGTGTGTGTGTGTGTGTGTGTGTGTGTGTGTGTGTGTGTGTGTGTGTGTGTGTGTGTGTGTGTGTGTGCGTGTGCGCACGTGCGAGAGAGATTTTTTTTCTTTTAAAAAGAGACATGAACTGCCGTTTAACAGTCTGTGTTATGACAGAAAATACAATTTCGAAATGAGAGTTTATATTAAAAAAAAGGACAAGGAACTATTTATCAGCCTTATGTTCACAAACTAATGCCTCCAAAGTAGACCATAAATACGTCAGTATTTGTTAATCACCGATAACAACGAAACGTTAAAACAAATGTGGAACCCATCATTAACTCTGTACATTTTAAAATCCTTTTTTTATTTATAAGTGTTTTCTTTTTATTAACCGCACTGTGCGCATGCTTTTAATCCCAAAAGAGAAAAGGAAGACAGCATAAACAAACACCATCAATCAATCAATCAATCAATCAAAAAAAAAAAAAAACAACTAAAACGATAAACGGCAATTAAAGTGTTTTAAAAAAGAGACCCGACCTACTAAAACGGCATAAATAGGCAGTTTCATGTTGTTGGACATTTCATTAATTGCTACGCCATCAACTTCATCATTAATAACAATTGCCATAACAACAACAACATAGGAGTGAGAAGTACAGTAAAAAGTGCACCATCATCATCGTCATCTTAACTTAAAAACTATACAGCTGCCAAAGATAAAATTGTTAATGACAAACTTCGAACAATATAGAAATGTTTCCACAACAAGTGTTCAACAAAGAAAGGACGCTATCATATCATTCTTTTTTTTTCTTCTTCTTCTTCTTCACTAAAGTAGACTATGTTGGATTGATTAATCCCGCCCTTATTAATTACTTTTGCACATATTTTTTTTTCTCTTTTTTTTTTTTCATTCCTTACGGTCAGCAGAACTGGGCACCGGGGCCCCTTCCAGTCCTATCAGATAGCCAGTCGCCGTTTTGGAAACTAAAGTTCGGTCCCGTCGATTGAAACGTGGATAGAGAGCAGGACAGCCAAATCCGCAATTCAGACCACCACCAACTCGCCCCATCATGCCAAATCAAACTATTTTTTTCCACTACATTTGCTTATGAGTTTTCTCACAGCAATCGTCGCCCAAAGCGGGCTGTGATCCAGCTGTTCCCGCTACCGGCACCGAGCCACCACCACCACCACCACCGCCGCCGCCTCCTCCGCCCTCGCCGCCTCCTCCACCTCCCGCAGCGACTGGTCCGCCATCCCGTAGCTCCTTCTCCCTCCTCTCTCTCTCCACCGCCTCCTGTTCGCTTTTGCTGCTGGGGAACTTGTCCTTGTTGTTTTCCTTTTTCCATTTCATTCTGCGGTTCTGGAACCAGATCTTGACCTGCCGCTCCGTCAACGCCAGCGCGTGCGACACCTCGATGCGGCGCTTTCGGGTCAGGTACGGGTTGAACAGGAACTCCTTCTCCAATTCCAGAGTCTGGTACCGGCTGTACGTTTGCCGGCCTCGCCTCCTTCCGGCAGCTACTGGGGGAGGTGGTAAGAGCAATGAAGCAGATTGGGACATATTATTAGAGACTGGATGTTCCAATCAAACAGTACCCCCTCCCCTCGTCAACCAAATAATAAATAAAAAATAAAAATAAATAAAATCTATCGAAGAAAGTAGTTTTCAACTGAGAGCAGTCCGTGCACAGCAGAGCTCTAGAGGAAGATATTTCCTGTGTGTTTATATGATTCTGCAACACTAATAAACGATCCAATAAATGGGAAAAACTTCAAATGAAGCGTGAGGGAATTTGGTTTGTTCGCTCTGCACCAGCGGAACGGTTTTGCAGATTTGTTGCACTGGCGGAAAAGCAGTTCACAACTCCAATATTAAGTTAATAAATGATTAATAAACCGAAGCCATTCTAAGTTGTTTCCAATTACTCATCCACTTATGCCACAATTCACACATAAGGTCAGGTTCGCTTTCCCTCCAAATACACACACACACACACACCCGGTGATCATTTCATTTTAATCTTAAACCCCATGTGCATTAGTTCAACGGGGTGCAGTGAAACAAAAAACAGAATGTACATTTTTAATTTAAAACCTCAACATGATTTCTCATACGGCGCAGTCTCAATTTCCATCAACATCAAAGGATAAACTAAAAAAAAAAAGGAATATTAACACATTTTACAGTGAATGCTTTGCGTTCGCCTCCCGACAGATTACACACATGGGGCGTTTATGTGAGTGATTATATTTCCATAAAACTGTTTGTCCTACGTTTTGATAGCCTACCATAAAAGGGGATGGATGCGGCACACGGACAAAATATGCCACTCGTCATAACGATCACACATTAGAACGGGTAAATCGTGACGGGTGGACAAAACTTCAGGAACAACAAGTTCAAATAAAGATAAAATCTTCCGTCTGAATGGAATTGTAAGTGCAATTGTTTTCAATGAGTTTGCAATATACGTTGTTATTTCCAAGAAACGATTACAATTCATTTTGGGGACATATTGTTGTAGAATATGCCACCAAATTGTTTAAACAGGGCCCACGCTCCTCAGACATAAAAAAAAAAAGAAACCTCCTCCTTCCCGGTTTGAGCGATCTGGTATTCGGACTAAAGTCAAGTATCCAACTTGTGGTTGCAAAAAATAAAGGAACGTTCTCAAGGGGGTTAAAAGGGGATTTCCCAAACGACAGCGCAAGAACAATTTTGCCTTTAGTGCTGACACATTTATTGAATGACTGAAGACAGAAATGACCGCGTAGAAATCCTGCCTGTTCTTAGATTACTTTCGCACGCGCGCGCGCGCGTGTGTGTGTGTGTGTGTGTGTGTGTGTGTGTGTGTGTGCGTGTGCGTGCGCGCGCAAGGGTGAAATTTTCCTTCATGACTTTAACGCGCCATAGAGCTGCATTACATGGAGCTTCAAACATGGCGCGCCTTTTCCTGTTTTGACTCTCATCACTGAACGCAGAATATACACAAAACGATTCATTACCGGACTAATAATGTAAACCAGGCTCCCTCGGATGAATCTCGTCTTTTCTATAGCTTCATATGAATAGCCGTGAATCGCCGCAGAGGCGTTTGGAAAATTAGAAAGCACGAAACACACGACCAAGGTCTCTGGGCATTATACACAAAGGACTGACACGTTGCCAGAAGGCACTGCAGTTGACACAAGCTTGTGAAAACGGGCACGCGGAAACCGAAGTGAACTTGCACACTGCTATTTTACCAGCATCGATTCACCATTGCTGAAGGGCAACAAGCGAGAGATGCCGTGTTTAGCTTTTATTGGTATATTTTTTTTGTTTTGTTTGCTTGACGATCGTCAGCAAGCTAGCTGTAAAATGATGACGCGGTCATTTGCGATCTTCACTTAAACCAATGAAATAAATCAAAACAAAGTGTTGGAAGAAAGACACGCTGCACAATAAAGGTACTGTGCCACTGTTCCGATTTGAAATAAAGAATGATTCGGTTTCAGTTAGCGCCAATTCGCTCTCTCTCTCTCTCTCTCAAACACACACACACACACACACGCACACAATGCACACACTGTATCCCTGCTAAAACTAACATAAAAAGGAAACTCAATTCTATTTTGTCTCCCTGTCGTCCTACACTCCCCCCCCCCCCCCGCCCCCTCACATCTCTCCCATGCAGGCAGCATGGCCCCCATGTAGCTAAATAATTCAGAAGACCACAAGAAAGTCGTAAAAGAGAAAATGCAGTAAAAGTTTAACCCAGGTCAGAGCTGCGTGTCTAAAGCAAGTCTTTGAGAGCTGCGAATACTGTTGTACCGCCAACAACTATTTCCCATCTGGTGCAGACGGGGGCTTTCTGATGAGGTTCACTTCTTCCTTCCCTGGTCTGCGCCCCCCCCCTCCCTCCTCCCCCCCCCCCCCCCCCGCGCCGTGCCCCCATCCCACGTCCCATCCCCTTCACACAACCATTCTTTCCATAGTCTGCTTCCCTTCTCTGTGTTCGCCCATCCACCACAGTATGATTGGTGCAATTTAAAACCCCGAAGTCATTCACAAGTTTTGGTGCCGGCAATAAAACCATAAACATGTCTTTGTCTTCCGCTTTGAACACGGAAGCCCCCCCCATTACCTTTATTAAATAGTACATTTCCAACTTTTGTCCTCCGCTTCGCACAAACTCTCAAATATTCTGCCCTCTCCACCAAGAGTAGCGGGTCGCAGATTTGCTCCTATTTCTACTTTATAAGGATGCTTCGCAAACAGAGAGAAAAAGTTCTTACCTTGCGGCCTCATCCAGGGAAAGAGCTGCGTCGGCGAAGGGCTCTGGTCGGTTCCTTCCGCATCCTCGCTGCCGAGTCCGGGTGCGCCTCCCAGCTTACAGTCGCTGTATTGGACCAAATCTGCGTCTTGCGCCCCGAAGAGCGTCTGCCTTTGCAGGGCGTCATATCCATAGAAGTTACCGGACTCGCCGTGGCACGTCACCGCACAAGGACTCTGCTGGTACGGATTGCTGGGCAGTGTTGAGGCGCTATGGTGATAGAAGTCCTGGATCTGAGGAGCGTGCTGGAAGGTGGCACCGGAGCCCGGACCGTACACCACAGTGGGCCGGCTTCCGGCGAGGTCCTGCGCGAAGCCACACTCATAATAATTTGGGCGTAACGAGTCGCCGCTTTTATATTTGGAGAAGAGTGAGTTGACGAAATATGAACTCATCTTTTGCTGATTGTTTTTTGTTTTTTTTTTCTTCCCCCGTCTGTAGAGTCGGAGTATAAAGTGAGCGGCGGCGCTCTGTTGTGTTTGTCTGCTTCGGTTGTGTTTTTTCAGGCAAGAGAGCAGCAGGAGCACCACCACGCGAAGAGAGACGGAGGAGGGAAGGAAGGGAGAGAGTGAACGGAGAGTCTGTTGTGGTGTTCCCCCTTCACCGCCACAACTGACGAGCTGATCTCGGTGACGACAAGCAGCCGCAGCGGGACCAGACAATGCCGCCGCCACAAAAACAACAACTTTCACACCGATTCCATGAAACCTCCAGCGATGAAGAAACCAGAGAATGGGAAGCGGACGAGGAAAAACTGGCGCGCATCACAATTCCGGTGTGAGCGTTGAAAGCTGGAGCCCTGTCTTGCTCTCAAACGGCTTTTCTGTGATTTACTCTTCTGCAAATGACTTGTTTCATATTCTCTCTCCCCCTCTCACACACGCGCGCTCACTCTCTCTCCATCCCCCCTCTCCCTGTTCTCCTCCGTAGTATGTGTGTTTCGGGATAATTTGCATCTATTATCAGCTCTTCGTCCCATTGGCTTCTCCGTGCACGAACAAACACGCACGAGCGTGCGCACACTCGCTGCACTTTCCGCTGGCGTCGGCTGGCGAGTGTCTAATGCAAAGAGAGCGGGAGGATGGAGAGATCGAAGAAGAGAAAATGAGGCGGAGAATTGTGTGCGCGCGCGTGTGAGAGTGTGTGCGCGTTTGCGCGTGCGCGCTTGTGTGTTAATAAAAGTTTGAACCAATCGTACACACATCACAGCCACAGCACTGAAAATTATAATTGAAGGGAGATAAGAGGTTGTCTTCTATGCATTGCATCATTAAGAACACCACGTCCCCATTAATTGCCAAGCACTTCTTTCCTATCCCATGTGTCAATGCAAGCGTGGCTTTGGCTTTGGAAATAAACGAGCTGCAGAGTCTGGAAGGTGCGTTCTGATTATTTTATAAATATGATCTTCATATACACGCGAGGAGGGGGGGGGGTAGGTGGTTAATAAACCCAAGAAACGGCTGTAAACAGTTTAAGGAACTATAAAGTCCCATAAAGCTGACGCTGTATAGTGTTTGCTTGTTTACGTCCTCACAGCAGAGAAGCACAAAGGGGGGTTATGAGCGCCCTTTGCGAGAGCAGAGGCCGTAAATGCCCTTAACCGAGCAAGAATACCGCCGGTTTTAATTGTCGTTTCGTCATGCAGATGTCGTCCCTCCTGTCGAGGTGTGAGCGGTGGACGACAGGATTAGTCCTAACGAGGGTTAAGTTGTAGGATGGCTTCCCTTCTAGAGCTTCTGACTTGATGAGAAAAGTGCATTGGTTGAACCCGAATCTTTAATGTAGAGTATAGACGTATCAATAAAGCCCGTAAATCATTTTTCAATAGCTGAATGTGGTCCTCCGCGGCATCCGTATGGCCGTAAATGGGTTGTGTGCGTGTGTATTTTTTTTTTAATTCGTCATTGTTTAAGTCAAATTGAAGTTGTATTTACCCAGTGAGGATTACACAAAGCTGACGTGATGCCAAAATGTTGCAAGGGCCAATTTGAAATGGCTGCTGCGTAAATCACATACACGCTCGATTTCTCAAGGCGTACATCAGTATTGCCAGATCAATTACTCGAACTGGCCAGAGTTCATCGCATCACTTTTAACATCACGGTTAAGTTCAGTGCAGTTGTTTTTAAAGATTGCTGTTTTTACTTGCCTATAAAACAAATCGGGAGGTTCGACCACGAGAGAGGTATCCGCCGTCACCTGAAAGCTCGCATTCGGAGAAAACGTGAAATATGTTTGTTCGTTTGTTTCTCTGATACGATTAAACACACTTATACCACAAACGTCCAATCCACCACGCAAACGATTTGACCTTTTAATATCATTTTCTGTTGAATCCCATTCAGTCAGTTATACACGCGTGAAAGAAAGAAAGAAAGAAAGAAAGAAAGAAAGAAAGAAAGAAAGAAAGAAAGAAAGAAAGAAAGAAAGAAAGAAAGAAAGAAAGAAAGGACCACAAAAAAAAAACCAATGCCCACATTGTGAACGTAACATGGCGTATGGTGTGTTTGAACGTCCACCAGAACCTGGGTAAAAATGGGAGCCGTTTTGGTCTTTTCCTAATAATGGAGCAAGAGCGCCATCAAGTGGCCTTTTAAAATTAGAGCCTATCCGTGTCATGACTTGCTTCAGTGTTCAATTCCACGCATCACACGCACCGCTCTAGAATAGAATTGCGTGCACCGGTTGGAGGTGATTAGCAAATGTGATTGGGGACTTATGAGGAAAAAAAGAAGAATCAGTCACTCACAGGAATGATTGCTGATGTAATCAATTCAATTACTGTAAAAGTGTCCTGTGAAAGATATGCACTACAAAGTCAAATGTTTGGCATTATTATTATTTTTATTATGATTATTATTATTATCATTATTAGTAGCAGTAGTAGTAGTGGTAGTAGTAGTTTTATGCAGTAGTAACAGTAGTCATCAATTTTCCTTCATCCTGTTCACATAGTCGCAAGAAGCTGAAGCCTTTCATGTCTGAATTTGGACAAAAGGCTAATCTCGATCATTCTTTTTTATTTTATTTGATTTTTTTTGTGAAATGTGAAAACGATCACTCAAAAGAAAAAGAAAAAACGGATCCCTAATACAACGTAAATTGGCTGTCTAAATTGAAAGGCCTAAAACGCACCAATGCAGCGATTTGAGATTTAATTTAGACAATTTGAATTCTAATTTTATGGAATAGATTTTTTCCACGCACGGATACATACGTGTTGTCAATCATTTAGGGTTAAATCCATTGATATACCACTTTATAAAATAAAAATTTTATAAACTAAAATAACGTTCTATAAAATAACAAATATCTCTTGCTAAAACTAAATGGATTCGTAATCATAACGGCGATTCCACTTTCATCAATTATTAAGATAACTAAATTCTTAAAAATTAATTCGAGCACATATTTATTTTTAGTAATAACAAATCGAATGACAATCGCATTACTTTTTTTTAAAAACTCAAATGTCAATCAAAACCATCAACGGGCGCGCATGTATGAGAGTGTGTCTTTGTGTGAGTGCATGCGTGTGTGATGTTTGTATGTGTGTGTGTGTACGCGTGTGTATGTGTGTGTGCGCGCGTGTGCGCGCGTGTATATATGTGTGTGTGAGTGTGTGCGCGTGTGTGTGCCAGCCTGTTAAATTATAGGCTACTAACAGACTGTAAAAAGCAATTGTTACCATTATCTGAAGAGCCTGCAGCACATTTCCTGAGTTTCCAGCCTTTGGAAATCTGAGTCGTTATCAGTCGAGCACAGTGAAATCAGAGAACACAAGAGCGCCATGTCAAATAACAAAACTACCAACATGTATTGGTAAGCCGTCATGGCCTCTGATGCGGCACGTTCGCTTCCGGTGTGCGAACCCACAATTTGTTCTGCCATGCCAACGTTTCAGGCTCCAGTCCGGGCCACGTCCTGAACCTCTTGGACCGGAAGGTGAGACCCCAGTGTTTCAGGCTGTCCTGTCTTGGGTGCTTTTCTTTTGGAGTGGGGGGAGATTTTATGACCCGCGCTGTAAGGATGCAACTGAGGAAGACAAAGGGACGTCGGACGGGAGACACAACACAGCAACACGTAGACACAAGCGGCCTGCAAAGATATCCCCGTTGAGGCAAACGGCAGCAGAACCATAAAACTCCCCTTTGAAAGGACGGCGAGAGGAGGAAGGAGACGCTTTCTCCCCCACCACCCACCACCCACATCACCCCCCACGTTGCTGCAACCCAAAGTTCAGCACAAAACAGAATTAGGCCATATTGTTTTCAACCTGAAAGATCATATTTTTTAAAAAATCAACACATTGATGCCGACGGGTTATATAGAAGGTAGAATATGCAAGTTACATGACATGATCCGGGAATTTGTTGTCTCCTGCCATCAATCTCATCATCGAAAAATTGATCAAGAAGGGGGGCTCTGCGTTCCCGCTAATACTTTCAGTGTGTGTCTGTCTCCATACTGCCGCCTTCCCCTTTCTCTCGGCGTGTTTGCTTTACAGCCGTTTAGTTCTTAACCTTCAGAAATTTATACGCTATAAACTTTTATTGCCGTCATATCATTTTATTGCGGCACACCGCATTGAATTCCCTTTCTCTCTGCTCTCTTGCTCTTCTTTGCCGTCTTACTGTTTTTTTTACGACAGTCGGCGGCGGCTTCTTCCAACCATCCAGTGCTGCATCCCTCATCACCTTCATACCCAACGCCGCTTTTTCCCCCCCCCCTTTCAGACCCCTGGTGCGTCATGCGCTTCCTTCTCCTCTCGTAGTTTCCGTGTTTGAAAATAGGACGTGTGCAAAACAATGACGGCGAGAGGAGAGGGGGCGGGGGAAGCGAAACATGGCAGAGCTTTTCAATCAAACGAGATATTTTTTTATATTGTAAATATAACCACTATTATTATTGTAAATGTTTTCCACATAACAACATGCAACTATTAAATAATCAATTGGCAATATTCTCGTTAGGTTAGCAACTTTGAGTGAGGTGAATTCCATCCGCCCACGATGCGTGCGCATGATCCATTTGTCCCCCCCCCCCCCAAAAAAAAGCCCAATGTGGAGGAGCTCCGGGCCACTGTTTTCAACACGGGGGTCCACTGCGTGATTTATTCCATTTATAATCTTTTACACACTCTCAAATGAATACTCAAGATTTTTTACGAGTTTTCAAACATGAAAGATTATGTGGTATTTTCTGTACTGCTTGATAACAACAGACTTCAGTTTGGCTGAAAGGCAGATGACACCCTGGACTGGTCGCCCGTCAACCTCTGGCCACATATCGAAAGCGACCATTCATACCTCACTGAGTGGAAACTGAGTCCGCGCAGGTTAGCCACTTTACTATATAATGGTTTATGACGATACAATTTCTTTAGATCAACTTTTAGTGGTATTCAAAATGGACTCTGGTCACCCAAATACGAGTTTAACGCCTGAATGAATCATCCTGTGCAAGGAACTACAGCGATCCCTCGCTATTTCGCGGTTCGTTTATCGCGGTTTCAGTGCATCGCGGATTTTTTTCAAACATTCATAAAAAAAAAAAATAATAATAATAATTAATATACAGTACATGTAGTACAGTTTGTAGTACAGTACTGTATATGTTGCTCTCTGTGACTCGCTGTTGTTTTGCTGACTTTCGCAGCTTCTCGCGGGCCGTTTGCGGACTTTTTGCGGACTTAAAAAAAAAAAAATGTTTTTTTTCATTTCGTTTATCGTGGGTGGTTTTGGCCCCCATTAACCGCGATAAACGAGGGATTACTGTATAATCATACACTCATTCTACATCATAATATATATTGGGGCCATTATTGTCAGAAAAACTCAACATTCTTTTTTCCTGTAATTTGGTGATTTCTGACATTTATTGAGCCAGGGCACAAATTTCAAGCTCGAAAAATTGCCAGAGAACGAAACAGAATTGTCATAAAACGAGCGTAGATATGTCAATCCCATACTTTTTGCCATCGAATAGAAGATCATTCATTTGTTCTTTCTGTCCCTATAAGTTGCCAGCATAGATAGAAGGACTTAGATATATTATTTGTTTTTAATAAATAATTTTTTCACCAATTAAGTAAAATTTGATAAGTTACCACGGCACACCCTTTGGAGCGCTCACGGTACACTGGTTGGGAATAACCGCTGCAATTTTCTGGTTGAAATTTTAACATGTTCATGACTTAAATGTGTGTGACCTAGAAAGCCACAGAATCAGCTAATTCTCAAAACAGCATTGTCTTTCTTAAAATTGTTTTTAGTATTATTATTATTCGCAACAGCACTCATGTACATGAAACAAATGTCATCAATATGTCTTGTGTGAAATACCATCATTGTCATTGCCACAACCAAACCAAAACACAAATATCCTGCTGTCCGGTCATTCACATTGTCATATTCCACATGAATACGAATTTGTTAACATCCCGCTATGTGGGGGAGCGCCAACACGCACTCAGTGTTTCTGTTTGATGGCGTTACAACCACTTCCTCTGTCCGTCATCGCAGCTGTAACGCGTACAGAGCAGCCAGCAGCGTCCGGAACGGCGGATGGGATCTTACAGCCAATTGTTTCACGCAGGGAATAATTCTCCTTTATAAAGGTCTGAAGAAGAGGGATACTCTATATGCTTGTTGAATTATTGATGCTGAAGCGTAGAGGAGTTCGGGGAGCAGAGACACACATTCACTGGTTATCTGTAGGCACACAGTGAGGGATTGATTTGAAAGGGAGAATAAACTAAAGACATATTGGCCATGATGGCCTTGGTTAAAATATAATTTTTACCGTTGGTGGAACTCAGATTGTAATTTGGAAACCTTTTGGATTTTCCCAGTGATGATGAAGCACACAAGTGATCCTAAACGTGGTACACATTATAGCTTTTACTGCTCATTTATAGGACATGCTGAGTCTGCTAGTTTGAGATTAAGACAGTTTGAGTGATTGTGTTGATAAGATGACTTCAGTCGCCCACATTTCTTCCTATTGTATGCACACCAAAAAAAAAAAAAAATCGCAATAGAACTATTCTCTCCGTTGTTTCAGGGGCATGGTCTTGATTATAGAATCAACATGATATTTGAATAATTGTGTGCATGCTATCCTTTTCTTGACTGATCACACTTGCTTCAAATGATATCACCGGGACCTCACCTCCCTTCGGATACCCACAAAGCACCTCTTATGCTTCTCGCTTTGCCTTTATAACATCAACTTACCTATTAATTCAAAATGAATGTGTATTGTTGTGAGAGGCTGCATTCTCTTAGATTTACTGTGCCATGTGTCAAAGCAAACCACCCCTCTCACACACACACAGTGTGGGGCGAAGCAGCTTGCAGTCATCGTTCTCAGGCTGGAGGGAGGCCTGCAGCTGCGGAGTAAAGGCTGTCTGGATTTAATGAAACCCCGACCCTGCTATAGACCTCAGTGAAGTATCACAATCATCTGCTGTCCTGTGCACAGATGGTTTATGGGATAGCTTTGTTGGGACCGGAGCAAATCCGCTCAAAGGCTGCAGCTTCATTGGGCAAGCCTTACATTGTGGGGTTACACAGAGTCTGTGTTGTTCAGCAACATTGTTGTACGCACACAGACACACACAGATGCACACACTCACACACACACACACATGTGCCATATAAATAAGTATGCTTGTTTGAAATGTATACACATTTACCAATTTCTCAATGAACGACTCAATGATGATTCGACTCGCCTGTGGTTCACTCTAAAAAAGTAAAGGTGCTTCTGAGGTTCTATATTGCACTCCTAGTTTCATACAGAGCTATTGTACAATACTCGGGTTCTTAAAGGGTTCATGAACCCAATACTGAACCAGTCATGAAGGGTTCTTGAAAGTGGTCATTGAAAAACAATATCGCACCATTCTTTAGATAAAATCGAATTCATTTATAAGAACCATTTGGTTCTTGTTTGGTGCTATATGCACCTTTGGTTAATGGTTGGTTCTTATAGAACCACCAAAATATGGGTGCCAAATACTAGCCAGAAGTGGACCCCTTTATGCCCAAGACCACCCCTGAAGAGATTCCAAGCCCACCCAAAATGTTACAGGTTTTTATTATTATTATTATTTCATAATTGTGTGTTGTTTTCAACCATTTTGAACAAATTTGTATTTATTGGATACAACTTTATTGTCAAATGTGCTGTGTGTAGGAAGATATCGCAGAGATGAAATTTCTTCCCTCTCAACATAAAACAAGAGGAGCCGCTGCGGGTGTCTGCGCCACCATCAAAAGTAAAGTTAACAAAAAATGACAAAATAATCCAAAACAACACATGAGACGGACAATCGTGCAATCTTAACCACTTTCCTGCATACACTTTGTTGTCTGAAGCAGTTATAGATGAAAGAGGAGCGAATCAAAGTATTTAAAAAAAACATACAGTAAATTGATTGAAAAATTATACTTTAACAAGAAAAATACACTATGACCCCCCCCCCCCCACACACACACACACATGCACACACACACACACACCTTTGCTCCCCAAAAAATGACTCGATCCACTTCACCCAATGCGGGTGATTTGCAAGCCGAGCTGATATGCACTGTGTGCAGAACGAGACCACCATGGAGTGAATTTGTAAGTGTACCCAGGATATGTGGACAATTCTTATTCTTCTACCAATCGTTACCTTCACATGAATATCATTACCAGGCTGCTTTTTTTTTCCTTTTTGCTTCATTTTATAGTTCTGTCATGTTGCTCGGTAGGAGTGAGCACAAGTTTTTTTTCAAGCTACGAAACGTTAGATGTAGTCAAACAGTACACCTGCCTTTCTCCTTTTTTGATTGGAATTAGAGAATCTAACATATGCAAAGTATATGTGTTCATATTAAAGCCTACACTGCTGCTACTGTCTAGCTAAGTGACACGTGAATGTGTGTGTGTGCGTACTTACAGACAAGTAGCCTCAGCAAACAAAAGCCGAGTTCAGGTAAGAGTGTTCGATCTGTGGTCTGTCCTTCTAGAATGATGTAAATTGGAGTCAAGTATCAGTTTACATCATAGTTAACTGTAAAATGCATTGCTTGGGTATCTGCACCTTGGCTGTTGGTACAGAGAGAGAAAGTCGTGATAGGGTTTTACGTACTGCATTTGCATTCCTAACCTCTTGCCTGACATTCGAAACCACACAGGCTAAGCTTAGCATATATCAATGGACTTATTCCATAGGCAGGAAATGATAGGACAAAGTGATTTACTAATTTCACTCGATGAGAAGGAGATGAAGTGTGGAGGAAATTGCATTTCAAGAAAAAGATATACAAAATGTTGTGCTCACCTTAGGGGGCTGTTTTACCTCAGCAACATGCATACCATCAATGTGTATGTTCAAAAGTTGTCCTCCCCAGATAGTGGGCAAGGCGAAGCGAGGCAGCTTTATTTACATTGCATTTTTCCTCCACAAGGCAATTCAATGTGCCTCACATATGTTACCATACGTTCATATTTTACGACTACAATTTTTTTTTCTCCAGTGGTGTGGCTCATTTAACCCTTTCAGGAACAGCGGTTACTACAGTGGACATCTTATCATGTTATCAGGTTACAGGGTGCATGAAAGGGTTAAATAACTTTGATGATGATGATAATGATGAAGAAGAGAAGAGCCTCTTTTGTGTTTGTCATGTATGCCTACATAGAATTTTACTTTTGCATTGAACACACCCTCGTGGCACCCACAAACATCAGTTCAGGGTATTGGTGTTTTGCGTAAGGACGGCGCAGTTGTTTGTCTGGGAGGTCTTGAACCAGGTTCCTCCTGGTGGCAGGTGATGATCATAACCCCTTGTTCACAGCTTCCTTGCAGCCCTCTTAAGATATTCACTCGCAGACTTCCTGCGCACTTTTTGGGAGTGGCAAGCACCTCATTCCAACCTCCCACTGGTCAATGCACAACACTCCTTAAAAGACCCCAAACCCCACATACAGTCCTCCACCCACCAGGTCTTTATAGCACCCACTGACCTCTCTGTAGCACGTCTAATGCCGAGGTCAGACTACACGATTGTAGCCCAATTTTCAGCTGACAGAAGTGTCTCGTAGCCGATTTTGAGTTGTCTTGACGCGTCGTAGCTCGTGTAGTGTGACATACTCAACTATTGGGAATACGGCTGAAAACTAGCATTTATGCTAAGTCCGGCACGTTTACACTGTTTATTGTTGCATTGATTAATGTGCACTGTCCCAATGAAATAAATAAATCAAAATACATAAATACATAAAAATAAATTGGCTGTCAGGTGTCTGGGATGCTTCCGACATGCTTTTGTTTGGCATGTTTTTTGTTTGATTTGCCGCCAAGTGTGACGTGTTCTTCGTTGTCCTGAGATTGGTTCTTCGGCATTGACGAAAGACTGGACGTGGTGCACACAATAGCAATGTGGTATACAGTCTTTAAAAAGTGACTTGAGCAAAAAGGGGAAATGCTGGAAAGTATACGTAGCATTTCAACTACGTTTGCTAATTGCAAAGCTAGGAGCTGATTAGCAAACGTGGTGTCATTAAACAAATTCGTTACATAAAGTTCTTTTTAGAGAACAGACTGTCCATACTGCTCTTTCCCCACCATCCAAGAACGGGTCCAGACTCTTCTTTTTCTTTTTTTTTTAATTTATTTTTTGCCTTTTCTGAACATACAAACAACGCACATGCACACAATGCCTCCGCTGACGTGATTTTGACAGCTGCTTGTCCCGCCTCCTCGACGGACCTACGCCGATGGACTGAATCTTGATGGAAGCACACAACGAAATGGGCAGGGTCTGGTCGGCGATAAACTTGTAAGGTGACATTTCACCAAGACACAGAGCGATATTTATTGTCTGACAGCGTTACCATCATGAACAAAAAAAAAAAAAGTCGTGTAGTTTGACAAGGCCATAAACCTCTGATCTTAGAATCGCCCCTGGTGCGTAGTACCTTTGCTCTTGTGTGTGTGTGTGTGTGTGTGTGTGTGTGTGTGTGTGTGTGTGTGTGTGCGCTCCTTGAAAAATCTAATTTTCAACAGCCCATATTCATGCTTGAGTTACGTATGACATATCAATTTTGATTCTGTTAACACGCAAAAATATTCTAACAAGTGTGTCGGGGTTATATGTTTAGAACTTTATAAAGTTTAAATAATTATCCATCCATATAGACCAAAGGTCTTAAACTCATGGCCTGGGGGCCATTTGTGGCCCACTGAGTGATATTTTATGGCCCTCTATTTGACATGAAAGTTAAATATTAGGCGGCGTTCAACTTTTTTGCCTTGGGCGTTGTATGCATGTGTGTGTGTGTGTGTGTGTGTGTGCGTGTTTAATCACTTACAGTATGTGCTGCCATAGCTGAGGCTTACGACAGCTTTCGGCAAAACATAATTCTGACGTAACACCCAGTGGAAGGAAAAGATATATCATCCAGTCCCAGTCATGTCTTTTTCAAGTTGGCAACAAGAGCAGCCAATTTCAAGAAAAAAAAAGGAGAGGCAATGATTTTGGGTGTTGAGCACAGGGGCTCTCTAACCTGTCTGAAATGCAGAGTGAGATGTCATTGCTCAGCTATATACATGTTGTGAAGAATGCAAAGTAGCAGAGAGGAAAAGGAGGAATGTTACGAATGCTATGAAGAACCTGTTCATGTTCTGAACTGTTCACGAAGATCGAGCAGAGTGGATTAGTTGTGCTTTTTTGGAATAGTTGAACCACTTTTTTGTGCAATACTTGCCGTGGCCCGTATACACCCATACTCTATTTTGAGTCAAATTGAGTTTGAGACTCCAGCTATAGACATTATTTTGATGGTGAGCCTATCCCAGCTGATTTTGAGAGACGTTGGACTCGTCAGTCTATTGTGAATCATACAGACGAATGTGTGTGTGTGTGTGTGGGCGGTGGGGGGGGGCAGTTACATTCAATTTAGTCTTCTATTAATCCAACAAGGGGTGTTTTGAGGACGTGGGAGGGGATGTGGGAGGTAGCGGCAAACACGGAAGAAAAGAATGGAGATTAAATCCATATAAACGCGTAGAATTTATATTCGTTATTTATTTGACATGTACTTGACTGAATGAGTTACAGGAATGATAAGACTCAAAAATAGATCCTCAAGTGCTTCTCAAATAAAGAGTCATGAGGTAAACATAAATTCGGAAACCTCCCCCAAAAAATCCCAGCGCACTTCGAAAAATATGATACATTTTATTACTCTCTGAAGGGGAAATCTCTCTTGCAGCGGAATGCACACCACACGTTTTGCCGTTTCATATTAAGAACGAATTCGCACAGGGGCAAGCGAGCAAATGATCACGCCTTTGTAAGAAGGAATTTGAGGGAGACAAAGATGTCTCAGAAACACAATCCCATTTTGAATATTTTGGGGCTGCAGCAGGATTCGAAGCTTATAAACTCTCTTAGGAATATTTTAATTAATCAGTAAAGCATGATTATGTTCTCCTGAGAGGATTTGCTTTTGTATATATTTGAGGGGAAATCATGGAATATTGTGACTTTTTGTCTCCCCATTTTGGAATTATTTAATTGTAATTCAAATAAGAACAAGAATATAGAAAATGTACATTATCGTTATACTTGCATCAATTTGGAAGGGAAGCGGTGAACGTTTCGGGCGAGTGTTGAGGTCTTCCGAATTCAGAAGCCAAAACAGGGACAACCTCCCTCCCTCCCTCCCTCCCTCCCGCGGGATCCCAACGGAAGGGTGACGACGCCTCGAATGAATGCGCCGATCAACTGCGTGTGGGGGTTGCGACCGTTTATGGCTTTATGACGGTCTTTTGGTGTTGCAGCCAAACAGACGCCCCTCTCCTTTCAACTCCAGCGTGCAGCCGAGGAGACCCATATTTTAAACACATGCGGGTTCTTCCTCTGCTTCCTCCTTATTTGCGGTCATATGAAGTTACGTCTTTGCGCTCCCCCTCCTCTGTTCTTCCCACAGATACCCAAATGAAACCCGACGAGGGACTGAAATGAAACAGTTATTTTCATTGGCTTTTCCAATTTACAACAAAGCAAATCGCGTCGTTTCTTAAATATAGCAACGCCCGGTTGTTAACGAACCCCGCACTCATTCCGTTCCCATTTTTTTCCCACATGGCCTACCGTATATCAAATTAGTCGCGTGCAATGCAATCAAAGGAAACAATGCCGAAATTAATTAAGTCTCTTTAATAGGAATCCAGTATGAGAGAAACAAGTGACAACGCTGGAAAAAGGGAGAGACGATCATATTTAGGGGGGGGGGGGGGTTAAAAGCTCCATGATTAGGCGGGACGCCTGTCAACCTTCAGCACAGATTACAGTTTCCGCGTTGAATACGATATTAAATATCAAAAAGTGTAAACGTTGCTCTTCAATCATAACAGGGAGTGTAAATATGACGCGCCCGCCGATGGAGATAATAATTGAAAGTAGGCCTATATTTCAATCTGGGTCAAACTACTTTTCAGTGTAGTGGTCAACTTTCAATCAAGTAACTGCAGAAGCATGACTGACTCGAAAAGAGATAGTTTAGACTCACAGGCATTTTTTTTTAAAAACGACAATCTCAAAAAGAAATTAGGATTTTTGCTTCACAAGAGGACAAATTAGACCATTGAAGTCATTCTCAAAAAAGACAAGTTACTCACTTTATGTACAATAAATTAGAAATATCACATTCTTAAACAGCTTTAATGGGGGTTTTTTGCAAGCATTATCCTGTGGAAATTTCGCCACTGACAAAGAGTGAACGAACCGAGCAAATATAAGAGCGACTTGAGGCATGCGCAAACAATGTAAACATTTGAACCTGAATTATCGGATTTGACGCTGTGCGTCAAGTGTCTGGATAGAGCGCTTCACTTCGCAAAGACTTGTGGACAAGAGACTCGCCTCCGACGCCGATGTCTTGTTTATGGTCTGCCCATAAAACTGCCACTGCGCGCCATTTAAATACGACAACACTTCAAATATCATAAAACAAGATGACCTTCTAACGTGGCCTTTTTCCATCAACTCTCCGATCAATAAAACTGTACATAAACCTAGTGTATGTTTTGTTGAATGATGTTGACATATACAGCCCCGAGCGATGACATTATCAGAAAAATAACGTTAATTCGGCGATTGAAAAAAAAAATCTTGAAATGGATTGGCCCTTTCTTCAGTCCGATGTTGTATTTTTAAAGTACTGTACTTGCATAGCAGATGTTTATTTAGTGTATAAAAATAGAGCGCCTTTCTGAAAATGCAGCAGCGACATTGAAAAGAGATTTTTTTTTTCAGTGTGTGGTTTGTTTTGTACTATCGCATCGGAAATCAGCAACTAGTTTGGAAAAAATTAAATTCGACAGCCCTTGTTCGTGGCCTGGGCAAACCAAAGACAGACGCATTGCCTCTGTGGCTCACAATAACAATGAAATCCTTTTAAATCTAAATCCCCCGACCAACTCATGAAACATCGCTAATTTTTAATTTAAGGAAATGAGCGCCTGCCACATCGAATTAAGAACGAGTCGATAATATTAAATTTACAACAGCTTTTTAACTGTCCGGTTGTAAAAAGATTTAACACTGTAAATCTGCTCATTACTAAGGCTAAACCGAGAATAGGTTATCTGCGTGTGCCACCCGCTCCGTACTAATGGAATTATTAGAAACGGAAAATCCCCGTGCAAAAAAGATAGGCAGTGACGGTCGCGTGTGTCCGCGTGTGTATCGGCGTTATTGATGACCGCGCGAATTATTGGTTTCCGCACCTGGTGCGCCCGGACGCGAGTGACACGACAGTAAATACCAAAAGTGCACGGACGCGTGTTACTCCGTCCAAGTCTAAAAACAAATCATCTCTGTCTATGAGGATAGTCCGTGTATACCCGTCAATTTCCCGAGAAGACAATAACTCCCAAATATACACATCATGCTTTCCAAACGCGATCGTCCGTAAAGCACAAGTAACAAAACAAACGATGGGTCGTGTGGGTGAAACGGAATGGAATCAGCAGTAATGCTTTGTTCTTATTTCCTTTGAGGTTGCAGGTTATGTTACGAGAGTCGAACAACGTGGACTGTATGAGCGTGCAGGACCAAGTCCGTCTCTGTGGTATTTTCAGTGCGTGCACACGCTCGCGTAAATCCCGTTAATCCTTGGGTTGATCCTTGCTCTGTTTCTTCATTTTCATCCTCCGGTTTTGGAACCAGATCTTGATTTGCCTCTCCGTCAGGTTGAGCGCTCTCGCCACCTCATGGCGCCGGTCGCGCGTCAGGTACATGTTGAACAGAAATTCCTTCTCCAGCTCCAGCGTTTGATATTTCGTATACGGGCACCTCTTCTTCCTGGAGGAGCGCGCGTGTAACCAATTGGCGGAGGGGTCGTCTGGAGGAAGGAGAAATATACAAAGTTGTGCATTAAAAAAAAAAACAGTAAATAATCTATCCCAAATAGAAAATAAATAAACAACAACATCGTTTTGCTCCACCATGCGTCATATATCGAATTTTTGTCATCAAGGGTCACATTTCCGACAGAAGCATATCAGCGGCTGTTTCATTTGACACCGCTCATGGATCACTGCATCCAAACTGACGCCTCAATTAAACAGATATAGTCCCACGGTGCTTTTTAATGTCTTTCTTTCGATATCTCACCCCTGGCTTGTTATTTGCAAGAACCCGATTGCCTTTGCAGCGTGAAATGAATTCAGAATTTAAACAAAGCCAGCAGGAAATAAAAACAACAATATATTTCAACGCCACCCAAAGCAGTCTGATAGCATATTTACGATAGGCGGTGATGTTTATATTTCTACACAAACGGGAATGCACACAGCGATGGCATATATTTACATATTTTGGAAATGTATGTTTTTGATGGTGCTCCATATATTTTTAGAGCACACAATCCCCAAACGGCAACGTTAATACTGATATTGAACATTTTTCGTGCATGGTAAAAATAATAATACTCCATACATCTTAGTTAATCTGCACTGATGTATGCTTTCTCTTTTTTTTTCCAAGTGAAATAAAATTCTCAATTTCCTTTTTAAATTTGATTGCAGTCACACTCTTATGTTGAAAGTACAAAACGAATTTAAACGCAGCGAGGACAAACGTTCAAATATAAAATATAATTTTCACCTGTGAAGTCAAGTATAAGAGAGGAGTTTAACAATGACATCAAAATGTAATCTCAACACAACGCAGAGGAAAAAGTCAAGAGAGCCATCACGTCTATATGCTGGCTCTTGCCGCTCTTCATTTTTATCCAAGAATTAGTCAGTGACCATCATGAGGTCACACGTCCTTAATACGCTGCTGCGTAATCAATTTCTTCCAACATGGCCCAAATGTAAGGTATTGATTTCTTCTCAGGGAAAATAATGCCTAGTAGGGAGTTGAGGGGAAGATGGATGTCGAGACCGGGGTGTGCTGTACTTGTGTCACTCGCTAAAGTGGGTGCTTTACAGTCATGTATAATCGCTTCTAGAACAATCCATTACTGTTTAAGATTCGCCACAACCGTGGCTGTCACCCGGGCTGACAGAATGCTCTTGAGGGCGGTGCACTTCCGAGAGGATAGGAAAAGATGATGAGCGTTGGAAAGAAGGCGGGCAGGGAGAATATGTGTGTTGGTGATCCACTATTTCCGTCTTGGGCTTCTTGTAGCTGTTAACGAAAATGTCCGGCTGAGATGTGGCGTGGACAAACACAGAGATGGAAGTACTGATACTCCCATAAAGGAGCCCGCTATCGCCCGTGGCTGTGCAACATGAAAAATTCAATTGCTGACCAATGTGTCTTTTCCTGCATGTGTCCACCATGATGAATGCAGCTTGCGTGGAAACATTGAGCCGAACGCCTATTGGATTAATATCGCATCCCCTCTCTCGCCTCTTTCTCCCTTCGCTTGCAATTTCACCCTAATAGTTCCAGAAATTGACCCCTCATATATCCCAAGGCACGTTATTACATTTCTCTGTCGTATTTTATCCTTGCTCCCCACCCCCCAACCCCCCCTACACTTCACCCAACCACCAACAGCAGCACGCCAATTAATGGGGTTGTTCACCCTGTGATAACTTAATAAACTTCAGAGGTAATAATTTTCCCAGCTCTGCCGGCAACAGAAACAGCAGCGCAAAGATTTGAAGTGTAATATTGTACTTTATTCTGGATGGTTGCCCAGCATCGGTAATGGGAAAATAATCTGTTGCGGGATGCTCAATTTAATTAGTGCGGTATATTGAAAGGTAGGTCTTTCCTTATGGGCTATACTCTCCACATATAGTGGCCATTTTGAAAAAGTGTTATACCTTTGGGGAAATCACCAAACCTATAGCTGGCCAATAAATACCAACGACGCAAAACTAGAGGGGGTTCTAGGTTTATGACAGACTTCCTCTTCTGCGACGCTGATGCAATGTTTGAAGATGGGATGTGGGGAGTCTTAATGGCTAGCTCAAGCTAATGCTGAAAAAGTCTTCATTTCAAGATAGATTTCGATGAACAAGACTTTGAGACCCTGAATATAAAATCATTAGATCAAGAATAGTGACGAAAAATAGAACATTGCCTTCCCTTTGCTTGTGATTGGCTTCGACACCGGAAAAACCAATTCATTACGCACACCTTTCGTAACCGCAAAACAGTGTTAGCTAAAAATGGACTCTAACCAACATTTAACCCTTTCATGCACCCTGTAAAAGTGTGTTTTTTTACAGCAGGAAAAGTGATTAAGATTGCACGACTGTCTGTGTCTTATGTGTTGTGTTTTGTTATTTTGTTATTATGATTTCAAGATGGCGCCGTGAGAGTGGCTGCCTACTTCTTCCTTTCATAACTTTGCTGCTGTGAATTGGGAATTTCCCCATTGCGAGACTAATACAGGTTTTCTTATCTTATCTTAACCTGACAAAATGATAAAATATCCACTGTCGTAACCGCTGTCCCTGAAAGGGTTCATCAAAGATGCACTTGTTATACATCTGAAAATGCAAACATTAAGGAGGACTAAATGTTTACGAGGTATGTGTCTATCAAGTCCGTTTACTTTTGAATGCATGCAGCCAAGCAGTCCAGCTGCTGGCAATTGCTACATACACGACAGTAGTGGTGACTTGCTTGCAGTGCAAAAAGAAAGATAATAAGCATCTTCTTCTAAATGTCAAACCATTCCACAGACCAGGGCAAAACAGCCACAAGTTGACCATAGAGAGCTAGGCAGGATACTGTGGGATGAATGTAGATGATTATATAGATATATAGATAGATTATATACATCAAATACGGGCTACAGTATAGACGGCTTTCTACATTTGCCGTTATGTACGTATACACACCAAGAGCAGTGCACATAACTGACACTCCTTTTGACACTGCACATTTGAATGAGCAGGCAGGGGGCCTCAGCCAGTCTATCATTCCAGGAGATATTCTTGGATCCACCAATAATAAGTCAACTTTGGAAAATAATGTAGAAAACTAAAACCAAGCCATCTTTGACCTCCGACTGAAGTATTCTATGTTCAAAGTTCATATTGGAGGCCAAACCCCAGAAGGACGTTGAGTTAAAGTGCTGGATTAAAAGCATATGCAGACAGGGATTTAAAATCATCCGGCCTTCAAAAAGTATAACACGTGATTCAGTGACCTGCCTTTTCTTTGGTCAACCTCCCAATATTCAAACATTCAATTTATTTTTTCATCCTGCCGCTTGGCCTCATTTGGTCACGGTGAGGTGGAGCTGATCTCACTGATGGGTAATGTGAAGCATCCAAAATGACTTTGGCCGACAGGCTGCGGGTCCCCCATGGAGTGCTCACCATCACTCGCATTCAAACAACACGGACAATTTAGTGTCTTCACTTGACCGAACATGCATGTTTTGTTTGTTTTTTTAATGTGGGGAGGCCATTGCACCTGTGCATGTATAGAGAGAACATGCAAACTCAGGCATGGTTTAAACCCCGAATCTCAGAATTGAAGGCAGATGTGCTATGAAATTAAGGAATTGCCCTTTTAACCCTTTCGGGGACATCGGTTACTACAATGGACAGCTTATCATGTTGTCAGGTTATAGGGGCATGAAAGGGTTAAGATACAGTATAAAACAGCATCACCACCACCACCACTACTACAATAAATAATTGCAATAACACTAACAATAATCATAATTATTGCAATAACCATAGAAAACATGACCTTTGAATTTCAAGTTATACATTTGTAATCCACATTCTATTTTTATAATCATGGACAAATGTTAATTTAGTAAATCAAAGCAAAAGTTGGGATAAAGGAACAAATATTTAAAATAAAACTATTGGTTAACTACAGATTGAAACGATTTGGTCTGGACTTTTGTTTACCGATTTTTATTTGCTGCTGTCTCATTTCTAATGTTGATATTTTTCAATATAAGGTAAGGACACCATACTGCACAGAACATAGGGTGAGTAATGATATATTCGATCTGGTTTATTTAAAAAAAAAAAAAAAAAACTGACTTTTTTGTGATAGTGGTGAAAGACCTAACTTCCCCAGGGGACTTTTATTAATGTTTTATTAAGGGCCTTTTTCCAAGAACTACATTGATAACTATATCGATGTAACGTTAGTGCACTGCACGTGTTTGAAAGAGGGTTAGAAAGGGAGAGTGAGAGAGCGAGAGAGAAAGAGAGAGAGGCACACACACAAAGACAGAGAGAGAGAAAGAGAGAGAGATAACGAGATATTGCATAATGCGCTGTGTATGTGTAATAACAATAGAACTTAAACTGATTGTATTTTGAGAAGTCAGTGGTTAACTATGGCTTATAAAGGTAGCGTTTATGAACGGCTCGTTCAATGTTTTGTCACTTTCTTTAAAGGACAATGTGTTAAGAAAATCACAAACATCAAACATAACATCACCCAGTGTCCAATTTAGTTAAAATGTTGGACTGTTTCCAGAAGTCTGTGATACCGGACCAACTATCCCATCTTGGTCTGCGATAGCTGTAATAGTTCGAAAGCGCAAAGGGGCTTTGGCTCCCCAGGTCTTTGTTCTTGTTTTACAGCAGCATTAAAAGTATTTACAATCCCTCTCCCCAATCATCGCGTGTCTTTCGTCAAAGTGCTATTTCCTGCCCGAATAACTTACTTTGATCTAGGCCCTCTTTGTCTTCGCTCCCTTCGCAAGAGTCGTTATTTTCTCCGAAAGCCACACCGGGCATCTCGGCGGGCGGAGCAGCCGATCGGTACTCCAGGATGTAAGTAGCGCTCTCCAGCTGGTTTTGTCCGCCGATTTTGGTTGGGGTCTCCACGCCGGGACGGCCGGGCTGGGGCTCCAGTTTGACCTGGCCGCTCTGACCCTGGCCCGGGAAGCAGTCGGACCCGCGCGGCGGCGCGCATTCCAGCCACGAGCGGAGGTAGCGAGTGTCCGTGGAAGGGACGTGCTGTGTCGGTATGTACGGGTGGTAGACCGTCGGAAGACCGCTCGCCCCATGGTGGTGCGGACTGAATGGACTCCAGGGTGATGAGAAGAGCGGGGGCTTTGGCTGGAAGCTGCAGGACGGATATGACTCGGGGAGCGGATGCTCCGGGGGTGCCGCCGAGCCGGGCTGTCTTCCGCCCGCTGTAGCGGCGGCGGAGCTGGAGCCGGAAAACTGGACGTTGGGAAAATGAGCTGGGGCCGGGAGTTCATCGCTTTCTTGACTTATGATGGAGTCCACGTAATAGTTGCTCAGAGTCCCAGAAATAGACATTCTCGGACATTCTCTGTGAAAACACTACGAGTTCACTAAATTGGAGAACAAGAAGATAGACATGTGGAGATTTTTCCTCTTTCCCTCTTCTCCTCATCTGCCCTTTGCTACTTCGCCTCTCTCTCTCTCTCTGCCACCCCCCCACCCTCCGCCGCCCTCCTTCTCTGCCTCTCCCGCCCCCTTCTTTCTTTCGAAGCAAGTTCCTCGCTTGTGAAACAAGTGTTGCAGCCTTCATTTTCAGAGAAACTGATTGGCCATTGACGACAAAGGGTTAAAGCTTCGATGGTGCGTAAATCAAGCCCTCTCACCCCCACCCCCCCACCCCCCACCCCCACCCCAGCTAATAGATCGCCTTCTCGAACCCTGCATAGATTTCCACGTTTAGGTCATGTACCAGTTCTTCTTTGGTGTGTATGCGTGCACGGTGGATATCTAAAGTCGTTTAATGAAGCCTTTTGACGAGTGGGGATTACAGTGGAAAAACGCGAAGGATTTTTAAAAACAAAACATAGTCCTGTGTTTGCTTTTGGATACAAATGAATGAAAAAAACTAATTCATTTGTATCCAAAGCAAACCGCATTCACTCACAATATGCGGTTGACTCTCTCACGAATCTGATTTGACATTAGAGTGGACTGCAGAAGCAAGCTTATTTTCTACCCCCAATTTTTTTTTTCCCCATGAAGAAATTCACACATATACATGTTTCCCGTTTCTATTTCTGCATGTCAAAATCCCTCTGCCATTGTTTTATTGGCGCATTAACAGTCATTTTTTTGTTAACGAGCACCATTAAGACAGTCCACGCGGTCATGCCCTTGCCTTTGCCGGCAACCCGCACTTCTTCAACTCTTTTTTTTTTAAAGTGCGTTTAAACCATAATAAAATTCATGGCGACTGCTTAAGGTTTTATAGTGCTGATATATGACTTGCTCTAGTGCAGACTGTAAACACTACTGGGATTGTTGCAGCCTTATTTCTTGCTCGAGAAAAGTGCACATCTCATTCAGCGGTTAGGCTGCTCCGAGTGAACACCTCTTGGGTGTGGGATGTCCGAGGGAGTTCTCGGCACATCAACTTCCCCCGGTGGAACGGAATAAAAGGCCTGCGGATTCAAGACCGGGAGTCACGTTGAAGGGATACAAATCCATACTTTGTTGTTGAGGAGATGAAGGCCCAACAACAGATCGGAGCAGTGGGCCGACTTGATTCTGGACTTCCTGCATGCTGACCTCTTATCAAAGGACAATGTAAGGCTTGGTTTTTCTCAAAATGATCACAATGTTGAACTCTGGACAGGTTGCTAATCAGTCCAGTAAATCTGATGTCTGGCTTTCATTACACAAATGTGAGCTCCGCATATCTCGTTAGACCATCACGGTAATTTATTATTATTTATGAAGATGTGTGAGATATGCTTTCAGAGCTGCAGTGGGGAGATTATGTGGATCGAAGAGGCCACGCACGGTTTGGAAAAGCGGCAGTGGAGACCCCAAATGTGACTTTGGGCTCCTTAAATTGCGGCTTTGATCCCCACGTTTAGGTTAAAATTGAATTCGTTGCATACATCTGTCCATCTGATTTCACAGTCAATATTTCCACCTCAAGTAGATAGCAGCCTAAGAGCTAAACTCAAACGAAATTCGAAGGCATGTTCGTTTTTGTCCTTAATATGTGGTAATTACTGTAAATCTTCTTTTCTGAGCCAGGAAGGGATATTGCCATTTTAAGGCCAATGGGAAAAAAAACATCAAGGGCCAAAATAGACGACATAATGACACGTTAAGTTTGCTACAGTGCTATCCAAAAGAAACTGTTTTCTTTTTCGTCAGCATATGATCTTTCCGCTTCCATCGTGATGATGATCTTAGTCCACATTTAAATATGAACGCCTTCCTCCAAGTTGCGTTGACCTTCCACATTCAAATTTTCTTGAAATCGGAGTTCGCGGGAGTGTTTTCTGTTGTTGTTGTTGTTATTTTTATTATCGTTATTATTATTATCCTGCTGCTGATGTGCTCTCTTGATTCCCTCGCATATTTGATTAAATTATTGGCCAATTAATAAAAGTAACTCCAGTATACTTTCATCGGATTATTTAAAATAAAAAGGATGGAAAGTTATGACAGTTAAAGAAAATAAAAGAAAAATGATGGAAAAAGAATGTCTTTTTGCGGGCTTTACATTTTCATTCTTCCAGTATGCAAGCAAATAAAACAATCTGCTGCTGTCTTTATACGTCAAGTCATTTTGAAAATAATCCACCCCACTCATTATTACACACACACACACACACACACACACACACACACACACACACACACACACACACACACACACACTAGCCAAATTAAAAAAAACGCCCAGAAGTTTCATTTTAAAAAATGTGGTTTACTGATTTTTACTCACAATGTCAAATTTATCACATACGGATAATGTTGTGTTTAAAATAACTGCATTTCAGTCTTATGAATATTTCAAATTGGCGCACTTCGAATATAATTGGTAAATTAATTTAAATATTTGTAGTTTTCGTAATATTTTAATATTCCTGCGTGCAGTCCTAATCTAAAAACGTGGAATTAGCTGAATCCACCGTTTAAAAACGAAGGCAGCATTAAAAATATTAGTGCAAGAGAAAAAAAAACCCATAACCACAGCAATTTACATTTCGGCATTTTAAAACAACGGATTGCGTCTTCAAAGTACATTTTCCTATTGTGAACGTTCAGGGAGAAAATGTTGTTTGAACTGGACTTTAGCAATCACATTTCGCGAATTTCGAGGGTTCTCCTGTATTTGAACCGCGATAAAAATAAATGGCACACAAGTATAATGACAGATAAATATCGAAATGATACAGGTTTTCAAAACGGAAATACTAACAGGCTCCACGAGGGAACAATAACAACTCTTGCCTTGATCCCGACGCGCTCGAAAGTATCGATTTCCGCGGCTTCACGTTCAATTTAAATGTTCAATTTTTTTCATGTGAGGTCCACTTATATCCTCATGTGGCGGTTTTGGTCTTTGATATTATGAAAATGAGAAACATAAACAAGATATATAAAACGTGTACATGCTCTAAAAAGAATCAATACACTGAACTGATTCGGTTAAGGCAAAAAAACAAAAACAAAGCGAGCTGCTTGCTGCGTTATTTCTCCTTGTCCATCTTTGTCGCTTCCTTGATCATGCACTTTTTTATTTGATTATTATTTTACTACCAAATTCAAAAGTCGAACAAACTTGTTTCCTTGACTTTCTATTTCAAAACGAGTTCATCAATTTATTGTGGATGTAATGATACAGTATGATGAGATGATTCTACATTCTTTATCTGGTTCACAATCATAACGGCTGTCTGAGGGGACCCCGATCTGCAATGTGGCCTGGAACAAAAATGAGGAGGAAAACCCTGCAATCATACAAACATGCGTGTGCACGCGCACGAATGTACCCCCCCCCCTCCACACACACACGCGCGTGTACTCACGCACATGCTAAAATATTTTTTAATGTTGAAAAAAGGGGAAAAAATGAGCGAAAATGCGGAGATCAACTGTAATTTGGTTGAGTGCTGTGGTGTCAAAAATACGCAGCCCCCAAGGAGGTTCGATCAGGCCCGCAGGATAATTTAAAAGTGAAAAAATGCATAAAAGACAAGGAATTAATATTTTTAATAAGGTGCAATTCATGGAGTATCCGCTAGGGGCCCACTGTTTTGATCAGAGTAGAAGACGACATTGTTTTGAACAGAGAAGACAACAGCAGTCTGTCTGTCACTGAGGCAGACCCAACACAACAGACGCTATCAAGGACATGTGAATACTTTATTCTTTACACATTTAATCGCACTCTGCTTAGTTTGTAGGGAGGGATTACATTTAGATTTTATATGCACATGTGTAGATGGTTTAAAAATTCATTTCTTTATAAATCTCGTTTAATCTTAAAGTGCATTACTATATTTTTCAATACCAATTACTTGTTAAAGCTTTGTGCCTCTGTACAATCAGTGGGATTAATTGCAATGCATATACGTGATGAAAAGTAAATTGCACATTTGTCTAAGGAAATCTAAGGTGCTTCATGAAATGTTTTGTAATAGATATGTTCATTAAATGTCAACATTTTCCTAATTTTCTTGTGCTTCTTTAGACCCAAACAAAGGAAATACATGATATTTTGGTTATTTATAGCAGAGTAAGGTGTAATTTTAATGGTCTGGCCCACTTGACATCTACCGAGCCTATATGTGGCCCACAATGTGAAATGAGTTTGACACCCCTGGTTTAGTGTAAAAAATAAGCTCTAGAACTCGGGGTAACAATTTGCAGGCAGTTTAATTGGGTAAATGCAAATCATATGTTTTGGGTATTTTCAAAAGTTTTGAAATACTGACATACATTTTGTAAAGTTAAAGTCAACTTTATCACATTCCACAGCAAAATTACTCATGACTACAGATGTAAACTTGAATTATTTTTAGTACTAATACACAGTACATTTCGTAGAGAATATTTTCCTTGAAAAAGACTGTAGTTGGTCCAGTCTAAACAGTGTAAAATATTCAAAGTAAATCACATTGAAACAAAATTTGTAGCGTTATTTACTTTAAATGGTTGTCGACTGGTTTTCACAGTGCTTTCGAAATGTGGAATACCAAAATATCCCAAAAAATGCATGGCAGGTCCATGGTATACTCATAATCACAGGTGACAAACTAGCACATGTGGCCTCCACCTCACATGTGAGTCAACTTTCATGCTAAAATTTGAGATGTGCATTTACTGTAGATTTTGCGTTATCCTGTTGACACTCCGGTAACTCAAGGAAGCAATGAGAGGCAATGAAGGCTTGCAGTGTGTTCAATGAGTTTTGGAAAAAAAGAACTTTAAACCTAATTTAACAGACAAACAGTTGACTTGACTGATTTGAAAACTAGTATCCGTCAAATTGTTGCGGACAAGTAATGCAATTAAATAATTAAACATTTATTCGGTTTCACTGTCCTAATGGCGACTCCGAGGGAAGACGTAACTCCAAAGTGGCTTGTGACAAAAATGAGTTTGACACCTGTGCTCTAAATTGTCCCTAGGTGTGATTGTGAGCATGAATGGTTGTGCCCTGCGATTGGCTTGCAACATGTTCCTTTACAAAATTCATTTCAGCCTTTTCAGTGGTATTTGACTTCTGAAGTGGACCCCTCGTTAAATATGTGGTCAAAGGGGATCTTGCTTAAAATCTGGAGCAGAAAGAAAAGTGTGGGACTCGAACCCCTTTGTCGAAACTGATGATTGATCCACTGTTTTAAGTTCTAATTTCTTGAAAAAAATCACTCATCTATGATCTGCTTTATTTACAACTGGATAGCCGCTGATGTATTGCAACTAACTGATGTCATCACCGGGCAGGCGACCAGACCATAGCAATTCATCAATAGTTTTGTTGCCTTCGGCTAATCTCTGTCGATATTAAAACACAATAATACAGACTTTTTGTTCACCATCTCATGCATCTCAATCATGGCAGATCAAGATTAAAAATATGTGTAAACAAGGTAGCTAAGTGTGGTATTTTCATATATTTAGCAGCTATATTCACTTTAAATTCAACAATACCAACAGCTAGATTAGCATCGATCCATTTTCAACACCGCTTATCCTGATCGCGGGGAGTTGCTGGAGCCTATTCCAGCTGACTTTGGACGGAAGGCAGACTACACCACTGAACTGGTCACCAGTCAGTCGGACGGCACATACAGAGACAAACGACTATTCACACCAACATTCACACTGTCACTGAATGGAAACCGATCCCACGCTGCCCGCACACAACTCAGGTGTGTGTACCACTACACCGTCAGCGGCTGCTAGATTAGCATGACTCCCCAATGTGTTTACTGAATGTTTGCGTATCATATATGTTTATATTAGGGTTGAAACACTTGACAAAATCTACGGGTTGGTTCAGATATAAATGTTGTGCTCATGGTTTTCAGTTCAGTTTGGTATGTTTTGCCTTGAAGAAAAGTCAATTATGTCTTGGATAGTTAGGTTGAGTATATGTTCACAGCATTATTACTAACTACTGTTATTGTTACGGTATCATTATTGAAATTATTTTTGTTGTTGTTCAATCTACGTCAGCGGCATATAGTGACAGGCATAACAAATGCAGTCACTCTTTAGTTTAGTTGCAATGCGCAAAGTACAAACAACCTGTGCATCGCCCTGTTATCATTTATACAACTGAATAAAAGTCATGGCTTCTTGCAAATGTATAGCAGTGTCAAATCCAGGTCGAGAAAGCAAAAATTTCTGCCACACTTTGTCTTTCGCCACTAGTGCTTCTTCTCAATGGGGAGGTAAACAAGCTCCAGAGGATCAACTGGGAGCTTGTTTACCTTACAGAAGCAGTTGTGGCGAAAGGTAAACTGTGGCAGGGTTTTTGCTCTCTGGATCAGGATTTGACACCTCTGCAAATATACAGTACCAGCTTTGTATTCAACTATGCAAATCCAGATTTCACAGTACGTATATATGTGATTAAATTGAAACAAGGTAATTATTTAAGGACCCGTACTTTTTATGATATTTTTGTTTGGTGGTTTACTGTGAGGTTTTTCTTAAGTGAAATTGGTGCCTTGGCTTTCCGGTTCGGAAAACATAGAACAAAGCATTGCACTCCTATATTAACCCTTTCGGGGACAACGGTTACTACAGTGGACAGCTTATCATGTTATCAGGTTACAGGGTGCATGAAAGGGTTGAAGCTCAAGTTATCAAATGAGTCTTATATGATGCAGATTGACTCACATGTTTCATAATTCATACCCAATGAGAATAGAGGAGTGATTATCAATTGTATTACAGTATTATCTACCTGATGAGACCAAATGTCAGGGGTCTCCAAGATGGCCGTGCATGAGACATGGGCAATTGGAGACCGCCTTGCACCCCTGATTGTGTGTCTGAGTGTAACCTCCACCCCCATTGGTGACGGGGGTGCTATTAATATATTTTTAAGATGATAATGATTATAATTTGTTCAATAATTGATTTTTACAATGCTTCAGAGGGATTGTCCCATGCTGGTTTCATATTTATTAATGAAATAGCATGACATCCACCATTTCTTGCAGGTATAAAATCTCGTCTTCTTCTTGGAACCAAATTTCAGATGCGCCAGGGGGCACGGCAGCAACACCAATTAAGGCGTAGCACATCTACAAAATTCAATAACACGCTGAAGTAGACAGGGCGGCACAGTGGTCCATTGCGTCGACCTCATAGTGCAGAAGTCGTTGGTTCGATCCCGGCTCCGGCCTCCCTGTGTGGAGTTTGCATGTTCCCCCTGGGCCTGCGTGGGTTTTCTCCAGATACTCCAGTTTCCTGTCACATTCCAAAAATATGCATGGCAGGCTGATTGAACATTCCAAATTGTCCCGAGGTGTGAGCACGGATGGTTGTTCGTCTCTGTGTGCCCAGCGATTGGCTGGCAACTGGTTCAGGGTGTCCCCCGCCTACTGCTGGAAGACAGCAGGGATGGGCTCCAGGACCCCCTGCGACCCTTGTGAGGATAAAGCTGATCGGAAAATGGGTGGATGGATGGATCGATGGCTGAAGTAGACCATTTCCCCGGCACGAAAATGACAAAGCACTTGTTTTTAAGCCTCATACTGTGTGACTAAATGTTCGGATGAGTCAGTGATGAGGCAACTCCGTGCACTGGAACAACCAAGTCTACCAAAATAGGGCCCAATATGTTTTTTATTTTGAAACAAAGCACAAAAAAAACCCCAATCAACATTCACTTCTATTTATGATTTCATTTATGAACACTAATCGGACCCACAACAAATAACAAATGTATGTAAACAAATACATCATGGAAATTTTGAAGAAATCTTAAAATTAAAAAAACGCTACATGTCCAATATCCATCCATCCATCCATATTCTAATCCGCTTATCGTCACAGGGTTCGAGGAGAGCGACAGGGCAGTTGGTGTGGTACACCCTGAACTGGTTCCCAGCCAATTGCACGGCACACATCGGACCCTTATACCTTCATGAGATTGGTATGCCAATGGACGTCTCCACAGAGACAATAAGCAGCTGCGGACTCAAATACACACCCATGATAATCACGCACAAGCACATCCCCGATATTACCGCCTTCGTTGGATTTGTATTTTTCCCCCGCGATGAAACCTGAGCTGCGGAGCGCTCAAATGGACTATGCTAAATGCTAATCAGACTGGTTGCATCGTGTTCCCCCTCTCCTCCCCGTTCACTACATGTCAAGTCTTGATACCTGTTGTAACATGTCTTTTAAATGTACGCTGCATGTGCTAAGGTTTTTTTTTTTTCCCCTCAGACTGAAGCCATGCTCTCTCCAGGAGAATGGTTGGAGTCTGTTGGCCAATAAATCTGATTCTGATTCAAAATAGGATTAGATTATCCATCCATCCATCCATTTTCCGAACCGCTTCATCCTCACTAGGGTCGCGGGGGGTGCTGGAGCCTATCCCAGCAGTCTTCGGGCAGTAGGCGGGGGACACCCTGAATTGGTTGCCAGCCAATCGCAGGGCACACAGAGACGAACAACCATCCACGCTCACACTCATACCTAGGGACAATTTAGAGTGCCCAACGAGCCTGCCATGCATGTTTTTGGAATGTGGGAGGAAACCGGAGCACCCGGAGAAAACCCACGCAAGCCCGGGGAGAACATGCAAACTCCACACAGGGAGGCCGGAGCTGGGATCGAACCCGGTACCTCTGCACTGTGAAGCCGACGTGCTAACCACTGGGCTACCGGGCCGCCCAGGATTAGATTACATGATCTAATTTGATTTCAGAATCCATCCACCCATCCATCCATTTTCTGATCCGCTTATCCTCACAAAGGTTGCAGGGCGTGGTGGAGCCTATCCTACCTGTCTTCGGGCAAGAGGTGGGGGACATTCAAACTGGTTGCCAGCCAATCGCAGGGCAAAGATTTCAGAATCCTTCTCCATTTTGAACAACCCATTTGCAAGATTTAATCCAACCCAATAACCAAAATACAGACAGATTATTTTTGAACAACTACTCCAGAGATGTTAAGTATCGGTTGCAGTGTTTTACACAGTGGTGAGGTTAGCAACATTGAGAATCCAACTCCAGTTGCCTACTCGAAAGGATGCAGTTCGCTGAAATATGATTTGTGCCGCATCGCTGAAAGGGTATGACGCACACGTCGTGTCCTGAGAACTCCAGGGTGAATCATGAATTTGGCTCACAGCACAGTAACATTTTGCTCCCAAATACTTTCCAAGTCATAAAGACTACATTTCGGTATATATGTTGGCCAAATTGGTTGGAGGAAAATAATACTCACCGACTTCAAAACGATATAATCAAGACAAATGAAAGTGTGAATACTTTTAAATGCAGGTTAACTATACTTTGCCACATGCGTATGTTTGAGGTCTTTCATAGTTGTTTTCTTTTTCTCGTTGGGTAGTTTGTCATTTTTTCATGTATTATTTTATTTTTTGCTTTTAAATAGAGTAATCCCTCATTTATCGCGGTTAATGGGGACCAAAACCACCCGCGATAAACGAAAATCCGCGAAGTAGCGACCAATTAACATGTACATGTAAAAAGTCCGCAAAAAGTCCGCAAACAGTCCGTGAGAAGCTGCAAAACAACAGCGAGTCACATAGAGCAACATATACAGTACTGTACTCCATGTATCCATCCATCCATCCATTTTCCGAACCGCTTGATCCTCACTAGGGTCGCGGGGGGTGCTGGAGCCTATCCCAGCAGTCTTCGGGCAGTAGGCGGGGGACACCCTGAATTGGTTGCCAGCCAATCGCAGGGCACACAGAGACGAACAACCATCCACGCTCACACTCATACCTAGGGACAATTTAGAGTGCCCAACGAGCCTGCCATGCATGTTTTTGGAATGTGGGAGGAAACCGGAGCACCCGGAGAAAACCCACGCAAGCCCGGGGAGAACATGCAAACTCCACACAGGGAGGCCGGAGCTGGGATCGAACCCGGTACCTCTGCACTGTGAAGCCGACGTGCTAACCACTGGGCTACCGGGCCGCCCAGGATTAGATTACATGATCTAATTTGATTTCAGAATCCATCCACCCATCCATCCATTTTCTGATCCGCTTATCCTCACAAAGGTTGCAGGGCGTGGTGGAGCCTATCCTACCTGTCTTCGGGCAAGAGGTGGGGGACATTCAAACTGGTTGCCAGCCAATCGCAGGGCAAAGATTTCAGAATCCTTCTCCATTTTGAACAACCCATTTGCAAGATTTAATCCAACCCAATAACCAAAATACAGACAGATTATTTTTGAACAACTACTCCAGAGATGTTAAGTATCGGTTGCAGTGTTTTACACAGTGGTGAGGTTAGCAACATTGAGAATCCAACTCCAGTTGCCTACTCGAAAGGATGCAGTTCGCTGAAATATGATTTGTGCCGCATCGCTGAAAGGGTATGACGCACACGTCGTGTCCTGAGAACTCCAGGGTGAATCATGAATTTGGCTCACAGCACAGTAACATTTTGCTCCCAAATACTTTCCAAGTCATAAAGACTACATTTCGGTATATATGTTGGCCAAATTGGTTGGAGGAAAATAATACTCACCGACTTCAAAACGATATAATCAAGACAAATGAAAGTGTGAATACTTTTAAATGCAGGTTAACTATACTTTGCCACATGCGTATGTTTGAGGTCTTTCATAGTTGTTTTCTTTTTCTCGTTGGGTAGTTTGTCATTTTTTCATGTATTATTTTATTTTTTGCTTTTAAATAGAGTAATCCCTCATTTATCGCGGTTAATGGGGACCAAAACCACCCGCGATAAACGAAAATCCGCGAAGTAGCGACCAATTAACATGTACATGTAAAAAGTCCGCAAAAAGTCCGCAAACAGTCCGTGAGAAGCTGCAAAACAACAGCGAGTCACATAGAGCAACATATACAGTACTGTACTCCATGTATCCATCCATCCATCCATTTTCCGAACCGCTTGATCCTCACTAGGGTCGCGGGGGGTGCTGGAGCCTATCCCAGCAGTCTTCGGGCAGTAGGCGGGGGACACCCTGAATTGGTTGCCAGCCAATCGCAGGGCACACAGAGACGAACAACCATCCACGCCCACACTCACACCTAGGGACAATTTAGAGTGCCCAACGAGCCTGCCATGCATGTTTTTGGAATGTGGGAGGAAACCGGAGCACCCGGAGAAAACCCACGCAAGCCCGGGGAGAACATGCAAACTCCACACAGGGAGGCCGGAGCTGGGATCGAACCTGGTACCTCTGCACTGTGAAGCCGACGTGCTAACCACTGGACTACCGGGCCGCCGTACTCCATGTATATATATATAAATATATATATATATATATATATATTTTTTTTTTATGAATATGTTTTATGAATATGTTTGAAAAAATCCGCGATGCACCGAATCCGCGATAAACGAACCGCAAAATAGTGAGGGGTCACTGTAGTTTACTTTTAAATCTAAATTGTAGATTGAGTACGTCGTGTCTGAAACATGCAATACTATATGGCTGCTTTAAAACAGTTTATGATATCTCCACTTTCTGTTAATTGTTCTCCTCTTTTAGTTAAATAAGTCTAAATCCTGAACCTCGACAGCCATGTTTTATATTCATATTCATAATATTAAATCCACATTGGGTTTTATATGAGATCCAGACTGCAGCCTAAATGGATTCTGTTCCCCTTGTGAACTGAACTCCTTTTGACTTATGTTTCCAGATGTCTCTCCCTTGTTGCTTTCCCGACTCATTTGTCCTCTTTCCTGCAACCCGTCATGGGTAGAGGAGTTATTCTTTGTTAATTGTTGATTGACTGATTTATTGAACAAATAACTAAACTAGAAAATACAAATAAAAACCGGAAGAATTTTTTTTTAACATCGATAGTTGTCATAGGTCAACATGGTTTACATGTTCCAAGGGAATAGGAAGAAAAGCAGATCTAGTCCTACCCCTTGTTTTCTATATATTTCTCATATCAAATTATGACACAAGTCGGTTTGGTTCTACATAATTTGAATCGGTGATCATTCGTACAGCTCTTTTCTGTAGTTTATAGATAGATTGAGTATTTGTTCTATATGTATTACCCATAGCTTCACACAATAAGTCAGGTGTTGGCAGTACAGGTATTAGTGAACAGTATTATGTGCCTAATGATTCCTTTTTTTCAAATATTCTTGGTTTTATAAACTTTTAACATATTCTGTGTGAGATTCCCAGCATAGTTTTGCATCAATTACAACACCAAGAAATGTAATTTAATTTACTCTTTCTATCTCAATACTCAACAATGACTTTAACTTTGGGTTTAATTTGTGTGATGCTTGGTGATTAATTTAAATCTAAATGCAATTTATTTGTTTCAAAACACATTTTTAGTACATTAAATTCTTTTCCCACAGTCGTCAGAAGTTGTTTTTCTCAGGAAAGTATAAAGTTGTGTCATTAGCAAATAGAACTTAAAAAATTGCAGACATAGCAGATATCATATATATATATATATATATATTGTATACAAAATTTAGGACCAAGCACAGACCCTTGGGGAACCTCGTAAGTTACCATATATAGTATTCAGCTGTTCGATTTCACATTGTTGAACTGCACATACTGATTTCTATCATCTCAGTAACTTTTCATCAATTTGTATGCCAAACTTCTTATACCATATCTCTCTAATTTGTCCATTCATATATTATTTTTTTTAAGTCTCTGAAAATCCCAACAGTAGATTTATTCTTGTCTATATCAGTAGCAATTTCTTCCATGAGTTCCATTATTGACATAGAGGTGGATCTTTTCTCTCTGAAAACATAGTGACTGTCGCTTAAAACAGTCAGTGGACTTTTTGGTACGTTTTTACAACATTTACATTTACTATTTCAACATCATTTACAGCAATAAGGAACATCTTGTGGGAATTATTCTTAATACATTGTTTGGCTCAGGAATTTATTTTGCTAGTTTACGACCAACATGAATAAAATAATTATTAATTTCAGTTATTTTCTTTTCATCAATAACAATATTTCGATTATTCTAAAATATTCTAGATATTTTTAAGCCATTATTTTTAGTACAATTTAATCTTCTCCATGTTCCCTGTGTTTTACTCCTGTTCTGTTCTAATAGTGTAAGGTAATGGACTCTCTTGCTTGTTCTGGCAGGGCAGTGTTCATATATTGCTAAATTGATGTATTGTCATATGTCAGATGTCATATATTGATGTATAGTGATATTACGGTTGATGGAAATGCTTGGTATGTAAGATTGGGATCTTCATTTGAGCAGACCTAAGCCCAATTTTGTTGTTCAAGATGCTTCTTTATGTGATGATCCTGTTCTTGTGTGTCTCCCGCAGGTGGCAGGGCCTTCCCTCCAGCGTGCACACCTGCTGCCAATTTGGTCATCAAGTTAGCCAAGTATTTAAGGACTGCAGAGATTCCATGTCTCTGTTGGGTTATTGACCTTTAGCAAGAGCAGCAAGCTCAAGTGTTTTCTTAAACTCGTCATTGTTGGGGTTTTTTAACGCATGTATTTCTCATTTTGTCTTTGATCTTGCTCATGTTTTTGTTTTGTGAAATTGGTCACTAGTCACTTCGTTTATATTTCATATTTTTTATTTCCTTGCCTTTGTAAGTGCTTTTTGTTAATGTATTTTTTTCCTGGTTCTTTTTGACCAGCAATTTCTGTTTATGCTTTGTCGGTGCGCTTTTGTTATTAAATAAATATTTTTGTTTGTGCTTACTTTTGTGGGATCCGATAACCATTCAGTTCATTTCCGAACTGTCTGAGTTTAAGGAAGTGATTGTGCATTGCGTCCTTGTTCTTATTTCTGATGTACACATTTTTTATCAATACATAATTTGGGAAAATTCCAAAGCCACGCAGATGATCATTTTATTTATGAGAAGTCTGCCTACTATTTTATGATCAATTTTATTTGTGAATTTTATCCATTATCTATTGTTATCCTGCTAGTTTTCATAATTGTAGGATAAAGACTAGTACTCTGATTATATTACTAAAGTCGGTTGGTTTCTTGGTGGCCATTTGGGTTTAATAAATCGACATTGTAATCCCCACAACGTATGTCATAGACGTGATAGATAAAGACGTGATACGTTTTTATCACCTGAATGACTCATTGAAAATATCAAAACAACTTCCTGAAATTCTATAGACAATTTATAATATTGGATGCTTTTTATAAAAATATGTATTTAAAATGTTAAACATGCCATGATGATGTCCATTGAGTGTGTTAATCCTTAAATCTCAAAATTGTATCCAGATAGATTATGACCCCCACCTCCTTCCCTGTTCATCCCGTTCATTGTCATGTAAACAATTCATTACCATCTATTTTCCCATTATCAAGCCAAGTTTCTGATACTGTATAGCTATTATTTGGAATGTATTTTACTTACTTAAGTATTCTTTAAATTTAGTGAAGTTTTTATAGAGACTTCTGCTCGTTAAAGTGTATGATTGAGAATGCATTTTCCATTTTTATGTTGACATTAAATTGATCATTGGTGTAATACTCGCAACCAGAGTTGTGATGATCTTTTTGTTTTTATTTACTGTATTTATTTATTTGCTGCTTTTGTTGTTTTATAGTGATGAACCAATGTCTCAACTTGCTGCTTGTTTGTACTGGACATGTTGCTGTTGTTTTGGTATGCTTGTACGGGGAGGGGGGGCGGGGTTATAAATTTAGCAAATTGTAAGTTAGCAATCTCTGTCACGTACTGCTTTTAATTGTGGAATCAGTTACTTTCCTTTTTTTAGCGGATGGCTTCCGTAAAGTCCTCATTTATGTATACATTTGATTGCTTAGATAGTTTGCTTTCTATTATTTTTCAAGTTTAACAGCAATTGGCCTGCATCTGACCCTTCCAGGTTCAATTTCTGTCCGATGAGCTCGCCCCATATTAATTTTCTCATGCATCTGTAATTTTCTTGAAAAAGGTGCAATACTTGTTCCTTTGTGTCGGCCCATTTTTCACCCTGCGGTCCCCCCATTGTATCTACAACCAAGTTGTCCCTCTTCAATTGGTCATCTTTATGGAAATAGCCAGGCTCTGATTAATAATATGGGATTTTCCACTGTTAGCTAGGCTGGGGCCGCAGCTAAGTAATATTTTGCACCAGCTGTGATGAACACTTCCATCCAGCCATCGGTCCATTTTCTGAACCGCTTTATCCTCACAAGGATCGCAGGGCGTACTGGAGCCAAACCCAGCTGTCTTCAGGCAGTAGGTGAGGGACAACCTGAACCGGTTGCGTGATGAAAACTTACTTTCTTCAGAAACTTTCTTATATCAATGATTACTTTGGTTATTTTCCTTCCCCCCCTTTCTGCCATCAAGATACACATTAATGTACAGTACACAGACGATGGGGCTAATAACAGCAAGTTCAGGAGCAAGTATGGTCGTATGGAAAACATGGAATGGGTTATAGGTCAGAAAGCCATTCAAGTGGAATGGATTGGAATTGGATAACGAACCATGGCACAGGCTCTCTTTTAACTAACAGGATGAAGTGAAGGAAATCTATTGATTTGTGATCATAATAGAAGTAATTAATTGCAGTTCATCCTTCACAGTCATGTACATCATTACGTGGGTGCCACCCAGTGTTCAGATCGAGTTACCACAATTGAATTAAACAGTAATTAGAGAACTCAATGACAAACTTGTGTTGCCAGAACTCTGGTTAACTGGCAGGTATTATGAAAACGTTACATGAAGCTCTGCTGTATTCACTCTAATTTTCGATGCTTCAGAGGCGTGCTTGAATAGAAGTTGTTCAACCACATATTTTGATTTGGTCTTTTTTATGCCACTGGATATTTGTCTTTCATTGTATTTATTTATTATTTATTTTTATTTCATTTGATTGTGTGTTCCATAGAAATATGTATTACATATACATATACATATATATTACATATACATATACACACATATATATATATATATATATATATATATATATATGCCAGCAGCAACTCCGCTATGGACCCGGCAAACTGAATATAATTCCACTAGTTTTGCTGGATCTTGAGCAATCGTGAGGAACGGAAAACCGTTTTCACATTAATGGTGAGTATTATCACAAAATTATTTAAAAGAATACATTCAGAGGCTTATTATACCGACGGGTACTCCGGTTTTCCCGCATTCCAAAAACATGATGGCAGGCTCTTTTCTAAACTTTTAGCGTGGAATTACAATTATGCCCGAAGATGGGATATCCAGCACCCCCCGCGATATATAGCGGTTCGGAAAATGGATGGATGGATGGATGTATATATTTTTTTATTTATTTTTTCTATATATAATGTCTTTGGAATGTGAAAAGACACTGGAGTACCCGAAGAAAACCCACGCAGGCAAGGGGAGAGCATTCAAACCCCACACAGAAAGGATGGAGTCGAAATATAATAAACCTGCACCCCTGCACTGAGAGGCTGACGTGCTAACCAGTCGACCACCGTGCCACTCGCATAGAATATTCAGGATAAATTTTACACAGGAAAAAAATGTGAGCAAAATGTATTTGGGTAAAAAAGTATACTTTTTTTTGACTATGAAATTACAAGTACAATTTACCTGGGGAGTTGTAATATTAGTTTACTTTTAAAAAAGCGATTTAGAGTATCCCGTTAACCTGTGACTGGTACTTGTGACACACCAATCATCTTTCTCTTTGTCTGCACACGTCCCGCAGCCGGCATCCAACCTTGCTGTAGTGTGTGTACGTCCTGCGGCCAGCAGAGCAAACCTCATGCCTGACCTCTGTAATGCCAATGGTACCAGCAACATGGCGGTCTGCCCAAATGGCTGAGTAAAGACCCATGTGCTTGGTGTCCTGGCCAAACTTCTGACAGGTCCAGTCAAGTACCGAACGTCTGACATCCGAGACAACCATCCTCAACACCACCCCAATGTAATCACCACCTGGAGAAATTTAAAGGGAAGACCTTGATCTTCAGCGGAGATTGAGGAGAGTTCAGTTCTTAGTTTAACCTCCGATCAATTGGTGGTATGGTTGGAGCATGAGACACACACGTTGTCTTGCCTTCATAGCCTCTCAAGCTGACCTTTTTTTTTTTTTTTTTTTTTTAATTTGATCTGATCCTTTAAAATGAGACAGAAGAGGGTAGATGTAATACAAATTTACAATAAACATACATTGCTAACTGAGAGTAAAGGTCAATTTTGAGAGACAGAAAGTACAAAAAGACAATTTTCTTGCCATTGCTGATTCACAAATCCCCATGCTGTGGGATTAAATAAAAGTGTATTTGAATCACAACAGATCTTTTTTTTTTTTTACAGCTGTGCGTACCCAAATGAGTCGCAATTATTTCAATTCTATGTAAGGCTCAGCCATTGAGGCATTATTTGCCTACCTATGTGAATACATTTTGTGTACACCTGAATGCTGCTACCATTGTAGCATTTCACAAGTTAAGCTCCTCCATGATTCCCATCAATCCATTTTCGAATTTGCTTGTCCTCACAAGGGTCACGGGCATGCTGGAGCCTATCCAAGCTGTCTTCGGGCAGTAGGCAGGGCACACCTTGAACTGGTTGCCAGCCAATCACAGGGCACACAATCAGTCAACAACCGTGCCGGCTACATTATTCTCTACTTGACTGTATTCAAAAGATGAACCCTTACAAAACCAGGAGCTATAGCTCATAAGTAGAAAAGACACTCGTGGTGGACTCCCCCCCCCCCCCCCCAATAACATTGCCTACCTTAGCATTTTATGATTAAGGAAGCATGTGCACGTCTTTGGTGCGGTTTTGGGAAGAGCTTTGTGGGTAGCGGTGTGGGCAAATAAAGGAGTAAGGATGGGAAAGCAGCGGAAGTCCACATCCCATCGATTACAAATATGGCTCTGTCGTTGTTTAAGATGGAAAATTGACTGCAGGCTCTGTTAAGGCCAAATCCAGCCATATTTCACTGTAGCGCTCAAATTAAAACCATACGTTCCTCAGCGTCTGAATGAAGGGCCGTAGGCCAAGTAGCACAAGTCTTGATATACTTAGAGGAACATGTTTATTATCTTCTAAAGGAATGCACCACAGCTCTCAACACAAATCACTCGAGAGATGACGAAATAATGATCACAAGGTCACAAGGAAGAGGTTAAGGATGAGTGGTGTCTTGACTTGAGGAAGCAAGTTCAGAAGAGAAGAAACATCTATTTTTAACACGTGGCATAACAAAAATGTGGAGTGCACCAAATAAATGTGTGGGTTGTTTTTTTTGCCAGATCCAAATTGTGTACTGTGATTGTTGATCAATAGCTGACATATAAAATACAGTTGGGGTCTCAGGTCTCAAGACTTGTGTCAATTAGTGGAGCCCAGAGTTCAAAGATGGAGAAACTGCATTTAGTTGTTGAATGAAATAAGATGCCAACAGACATGAAGTCAGCCCTGAATGTAAATTCCTTTGAATTCAGGTTCAATATTAAATGCCCCCCCCCCCTCATTATGTTTTTATTAAGAGTTTTTAATTGAGCATTAAATCCAGGTTAAAAACTTTGTTTTTGTCTCCATACCGTTAATAAAGATAATCAATGATTTCATTTGAGGAGCAAATTACATATTTTAAGCAACATTTTTTTTCTGGTTCATCCCAAAAACCTGAAGCAAGGGTCTCATTAAAAAATGTGACAAAGTGATTTTTTAAATTAAGTCTTGAGCGAGAAACTCAAGCTTAGTCTGTCAAATGCATTGGCGTCCTGCTGCTTTAAATGCTGCCTGCCATAACATCCTTTCATAAAGGTTGGTCAGGAGTAACCTACGCTAAAGTGGGCTTGAAGATTCCATCCCAGGAACTTTTCCTAAGCATTTATAGAATTCGAACAATGTTCTGGGTCATCTAGCTCGGATAGGATCCATTCATCTATCCAATTTCTAATCCGTTTATCCTCACGGAGGTCATAACATGCTGGAGCCAATCCCAGCTGTCTTCAGGCAGCACAGGGTGAACATGCAAACCCTGCACCTCTGCACTGTAAGGCGGCTGTGCTAACCAGTCAGCTGCCGTGCCACCTGTTCGAATAGGATTGGAAAATAAATTTCCTACAGGCAAAAATGAAAATTCAAGGAGGCCCCCAGTTAACTACTCGTCCCATATCACGTGACCACTGTACCTTGATGCACCGCTGCATTTAAATCTCAGACTATTTATTGTGAATAAAAAATAAAAAGAATTTAAAAAATTAAATTGTATTTTATTTCCGCGTTTTCTCCAAGTGCTCCGGTTCCCTCCCACATTTCCAATGCATGCATGGTAGGACACAATTGTCCTTAAGTGTGATTGTGAGTGCGAGACAGAGAGACAGAGAGACAGAGAGAGAGAGAGAGAGAGATTTGGACTGTGTGTAGTTTGGAGTTATTGCCTGCAGGGGGCACTGTTGATGAAGGTACAGCTCCAAAACATCACTAAGTGAGAAATCACGACTGCGAGACGAAGCCAGGTAATTAATCAAAATGAATTGACATTGCCTGTATTCATTTCACTGATTACACTTCAACAATTTATATTCCACCATTAGATGGAGAAATATGTTGACAGTTGATTGTGTAAAAGTGAGTGATGCATTTTTGCGATGGAATATTTTCTTTTGCATTTGTTACTTCTTCAGCTGCTTCAATTAGCGCCATTGGGGTGGTGCGTTTAGCTCTAAAGCCATACTGAGCTTCATTTGATATCTGATTGTTTACTAGGAATTTCTCTAAATCAGAATTGAAGAGCCTTTCAAGAATTGAAAACTGTTTTAAGCAATGAAATTGGCCTCTGACTAGTACAATCGCGCTCATTATCATTTTTGTGTAACTGCACAAAAAAAATGTACAGCATAAGTCATAATGGAGTTTCATGGCGTTAAGTGTTCCCTTTATTTTTTAGCAGTTTTACACACACGCACACACACGCGCACGGCGGCCAGGTGGTCAACTGGTTAGCGCGTCAACCCCAGAGTGCAGAGGATTCCAGCTCCGGCCTTCCTGTGTGGAGTTTGCATGTTCTCCCCCGTGCCTGCGTGGGTTTTCTCCGGGTACTCTGGTTTCCTCCCACATTGCAAAAACATGCATGGCAGGCTGATTGAACACTTTAAATTGTCCCTCGGTGTGAGTGTGAGCGCGGACCGTTGTCCGTCTCTGTGTGCCCTGTGATTGATTGGCTGCCAACCGGTTCAGGGTGTCCCCTGCCTACTGCCGAAGACAGGTGAGATCAGTTCTAGCATGCCGCGCGACCCTTGTGAGGATAAAGGGGATCTGAAAATGGATGGAGAATTGAAGAGCTTTTCAAGAATTGAACTGTGAAAGCAATGATACTGGCCTATAATTGGTAATATTGCGCTCATTATCAATTTTGTGTAACTGCACAAAAAAAACAGAGGGAACACTTGGAGTTAAATGGTCCCTTTACTGTATTTTTTGGGCAGTTTATGTGTGCGTGTGTGTGTGTGTGTGTGTATACAGCTTTTACAGGAACCCAGACTTCCCTCTCCCTCCTCGCCACTTCTTCCAGCTTTTCCTGGGGGATCCCATGGTGCTCCCAGACCAGCCGTTGAGACATAGTCTCTCCAATGTGTCCTGGGTCATCGCCGCAGGCTCCTGCCAGTGGTGTGCCCGGAACACCACACCAGGGAGACATCCAGGAGGCATGACTGGATGCCATCTCCTCTAGCTCCTCTCAACATGGAGGAGGAGCGGCTTGATGCCAAGCCCCTCCCAGATGACTGAGCTTCGCACCTTATCTCTAAGTGAGAGCCTGGACACCCTGCGGAAAAAAAATCATTTCGGCCGCTTATATCTGGGATCTCTTTCTCTAGAGAGAGATAAAGCAAAAGAGAGAGAGAGGGAGAGACACACACACACACACACCCCCACCCCCAGAGACCTTGTATTTCATGTTTTTTTTCTGTAATTGGAAACACACACACACACACACACTAAGCCTGGTATAGTTGTTACCATGACAACCGTGCCGCGGTTTGTCATAAAGTTTTACAGCACAGAGGGATGCCTTCAATTCCCCTTTCTTCCATTCATGTGAGTGTGTGTTAGTTCCGGAATAATCCGTAAACAGGTGGATTCCACAAACGTAGACACAGATAAGGTTTTGACAACAACAAGAAAAAAATTAAATGTTAATTTACAAAAACGCAAGACTGACAAAATATAACAGAAGACACTGATAATAAAGAACAAAGAAATAACGAAACAAAACCCAAAACACACACAAAAGGCAAGGATGAATATAAACATAAATAACTTGTCACAAAAGGACAAGTAAATCCAATCCACCCGAATACTTTAACCGAGGAAATAAGAATAAAAAAATACTTACAGTACATCAACATGAAACGTGGCGAGAAGCTGTGAGGCAAAAACGATGAATGTCTAGAAAATTAATTTTAATTTTAATTAATTAGTATAATTGGATGCTGTACAGACATCCGTGTTGCAGTTCTGTTTGGATACAGTTTTACAAGAAAGACTTCCATAAAAATACCAAATGGTGGATTATCATCTTTGTGTTTTTATTGGAGGATTGTTTAGCTCACTGTCTACACCATGTTGCCCGCGGGACCGTGAGGACCACACCAGTAGCCCGCCAGTGCTAGGATTGTGATTTTCTAGTAGAAATTATGATTTAAAAATGCAAACACGGGCAGTATTATAGATTCTATAGCTACCTATTTAGCTATCTAGCTAGCTAGCTACAGTATCTTTCGATCTATCTAATATTCTAATACAGTATTATTAAATAGAAATGTTATTTCAGACGCGTATCCATTTGGTAGCCCTTCACACAATCAGGACACATGAAGTAGCTCTCACTCTCAAAAAGGTTGGTGACCCCTGGTCTACACCATGCTCTCATGTCAAATGCATGGTTAGGGCAGAGAAGTTGGTAACCACAGGCAGACATGAAAGGAAACTGACCGGTAACTAATGAGACGAGAGTGTTGTGCGTGTACTCCACCCAGGGCAGATGGACACAAGAGGAGGTCGACACACGCAGCGTAGAGCAGCTTCCAGGTTAATATGTTCAGTCTGCCCCTTCGACTGTGGATGGTACCCTGAAGACAGGCTCGCTTTGGCAGAACTGCTTCCAGACTTTCGAGATGAATTATGGACCCCGGTCGGACATTCGGTCCACCGAGATCCCATGGAGACGGAAGACGTGAGTGATGAGAAGGTTGGCGGTTTCAAGTGCAGGGCAGAGCGATGAAGTGGACCAACTTGGACAAACGGTGAGGACAACGGAGTTGCCTCTTGGAAGGAGGCCAGTGATGAAGTACAAGGCAATATGGGACCAGGGTCGAGGTGGAACCGGTAACGGCTGTAGCAAGCCACCTGGTGGTTGATGTGATGCCTTGCCGCAGGCACAGGCAGAGCAGGCGTTGGCGAAATTATCTGAGGCCTGAGGCACTGTGAAGCTATTTTAAGTAGAGTGAGCATATTGCCAGATGGCGGCTCCCTGAAATGAATAAAAACAGGAAGATTTTGCTGCTTAATTCATATTCCAGATAAGTAATATTAATCAGAATGCCATGTTTAGCCGGGGCGCATAAAACATATTATTGGAATTAACTTTTTTGAATTGACTTTACCCTTTCAAGGCAGTGTTCGTATTCGAACTAGATATAATTGTCACAGTGTTTTACACCCACAAGGGCTGGAACGTTTTCCCATTCAATCTCTGCAGATTGACACCTCTGTCAATGATATTATCATTTTTTTAATTACAGTTCAGAATTGAAATTTGCAAAAGAGTAACTGCATTCCTCAAAACAATTCGTACAAATAGCATAATATCATGGTTTCACTGGAAAGGTCCTTTTGTGTTTCCAAATCCTTTGTACAAAAGTAAATATGTATTTGCGTCACTGGACATGTCAGTGCCGACAAAACAGCAAATTCTTAAATGGTGTCATTGTGTAATGCAGGGGTGGCCAACCAGTCAGAGACTAAAAGCCATTTTTTTACTGTGTTACTGCAAAGAGCCACACACACGTGCGCATGCACACACACACTCATTCGCACGCGCGCACGCGCGCACACACACGCGCGCGCACACACACACACACACACACACACACACGCACACACACACACACACGAACATGCACTCGCTCACATTTGCATGCACGCCACGGCGAGCAACAACAGCCTGAGCGCCTGAACATAAATGAAACCTAAAGACACAAACACACAAATCTTTTTCCCCCATTTCCTCCTCCCACCGCTCGCAGTCGACTTGCGACCAATCTGCTGGCTCTTGGTCGATTGCGATCAGCGTATTGGGCACCCCTGCCTTAAAAACAGAGGTAATTCGCTGACTAGCTTAGCACTTAGCACTTAGCGCCGTTCTCTGCGCATGAGCAGTGATTCAGACATCTGATTGGTTGCCCTCTATGTCAATCAAGTAATGGGATTGGTGATAGGCTGACGTTGTACGTTCTCTGTATTAAGCACCGTTGTTTTAAAGGCAGGGCGGCCCGGTAGTCCAGTGGTTAGCACGTCGGCTTCACAGTGCTGAGGTACCGGGTTCGATTCCAGCTCCGGCCTCCCTGTGTGGAGTTTGCATGTTCTCCCCGGGCCTGCGTGGGTTTTCTCCGGGTGCTCCGGTTTCCTCCCACATTCCAAAAACATGCATGGCAGGCTGATTGAACACTCTAAATTGTCCCTAGGTGTGAGTGGGTGTGGATGGTTGTTCGTCTTTGTGTGCTCTGTGATTGGTTGGCAACCGATTCAGGGTGTCCCCCGCCTACTGCCCGAAGACAGCTGGGATAGGCTCCAGCACCCCCCGCGACCCTAGTGAGGATCAAGCGGTTCGGAAAATGAATGAATGAATGTTTTAAAGGCAGCGCCACCTCCGAGGCGTTTTCGACAATTGTCGTGAAAGCCCGGGAGCCGCATTGAACCAGCCAAAGTTGGTCACCCCTGGTGTAATGGATAAGACAGTCAAATTGCTTCGTTATGTTGCAAACCTTTGTACTGGGTTCTGTCCAAAATTTAGCAATTTTGGACTGTTGGTAGGTCACCATGTCTTCAAATCCTGGTTCGATGGTTTTAACAGTGTTTTGTTGAAAGGTGTTTGATGTAAACTGCCACTGCCAGTTTTGATGACAAATTCAGTCTTCTAAATTTAAAGTTACACCTTCATGTATATGAAAGATGGATTGCGAGAGACTAGGAAAGATTTACATGTCAGCTTTCCTGTTAGCACAGTAATTTGCTGAAAAACATCTGAATGTGATATAGAAAGGAAAAGAGCACTGCAAACCACAGAGACAAAATGATTTTTAAAAAAAAATAGAAATGTGACCATGGGAGAATCTGCTGAGGAAGAAATTGTACATGCTATGCTGTAGTAATTACAGTGCAGTCTGCGTTTCTTTGGGCCATAAAATCTCATTCACATATTATGAAAATTTCAGAAAACAAGTTGATCACTGATTAGCCTGAGAAAAAAAAGTGTTATGGGAATGTATAATATATCCATGACATATTAAAAGGTGTGAAGTGTAAGACAATTCAACAGAAACTCATAGATTTGATCAACACGAAATAAGCAATTGAAAATGTAAGAAACAGAAAATTGTACATAACTACTGTATTGCATAGATGCAGCAAAACATTTGAAACTTCCCCCCAAAAATTAGAAACTGCTTTTATGATATCCACAAGTGACACCATGATGTGAAGTACGAACGAGTAGTTTGTAGAAATTCAGTTATGATCTGAGAAATGTACCAAGGGCACTGAAAAAACTGTCAATACATTTCAGTTGTGAAGAATACAAATTGTTGTCTTGTTTTTAATAAACATTCAGGTCGTCAACAATACTATATTTTAATGTTAGTCATGATCGTGGTACTAGGAGAGCTAAGTATTCTATTTACGTGATGAAAAAGCCTAAAACTGACTGTTCTATTTAAGTTACAGGGATGATTTTAGCTCCAGTGTCAATTATATACCACTAGAGAGCGCCAGAATTACGTGTTGAAAAGAAACTACTGCATTGACGAATGTTTACCAGCGGGTGGCACTATGACACCACATAAAGCAAAAAGCAAGCCCAAGAGAATACATTGCTTAATGTGCCGTTTTTTCCGCTTTAATCGATTTTAACACTTGTAATTTATGAATCTACACTAGATGTAGAATTCCTAGCAGTTTTCATCGAAATGCTGTGATGTCTTCAGGACACACCGAGCTTGGTGGTTTTACCGTTGTATATTATTTCACCAGGTTTTTTATTGCCAATGACAGAGGATTAAAGTCGACTGAACACACGCCTGCTGCTTATCAGCCGACCGTGGTTCCATAAAAGCCGCTGTCCGTGAATAACGAGAAGGCATACCTTCTCGGAGATTAAGAGAAGAAGCACAAACGTGCAAGTGATCAAGGTTTTACTCTGAGGTCTGTAAATTCCGGTAGCGACCTTACCCGAAGCTTGTCACTGGACATTGCCATTGGAGCGAACAAAAATAGGCTCCCGACATTGTGTATCTCGTCATGTAAATATGTCAGTGTTCAAGAATGCAATACCCGTGTCGTTGCTTGCATGACACACAATTAATGAACAAGTCGTGGTTAATGCATGGGGAGGGGAGGGGGAGCTCGTCCCCACCTCTTGCACGTTTCTCTCGTGAAATATGCGGCGGTCGATTTGTGTCTCAAGGAAGACAGCTAGTTTTGAGCGCAACAGAAATCTAACCTCGTTTTAATTAAAAAAATAAAAATAATAATTTAAAAATGGCCAGATACAAGTGACTGTTCACACAATATTTTGTCATGGTGCTGAATGAAATACTTAAGCAGTCAGTGAATAAGAATTGAATAAAAGAAGAGGATGAACACAAGTCTACTGCTATTGCTACCAAGGAATAATTAACATCAACATTATCATTAAAAACATAATTTTTACTTCTTACTATTTACATTACACCATCATTGTGTTTTGACTACTCAAAAGTGTTTGTGTGCACAAAGATCAAGTGTAGTGTAGTAAGATGTGATTTGTGTGTGCGTGCGTTACGTGTATGTGTGAGCTAGAACTCGTTTATGTTTTGCGGAAAGATTTTTTCTTTCTTCAGTTTTTCTCCACGTGATTATTGCCGTTTGCTCTCTCGCTAAATTCATTCACATTACCACGGACACAGTATATGAACTGAACAATAGATTTGTAAAGTGTACCCTTTTGAGCAGCATACCGGTATGTAACACTAGATGGAGCCTGGACTTGGGGAAAGAATTGAAGTGGCGTGCAGAGTAGCCGCCATCTTGAAGCGGGAGTCCCGCGATGGTCTCGCGCTTCGCCATTTCATGTGACCTTGGGCAATGAGCACACGTAAAAAAATATAACTGGCTGGATTTTTTGAGCAATTGTCATCTAGTTTTTTTTGTGTTGGAAACGTAAGACATGTGGCTATAATACTAAAACTAATTGTGCATTGAAAATGTTTCTTTGCTCAGAAATATTTTTTTTCCTGAAATAGTAAGATGAAAATCAGACACCTGTTAAATTCATGAGACCCATTTATATATAAAACTAATCTTAAATAGACTATGAATTAAAATGCACAATCATATATTATTACATGTTACAGCCACATGACACCTTGCACTTCATGTTTTGCAGCTTCAGTGCTTCTTCCAAAATACTGAATTAATGATTTAATTATTTTTTATTATTCCAAAAATAAAATGAAAAAAATACAGCCATAACAGCTGCCGTATTGCGAAAAGTCACGCTGTTTCATGCTGATGCAGGAGAGAGAAGGTTTCTCTGCATGCTGAACGACTCAGAGGCTTTGCACATGTACACACATGCACATCTACCGTACTGTGCATGCCATGGGCACTCATGCAAGGCGTGTGATTGGTACCCGGCGCAATATCGACCAAAGAGAGCACAAGTGGATTTATCCTGTGAGCTGATTGGCTGCGCATCACCGCAGCCTCACCCAGCATTTTTCTCGACACTCTCGTCCACACCGTAATAACTTTTGTGAAAGTGATCACTTTTTTTGATTAGTTAAACCGCGGTCCAACCACTTGCCGCCGTTGAAGTAATGTGTCCTGGGTGTGTGGCAGCATGTAAGGCCGCCCCGTCCCTCCACGGAGAAGGCACCATCAACAGGGACGTGGGGTGGGGGCTTATATGCTACCTCACATCTGGGACACTTCAGCGGCGACAAGGGGCTGCTTTGCAGCCTTGACTGGGTAGGGGGCCTTATTTAGAAGATTTCCCGATCCGGTTAGCTGTTTTTTTCGAGATGTCACAAGAAAGCAGTGACAGCTCAGACAAAGGCTGAAGTGACAGCTGAAACTGTCAGCTCGGTAAGAGGGTTGTTTTTTTTCTTCACGATAAGAAAAAGACCACTGTCTGTTCAGGAAGAAACCTTAAACCTATTTCAATTAATAAGAAGACAAGATGAACATCACAGTGCTACCCATCACCATTCTTAACACACGCCAAGCCACAGGGTAATAGGTTCAGATAATCTTTTGGACACTTGATGACAATTCGGCCTTTCCTGAATTTGATCAAGAGTGGAGAGAAAGGCTCAAATTAGTATTAGAATAATTTTGGATTTTTTCCATTCGTCCATCTATTTTCCGATCCGCTTCATCCTCACAAGGGTCGCGGGGGGTGCTGGAGCCTATCCCAACTGTCTTCGGGCAATAGGTGGGGGACACCCTGAACCGGTTGCCAGCCAATTGCAGGGCACACAGAGACAAACAAACACCCGCTCTCACACTCACACCTAGAGACAATTTAGAGGGTTTAATCAGCCTGTCATGCGTGTTTTTGGAATGTTGGAGATAACCGGAGTACCCAGAGAAAACCCACGCAGGCCCAGGGAGAACATGCAAACTCCACACAGGAAGCCCGGAGCCGGGATCGAACCCACGACCTCTGCACTGTGAGGTTGTTTAATATAGTTTTGAATTTGACAGGGTTTTCAATTCAGTGTATTTGGTTTCAGATTGTTTGTTTTTAGTCGTTTTCATTTTTTTCCAAAATGCTTTGTTCTCAATGGTAATGAACTGTCACTTACTTTTCCACTTTTGGTACTCAAAGCGTTTCACACGTCTCACAGCATCAGGAGCAATTAGGTGTTCACTATCTTGCTGAAGGAAACTTGGACATGATCACAATAGCCGGGTATCAAATCCCCAACCTGCGGGGAGAGAGACAACCATTCTACCACTGAGCATATGTTTAAACATATGCGGTGGCATGACTCAGTGGTATTAGTTTTATCAGTTTTAGTATTCGTTTTTTGGTTTCGGTCATGTATATTTGTCAAGTGCAGGATAAAAAAAAGGTCACTAAATATTGTGTCATAAAATATATGACAATTCTCAACAAAAAAAAAAAAGATCTCTGTTCTTTACAGATGCACAACAATACCAACATAAATAAATTTAAAATAAACCCCAAAAATTGTGAGGCACCACCTGGGGGGTTTCAATTGTTAGCAGTGGTGTATATCCATGTCATGCTTCAATCGAGAGAACTTGTCCAGGAAAGACAACACGCCCTGTTCAACGCCCACTATGGCAGGGCCAGATTCATTATCAAGTCGGCCTTTGGGATGATGAAGGCATGCTAGCAGGATTGTTTTCCAGAGCTCTGGAGGTCAGCCACATCATAAGCCCCAAAGTTATTGGAGTGTGCACCATGCTCCACAACATTTGTACCATTACTGGGGATGATCTGAAACCAGTTGCGAACGAAGGTTTCAAAAACTGAGACCACTTTTGCATATGACTGTTTAAGAAAAGCGGCCCGGTAGTCCAGTGGTTAGCACGTCGGCTTCACAGTGCAGAGGTACCGGGTTCGATCCCAGCTCCGGCCTCCCTGTGTGGAGTTTGCATGTTCTCCCCGGGCTTGCGTGGGTTTTCTCCGGGTGCTCCGGTTTCCTCCCACATTCCAAAAACATGCATGGCAGGCTCGTTGGGCTCTCTAAATTGTCCCTAGGTATGAGTGTGAGCGTGGATGGTTGTTCGTCTCTGTGTGCCCTGCGATTGGCTGGCGACCAATTCAGGGTGTCCCCCGCCTACTGCCCGAAGACTGCTGGGATAGGCTCCAGCACCCCCCGCGACCCTAGTGAGGATGAAGCGGTTCGGAAAATGGATGGATGGATGGATGTTTAAGAAAAGAACATGGCCGTGTGCGTGTGAGAGACAGAGCCACGGCCAACTAATCTGTTTTAGCAGAACGTCTCCCACACCTGCAGGACAGTGGCTCTTCTGTTGTTACAATAAATATTTTTTTTCTGCTGACAAGTGGCATGACTTTTCCTCCATTTTGTTCTATTAACTGCAATGGATGTTTTTGTGAGGCTTATAACCTCTGTTTTAGTACAAGTGCACTCAATTGGTAGCCCTCGGATCACGTCCAGCCCACTGGCTACCTATTTGCGACCCATATTGTTGTTACAGCCTGATGAGATTGGACATTGTCGTTGTAGCAGCCGCAAGCCACACTAAAAATTTACACAGCTCAGTGTGCAGATGACCAGCCCATTCAGTGAATGTAAGGCTTGCACGAGGTCAGCGCCTACCGTGTGGTGGATGCCCCCAATTGAAAAATGTTTTCCTTCAATATGTCTTTTGATTGGGTCAGCACATTGAGACGAGAATTTGTTCCCATGACAATAATACACAAACAACCTGTGGGAAAGGCTCAAAAGTCAATCATTGTGAGGGATAATACTGTATGATCATCTCTTGCCTTGAGTATGTAATGCTTTTGTATATGCTTTCTTTTAAGATGATAATGGTTGGCTGGTGTTCATGGAACACTCTAAATTGTCCCTCGGTGTGAATGTGAGCGCGGATGGTTGTTTATCGATGTTTGCTCTGTTATTGGCTGGCAACCAGTTCAGGGTGTCTCCTGCCTACTGCCCGAACACAGCTGGGATAGGCTCAGCAGCACGCGACCCCGATCAGAAAATGGATGACTAGTCTATTCTATTTTTGATCTGTTTAGGAGAAGCGGAGTGCAGTTCAATTCCAGCTCCGGCCTCCCTGTGTGGCATGGATGATGGCAGGCTTTGGTATAAATTCTCCCTATGATATGGTTGTTCGTCTCTGTGTCTTTCTGGCAACCGATTCAGTCTATTCTATTTTATGATCTGTTTAATATGGAATATTTTGGAATGCTGGAGGAAGCACCACAATTCAAATCCAAAGCAAAAGAAATCTGAGGGAGACACACTCACCACTGTGCACCGTCATAGATAGATAGATTGCTAGCTAGCTAGCTCTATAGCGAGATAGGTAGATAGATAGATAGATAGTTTGTTAGCCAGCTAGCTAGAAAGATAGATAGTGAGGCAAAACAGATTGGTTAGCTGAATCAAGTTTTTCGAACCTATTCACATGACCAGTTTATTACAACTTATGAAAGGTAGAAAAGAGAAGTTTGCTTCATGTCTTGCTGACGTCTGCATTACAGTACTTCCAACCCCGTCTGCCCTATCGCGGTGCCTATAAAAGTGTGTTCAGGTAAGAGAAGATTCCAACTTGGGTGGTTTTTCAACACCACTTTGCCAAATGCTTGTCATGATGCCGCTATATCCTTAGGCCGTGCTTGTGTCTTTCATTTCAGTTCCTGGCATGCACATTTGAAGTGAAATTGTGTCATGTGGCTGAAGACTAAAACGGCAAACACTATAAAATGAGACATTTTAAGGAAGAGAGAGTGGGAGAATTGTTTTACGTGGTGCACTGCATGAGTCACTGCAACAGTATATGAGTCTGAAAAACGCATGAGGAATGAGAACATGAAAAAAGATCTCCCATGTAAACGCTGTAAAAAACTAACAAACAAATAAAACCCTGCCAGCATTCGCTAAAGCATTCATTAGAGAGTTTAGTTGAACTCACCAACCTCAAATTATATCGGGTTTGTTGCCTTGAAATTGTGTTCACCCAATTTTTTTTTTTTACAGTGTCCAATAGAAAACTGCTTAGGTTGTCAAACTAACGTTTATATGAAGGCTGTCAAATTCCACAGATGTTTAGTAACTGCTAGTATTTCCATTGTTTTAAAATTCTGATGCAATGTCAAACCCCATGACATTTTTTTTAGCCGTTGTTGTTGCACCCATTATTGTCATATTTTCCTCTCAGCCTCAATTCCAATACAGTCTGAATTCGGTGACAAGTCCCTGAAAAACAAATTGTACTGACACAAATGTATGTATGGATTTAGTTTTTCATTAGTGACTATTTTTACATGCAGTCAATAACCCTTTTAAAACCCGAATATTGGCAGTCTTTGGGTTTTTAAAGGCCATGTAAATACGCGCAAAAGCCGAATATGCCCTTAGTAATTTTTTTAAAAATATGAACAAGACCCCAGGGTTACCTCTTTTCTCCACCTGAAAATTGGGTCATGTTTTGGGTTGCATCCTTCCAAGGGGGCATTGATTTGTGTTCTGCGCGGCAATTGGGTCATGTCCGTGGGGCGGCCCGGTTCCAGGGTTGCATCCTTCCAAGGATCCCAGGGCTGTGTGGATTGATTCCGGGTGTCCGGTTTCCTCCCACATTCCAAAAACATCTGCGCGGCACCCTTGGATTGCCCTGCGAGCAACCATTCACTACTAATAGGCTTAGTGAGGATGAACATTGATTATCCGTGCGTCATTTTCACATTATTTTCTGTCTGTCCGGCGAAAATGATGCATTGTCTAATTAGACACACATTTACGTGTGTGTAAATCCGTACATCTGGCTCGCAACTCGCCAGAAATACACAAGCGGATGTAAACAATCACAGCGAGACTCGGCTCAAAACCACAATTCAGGAGCATGGAGGAAGCCGACTTCTTTATTCCTGTTATGGGTGACGTGATTCTCATATGTTTTATTGATGGCAGAAAGTAAGAAGTGGAAACGACCTACACGTGTGTCACAAAATTAAAAAAAATAATAACGATACACTTCATTTTAATCCTACAACTGAGCCACTGTTGATCAAATTCAGCTCCCAAAAAGTACAGGCATAAAGTGGAAGTGATTGTCTGTCTCTACTATACTGTATGTTCCCTATTTGTAAACAGTCCAGGGTGTCACCCAAGGCGTGTTCGGCTAGGTTCCAGACCGTAAACAGGATAAGCAGTATCAAAAATGGATGGATAAATACTTGACCTTGCTAATATTTCCAGTCTATTTTTTTACACTTCACTAGTTTCCAATAGCCCTGTCACACTGCAAGTGACATTTAAATGGACCATCACTATACTCAGAATAAGCCGTGTTCTGATAAGAGACAGTTTTATCCCCACTTCTGTCAACAACAGAAAAAAGATCAAGAACACATCTGGTATTGCAATGTATAAAGCTTTTACCATTCATGGCCAACAGTTAATTTTTTTTCCCAATGTCTGTAGAATCTTGTTACCTGAGCCACGTTTCACCTGCTAATAACTTAAAATGCTCAATTTTTTTCAATTTCAATCTGCTCAAGGTGTTTAATTGTGATCTGCAAATTGTACTCGAAATGATATTTGGTCTCGTAAGGGGTGGGAAAAAAAACTTTAAAGTTGTTGTCTCCGTTTTATATAGATTGCAGCAGAATTGATTTATCTCAGAAGTGATATCTTGTTGCTTGAGTTACTGAATAATTTACAACATGCACGAGGGTTCTTAAGGCACCCTGCCAAGGATAGAAACAACTATTCAATGATTTTTTTTTTCTCCTGAATCTTTGACGAGTGGCCATGGTTGACTGACTATCATTGAACCCTTTCAGGGACGGCGGTTACTAGGGTGGACAGCTAATCTTGTTACTGTATAAGGTTACAGGGTGCATGAATGGGTTCATTTGGATGGTCGGCCAGTGTGTGCTACGAACTTGGTAAGCAGTATTGTCAAGGCATTTCCAGTAATACACACACTATGTCTGTGTGTGTATTTTAAAATACAATTTTTAAAATACAATTTATCGTCCTTGAATTGTATGCAATGTACACCTTGCATTGAAATAACATCCAGTCGGTTTATGAGAGATGCAGACCAGCTTTAAATCTGTATAAATCACTTTGATGTTGTTCAATGTTAAAATTTTAATGTTGTTACGTATTAATAAACGTGACTGAAGCTAAAGCGTTACCACATTGAATTGAATCATAATCCCACTGAATCAAACTGAATCAATTCGTTCCACGTGAAAATGTCTTTTTTTTTTTAACTGTGTCGCATCCCATGTATTGAGATACGTATCGGATTGTCTTATATTGGAGGGATGGACACCCATAACATAGAGATCGATACAGAGATGGATGGATGGATCGAGAGATAGACAGATGGAAAGAAAAATCGATAGCATATGTCATGGTTGGCGTACAATATTATAATTGTTTGCGTTGTAAACAACCAGTTGCTCCAGTGTCCTTGTTGTTGCCCTTTTGCCCCCCACCCGTACCCCCTCCAGGCCATTCCACATCATTCCAGACTAGACATGGGCCAGACTACAAACACTTTACAAGCTGTCTGTCTGTCTCAAGTTCAACAGCAAAGTCCAACCTCGGAAACAAAAAGACAGTCCGCAATGCAGACAAAAGAGGCGGGGTGGAGTAGGGAAAAGGTGGTAAAACGCTAGGGTGTGTTTGTGTGTGTGCGTGTGTGCGTGCACATATGTTTGTGTAGAAGAAGGCGGTGCTCACTGTTGGACATGAACTTGAGAAAAACAAGCTCACAGTGCTGCATTCCTAGTCTGAAGCATGAAGTATGCTCAAGGGAGCTGTGTGTGTATGCATATGTGTGTGTGTGTGTGTGTGTGTGTGTGTGTGTGTGTGTGTGTGTGAGCGCCTGTGTGAGTTTTTTTCTGGCTCTGTGGTCAATAAATAGAATAGAATAGAATACAATGGAATAGAATAGAATGGGAAAAACATGGTTAATAGGTTTTTGAAGCTTGGTGGATGATGGGAAAAATGTGATTTAATGTGGAAGGAAGAAAAAGAGCCATCTGGACTGTACACTGACAATAAACAGTCCCACTTTATGTTATACAGTCGACCACTCGGCTCGACACGTTACAACACTGACTTTATGCCAACACGTGCTCCTCATAATGAAATGGTCCATATTCAAATCATTTACATATTCGTCTCTCAATTATCACTCGGGTCTAATTATTAAAAGTTTTTTCATCAAAATGCTTTTTTTTTTTTTAGCAAAATCCAATACTGTAATGGTGATTAATCAGTGGTGAGGGACGATTGCAGATTTTAACCATGCATTATAGTTTCGCATTTCTGGGTTGGCAGTCGTTCCTTCGTAATGATTCGGACATTACAGTTGTCGAGTACACAGTTCAAGTCGTGCTGGATATAGACACATGTGAAAATGCCCCAAAATGGTTTTGAGAGAGTTGCTAGTGTGGTTCCTACAATGGCAATACTTTCGAGGTGCGCCGCTACCACTGCTCAAAGAGGTGCGGCAGTTTCCCCTCTCCTTTCATTCTCGTTTTGCACGTGTCATTTGCTTCTCTGTAGGTGCAACACAAAAATATACAGCAAAGTGTGAGTTTTAATTTAGCGAGTTTATTAAAGTTTGGTACGTTTAAAATAATTGTGTGCCCCCCCCCCCAACAGATTCTCCTTTTTTGGGTGGGTGGGGGTCCCCCTCCCACCCAAAAAAGGAGAACAGAATCTGTCAGGATTTTTCTATTTATCTGCTCACGCGCGTGTTGGCTTGTTGCGTCGCGTATTGACGATACAGTATAGGCTGATCACGTGCCTTGGCAACCCGTTGCTATTTCACTGCCACCTGATTTCATACGGAATTTACAATGAATTAGTCAAATTAATGTTGTGCTCGCTTTCTTTCAATGCTATTCCAGGAGGTATGTGAGGTCACAAAATAATACGTACACACAGTGGTGTAGTGGGGATTTTTTAAGTGGGTGTACGCGATTGTCGGATTTTTTAAGTGGGTGTACGCGATTCTGGGATGTTCTATATATACATACAGACATCAATCATAGGCTACAACACCAGTTGAACTAACGTTAAATTTAATGTTTTACTACTCCCAAATAATCACAGGCCAACGTTATTAAGCATAACTCGCATTAGAACAATGATCAACAAACATTTCAATAACCCGCAGACAGTGCAAGGCTAAAACCGAAATAAAAATTTAATGTGGCGTCGGGAGAAGTGGGTGGACGGCGTACCCCCGCGTACCACGCCCACTACACCCCTGCGTACACAAATTCGTTAACTTGTCTTTCTTTTCATGCATTTCAAATAGAATGTAGGCCTATTTCAAAAGGCGCCGTGAGTGTAAACTGCAGCTCATTTGAACTGCCTAAATGTATTAAATTATATTTTAGCTCTATTAAATCTCTTATCCGGAGATGCCAATGTAGTGTGACTAATTCGTTCAACAACCAGACTATCATTCCTACTTGCCTTGGAGCAACATGTCGCGGCCATGCAACATTTATGCAATAATAATAATAATAATAACAATAATAATAACAATACCGGTAATAATAATAATGCATAGCCCTGTAATTGGCTGGGGACTGGTCCTGGGTGTACCAGCGTCATGTCCAAGGTCAATTGGTGTTCATGTTTGCGTTAATACCACTGAAAAAATATTTTTAATCACCGAATGAAGAGTTGTCATGATATAGATTATAGAGTAGCATATAATGGACCATATATTATTTTTATGTAAGAATTTTTAAATCTGCTACAATGTTACTTGTCCAATGATCAATTTGTATAGAATACGAATTATACAATATATACATTTCAAACATTACATAATATATACATTAATCTAGATATGATATGTATGTTTTCAAATAATTACCGAAATGCCTCTTTGTCTTTTTATGTCCCATTGCACTTGTGCCTTTTGTATTTTGGCATCTTTTGCTCGGAACGTTCATAAGCGTACTAATAACCATCAAGAACATTCATGATATGAGGACGTCTTCAACTATTATTATTCGGTGTATTTGTCTCTCGCAATGTGGATTTAATTGTTTTCATTCAGACTATTGAATAAAGAAAGTAGAAGTGAAGCAAAAATGTCAAGCATATGCATGCCATGGATACATTGAATTGTTTCCTATTCGTCCCACTCATGCAGAATGCGATCTGCATGAGGTTAATGTTGCAGATTTCTTTTTCGTGCTGCTCATCTTTCTTTACTATTTCGAAAGATCTTTATGGGCCTTAGAACTTCCGGCAGTATTGTTGGTTTTAAGGGCGGACAGAGACCATGTTGTAAAGAGTGTCAACAAGCCAGCAGCGCACACCGCGGAGCTCAGTGCTGATGCTGGACACTGCGACCCCCCACGCATTTTCTGTTTTCGACAAAAAAAAATAAAATAAAAGATCTTAGTTATGCTGGTAGTGGTATTGTCGGGACACTCGAAAATGTAAGCGTCAGTGTTAATATGAAACAGCCTCAAGTTTTTGAAGTGACCATGTAAAAATATTTTAGTTGATGGCAAACACAGCCGTAAAGTTCCCTTACTTTCTCTTTCTTTAGAATAAAATATTCATTGGCATTAATTATGCTAAAATAAAAGCAATTAAGAGAAGGAGAAACAATACCAAAAAAATGTGTTCATGTGACTTCATGGTCAACTGATGATCGGATGATATTTACATTTACATTATAATTATGTTAAAAATTCGAATGTGGCCAAATCTCAAATTGTATGAACAACTTAAAAAAGTGGAGTGTTTCAGCCTGTTGAGTTGCTCCAACAGAAGCGTGTTCTGCAGCCGTCAACTTGAATAAAAATGTGCTCTCATTTATTTATTTATTTTGCGTGATGATCCGTGTAGATTTCAAGACCGACAGACAATAAAACAAAAATCATCATGCGCATTTCATAAACACACGTTAATGAAAGTACATTGCACTACTTTTTTTTTTTTAATATAGAAAATAAGTACTATGCAGGCGTACGGTATGGTCGACCGGTTCGGACTTGTCCCTGCACAGTGCAGAGGTCGTGGATTCGACTATTTTCTATTTGGAGTTTCCCACGTACTAAAAACTTGCATGGCAGGTGAATTAATCACTTGTCCGTCAGTGTGACTGAAAGTGCGAACGTTTTTGTCCGTCTATGTGGCCCCTGCGATTGGCTGCGACCAGTTCAGGGCGTACCCCGCCAACTGTCAAGCCCCAAAACCGTTGGGATTGGCTCCAGCACGCCCCGCGACCCCCGAGAAAATATAGCGGTTCAGATTATGGATGGATAAAGATCTATGCAGCCCTACCCGTCCAAACAAGGCATCCTGATTAATATTGCGATCGTGGAATATGAGTTAAGCAGTAAAATCCACCAATTTTTGTCCATCTCAGGGCCGCCATTTTGCCACTTGCTATGGACTGAAAATGACGTCACTGTTACTCAGGTGGTAAGAACCAATCATGGCTCAGGTTGACAAAACAGGTGATCCGTGATTGGTCTTGCCGCCCTCTGAAATGGCTAAAAACCGGTGGATTTTGCTGCTGAACTCATTTTCCACGAGTGCAAGAATAGTGTGTTTGGACTCGTGGAGGCACATACAGCAGTTTTTGTTGTTGAATTGCGTTGCGATTGAATTCTCCTTTAAAGAGGAAAGACAACTTGTGCGTTAGCGCACGTGTGCGTGTGTGCGTGTGTGTAAAACTTCTAAAAAAATAAAGGGAACACACTGTGTGTGTGTGTGTGTGTGTGTGTGTGTGTGTGTGTGTGTGTGTGCGCGCACGCATGCACGCGAGCATGAGCGTGTAAGTGCGTGCGAGTTTGTGTGTGTGTGCGCGTGTGTGCGAGGTTGTGTGTGTGTGTGTGTGTGTTTGTGTGTTTGATAGCATTTTTTAACGCTCACGTCACGGTAGATAATTTTTATGAACTGTGACAAATTAATTATAAACACAGCAAAAAAACAGTACACCTTTGCTTCTACTGCAATACATTTTATTGTATATATTTTATTGTCATGCTTTTACATGTTTAAATGAAGCGATGCTCAAAACGAGGTTTTATTCGTATGTGAACACTAACAACTGTTCCAGTAGCAGGACCAAATTCTGTTCCAGCCTCTCAGCACTTTCGAGTGGCATTTCAAACCAATTGCAGCCATTGCCGGAGCCACGTGTAGGTTGGCACATTAAATTATTACACATGAAGTTTCGTTGAAAATGCAATGACGTCTACAGCTGCGTTTAAAAAAAAAAAAATCTCTATTCAAACGAAAGAGAAATCTGAACGCGATATAAACATGCCGTGAAGGCATATATGACATACAGACAACAAGAGCAAAATTAACGTAGACAAGACAGTTCAAAGTGAGTTGATGACATATTTACAAAATTGCCATATTTACAAAATGGTGTATTAGAGGGCTTTGGTTCATTCATATGTCTTTTAATAAGTCCTACTTCCTTACATAATGCATATATGCGTCTTTCGTGTTGGACGAAATCAGTCACAGTATGTTGGAGCATTTCATGATTGATCACCCAAATGCGTCAACTCGGTGTTTAAGCGAACACTAATTCCCCCGGTAATGGTCCGAATGAGCAGGATGCTAAGGCGTGCTGTTTTTCACTTTTGTCACAAACTTCTTCTCCTTTACCCTCCTATTCTGGAACCAGATAGTGATCTGCCTCTCCGAAAGGTTGGTCGCGGCCGAAATCTTCTTCCTCTTGTCCTTCGTGATGAATTTGTTGGCGGCGTATTCTTTCTCCAGCTCCTTCAGCTGCACCTTTGTGTAAGGTATCCGCTTCTTCCTTCCTCGACGAAAAGGGGAACATTCTTGCTGGTGGGCAACCACATCTGCCGAGAGAGGGCACGATTAGAAACGTGTTGTCACCAGTTTGCGTTATTGTCTGTTACTAAGATGGACCGTCAATGCTCTAAACGCCACGTTTATTTTATTTTTTAAAATTTATTTCACCTTTATTTCTCCATACAAGTAAGGCGACGGAGAACGGATTCTCCGCAATGCCGACCCAGCAGCTGACAGCAGAGTACACGGGACTGGATTACTTTAAATGTAATATGCATTGGGAAAAACAAAAACAAATAAAGTACAAATGTTCACAGCAAAAAAAATAAAAAATAAACTCAATTGTTTTCAAGTTTTAGTTTAGGGACCGAGCCTTCTCTGTCGCCGCCCCCACCCTCTGGAACGCTCTAACACAACACATCCGCAACTGTACTGACCTTCAATCCTTCAAATCATCTCATAAAACTCACCTGTTCCGCAATGCTTTTAACACCTTTTCATCTCTTTTACCCATTTTTGCTTTGTTTTGTTCATCTAAATATGTTGTTTGTAAATCATGTATGCTTGGCTTTAGGTGTACGTTTTGATCCTGTGTTTTAAACTCTTGTAAAGTGTATTTGAGTATGATGAAAAGCGTTTTCAAAATAAATGTATTATTATTATTATTATTATTAGTTGATTGTGACGAGTGTGTTATTTCTTTGTAATATTTGCTGCATTTTTTGCATTTTGGTGGGGATTGTGTGGATGAATACAGCGTTTCTTCCTGATTTTCATTCTATTTTACTCCGTTTAAATTTTTATTTTAACTGTCTTTTTCTTTTTCTTTTTGCTGCAGACATTTGCAACAACAAATAAACAACCAGTGAAATTTTACCAACAAAACATTAAGTGTATATCTTTTTGTAGTTAAGACTTATGAAGCATTATTAGCTTAAGTCATTCTTATTAATAGTTACATAAACATACATAAAGTAAGATAATGACGTTCTCGTTAGTCATATGACGTTCTCGTCGTGGATTCTATTTATATTTATGCATTTACACATCTCATAATCCAGTATGTGAAAAGGCACAAAACGTTTTGATAAGATAGTTTCTCTTAGTTAGTTTGATGGTTAAAAAACCCCAAAAGAAACAGAAACTGTACTGCCATTATAGGCCTGTTGAAATTGAGTTTTTGAACCCCATTAAATTTAAACCCTGGCATAACAGTAAAGCAAATGATACGAGAATATTACCATTAAGAACAAATTACCCAACGTATGAAATGTAAATGGTCTGCTCAACGGATATATTAAAGAATGCCAAATGGGGTATGTTAACAAAACGCTCATGGTAACATGACACACGCATGTGCCCTTGCACTGCATTTTTGTTGTATAGTTTGTTTTGTACAGTCAATGGGAAATAAGAAAAATATCTGAATGCGATCATTTAAATATAGCCCAAGTGGTGAGCAATTAATTCATCATTACCAGCCAACGCGGACTTCCAGAGGTGACCCTGACCCTGGTCTTTGGAACAGTACATCTGTCCCCCCCAGCCGTTGGTGAGAGCCCATGGCTGGTAGCCTTCCATGGGGAGGAGGGTGTCATGGCGCGGCTCACCAGTCCCCAACGTTTGGACCACGGACACATCCAGGTAGCTTCCCATGGACTGGTATGGACTGGGGTAGCCGTGGTAAAAGGCGAACTCCTTTGGCCTGTGGTTGGGGTATTCATCGGAGCTCACCGTGGTGTCCATGTATTGAGAGCTGAGCGCGGGTCCAACAGCCTGCGTGCACGATTTGACTGGACCACGCCCCATCCTACTCGGATAGTAGCCGTTACCAAAGTAGCCGTAAGGTAAAGCGGGGGCTGCAGAAGTGCTCTGGTGCGGCACGGTCACTGCTGAACACGGTCCCGGCGCGCACGTTTTCACCGACGCGGACGCGTCACCGGGGCCCGACACCGACACGTCCACGTTGGAGTAGCTCGCTGAAGAATGCATCAAACCCGGGGGGTGGCCGCCTAGTGCAGCCGCGGCCGCCGAGTGAGCCATTATGTTGCGACACTGGTTCACCGCGCTGGGGGTGGCAAAGTTCCCGCTGCCCACCAGCCCCTCCATGTTCTTGTTGAACTCGTCCAGATTATTGTCATAAACAAACATTACCGTGTCCGCCGACCACCGAGAGTTAAGGAATGAGGTTGTCATATAAACTCTTTTTTTTTCCCCACGATCACGCTTTGCTTTGGTTCGCTCGCGCGCACATCAGCGAAGTGCGCATGTGCTCCGACTGCTGTACACGCAGAACTAAGGTAGTCATCGCATGCGTGACGAGTATTGCTAGCAGACTCTGAAGAAAAAGATGGTCAGTAACCAGCCAGTCATCCGGTTTCATATCTTGACGCAAACCGCCTTGAGATGAAAAGATGGGGATGGTCGCGAGTCCATTGGATGAGACAGAGCGATCACGTGATAGGAAGAACTACAAAAAAAAAAAGGAGAAGACGCCGTGTTGCGAAATTGTCACTCCAGGAAAATATTTTTGAGTGGCGCTTGAGTTGGAACAGGAAAAATATCAACTCTATATGTCGGGATCTTACTTGAAGTGGCAAGAGTTTGTCGGTCTGGGCTGTCTTTGTCTCATGTAATACACACATGAAGGTTTCCCTGTTTCGATAACAGCCAATCAAAATTATACAGCGACTGTCAGGTTTTGCGCTGTGCGTAAAGAATGCGCAATGCAGTGTGCCAAACTACGAACTGCGGTGGTTTTAGACAAATTATGACCCTTTGTAATATTACGTCGAAAAATATGAAGCAGATGGAAATGTTCTTGCGCATGTAATATTTACAAACCCCAAAATGACAACAGTAACATGATTTTATCTATATGAGTCCATCTTTATTTCTCAAGTATACGGCAACTGAGAACAGATTCTCACATCATGCTTGCAAATCTCGCCCTGTTTAATTATTTATGTGAGGGGGAAAAATAAAAGTGATGATGGTGTGAATTATGCATCCAATATAACCCGCCCAAATTAACAAAATTGATTATTTGGTATCAAGTATACCAGGTTTAAGATCATTTTTTTAATCAAAAAACACGCCACTGCAGGATCATATAGCACGTATATGTGCGCTTCCGTTAGACGCAATCCTTCTCATGGTAGGAAAATATTTTTGAGCCAACGCACGATGCCATAATAAACTGAAAATAATGTTGTTAATTAGATAGATAGATAGATAGATAGATAGATAGATAGATAGATAGATAGATAGATAGATAGATAGATAGATAGATAGATAGATAGATAGATTCAGTCAAGTATTACTGGGTAAATCATTGTCAAGTAATGTATTAAGACATTAACAATAATTATCTGAGATGGGCTGGCGACCAGCATGCATCGTGCATGTATAGCCTCTGCTTATCGCCCAAAGTCAGCTGGAAGCTGCAGCTCACCCCAAAACTGCTGAGAATAAAATAAGCAATATGGCAACTGGGTGAATGTAATTGCATATGTACAGTATTTCATATCCTCCTTTGAAAGCATTTCTATTGTTATTTTAAAACAGAAAAATAGCAGTCTCGGTATTTTCCGTTTGCGGATTTGTCAAATGTATAAAAAATATTTTTCTCCCATGATCGGGTCCAAAAGATTAAAAAAAAAAAAACAATCCTGTAGAGAATCTCTTTCACACTATCCCAATATGCGTCTTTCTAGAATTTTGAGGAAGTCTGACGTATTAGTTTGTTGCTTTTCCTCATGTCTTATTACCTGACGCATATTTCGTGTATTTTGACTTTCCTGGTCTGCTTGTGCAGAAGAACATATTTCCTCAAAGTAATTAATACAGTACACGGATGTTGGAATTTTCATGAAGACAAAAAAAAAAGTTTAGATATTTTTTTTGTTAAAATTGGCTTTTCAAAGACAAAAATAGATAACAAATTATATATCATTCTTGCAATCCTTGAATGTAAACACCGTAATTTGCCGTTTGTACAATCACGTAGAGATCGCCAGAGGCCACACACAGAAGCCACGTCGAGCTCTCCTGCAGTGTGGTCTGCACTCAGGCGGGTTTCAGAGGTTCAAGGTCAAGTTTGACGCAAGGGGGTGGGTTGGGGGGGTGCTGCAGACGGATGTACTTGAGCTCAAGTTCAAGGCCGCCGCCGACTCAAAGCTTTATGTGTAAGTGCGCGTGTTTGTGTGCGTGCGCGTGCGTCCCAGTGACCAGGAAGACGCCTCGCTGTCTCAATGATTGTCATCACACGGCCTAATATAACCAGTATATTATAGCCAGTATGAAGACAAACATCCAGACGGAAGTTCCCAACATTTAGTTCAATTCTGTACTGTGTACAGTTCATTAAAAAAAGTATTTTGTGCATGCAAATACTTGTTTTCTACTTCTTCCCTCCGAACTTTGCTGCTGTACATTGCAAATTTGTCCATTTCTTATCTTATCTTATTAACCGATGATGAGCGGATCGTTTGCATTCACACAAACTTAGGTTTATCGTCTATAATTTTTTTTTCAATAATAAAGACTTGAGTATGTGTACGTCGACTCGTACATTTGGTATCATTACAAGAAATAAAACGGGCAGCTATTGATTGTCAATCAATTTAAGTGCACGACGGGAAGGTCTTTGTTATATACGGATCTGAATATTGGAGCACGTCAGATGCCTTCGATTAATTTGTGACATGGGCTCTTTTTTTGGGGAAAGTGTTGTGAATTGCTCTACGTAAAATGTGAGCAGAAAATAACTCACTTATTAAATGAACATGTATTCAATCCACATTTATTCAGAAGCACATCTATTAAAAAGGCACGCATGCCTCGCGTTCACATATAGGCCTGCACACTGGAGTCTATATGACAAAAAATATCCCCTATCGCCCCTTTTTCGCATTTTCTTTACCATTGTTTCGCCTTTGTCAAACTATATAGGCCTATTTAAGAAATAACATAAAACCATTTAATTTGTAAAATGACATTGTTTTTGTTTGTTTCTTTTATATCCACAATGGAGAGCTTTCCTCGATGCATTTCCTTTTTGGTTAAGCGAAATCCATGCGGAAAACATCTCAAGAGGAAAACTGATGGACTGATGGAGCTAATAGGTGGAAATCATGCATCCATCCATTTTCACCAACGCTTATCCTGAACAGGGTCGCCGCAGCTGCTGAAGCTTATCCCACTTTCGGGCAAAAGTGGACTATACCCGACTGCTCGCCAGATATTTGCAGAGTACATAAACGAACAACGACTACAGGTACGCTGTCAGCGAGTGAAGCGATCCCACATGCCGGATCACAAGTCAGGCGAGTGTACCACTTTGACTACACCATCAGCGACTAGGTGGAAATTAATCATTTTCAACACAGACAATGATTAAAGTGACTAACAGACAAAGTGATTTTCGTCATCACAATTATGTTTCGGTCTGATACTTTATACTATATTGGTTTTGCTCCCATGACATAACTCGCGCATTGTCGGAGAGAAATGACAGGCTTAACATTAGAAGTCAGGAGATCTATTGCAGGAGATGTATTGCAAAATTGTGAAAAACGAAATAAAATTAACTTTCTAAAAATATAAGTGACACGTATCCCGTTGATCAGAGTTTTAGTTTTTTGACCAGGGATATTCATTGTCCAAAGCCGCAGATGAAAAAAAAGGTTGCAAATAATTCCGTGGATTTGTCCAGCTGCAGGCTGCACAGCTCTTGTCCACGCCCACTGAGCCTATTTCGTATACAGTATTTTGAATTTTAAACCAGTCATATTTGTGCTTTCCCTGGTTTTGACTATAATTAAATTGTGTGAAAAACAAACAGCAACCCTGCTTTAGAGGTCTGGCATTTATGTCATTTACACATGGGTTCCGATGGTATGGGGGGGGGGGGCGCACCCCCCAACTTCATGATAACTGCACCACCCCTCCCCTTCTTTTGCCACGTAAGCATGCATCCCAAGTGTGGACTTGGGTCTCAAGGAAGAAGAGCTCAAAAGCATTTTTACTGAAAAAAAGTTTTTGGCCAGATATAAATGGGCGTGTCTATCCCATTTTGGGGGTGCTTCCTTCAGGTGAATGAAAGCCTAAATATTTTTACATGTCTATGTTGTCTTTTTCCAACTGTGTGTTCTTTTTAACAAGCTAGAAAGTTGTAGAAAAAACATACAGTACAAAGTTCAAATGAAAGATTTTCACAACAAAATACAGTACACACCCTTTTGTGAAAAAATGGTTTGATCCACCTCACACCCTCCCACCTCTGCTAAGGAGGGCGAGCACCAGTCGTAGCTGGTCCCAGTCTGGTCTTGAAGAGGGAATGTGTAAGTGTACCATGTTTTACGTGACACATTTCTCAATACCAACACACTGTCACTATTGCTAGCCTGCTTTTTGTTTGCTGTGCACTGTATGATCAAATTGCTATAGGAGTTAATTTAATTAAATAAAATGTTAAACTCCGAAACGTGATAAGAGTTCAAACAGTAAGCCTTTTTCATTTGACACTACTTGACATTTTTGATTGGAATAAGAAAAACAAGTTAATACGATGTGTTAATATTAAAGAAAAAAGTGCTGCTACTGTCTAGCAAACTGATGCGTGTGTGTGCATTTGCGTGTGTGTGTGTGTGTGTGTGTGTGTGTGTGTGTGTGTGTATACAGAGAGACAGACAGGTAGCCTCATGGATATATGATTGTTTTTGTTCTTGTTGTTTTTGTTTGTTTGTTTGTTTGTTTGGAACAAGTGCGATAATTAAAGGCAGGGGTGCCCATTACGTCGATCGCGATCGACCGGTAGCTGGCGGACTGGTACCAAGTCGTTTGCGAGGGGTGTAGAGGAGAAAAAAAACCAAACACCCATTTGTGTGTCTTTGTGCATGTTAGTAATATATTTTTTGTATTAATGTACACTGCACCCTAATCATCCTATGAGCCTCATTTTCACAAACAGTATTAAAAAATAAAATAAAATTAAGCAGGTAAATCTTTAACCAACGGTGACGCGTGACCTGCGTCATCGGAAGTTGTTAGCGCTCTGCAGTCTGCAATTGCAACTTGTGATCGGAGCTGTTGCGCTATATCCTTTATCGTTCAGCATGACTCAGATTGTGATCTTAGTTTTACTGTTTGGTGCCTTCTACCATTTTGTTACTGATTTATTGCTTTATTTTTGTATATATGTTCGTTGCTCCATGTACAGCACTTTGTATGCAGCGACGGCTGTTTAAAAGTGCTCTATAAATACAGTTGAGTTGAGTTATCATTATTCTCATTCAGAGTTTGCTTCGGGTACAATTCACCGAGTGCACGGGCAAAGAATAGGAATGTGGAGGGCCGAGGGAAGCATTTTCAAAGGGGTATGCATGAGCTACGATAGTGAACAGGCTGCCAAAGTGCCTCGCATGCCTCCACGTCAGGCTTTTGTATGTGCGTGCGTGTGCGCGTTAACGGGTTGATCGCGGGAGTATGGTTGATCGAAAAGTAGATCTTTGGTCAAAAAAGTTTGGGCACCCCTGATTTAAGGTATAAGATTAAAATTTCCCTTCTTTGATTATGCAATTTGGATCAATCTATCAGTTTATGTCTAATTGGATATTAGCAGGAGTGTAGTGGGCGTGGTACACGGGAGTACGGCGTCCACCCACTTCTCCCGACGCCACATTCAATTTTTATTTCGGTTTTAGCCCTGCACTAAAATGACAGAGAAAAAGCCAAAAAACATTGACCAGCCACCGAAACCCGCAGCGAACCTCCTGACCCAGTGTAGCGGTTTCTTTGACAGTCAATGAAAACATCAACTGTAAGTTACTCAGTTTTTTTTTTGCTTTCGAGGCAGCGCTGTCTGCGGGTTATTGAAATGTTAGTTGATCATTGTTCTAATGCGAGTTATGCTTAATAACGTTGGCCTGTGATTATTTTGGAGTAGTAAAACATTAAATTTAACGTTAGTTCAACTGGTGTTGTAGCCTATGATTGATGTTCTGTATGTATATATAGAACATCCCAGAATCGCGTACACCCACTTAAAAAATCTCCACTACACCACTGGATATTAGACGCATTGCTTGGTTATCTGCCTTTCGGTTAATGCTACAGAGAGGTTGAGACAGAGAGCAGGAACACTGAAAAAATGGTGTGTTTAACTTACTCAATTTTTGTGTTGTCAAGTTGGTTGCACACAATCAAATCCAGATCCAGATGTACTTTTTAATTGGACAATACATCTTGAAAGTGTGTCTGCATCCAAACAATTCTATTGTAGGCAGCCACTTGACAACGTAAAATTGAGTAAATTCAACATATTTTTTCAGTGGAAGAGACTTTACTAATACAGCTGTATTAGTAATCAATTTTTATGTTATCACTTACGTCTATCCTCACATTCAAAAAGGCACACAGACATTAAACATATATCAGTGGAGTTCATTCTAGACAGGACATCTTGATTAATTAACAACATAAATTATTTGTTTAATTTCACGAAATGTGGAGGGGAAGAAGAGGGAGTCTGCCTTTCAACAAAAGCGGTCGACAATTTTGTAATCAGCGTAGCAGACTGCTTCACTCCAAAAACATACATACTGTCAACGTGTCAGCTGAATAGCTGCTGTCTCAAAAGATGTCCTCCCCCAGATAATTCACCAGATGTGAATATTTTCCGATTATAATCCTTTTCTCCTATGCTGTGTCTCATTATTTCAAGTTCCCTTATCAGATTTGATTTACCTGCATGCAGAATTCTGACGGACATTTTTTTGGCCTGTGCTCCTTCCATGACAACAAACCTCTCAGACATCCCCCTGCCCGCCGGTCTTTGTAGCACCAGTAGACTTCTCTGTAGCACCCCGGAACTTCTGATCATTGAATTGCCCTTGCTTTAAGCATTATACTTATAGACATGGTGCTGAAATAAATACTCTAACAGTGAGTGAACAATAATTCAACAGAAGAGGTGGATGAATGAAAACAAGTCTGCGACTACTAGGCAATTATTAATATATAATATATAACAATTTAATTCACAATAAAACTTAATTCTTCCTACTATTTGTACAATGCCGCTCGGCAGGATGGAAATTCCTGCGTCAACTTCCTCATATGCTCTTTTTTTCTGGAGTGCCCAAGAACTTGTTTTGTGTGCACAAAATGTGATTCCCTCCAGAACTAATTTATAATTTGTGGAAAAGTTGATTGTTTCATGTTCTGATTGCTCTCAATCATGGATTCCCTTCACTTAGAACTCACCACCACCATAGAGATGAACAACAGATACCCCTTTTTAGACCCCTTTTGAGCAGCATACCTCAGTAACGCAAGATGGAGCCTGGACTTGGAGAAAGAATTTGAGCGACGTGCAGAATAACCGCCATCTTGAAGTGGGGGTCCCGCAATGGTCCAGCGGCTCGCCACTTTGCTTTTCTCTACTGTGCCCTTATGAAATGAGCGCATGTCCCCCAAAAATTATAACTTGGTTAATTTTTAAGGAATTTTCATGTAGTTTTTCTGTTAAAAATGTCAGACAGGCTACAATGAAAAATAAATAAATAAATCAGTGTGCATAGAAAATGTCTTTGCTCAAATTTATTTACTTTTAAGGAAACTGAAAAATAGACTTTAGTTAAGTGCCTGCCACCCACATGTAGCCAATATTACTATAAAAATATATATATTTATATACTGTATATATATATATATATATATATATATATATATATATATATATACTGTATATATACTGTATATGTATATATATGTATGTATATATGTTATACAATATCCAATACATTACAAACATTTTTGTAAGATAGCATTCATGTAAATACCAACGTACAGCGTGGCACATGACACCATATAATGGAAAAATAAGCAAGTTTTATTGATTGATTACATTTTCCATTTCAAATGCCACTATACATGGCAGTACAACTCATGAATTAACAACGCTTTACCCTTATTACTCCATCTTCCTCTCTGTAGTCCATGCATAAATTACAGTGGGTGGGTGGTGAAAAAGATATTTTCACTCTACAATGCATGTTATCTGAATGAAGTTGTATACCTACCGGTGGAGAGCGGGGTCACATGGAACCTACCTACTTTTTTGATCCCCTTTTCAGATTTGTAAAATATTACTTTGAATACTGTCCTGTCTGAAGCATTTTTGTTCTATTTTATGTATACAGTATATATATAATGTATGTATGTATGAAAACGCTGTAGAAATAAAGATGTATAGTACTGTATTGTACACACACACACACACACACACACACACACACACACACACACACACACACACACACACACACAGGTACCACAATCAATTAATCAACAATTAATGGTTATCAAATGAATCATTATTTTTGACAATAAATTAATTGTTTATTGAACAGAATTTCACCCTCTCGACAGTGAATAGTCTCATCTTTTTGTAGTCCTCTAAGGAGACTGACTAGCCTGGTGTTGAGACATTTGCAGACATGTGCTTTTACTTTGGAAAACAATGATCAACCTTTTTGTCCATTTTGTGACACATTATGGACCAAGCTAGTTGCTGAATCTTCACATAAATACATAAATAAACCATGTTTAAAAAAACGCTTCATCAATTAATAGACAAATTAATACATAGATTAATCAATTTTTAAAAAAATCTTTAATTGCAGCTGTTTTACATATATACACGCACACACCCCTCAGTGGTATTGTAACCTTATTCTGACATTGAAATTACTGAGATGATTCTTGTGATTTGGGGTAAGGAAACTATAGGTTCATATACTGTAAATTCGTATTGTAGTGTAAATTACCACTATTTCTCGGCCAATTTATCGCTGTAAGGCTTTTTTTTTGGGACCCGTGTTACTTTGTATAAAACTGTTTTCATTCATCAAAAATATAACACAATGTCCAACAGTGCCAATATTTTCACCTTGATAAAAACACAAGCTCAAAGCTGCAACAGTCCAAAGGGTTTAGTATGACGCAAAAAAAGGGAAAATGTTCACGGAGCTGTTGTAATTGAGCTGCTGATTCACAGGCACACACAACAACAAAAATTGCCACCATCGAATGTCATGGTTCAAAACAGAGAATAGTTCAAAACGGGTCAGCACAATGCAAAAATGACTTCTGGTAAAAGAGGGTGGACAAGGATAAAATAAAGGAACACAGTTCACACAATTCAAACAGGTACAGTAACATACAATATTTAGATAAGAAGGCAGTATTCACAAATATGTGACCTCAGAAGAATAGTTACACGTTCACAAAGACAAGCTGGATTGCAAAACTAGTATCCTGTTTCCGCTACGATAAGTGGAGCAGATAATTAAAAAATACCACTGTCCATGCAAAATTGTGAACCCCAAATCAAAGATGGTGATCCGATTTTGGGGCTTCCATCTTGGAATTTTGCCTGGCCAATGGTATTTTTGAAAAGATTGGGATTTAGAGAGTATATATGCCAAATGGGGCAACCCGGTGGTTTAGTGGATCGCGCGTCAACTTCAAAGTGCAGAGGTACCGGGTTCAATTCCAGCGCCGGCCTCCCTGTGTGGAGTTTGCATGTTCTCCGCAGGCCTGCGTGTGTTTTCTCCGAGCACTCCGGTTTCCTCCCACATTCCAAAAACATGCATGGCAGGCTGATTGAACACTCCAAATTGTCCCTGGGTGTGAGTGTGAGCGCGGATGGTTGTTCGTCTCTATGTGCCCTGCGATTGGCTGGCAACCAGTTCAGGGTGTCCCCCGCCTATTGCCTGAAGACAGCTGGGATAGGCTCCAGCACCCTCAGCGACCCTTGTGAGGATAAGCGGATCGGAAAATGGATGGATGGACAAACGATTAGGCAGTATAAGGTTTTGAAAATGGCTTGCTGTCTTTAATTGTTGAACAAACATGAAGTTTTGGGGGGGGCTCCAGAAAACTGATAATTTTGCGATATGCATTCTTTTTTACATTTGTTTATTTGTGGTATAATTCATTGGCTATAATTTTTCTTTTGGCAAAAAAGGAAGTAAACAAGTAAGGAATTGTGGGACATTCTGACGTTAACCGCATAGTTAACTTTCACGGTGCCGTTAACTAACCATGTTTTGAACGACGCACATTTCACGGTTGGTCAACTAACGGCATGTTAAAAATTTAACCGGTTGTTTGGGGTTAATCAGTGGTTAAAATAACTAAGAATGCAACAACCGGACACAGATTTTTTTTCGAGCCTTGGTTAAGGTCGTTAAGGTGCCATTCTCCATTGCCATTACTAAATTGCCCATTCAGCGTTACTGTTTGTTATAATGACTTGATGTCATCTTCAGTTGGATAAACGTGAGCGAGAGTCATTAACTGATGTTTAAAATAATTACAAAAACAACAGTTCTCCAATAAAAATCATACTCATAGTTATAATGCAGAGCTGGGTGCCATATATGAAGAAGTTAAGGTATTTCTCTCATAGTATATGTATCGTCATAATCGTAAAAAAAAAAAGTAATCTCGCTCCACAAATAAAGTGCCCATGCTTGCATTCAACCACACCCTGAATTGGTACGTGAGTGTATTTTCAATGGTTTTACATAACCCTGAGTAAAGAGTGAATCCCTACCAGAACTGCAATTTAACTCATTCGAAGCCTAAAAGCATGTTGAAGTGCAGGTAAAATTGAGACTGACTTTGCCTTATATTTTCTCTGCCCTAGTTAAAAAAGCAGCAAGAAAACTTAAGTAATGACAGGTTTAGCATTGCTCAGCATCCGAGCTGAGGCCCAGAAGTCCAAAATAGCAAATTTAATACGCAGTAAATGTGCCCACCTTTCTGTCAACTACCCGAGGGTCATTTATGAAAGAGAAGGAATGTGAGGCGAGGCCTTATAAAGGCTGCCATCTGACATTTTAAAAGTGCAGCCTTCCAGGACTGGTAAAAGCTGGTGTATTAAAAAAAGAGAGAGAGCAAAAGAGAGAGAGAAAGAGAGAAAGAGAGCGAGAGAGCGAGAGAGAATTGCATGGACACTATTAATGTTGTCTTTAAAATAATGATTCTAAAAGATGTCAACAGAATAATATGTCAATGCAACAACAGTGAATTGCAAAGATTTGGGGAGAAGGACAAGTGAGATACATGCATAGTGAAGAACACAGGAGTCAAACACAAGGCCTGAGGGCTAGATCCGGCCTCCCACATCATTTTATGTGGCCCGCCAGAGCAAATTATGTGCATCGAGTTTGTGTTTCGGGCTAAAATACCAAAACTGCAAATTGTCTTGACTTTTAAAAACATTGAGCTATTGCATGTATTTTTGGTTAACAATCCCCCGTTTCAAATAAATGTTGTAATACTGGAACACTCGGGTGAAGAGAGGGGCGGAGCTGTCAACTGATCACCACCTGGTGGTGAGTAGGCTCCGATGGTGGGGGAAGATGCCGGTCCGACCTGTAAGACCCAAACGTATTGTGAGGGTTTGTTGGGAGCGTCTGGCGGAATCCCCTGTCAGAAGGAGTTTCAACTCCCACCTCCGACAGAGCTTTTCCCATGTCCCGGGGGAGGCAGGGGACATTGAGTCCGAGTTGACCATATTGCGTGCCTCTATTGTTGAGGCGGCCAATCTGAGTTGTGGCCGTAAGGTGGTTGGTGCCTGTCATGGCGGCAACCCTCGTACTCGCTGGTGGACACCAGCAGAGTCTGGGGACTCTGAGGTGGGCTCTCCTATCTCTGTGGTCAAAGTCACCGATGTGGTTAAAAAGCTCCTCTCTGGCAAGGCCCCAGGGGTGGATGAGATCCGCCCGGAGTTCCTCAAGGCTCTGGATGTTGTAGGGCTGTCCTGGTTGACACGCCTCTGCAACATCGCGTGGTCATCGGGTAGAGTGCCTCTGGATTGGCAGACCGGGGTGGTGGTCCCTCTCTTTAAAAAGGGGGACTGGAGGGTGTGTTCCAACTACAGAGGGATCACACTCCTCAGCCTCCTTGGTAAGGTCTATTCAGGGGTGTTGGAGAGGAGGGTCCGTCAGGAAGTCGAGTCTCAGATTGAGGAGGAGCAGTGTGGTTTTCGTCCCGGCCGTGGAACAGTGTACCAGCTCTACACCCTTAGCAGGGTCCTCGAGGGTATGTGGGAACTCGCCCAACCAGTCTACATGTGCTTTGTGGACTTGGAGAAGGCGTTTGACCGTGTCCCTCTGGGAGTTCTGTGCTTCGTGGGTATGGGGTACCGAACCCCCTGATACGGGCTGTTCGGTCTTTATACCACCGATGTCAGAGTTTGGTTCGCATTGCCGGCAGTAAGTCGGAATCGTTTTCCAGGAGGGCAGGACTCCGCCAAGGTTGCCCTTTGTCGCCGATTCTGTTCATAACCTTTATGGACAGAATTTCTAGGCACAGCCGAGCAGTTGGGATGAAAATCAGCACCTCCAAATCTGAAACCATAGTCCTCAGTCGGAAAAGGGTGGAGTGCCCCCTCTGGGTCGGGGAGGAGATCTTGCCCCAAGTGGAGGAGTTTAAGTATCTTGGGGTTTTGTTCACGAGTGAGGGCAGGAGGGAGCGAGAGATCGACAGGCGGATCGGTGCAGTGTCTGCTGTGATGCGGACGTTGTATCGGTCTGTCGTGGTAAAGGAGCTGAGCCAAAAGGCGAAGCTCTCAATTTACCGGTCGATCTACGTTCCAACCCTCATCTATGGTCACGAGCTATGGGTCGTGACCAAAAGAACGAGATCCCGGATACAAGCGGCCGAAATGAGCTTTCTCCGCAGGGTGTCCGGGCTCTCCCTTAGAGATAAGGTGAGAAGCTCGGTCATCCGGGAGGGGCTCAGAGTCGAGCCGCTTCTCCTCCACATCGAGAGGAGCCAAATGAGGTGGCTCGGACATCTGATTAGGATGCCTCCTGAACGCCTCCCTGGTGAGGTGCTCCGGGCATGTCCCACCGGGAGGAGACCCCGAGGACGACCCAGGACACGCTGGAGAGACTATGTCACCCAGCTGGCCTGGGAACGCCTCGGGATCCCCTGGGAAGAGCTGGAAGAAGTGGCTCGGGAGAGGGAAGTCTGGGCTTCCCTGCTGAAGCTGCTGCTCCCGCGACCCGACCTCGGATAAGCGGTAGAAGATGGATGGATGGATGGATGGATACTGGAACAAACAGGTTTGGCCTCTAATTTCCAAACGAGGTAATCATCTTTTTTGTGTGTATGTGTATGTGTTAATGTAATATGAGGCAATCATACACATGCTCTCTGCCCAGCCTGGAGGACATTGCCAGCTCACGTTACCTCAGCAGAGCTGCCAACATCATCAAGGATGCATCCCACCCCAGCAACCACCTGTTTGTCATTTTACCCTCGGGCCGGCATTACAGATCACACAAAACCCGGACAAGCAGATTCAGGGACAGTGCTTTCCCTAGAGCCGTTACTGCAATAAATAACCACGGAAAATAATCAAAGCTACTGCATTTTAAACCTAAACTCACTTACCTCACTTGTGCAATAATGAGCAATATCTGCTGTTGTTGTGTGTTGTTGAGTTTTGTATTTATTAAACCGTTTTCTTCTATTTTTTTTTTTTTTACGAAATGCACTAAGGAGTGGCACCCAAATTTCGTTGTATGCTATACAATGACAATAAAGGCGATTCTGATGCAAAATTGAGAGGAGTTTTAATTTTGAAATGCAACATCAATTCAGAGGAGTGGAGGGCCGCTTCCTGCATATTTTCCAACTCTCCCTGTTACTACACACCTGAAATGAACAGGTTCAATAACAGTTTCAGATTTAGCAACAGGGAGATTTGGAAAATATGCAGGAGAGCAGCCCTCCAGGACTGGGATTGCCCACCCCTGGTCTAGTGTGTCCTAGACTGGCATAATTACGGAATAACAAAATGTGAATTTTTTATGGCTTTTTTTTTTTTCAAATAGGGGTAATGGCTGAAGTTGCAGATTTCTGTCACCCTTTATTTTGAAATGCAACATCAGATTTCTGCGAAAGTACTTCGGCTGGATTACTGGGGTGGGGTAGTGTCCTGTAGACTGATCTGGTTGCAGTATCATGAAATTGTAATTTTTAATTATTTTTTAAAAACCATGTGTAAAGGTTAATATTTGTAAAATTTAGAGGAGTTTTAATTTTGAAATGCAACATCAGATTTGGAGATACCTTGAGTTGCCTAGTGTGTCCTAGAGTGCTATATTTATGGGATAATTAAATTATAATTTTTATGGATTCTTTTTTTTTAATTAGGTTTAACGGTCGAAATTGCAGATTTCAGAAAAAAGAATTTTTTTAATGCAAGATCAGATTGGTATGAAAGTACCTTGGCTGTATACCTAGGGTTGTCTAGTGTGTCTTAGACCTGGTCTAGTTACAGGATAATGACATTTGAATTTTCAATATATTTTTTTAAAATCAGGGGTAATGGCCAAAATTGCAGATTTATTAAACCTTTTGTTTTGAAATGCAACATCAGATTTGTGTAAAAGTACTTTGGCTGGAGTACTGTGGTGGGCAAGTGTCCTGTAGACTGATCTGATTGCGGTATAATGAAATTGGAATTTTAAATTTTTTTTTTTTTTAAAACATGAGTTAAGGTCAAAATTGTCAAATTCAGAGGCCTTTTTAAAAATTGGGGTATTTGTCTGAATTGTAGCATTCAAAAGTGCTTAATTTTGAAATATAAGATCGGTGCAATCCTGGAACAGTTTGCAGTCAAAGCAGGTGAACTGTTTGCCTGACCGCAGAGAAATTATTTTTTAACATTTCAGGAGGGGAATTAAAAATAGAAAAATATGAGAAGGGGGGTTACACTAGTGCATGCAACCTCTTCTCATAAACAAACGATAATATTCAAACTCATGTAAAATTAGAGTCAGCAAACATCTGCCACACTTTACAGTGCGACAAGGAGCCCCAAATAAAGTTCAGATGTTCTACTTGGCTTTTCGTGACTTATTTTTTTCACTTTCTAACAAAGGTTTTGCGCTAGCTGGCCATCAGTCATAATGGGCAAATACACACTTAAATGTATTATTCATGATTATTTTAAAACTCTGTTTCACATTTAATTCTCAAACATAATTATTCATTATTATTTTAAAACTCTGTTTCACATTTAATTCTCAAACATAAACTCTTGGATTAGGTTCAGAAAATAAATTCAGACAAAGGTATATTCCAGTTGTACAGTTTGATTAAAATGGCAGCCAATCGAAATCACCCTGTTCGAACTGTTCATCCAATTTGAACACAATTGTTGATTATATCAATATATTGGTTGGACTTTTGCACCTAGTAGTTAAGAGAAATGTGACTTGAACAAAACTACAATTAATGTAATCACTTTTATTCTCCGACCATCAATTCAATTCCGTTCATAACTTTGCTGCTGTAAATTGGGAATTGTGAGCCGAATAAAGGTTTTCTTATGCTTATTCTTATTCTTAATACTTTTCCCTCATTGAGAGATGCAAAGAAAATGTCCTGTTAGGGAGGGGGCAGCCTCCTCATCCAGGGTGCTCTGCACCTCACACTTGAGGCTCATCAGCTGGCCCCTCCCGAACATATCCAACCGTATCCTTCGTTCCTTCTTACTGGGGCAGTATGTGTGAGCATGAATTCTGATTATTTTCTTATACTGTGGAAGGCTTGTAAAAGCTGGTGCACCACACAAAGCCATTATGAGATTGCTTGTGAAATTAACATAGCCACTACCTTTGTGCATGCTGAGGAAATGGAAAAACACAAACTACAAGTCCACGTACATACACACATCCAAACAGAATCCAGCAATATTCAGCAGCTGAATAAACACAGAAATACACGCACGATGTCCGAATACCAAAAAAATGTTTTGGTGCAGAAAATGCTAATTAAAAATGAGTTCAAGTGACAGAATATGTTTTTAAAATTCTTAACATCCATTCTGCTCTATTCTCACAAGGGTTGCAGGGGTTGCTGGAGCCTATCCCAGCTGTCTTCGGGCATTAGGCGGGTGACACCCTGGCGGGTTGCCAGTCAATCGCAGGGCACACAGAGATGAACAACCATCCACGCTCACACTCATATCTAGGGACAATTTTGAGTGTTCAATCAGCCTGCCATGCATGTTTTTGCAATGTGGGAGGAAACCGGAGTACCTGGAGAACACCCACACCGGGGAGAATATGCAAACTCCACACAGGAAGGCTGGAGCCGGGCTCAAACCCACAACCTCTGCACTGTGAGGTCAACGCGTAACCACTGGGCCACCAGGCCACCCCAAACGCTTAACATGCAAATTATATTCTATACATTTTTAACTGGACGTGTCGCTATCAGTCAGCAAAGTTGGGCAGAGGGTCAAGATTACCTTTAAGATGTCAGAGAACAAGATGTGAAAAATGAAAATCTCCACAGAGGTAGCCGCTCTAATTTGACATGGAAATGTCATGATGTTCAAAGGATACGCCACTGGTCAGTTTATTTTATTCTAGTACATTTTCTGTTAATTGAACCAATGCAGGAAAGGTATACCATGAGTATGTGAAATTCTCTTTATGTCGTTATGACAAGGCTGTCCATGTGAGAACTGGTCTGCCAGCAGATCTCTCGGACTTCGGCATAAATGACTTCATTCATGACTATCACTTTTTCTTCTTTTTTTCCCCCAGGCTGTTTATGTGTCCCTGCGATTGGCTGGCAACCAGTTCAGGGTGTACCCCGCCTACTGCCCGAAGTCAACTGGGATAATCTCCAGTACACCCGCACCCCTTGTGAGCATTAGCGGATTAGAAAATGGATGGTTGGATGGATGGATGTCCACTGCAACCATTGAGTGACTCAATATTGTTTGAACTGTGTTGAGATCTTCTGGGCTGGCATCAATGACCTGCAAGTAGTCTACATTTGTAGAGGGTGTGGTTGTGTCCTGTTTTAATGCATTTTAAAACCTGATTCTTTCACTTCATAGATGAACAAGATCAGTGTCGTGCTCAAGGATTTGAGAAGTGGATAAGCAGTGGCCAAGACCATTCGGGAGTCCTATGAGTTGCGGGGCGCCAGTCGTGCTGAACTGCCATTGTCAAAGAACACTGTTTTGCCAGGAGCCCTCATGCTTTGCTGCTCAAATTAATTAATGCTGTTCTGACAGTTAGAGACAATCGTTCTGCTGTCGTGCAACGTAACCTGAGAACGCGTACTGAGGGTTCCACTGAAATTCCATATGTGCATGCCACAAAGTTAAACAGCTGGTCCGGCACCACATTTATGGCATTCTTAAGTGTCAGATATTTTTCTGATGGAGGCCAAGGGAGCTTTGGCGAAGATTTTGTTCTGTTCCGAATTATGTCTGAGTGTGAGAGCTGTGTGATATTTTATCATGTTGCATGTGATGTGACCCTGCTTTCTGCTTCTTGCTCTCAGCTTGTCTGTTGCATGAGGGGGAAGAGGAGAAGCAGTCGACGGCAACTTCATGAAGGATAAAATCTGACTTTCTCTACATACAGGAATGGGTGTGTGATAATCACAATGTGATGATTAGTTATTTAATTGTTAGGTTACTGACTTAACATTGGGTTATTCATTTTGTGTTGCCGTTTTTGTGTGTGTACCGGTATGTCATTTGAAAAAATAAATCAGGGATGCAGACTGCAAATAGCAGTTACGTTAATATTTCTTTACAATTTATTTGTCTTGGAAGGTAAAGATGGTTGATTATGTATGAGAATAAGTGCAGTAAATTACTGCATGAATTATAGCAATGAGGAGGGCAGAATTATGAGGTACAGAATGAATCAGGGATGGGAGCAAATAAGTTTCACTTCTTTGCCACCTGTCACAGATTTTTTTGGAATGTTTTGCAGCCATAAAAATCGAAGTTAATAATTATCTGCTGAGAACAGTGAAGTTTATCAGTTTGAACATTAAATATCTTGTCTTTGTAGTGTATTCAATTAAATATACAGTAGGTTTAACATGATTTGCACATCATTGTATTCCATTTTTATTTGTTTTAAATGAATGTCCCAACTTCATTGGAATTCAGTTTGTTTGAAAAATATTTTAACTTCACTTTGTAATGTAACTAAGCCAACCACTTGTATATATACATTATATATATGAGGAGGAACAATTAAATGCTCTTCCACTAGATTTAATTAACCTGTGTATCCACTTTTTGTGACTTTTTTGCTCAATGGTGTGCCGTGAGATTTATTTCTATGTGAAATATGTGCCTTGGCTCAATAAATCAGAATCAGAATCAGAATCATCTTTATTGGCCAAGTATGTAGAACACACAAGGAATTTGACTCCGGTATAACACACTGCATTAGTATCATCGTAAACAAGGACATGACAAATAGTATGAAAAGACATTTCGTAATGTAGTGAATCATTGAACCATTTTAAAGTGACCAGTAGCAGTATTTGTTTACAAGAAGTGTGCAATTATGCAGATGTCCTTGAGCGCTTTAAAGTGTCTGGTGCGGTGGAGTATAAAGGTTGGGAAACAGCCTTCGAGGTACAAAGACGCTATAGTATTGTGTAGGTTATGGCTGCAAAAATTAGTGCAATGCCAAGATCAAACCACTAAAAATTTACTTTCACAAGTAATTTTGCAAAAAAATATTTCTATCCATATTGTTTGTCTTTAAAGTGAATTTAATAGTAGTTTTGTTCAAAGCTTTTCTACAAATTTGTTTTTGAAATATGTATCAAAATTAAGATTTTGGAGTGGCGAAGTCAAAGTCCGGATTTGAGAGAGAGAGAGAGAGAGAGAGAGAGAGAGAGAGAGAGAGAGAGAGAGAGAGAGAGAGAGAGAGAGAGAGAGAGAGAGAGAGAGAGAGAGAGAGAGAGAGAGAGAGAGAGAGAGAGAGAGAGAGAGAGAGAGAGAGAGAGAGAGAGAGAGAGAGAGAGAGAGAATTCCGCCACTCGGCACCTGGATATATCTAAAGTATTTCTATTTCTATCGGTGGTCTTGTGGGGTATCTATTTCGTTTGTGTTATCTATGGTACCGTTGTTTTGTAGGTCGGGACTTCCTATCAATTTATCCAATAGCCGAATAGGACACCGGATGTGTTTGAAAGGTCACGCTCGTCACCCGGCAAAGTTCTCCAATCGTTGTTAGTGCTCTCGGTTCAGTAGTTCCACCTACACAGAGTTTAACCAATTAAATACTTAGTAAAGCAACAAACACCTTTCCAATAGGCTACAATAACGGAAGTTGCCCGATGACGTCTGATATTACTTGAGTTGCTGAGATTCTCTATCCAATGGGCGATTAGGACGTACACACATTTCTTATAAATGACAAGGTGACGGTCTTTTGCGGTCTGCGTTCATTGACTACCGCTGGGTGCCAGAGAAGCTAATTCCGGACCCTCCCGAAAACATAACTAACCGGTAATATATGCTGTATATGATTTTCATTCATACACGAAGAGTCGTCAGCTTTTGAATGCATCCGTCTATAACATTATTTGTTCTGTGTGCGCTGTCAGGAAAGGCTTCGAACTAAACTATGGAACAGCATAGCTATGTCCGCCAATGGATGTCATCTGATTCGCATGTCACTTCTTTGTGTCAATGTGTATACAGGTTTACCATTAGTTCCCTATTGTGCATCCATGCAAAAATGTGTTTTCTTGTCTCTCCATGAGATTTTCGGTCACACGCCATTGCGCGGCTGATTTGCTTTGACCACTCATGGACTAGATAGATGTAAGATGTCAGATTCAGTCTTCGGGCCTTCCGTGTTTCATTCAGGCACCTCCTGCAAGGACTCTGCAGTTCGAAGTTAAAATACTAATTCATCATCAACCTTGCGTGCACTGCATTGCGCGGAAAATACAGGTTTGATAGGTTTGCGCTCTCAACCGTCTATCGGTTGTGTCTGGTCCTTAGTAATTCATTTTGACCTTCAGCTACGGTGGTTAGCTTAGCAACTTGATATTGGGACTAGCTAGCTCCGGCCGTGTGTCACACTAATGTGCCAGGACAACCAATTGGGGTGTAGATCAGTAATTAGATCAGTGTTTTGATTACAGTAAAAATATTTTACGGCTTGTTTTACAATCAAAAAGCCAGATGACAGCTTGGGCTGAAGTGTCCTCCAGGCTTCAGGAAATGGCGCCTGTGAGCAAGGGGAGCTGTAGCCTTTTCACCCCGCTTCGTCGGTGAACTTAAGATCTCCAGTTGATCCAAGCAGTCTTTTGTTGACAATTGGATTAGCCTCATGGATGAGCTGTCCGGCAACGCACAATATTCCACACGTATTTCAGTCCTGCTTAGTTGGCAATATTAGCGTCATTAGTTTTCTCCGATAATGTCCTTCAGGTGTTTAATCAGAATGTCCCCGAACGTGCAAACCCAACCCATAACTGCAATCACAAACTAATTCATGTCGACGTAGCATGCTCAAAAATGTGATTATAAATTTAACTCAATGTTGAAGTTCCATTCTGGGACCCTGCGTGTAACATTGACTCAAATTTCAAATTGTCTCATTTTCTTAGGTTCTAGCCATGTATTCCTGTGCAAAGTTTGTCACTTCTCCTGCTGTGGTAAGTTTGCATGAACCATTTTGCTGAATGTTTCCGGCGAAAAATGCAAGTTCTGTATAAGATTACAGGAGCTTTAAAAGCGAACTAAGCACCCCAAATTTTAAAGCAAGAATACATTGTATGTTGCAACACAACACTATGATTTTAATATTACGTTTCATGAAGCAAGTTTAATTATATACAGTGATGTATTTACACAGATGAATCCTGTGTAGACCATGACCAACACGAAAAAGGTTGTCAGCGTTAAGTGTTGTAGCGTACATCAACTTGATTTGAATGATATCCGTTAAAAAAAAAAGAAAAAAAGGTTGGCTCACAACTTTGTTGGTACTTGTAGATAATAATAATAAAAATCATCATACATTTTATTTGTAAGCGCCTGTTTATGATCGTTTCTGTATCTTTTGTAAATGTTATGAAATTAATTCTGAAGCTTCTCATTGCTGAACATTTTACTAACTGGCTTTCTTGGTCATTAAAGCAGACAGGAATGGGTGAAATTGTGCCACGTTATTTTAAATTGGCATTCTTGCGATTATTTAAAGATCTGAAAATGGCAGCCCCCATAAGTAGGTACATGAAGGCAGATACAAGGTTTCTAACATTTTAGAAAAAGTACTTATAAAATGTAACCCCTGCACATACACACACACACACACACACACACACACACAAAAGCTATTGTGTCTGATTGTATTCAAAATTACTATGTTTAAGCCTGAGTCACATGCAGGTAGTCCCACTGAGTGAGTCGCTTCATTTTTGTGGATACTGTACATCAATATTTGCAACTAGAATCAACTTTTTTAGCATAAGGGTTACTGGTATGTAATTATTGATGTAGATGTGACTCTAGCGTGTAAATATATGGAACTTTGTCTATGACACAGTCTCCATGACTTAAATGCTGGCAATGAAATTTCGTTTTGTGCTCTGGTTGCCCTCAAATACAGTTGCACTGATGTGTCAGAAATCTGAGTAGTTCTCCATGATTGATAAAATGCAACAGTCCCATGCACCGTGTTTTCCCTCCTACTTGTAGTTTCATTTTACCCGTCCTGTGTGTTATGGATCTGGCGTTGGAGGTAGAGAGGCTTGGCAGCGGAAGTCTGAGTGGCTATCCATATTAGCCATTAGCTCGGCAGCTCCCCCCTTCCCCCAATGTTTATGTGCTGCCTCCGGCCACTCCAAACCTGACAACAATCCACAGATACTTTTCGCCCTCTCCCATCTGAGATTTGCAAGTGCTGTGGAAAGACGCTAGACCTCTTCAATTTGCACTGTATCCAATTTCGAATAAATTCACTTTATTGTCGTACACAGCAACCTAGGTAAAAAGTAGTTAAAAAGGAAAGGGCATGGCTTGTTATTACTCTCCGTTAGCCACCACCCTTGAGGCGGTGGCCACGGCCGTCAAGGTCGGTGACCGCCAAGGCTCTGGCTCTCATTTAAGTGAATGGGACCCAGCCAGTGGTGCATACTCTGTCTTTTTCTCCCTCGTTTCAATATTATTTTTTTAGCTGGTTGCACTTGTACAATATATAATAATTTTTTTCAGTAAACGCATGAAGTTTGTCCGCATCATAGACATGGAAAGCTGAGCATTATTCAAGCTATTCCAACTCCTCCAGGAAGGATTATTTTTGTCAATATGACATTGACCTTGAAACAAAAGTTTGAAACACCCTGAAGTGCCATAATGTGACATTTTTAAAAATGCACTGGCATTATTTATTATTATTATTATTTTTAAGTCTGTATTTTCTATTTTGACACATTTTGAAGACTTTTTGGATCTGACTTAATAGTGCCCCCACATGGTTGCTGACAGGTTGTGGATTAGTTTTTTGTAAATGTGCTGTATATATTCTGTAATAACATTGACATTTTAAAGTGACTGAACAGTGTGACTTCTAGTCACTTAAGGCTTACTTTTTCTCCCAAATCAAGGGGAATGCTAGTTATTATTTCAAATAATTTGATATCTTTATCAAGGAAGATTTTTGCATTTAATGTGACTCCTGTCTGTTAAATGTGATGTAGCTGCGTGGGGGGTCCAGAGTCCTTGCCCGACCAGTCGCTGTCTCCATTTTTAACAGACCCGAAGCTTCAGTGGAGCAGCAGCAGGTAAGAACTAGTAATCATGCACACACAGTTACTCAATCTTAATTTATCAATTTATTATGGTATGTCAGAACACAGACTTGTTTTGCCAAAAGACCCATGGATCAAGAAGTGTTAATTGTCTTGACTAGACAATTAATTGTCTTGTTTTAGGGCTGAAACCCTTGTGCTGTGTACCAACTCCCATCCCACACATTGCTGGGGCAACAGCAAATCCATCTTGTGGTTCAAATGGCAACCATTGACTGGATTATGACAATCTCCTTTCCCGCCTCGCTGAGTTCGCAGAGGCTGGATTCTTGCTTCTGTAAGTGGAGGCAGATCCCAAGTGTAGAAAACAAGGAAGTTGCGCTAAATGCAATGGAAAGTTGTTGGTTTTTTTTGTGTTTTTCATGGACAAACGCCCTCCCCCCTGCGAACGACTTTACAGAGGAAACAAGTACATCTTTGAAAGAAGCTCAAGCTGTTATTGGACTAAAAAAAGACCGCACATAGCGATTCAATTGCATTATCACTAAGGATTGAAAGATTTAATTACAGAGCCACTGAATTACACAAGTACACACACTCGTACAGAAATTAGCTGTGCATTATTAGAATCGAGAACCGGGCAGATGAATAAAGATTTACTTTCATCCATCCATTTTCCGTTCCTCTTTATCCTCAAAAGGATCGCGGGGGCTACTGGAGCCTATCCCAGCTGTCTTCGGGCAGTAGGCGGGGGACACCCTGAACCGGTTGCCAGCCAATCGCAGGGCACACAGAGACGAACAACCATCCGCGCTCACACTCTCACCTAGGGACAATTCAGTGTTCAATCAGCCTGCCATGCATGTTTTTGGAATGTGGGAGGAAACCGGAGTAGCCGGAGAAAACCCATGCAGGTCCAGGGAGAACATGCAAACTCCACACAGGAAGGCCGCAGCCGGGATCAAACCCACGACCTTTGCACTGTGAGGTCGACCTGCTCACCACTGGTGCACAGGACTGCCCTAAGGATTTACTTGGTTGTTTAAATTTAGTCATGATGGATGGGCAGGCACTTTACAGTAGTGGCCCCCAACCACTGGTCCGCAGATGCATGTAGACAAATCGGGGAGTCTATACAATAGGTCAACATCTGTCACAACCCCACGCCTCCACTACCCGTTGATTAGCCTTTCAAAGGGGTATTTTTGGAAGACTGGGTGATTTTTATGTACCAGAATAATATAACCAGTTGTGAGCATTTACTTTTTCAGGCTGGCGGTGATGTGCAAGATAGCAGCCAATCACTTGACCTTTTCCTGCTCTGCTTCCGTTTGCAAGTTTAAAAAGTAAACAAGAGTAAGAAGTAAACAAAGACCGAATGTGGAGATAAATGCGCGGTGGAGGGTGGCCACGATTTGACATGATCCTCTCTATTTTGATGAGAAATTCTTCACTCCCAGTTGCTTGACGGTATCACCCAAATGAGAAGAAGCCTTTGTGCAAGGGAAGTCCACAAAAACTGGCTATGCAACAATCCTGTTGGATCATTTGAGCAGGTACTACCGAAGTGATGATGTCGAAATCATGAATCTTTCCGCTCTCCTCTTACAGAAAGTGGAACGCTTGTTGTTGCTCTGCTCCTCTTCTCTACCCTTTATTTTGCCTGCCGTTCTTGGCCGCTTTTGTTTTTTAAAAAATTACTCTTCAGTTACCTTAGTTTTCCGGAGTTGGCAACTGTTAGAGATCATCTGAATTTTGTTTGCGAAATCATCTCATGCTACCTCGTTACGCCTGTAATACTGATTCCTACTGCCCAAAAATAACTTAAAATAGATTCAAAATCCCAAGGGAAATTACACATTGGTCTGTCACTTACACATGAACAAAAAGTGTCACATTATTAACAGAATAAAATGAAAACTTATTACATAAAACAAGAATAAGAGCTCTATTCAACAATGTTAGGACAGCATGCTCTCCTGCTCCTTCCGGAAGTTGCTGCCTTATACAGCCTGATGGCCCGAGGGACAAACGAGACCCAAAGTCTCTCCGTAGAAACCCCCCAGTGAGTGGAACCTGGAGCTCACGTAGCTCCTCTGATGGGAGTACATTGGGTGGGTGGCTCTCATTGGACAGGATGGGCCACATCTGAGAGAGCTTCCTCTCCACCAAGTCCAAACCCAGACTCACGACACAGCCTGCCGAGGCAAACTAATGTGCCGTGGGAGATTTTGCATTTGGCTTGAGTCTGAAAAGGATGAATTACAAATATCATCTTTCTCTGCCAGCGACATACAGAAATTGTCAGAACAATTAAATGCACTTCCATTAGATTACAAAGGGTAAAATAAAACTGCACAGTATATCCGCATATTGCCAATCATACACCTGACTTAGTAAAGGCTTTCTTGCAGTTTCATGTGCAATTAAATGGAAAGCAATACCAGTTAAATAAATAGAGATGGGATCAACAGGGCGGCCCGGTGAGCCAGTGGTTATTGCGTTGACCTCACAGTGCAAAGGTACTGGGTTCAGTCCCAGCCTCCCCGTGTGGAGCTTGCATGTTCTCCCTGGGCCTGTGTGAGTTTTCTCTGGGTACTCCGGGTTCCTCACACATTCCAAAAACGTGCATGGCAGGATGATTGAACACTTTAAATTGTCCCTAGGTATGAGTGTGGGCGTGGATGGTTGTTCGTCTCTGTGTGCCATGCGATTGGCTGGCAACCGATTCAGGGTGTCCCCCGCCTACTGCCCGAAGACGGCTAGTATAGGCTCCAGCAACCCTTGTGACGATAAAATGGAATGGAAAATGGATGGATGGAAGTAAAATCTTTATTCATCTGCCTACCCTTGTGAGATGGGATCAACATTTCAATATTCAGGATTTTTGTGACATTCATTTGTTGGGGTTCTATGTTCTGTGACCTGTACAGTAAAATAGCTACTGTACCTTGGCTTAATAAAAGTTGGGAAAGACAAGTGTGGTGGTTCACTTGCCTGATTTGGGTTCAGTTTCACCTCACTAAATAAGTGTAAATAGTTGTTTCTGCAACCTGTGATTAAATGGTGATCATCCAGCCAGGTGTATTTTATTTTATTTTTTTGCTAAAACTGAGCAAAATGACCCTGAATGGATAACCGGTGTAGCAAATGTTATTCATGAATTTTGTCATTTACTATTTTGCCAAAAATAGTGACACACATGACTTTAGATTAAAACAAACATATTTACATTTGTTTGTGGTTGCATGTTATACTTGATTTTCTGACTTCTCAGAAGCCCAGTGAGTGACCCAATTTTTGTTTAAAAAGTCTTTCTCTTTTATGTTGGTAACAAAAAAGTGTTGGGGCGGGTGTGGTTCTTGTCCTTTTCAGGCCCTGTTGCCGATAAGTCAGTCAACAGTCCTGACCCGCGCTTTCCAGACCAGTGCGGTCTCTCGGGACATCGACACTGCTGCAAAGTTCATTGGTGCCGGTGCTGCCACAGTGGGAGTTGCTGGTTCTGGAGCTGGAATTGGAACGGTTTTTGGTAGCCTCATCATTGGCTATGCTAGGTAATTATTATTTTTTTTCACAAGTCAATTTTATTTATTATTGGTTCTAGCCCTGCTCCTCCGATTTATGTAATTAAACTTGGTACATTTTCATCCACACCAAATCAGAGTTTTAAAATGCACCTAACCACCTGACAATGTTCATTTTTATTTAAAAAGAAAAAAAAAGCTGGAAAAAAAAGCTGGTCTAAGGCACACCTAAATTGCTTAGCAGGCTTTCTGTGCGTACATAAAATATTTGATATGTGGAGGGAAAATGAGTTAGAGGTGTTTTGGATTGTCCAAAAAAAATAACAAATCTGTCCGGGTCACAAAGTACAATTACATTGTGTTGTAATCCGTCCATCCATCCATCCCTCTTCTACCGCCGATCGCGGGGGCAGCAGCTTTAGCAAGGAAGCCCAGACTTCCCTCTCCCCAGCCACTTCTTCCAGCTCTTCCCGAGGGATCCAGAGGTGTTCCCAGGCCAGCTGGACAACATAGTCCAGGGTTCGTACGGGTCCTTAAAGTTAATAAAAATCAATAAAAAAAGAAGTTGGAAAATTATGTACTTGTCCATAATTTTTAGGGAAATCTTCTAAAATCCATAAAAGTCCATAAAAATTAACCTGCGATGTTCATTTCATTTGTGTATGTCATTTTCCCCACCCTTCCAATTCATAGTTTTGTCGGAAAATGCAGGACCTGGTACCCGCTCTGCTTTTCCCGCCGTCTCCGATTAGTTCCGACGATGATCATGTGATCACTTCGGGTAATTCCGGGAAACAACAATAGATTGACGCCATCCTGGGGCAGTGAATGGATGGTTTGGTTGTCGGCTCGGCAAACAATTACCGTATTTTCTGGAAAAATCTATTCATCGAATTTATTGATCTGAACAAGTGACAGACAAATAAGTAGCGATGCCACTCGAGCGAAGCGCGCCTCAGCAGTCGACAGTCCGCTGCTCTCTGCTGTGTGTGCGTCAGCTAAGCTTAGCTGTTGTCTCGGCTAGGCTAGCTTTTTGTTGTCGTAGATCAAAGCGTATTTGATTTGTGACGTCGGTTGCTTGGGTGAAACCAAAAGATGTGCGTACATGTTTGCGCGGATGCACACAGCAGAGAGCAGCGGATTTTCGACTGCTGAGGTGCGCTTCGCTCGAGTGGCGCCGCTCCAAATATTCCGGGACAATGCTATTTTCAAGTGGGGTGGCTGGAGAAGCCGGAGTTCCGTGTTTGGGTCGGAAAAATTGCTGGCGATTATACGTCGGCCTACTGCCGAGTGTGCAAGAAGGGCATCTCCGTGAGAGGTAAAACTTGTCATAGCCTCCTGGTCAAGTCAAATTCATTGAGGCACACAGCAAAACAGAAAAAAATTAATCGGCAAGAACTTGCAAAAGAGATTGAGGAGAAAACTAAGTCACTGTCTGCTATTCCCTAATTGTCATATCAGTTTCATATTTGTCATTATAAAACATGTCTGATCATTGAAGGTGATATGAGGGAAAATAATAGGGTTGGACCATTTGGGATTTATTCATTCATTCATTCATTTTCCGAACCGCTTCATCCTCACTAGGGTCGCGGGGGGTGCTGGAGCCTATCCCAGCAGTCTTCGGGCAGTAGGCGGGGGACACCCTGAATTGGTTGCCAGCCAATCGCAGGGCACACAGAGACGAACAACCATCCACGCTCACACTCACACCTAGGGACAATTTAGAGTGCCCAACGAGCCTGCCATGCATGTTTTTGGAATGTGGGAGGAAACCGGAGCACCCGGAGAAAACCCACGCAAGCCCGGGGAGAACATGCAAACTCCACACAGGGAGGCCGGAGCTGGGATCGAACCCGGTACCTCTGCACTGTGAAGCCGACGTGCTAACCACTGGGCTACCGGGCCGCCATTTGGGATTTAGACTTCTGAAATGCATTTCAGCTGTTCAGGTATACTGGATCCTGCTAAAATGGGCAATCAGTACTACTGCTAGTGAAACCAGATTTTTCTAAACCCTGTCCAGGTGACCCATATGACCATTAGCTCTGTTCTTAGTGTTGTGTTGATTCGAAAATAAATAGAAGTTTTATATTTTCTCAATTTAAATTTTTCTTTGTGTGTTTTATTTGAGAATTAATTAAAACTGTTTTTTTAATTTTCCTACCTGTGATACAGGTAGCAAAGTGAAAATTTGACATACAGTATGTCAAATAAAGGGTTAAGTGATTGCCCCGAAAAATAAAGATGTGCCCTTCCTTTGGCAGCAATGATTTGAACACCAGCTCAGTTATATGTGGCTTTCTGTTCAGCCTGTGTATTGCTGAGCGGGCATTAAATCTACCGTGAATCCCCCGCGGAATGGAGAAAAAGTCCTTAAAAATTGCTAAATTGGTCCTCAAAAGTCATTAAAAGGCCCATAAATAAAAAGCAAGTGGAAGAGTGGGAACCCTGATAGTCTCTCCAGCGTGTCCTGGGTCGTCCCTGGGGTCTCCTGACGGTGGGACATGCCCGGAACACCTCCGAAGGTTAAACATCTACCAAAAAGCTATGCCTTAAGGACTGACTTCAGTTTTAGGATGGACAGTCGAGACTTTTGTCGGAGTTAGGCGGAGTAACTGTGGTTGCCGGGTTATCTGTACTTGTCCATTGAGCTGGAGCATCTTCAAATTCTCGTTTTTGCCGAGGAAATTTCCTTTGCTATCCTATCCAAGCAAGATGACCTGGAAGTACTTGTCGGATAAGATTGTTCAAAGGCTTACCTGTATGCAACCTTGAAGGCCCCTCTAGTATATGATATGTTACTCCTGACCAACCCTAACCCGCAATTATTTACGACAGCAACAGGACACCAGCGTAGTTGATAGACTACGTGAAGACGCTCGAGTTTCACACAAGACTTTTTGTCACGTGGATAGTAAATGAGGCCAAGAAATACCTGTTCCAAGCAAAAGGAAAGGTGTGTTTCCACACAAACCGAAATAACATGATAAACACCGTTTCGAAATGTATTCGTGAATGGGCAATTTCAAAATAAATGTAAAACATCAGTGACCCTTCACAAAAACAATTAGTATTTGCATCTTTTTCATTTTATTACTTTATTTTACTGGTAAAGTCCACAAGCTAGAGTCTTATGTCAGTAAAACTCGCCATCGCACGATGATGTCAATTTGGAAACGTGAAGCTGAATTCGTTTCGCAGCGATTTCCTTTCCAATGCTGGAAGGAAGCGCCTTTTCATCTTTCATTGACTAGATGACGTAATCCATCAGAGGAAGGAAAGGTGGCCATGCCCTTTGATCCCTGCACGTTAAACTTTCGTCTTGAATACTCTTGTTCTTTTTGCCAAGTGACCTCGTAAATAAGTGAAATTCAAGGCTCTTGCTTATGCATTCTTGATGCCTGTATCTTTGCACACATTTAATCCTTGAATAAGATCTACTCTTACCTCTTTATCATATTTATTTCATCCTGTGTTGTATTCACAAGTCTTGATGCTTACTGGGCTAACCGAGGACCTCTGCGATTGTATTTTCTGCCATGTCGTGGAAATGTGCGGTGGGAATGTCATTTAAAAAAAAAAAAAAAGCCTCGACACAAATCTTTGAATCCTTAAAGACTTGAGTTTAAACATAACTTCAAAGAACAACAACAATTAAATTAGTAATAAGAGAACATCAAAATAAAACAAAGATAGCAGCTGTCACTGCACGTTTTGGCCTAATGGGGGCAGTGTGCTGACACGCATGGATGGCGTACACATCTAGAATGCGAACAATACAATAACATCTTTTGAACTTCATTAAGATTTTCCACAGCTTAGGAAAATGTTGTGCCTTTGAGTAGTATCTTACCTTTGTATGTGTTTCCCCAGCATTTGTGTGTAAATATTTTCTATTTGAAGGAATATCACTCCCGAAGTTGATGCCTATTTCCTGTTAGCTCGTCAATTAGATTTTACATTGACTTTAGCATTAGTGGTCATGTTTTTCCATTCATCCATCCATCTTCTACCGCTTATCTGGGGCCGGGCCGCGGGGGCAGCAGCTTTAGCAGGGAAGCCCAGACTTCCCTCTCCCTAGCTACTTCTTCCAGCTCTCCCCGGGGTATCCCGAGGCGTTCCCAGGCCAGCTGGGTGACAGTCTCTCCAGCGTGTCCTGGGTCATGTTTTTAAAATGAAGTATTTATTGTATTTAAATATACAATGTGTGTAATTCTTTTTGTTGTGCGTTCAGTGTTATATTCAACTTTAACTTGGTGTCGTTAAACAGCTAAACGGCTTAAAACAGGCTCAGGAACTGCAGAATCACATACGCTACACGCTCGCAAACAACATTGTGCATTCAGGGTACTTTGACAGCGTCTGGAACTTCTAAGCGCATTATGCCGTTCTGCACGTCAATCGTTTTTCTTCAATGAGAACATTTTCAAGATTGAAAGAAGCCAAAATCAAAATCCCGATTAAAATTGTGATTAATCATCCAGTTCTATTATATGCTCTAGTATATGAATATTGGCATATATGTAATTTGCTTGATACCTGGCACTGAAATCTCCTCTCTTCTCTGCAGGAACCCCTCCCTAAAGCAGCAACTTTTCTCCTATGCCATCCTGGGCTTCGCTCTATCTGAGGCTATGGGTCTCTTCTGTTTGATGGTGGCATTCCTTATCCTGTTTGCCATGTAAATCTGGAAACACTTGTACCTTCAGCGTCCTTTTACACCTCTCCCATCGCCTCTCCATCGAAGTTACCCTCCCTCCATTCAACGGAGGGAGTGCGGATGTTCCAGAACAGGAACTCTAAAAGCGCTGATGGGCCATTCCAATCAACAGAAGTTAGAGTTGAGGCTGATACATCTCAGTATACATTTTTATGTTCTGTACACATTTTTCTTGAAGACCATTTCAGTTGAAAAATATCTTAAATAAATGGTTGGAACAAACTTGTTCTTTAGTTTGCATTTTTGCCTTTTGTTGAGAAACCTTTATTGTTATGTCCGTCCTTCATGTTGTATGTTTTTTTGGAAGGTACAGTAGTCTAATTCTACAATAGCATGTTCTTAATGAAGATGACACTAAGGGTTATCCATCATCCAATGAGATGGCTTGTTGATGTACTTTATTCTACTGAAAAGGAAACTCAACTCTGATGCTTCCAAATTTCATACCACCGAACCTGACCATACACATTCAAGGGCACAGTATAACACATGTGTACATCACTCAAATTTTAGTAAATATTTTATTATAGTTCCTAATTGTTTCACTGTACAGCACCAGTTGTTCTTTCCAATCTATCAGTCCTTGTACATTGCACATAATGAAAAAAATAATCTTCAAAGAGAGGAAGATGAATTCAGTTCACCCCTTATGTGCAATCAATGTTAAAATTCATACTGAATGCAATTGATGGACTTATTCTATCGACTTCTTTATTTCTGTTCACCAGCAGTTGGCTTCACCCCGTGTCTCGCTGATTGGTGAAGGTTTGCAAGTGTGTGCATGTATTTTTTTTTTAAGGTTCATTAATTGTTGCAAACAGTTGCAAAGATATTCCGAAACATTTTTAATGATTGCAAATATATATATATTTTTGGCACCATCAAATTTTGAACACGTTCAAGTTTTATTTGTGGCAAGAAAAACTGTTTGAGACCATGAAAATTATTGATCTTTGCATTATGTGATCTTGAATGAATCCTAAAGAAAAATGCAACATTCGCTCTGCGCAAACACTTGCAAACCTGCGTCGCTCAGTGAGATATGGCCTTAATGTAAGCTTGATGTGAATTTCAGACATTCAGGCATTGATCCGCATGAAAAAAGTGCAGCCGCTGCTCTTCCGCATCGCAAGGAGCCAGATGAGGTGACTCGGACATCTGGTTAGAATGGTTCTTGGATGCCTTTCTGGTGAGGTGTTCTGGGCATGTCCTGCGGAGAGGCCTGGTAACTCCTGGTGCCCCCCCCCGAAAAGTCAAAAGTGCTTTCTGAGAGAGAATTCATCTTATTTACATACAATTTTGCCCCTGTGTCTGTGACGTGACCTTGGATTGAGATATTCCACAAGCATACATGTTTTGTGTCTTTGACAGTTTTTGTTGGGGATAAAAATAAAAAGATGAAATTAAGTGTAAATTATTTTCACAAAATAATTGGAAGTGCCCTTTAATTGGAACGCATTGTTTGAAGTGAAGTACACTATGTTCAGGTTACATGAATTGGCCAATGATATTTCATCATGTTGATTTGCTTTAAAACCACAACCTTCATGTAAAACACAAAGATGATTCATCACTTGGCTTTGAGATTTATCATTCGGACTTCACTTTCTTAAGATTGAAAAATTCATCGTGTGACTTGCTTACATCTCTGATACAAGGTAACCAAAACATCTGAAACACCCTTAGGGTGAAACAGTACCGTTACATCATTGAACACGACAGATTGTGTTATTCACTGACAGAGCTCTTGCACTAGATGTAGATTGCTTTGTTTATGTTACTATTGAGAGTATCACTTTTGTCATGCAGCCTTATGACGACTGCACAAGTGTTTGAATTAAGGAAACACAAGGTACTCTACGACACATACGTCTATTTTTAAGCGTACTTAACTTTGAAGTCATACCGGAAGTTCCCAAATACCATACGAGTGACTCTTGGCTTGAATCGAAATCTGGTGACAAAGTTGAGCCTTTTTGTGGTTCTGACCAAGGTACCGGTGGTGAGAATTAATTTTTATTTCGAACTCGCATTCTTTTAAGTCGACGTAACTTGCTGGTACACTCTCTCATAGACTGTCACACGCGGAAAGTGTGAGTTTGCTGGCGGTTTTCTACTTTTAGGCCTGCAGAAAACACAGTTAAGCTAACGATAAATAGCTACTATGCCAGGAGAAGAAATCTCTCGTTTTCTTGTCTCATCTAGACCCGGGTCGTCGTTTCTCTGATACCATTAAAGCACCACACAGGCAAAGAGACTTTAATTTTGTCGTTCACCTGTCAATGCTTCGAACAATTTGTATACATTATTGAACACCAGCATTTTAGCTCCAGCTTGATAGCTTACGAGGCATGGCGGACAGCATTGGAGATACGTCAACCGGTGATACACATGGCCCTGGCGTTACCGGACAAAGCGGTGAATCTTCACCCCTGCAGCCTTTGGCAAACTCTCTGACGGGTGCACCCCTCAGCGCCAATACGGGTTCGTCTACTGAGGGTGACCAGAGTGGCCTCAGCCCCGATGGATCTCCAAATGATGGTCTCCCGGCTACTCAGACGGACTTTTGGAACGCGTTTGTCTTATCTCAACCGGTCGTGTCCGTATCACCGAACATGCACACCTCTTCACCCGCTCAGAGTGTTGGGCAAGCCGTCGCCGGAGTGGCCGGACCGGGCCCCCTAACACCGGTCTACGCCGCTTCCTGGGACCCGACCCGTAGTACGGACTGGGACAACGAAAAAACCTCGCAGCCAGCTATTTTAAGGATAAAGAGGTAACTTTTCAACTTTGCAGCAATGAAACCGAAATTGAAAACTTGTAAGAATTGAATCTCCAATGCCGCCTTCTTGGGAAGTTTTAAACTACAGGAGAACTGAGAATATAACCTTCCAAAGTCTTTTGAAAACCTGTCTTGTTACAACAATGGTAATCAGACTTGATTATGTTTCCTGACAAATTTAAATATCATTAAAGACCTTTGAAATCACACAGGACGTATGAGATCTCAGAACAAATATTGGCATATTGAAAGAGTGAACTTTTTTTTTTTAGGGATATTATGTCTATCTACAAGGAACCTCCACCAGGGATGTTTGTCGTCCCAGATCCTCAAGACATGACCAAGGTAAATGACCAGATATTCAGCAAGCCACATTTGCTTTATGATTCGTCGAATAGATTATAAAATACATCTATGACTTTCTGCATGCGAGACAAAAAAAAATCCCCAATTAGCCCAGTATGAGGTGACTTTAGGTGTGTCTGAGTAAGGTGAATTTGAGCCAGGATATTGCCTTTTCTGCTCAAGCATGCTGACCCAAATACAAATTGAATTATTTTGAGTGATGAAAAGCAATCTCAAAACCTCATATTTTCTTTCCAATTAAAAACATTTTTTAAACCAGTAGTTTGACTTCATTTTATAATGTGCAAGTTGCTCCTTCACCAGCTCACTGTAAATGCTTTTCTAAGAGTTAGTTGCTCCCCCAAAGCAGCATCGTTAATAATTACATCAACCTTCATTCATAAAATATAAGCGTTGTGAACTAATCCTGTCTTGCAGTTCATGCATTGCCATTGACCAACCGTTTTGGGACAACACTATCTTTTTAGTGGACCGATTATTTCCATAGTCTGGGGGTTGGCAACCCGCGGCTCTTTAGCACTGCCCGAGTGGCTCCCTGGAGCTTTTTCAAAAATGTTAAAAAATGGAAAAAGATGGGGGAGGGAAATACATTTTTTGTTTTAATATTGAATTGAATACAACATTATTGTCAAATGTGCTGCACAGATAAAATGTCTTCCCTCTGAACATAAAACAAGAGGAGCCGCTGCGGGTGTCCGCACCGCCATCAAAAGAAAAGTTAACAAAAAATGACAAAATAATTCAAGACAACACATGAGACACAATCGTGCAATCTGAACCACTTTCCTGCATACACTTTGTTGTCTGAAGCAGTTATAGATGAAAGAGGAGCGAATCAAAGTGTCCTTTTCACCAGTGGATCAAAGACGTCATGCTGCAATGTGCACACATCTGCTACAAGCTAAGCTTGAAAGCAACAAGAAGCTGTAGCATCCATTAACGAAAAAGAGAAATTTGCTCTCTTCTCCTGTCCCATGTAAATCCTCTTCAATTCCAAGCCGCGACTCCCAGTTCCACATACGCATTGGGGCTCTGCGCTATCCTCCTTTCTTCTCATCGTCGGCTCCTCAATCCATGCATCTATCCAGCCGCAGGCTGTGAAAATGCTGCCTACTTCAGGCGCACGACACAAGCGCGCCGGGGATGTCAAGCAACGACAGTCAAAATGGCGCTGACATTCCTCCCAATCAAAAAGTCAGTGCTGGTACGCGTGTGCTGCCGAGAAGGCACAGATTCTTCTTCTTTGACGAATGCCGTGGCCAAAAATGCCGAAAACAGTCCACATTAGGTACACACGACGTAACAACAACACCATGTGACAAAACACAGACAAAAACAACAAAAAACGCAAGGCTCTTGAAGACGGCTGCCTATTCGGGCGCCAACTTGGGAAAAAATGGTTTCTGTAGGAGGAAAAACATATGACAAACATTCTTAATGTTTTCCAGTGCTGTAAAAATGTATAGAATAAATATTACATTCCAACATTTCTGTCAATGAAGATTTGCGTCATAGCCTGCGACGCATGTTTCTATTAGCAGAGCGGGATGCCAGACAGGTGGCTGTTGCAAAAAAAAAAGCGTTTCATGTACAATTCACCGAGGGTCTTGGCAAAGAATAAAAATGTGGAGGGCCGAGAGAAGCATTTTAAGCTACGATAGTGAACACACTGCAAAAGTGCGTCCCATGCCTCCACGTCAGGTCTCGACGAAGTTAGGTAGGCATGCGTTGGTAAGTGCATGCGCTAACGGGTCGATCGCGGTAGGTTGGTTGATCGGAAAGTAGATCTTTGGTCAAAAAAGGTTGGTCAACCCTGCTCTACAGGATGCAGTGCAGGGACAAAAAACATTTTATCATGAAGGCTCATTCTGTATTTGTTGCCAACTTAGTCATTTTGATAGTAGGCTAATATAGCTCACATGGATACGGAGAGCATGTTATCTTCATTATAAGGCCTGTATTTATTTATTTATTTTGCGGCTCCAGACAGATTTTATTTTATTTTTTTGGGTCCTATATGGCTCTTTCAGCATTTTGGGTTGCCGACCCCTGCCATAGTCCATTCATATTTTACTTTCCCGATTTTGACTTCAGTGCAATGACGAAGGTCTGACATGGCTAACACTGGTGCTAGCACGTCAAAGACAGGGAACTTGCAAGGGGTATTTGCAAAAGTTGTACTGAGTCAACTGGAAATTTTTTGGAACAAAGTTAAGGAATTGTCTCCTTCCTTGTATGTTGGTTTGGTTGTTTCTTCTTCATTGGTTTAGCAGCTTCTTTGTTGGTTTAACTGCTGTTTCGTGTTTTTAGGTGACTGCGCTGCCTACAACACGCAAAATGCTGTAGTCGGGGTTAGCGTTCTGATTTGTATTCATTTTTTTCTATTGAACATTTTATCAAAGGCATGTTCTGATAGCAATTTCCGATTATTCGCGATACATATTGATCTCTATTATCACCCAAACTCAATGAAATGGGAGTCCACCCACGCACCTGCCACCATTTGCAATAACCCTGATTAACCCAAGTAAAGTTTAACAGTTCTAAAAGGCTTCTCCTGACATTTTTAAATTTATAATAATAATAATAAGAAGAAGAAAGCCTTTATTCATCTCATAATGGAGAAATTCCCAATTTACAGCAGCGACGTTATGAAAGGAAGAAAGTAGAAGAACAAAAAGTATAGGAGCTGCTGTAAAGGCAGCCACTCTCGCGGCACCATCTAGAAGTCATAAAAACTAAATAATACAACACAACACATAAGACACAGTCATTCAATCTTAACCACTTTTCTGCATACTCTTTTTTTTGAAGCAGCTACAGATGAAAGAGCATTTTTTTCAAGCAGTGATGTTTTGTGCTAACGCTAATGGATATTTGGAACTGTATGTGAGTTTTAATTTGGTAAATGAAAACTAAACAAAAATATTTTCGTCAAGGCACATTTTTCACAAGATGAAAACTAGACCAGATGAGACTAAAACACCCATTTCATAAACCATAACTGGGACTAAGGCACTAGGCATTTTCATGGACTAATGAAGAGATGTCTGATGAATGTAGGTCACTAAATAAAGGCTGGTCTAAAATGTGGACATTTTAGTTCACAAAAAAAGAGAAGGGGAAATGTCTATAATTTTTGTCAAATCCTGTCTCTTCCACCTCCCTCCTAATCAGCCCTTGCGCCAATGTAGTTACACCCAAAAAAAAAAAAAAGGTATCCCCTGGGGTGAGAGTGCACACACACATCGAATGAAAGCGGGAACACATTATTTGCATGTTTTCATTTTGCTTGCAGTCAACGATCGGTAGCTGTGTGGAAAAGAAAGCAAATGCTGTACTCCTGTTTGGCAGTTGACTCGAGGTGCATTCCACACACACAGTATAACATCTCAAAAAATCCATAGAATACTCATTCAATGCAACCAAATAGCAATAACCAGTGCGCGAGCACATTGCAGGGGGTTCATTGAAATATTTTATCACTTATTTGACGCACCAACATCAGAACAGCTGCATGTTAACTCAAGTTGCAGAGGCAGGGATCCACATTTTTTCAGGGGAACTACATTGCTGCAAGAACTGTTATTGAAGAGACACGCCACAGTTCACCACAAAGACAATGTAGTCAGTCCACAAAAACGTTAAGTGGTGGTTATTTCTCACGGAACATTAAACCAGCGCCTGTCATGTTCCAAAAGGAGTGTTAAACCGATCGCAAACTCATGCTGGCTAAGTTAATATTTCATAGCATGTAGCGATAGTAGCCACTTGTTGATATAATTGTGTGTGAAGTTGAATTTGTGCTAAAAGATAATATATACTGGTTAGGAAACTATGTCTTCAGTTGGATTGCAAGTTTGGTTAAAGCAGACAGAAGTACAGTCAAACCTCGGTTTTCGTACTTAATCCGTTCCAGAAGACTGTTCGGAAACCGAATTGTTCGGAAACCGAAACCATGTTTCCCATTGAAATTAATGTAAAATGTTTTAATCCGTTCCAAGTCAAGAAAACAACTTTTTTAAACCACTTTTTTTTACAATTTCACACCATAAACTGTACAAATGTAATGGGAGATGACCAATTTTAACATTAACATAGTAACATAAAAATTGAAGGAACATCTCTCTCTCTCTATCTGTCGTGGGGCGCGCGCCTCTCCCAGCTGTCAGCAGGCAGTCGGCGGGGCATTTCGGCATCCCGAACTCCTTCGCCAACACAGACACACGCACACCTGACTCATATTTTGCGATTAAATCTTTCTTAAATTCTATAGTTTTGCACACTATTTTCCTCTTTTCTTCACCAGGTTCACCACTTCCACTTGCTTTCTTTGGTGCCATGATTGGGGGCTGATACACGATGCAAAAATAACAGTCCAATATAACATAGTTCTCACCAAACACGTCTGCTTTTGAAAAAAAAAAACATTCTTAATCTAACAATACAAACTCATCTGCTCACAAGCTGTTTCTGTACGATTATTGCATAATAATGAGACACCGGACACCAGTGTTCATTATGTGCGGCTGCATTGAAAAATGCCGGCCGTAACAAACGCACTCCCCCTCCCACCCCCTCCCCCGTGCTGCCAGGGCAAACCATTGTGAAAAGAGGGGGATTTCACTAGTCCTAACAGAAGCGTCTCACCAAACACGTCTGCTTTTTTTTATTGAACAATACAAAAACGTCTGCTCACAATAGTCGCTTCCTGTGTAGCGACGAGACACAAGGGAGCGCGGCGACACGAGGGAGCATCACTTCACTCCTCTCGGCTTTGCTACCTCGCGAAGCTACACGAGGTAGCGTTGCTACACGAGGTAGCGAAGGCGAGAGGAGTGAAGTGACGCATTCAAGTGCGCTCAGTTAGTTCGAGAACCGTTAGTTTCGTCATCCGAGGCATAAAAAACTCGAAATTTTAGTTCGAACACCGAATTGTACGAGAACCGAGACGTCCAAAAACCGAGGTTTGACTGTATAAGCTAAAAGGTGATGCAGGTGAATCACGGATACAAATTAAAAATAAGTCATCTTGATAAAAATAAAATAATATGCCATACATAATTCAGAACAACATTAGCCTACGTTTTCATAAATGTGGTGTAAATATATAAGGCGACTCAAATTGTCTGTTTTGAATGTTTGGATTTGCCAGAGTTTTGTGATATTAAAAGGTTGGGAACTACTGCTCAAGGAGTTTGCATCGTAATGTATTTGGTGACATACAATGCTTTTCTTCACAGAACCATCACAAGGAAAAAATTTGAATTGCCATCATTATTCATTCATTCATCTTCCGAACCGCTTTATCCTCACTAGGGTCGCGGGGGTTGCTGGAGCCTATCCCAGCCGTCTTCGGGCAGTAGGCAGGGGACACACTGAATCGGTTGCCAGCCAATCACAGGGCCATCAATATTATTGTACGAAATGAATGCATGCACGCATAAAGATGGCTGCAATATTTCTCGATAAAATAGGATAGTTATGTTTTTAGTATGAATTTGAAATGGAGAAAAATAAATATACAATGTGCACATTTTATCAGAACATGTCCTATGTCTGGTTGTATTCATTGAATTGTGTTTTGATGAGAGACAACGTTTTGTGAATTAATTTTAAATCAGATGGAAATGTTCAATATTTGCTGACAAAAAACCCCAAAGACTAAAATTGTCCGGACTAAAACTAGACTAAAATGTTCCTAGTTTTTGTTGACTCAAACTAATAGAATCCAATTGTCTTCTTGGACTAAAATACAGACTAAAATGCTTAACTTTTAGTCAACCAAAACTTGACCAAACAGAAATGGGACGAGGTTGACTCAATGTGATTAAAAACTAACCAGTGCGATGAAACCTGAGACTAAATTTAGAAATGGCTGATTAAAACTAACATGACTGTAATTCCCTAAACCCTGAGTAAGGCCCAAGTTCAAGCTGAAGAAAAACAGCCCTCAAGCATGATCTGCCACTGTTATTTTGGTGATGAGCAGCACACAAATTTACCTCCATACTTTTGGGAGATTTTAACGGTGTTTTGTTTATTTTTGCTAAGATAAGGAATGGAATGGGTCTTTGTCATTGCACATGCCCAAGCAACAAAATTGACTTAACAGGCACCATTTGTCTTATGAAACATGAAAAACAATGACCAACAGAGGGAGACAGAACGGAAAGGCTTTTCAGTGCCCCAAGAGCTTTGATGTGATGGAAGACAGGAGAGAGGCAAGCATCGACAATAACATTAAAGTAATTAAAATAATGGTAATTAAAAAGGCACCTGGATAGCAACCGACAGCTCACACACCCAGCACTCTCAGTACATCCTGTTACCATCAGCGCATAAGTGTGTCTCTCTCTCTCTCTCTCTCTCTCTCTCTCTCTCTCTCTCTCTCTCTCTCTGAGGACTAAGAGGGTCATCTCTACCTTTCTCCCCATCTCAATCCACCTTCCAAATGACTGATGGTTGCCAATGCTACATATTCTGATCTTAAATACACCATAGCCCAACAGTTTTAGCTTTTGTTGCTTTTAATTCCATCCATCCATCCATTTTCTGATCCGCTTGATCCTCACAAGGGTCGCGGGCGTGCTGGAGCCTTTCCCAGCTGTCTTCAGGCAGTAGGCAGGGGACACCCGGAACCGCTTGCCAGGCAACCGCAGGGTACACAGACAAACAACAATCCATGCTCAGACACACACGCTAACCACTGGATCACCGGGCCGCCTTTTAATTCCATTGATTTGTTTATTCATTCATTTATTTTCCGAACCGCTTTATCCTCACTTGGATCGCATGGGGTCCTGGAGCCTATCTCAGCCGACTTCGCCCCGAACTGGTTGCCAGCCAATCGCAGGGCACACACAGACCAACAACCATCCACACTCACGCTCACACATAGGGACAATTTGGAGTGTTCAATCAACCTGCCATGCATGTTTTTGGAATGTGGGAGGAAACCGGAGGACCCGGAGAAAACCCACGCAAGCACGGGGAGAACATGCAAACTCCACACAGGGAGGCCGGAGTTGGTATTGAACCTCTGCACTGTGAGGTCGACCGGTTTCCTCCCACATTCCCAAAACATGCATGGCAGGTTAATGGAACACTCTAAATTGTCCCTAGGGGTGAGTGTGGATGGTTGTTGCTCTGTGTGTGCTCTGTGATTGGCTAGCAATCAGTTCAGGATGTCCCCCGCCTAGTGCCCGAAGTCGGCTGGGATAGGCTCCAGAACTTGTGTTGGTGGGCCTCTCTGCCAAAGTGAATTTGATTGATTGATTGATTGATAGATGTTCTTCCTCCTCTTAAATAGCTTCTTAGGTATATGATTGCTGAGGTGGAGGATGGATGGATGGATGGATGGATGGTTGGTTGGTTGGTTTGGAAGATGCCAGGTTTCAACTTTGCGACAAGAGACGTCTGCTCACAATGGTCGCTTCCTGTGCAGCGACGAGACACAAGGGAGCGCCGCGACACGAGGGAGCGTCACTTCACTCCTCTCGGCTTTGCTACCTCCTCTCGGCTTCGCTACCTCGCGAAGCTACACGAGGTAGCGTTGCTACACGAGGTAGCGAAGCCGAGAGGAGTGAAGTGACGCATTCAAGTGCGCTCAGTTAGTTCGAGAACCGAAATTTGTTCGTCATCCGAGGCATAAAAAACTCGAAATTTTAGTTCGAAAAACCGAATTGTACGAGAACCGAGACGTCCGAAAACCGAGGTTTGACTGTACCGGCTTGTTCCCTCATCAGTGTTCTTTTGTGTGTGTAATTTAGTTTTTTGTTTGTTTGTTTTGGGGGTTTTTGCATTTGCCTGACAGGAGCCTGGCTTTATCTGAAGGAACCAGTTTGCAATGATCTAAATAGACAGGAGAAATAACATGCAAATGCAAAAGCCATCTCAGAAAAACAAAAATTCAAATGTTTATTTTTAACTTGTGATGATATGTGCAGTATACTTACTTGAAATGCAGTGTATGAAGTGTATTCTCTTTTCTTTCTAAGATCCATGCACTCATCATAGGACCATTTGATACACCATATGAGGGCGGTTTCTTCCTATTCCTGTTTCGATGCCCTCCGGACTACCCAATCCACCCGCCACGGGTCAAGCTCATCACCACTGGTCAGAACAGTGTCCGGTTCAATCCCAATTTTTACCGCAATGGCAAAGTCTGCCTCAGCATCCTTGGGTGAGTTCCAAGTTACTGATTTAAATATTTAGTATGCATCTAATTTTCATCATATGATACATTATAACTTAACCGTATTCACTATGTCCTCATGACTCGATGATAATGAGAAATGCTGACAATATTTTTCAGAGTACAAATGACACTTTTTTTCATTGTTTGGCTGGTCCTGTGAATAAAACACATTTGCAACTTAGAACACAGACTTGCATGCAGGCATGAACAAGTTCCGGTTGGATTTGAAACTTTCACTTCAATCTACGGAAAAGTTTTTCTTTCATCCATCCTTCCATCCACCACTTAGCTAGGGTTGGGTCACAGAGGCAGCAGCTTCAGCTGGGAATCCCAGACTTCCCTTTCCCATGGTCGTACCCGGGGCCTCCTGCCGATACGACATAGTCGAACACCTCACCGGGAATGTGTCCAGTGTGCCGAGCCACCTCATCTGGCTCCTCTAAACATGGAGGAGCAGCGACTTGACTCTGAGTCCCTCTTGGATGCCTGAGCTTCACACCTTATCTCTCGGGAAGCCCGGACACCCTGTGGAGGTAACTCAATTCGGCTGCTTTTACCTGGGATCTCGTTCTTTTAGTCATGACCCACAGGTTGTGACCAGAGTTGAAGGTAGGAACGTAGATCGACTGGTAAATTGAGAGCTTCCCCTTTCGGCTCAGCTCCTCCTTCACCATGATAGACCGATACAGATTCTGCTTCACAGCAGATGATGCACTGATCTGCCTCAAGTACTTTAACTCCTCCACTTCGGGCAAGATCTCAACCCCAACCCCGATCTGGAGAAGGCACTCCACCTTTTTCTGACTGAGGACCATTGTTTCAGATTTGGAGGTGCTGATTTTCATCCCAACTGCTTCATACTCTGCTGCAAGCTGCTCCAGTGACAATTGGGAATAACAGCTTGGAGAAGCCAACAGTATTACCACATCTGCAAAAAGCACAGATGCATTACTGAGTCCACTAAACTGGACCCGCTCAACGCCTCGGTTGCACCTAGAAAATCTGTCCATACATTTTGAACATAATCTGTGACAAATGGTATCTGCCGCAGAGTCCAAACCTCACTGGAAACGAATCCGTCTCACAGCTGGCAATACGGCCCAAACTCTGACATCAGTGGTACAGGGACCGAACAGCTCATATTAGGGGGTTCGGTATCCCATACTCCCGAAGCACCTCCCTCCAGAACACCCTGAGGGACATGGTCAAATACCTTCTCCAAGTCCACAAAGACTCACTCGCAGACATCGCAGAGTGTGTTGAGCTGGTCCACTGTTCCAATGCTCCGATGAAAACGACATCGCGCCTCCTGAAGCCGAGATTTGACCTCCCGGCAAACCCTCCACTCCAGCACCCCTGAATATAGGCCCTTACCAGGGAGGTTGTAGAATGTGATTCCTCTGTCGTTGGAACACAGTTTACGGACTACCTCCCTGGTCTGCCAATCCAGAGGCTCTGTCCCCGATGTCCACCTGATGTTATAGAGGCGTGTCAACCAGGACAGCCCCACAACATCCAGAGCCTATTGGAACGCCAGATGGATCTCATCCATCCCCAGGGCTTTGCCACAGAGGAGCTTTTTTACTACCTCAATCGAGGTCAGCAGCACCCCATCTCCACTATTCAGTGTTCATAGTGCACTGCTTCGCCCTTCCGAGACGCCGGATGATGGACCAAATTACCTCTAAACCATCTGGAAGTTGTTTTACATGGACTCGCCTAACTTCTGCTACGTTTGAGTTGTCGCCTCAGTGACTGCTAAAGCTGCACATGAGACAAAGGCCCAATAGGACTCTTTCTTCAGCTTGACGGCATCCCTTGCCAGCAGGTTCAGGGAACGGCCGTCACAGCAGGAACTGACAAACTCTCACAATACGTATGCGCCTGCCGGGTCGGACCGTCTTCTTCCTTAACCACAGAGCCAACACACCAGGCAGTGATCAGTTCGTCAGTCCAAAACATGCGCCCCTTAATCCAATGACATGACTACAAAGTAAATAATCAAACTGTGGGTGAGGGGGCCTGGTCCCAAGTGCACATATGGACACCCTTATGTTTGAACCTGGTGTTCGTTATGGACAATCCGTGATGACCACAGAAGTCCAGTAACAGAACAACACTTGGGTTCAGATCGGGGGGATGGGGGCGTTCCTCCCAATTAGGCCATTCCAGGTCTCACTGTCATCTTGATTTCTGTGTTCTTTGCAAATTTACAACACAAAAAGGTTTAATCAAACCAATGTTAATATCACACACAGACAACCCACGGAAATATAAAATGCAGTTTCTAGAGGATGATTTCATTTACCAAGGGGGAAAAAAAGCAAACCTATCTGGCTCTTTGTGAAAAACTAAGTTGTCAAATCTCAAAGTTACTGTGACTAACGACAGTTTAGGAAAGCTAAGTTCAATTTCACATGCCACACTCAAACCTGATTACTGCCACATTTCGTCAATCAATAAATCACATGAATAGAATGTGTTAGACAAAATGAAGTTGGCTACAAGATGTCAAGAAACAAACATGCCACGATCCAAAGAAATTCAAGAAGAAATGGGAAAAAATTGATTTTGAAATCCATCATTTTAAAAAGGTTCCAAAGCAATGTACAAGACTCTGGGGCTCCAGCGAACCACTGTCAGAGCCATTCTCCACAAATGCAGAAAAATGGGAACAGTAGCAAACATTCCCAGGAGTGGTCACCCAGCTAAAATTATTTCAAGAGTGTGATGATGACTTATGCAGGAGGTCACAAAACAACCTCAAACAACATTTAGAGAACTCCAGGGCTCCCTGGCCACAGTTAAGGTCAGTGTTCGACGAGCTTACCATAAGAAAGACACTGGCCAAACATGGCATCCATGGAAGAGTTTCCAGGCGAAAACCACTGCTGTCCAAAAAGAACACAAAGGCTCATATCACATTTTCCAAAAGACATCTTGATGATGCTCAAGACTTTTGGAAACATTCTGTGGATTGATGAGTAAAAAAGTGAACTTTTTGGAAGATGTGCAGCCGGTTATATGCAGTGTAAAAATTGGACAGCATTTGATTAAAAGAAAACCCCAAAAAACATTATGCCAGTGAAGCATGGTGGTGGCGTTTTGATGGCCGAGGGCTGTTTTGCTACCTCAGGACCAAGATAACTTGCTGTGATTAATTGGACAATGAATTCTGCTGTCTAACAGAAAATCCTGAAGGAGAATGTCCGACCATCAGTTTGTGCCCTCAAACTCGAGCGCTCTTGGGTCATGCAGTAGATCAAGGATCCAAAACACACCAGCAAGTCAACTTCTGATTGGCTTTAAAAAAAAAAAAAATTAAATTAAGGTTTTGGAGTGGCCAAGTCAAAGTCTGGATTTGAACCCAATTGTGATACAGTGATCCCTCGCTATTTCGTGGTTCGTTTATCGCGGCTTCAGTGCATCGTGGATTTTTTCAAACCATCCATCCATCCATCCATTTTCCGAACCGCTTCATCCTCACTAGGGTCGCGGGGGGTGCTGGAGCCTATCCCAGCAGTCTTCGGGCAGTAGGCGGGGGACACCCTGAATTGGTTGCCAGCCAATCGCAGGGCACACAGAGACGAACAACCATCCACGCTCACACTCACACCTAGGGACAATTTAGAGTGCCCAACGAGCCTGCCATGCATGTTTTTGGAATGTGGGAGGAAACCGAGCACCCGGAGAAAACCCACGCAAGCCCGGGAGAACATGCAAACTCCACACAGGGAGGCCGGAGCTGGGATCGAACCCGGTACCTCTGCACTGTGAAGCCGACGTGCTAACCACTGGACTACCGGGCCGCCACTTTTTCAAACCTATTCATTTAAAAAAGTCATACATGTAGTAACAGTACTGTATACTGTATGTTGCTCTATGTGACTTGCTGTTGTTTTGCTGACTTTCGCAGCTTCTCGCGGACTTAAAAAAAAATAAATAAATATATATATATATATTATATATATATATATATATATATATATTTATATATAAATTTACTGTATTTTGTTATTCATAAACTAACCTGATACATGTTTGAATCTATTAGTATACAGAATTAAGTCATGTTAATAACTTCAAAATTGAATTCTACATGCATGTATACCATTAAATTTGGCCTTATAAATACTATGTACATGTACCTATATGGAGGGGGGGGTCGCTACTTTGCGGATTTTCGTTTATCGCGGGTGGTTTTGGTCCCCATGAACCGCGATAAACGAGGGATTACTGTACTGTGGTGTGACCTTAAACAGGCAGTTCATGCTAGAAAACCTTCCAATAAGGCAGAGTTGAACTAATTCTGCAAAGAAGAGTGGGCCAAAATTTCTCCACAGTGATGTCAAAGACTCATCAATTCTTGCAAATGCTTGATTTCAGCCATTGCTACCAAGGGAGGCACAACACAATATTAACAGGACAGGACAGGTAGTTTTTTCATGCCTTAATTAGATTGGCATTTAGAAACTGCATTTTGTATTTCCTTGGGTTGTCTCTGTTAAATTGGTTTGATGAACTGATACCTTTGTATGTGGTAATGATCACAGACATCAGGAAGGGGCAAATACTTTTTCATGACACTGTAAATACATTTAACTGACTAAAATAAAATGTCTATTCTGAAGCCGTTCGGCTTCTCCATCAACAGGCTTTGCAATTTTTCTGGGGTAAACCCTGCACTCTGCACACACATACGCACGCGCGCGCGGATGTGCAGAGTACATTATTTTTGTGCGTGCGTGCGTGCATGCATGTGTGTGTGTGTTACGCTGCAACACGCTGCCAGGTACAACTTTAAAATGAAAGCCTACCAAGGCGTTGATGTCCATAAATTATTTGGTGAGGTATGGTTTATTTTGTTTTTCCCACATTGACGCCGTGTCGCATTAACAATAGTGGCTGCGGTTGACTTTAGTGCTTTCTGGCAATGTACATGAAAATAAGCCGTTACTCGAGGTAGAAAAAAAATGCCTCAAGCGTTTTTTTGATCCAAGGTATTCCAATTGAGAACTCGTTTTAGCTTTAATTATAAGTGATATACAGTGATCCCTCCCTTTGCACTTCATTTATCGCCGCTTCAATACATCAGGTTTTTTTCCCCCAAAGTACTGTATTCAGAAAAACATGCCGAACGACTGAGAGATTTTGTACATGCCTGTACTGTATAGGCAATAGGCACTCATTCAAGGCGCATGATTGGTTCCCGGCGTGATGTCGACCAATGATAACACGAGCTGATTGGCTGCGCATCTTCGCAGCTGCGCCCACCGTCGCAAGACACTAGGGAATCCTTGTGTCTGTTGATTCTTGCGCAGGGGAGAAGACATATGGGGGGGCGGGGTGATTGGGTGTGTAGCAGCAGTAGCACTTCTCTCTATGCCTCCTCCTCATCAATACCCATTAATTGTCTTATCATAAACACGTCGGCTTCGCGGGGATAGCTGGCCAGGAGCTAGCCGGAGGCTAATGGCAGCTACACCGTCAGAGCGTAAAGTGAGAGCCTTCTACGGGACTAACAATAGTCTCTTCGCCTCGCAGAAGGCAGTGCTGATGAATGTTAATTACTGTATAATGTTTATTTATTATTTATAATTAAAGCTTTAAGTAAATACATGTACTGCTGTAGTCTTTGTCTCAAACATGTCAAGTATAAATACTGTTTACATATTTTAAACATGCTGGTACCCACATACACTTAACACAAAAATTCCTGGGGGGGGGAGCAAACCCTCCTTCGCAGTTTTGCACTTATGGCGGCAGGGTCCTGGTCCCCATTAACCGCGATAAATGAGGGATCACTGTATTGTATTATGGAATCTTCAGAGAATGCCACTCCAATTACGTTGTGCCTGTAAAAATGACAATAAAGACACTCTCTTACTCTTTATTGCATCCATGTGCATTATTGTACAGAACATGGACAGGACCAGCATGGAGTCCGGCGCAGAGCATCTCCTCTGTCCTCCTTTCAATTCAGTCTCTGATGACGGAGAAACCTTATCACAATGAACCTGGATTTGAACAGGTACACCCCTATCTTTTGTGAGAAACTCTGCTGCTGTTTTTTTTCTCACAATTTCCTGAATTGCCATTTGCAAACTGACTGAAATTTTCTTCAAAAGCACTTTCCATTTTTTGATCCTTTGCTGCCAGCTGTCTTCGGGCAGTAGGCGGGGGACACCCTGAATCGGTTGCCAGCCAATCGCAGGGCACACAGAGACGAACAACCATCCACGCCAATTTAGAGTGTTCAATCAATGCTGAACATGCAAACTCCACACAGGGAGGCCGGAGCTGGTCGAACCTCTGCATGAAGCCGACGTTAACCACTGGACTTCAAAAGCACTTAAAAAACTAAAACACACCGTCTATTGGCATATTTTTGTGTGCTTTCTGCAACAGCTCGAATGCCACACAAATGCTATGTTCTTTTATGGCACAATGTTAGTGGATGTTAGCTGATCAGATGGACTAGCTGCTGAGAGTATGGTACAGAAAATGCCATGTTAAATTATTGAGCCATTTGTTATATGTACATTCCCCTCCAAAAGGTATTGGAGAGGCATAGTCAATTCCTTATTTTTTTTTTTTATTGTATATTGAAAGACATTTAGGTTTCAGACCAAAAGATGAGTATGACAAAAGTTCAAAATATTGCTTTTATTTCATTAATGGGATTTGCATAAAGATATATCAAACAACACAATAAGATATCTGAAAGGTAGTACAGTCAAACCTCTGTTTTCGTCCATAATCCGTTCCAGAAGGCTGTTTGAAAACCGAAACCACGCTCTTTTTAAAATAAAGATGTTTATTGAACACGTCTGCTCACAATGGAAAGCAACACGAGGAAGCATCACTTCCTCGTGTAAGGAAGGCGAGAGGAGTCAAATGGTGCATTAAAATGCGCTCAGTTTGTTCGAGCACCGACATTTGTTCGTCATCCGAGGCATAAAAAAAAATCTACGTTTTTGGTCGAAAACCGCATTGGTCGAGAACCGAGACGTTCGAAAACTGAGGTTTAACTGTATTTGGTATTTTTACAGGTTACAAAAAGGATGACGTTCTGGTGCTTTTTTTCCCCTCAAAAATCCTGTCTTCTGCAAGCCATTTATTTTCTGGTGTTTTGATTGGCTCTTGATCTGGGTTCCTGAAGTTCCTTATTTTAATTTGATGTCTCTGTGTGACTTTCAGGAGCGACATCCAGGGGACAGTAAGAACTATAACGAGTGTATCCGCCATGAAACAATGAGGGTAGCTGTGTGTGACATGCTGGAGGGCAAAGTTAACTGTCCTGAAGCTTTGTGGCAAGACTATTTTCTTATCCATCTCTTAAATGCCTCTTTCTATCGTTTCCTCACCATCTTCTCTGTCCCATGCAGATCATTTAATTTGTGTGTGTATTTTCAGGAGCGTAATGGAGAAGTCCTTCCTAGAATTCTTTGATTTCTATGAGGGAGTTTGTAAAGCGAGGCTGCATCTACAGGGACAAAACATGAAGGTGACTACTGATATTTTTACAAAGGGTTAATTCAGTTTGAGTTTATTTTGATGGGAAAAGTTGCTTGCATTCACAAAGCAAGTCTTGGAATGTTTGTGAACCAATGTACCACTGTCATTCATGTAACCCGTTCAAGGACAGTGGTTACTACAGTGGACATCTTATGTTATCAGATTACAGCAGGGGTGCCCATTACATCGATCCTTATCGACCGGTAGATCTAGGACAGGTCCCAAGTAGATCCGAGTGGTGTAGAGGAGGAGAAAAAAAAACAACAACCATTTGTGTGTCTTTGTACATGTTAGTAATATATTTTTGTGTTAATGTACGCTGCACCCTAATCATCCTATCAATCTCATTTTCACAAAAAAATATTTAAAAAATAAAATAAAGCAGGTAAATCTTTAACCTACGGTGGCGCGTGACCTACGTCACCGGAAGTTGTTAGCGCTCAGCAGTCTGCAATTGCAGCTTGTGATCAGAGCTGTTGCGCTATATCTTTTATCGTCATTATTCTCATTCAGAGTTTGCTTTGTGTACAATTCACCGAGGGCACGTGCAAAGAATAGGAATCTAGAGGACCCAGGGAAGCACTTTAAAACGGTACCTGTGAGCTACGATAATTAACAGGCTGCAAAAGTGCATCGCATGCCTCCGTCTCAAGCTGGTTCTCATCATGGCGTGCGTGCGTGTGTGCGTGGTAAGGGGCGATCCCGGGAGGTTGATTGATCGAAAAGTCGATCTTTGGGCCAAAAAGTTTGGGCACCCTTGGATTACAGGATCCATGAAAGGGTAAAGAGGTGAAAATTGTAACATGAGTTTGAGATGATATATTAAACTGTTTTGGTGTCATAGTTTGTGTTACATAAACAGGCGGGTTTAAATATTTGGAGTGGTGTCAATTCCTCAGGGGGTTTATTTTTGCTATTAGGAGCGTGACTCTGTCCCTATCCAATACTTTGACAAGCCTAAATGATTCAAGTTTTGTTGTAAATAATTCTAGGTTATGAACAGAATCGGTGATAAAGGGGAGCCTTGGTGGACTCCAACCCTCACTGGAAAAGAATCAGAATTACTGCCGGCAATGCGAACCAAACTCTGACATTGGTGGTTTAGGGACAGAACAGCCCGTATCAGGGGGTTCGGTACCCCATACTCCTGAAGCGATACGTTTGCGATACGGTCAAACGTATTGAGGACCCTGCCATGGGTGTAAAGCTGGTCCACTGTTCAACGGCTGGGACGAAAGCCACACTACTACTCCTGAATCTCGGATTCGACTTCCCGAGTGACCCTCCTTTCCGGTACCCCTGAATAGACCTTACCAGGAAGCCTGAGGAGTTTGATCCCTCTGTAGTCAGAACACACCCTCCCCTCCCCGTTTTTTTTAAAAAGAGGGGCCACCACCCCGGTCTGCCAATCTAGAGACACTGTCCACGATGACCAGAAGATATTGCAGAGGCGTGTCAACTAGGACAGCTTCATAGCATCCAGAGCCTTGAGAAACTCTGGGTGGAGCTCATCCACTCCTGGGGCTGTGCCACTGAGGAGCATTTTAATCACGTCGGTGAATTAAACCTCAGAGATAGGCTAGCCCACCTCAGAGCCCCCAGATTACGCCTCCTCCAAGGAAGGTGGAGTTGAGGAGGTCTTCGAAGTATTCTGCCCACCGACTCATAACGTCCCGAGTTGAGGTCAGCAGCGCCCCATCCACACCATACACTGTATTAATGGTGCACTGCGTGCAATTTCCGTCCGGAAGCCGGCTTCCATGGCCTCGCCGAACTCCCCCAATGCCCGAATTTTTGCCTCGGTGACCGCCGAAGCCACGCTCCGCCTGGCCAGCCGGTATCCGTGAGCTGCCTCCGGGGTCCCACAGGCCAAAAAGGCCTGATAGGACTACTACTTCAGCTTGATGGCATCCCTTACTGCTGGTGTCCACCAGCGAGTTTGAGGGTTGCCATCACGACAGGCACAGACCACCATATGGCCACAACTCCTATCGCCCCCCTCAACAATAAAGACGCAGAACATGTTCCACTCTGGCTCAATGTCCCCCGCCTCCTCCAGGACATGGAAAAAGCTCTGCCGGAGGTGGCAGTTGAAACTACTTCTGACAGGGGTTTCTGCCAGGTACTCCAAGCAAGCCCTCATATTATGTTTGGGTCTGCCAGCTTGGACTGGCATCTTCCCCCATTATTGGAGCCAACTCACCACCAGGTGGTGATCAGTTGACAGCTCCATCCTTCTCTTCACCTGAGTGTCCAAAACATGCACCCGTAAATCTGATGATACGACCACAAAGTCAATCTTCGAACTGGGGCCAAGGATATACCGGTGCCAAGTCCGCATATGGACACCCTTGTTTGAACATGGTGTTTGTTATGGACAATCCCTGACGAGTACACACACATCCAATAAAAAAAGAACACTCGAGTTCTGATCTTGGGGGGTTTCCCTGTCATTGCCCACATGAGTATTGAAGTCCCCAAGCAGAATGAGGGAGTGCTCTCCAATACACCCTCCAAGGTCTCAAAAAAGGGTGGGTACTCTGAGATGCCATTTGGTGCACAGGCACAAACAATAGTCAGGACCCATCCCCCCACCCGAAGGTGGAAGTAGTCTACCAACTCGTTCACTGGTGTGAACCCCAATGTGCAGGCACTGAGCTGGGGGGATGCCAACACCTGCTGTGCGCCTCTCACCAGGGGGGAACTCCAGAGTGGAAGAGAGCCCAACCCCTTTTGGGAGAACTTTTACCAGAGCCCAGGCTGTGTTTGGATGCAAGTCAGACTATGTCAAGTCGCAACTTCTCTGCCTCGCACACTAGCTCGGGCTCCTACCCTGCAAGAGAGGTGGCATTCCATGTCCCTGGAGCTAGCTTCTGTAGCCCAGTTACCGCCTTTGGCCGCCACCCAGCTCACAACGCACCTAACCCCTTTGGCACGTTCCATGGGTGGTGAGCCATGTTGCCGCTTTGGGCTGAGCCCCGCCGGGTCCCAATGGTGTATGTCCCACTTCCAGGCCTGGCTCCAGAGGGGCGCTCCCCGATGACCCGTGTCCGGGCAAGGTAACACTGGATCCATCTGTGTTGTTCATCACGAGGGGTCTGTGAGACGTGCTTTGTCTGGTCCCTCACCTAGGATCTATTTACCATGGGTGACACTGCCAGGCGCATAAAGCCCCCAGCAACTTGGCTTGTAGGATCATTGGGACACACAAAACATTCATTTTGTGTAGTTGCTTGTGTGCTTTAATACTTAAGTGGCTCAAACTACCGGAGACAAATTTCTTATGTGTTTCTTTACAAACTTGGCCAATAAATATGATTCAGATTCTGATGAATCATAAATTAATGTGAAAGACTTCATTTGTCTACTTCAATTTATTTAACACATTAAACACTTGGACTTTTAAAGATTTACAACTTCACAAAATTCTACCAAACAAATATTGTGTCAACATATAAATCAGTACAATCACATCACAACAATGATGCAAACAATTCATGAAGCAATGCTCTGTAAAAATGTGGACTGTCCTTCATATAGTAGATACTATATGAATACTGAAATATAGATGAAAAAATAAAGCCTACTGACCAAAATGAAGCAGAGCTGAATCAGCATTGCAGTGTCAATTTGAATTCCTTTACTTGCGCAGACCTAATGAGAACTCAACAACATAGGCCCCTGACATTGACTAAAAAGATTGAGTCTAGCACCATGGTAACTGTTGGCCGTGGGCCCCAAGCTACGGCCTTGGGCTAAACCGGGGGTCGGCAACACGCGGCTCCAGAGCCGCATGTGGCTCTTTAGCGACATCTAGTGGCTCACTGGAGCTTTATAAAAAATGTTTGAAAGTGGAAAAAGATTTTGATAGTAGGCTAATGTAGCTCAAATAGATATAGATACACGTTGCAGCTCCGAAAAAGGAGAGCTGTGGTGTTGGTTTTTTAAAACGTACACTTTATTTATGCTTTTAACAGTCTCGACAAACACAGACACGTCTGCGTCCGACTCCGTGCCTTCTCTCTTCTCTTTCAACTCGGGAGGCGTTCAAAGACAGCCTTAGAAAAACGGAAATTCATGATCACTTCACTGACACTAAGAAAAGCGAAAATAATGCACCAAAACAAAAAATCAATCGAGGAAATGACAAAATAAATTCTATGGGGGCGTTTGTGAACACACAACAAATGAATGAATAACAAACAATTCTGAGACAGTCCAGTCTCCTGCATACATACAGTATGTGTTTCTTTGTAAGTTTTATAGAAAGCTTTATTTTTTTGCGGCTCCAGACATATTTGTCTTTTGGTTTTTTTGTCCGATATGGGTCTTTCAACATTTTGGGTTGCCGACCCCTGGGCTAAACCAAAGACATCGAAAGCCGGCTGACATAACCAAAGCATTCTTCGCGGCTGGAGTATTCATGAAAAAAACAGCTAGCAACCGTGAGAAATAAGGTGAATTGCACAACACGTTTTCCATGGAGACTTAATTCGTCTTTCGGTAATATAACATGCCTCGATTTGGTGGAGAGGCTCACACACGATCGGTGCACTCTTGTAGTTTGATACAGGCATTAAAATAAATTACAACAGTTTGAATTAGTTTAATTATACTGGGGTTACAACTAAAGAATTTGCTGGCTGACTGAAAAATCCAGATTGACTGTCCACTACAATCCCTTTACAGGACCCATTTGGAGAAAAACGTGATCGTTTTGACTATCAGCGCCTGCAGGCTCGACTCAGCGCGATCCACCGACGAATACGAGAGAAACGTGTAATGAGTGATCCCAATGACGACGACTCTAACTCTGAAACCAGCTCCTCTGAAACGGACCCTGACAGCCAGGGTGGCATCCAGCCATGACACCGTTCGACAGGCCGAGAAGAGAGGACTTTTTGTTGTTGTTGTTGTTGTTGTTGTTTTTTCTTTTTTTGCTTCAAGAAACAAAATAATGTTGAATGAAATATTTCATTTTCATTTTAATATTCATGTTTTTTGTTTTTTTTTGGGATGAAAAAAAATCGATGGTGTTGCTCTCCAGAAGGTGACTATGCTGCAGCAAGAGAACTCAACACTATTCAGGAGTCAAACACTGGCGGATTTACAATGTAGCTGTGGAAATGGGCTACCTTTGTAGCTAACCAGCTGTTTGAATTCATGTTTGGACTGGAAGAGGCTGTGCAGATATGTAGTACATTGAGATTAAACATTCCCTTGTACTTGTAAAAAAATAAATAAAATTAAATTAAAAGAAAATGCCTTTTGAAAACATCAATTGAAATTGGTAAAATAAATAGGCTGTCATTTGATGACATCCTTCCTATGTACGTTTTTATTTTCAACTCCGCTGAGGGAAATGGAGGGCACTTGATACTTTGCAGTCATTAGATTTGGGTATTACATGACAGGTTTATAGTGAGTAGGGATTGGTAAAAGTGACGCAGTTCATGATCAGCTCTCAAACTATTTGTCAAGAAACTTCAGAGTTATTCCCAAGACAAAGTTCTGTAAACTTCATAACACACTGCAAATGTTGATGCTCTTCCTGTTTGCTGCATAATTATATTTAACTAAGATGATTAATAAATAAAATGCATATATCGATATTTCAAATGATATTCACATCATGACCAAATAAGACATGACGTAGATCATTGCAATGTCCGAACGGTGAGTGTTGTGTCCTTGAAGTGAAACCTCCAGCAAGACCCCCCCCCCCCACACACACACACACATTCCACCCCAGTTGCAACCCTCAATTATTGAGCTCCAGCTAATATCTTGTCCTGTGTCTTCCATAGGTCTGCAGGTATTTTGTAGCTGGCGGCTAAATCACATGAGAATGCCAAATTGTTTTCCCTCTGTTGGTGGCTTTCAGTTGAGTTCAATGTCTATGACGCAATGATCTGCATGATTAAAGGTTGAAATATTTTTGCCCATTTGTGTACCCCCCCCCCCCCCACCCCCAAAACACATTTTGATGATCAGCATTGTTTTCAAATTGAACTAATCATGGAAAACATTTTACCTGTGAACATTTTAGTCTTATATGCCAACCATTGGCCTCCAGTATATATCTGCCTTGGATTCGATAGCCATGTTTAGGGACCTTTGTATCAGTGCAGTGTACTCTTACTATGTTTACTTGGGGCATTTCATTTTGTTATCCGAGGCTTTATTGCACAGCAGATATGAATAACGAAAATTGATTCCTCAACACAAGGCCCACTGATTATAGAAGAGCTATTCCCTCGGGCTATCAGTAATCCTTTTCAAGTCATTCGGGATGTTTGTGTTACCATGTTGTGTAAAATTATAGAATAAACTATATTGTCTTGGATATGTGTTTTAAATTATGTTTGAAAATACCCAGGGCATCAGACATGGTCTCAAGTGGTTTGGAATAAATGAGTCCGTTTCAAGAGCAGCAACTTTCAAGTATGAGTATACAAATGAATTGGTCTTCTACGCTTACACGTTTTTTTTAATGTTGAGCTCTTGCACGTCTGGATCAAAGTGTTTTTGCACCACAGTTGTGATTTGTGGTTTATCTGTGTCGAACTTACTGATTTGGATAAATGACTCCCAACTCCACTATTAATAAACATGAACAGGAATGTTGCTGCTATCTTGACTATAGCAACGTGTAAGGAGTTTTGAATGTGATTGCCACTTGATTTACAAGTCTAATTACATAATATCCCACTTAATGCTCTTTTTAAGTACTTATTTTTATTTATCGATCGATTGATCTATCTATGTAGGGCACATGAGCAAAATAGGCGGCCCGGTGATCGACTGATTGGCACACTGGCCTCACAGCGCAGAGGTGCAGGGTTTGTCCCGCGGCCCTTTGGAGGATACGCGGATCGGAAAATGGATGGATGGATGAGCAAAATAAGACCTGTCTTAAATAATACGCAGACATGGGCCAATACATTTGCAGGACTATTTAATATATTTCTCAACTCTACACAAACTGAGCCATGTGTTCCTACAAAAAATGTCTCACGTCAAAAAAAAAAACTTGCTTACACAATATATATATATATATGTATATATATATGTATATATATATATATATATATATATATACAGTGTATATATATACACTGTATATATATACCGTACTGTATATATAAATGGCTACAAGTCATAACAGCTTCATGAGGACAAACCAAACAAAAAATAAAATTACAAAAATCTTTCAAAAAAGGTTAAAATATCTGTAAGTCAAAAGCTTAATGTGGACGAAACTACATAAACCATACAAAAAGTAAAATTGCACAGTGTATGTTAATGCATCTATTTAAAATATGTGCATGGACGTGACCTATAAGAAATATTTAAAATGACCAATTAATGTCGAGACTTCTGATCGTGTGCTAATTTGTCTAAATAAATCAGGAATTCGCTATTTATTATATTTATTTGTAGGCGTTTGTATAGTAGTCTTAGAAGACCGAATTCTAAGTCCCAGAATCACTTTTTTTTCTTTTTTTTCTCCTTTTGATCCCATGGTGCACCTGTCTGCCTTTGCACGTGCTAGTAAACTCCAATCCAATATTCCTTCACAGCACGGCCTCAAACAGCTCCGTTCTTGTTGGAGGTGAAATTGCTTCAGCCGACCTCTGCTTTTCAGGTAAATAAGAGTTTTCAGCCATTTTAGATATGATTGATAATTTTGGTCAGGAATCCAACCACGTTGCTGCTTTCATTAGCTGGTGACTCAAAGTGCCAATTCAAACTTTTCAGTGTGTACCCTTCCTAGTCAACACGATTCACGTGTGTGTGTGCGTGTGAGCGCGCGCGTGGACTTACCAAAGTGATTCTGATGATTTTCTTACACGCTGTGTTTCAGGTGTTTCTTTGTTAATCTCTCCATCGACAGTCTCATCAGCGGCGTTTTATTCGTCCTTATCGGTAAGCAATCTAATGGCACGATTACAGTTGCAGGATTAACATTTTTATACCCATGAATGTATGTTTGTAACCCCCCCGTCCCCCATCCATGTTGTCATTGCAACTATAGGCCGTCCGTTCTCTGAAACAAGCCCAATCCAAAGTTGTCATTAAATGATTGATGTAAATGTTACTTGAAAGTTTTTCATAGTGTTCTATGAATGACTCAAAAAGACTGAGGTAGTTTCGGACAGCTATTAAGGAACCGGTTTGTGAGAATCATTCATTGAATTTCTGAGGTGACGTGCACGCCAAAAGAATGTGCCATTTTTAATTGACGTTGCGGCATCCAGACTTCCCGTTCTGCATCGGTGGCATATTTTTAATTGTCACTCAAAAAGAATTTTAAGATGTAGCGTTGAGAACTTTTAATTTGTACTTATTTATTTAAAAATGTGTGCATCTGAATAGCTAGTCGCGAGCTAGCTAGTCGCGAGCTAGCTAGTTAGCTACCTAACGAATCATAGATAGCTTGTGGATAAATTCAGTGTTTATCTGCCAAGCCAAACTGGGATAGACGTCATCTTCTCTCTGGCTGTAGTGAGTGAGATTGGATGGTGCCTTATCACTTCACTTGAAACAAAGACAAGCTCTCTTTTTGTATTATTTGGTATTAATACTTAAGTGTGCTCTACTGCCCCAGATTTATCAGCAAACCAGGTACAGTATGTTGTTTGTGGCAATGTTGGAGATATTTGTAAAACAGTTTTCTGGTTTACTTTATCTTAAGTAGTTCGACCTGATCTCAGAGAATGATCTTACTGTCTTCAAGACTTACGGTCTTAAAGTTGTGTATTGTCGTACCAACTATATGAAGCGGAGGTGAATATTTTATGGGCTCTTGAAAACAAGGTGAAATTGTGTGGTCACCTCCAAACAGTATATGCCCAACAACTCAAGGACATCAAATCCACCCCACCAAATTCGCAGAGCAGCATTTTGGTGGCAGTGCCCGGCTTTGAGGATGTTTCCTCAGCTGGATCAGGGTTTTCAGTCAAGGTTGAGGGAATCACAAATTGACAAATGCTGATGAATTTGGGCACAAAACCTCAAGGCTTCTGTCAGGAAAAAATGAAAAGGAAACATTTTGACCCTTGTTAACATAGTGGAAATTGACAGTCTGTTAAAGTATTGACCCAGTTGATGAAAATAATCTCTCTATTGTGTGGATAAGCAGTATTTCGGTAGTTTGCATTAATGGTTCTCTCTAAAGTAAAGTTTTATAACGTGCGACTGTCTTATGTAACATCAGGCATGACTTCTGTGCGAACTCTGCTTTGTATGATTAGAGATTAGAGGATATTTTTCTTGTCCTGTTTCCTTTAATTCAGGTTTACAAAATTGGGTGTGTTTGACAACATCGAGGTGTTGAAACTCATTATTGCTGTGGGCCACATCATAGTTCGGGTTTCCTTGTGAGGGCCATTGTGACTGTAAATCCAAATACATTTACGTATAAATCTGTTTTCTACACAGTTTATCCAGTTCAGCAAATTGATGAATAACTAGTTGTGAAATTCAAGGCCAGGAAAATCTGTTTGTTGAAATACAGTATTTGTACATTCAATTTTAAATGGGGATTGATAACCAAAATGCTTTCAATATGCCAGTGGTTGTAAATGTGAAGGCAATGTGCCAATTTTAGGTATAGCAAGAAACAAAGCGTCCAGCATCCTAGTTATTTCAGTTTCCTTACCGTCCACACGTAATGCCCCTACTACTTTAGCGTCATTGTAGGCATGCAGCTCAAAAGGGAAGTTGAACAGTATCTCCCTATGTTCATATCTATATGCCATGCAGTGCAACATTTTAAAAGAAAAAAAATACATTCCCGCTTTGAGTTGGACGTGGCAAATTAAATTATTAGTATTGATTACTGTGATTATTTTTGTAACACTCGACATTACAGATTGTGTAAAGTTAATTCAGAAATTTGTTTCCAAATACAATATGGATGTTTGAAGATAACCACTGAAAACGTGGAACACTAAGAACTATGTAGTATTCAGGGCGCATATGGAAATATGCTAAAAGGACACACTGCTTCACTTTGACCGTTTGGAAACTCAGAGTGTTGTTAAAATGTGCTGTTTGGTTATTCAGAGTGCACCAAAATGGAGTGTCTGGTTTGCATTCTAGGCAATTGATTTTGAACATTTTATTAATGGGAGGGGTCTGCGCTCTTTCTCTCCAAAAACACACTCAGAGAAGTGCACGGGCGTCAGATTTTGTGCAACTGTTGTCACAAGAACGTCAAGCTGCTTTTTACCTTTCTTGTGGTTGTCTATAATTTTCTTTCTAATCTCATGAGACAACGCTCTCTGTCACTTCTCTAGTCCATGATTAGTGTGGTACACACCATGTCACCAAACAGTGCAGTGGCTACTTCTCACACTTAAATAGGCCGACTGACTGACATGTTTGAGGACGTGATTAGGCCTGTCACGTTAATTATTGTATCAATTCATTGCTCGGTGAGAAAAAAAATGGTCTGGTTTTGTATGATGTAAAGATTGACACTAACTGAAGATATGTTTTACTGCAATGACGGTTTTGTTTGCAAAAAGCAGTGGCCGACAAAACGGGTCAATTATTTTGTTTAACTCAAATGTGTTATGGCCCTTAAATTTGGGTGGCACTTTTCACTTTGGGGATCCAGGAATTGCGTACTAAATTTCGGACCATATTTGGAGACCCTCATCTGTTTATTGTGGAAGGTACAGACCTGGAAGTTCTGTATCTGTATTCCAACCCTGTCTATCAGATTCTGCACTTAAATACAGTGTAGCATCAATGTACTATTTTTAGAGAGATTAAACCTTTAAAAGGGGATTTTTTTAATGACTCAACAATTGCAGGCCAAGTATAGTATTGAAGTTTTAAAAAACTATAACGACAACACTAATTTACAGTTTGACCCTTGCTGTGTTCCATGTACACTTGTGCGTTGCGTAAACATACAGGTATGCTTAGACTGTCGATGCAATCGCTGTGCTAAAAATGTAGTCAAACAGGATTTGAACAGCACACTGAAGACTGTGCCTTCATAATCTTGATGTTATCACCCAGTTTATGGTCCTGTGACCAATTAGAGGAGAATGATGTTGCATTATTTCTTGTGACGCTTGGTACTGTTTGGGGAATTTTTACAGAACACAAACCAAACCCGTTGGTATACTGCCGTTATTTACAAGCCCATCTACTGATTTGGGCTGAATAGAAAAACTCCATGTGGGAGAATCCAATTTTTTGGGGGGCCTTGCATGTGTGAAAATTACTTTTGGTTGCTGCTGTTTACGATTGCATAGCAAAAAGTGTGCAGGGCTGCTTATTTTTTAATATATTTATTTTTATTTTCTATTCAAAAGAAATTTGGTGTCAGTGGGCTCCAACCATTTTGGGGACTGCCAATCGACCCCGGGGTTTTGGGGAAGGGGTGTTGTCATAAAATGCTACAGCACCAAATGTTAATCCACTGTGTATTTTTATGTCCCTTTGCAAGCAGCGCCAACATCATAACAAGGGTAATTAAAGCACTTTAATATCATCGCTATGGTCACGCTCAAACATGCAGATGACACAACAGAACAACTATAAAAGAGTCTGAATGATACAAAAAAACACAAAACCAGGGTATTTCGTCGGTGATAAAAATTTGCAAATTATATTAGCAAGTGTGGGCTTCCCTGCTAAAGCTGCTGCCTCCGTGGCCCGGTCCCTGATAAGCGGTAGAAAACGGTATGGTATGGTATGGGGTTAGCAGCATGCTCCTGAAATACACCAACACAGAACAAAAATAAAGTGCATGAAAATATCTCGCCATAATGCCAGATTTAGAGCCGCTCGCTTCATATTGTGCAGAGTGGGCTTGTTGCGGGGAAATCAACTGTCACCGTAAATCCATATTTCAAATAGGTCCTCCAGTATTGTCTGTGAAATGCACCTTGTCTCATCACTGGGCCTTTTACCCGTTGCAAAAAAACCCCAAATACTCTGGTAGCTTGTGCGCTAATATTTGCATTATGCAATCGTGACAATCAGCATTTTGGCGTGGGTCAAGAGTAATGCAGAGAATCCGGTTTCAAAATATGTTTCAGCCTTGGATGATGAATAAGCTTTTTTTTTTTTTTTCCAATTCTTTTTTTATTATGCATTCACAGGTCCATACAGTCAATGAAAACAAAGCATACAATTCTTTTGCACAGCTGCTCAAACACTAGAGTAACTTAATTTAAAATGACCAGGACTGAATAAGCCATACATAACGTGTAAGGACCTATAAGGAGTATAACTATAATCACACTTTTTCAATTTTTTTTTTATATACAATAATCAAATGTAAAAAAGCAACAAACAAACAAACAAAAACGCAGTGGGGTAAATTTCTGACTCATTACGCTTTCTAATATAGGAACTCTAAAATACAAACTCAAGTAAAAGAGTAGAAAGAGTAGAGGGTGGCCACAGAAGTCAACTCTAAACAAATGATGGTCGCATTGGCGTAATATACTTTATCCATCTTTCCCATCTATTCAAAAAAGTTTCCTGTTTCACTCTCAAAGTAAATGTAATCCTCTCCATTTTAAACATATCGTAGATTATGTCGATCCATTCTTCAACCGTAGGTTTTTCTGGTTTTAACCACTTTCTCGTAATGGCCTTTCTGCTAGCGGCAGTTAAGATCTGAAATAAATATTTAACATTATTAGAAACATTTTCTGATTCAATGGCCCCGAAGTATAACTACTCAAATTTAAATTGGATGTTACTCTGAAAAACACTCTGGAGAACCCTATGTACCTCCCGCCAAAACGGCACCAGTGATGTACAGCTCCAAAATATATGAAAATGGTTTGCTTCCAGGCAACCACATTGCCGCCAACATGCAGAAGAGTTAGTGTAATGCTTCTTTTGAGCTGGGGTGACAAAAAATCTTATCAGCGTTTTCCAGCAAAACTCTCGCCAAACACGTGAGCTTGAAGTTTTCCATTGTATCTCACAGAGATTTTCCCAAACTTCTTCCTTTAAAACCAATTTACCTTCCCGCTCCCATTTTTGTTTTATGTGCAGTGAGCTTTGCTTTATTTGTTGTAGCCCCTTGTAAATTTTTGAGATGAGTTTCTGGTTAGAGCCGTTACTATAAGCATCCATAAACACTTTTAACAGAATATTATCCCATCCCGATTGTGCACATCCCCTCTGTATTTGGTTAATATAATGCCTGAGCTGTAGATATCTATAAAAATCGTCCCCCTTCAAACCAAACTGCTTCTTCAGATTTTGGAAACTATTCATTGTCCCTTTATGAAAAAATGTGCAGTATGCTGTTAAACCTTGTGCTCCCCATCCTCCAAATCTTGCGTCCCACTTTTTAGGTAAAAAATCGGGATCAGATGTAACCCATCTCAAGATCTTCACCTCTTCTTTCAAACGATTTTGAGCTACTACCTTGTACCACATCTTGAGTGACAAGCAGATCCAGGGGTTGCCTAATGCCTTCACATTATTCATTAGGCCCTTGTCTCCAATTGCCGATTGTAGTGGAAATTCTGTTGTTAATGCACTTTCAATGTCCTTCCACCTGACATAGTATTTTGGGTTGCACAAACAGATCAATGGCCTTAACTGAGCCGCAATATAGTAATCTTTTAAACATGGAAGGGCTACCCCCCCCCTTTGTTTTTTGCCAATTGTAAATTCTGATATCTAATTCTTGGTTTTCGTCCCTGCCATATGAATCTCGAAATTAGTCTGTCCCACTCTTGAAATTGTTGGTCAGGTATATCTAATGGAAGAGATTGGAAAAGGTATAATAGTTTCGGAAGGGTGACCATTTTGACAGATTCCACACGCGAACCAAAATCCAGACAGGGTATAAGATCCCATCTCCTTATGTCTTCCTTAATATTTTTGTTCAGGGGGAGATAATTAAGTGAGAACAATTTTGTCAAATCGAGTGGAATAATTACGCCTAAGTAACTGATTGATTCCGATTCCCATTTCAAATTGTATTTATTTCTCGCAACTACAGAAGGGCTATGATTGAAACAGAGAATTTGTGTTTTCGAAATATTAAGCTTATACCCAGAAAATGATCCATAATGTTCCAGAAGGACAAATAACCGAGCCAGAGAATAATCGGGGTTGGATAAGTACACCAATACGTCATCAGCATCACTATTCCTTTAATATTGTCGTCCTGTGTGATCCATTGGCTCAGGGGTTCAATAAAGATTGCAAACAAAGCGGGACTGAGTGGACAGCCCTGTCTTGTTCCTCGTTCTAGTAGAAAGGAATTAGACAGAGCTCCATTAATTTTAATTCTTGCCATTGGACTGTCATAGAGGGTTTGTATTATTTTAATAAAATTATTATCAAATCCAAATCTATCCAAAACTTTATATAAAAAGGACCAATTCACACAATCAAATGCTTTTTCTGCGTCTAGACCGACCAGTACCGCCTCCAGATTATGTTTTTTTTATATGGTTTATTACGTGTAAGGTCCTTCTGATACTATCTTGAGTTTGTCTTTCTCGTATAAAACCCGTCTGGTCAAGGCTAATTATTTGTGGTAACAATCCCTCTAGGCGTTTGCAGAGTATATAGGTAAATATTTTATAGTCCTGATTCAACACGCTTATTGGTCTAAAATTACCACAATCAGACCTATCTTTCCCCTCCTTCGGGATTAGTGATATCACTGCTTCCCTCCAAGAGGGAGGTATGCTGTGCCCTTTAAGTACCCAGTTGAAGGTGGAATGCAACACAGGGACCAAGGAACTTGCCATGGCTCTGTACCACTCTGAGGAGAATCCGTCCGGGCCTGGCGTTTTATTGGGTTTAAGATGTGATATGGCTGAGCGGATTTCTTTCTCTGTTATTTCAGCTATCAAATACTTGCTTTCTTCACTGTTCAATTTAGGCAGAGTAATGTTTCGGAAAAAATCTTCCATTTTGTCTCCATCAATTTGAGGTTGAGAATACAATTTTTTATAAAATTTTTCAAAACAATCTTGTATTTCTTCTAATTTATAATGTACAGTATTGGTAACAGGATTCTTTATTTTATGAATTGAATTCTCTGCTTGTTGTTTTTTCAACCTGTAAGCTAATAGTTTGCTGGCTTTCCCTCCCCCTTCATATTTCTGTTTTGTAAAAATTAACTTTCTCAATATATCTTTGGTAAGGATCTCATTTATTTTATTCCTTGTTTTGTTAAGTTGTTCTCTAATTTTTGGATCGATTGTATCTTTGTGATTTTGTTCTAATTTTTTTAATTCGCCCTCCAATTGCACTAGTTCTTTTTGCCTCACTCTCTTTAGATGAGCACTGTAACCAATCAATTTACCTCGAAGTACCGCTTTACATGCATCCCATAATATTGGAGGGGAAACTTCGCCATTGTCGTTCTGTTCCAAGTATTCTGCAATATCTTTTCCAATTTGTTCCTTCATATGATTTAGAACAGAGGTGAATAAGCTTTTTTGTTGTTGTTTTTTTAAATTCTTTCATCTATGCAGCCTGACACGCCCCAATAGTTAGGGACCGCCGTCCTAGGTGCTTGTGTATGTTTTTGATCAAATTAGCAACATCACAATGTTGGGGTCTAATATGTTTTTTGACCGATACGATACGTATCGATGTAAGGTTTAACGATTCGACACAAAGAAATGTATTGCTTTTTTGGAGAATTATACAATTCGATATGATGAAGCCGATTTCGATACGGTAACAAGGAGCTTTCTGAAAATAATTTAAAGCTAACTCCAAATGCACACAATAGAATGCTGTTTCATTAGATTTTTTCAAACCAACTCAGCTTTACTGATTCCAAAATGGAAAAAAAAAAGTAAAGATTACTATCAGCACAAGCGTGTTCTCTTAATATTCTTGCATGAAACAAGCTGATTCTCTTTTTATGCACTAATTTATCAAACTAAGATGGTTCTGTTTTTGCATTAAAAACAATATAAAGTAAACGCAATGAATTGCTTTATATAAATTACCTATGTTCAACATTCTCTTTTTGTGGAAGAAAAAAAATGTATCCACAAGTACTAAACTTGTATATTTTCACATTAAATAAACCTACTGCTGTGATTGTTCTGCATAAAGAATGATGTAATAGTAAACAATTTTGCCATAGGCTGACAAATCCTTTTTCAAAAACATCAACTGGTCTACAAGGTGTGGCAACAAGACCCTTCTCTGTGAGCTTCCACAATAAGAAGGAATTCTTTGAGCACGAGGAGAGTTATAATCGAGTTTCTGAATCTGAATGTTGCTTTGTGCCACTACCCTGTACGGTTAGCCACCGCTGAGTCATTCATTCGGTTTGGTTTCTGCTTGTGATGCCATGGTGACCCAGATATGTCAATAGAGTTGCCTTCCCGTTACATATCACTTGGCAGTTTTCAAAGGCTAGACACGGCAACCGTATTGTCAAGACGACCACCTTTCTTGCAGATTACCAAAATGTTTCCGCTGAAACAAATCTATTGCTTCGTCTTAAAAATGTCCTTCCTCGCCTCCTTGATCGATGTTATGTATCGATGTTGCGTATGACATAATTTCCTGTGCCGATCAGAGTCGAGCAAAAAACGAATAAAAATGTATTCAAAATAACATTCAAACCTGGATTTAAAAAAATTAAAAGGGCATTGGGGACATGGAATGCAAAATGATTTTGTTCATTCAATCGTTTTCAATCCATCAATAATTTATAAAAATGTGTGGCCACCCTCGATTTGCACCTATCTTGTGCCTATTGATTTTGTTTGATAGTGGGGCAGCCACATAAATACATTATATCAGGGGTGTCTAACTCCCTTGGAGGGCCATTATGACTGTGAAACCATGTAAAGAAGTCAAGAATAATACTTTCTTTAACTATTTAAGTTACTGTAATCAGGGGTTTGGTTTCAAGAAAATTTTGACAACAGCTCTCATTAATTACATATGATCATTTTAAATTTTGGTAAAGATTTTAGGAAGCATTGTGGAAGTTGACATGCTTGATTGGCTTTCGCGGGCCACATAAAATTATGTGGCGGGTCAGATTTGGCCCCCAGGCCTTGAGTTTGACATCGTGCATAAACTAGATGTATTGTTTAGCCTCTAGCACAATACTGATGGTGATAATTTTCTAGTGTGTCGTTGGGGTGCCGTGAAAAGGTGTTTGGCCCCATTCCTACTTGTACTTTTTTGCAGTTTTCTGAATTTTAACCCTTTCATGCACCCTGTAACATGATGACTATGTGAACTGTCCGCTGTAGTAACCACTGTCCGTGAAAGGGTTAATATTCAAGATCATGAGGTCCTCAAACAAATGTAAATATCACATCACATGAGAAAACACAACACTCATTTCTAAAATGTCGGTTTGATTTATCATGAGAGAAAAAAAATTCAAAGATACCTGGCCCTGTGGAAGAAAACTGCTGACTCCCTAAACCAGGGCTCGGCAACCCAAAATATTGAAAGAGCCATATAGGACCAAAAAAACATATGTCTGGAGCCCCCAAAAAATAAAAGCCTTCTATAAAACTTACAATGAAGGAAACACATGCTGTATGTATGTAGGAGACTGGACTGTCAGTGTGTTCGCAAACGCCCCCACAGAATTTATTTTGTCATTTCCTTGCTTGATTTTGTTGTTGTTTTGGTATATTTTCGCTTTTCTTAGTGTCAGTGAAGTGATCATTAATTTCCGTTTTTCTGAGGCTGTCTTTGAACGCCTCTTGAGTCGAATGAGAAGAGAGAAGGCATGGAGTCGGACGCGAACGTGTCTGTGTTTGTCGAGACTTAAAAGCATAAATAGTGTACATTTAAAAAAAAAAACACCACAGCTCTCCTTTTTCGGAGCTGCAACATGTATCTATATCTATTTGAGCTATATTAGCGTACTATCAAAATCTTTTTCCACTTTCAAACATTTTTTTCTAAAGCTCCAGGGAGCCACTAGATGTCGGTAAAGAGCCGCATGCGGCTCTGGAGCCGCGTGTTGCCGACCCCCGCCCTAAACCCTAGAATTTGTTTGGCCCACACTCAGTGGCAACAATTGAAATAGTGTTTTCTGTAATTGGCATTGAGTCTTTCCCAACTTTTTTCATTTTTGCACAATTGCTTTAATTCAGCAACACTTGAGGCTTTTCAAGCATGAATGGCCGGAAGATTTCAATCCAACTTGAGACCGGACTTTGACTTGGCTCCAAAACCTTTTTAATTATTGACACCTTGTCAGTCACGCCCTTTTTCTGACTGGTTGTTTTTCCTCAAGTGTGGTGGTTTTCTGAAAAATTAAATTGAGAGTGGCAGAGAGGGATGTTTTTTTTGTTGTTTTTTTCATAGGTGAATTTACTTACCTACTGATGTCAGGTCATCAGAAACAAAGGTGATTCTTTGGAAAATTGAAAACACTGCTTTTATTCATCTTACGTTGCTATTATGAACATCAATAACATGTCTGTCTTGTCTGCTGTGTGAGATTAATCTCGTTCGGATTGCGTTCAAGAGCAACTTTAAAGAATGTGTTTTGACATGTTGGTTGGAAATGGGGAGGAGATTGCGCTGATGTGGAAACTAAGCGGTGTGTGGGAAAGTTTTTGTGTTGTTGAATATTACTGCTGTGTCTTATTCGTTCAACATGTTATTGATCTGATTCACTGCTCCGTCTCCATTTACTCTCTCACACCCACGTACTTGTAGTAGCATTGAACGGATGCTGTCTTGAGAGCAAAGTGAAGCACAAAGCAGTGACCTGCGAAGCAATGTTGCTTCGTTGGGATGCTGCCTGTTGGAAACTGATCGTCGGTGGGGGTGGGCGCAAAGGGTGCTGTTGACTAACCAAGTTCGGAGACTCTTGACTCTTCACTTGCTGCTTGAATGCACATCAATCCTTGTTCGGATGCCGCACCTCTGCGCGCCCCATGCGTGAAACTACCGCAAACAGCAGCAGATTCTAATATTAGCTGCTTCTCACCACACACACACACACACACACACACACACAATGCCCCACTTAAGCATACAATGACCTCCCAGGTGGAATGAACCATTTTGCATTTTTTGCAAGGTAAAGGGTGAAGTTCCTGCTGTGCGGAAAAGCCCTAAGTGTCCAACTGGTTGAATTATATAATTTATCCTTGGTCAAGTCCCGCAATAGAAATGACAAAGAGTTGCAAAGGAACTGCCACCTACTTCAATGTAGTTTACAGATGAGCTGACCTAGCCTTTTTGCTTATTTTATTTTTATTAAGACACACTATTAACATTAACTCGGCTGTTAGCTGGCACCCTGAAACCTTGCTCATTTCACTTAACTGTCAGCACAAATATTACTGTATTGTTATTTTTGTAGTCCGGTAAGAGAACAGAGCAATTTCATGTACTTTGGCACATTTATGGTTGCAGTGACTTTGCTTTTAGCCGCAATATAGTGTCAGCAGGTTTGTGTCACAATGAAATGAAATGCGACTGGTGGTTAAAACACTAACTGTCATATTACTTTGACCCGATTTTGCTAGGTTCCAATGAGAAGTCATTCGTAATTCATTTGTACCTTGTGGTCTTTTATTTTGTTCCCCCGATGGCAGAGCTGGCAGGCCTGTTGGGTGAGGTGAAGAAGTCATCCACTTTCAGCCCCACCCAGATACTTGCTCCTCAGTGATATGCACCTGTCTGGCAAGCACATACCCACTCAGGTGTGGCCTTGCTCTTCATGTTACATTAGGCTGAGTTGTCGAAGGACGAGGCTGTTGAAAACTTAATGGAGGCATTTGTTTTTCTGTTTTTCCACTCTTTGTTTATCCTGGGGAAAAGCTGAAGGCATTTTCTTTGGACTGTTTGGAGGGACCGGTCATCACACAGAGTGAAAAAGGTGCGTTTGAATGAAATATTTAATAATAATACAATTTGATCATTGTATGGTTACATTTTACAGGCTACTTGCTCATATGTAAAAGGTTTTTTTGTTATTTAATTTTTTTATTTTTTTTTTTTAATCAAGTACAACTTTATTGTTAAATGTGCTGTATTTGTTACAGTAGGAGCTTCCGTTTGACCTTTAAGGAATCTGAACTTTGACGACAAATAAATCAGCAATATTTTGTGATATTTAACAGCAGCTTTCTAATTGTGTGAATCTATTCGTTATCTATCCTGAACCGGAAAGCGATTAGAAAAGAAGCCAAAGTTGATACTTTTTCATACTTGTGTATATATACTGTATATGATGTAAGGCATGAATTGCAGTGAACCCCACACCTGGTCATGAGTCACTGTTCACTATTTACACGTGTCGTTTTTTCTTTGGTAGTGATCCTCCGGTATTTATTATTTTAAAAAAACAACCCTATTTGTGTCTTTGAGGTGTATTTTTGTACTCTTACGGCAAAGCCCCGACTAATAAAGGATTTAATAATTGGTATAAAGGAAGTATATGTTGGAGCGATACAGCTCGATTGCTGAAAATCCTTCGATGTTTGGGAGGAGCCAAGTTTAGCTTGAAGTGTTAGTACAAGTTATGCAGTCTTTGCAGCATTTGTTTTGGCTTTGCTGAGTTGCGGTTGAAAAACTAATTTGTAAGCTGTTTCTTTTTAAGGGAAATAAATGTAAGATAAGTTTGAAATCATAGTTTTGCTGTTTAGATTTGAACCCTTTCAGGGACAACGGTCACCGCAGTGGACAGCTTACTATGTTATCAGGTTGCGGGGTACATGAAAGGGTTAAACTAGTGATATAGCTATGACACCCCCTCTCTATTTGTGAATGCACCTTGACACCAATTCCCTGCGAAGAGTGGGGGCTTACTGTAATGGTCAGTTGGGTATTGGCAAAATGGTAATTTCCAAGAACTCTTTGCATGGGTGGCATCCATCCATGGGCATTTGTCAGGGATCATTTTGTAGCTCTCTAAATCTTGTACAGACTTGTTTTTTGTCAGAGTTGTCTTGACACAAATATGCCCCACATATTGTGAAAATGCTGTCAACTTCATACCAGGTCTGTCCAGTTATATGGAATGTGGGTGAGAAGTGAGGACCAGTGGGGGCAGGCTAATTTAAAAAATGCTGCTTCTTGCTTTCAAAGTTTCAGCTTTGAAAGGTCCACAGGCCTGTATTTGTACTGTAATTACTGTGATCAGTTTCATGTGTATGACATTTTGTTTTGGCGCTTTGTCGGTCGACTTGGTTTGAAACATTTATGCTACTCTCTTTTAGTTGATGCTTGCTCAAATGTTACAACTTTATTTCAGCATGATTTTTCAACAGAATGATATAATGTTTACACATCAACAAAATGTAGTTTTGGTGTTCTGATGTCTGATTTTTTTTTCTTCTATTCATAGAGTTGTTAATGTCATGCCCATTTAGAGCTGCTGTACCATTGTCTAAATAGATAAGAGAATGTGGTGGTAGCCGTTGAAGTTCTCAGAGTTAAATTTCTTCAAGTCCACCATGCTCAAGGATGAACAATTGCACTTGGGGGGGAGGGTCTTTGTTCAAATTTTTAGCAACTTAGGATGCCACCACAGCCCAAATTTTACAGCTTTCAAAAGCCTTGAGTCTTATGTATACAAATACAGACCCACCAAAGTGCCTACAGCCCTAAAAAACATTGGAAAAGAAAATTCTGGTCTTATTTTTTCAACGTTGATGCAATCTCATAGTTAATGCTGTTTAGTCAAAAGATTTCTTATTTTCAAATCACAGTTTTGCCAGGATATTCCAATTTTCCGTTTTTACTGTGGTTACCTTCTTTGGAAATGATGATTTATTAAATCACCATGTATAGTATTTATGGTATTCATTTAATTCTTTCATGCACCCTGTAACCTGATAACATGATAAGCTGTCCACTGTAGTAACCGCTGTCCCTGGAAGGGTGAAAAATATCAACGTTTCAGAAGAAGTATTTGTCGAGTGCATTCCGTAAATGAAATGAAACTGACATTTTTGCTACTAGTTGTAACTCTCGTTTGTTGCCTTTTGTTGACCCTCCACAGTGCCCTTTACTGTGCCGTGACACACAGCAAGTCCTCAGTCCTGTCACGCTAGACATAACAGCCATGGACCCTCAGGTGTGCCCGCTCCCGCTTAGTAGCAACCAGTCATTGATATCGGTCCTTGACAAATCCCCAGCCAGTGTATACAAACCTGGCCACTCCAGGAGCAGCAGCACTGGCTCCTCCAAACATTCAAAGCAGGTAACTCCAGTGCAAAATCTGGTTGCTAATTTTTTATCGAGATCTAACACACCTGATGTCTAGAATTAGTTGTTGTTTTTAAGAACGTTTCATCAAGTAGTTTAATGTGCCCTCAGTTCAGGTGCATGTTACATTATTTCAAAACAGCTTTTAGTGTTGTAGGAAAAAGTGAAATCCTCCAACTAAAATGTCACAGTTCAAATTAGTCAAATGATTTGAGTCGTTTTTGTTTTTATTTTTTCGCCCCCCCCCCCCCTCCACTTCCAACAGACAGCTATACCTTTTTGAGCATGTGTGAAAAGATTACTTGCTGGAGTTTATTTTACTCTTCAAGTAAACACTGCACACTTTCAAGGTGTGGTAAGTCTGTCTCTCTCGCTGTCTCTCTCTCTCTCGTTCTGTCTGTCTCTCTCTGTCTTTCTGTCTCTGTGTGCCTGTCCGAATAAGTTGATGAAAATGTATATGTCCTCGATGCAGTCTCGTAACTGGGAAGTGATGGAGGACTTGCAACAACTGGAACAGAATTCTGTTCCTGGCTCCTCTCTGGATCTCACTATTCCTGGGATATGCGAGGGCTTTTTGATGAAGAGGAGGAAATACCCACTCAAGGGCTGGCACAAGGTCTGTATAGCTCGATAAAACTTGCCCACATCGACAATGACTGAAAATGAGTGGATTTGTTTTGACGACAATCCCTCTTATATTTCAGAGATACTTCATGTTGGAGAAGGGAATTCTGAAGTATTCAAAGACACAGCAAGATGTAAGCATTTAACACTTATACTTTCTGTATGAAGAGAGCTAGCCATCAACTATTTTTCACCAAGGACTATGGAACTTGTGTGTTGTTGGACTCCGTATGTTATACTGTACCTCGTTTTTTGCTTGGACATACTTTTAAGTGGGGGGTGGACTTTTAATACTTGCTCCGTTCCAGACTCGGCCTTTACATTGGTTTGCAAATGATTGTGGTTAAAACTGGTGTCAGACTACACTATTTAGCCGACAGACGCTGTCAGAGACCAACGTCTCGTAACAAATTTGGAGCTGTCTTGACACATCGTAGCCCGTGTAGTGTGACACACTCAGACAATTAATCAAGGGGCCACTCAGTGTGGTCGCGGGCAGCCATTTGCTCATCCCTGAGAAAGTTGGATTAGATGGCTGGATAAATGACTGTTTCGTGAGGAAAATTTGATTTGCTAGCTTGATTACGTTTTTGTTTGTTATGACACTAGTGAAGGGTTAAAAAAAAAAAAAAAAGCTTTGATTAACCCACCCACGCTCACACCCACATGAACGCAAGCATATATATGATCACGTGCATATTCGTAATTTTGGCACATTGACTCTGAACATTCAACCATGAACATTCAACCAGGAAAAAATTTTTTTTTTTCCAGCTGACAACTTTAGCAGATTATATTGATTATATTGATACTATGGATTTGATATTGTAAAGCTGTGGCTGATTTGTGCTGAAAATTAGTCAGGTATTAAGTTACAAGTTGAGGGTTTAGGGCTAGCGCACAGCTAAATCTGGTAACCAGCAACCTGGATGATTTTTGTCAGCCCACACGTTTCTTTGTAAATGTTATTCAAAATGAATGAGTCCTCCAGTAAATGCAATTCAAGAGTCACCATCCATTCCCTTTTTCTGAAACTGACTGTGTGAAGCCATCAAACTTGACCAGCAGTGAGCATTGGCAGTCCATTAAGCTATAGTACGACTAGTTTTCCACTTAACTCCGTGAAAGTTTTTTTTTACGAACTAATTTGAAAGCAAATGAGTACGCAGATGAAGGTTTTGCTGGTCAGTTATTCGCCAGCGGGCGGACCGCCCATCCGTCATCATTATTTCCAGCCGTCTAAATCTGTCATCGTCAGTTCGCCACTCCGTCATCGTCATTTTAACCACGCTTCAGTCATTGCTTGATTGCAGTTTGTCACCACCACTTTAGGGTGGTCAGATCATCTTATTGTTTTTTCTTCTTAGTCTTTCTTTGCCTTTTTCTATTTTTATTCACATCGGCGACAGCCAGCCGATCCAGACGACTTACTAGATTACACGCATTCATAGCACAAGCATTTTATCTACTCTAGTAAAGAACCACGTTTTGCACTGATGTCCACAATCGCTTTATTGTGCGTCCATTGTGGAACACCGTGGTAACTAGAAGAAACAATCAAACAATCAAACACAACTCTTCCACCATGTAAACCAGTTGTTGATAAATCAGAGATCATCTACGTCTCACACAATATTACATTTTTCTCTCACTCTTCTCTCTCTCTAATGCATTCTCGCACTATCCGGCGTACGTTACACGAATGGGAAGAAGTTGTTCTTAAGATCTTCTAAAAATGAATTAATTCAACTAGATTTAACAGAAAACCATCACCCTAAAGGTTTGTATGCCAATGAATACACATACCTAAAATAGTAGACTCAAACGATTGTAATTTATGTTTTAATGGAAACCATTCAAAGGTAACACGAGTGCCAGGTACAACCTGACACACAGCCAAATAAAGGAAAACAGGAACAGGAACTCACACACACACACACACACACACACACACACACACACACACACACACACACGGCGTGGTGACTGAAAATCACCAGATTGACTCTGTGTTCAAACATTTTTTTTTAATGTGTCATAGGACGACGAGCCCCTCCCTTCTCTACTCCGCTAGAAACAACCTCAGTGTTTTCATTCACATGCAAGGCATTAAACTATATATTTCCGTCATTCGTCATCAAAACACCAGGCCCTCGGTACTCACCCGGTCAGTGAGCATTCTGGTGACGGATGAAAAAACTCTTCTATCAGTGCCTAGTTTTTCAGTTATTTGAAGTTTTCTGTCATTAGTTTTTCGCCAGCAAACCGGGCATCTGTCATTGCCGGTCTGACGGACCTTGCATCAGTTCTGAAGGAATGTCCACCTGCGGTAAAAAGGACCTGAAGTGCTTCATGTTCATACTTGCCACATCGAAGCACCCCACATTTCGGACTTAAGGGACGGCCACCTTGAAAGCTAATATTGGCTACTATTGACAATAGTCAAGATGATCCATGTGCAGCTCCATTCTAGCCAGAAAACATCATTGATGGCGTCGCAGTTTGGGTTGATTCATGTCGGGTTCGCCAATATTTTAAGCGCTACTTCTTGGACACTGATTAATGTGACGGGCGAGCAGTTTCCTACATACTTCTGAAACAACAAATTTGCTCCGAATATCTCGACCATGTGGGTGACCCCTGGTTTAATGGCTCGGGCGATGCTTAATTTTGTTCCTCATTTTGTTTTATAGATTCAAAGAGGAAAACTTCACGGCTCGATGGATGTCAGTGTTGCTGTCATGTCTGTTAATAAAAAGTCTAAACGTATAGACTTGGATGCTGGAGACAATCTCTACCACCTGATGGTAATTTTCAGAGCAGCTCATTGTTACATGAATTCAGAGGAAAAACCGTCACTTTAGACCAGAGAAAGTTGTTTTCTTGACTTTGTAATATTTTGTCGCTGACCTGCGAAAAAGATGAATGGCCATTTTTGTCACTTTTTAAATTGCTACATTAAACGGGTGTCCAAGTTTTGGACATCCCACTAATGGAAAACATTTAAAAACTGATCAAAATGGACATCCGTGTTCACAGGTCAGTCTCGATTTGTAGAGGTGCGACGATTCATCGGTTTTCAAATGAATAGATAGTTTTTGAGAACAAAGTAATTTTTTTTAGAGACCAATTTAATTTCAACTTTTCCAAAAATTTTTATTTGTGCCTCTTAACAGTAGATAGATTCCGGGCTGATAATCTGTGTTGGATCAAAATTTCAAATCAAAAATTATTTACCAACATTGGCTTCACTTGAACATTTTTGTTTATTTTTTGACATTACAGACAAAACCACTTACTAATAATCAGTCAATCATAATCAGTTTGTCAATATGAGATGGTGTCCTGTTTTTGAATAAAGGGACGGAAGTTAAAACTTTTGTCCAATTCATCAATTATTTAACACAATTAGCATTAGCAGTAAATAGATACGTATGAATAATATAAATCAGACTAAAACATGTCTTTAAATAAGGTTCTATTACACCACTTTTCTTAATTTAAAAAAATAAAAATTTAAATCGTCACGTAATGTCTGTTGTCTTCCTTCAGGCCAAGAGCCATGACCTCTTTTACATTTGGTTGACAAAGCTGTGTGCCCATCGTGTATTTCGAAAGAACGAAGCGATGAGCGTCCAACATGGAGTGCTTCACGCACTCTCTCTTGGCCATAGTTCCCTGCCAGCTTTAAACAATCTGGCCCAGAAAAAAAGACCCTCGGTGAGTAAAAATCTATAAGAGTATGTGTGCGTGTGCATATGCATGCGTGCTTGTGTGCACAGTAAAACCCCCTCATCACATCACACCAGATTTGTGATCTTGCTATGTAGTTTGTTGTTAATGTTTGGGGCAGAAATAATAATTTTGTGTTGCTGCCATTTTGCCAGCATCTTCCATCGTTTCAGCTTCAGGTTTGAATCCTGCACGTCTTGGTAAAATACCCAATTCATAGGTACTGATTCCATCAGTCGGACCATTGTGATCGTTTTAGTCGCTGACGTCACTCAGTTTTATGGACAACGAGGGCTAGTCCCCAGGGGGGCCCAGGTTGTGAGCAAGTGTAGTGAGAATGCAGCACGTGAGCACACAAAAAAAAATCACAAGCTAAAGACTGAAAACACAGTAAAAGTCGGCATTTGTTTCGTAGTGTGTGTGTGTGTGTGTGTGTGTGTGTGTGTGTGTGTGTGTGTACACACGTTCTTTATTATACATTTTATGGATGGTTCGATTTATACTCCGGCGTGATTTATAATCCGGAAAATACTGTAGTTATGGCGTCTAACGTTTGCTTTATACAACAACAAGGGTTAAAAAGGTGCCAGAAAATGCTCATATTCTGGTTTCTAAAACCCCGAAAAAGACCCTTTGGCTACTCGAGTACTTTTCTAACACAAATATTTGGTAATATAAATTCATATCAAAATACCTCCATTGAAAGGAACATTGGTTTGGGTTCAGCTTGTGGCCAATCTGCAAGGTATCTTGATCTTTAAAGTGCTACAGTTACTGGTATGCGCAGCGTCTGGCATTCAACCCACTGGAAAAAAACAAGTAGAGATAACCATGGCAGAACCGCACTTATGGAGAGAGGAAAAAACAGCCTACTTCATTAGTGTGGTGAAAGACATGACTGTCTTTGTTTACTGTAGAAATTAAGAAACGGAAATGACGTCAATTTGCGTAGTGACGTGTTCCTTCATCACGTTTTAGATGCGATATTCCTGGTTGATCCCAATTGCCATGTGTACGCGAGTAGCTCTGTTTGCTCTTGCTTGTAAACAAACAGGTTATGATTGTTTCAGAAATCAGAATTTTGACCTCAACACAACTATTGACTGAATGTGAACGTAGCCAGTGAACTTCGGGGGACCCGACGCAGTCACATGTTATTGTTGGGCACTATGGAATGCTGAGACAAACATTACACTCTGAAATAGCTGAGAAGAAAGGATGTGCTTCTTATCTCAAAAACAAAGGAATTTATGAAATTTAAGAGTAAATCGCTTTTTTTTTCTTTTTGACAAGTCATGTCTGTTATGTTCCACTTTCTTATTTTGATAAATATGATACACAAAGTACGTCACACCTGTTATTGTGATATATTTTTTTAGTTGCCCATCTATGCCAGCTCGGCATCAATGTTCCAAACAGAGATGGAAAGCCCTTCCCAGACGGTTGCCTCTCATCCAGGTGTAACCCACAAGGTATCAGCCTGGCTGCAGCAGACCAATAACATTGATGCAACTTCCAATGGTAAGAAACAGCTGCGCGCTTTTCATCCTTGACACAATATGATGCACATACAACAGTTCAGCACCCGCTGAATCGCCCATTCACCGATTCATTATTCTCTCATATTTTTTTGTGGAAATACATTGTAGGATTATCTTTTTGTGTGTGTGTAGATTTTGGGATTACGTGGAGTCATGTTTGGGCATCTGACGACCATCTGTCTGAGCCAGGTTCATGCTGCAGAATAATTGCAGTTCTTGCGTTGGTCGATGGTGATGATAGAATTGTCATGACGGCAGTGCCTCTGCACATCAGGAACAAGGCATTGTGACAAACTATCAGTAGTAAGTCATTTAATATCTGTCCAGCAGCAAGTTTGAGGGATGAGCCAGGTGAATGCAAGTAGACTTGGGATGCCATTAAACAATTGCATATAGCCCAATGGGTGCTGCAAAAGGTTTCAAACTGATTAGCAAACATATTTTCTAAGGGAGTAAAGCTCATCTCATAAAATTGATCCTTTTCTTCCAGACTTGACTCGTTGTCAGGCAGACCTGACCGAACTGGCCCTTCTCATCCAGCGACTCCATTGGCTCGAAGGAGGCTATCCAGTCACAGGCACAGACCTGGAGATGCGCATCAGCATGCAGGTGAATCTTCTTTTTGCCCTGACTCACATATTGTACTTTTTCATTTCGACACATGTAAATAACGCTTTGCACTTGTTGAGTGCCATATTGTACAGTTGGATTGTGCCACAGAGTCCTCTGCAAAAAAAAAATTAAAAAAATCCTCCCCTCACTCTGAATGGAATTACTTGGTTTACTTGTTCCCTTAATCATTTTTATACTTTAAGGAAACGAAACAACATGGAAATTGCTACTTTTGACAGTTAGCTTGTCTATGCATGCGCAGAGGCTGATCTATAGATATATAGCCAATGATGGATCTTACAGACGTGAACAAATACTGCACAAAATGGCATTTTCAGTGGACTAACCACTATTTTCTGTCTGTTAAATCTGGAGTCCATTGCTCTGTAAAGTGAGGTTCCACCATAGTTGTACTTATTCCACCCGTAATAAGACCTTTTGGGTGAGAACAAAGTTGTAGCACACATAATTTTAAGCAAGAGTATTCTATTTATATATTTTTTTAATTCATCCAGAATCTTTCCTTGGAGAAACCCAAGAAGACTGGCAAATCGTATGGCCATTCCAGGACCTTGTCTCGTGTGGAAGCTATGGGAGGAGTGAGTTTTCAAACAGTTTACTTTCGGTGGATCAGGTGTCATAAATTCTACATTTACCAAAGTGTCAAAAAAAGGAATGAACAATCGGTCCCATTGAAAGCGATGAATACAGTTGTAATATGTTTTTGCCGGCTTGGCCTCCGTTTCCTCTAGTTGACTTCCAGCCACCTTAGTACCAACTTCAGTTCTGTTCAATCTATCCCGGACTATGTGTACTCGCAGCTGTCTAATCCTCAAGGCACCTCACCAGAGGCCAAGAAACTCCAACAGGACATCTGCATAGTTTCGCAAAGAGGTGCGAGTCTGTTCTTGTTGAATTTTATTGAAATATCAAAAACGATTAAAATGTTAAATGTTTTATTACTAGCTAAGTAATCACATGCCACAGTGTTGTTCATTAGTTGAAACACTTACCTATTTCAAATTTGTGTGGTGCGCTGTTTCCTAAACCTGAATCATGAAGGTTTAGGAAAGAATAATTATTTGGGTGTTGCATGCAACAAATGAAACAATACTCATTGTTGACACCAGTTTCGCAACTTGATTTGTCATTCTAAATCAGCAGTTCAGGAATTAAAATATTTTGTCAATATCTGCTATTTTTAAACTATTAACTCGTGACATTTTTTTGACGAAGAGGCTCTGTGTGTTGCAGTTTTTACCTCACTCAAGTCTGTTCATGAAGTGTTGACCTTGGAGAGAGAACGACTTAGACAGGCCTGGACTGGCCCAGATCTGAGGCAGGACACCTCAGAACAGCTTGCGACACTATGCAGTACACTGTCAGAGGTAATAGTGACGCATACAAGCCTATACTAGCCAGTTGAATGTTGTTTCAAGTATACATACAGTATATGCACGCGCACTTACACGTACGTGCAATATGTATACACTCATGTATGCACATATACACATGGACATATCTACACAACTCGCACAAAGTCACTTACCGTAATTTGAATTTTTTTGTCCAACTTTTTAACGTTTCAGTACAAGTTTGCACGACTGACAGTTCTTTAACACAGTGGTCCCCAAATATTTCTTGTGTCACGGACAAGCTGTTTGTGGACCATTTTTTTTTTCATTTTAAAGCACTGCTAGTGACAAACATAATTATAAACTAATTCAACATTTAATGAACATTCATTCATTTTAAACAGTGTTATTCTACTGCACAACAAATGTAGACTATAATAAAATGGCACAATGAACAACTAAGAAATGGACCAATTAGGAACAATAAATTCACCTTATAACGTCAACATCATCCTTTTTGAAGTTACGATGCTACATACGGCGTTAGCATCATTGCTACTTGTAAATGGGACACTATTTGATTGCTGTTTTCATCCGATACGTTTGGTTAGTTTGTGACTATTAGTTTCTCTGTACTGCTGGAGTAAATTTGCTCACAGCTCGCAGGTCTGTCTCTGTGCGGCCCGGTACCAAATGGGCCGTGACCCGGTACCGGTCCCTGGACTGGTGGTTGGGGACCACTGCTTTAACAGATTATCAACCATAAACATCTTTGTCAAACTCCTGCTGCACAGGCCACACCCAGCAAATTTGAAATCACACCCAACAGTTAACATTTTTAGGTCTTAGTCATATGGTGTCTTTGACAACTTTTTAAAATTTCAAAAAGAAAGATGTTGGACTAAATGTTGTAAGACCAGTGTCGCCAGATTTACCGTCACCAAAATGTTATGCAATGATAGGCTACTTGGACCATTGTTATTCCACCTACTGTACATACGGGCTCAAATGCCATCTCGTCAGTTGCACATAAAGTATTTTTATTGAAGCAGATTTTCTCTGAGATGAAAACATTGCATTTAATCACCTCACGTGAACATCTGCAGTGCATCCTCAAGATTTCTGCAACACAAAACCTTTACCTCAAACAGTTTTGCCACCCCAAAAACATCAAGCATCACGCTCTGACAAAAGAGTGTATGAACAAAGGAACGTGAGTTTTTTGTTCATACATTCTTTTCATGAAAAGCCACATATGTTAAGTTATTTTATAATTTTTGGTTCCTGCCACATGTTTATGTGGAAAAAGGTTTTGTTTTGGTCAGTTCAGTCGATGTCTATCGTATCCAGGCAGCCACTAGTGAGCTTTGAGTTTTAAGCCCCTGCGTGATTGAGTTAGACACCCCTGATTATACAATCTCTATCAAAAATCAGTACACCCCTCACATTTTTGAAAATATTTTGTCTTTTTTTGGGACAACACTTGGAAATTACACTTGGCTGCATTGTAAAGTGTGTATCTCTATCAACTCCATGGCCAAGAGAGTTAAGGTATGGCTGGAAAATGTGCCACACAAATTTTGGACATTTTCACTTGAGGGATGTACTAATTTTTGTTGCCAGTGGTTTAGACATTAATGGTTGTGTGTTATTTTGAGAGGACCGTAAATTCACTGTTGTACAAGCTATACACCACTATGCTAACGATGTAGCAAAGTTAGCAAAATGTCTTCAGTGTTTTCCAGTGAAAACATGTTTTTGTGGCCACAAAATGTGAATGAAATGAAAGCCTATATTTTTATGATTCGGAAGTTGATGCACATTACACTTTAAAAAGAGAAAAGAGAAAAGGGCCCATCCCTTCCCTCACTTGGTCGGAGCTGTTCATTGAGGTGCGGTGTGAAACTGTTAAGCCTGTTTGGCCTGTTACTTGGTTGTTGTTTTTTTGGGCAGGGAGGTACTAGTCATCACTGTTGTTGGCTTTTCACACAACCTGGTCGAGCACTCAATTCTTTAATCACAAAGTTGCACACTGGTTTTCTTCAGCTGATTGTTCTTCACCCCTCCTCTTTTCCACAATGGTTCTTCTGGGCTTGCTAGCGTTCTTGTAGAGTTTATGTGGAGCTGTTTTTAGACCAAGCATTCCTTCCAAGATTGTCATTTGATTTTTGTATTGTGTTGTGATGCTGCTTGTCATTTGACCAGCAGCAAGGCAAGTGTGGCTAGCAGCCATGAAGCTTGCCAGCCCAATTATCTGGAAGGAAAAAAAAGTCAAGCCTAACCTCTGCTCATGTTTAACCTACCATCATTTAATGTCACGGTTACACCCTCTGCATTCTCAGTGTGAGCTGCATGCTGCACATCCACAACTCTTTTCATGACCCCCCACAAAAAAAAATCCAAACTGCTTTTGCACAGTGTTACTACTTATACATATTGTTAAGGTGCGTTTCACTGATATGTCCAAGTTCATTCCATTCCAGTTCATTCCATTTAGATCATCAAACATTACTAAGAAAGTAAACATAAAATGCAATTTTGATTTTATTGAGATTATTAATATCGAATAACAGTTTGGTCCACCCTTTAGCAACAACAACTGATATAGTGTTTAATGTGTAGTCATTAAGTGATAATGACTCTCTCACATCTTTCTGGTAATATTTTGGCCTACTCTTTCTGACAAAATTGCTTTAAAGTCAGCGATACAGTTTGTAAGCATGTTTTTTTTTTTTTTTTGATTGAACACATCTGGAGCTAGTCAGACTTGGCTAAACTGTCCCAAAAAAAGAATAAAAAATGATTAGAAACAGTTACTTCCTCATAACAAGACAGGGGCAAATATGCTTTTATTTGTTTTTACACAAGGCCGTGTAGCTTTAAATACTTTGGAGGGTTTTTTTTTGTTCCCTTTATGAATAAAATCACCATTTGAAAATTGCATTTTATGTTTACTTGGGTTATCTTAATCCCATATTGACGTTTAATGATCCGCAGCATTAATGTGAGTTAACTATCCAAAAAAATAGGAAGTTGACCAGAGGCCAAATATTTTTAATGGCACTTGCATGATATATATAATACTGTATATATTTTTTTAAATAAGCAATGTTCCTTCATATTTACCACTTTGTAGATGGGTCTGGTATACCCTCGTAAAGTCAATAGGGGAAGAGTATTGGTGATGAACACACATTACATTCAGAACATACAGTAGGGATGTTGCAGTAAGACATTTATCTTCATCTCTCGACTAATTTTTTTCCCGCTGCTCATCCTCTCTCTTTCTCATGTGTTGGGACTGTGCTTGTGTGTTAGTTTGACATACAGTCTCATCTGACCAAAGTCCATTCACTTTCCTTGTCCTCGGAATCTACTGAGGAATCCTTCTGCACTGTCCAAGCAGACCAGGTGTGTACGCTCCCCCGAGTTGCGCGTGCGTCTGAAGGACAGTTTGTAATTGATTTTGCTCTATTCATGTCAATAATCCAGTGTTGCTCTCTCCCAAAATTGCCTAGCTGACTTTGAAACATTTTACTTTTTATATACAAAGTACAAGAGTCAAAACTTTCGACCATTTGTCCTCGTCGCGACATCAGTAATGACTTTTTTTTTTATATTGTTCTGGACCTCAAAGGAGCGCCAGTGGTTGTTACCTGGTGTTCATTTTTTTTTCCTGATCCACCAAGCTCACGGATTCAAAAATGTATTTTTAGAGGCGGTCAATACTGCGTTATGAATAGATGCAGCTTGCTGCCTATAGCAATATCTTAGTGTTCTTTACATGTGTTGACATTGCACAAGTTAATTTGGTCCTTTAAAAACCTGGAAAAGGTTTCTGCTAACCATAACATGAATACTGATTGATTTGCAATAAATAATTTGGCTCCATTCAACAGTGAATAGTTGCTCGTGCTCCATGCCTCGATCCATCCATCCATCTTCTACCGCTTATCCGAGGTCGGGTGTAGCCCAGAAGCCAAGCTCTGAAGGTGTAGCACTAAATCCTGCTCCAGTTGCCCGGAACACCTCACCAGGGAAGGAGGCAACAGATGCCCGAGGTGGCTCCTCTCAACTCTGAGCCCCTCCCGGATGACCGAGATCTCTTGCGGAATAAATAATTCGGTGGCTCTGACCATAGATGAGGGTTGGAATTCGACCGGTAAATTGAGACAGTGACCGATAGCATTTGCACCGATCTGTCGATCTCTCGCTCCCTCCTGCCCTCATGAACAAGACCCCATACTCCTCCTGGGGCAAGATCCCCTCCCCGAAGAACTATGGTTTCAGAAGGTGTTATGCCTCACCAAATGCATAACAAAATAGAGCTTTATTTGTCTGTCCAAAGAAGATGGAGAGTTGTTGGGCCTCAACTATTAATTCCAACTACTGATGTTACCAAAGGCAGGCTTTGTTGTACAAAAATGGAATAAATTTCATTTTTAAAGTAGTGGTATCTTTGCTGCAAAAAGGGGAATTGGGCTGTCTAAAAGTGTCACGTTTCTGAATAGTACAAAGTATTGGTCACATTTTTGTTAATATTTATAGATCTTAAACAACCTGCATGACTTACAATAACATGTGTCTTGTACGACAATTTTCTTCTTATTGGCTGATTGACAATACTCAGTATTCAGTATTGTGAGATAGTCAGCGGTTGCCCAGTCTTGTTGTTCTGGCGCAGAGAAACGTCTTTCACGAGAGCAACTGCAATTGATGTCATTTTGGTTAAAACCCCACCCTAGCTAGTTTTTGTGTCACATACACTTCAAAACAGTATCCCCTTGGCGTTTTTTTGCCATCTCGTTGTCACGTTTCATGAGCATTACTCCCGAATGTTAACATCAACTGTTAGCAAAATGCTAAATGAAGAACTAAAAGAGGGGTCAAACTCGGAATAAAGTTTCACATCAGAAACTTGTCATTTGCTGCAAAGTGGAGCGAGAGAAGAGGTACGCTTCTTTTATTTTCCAGCCACTCCCGTCTCCAACCCAACAACGAGACCGTTTCCCCCTCATAAAGCTGCTCTGTAAGAACCAGCTTGTGGTCCTCTGAGGGACAGCACAGCTCAACTAAACTGAGCAGGGAATGAATCAGTTCATGAAGTGATTCTCTTCACTTCTGTTCACTCAAAGATTCCTCCATTTGAATGTGTGTTTCGCGAACGACACAAAACTACTCGCTCACAGCAAAATATTTTGTATCCAAATGCGCAGTGACACACTTGACTACCTTCATGCCCTTGCACTTTTCCTTTGACTTACGCAGTACACTGTACCTGTATTTGGATATTTGGAACCGCCGTTCTCACAATCGACTTTTGTTTTTCTCGTCTGGGCAGAGGACACCATCTTTTAGTCATAGTCAACGTGCACCGTCTGTGGCCGATTCCATGGCAGAGTATTTTGATGCCAGTGAAGTGATTTTGTGCGAGACCTCCTCTGAAGCGGAGGCTTCAGATGAATCCGGTCTGAGTGACATCACCACCACGAGCACGTCGGAGCCTGATGAAGGACAGGGTGAGTGTTTCCAAGCCTTCCGAAGGGAATAACTGTGCGACTGATGACTTCCTTCTTTAGTTTGAAGTTTTTGTTCACACTTTTTTTTTTTTAATTAATCATTTGGCGTGTGAGCATTTCCTCTCCGTTGCTCATCACATCAACAGACGCAGAGAATCATCTTATTTTGTTCACGAGAGCAGTTGGAGAATCCAGATCATTTGAATAAACAGAATTAAGACTTGCGGCTTTCATTTTTATCTCCTTCAGCCAACGCCAACCTCAAATACAGAGCCAGTCTCAGGAATGCGACTGAAAAACCCACCCCCATGTCTGACACAGGTATCATTGTCGCTCGTTTTTTTTTTTTTCCCATATTCTTATTATAGCAGCAATCTATGGAAAGACACGCAATTGATCTGAGTCACTGTAAATTGCTGTTTTAATACAGTTAAGGCAAGGGAGAAAGGTGTCATTGCAGTTAAATGTTAGTTGTATATTTAAAGTAAATGAAATTGTTTGAAATGTTGCTTTCAAAAGCTAAGAACTGTCCCATCCCCAGGATGTGGGTTTATTTTAATACTTGTATGTTTTGCAAATGCTTCTATTTAACCCTTTCAGGGACAGCGGTTACTACAGTGGACAGCTTATCATGTTACAAGGTGTATGAAAGGTTGAAGGAAAAAAAAAACCTTTATTTTTTTGTTCCTGTGATCCAGGTCGCCGCACTTGTATCCCTGCCCCAGGAACGGACAACAGTCACATTGGCATCATGAGCATCCTGTACAACAACATTGGCAAGGACCTTTCGAGGGTTTCTATGCCCGTGGCTCTCAACGAACCTCTGTCTTTGCTACAGAGAGTGTCAGAAGAGCTGGAGTACTCTGAGCTGCTTGACATTGCTAATCATACCGATGATCCATATGAGCGTATGGTAAGTCTGAAGTCTGAAATCCCCAAATTGAAATCAACTCAGTTTTAAAACTGTTTCTTACCCTGGGCTCGCAGGTATATGTTGCGGCATTTTCTATTTCTGGCTATGCGTGGGCATCCTGGAGGAATCGCTACAAACCTTTCAATCCTGTTCTTGGAGAAACATATGAGAGTCCCAGAGAAGACAGAGGTTTCCGCTATGTTAGTGAGCAGGTAACCTTCCTATTCTATCGGTGATTGGCAAGAATAATGCCACTCGTTGGTTTTGAAATTTATCGAATGCTCTATTGTCTACAGGTTAGCCATCACCCTCCCATCTCTGCCTGCCATGCAGAGTCGACAAACTTCACTTTCTGGCAAGGTATTGACGTGTGTAGCCGGTGTACATTTGTGTCTTGTCCGTCGTGCTATGTCATCAGTTTGTTTTTGTTTTCTCAAGAGCAAAGATGGAAGAACAAATTTTGGGGGAAGTCGGTAGAGATCCTCTCCAGTGGACCTGTCAATGTTACTTTGCCCAGGTCAGGTGGTGCTTCTTTTAGACCTGTATGTTAAAAGTTTTGAAGAATTCATATTTCCTAACAATGGGCAAATTGGACAATACACAAACAATCGAATGCACTGTGCGTTGGTGTCAGTTTAGGATTCCCCAGTGCCGATGTGTTGTTTGCTGTGTATTGAAGCATCTGCCATAAATGATCCCGTTCTTAGAGCTGTATCTTTGTCGTGAATGACAGGAATTAGTTTTTAGGGTTCTTGTTTTCTGTTATTCGCATGTCAGGATGTATGGCAGGTCTGTGTGTCCGCAAGGAGGCGGTTACTAACGGGCAGCACAGTGAGTTCACAAACTGAGCAAGGGAGAGACATGAGTGTGAAGAGCATCGTGATATAGTGACAGGCTCCACTCACGCTATGGTGGAAAAAAAATGAGAATTGAGAAACCAAGTAAAGTTTCTTTTGAAGTTCACGGATAGTTCAATGGCAGGGTGTAGACTTGGCAAACTACTTCAAGTAGAGGTGAAAAGACGGTAGCTGCTGTCAGTGAACATCTGCAACAGTTGCTGTCCCTAAAATAGTTAATTAGACAAAATTATTACTTTTGCGTTGACTTTTTGTAGCACTCTGTAACAAAGCAATATAAATATTCAAAACTTTTGAACACTTGAAATGTATTTTCCCCATCGTAAAAAGCTTTGGAACCACTTGGAAAATCATCTCGGAAGTTTTTGAAAGCTCTTGTACTGTATCTCCAAATGTATGATTGAACCAAACCAAATGTCTTTAGGTATGGTGATCACTATGAATGGAACAAGGCAGTTACTTGCATTCACAATGTGCTGAGTCAGCAGCGTTGGTTGGAGCACTATGGTGAGGTGGTCATCAGAAACAAAGAGAGTGATGTCTGCACCTGCAAGATTACTTTTGTCAAGGTCAGAATTTTTATTTTATCTTTTTTCCCTGTAAATCCGCTGTTCCTGTTCTCATTACTTCCTCTCTGTACGCAGTCTCGTTACTGGACTTCGGACAGCAGTAAAAATGGGGTTCAGGGTGTGGTTCTGGACCGGGCTGGAGAGGTTGTCCATCGTTTTGGAGGCTTCTGGCACGAGGGCATCTTCTGCGACACGCTGCCGACCCCAAAGTGCATTTGGAAGCCAAGTAATGTTTAATCCACATCTAGCGCAATGTTTCATTTTATTTCCTTGTGCTCTGACAGCTCCATTTTTTAAAATGTCCTTTTTCAGATGTGCCACCCGATGACCACTTCCAATACTATGGCTTCTCCCGCTATGCCAGAGAGCTAAATGAACTTACACCTGAAATGAAAGCTGTCCTTCCACCAACAGACACACGTTTTAGACCAGACCAGAGGTAAAGTAGTGGATTCCCACTTTACATTTGGATGCAATCAAGGACCAAAATTCCAACGCATTTAAGACAACGAACTAAAGCTCACAAGCAAATGTTTTTTGTTGTTGTTTTTGTTGTTGTTTTTTTAACATTGAAACGTTGCGTATGAAAGTCGCATTCAAGACTGTAGTGGCGGAGGGAAAAAATGGTTGCCTTTTTTTGTGTACCAAAATACTCAGTTAATTGCAGGGCTTAAAGATCTCCCTCACCGCAATGGAATTTCGTCATTTGAAAAAATTAATAAGTCGAAGAAAAAAAAAATTGCCGTGCGCGCTTGACAGTGCAGTCCATTCATTTAGTTAAAAATGTCAATGGCACAGTTATATGCACTGTTGCACATCTGTCCCGACAGCTGTAATGTGTCTTAACTTTTATTTTGTATGTGCTGCCTGAACTATTCAGTGAATGCAACATGTCATCCAATCACTATGCACATGAGTGGCAGGCGGAAGGTGACGGGGGCTGCAGGAAAACAATCAACTTTTTAGCTAACTTGGCTAGCGGTGCAGGGGAAAAATAGATGCAGCTAGAGAGGAGCATGACATGACGAGAACGTGAGGAAATCATCATTCAGCAAGTCGGTGTGCATCGATTGCAAAGAGAAAGTGATGACTCGGCCATGGGAACACCATTTTTCTTTCAAACATGGAGGAGTGTCCCACCTGAGAGAAGAAGTCCACGTCCCTAGCCTGGGACTGATTCAGAGTTTGACAAAACCAACATTGGTCAAAATAACATTGTAAGATGTGCCAAGAAGCAGTTGCCATGGAGACCAACTCGCTAGCACTTCTGTTCCTCCAAAAAAACATTCAGCAACTTTTTACGACTCCAAATGCAAGACTTATCACTGAAGAAGAGCTGAGCAACACACCAATGCAACCCTCTCCAAGTTGGGAAAAAAAAACGTTCTGTACCAGTGACAAAGCAAATAAACATTGGTGAGACGTCACAAATGCCGCCATCACCTACATTGCTTTATGCAAGTAGCTAAATTATTCAATATTCATCGCTGAACATTTGCTTCTCACACACTCACGCGTCATGTCTACATTAGCAGCTACATGTATAGCGTGATGTGTCGGAAGACTTCGGAAACTATTTGTCGAAAGGTCGCGGCTGCATTTTTGTCACTTTTTTGCTGGGCAGTGATCGGTCAAGAGGCTGAGTGTGAATCTTAATCCTCTTTCGGGCTTCTTCTCTTAGATACCTTACAGGAGACAAAGGAATACGAAGGAAATCGTTTTTTGTTTTGTTTTTTTAATAGCACTGCATAGAGCAAACGCATTTTAAAATTAACCCTAAAAAAATGCATGTTTGTTACTTCCACAATTGCACTTGGTTTAAATTAAGCAACAAAAAGTACCGCACTTCAACGTGCAAATTTGTACTGAAATGCAAGTATTTTATCATGTCACCTAATCTTTCTATCAGGCTCTTAGAGGAGGGAAAAGTAGCAGAGGCAGATAAAAAGAAGGATGAAGTGGAGCAGAAACAAAGGGAGAGGAGAAAGGAGATGGCCAAGCAAGGGAAGCAGCACATCCCGAGGTTTTTCAGGTGAGACGTAAGATTTTTGATGTATCAAACTCCTACTTTAAGCTTTTTTTTATTCCCCCCCCCCCCAAAAAAACCGTTCTTAGTTGATGGCTTTTAGCTTCCTTTCAACGCACTTGTCGTTAAAAGTACAGTCAAACCTCTGTTTTCGTCCATAATCCGTTCCAGAAGGCTGTTCGAAAACCCAAATTGTTCAAAAACCGAAACCACGCTCTTTTTAAAATAAAAATGTTTACTGAACACGTCTGCTCACAATAGAAAGCAACACGAGGAAGTGTTACTTTCTCGTCTACCCGAGGAAGCGTCACTTCCTCGTGTAAGGAAGGCGAGAGGAGTCAAGTGGTGCATTCAAGTGCGCTCAGGTTTGTTCGAGAACCGAAATTTGTTCGTCATCCGAGGCATAAAAAAACTCGAAATTTTTGGTCAAAAACTGAATTGGTCGAGAACCGAGACGTTCGAAAACCAAGGTTTGACTGTATGTGACTGCGAACTAAAGAGTCCTTTCTGCGTTTTCAGGAAAGAAGTCGATTCGGATGACCAAGAAGTGTGGCTATACAACGGAACGTACTGGAATCTCCGTAAAGAACCGGGCTTTGCTAATACCGAGAACCTAGACCTGTGGTAGAATGTCTGCCTTCGGCTAAGTTCTCACCTATGGAAATGTAAAAGGAATGAAATTCACCACCCTTTTTGTCAAAATATTTTCACACACACCTAGAGCGTACCTGAATATATATTACAGAATGCTGCTACTGGAGAGGCTGAGAAACTTTAAAAGCATCCATGAACCTCTGTTGTTGTTGTTTTGTTTTTTGGACCACAGGGATGAGGTGCCATCTGTGGAACATTTGAAGACATTTTTAACGCTGTCTGATGTTTTAACCTCCCCTTATTGCCTACCTCCTTAAGATAATTCTATGAGCACTGAAATTCTCTTGATTTAAAAGTTTACCTTGCATACCATTTAGGGGTGTGGGTTAAATAAATAAATAAATCTCGGTAAAAATGTTCATATGTTACTGAAAATATGTATATTTAATTTTATAAGCCATGCCAAAAATCCTATTTCCTGTCATTTTTAGGTGGGCTAGGGTGTGGGAAGTTTTACACGTGGACTGGGGATGTCCATTTTTTTGGACTTTTTGGTGCACACTGTATTTTAACGTGGTCACAAAGGTCCTTTGTAAATGTAGCACTATGCCTTGATGTTCTTGCTCACTTCAAAGATTGTCCCAATATATTGGAGAATAGATCAGCTCTTTTGACTTTAAGATTTTCACTTGAAGGAAAATACTCTTGAACCCCAGTCACATTTTCCTCTGACCGTTTTACTTTGTAATAAAGTGTTTGATAATCAGCTGTTTTACTTCCTGGTTTTAATGAATTAAATTAATCTCTACTCGATTTCGTGCTCCATATTCGATTCATTCAGCCTTTTGATCGTTAGGTTGGTTTGTTTTATATTATCTCCTCCCTTTCTGACATTATCCAAATTTTTATTCATGTATGCATCAAAATTACAATGCTTTTTTTGTTGTTGCGGGGGTGGGGTGGGGTGGGGGTGGGGCAATGAATGTTGACTAAATATTTTGGACAAAAGGCAATCAGGGAACTTTAAGTGAAATATTGTATACGTTTAATTTGTGGCTATAAACAATTGCACTATACAGTAATCATTTTCATTCGATTCATTCGATCCCAGTAAAATTACATAAGATAAAACTAATGGAGGGCTCTTGATTACCACATGTGAAACTGTTAAATACTCTCAATGCAGAACGGACATTTTTGGAAACTTTCTGTGACCATTTCTGCTCGATAATTTAGGAAAGAATAGTAATGAAATAAAGGAGGGCCCTTTCCATGACGCGCAGGCACATACAGGCAAAGCCTTCTCTCCACGTGAAGGACAAAGCCAGAAAAAAATGGATTACATGAAATTCATGTCCATTTTGCTTCTCTGGTATGTGCTTTTTATTTTTTCTATTAGAGTCCAATAGTGTCCATGTTGTAATTTAAAATTCCAGAATGTGCATGTGTCTTATTCAAATCCATGGGTGACATTGGAATCGGAGCAGCGAGGAGCAGGTATTCTCCCTGACCTCTTGCACACTCCCTCACTGAACGCGGAAATGGCACTGTCCAACGGCGCCCTCTATTGGTAAAAGTACTGTACTAAAACTGAGGCGGCCATAGGGAAGTACCCGTTCTGTGTCCATTCAGGTCTTCAGTGTAATATTTTCAGATGCTTGTCCTATCCATTCGGATATTGCATCAATTGGGTTGACATTGGGACTTTTTTGGGGTAATTTTTGAGTTTATCCTCATCCTCCTGGCTGTCAAGGTCAGGGAATGTCAAATGTCCATATAACTGTGGCCATGCGAAGCCCTTTGAGACTTTTCTGTGATAAAGGGCCGTATGAATAAAATACACATGACTCATAATGATTGAAATCATTCTTAATGGAAGACCTCTGGTGTGCTATTTACATGACTGACTCTCAACTGGTTAAATAAGGTTGTGTGTCAGGCGCGTATCGAGCTAACGATATACAGTATTCCCAGAAAATGAACACACGGTGAACTATTTTTCGTTGCCCACTATGGTATTGAAAATCACGGTGTAAATATATCAGAATGAAGAATCAAGATTGTGTGGCCATCACAGACTTGAAAATGATTTGAGATTATGTATTACAGTACATGTTGGCAGGTGACATTTTTCAGAGTCCCCCGGCAGTCTTTTTGAGTTACTGTACAGGTACTACTATTTCAATCAGCAATATATCGAGAACTGCAGCGGTACACTAAGTGTTCCAGGACACCTAATCAATATTTATTTCTTTTGTACTTACAAAGGGCAGAACAAACAAAATGCAGTAATAAATCAAACAAACAGCTTTAATTGTCTCAGCACAGATGTCTCCATTGTTGTGACAAAGTACATACTAAATTGTTCTACATGTTTTTTTAAAATAATTTTGATAGCATCTGTCAATTTGACCCAAAAAAATCATTAATTAGGTTTCCTCTACTCTAGCACTGACAGAGTTTGTCTACAATTTAGTAAATCGGAAACTTAAAAACATGAAGGCAATGATTTATATCTTGTCAATATTTCACTGAACACAGCACAAAGACAAGTTGGTCATGTTCAAATTCAATTCCTTTTGTAATTATACAATTGTTTTGGATGTAATATCTGTTCATGCAGAGGTGGCAATTCCAGGTCCAGAAATGAAAACCCCTGCCACAGTCCGGGTTTAGCCAACAGGCGCTTCTACTCAACTGACAGGAGTTTGTATACCTGCCATTTGAGTCGAAGCAAGTGTGGCTAAAGCCACAAGGTGGGAGGGTTTTTAATTTCTGGACCCGTATTTGCCACCCATTTGGTCAGAGGTGGATATATGGCCACAAATACCACTGATATGAACTACTTCTCCCAACTAAACGTGAATTTAGTTTAAACCAAGGCACTTTCATTAACAACACAAGGAAGTGGAAGTTACAAGTATTTATTTTTTTGCTGTAGTTTTTGTTCGTTTCTTGCCCCCCCCCATTTCAAACAAATATAGCTGATGAAGCATTGCACATAGTTAGCTAGTTTGCGTTGGTGCCATATGGATACTGGTCCCATGTACGAGTTAATATTGCCCAGACCTGTTTATTGGTTATATTTCCGATGCTTCATTATTTCACACTTTTTTTTTTAACCCATACAAATCTGATTAGAGAGACAAAAAAAACACTGCTTTCTTCATACTCCTCTTGCAACACTACTAGTGGAGCTTCACTTCTAAATCCTGAAGCAATTGTGTCTTTTCGACATCTCTTCATGTATCAAGGAAGAGAAATCTGCATTTCCAAAACCGGATCCGGTTTTGGTGACATAATGGAAATCAGGGGTGTCCACGTCCGGTCCTCGAGAGCCCCGATCCAGCCTATTTCAGATGTCTCCCTCAACCAACATGCCTTGGTCAAAAGATCAGGATCATTGTCAGGCTTCTGCAAAGCTTGCTGATGAGCTGATTGTTAGAATAAGGTTGGAGGAAGGCGACACCTAAAACAGGCCGGATAGGGGCTCTGGAGGACTGGCTTTGGGCACCGCTGATGTATATGCATGACCTTGGCGTACAAAAAAAAAAAAAAACAGACAAGAGAAGATGAAAAAAACATTAACCAGAAAATAACAACCTGTGGAGAGTTTGCTGTAAAAAGGGTGCTGGTTTGATTTTTTTTACAGTCTGGATAATAAGATATAAGCCCTGTTCAAAGTATGTAAACTCAATAAAGACTATGAACTATTGCTGTAAGTCTGAGAACTTATCAAACAGACACAAAAAGTCGAATTGGAAAGGGTGTTCATTGGGAGAGTCAGATCTTGCTGTTCTCCAAGTGCGAGTCGATGTGTCTGATGAGGGCATCGTCCGGGTAACCGGTTGGGAAGGTCAGTTGACACAGTGGACAGCTTCGCACAGCACTCTCGTCGGACTCCATCCATAACTACAGGCAGAGGAAGGCGTGGACTTGAAAAAACATTGTGCCTCAAACCCAAATCATAAAAGATGAAAGTTGGGTTCAAATTCGGGTACATCCATCGATCCGTTTTCTGATCCGCTTATCCTCACAAGGGTCGCACGGTGTGCTGTAGAGCCTATTGCAGCTGTCTTCGGGCAGTAGGTTCGATACACCCTCAACTGTTTGCCAGCCAATCACAGGGCACACAGAGACGAACAAGCATCCGCGCTCACACTCACACCCAGGGACAATTTAGAGTTCTCCATTAACCTGCCACGCATGTTTTTGGAATGTGGGAGGAAACTGGAATACCCGGGGAAACCCCACGCAGGCACGGGGGCAACGTGCAAACTCCACACAGGGAGAGACACTGTGAGTCCAACGCGTTAACCAGGCCGCCCAACTTGGGTATAAAGATTCCAATCCTAAACTTAATTTGACTTCAACCTGACCGATTTTAAAGTTTCTTTAAATGTTTGCACAACAAATGAGGTATTTCCAATTCCTCTCCGGGTTTTTTTAGGAGCGCCAAAAATGCCCAGCCACATTTCATAGCCATGTTAGCAGGGATGACTATTTCTTATTCGATGGGATATTAACACTGAGTAATGTGCATTTGTGTTACTGTATATAATGATGCTAAAATGCTACTTGTTCCATTGCCACCACAGTTTACGGCAGTTTTACGATGACATCATTTTTAATGGATTGGAACAGATTTGATATTTCCAAATTGCTCCAAGGAGATTCTAGTCCAGTGTCTGATGTCTCATTGTCAACCATCCACCGACCTGTGTCAGGACTCTTCCAAATATGCCACCCAAGAACTTCTCTGACTACCTTTCACCTGGCCAAAACTCTACCACCAGTGCTACACTTCCACGTCTACATTATTCACATCCCATGTCGCACTCACATCCACCAAGCATCTCGCTGGACTCGTCACCCCATTTTTCCAACATCTCCACTCACAAACCGGTTTATTTAGAAATGGAAAAATCCTCATTAAATGGACTCACACTATTTTAGTTAACATTGGATGGCACCACATGATGTATTAATTGCTGCCCACTCTGCAACCGTTATAACCTGGTCATCCTAGAAAGGGGGTTTCCCCCACCTGCGACCCCTTCTCAAGGTTTCATATTTTTCCTCTGATGGGTTTAAAAAAAAAACAAAAAACTTTTTCCTTGCCCTTATGGGTGTTAAGATCAGGGCATATCAATAATAGTTGTCTACTGTGGGCATGCGAAGCCCTGTGAGATTCTCGCGTTTAACTCATTCAGTACCAGCCAATTCTGGACCAAGTCTGAAAAGACGTTTAAAAACGTCTTTGGGAGTGAATGAGTTATGAGCTACATAAATAAATTGGATTTTGACTTGAATTCATGCTACCCTCATACTGGTTTGTACTCACATTGATAGAGGGCCATGACTGAGCATGCTCAGTGTTCATGTAGGCAGGCAGATGGCGGGAGAGCGTGGTGGGGCCCTCGGGGGCTGAGAATGATGGAATTTGGCCAGCTTTCCTCTGAGACAAGAACAAGGGGTGGTGAAGTGTTTTTTCCCTCAGTGATAAGGGTCCAAGTGTTGGAGGAGGACTGGTGGCCGCTGAAACGTAGGTGCCGACATCCTGTAAAAAGACCACCATATTAATTCTTGCATGCTTTCAAAGCAATAGGGAGCCACCAAGATTCACTTGGAGTGGTAATCACCTCTTCGTCATCTGAGGAGTGTGGGGGTGTCACCAGTGGGGTGGGCTCCGGTCGATCATCCAGGTGACAGAAATGATGAACCTATACATGACGGGCATCAGAGAAGAACATGATAAAGGATGGACAGCATGATTTGAGTATCGACGACTGCCCTGCGCTTTAATTAAGGCTCTCAGGTACACCTCAGTAGGCAAAGGGAAGCCCAGATCCAGCGCACAATGATGAGGACTGCCGCTCAGACTGCTGCCCCCATTTCTCTCTGATCTGACTCTTCGATCCCCGCCAGCTCCATGAGCCGATGCCGGTCTGACCAGGCCCACCAGAGGAGTTTGAAGATGGGATTTGGATTGTCCATAAGTATGCGTCTCCCCATACAGGGACCTGGGCTTGGGCAGTGTGGATACTGGGTCTCTCATGAGGCGAGGTGGGAGCCTGTGTATCGCTGACGGGTCAGACACCTTGCACAGATACGATAATGAAAAAGTGTCATTACGGTTTGTGCGGCACTCTTCAGAGATGTTGGGTGCTAATTTACCTCTGAGTAACTACGGCGTCCCTGGAACTTTGCTCGAAGATTGCTGCTGGTTGGCTGAAGGGAGTAGGAGGCGGGACCATTGTGCAGGGTGGGTGGGGAAGAGGGCAGCAGTCTCTCAGGGGTGAGGGAAGTACACTGGGGGGATGTGGGAGAGAGACGCTGGGAAGCGGAGGGGGGACGACCAGCTGGGAAGTGGAAAAATATCCATAGTGAATAAACATAAGAATGGTTTATGTGGTGGTAAGGAAAAATACATCAAAGAACAACTACCGTATCGGCCCAAATATAAGACGGTGTTTTTTGCATTGAAATAAGACTGAAAAAGTGGGGGTCGTCTTATATTTGGGGTCTAGACATTATACCAATTCACGACGCTAGATGGCGCCAGATATCAATGAAGCGAATGCTGAACTTGACTCCCCAGGCCAAAGTGAACCCTTGCCACGAAGAATAAAAATAAAAATAGCGGTAGCACGAAGAAGAAAAATAAAAAATAGTGTTAAGAAGGAAAAGAGAAGAAAATAATATTAGAGATAACAGAAAATGGAGAAACGTAGTGACAATCTGGAGAAAAGTGGGTCGAAGATCGGCCAGGTTAACCGGCAGCTGAGGAGAAGTTATGATGTAATTTACATGTCAAAAACCAGAAGCCATTCATTTACGAATGTGATTGCACTTTAGTTTACATATTTAAATGTTTAGATATTAAAATTTGAATGGGGCAAAATAACATGCCTTTTCTCGCAAATATATTGTTATAATTATTTGTTTCAGATGCACTGTAATTATTTTCTGTATACAAATTAATTTGGTGTTCAAAAAGTCTTTTTTCGAACTTGAGTCTTGAAAAAGAGGGGGTTGTCTTATAATCAGGGCCGTCTTATATTCGGGCCAATTAGGTACTTTGTGTCATGTCCGGTTTTGTGCCGCCCTCTGCTGGTCATTTTCTATTCTGTTTCAGTTTCCTTCGAGGGTTTTTCGGTGAGAGGAGTTTCCTGTGTCTCACCGAGTGGCAATCAAAATCAGCAAGGTAGATTGTTGGGATATTGTTGCTTTTTGCTGCCACAGCAGTTTGTTAAACCTCGTGCTTGTTCCCGTATTATCCTTGTAGTAGTACATCTCATCTTCCGTTTCCCAAGTATTACTCAAGTGTTATTTTCTGTTTTTGATTTTGGCTTTGTCTTGACGTGAAAGTCATGTCGAAATGAAGACCAAGCAGTGAGATATACGTATATGCACAATGAAGATTGTTGGCTAAACGGTGACGAGATGATTATAAGTAGCAGAATTTCAGTTCAATTTAGCAGCAGGTGTGTAAGTGTAAATATGGAATAAATAAGATAATATAATGAGTCAAGTGTTTATGAATAACTTGAAATAAGTTTGAGTCAAACTTATTAAGACACTAATTGAAAGCAAAATACTAGTCTTAAACAAGTACTTCTACACTCCAAGCATTCTTTTTTCATGCAGCGTGACTCCCTAATTTGCCAACCATTGACGTCATCGGCACAAATTGAGGCCCGGTTTGTCATTGGTCAAAGGAGTTTCTTGGAAACTACACACTCGGAATTGGGGCTATATTTGGCATCCCCATTTTTGCTCACGACACGCCCCCAAAGCCTCAGTTCATATGGCACATCTCAAATATTATTTATTTTTTTTAGTGCTGTTTAGTATCTTCCTCCTGTGGCATTCCACCCACGGTTTTACTTTATACCTTTTGCCACGGTTGTATTTATTCAAGCTTAAATGCTCATTTGGTTTACTCAAATCTGGAAAACTTGCTCTTCTTGAGTTGCAAAACGGTGATTTTATACCCTCCTACTTTTTAGAGTTTGTCCCACGCATCCTATATTATTTCCATCCATAATGCAAAATTTTTCCAGTAAAAAAACTTTGGAAAATCAGCTCTACTTTTTGTGTGGTAAGCAGTGGTAGACACCTTTAGGTTCTTGTGGGATCTGACGCAGAAGGTCGCTTTGTTTCGCTGTCAGTTTTCGGACTTGACCCAACTCCTCTGTCAGCTCAGTGTAGGCCAATGCAAGGTTAACTCTGAAACACAACACGACGGTGGCCCTGATGTTAAGGCCCCGCGATGATAAGGTGAAAAATACACAGCTTACTGTTCATCCCCAGCTTTCTTGATCCATTCTACATCACAGTGCTCGCAGTGTGGGGCCAACTCCTGTTCCAGAGAGATGTGAGCAAGAGGATTTTTGAGTTAGTCATCACTTGAGATACACATTCACACATTCTCACCTGACATTTGGCAGGCTGAACTCTGGATTTAAACAACATTTTTGTTATTATTATTTTCTAAAACCAGTAATTCACAATCTGATGGGTGGTGCAGTTCACAGTTTTGGACCAAACTAATTTCAACTTGACTAAATGTTAAAAATCTTGACCCTAGAAGTTTCCTCTTACTTCAACCTTTGATCACTCTTGACTATATCCACAGATTCTATTCTACCGAGGCAGTTGGTGGCAGTCACTTATTTTTTTGGGCTTCTCTGCATTCCCTTCCATTTAATTTACGTCAAACATGGGTGTGAAGTCAAGCAAGACAAAGATGGGCGGAAACTGAAAGGCAAGCCTTTGGCGCAACAGACTGATTTAGATACACATTCCCTATTCTCAGATCGATACATAAGCCCCATCCGTTTTGGGTCCCAGTGTTTTTGCCGATGGATTGGGCTAAGATCACATGGTTGAATTTTCACCAGTGCAACAATGGGCTGCCGATCAACAACTGCTGCGAGGCATATCCTCATGAAGCTAGCACCCAGAACACGGAAAGTAAAGCCCAATCAAAGACGTGCACAAGTTGCACAATCTACAGTTGTACTACGCCGATGCGTATGTGAAACTGAGAGCCGCGGCTTGGAATTGAAGCGGATTTACATGGGACAGGAGATGTGAGCCAATCTCTGTTTTTCGTCAATGGACGCTACAGCTTCTTGTTTGCTTTCAAAACTTAGCTTGTAGCAGACATGTGCACATTTTGAGCATGACGTCTCTGATCCACTGGTGAAAGGATACTTTGATTCGCTCCTCTTTCATCTGGAACTGCTTCAAACAACAAAGCGTCTGCAGCGAAAAGTGGCTAGGATTGCATGACTGGTTTATTTGTTGTATTATATTATTTTGTCATTATATTATTATGACTTCAAAATGGCGCAGCGAGAGTGGCTGCCTTTACAGCAGCTCCTGTACTTTTTGTTCTTCTACTAAATTGGGAATTTCTCCATTGTGAGACGAATAAAGGTTTTCTTATTCTTATTCTTAAGATATTTGAACACATGGAACACAGAGGAAAAAAAAAACCCCAAACTGAGTACTGTCGAGTATGGTTATATTTTTTTATTCATACATCTTCTTCCTGCAAATGTTTAATTCATTTGTAGATACCAATTCACAGCATTCCATGCTCCTTTTTATTCACATCCCCATTAAGGTCACACCCCATTGTATCTCTTAAAAAACCCAACCTGATCAGTTTTAAAAGTGCTAAATGCTCTACCTCTTTGTGTCTGTGCGCCTCTTGTAGCTGGGCTACTTCCTTCTGCAGTCTCTGAAGCTCAGCTCTCAACTCCTTCTCTCTCTGACACGCACCCTCAGCCTGATGCAGCGCTCCCTCCAACTCGGCCTCCAGACGCTGCAGCTTGAGGTCCGAGAGCGCGTCCAGACTGCGGGAGCTCTGCAGCGTTGGCGAGCGGCCCTCTTTCGACAGAACAAGGACAAAACGCTGAGGATGGATTCCACCTCTTCAATCAGTGGTTATGTTTAAAATGTGTTGTTCCATGCTGCCAGATAGGATTTGGGAGCCCATTGAAGTTGCTCCAAACTCACCTCGAGGTACAACCAGGCTCGCAGGAGGTTGGCCTTGATGTGCGTCTTTGCTATGGAGTTGAGCATTGAGTTTTTGCAGGGAAGTCTCTCGTTGTCTCAGCGCGGCCTCCAGACCGCAGATTCGCTCCATATGCTGCTCAGCGAGAGTGGTCTAAAATGTCAAGATAGGTTGAAATGGTATTTCAACTGATAAGAGCCACAAAAAAATGACAGTTTGCATTGTGTGCGTATGTATTTAACCATCTTGTCGAGATCTCTCTGGACATTGCTTTTCTCGAGGTGAATCTTCTCGTAGGCTTGAATGACATCCTCTAACTCCTCCTCCCTGTCTTTGCTCTTCTGGAGCTGAGGGCGACAGACAGAAAGCAAGAGAAAGAGATTAGAGCGCTTAAAAACTTTTTAAAAAAAGGGGTTCTCAAAATAGGATCCCTATGGAGGAGGATGTTTTTCCAAGGACTCAGTCATAATCCCGATACCAAGTGTACTCTTAAATGCCATCGGAATTACTTCTTTTTGAAACATTTTTGCCAAAGTTTTCATGAGCTGTTTAGGAGAAAGAAAAGTAGACCAATTTGAAGAGATTATATTTAAAACATTTTCCAGCTCATCAAATTATTTATTTTTTTCTTTTAAGGGACAAGGAATTATTTTCACATTGTATTGTGTGTGACAAGAAAGCAGAAGGCAATCACAGATTTCATCACGCTGAAGATTACCAAAGGCTGCGTGGCCCTTCAGCCATTACACATTTTTTTTCTTGGAAGGTTTCAACTCGAAGTGGGAATTTCCAAGATGCAAATATTTGAAGTGGGAGTAAGTCGCATAGGAGGAAGTTGCACAAGTCGTCTCAAGTTGTAAACTTGAAGTCTCAAGCAAGTCCTAAATCATTGTGGAAACAAATCAAGCAAGTCGAGTTGAGTCGCCAACAAATTTCAGGCAAGTCAAGTCATCACTTGGTTCAAGCTGGTCATAAGTCAAGTCATAAAATCTTGCAACATCACAACATATGGTGGGAGTGATAAAAAAAAAAATCACTCTGATCATACTACAACGAACATCAAATGAACATTGACACCTCTAAAAATGATACATGAAACAGCTTATGAAATGAATGTCAACACTTTTCAACATACGGTTACATCCATACAATAGACACGAACAATAAGCAGGACACAAAGAAAAACAATGCCATAATGCATTGCATAAATATACAAAGGGGCGATCAGAAACCAGGTGCATGTTATTTAATTAAAAAAAAGCAAAACATTTCACCTGTGCTGTATGTTGCACATACTGCACATTTGACAATAAAGTTGTACTTGACTTGAAAAATGTGAAAGGGACGAAATTTCATGTATTGTATTACCTACCATTTGTGTGTATGTGTACACACACCGAAGTCGCGGAAGGTGAACCGCGTTATAGCGAGGGGATTACTGTATATCGTCACCTGCTGTTCAGGAAGCGCAAAGGGTTTCCATATATAGTCAATGGAAGCAACCCTGCTTGTATTGAGCCCCGCCAACAAACACATGAGACAGGCAGGGTGTCTTTCCGTGAGTCATCAGCAAAACGGGCAGCCGTCAGCGTCTGGACTACTCACTAATCAATCACAATGCAAAGAGGAACTTGAAAAGAAAGAACTGAGTGGGAAGTGTTCCAATGCCAAGGGGTCCTCATGATGAAGCACAACACTACCACTTGCTCATCTGCAGTCAGATTTTTAAAAATATTACTGAAATGCTGACGTCATCATTTCTCTTTTAGGTTTAACACACGTAAAGTAACACAAAATATGCAGTGGGGAAATGAGGGCAATGGCAAGAATTTTGTATCAACTACCCAACATTCGAGGTGTAATTCAGATTAAATTTCAAATCGTATTTGTTGGGAGTCATAACATTATAAGCCAACTGTACCTCTTGGGTGAGAGAATTGATCCTGTGCTGCAGGTTGGATGTCTCCGATTGGATGACGTTGTTATCCTTAACGATGGGTTGACAGGAAAAGTACACTCTCTCCTCTCCAAATGTATTGATCATCGGAAACTATATGCAATTAGAGCATATCGAAAGAGAGAAGACAAAACAAGAAGATTGAATGAAGTGGCATGAAGGTAATACATTCAATATATCAGTGTGTTTGTGTGTACAGTGTGTGTACAGTGGTACCTCTACTTACGAAATGAATTGGTTCTGGAAGAAATTTCTGAACTAGAAATTTTTGTAAGTGGAGACGCATTTTCCATGTAAATGCCCTAATCCGTTCCAAGCCCCTCAAAAATTCAGACATAAATGTTTTCTAAAGTATTAAAATGCACCAAAATATGTAACATACATGTTACAATTACATTATTGCACAATAAATGAGAGTTGTGGATAATGTAAAACACAAAGAATAGAGTAAAAAATAAAAATGATGGTCATTTAACTTTTAAATGCGTCCCCATCGGAGTTTTTTTTTTGCCCTCTTTAGTCCATGTTCTCGCGCAGAAGTGTTTTTTGCCTGGATTTTGTAAAGAACTGATCCAAGGACGTTTGCTTTTGTTGGCTTTTAACAATCATTCGAAAATGTCCAAGGCAAACATAAACATAGTGCGCGATCGCCCGACTGGTGAACGCTTTTTCTGGGTGATTCACATTTACGTGGCCCAAGGGGTGAATGACGAAGACGCAGCGTAGACACGTATCAATCTATTTATCTATCTACACAATTGGACATATACGGTAGAGGTCCCTCTCAGCCAATGGGATGCCAGGATGATGCTCAGTAATAGCAAATGGTAGAGCACCTATAAGTATGCAGCAGCTATAAGTATGCAGCAGCCCATCCTGTATTTTTACCTTTCGGTATCTTGAAATTCCTTTCATAACAAGAGGCAATATTTTCCTGTTGAGGCGTTTCGTAGCTTGAAAATTTCATATAAAGAGATGTTCGGAGGTAGAAGTACCACTGTATTCAGTTCTGCACCTTGACTTCGTAGTGTTTGAGTTTTCTCTTGATGCTGCTGTTCTCCCTCTCCAAACTGGCAAGACGAATCTTAATGTCATGATATGCGGCGGCCACGGCCAATCCCGACGCTGGGTACATATCATCTTGGAGATGATCCGCTGACCAGCTAATCGCCGACATGTCTATATCATCTCGCAGCCCTTCGCCACCTCCCAACAGTCCAAGCTCTGCTGTGCCAAATACCTCCATCAACAATTATCTGTAAGAGAAGGAAATGAAAACAGAGTTTCATTCACGGAAACACAATTGGGAAGAAGCCATGTCGCTGTATCTTTGTATTCTTCACTGCACAGTGGAGCCTTAATGTATAGGCAGGCAATAAAGTCAGTGTTTTGATGTTCAACCCTTTCAGGGACAGCAGTCACTACAGTGGACAGCTTATCATGTTATTAGGTTGCAGGGTGCACGAAAGGGTTCACCCGCCTTGTTTTCAAAACAAAACCTGGATATACGATTAAGGCCAAGATTACTCATAGCCCAGTGAAATGTTGAGTGAAAGTGAATTTTCATTTTCTGGCTCTTAAGCTAAAAATCTATTCGAAAGATGCAGTTACATTTTAAAGGAGTGACGATTGTGTGCTGGTTCACCTGCCTAGCTTCCATGAAGGTAACATGTTTTTAGTTCCTGCTCAGCACCCCATTTTTCATCTGTATATATTGAGTTTTCAATGAGAGGTAATTAGTCCTTTCAGGGACAGCGGTGACTATAGTGGACATTTTATCATGTTATCAGGTTACAGGGTGCATGAAGGGTTTATAAGATTTTGATGGATTTTCTTTCAACTTTTACAGTTGTAGTCTAAAATTTTAAATGTATGGTTTGAAAATGGCGGCCCGGTGAACCAGTGGTTAGCGCCTCGACCTCACAGTGCAGAGGTCATGGGTTCGATCCCGGCTCCCTGTGTGGAGTTTGCATGTTCTCCCCGGGCCTGCGTGGGTTTTCTCCGGGTACTCTGGTTTCCTCCCACATTCCAAAAACATGCACGGCAAGCTGATTGAACGCTCCAAATTGTCCCTAGGTGTGAGTGTGAGCGCGGATGGTTGTTCGTCTCTGTGTGCCCTGCGATTGGCTGGCAACCGGTTCAGGGTGTCCCCCGCCTACTGCCCGAAGACAGCTGGGATAGGCTCCAGCACCCCCCGCGACCCTTGTGAGTAGAAAGCGGTCCAGAAAATGGATGGATGGATGGTTTGAAAATCACTTGAATAAAATATACATAAATACTCTTATTGGATATCTAGAGCATGATAAAGGTTATTGATTTGGCCAGTAAGAATTAAATTAAAATCGTGTTTTGTTATGGAATCCACTTAACTGCTGCCAAAAACGTTTTGAACAACACAAACTGAGGGTTTGACCCAGATCAAAACTAACAAATTAGATTGCATCATCTAATCCGAATTGAGAATCCGTTTTTGGTTTTGAACAACTGATTTTCAAGAATGGATCGATTCCATTTCTTCAATAATTTTCAGTGGTTGGCGTGTAGACCTCACAGTGCAGAGGTTGTGCGTTTGGTCCTGGTTCCGGCCTTCATGTGTGGCGTTTGCATGTTCTCTCCGGGCCCGCGTGGGTTTTCTCCGGGTGCTCCGGTTTCCTCCCACATTCCAAAAGCATGCATGGCAGGCTGGTTGGGCACTCTAAATTGTCCTTTGGTGTGATTGTGAGTGCAAATGGTTGTTCATCTATGTGTGCCCTGCGATTGGCTGGCAATCGGTTCAGGGTGTCCCCCGTCTACTGCCCGAAGACAGCTGGGATAGGCTCCAGCAGCCCCCGTGACTCTTGTGAGGAAAAAGCAGATTGGAAAAAAAATGGATGGATTAAATAATTTTCAGATTAGACTTTGAACAACGATGTCCACTTTTCCAAAAGATACCCATTCAACAGCACGTGTGTGCATACACACTGCCAAAAACAACAATAGCCATTGAGTGAAAGAGGTCAAACTATGCATGTGGCTTGTGCAGAACTCCCACTCCCGCAGCCCACACTGTCTTTCTCTCACATATCCACTTCCAGCCCACACACTGCAAACGTGCATTGCCTCCTTCCTTCCTTTTTAAATTTCCTGCTCCACTTTCAGTCAGCATTATTGCATTACACATACTCGATGCAAGCCAAGGGCAGATTAGAACATGACCATATGTTTTCCGCGCATGTTTTTTTTCCATTTATTAATGGGCCGACATATTATATTGCACATAATAACCCCTTTCAGTCTTGCACAAAAATCCAGGATTCCATTGTGAAGTCCATTCCCTGCTTGTGTGGGTTTTCATCAGGTACTCTCGCTTCCTCCCACATTCCCAAAACACGTATGATAGGTTCATTGAAGATTCTAAATTGCCAATCCGTGACCCCGATGAGGACAAGCTGTACAGAAAATGAATGGATGGGAGAATAATTAAAGCTTAATCCGTATGACCTCATTTAGTTACCGGGAAGAGTGAACGTTTTAGACTCGGCTCTCAGTGTGCTGCAGTGCAGTTCTGTAGCAATCTATCATGACAGTATTAAATATGGTGTTAAATTAATGCTTAATGACAGTGGCAATTAAAACGTCCTATTTGTTTATTTGCCCGGCGCTTTAGGCTCTAACCAGGGTCACTCAGGGCAAACAAGAACCCCATATAATGAACATTTTTTTCAAAGACCTTTCCCCTTGCCCAGACATAGGTCACTGGGCCTCCCTCTGGAGCCAGCCCTCAAGATTGGGGCTCGATGGCGATCGCCTGGTGGCATTGCCTGAACCCATGGCTTACCCTGAAGTGGTCATTTGGATCCTCAATTTCAGGGGCTCACCGCCTGTGGTAAGGGCTAAAGGGATCAGGTGCATAGTGAACAGGGCGGCAGTCGAAAATTGGGACCATGGCCGTCCTATCACAGAGTACAGAAGCTGGGTTATGGGTTATAATTTCTTTTGCATTGATGTTATTTTTATTCTTATCATATAGTTTGGTATGATAATCCAATACATATGCAAAAATTCATAGAAGAACTCCAACATTTTGAATTTCCTTTCAAATATGGAATCGGCGCGATAACAAAAGCTGGTGGAAGCTGACCCAATTGTTTCTTATGCTCACATTAAAAAACAAATCTGAATATATAAATAGATTATGAATATATAAATTCAAACATAATCCATCCATCCATCCCCAAGGGTCGCGGGCATACTGGAGCCTGCACCAGCTGTCTTCGCACTGGTATGCCAGACAAATACAGTGAACGCATACTCGAAGAACTGTCTGCGCTCACAATCACACCTTGTTTCCAATTACCCTGCCATGCATGTTTTTGGAATGTGGGAGGAAACCCGAGTACCCGGAGAAAACCCACTCTGGCATGTGGACAACGATATGTAAATAATCCATCCATCCATCCATCCATTTTCTGAACCGCTTAATCCTCACTAGGGTCGCGGGGGGTGCCGGAGCCTATCCCAGCTGTCTTCGGGCAGTAGGCGGGGGACACCCTGAATTGGTTGCCAGCCAATCGCAGGGCACACAGACGAACAACCATCCACGCTCACACTCACACCTAGGGACAATCTAGAGTGCACAATCAGCCTGCCATGCATGTTTTTGGAACGTGGGAGGAAACCGGAGCACCCGGAGAAAACCCACGCAGGCCCGGGGAGAACATGCAAACTCCACACAGGGAGGCCGGAGCTGGATTCGAACCCGGTACCTCTGCACTGTGAAGCCGACGTGCTAACCACTGGACTACCGGGCCGCCTATGTAAATAATATAAAATAAATATAATAAAAAATAAAAATCTAATCAGATCCACTCTCTCTGCATTTAGCAATGTTTCTAGGAGAGCAATAATCTTGAAGACTTTTTAAAAAAAAAAAAAATTTAGTCATCTCTTATACTTTGAAAATTTGACTACTAAAATGGATAACTGATAAACCATGGTCAAGTTGGTGATGACGTAAATACGAATGGGCTTGTTATTGACTTGACGCCAGATAAAAATTGTGTATGGTGTTCGCGGTTTCTGCATTGGAACCTTAATTTTATGTAGCATTTGTTTAGTTTTAAGGTGTGAAAAAGGTTTGGAAGAAAACTTTGCCGGGTTCCTTTATCTTCATTGTTATTCTAACAGTAATTACATTTTTGTGGTTTCACTGTCATAACGGCCCTCCGAGGGAAGATGAAACTCAAAAGTGACCCTCGACAAATATGAGTTTGACACCCTTGATTTAATGGATGCCAGACAGATCGAGACACAGCCATGGAGCCTTTTTTCTGCTGGATTGCTGACGGTTTAAGCCAGGGGTGTCAAACTCATTTTTGTCGCGGACCACATTGAAGTGACCCTTTTCCTTGGAGGGCCGTTATGGCTGTGAAAGCATTTAAAGAAGTCAAGAATAATGGTTGATTCAACGATTGTTTAAGTTACTGTAATGAGGGGTTTGGTAACAAAAAAAATGTTTACAATATCTCTCTTATTTATTACATAGGAGAAGTGGAAATTTTGGTCCAGATTTTCGCAATCATGGTAGAAGTTGACATGTTCGATTGGCTTTCGCGGGCCACATAAAATGATATGGCGGGCCAGATCTGGCCCCCGGGCCTTGAGTTTGACACCTGTGGTTGAAGCCATCCCAAATGCTTCCTCTGCAACTGCCATGTGATTGTGTGTGACTCTACGGACTTCAAGTCTCCAAGTCGATAGCCAGAGAAGAAAGATCACAGCAACACAACGGCCTAGCTCAAGTCACCTATCGAATTATTTCTACCGTAGAGGCCTAAGCTAACACTGTTAAGAGCTGCACCATCGAACAACGCTGTGTCTGCTTATTTTTGTCCAAGTCTTGACAGCTTTTCTATTTTCTTTCATTTGTCTGTCCTGCTTACACTATCGTGATGAAAATTCAAAAATGTCTCTATGGGAGAAAATAAAACTGGGTCACTTGTCGGAAACAATATCACGGGAATCCAGCCTTTGATCCATTGAATAAGATGAGGTCATTCAATTGGAGAAAAAGATCTCCCTCCGGATAAAATGAGAGTGCCATTTACCTCCCTCTCCAGACTGACTGTACACAAACCGATTGGTAGTCGGGACTGAAATTGCGACACACTGAAACAATAACACGACTGACAAGGGTACCATCGCCTGGCCGTTACTCTAACAACATTAGCCATTAACACGGGTAATTGTATTCCTGAACAGCACTGATTATTTTGTTCATAATGAAACTGGATTTTCACCCATAGTAGAAGTTATGCAAAATGTTTATGAATTACTCAGTTTCAATGTGGCACTATTAACCAGTGAAGACGTGGAAGCTTGCGTTAGGCTTTTTTTTCCCCCTCTGCCTGGCCAGACCAAAATTTCACCACTCAAAGAAATTTAGCACAGCCAGGTTTTAAAAAAAAAAGTTCTTTCATGTGTGGATTTGTGGTCATGCACTCATTCTTTTCCCATCACCCTCAGTCTTGTCCTCCCACACCTGTAAAAACAAAAAAACATTTAAAACATCCGTCCTTTGATATTCTCCAAACACAACACAGAGCCAAAAAAAAAAAAAAAAAAAACACCCACAAGAAAGCCAGGCGCTGTGTTACTCTTCAATAATCTTGGATGTCATCCAACTTGTGTAACCTACAGAAGATAGAGTAAACCACCCACCTCAAGTGTGGTGGTTTTATTTGTAAGCAGGACAGAGATGTTGGATTTGAAAATAAAAGTCTCCGTTTACCATTGCTAATTATTTTGTGAGACAAATCAAATAGAATCTTTGGTCTCTTGTCAATAACAGGACACAGGTGCCGGTATTTTTTGGGGTACAATGAAACTGATTGAACTTGAATCTCAGGTTCAGGAGAAGCAGTTTGGTTTTCATTCCGCGCATTGAACAATGGACCAGTTCTACACCCTCAACAAGATCCTCCAGGATGCACGGGTGTTCGCCCAAGCAGTCTACATATGCTTCTGGACTTGGACAAGGGATCCGTCCCTCAGGGAGTCAGTCGTGTGGGGGGTGCTCCAGGAGTATGGTTCCCGGAACCCCTGATACAGGCTGTTCGGTGCCTGTCAGACTTTGGTCTGAAGTACAGGCAGTAAATCAGATCCTGTGCACTGACATGGTTGAGCGGGTGCCAATTCCTGCCGACTTTGGGTGAGACGAAGGGTATGCCCCGATCGGTCGGGAGTAAATCACAGGGCACAAAAAAATGGTGAGTCGCACTCATTGTCAATTAACAGTCTTTGTTTTTTGGAACTGCCTTATACCATAAAATCCACAGCACTTAACTCCACGCAGAAAGGTTCGAGCCAGGATTTGAATGATGAAATACTCAGTCAATGTATCAGTTTCTGGCAAATAAAAATACATGTCTGCTAAGTACAAAATTCTCAACCTTCTGTATTACTGCTATTCCGGCAGCCCATTTTTAACTCAGCAACACTATGGGCTTCATATTCATAGACAGCATATACACTGGCATCTCTTGATTCTCATGCAGGTGCAAGCCTCAATACACTTGTTTGGCAATTTGGTTAATCTCCGGACTCACCCCCACTCACTCATTCTGAACATGCTTATATTTAAATTTTATCATTTTTATTTACTTATATACTTTTTGTTCTTCTACTTCTCCCTTTTATAATTTTTGCCGATGTAAATTTGGAATTTCTCCATTGTGAGACAAATAAAGGTTTTCTTATCCTATCTTATCTCTGCGTCATGCTGTGCGTCCAGCATAGCAAGGGTCTTTTGTTTGATTTGCGCCCGGTGCAGCTGACAATTTGATATCTGAAAATGGATGATGTGCACTGGAACCACATCTAAGTATTGGCGCAAGTATTGTAACACAATTTTACAGACTTTGGTTGTGGTACAGGCAGACATATATGTGTGGTGGGTATTGTGTTCATATCAATATGGGAACTGCATGCATCAATTCCTCTGAATCCTTACATTCATTTATTTCATGATGATGATGATGATTATTATTATTATTATCGGGCGACCCGGTGGTCCAGCGCGTTGACCTCACGGTGCGGGTTCAATTCCAGCTACGGCCTCCCTCTATGGAGTTTGCATGTTCTCCTGCGTGTTTTTTCTCCGGGTACTCCGGTTTCCTCCCACATTCCGAAAACACTCTAAATTGTCCCTAGGTGTGAGTGTGAGCGGATGTTTGTTCGTCTGTGTGTGCTCTGCGATTAGCTGGCAACCGGTTCAGGGTGTCCCGCGCCTACTGCCCAAAGACGGCTGAGATAGGCTCCAGCACGCCCTCCGACCCTTGTGAGGATAAGCGGATTAGAAAATGAAAATAATGATGATGATGATTATTATTATTTATATAGCGCTTTCACAACAGCTGCAGCTTGTCACAGCTGCAGCTGTTGTGAAAGTGCAATCTAAATAAAGATGTATTGTATTATTATTCCTAGTAGTATTATTATAATTACCTTTTTTTTTTTAATCATTCCACGGAACGTGGCACAGGTCTAAAGGGTGGAGTGGGGAGCATAGAGGGCACACACGGACAAGTGCCACCTTCACAGATCAGTGATCTCAACTACGTATTGCAAACATTACATCATCTGCCCGTGGAAGTCAACGTTAGATGCATATACTGTAATCACTTACAGTATGATACAGTTCAACATGTCAGAAAAAGACAGGGCTTCAATGGCCCTTTAGGTCTGCACCTGGGACTTGGTAACCAAATCTCTCTCATGACGTCCTGTTGTTCATCTTGGGCTCGCCTTTTTCTATGCATATTTATTATTTGTTCTCTTTGACACTTGACTTTTATATGCACATGCAGGGCAATGTAATCTGTGTGGTGTTTGATTTTAAAATTGATACTGACTGTAAATTCACAGCGTGCCAATTGCTTGTTGAAGGTTGTTTTGGAGTAAAGCTGATCAGGCTTGACAACTTCCACTTCAATCATAAATTCCATGATTCAGCTGTAATGCTGTTCTAGCTCAAGTAACACATACATTTGCATTTACATACAATTTGGATTTTGAGATACATTAAGTTCCAGCTACAATACGATTGCACTTCATAAAAAAAAAAAAAAAATCCTTCTTCACGTGAAGCTTGAAGAATCGTTTTAAATAGAAGTTTCATGTGAACTTTATTATTTGTGCAGTTCTTCCAATGTGCTATAATGGTTATTCTAGTTTTCAAATGTGTGGTGTTAAGATTTAAGAGGGAAAAACAACATACAAATTGAATATATGACGCATGTGCTCTCGTGCATCAAGTAGAGGTCAGTTTGTTGCAGTCCTTGCAAAAACATCACCAGGTTCTGAGTTGCCTCGCATTTATTCAGATGGCCGACAACACGTGAACGCAACACGCCCCGACTGAGTCAGGGTTGTAAATGAATAACGAACAAAATCATGACATTTATTGTCATTGTAATCCAATATTCTCATTTAATAATAGTTTTCTCGGGTATTTTCGGCCGAATACGTCGATGGTTTCTAATAAACCCAATTTTTGCTATTGTTTTTTTTTTTTTCTTCCCCCTCGATGCTACTTGTCTCGCCTCCGACAGAGCTGGATTTCACGCCATGGACCGCTGCGCAACAAAATCATTTCAACCCGGCCCACTTCATCACAGCGGTGTTTCGATTTTATGACTGTGGACACAGACACTTGTGAAAATTCGAGCAAGGACGTACACGCGTTCGAGCTTGTTTACTTACGAAAGGTGGCAAAAGCAGTGGAGGTGGTGGTGCTGATTGTGTTGAGGAAGGGTCGACATGACTTGAGTGTGACATCAGCAGTGGATGCTGAGGCGAGTGAACCTCCCCCTCCCTACTCTAAGCCTAATGGGAAGGGGGAGGGACTTGCTCGTGAGAATCAAATATAAAAAACATGCTACCAAATGAACAGCAGTTAAAGTTATCAATGCTAGTACAGAAGTGTGTGCCCAACTGTACACCGTAAAGCAGGGGTGTCAAACTCATTTCACACTGTGGGCCACATACAGTACGGCTCGGTAGATGTCAAGTGGGCCGGACCATTCAAATTACAGTATACCATACTCTAAAATAATGTCTTTCCTTTGTTTTGGTCTAAAGAAGCACAAGAGCATTAGGAAAATGTTGACATTCAATGAAGATATCTTTTGCAAAACAAATCATGAAGCACCTTAGATTTCCTGGGACAAATGTGCAATTTACTTTTGTCATTCACATACTGTATATGCATTGCAACTGATTACACTGATTGTACAAAGGCACAAAACTTTAACAAGTAATGGGTATTGAAAAATACAGTAATGCATTTGAAGATTAAACGAGGTTTATAAAGAAAGGAATTTTTAAACCATTTACACATGTGCATAAAAAATCTAAATGTAATCCCTGCCTACACCTTACAAACTAAGGAGAGTGCTATTAAATGTGTAAAGAATTAAGTATTCAAATGTCCTTGATAGTGTCTGTTGTGTTGGGTCTGTCTCAGTGACAGACTGAGACTGCTGTCTTCTTCTCTGATCAAAACAATGTGTCCCCTAGCGGATACTCCATGAATTGCACCTTATTAAAAATATTCATTCTGTCTTTTATGCATTTTTTTTCACTTTTAAATGATCCTGCGGGCCTGATCGAACCTCCTTAGGGGCCGTATGTTTGACACCACTGCTTTCAGGCATTGTTTAAAATGCTTTCAGCCTTAAGTGACAAACGACAGGTGCACTTTGTGCAATGTTTAACCGCTCGAATGGAATTTCGAGTCTTGAACGTTGGTGGGAAAAAAAACCGTTACTTGAAAGCGGTAAAAAGTTCACTTTCAAATATGGAAGGAGTAAATGCGGTTGTGGGTGGCCCGGTAGTCCAGTGGTTAGCACGTCGGCTTCACAGTGCAGAGGTACCGGGTTCAATTCCAGCTCCGGCCTCCCTGTGTGGAGTTTGCATGTTCTCCCCGGGCTTGCGTGGGTTTTCTCCGGGTACTCCGGTTTCCTCCCACATTCCAAAAACATGCATGGCAGGCTGATTGACCACTCTAAATTATCCCTAGGTGTGAGTGTGAGCGTGCTTGGTTGTTTGACTCTGTGTGCCCTGCAATTGGCTGGCAACCGATTCGGGGTGTCCCCCGCCTACTGCCCGAAGACAGCTGGGATAGGCTCCAGCACCCCCCGCGACCCTAGTGAGGATGAAGCGGTTCGGAAGATGAATGAATGAATGAATAAATGCGGTTGTAAACCTGTGTTCAACTCTTCACAATTTTTTTGATAAAAAGATCCAGGCGGATATAAAAGTTGGACTAAAATTGTACAATTCTTGAACACATTTAATTTGTCAATATCTTGAAATGGAGGGAACAGACAGAAGTGCAGTAAGCTAGCTAGCGTACAGAGAAACTAATGGCGCAACAGAACATGGGTTCAGCCCGACAAAATAATTTTCTAGTCACTGTCACTTTTAAATCGAGAAATGTTTCCACGTTGTGTTGGTGTTTATATTATATTATGGCATGTCACATTGGCGATTAATTCCCTAAGTGTTGTGCTGCCTTCAAATCACTTCTCTCACATTATGTGGCCATAACAACACTTTTATTCAGGTCATTTGTGTTTTGCCGGCAGTCTTGCGAGTAACATATTACAAAACTACCGATTTACAGAAACATTACGTTTCTCACCAGTATTACATGGAGTGCGCAAAAAAGGAAGGACAAAAAAGAGGCAAGAAGAGGTGAATGCTAAAATGAGTAACATAGACTTGTTTTTTGTATCAAATCCAGGCAGAAGCTAGCATCCCGCCCCAGTCAAGTGGTAGCTTTCCATCCAGTTACATCACTGAAGCGGCATTGACCCTACTGCCATATCTTGCTACTCCAGGCGGTCAAAAGAAGACTTCCCCACCACTGCTGCCACAGAAGAATAATTTGGCGCATTCGTCTGTGCCCACCTTTGAACTTGTTGCAGGAACTATTCTCTCCACACATCGAGGACTCTACGATTTTATCCTGCCTCCAGACACCAATTCAAAAAGCTATTTAATAGCAACTTGCTTGTATACTGTACTGTAGGCCTACGGGACCATTCTGCAGAGGAAAAAACAAACACGGAAATAGACTCGTTAATTACTTTGCTGACCACAATGCCTTCAAGATGAGCTTCTAACACGCGAGTACGCTTTTTTTTTTGTTGAGAATTGGAATTTTAATCTGTGCCAAAGTACTAACCTGAAATGAGCCATTTGTCTACATTCAAACAAATATAAAGGTTGTAAAACAGAATATAATGTATTGTAACATGTTGGTGATATTGTTAATATTCAATATACAAATCAAAATATTAAAATTTGCAAAAAAAAACCCCAACTGTGCTCTTAAATTTCTCTGCGTGTGTGCGTCCAAGCGAATGTGTGCGCGTACGTATGTGTGCATGCACTTATGTTGAGGGCAGGGGACAAATGTTTTGCACTGGGGCCCATCACCACAATATATTATCAGATCTAAATATCTCCATGCACCGGAGCAAAGCACGGTGCTTCAAAGGTTCTTTGAGGCACATGGAACCTGCTTCCGGCCTCTTGACCCCACACAAAAGAAAGATCCTACCTCTCGCTTCATCAACGTTCCAGTGTCGCTGCTCGTTCCTGGTACGGTGCACACTTCCAGCCAAATCTCATTAATGACTTAAATCAGCTTTTACTGTAACTTCCCAACAAAGGGCGGTCAGTGTATTGAGTAGCAATGCAAGCTATGCATGTTAAAAATAGATTAAATATTAAACATCAACTTTCCAGCCATTGAAATGGTCCAAATAGCCTCTTTCTTCATTGCTTTACACCAGGGGTGTCAAACTAATTTTTGTCGTGGGCCACTTTTGAGTTACGTCTTCCGTCGGAGGGCCGTTATGACAGTGAAACCATAAAAATGTTTAATCGTACTATCACATTATTTTTTTTCTGGAACATTTATTTGTGCATGCAATACTTTGTTTTTCTTTCTACCCCCCCTTCAATTCTGCTGCTGAAGATTGCAAATTTCCCCAGTGCGGGACAAATAAAGGTTTTCTTATTCTTATTCTTATTATTCTTACTTTTATGGGTAAAAAAATCTTGGGAAAATCTCAGTGTCATTTATTACACATAACAACTTGACATCTTGGTACATTTTTAGCAAGGATCATGCGAGTTGACTCACATGATTTTCTTTCAAGGCCTCACAAAATAATGTTGCGGGCCGGATTTGGCCCCCGGGCCTTGAGCTTGACACATGTGCTTTACGCTGTTATAGAATACTGTTTGGAAGCCAAAGGGATACAAAGGGCCCTCCACGGCCGCCGTCAAGACACAAATACGGCAGACATATTGAACTATATTTACAATTTCATCTGCACCATGGATGAAATAGTGTGATAGTGATTTTGCGAGCGGCATGTAAAACTTGTCACCAGTGCTCATTCATTCAGAATGGAGAGGTCACTCTCATTCATTTAGCCACCTCTTCGAATTAACGGCTCGTTGTCCTCACTCTGCAACATCTGAAGTCCTCCGGCGGCCACAAAAAGCTGAATTTCCTGAGGCTTGATCCACAATTGGTCAGACATGGGGAATGGCGAGCCTCTGCTCTATTGTTGGAGACCTCTCATTCACGTGAATGAGACTGAGCGAGTAGTGTGTATGCTCATGAAAATGTTTTAGCATTAATCATCAAAATTGCATCTATTCGTATTTGTAGAATTGTAAATATGGTTCAGTGTTGTTGCGAAACACTATCACATGTTGATCGTATATACCAGGGGTGGCCAACCTGCGGCTAGCGAGCCACATGCCTCTTTGGCTGGTTCAATGTGGCTGCCGGGCTTTCACATGAAAAGCCTCGAAAACGCCTTGGCGGTGGCGCTGCCATTCAAACAACTGCTGCAGAAGAATTTATTATGTCAGCCTATCATCAAACCTGTTGTTTGATTGACATACAGGGCAACCAGTCAGATGAGAACTGAATTTTGACCTTTAGGTCACCGTTCATGTGCAAATAACGGCGCTTAGTGCTAAGCTAGTCAGCGCATTACCTCTGATTTTAACCCTGGAGAACCCAAGACCCCTTTTCTTCTTTGGAAAATGATGAATTTTACATTAAATGACTGCTATATGTTCACTGAACACCAAAATATGTTTTTTCAAATATTCAATACTTTAATCCTAATTTAGGATTAGGGCCAAATTTGACCCTTAGGGATTTAAGGGTAGCATTTGAGTAGCAGAATTTATAGGAGCCAAATTTGACCCCGTGGGTTCTCCAGGGTTAAGGCTCAATATGTCGATCGCGATCGACGGGGAACCAGCGGACTGGTCCCAGGTCAACTGCGAGGGGTGGGAGGAGGAAATGGGGGGGGGGGGGGGGATTTGTGAGAATGTGTGTTTCGGTTTCATTCGGCTGTTGCACATTTTGGTGTGCGTGCGTGCATATACACACATGTGTGCACTTGCCAGCACCACTCAACACACAACGAGTCAGGGAGGCTAAAACGGGTATCGGGGGAGGAGGGCAGGGGAAGGGAGCTTCTGTAGCAAGCAGGTTGCCAATAATTGAATGTGGGGAATCACTGTCGGTGGATGTGACATACTAACTGCTGTCCTTTTTTTAAAATCCCTTCCCACTCCGGCCATATCGGCCGGTCTGCCAATGCCCCCATGTTGTCGTAAATCCATATTTCAAGTAGGTGTCCTGCTATTGTCCTTTTCTTGATCACAGGCCCTTGTGATGTCTTTATTGCTGGTCTTTTTCGCTGTTGCAAAGCAACTTTCGAAATACATCTGGTTTTTTTTTTTACACATTTTTGCTAGCTTGTGGGCGTTTAATATCAATGAGATATGACGTGTCCGTCATAGAGAGAACAGAGAGAATCTGGTCACTTGTCAAAATACAATTTATTTGGATAAAAAAATAAACAGAAAGTCCTGTAAGTTTTTTTCTAACCCTTTCATGCACCCTGCAGCCTGATAACATGACAAGCTGTCCACTGTAGTAACCGCTGTCCTTGAAAGGGTTATTCTTTCAGTTGTGCAGCCTGCATCAGGCCGGTCCAAAGTGGCCCGCTGCCTGGTACCGGTCCATGAAACTGGCCTCTACTACCTGAAGGGCACAATGCTGTTTCATTGATCAGTGCTTTAACACCAAATTAGCTATATCATGTTGCTTGACCTTACTATGGTCACGAAGCAATACCCAGTACTTGCTAGTTTAACAATGTATCACTATTTGGACTGTTGTCCAATTACCCTTAATCTCAGTTTCCCCATCTCAAAAACCATGAATAAGTGAGATTTCATACTTCTTGAATGCACATCCAGTTCTGTCCCAGAAATCTCCACTGACTTGAAATACTGGACAGCTAGACAGTTGCACCAAATATGTGACGTAATTCCGGATGACAATGCTGCTCTGATTCAGCCTTGCATCAGTGGGGTTAGATGAGCAACAAGGATACGCAGCGAATCAAGAGCATTACAAGAATGAAATAGCAAAGCAAATGCTGTTGAAATTTTTAAAGGCAAGGTCAAGTAGTCTATTGCAAGATTTGCTGTGACGACTTCTCTGTTGAACTTCAGCTGGGGAGGGGGGCGGGGTACAGGGGTCGGCAACCCAAAATGTTGAAAGAGCCATATAGGACAAAAAAAACCCAACAAAAAACAAATATGTCTGGAGCCGCAAAAAAATAAAAGCCTTCTATAAAATTTACAATGAAGGAAACACATGCTGTATGTATGGAGGAGACCGGACTGTCTCAGAATTGTTTGTTATTCATTCCTTTGTTGTGTGTTCACAAAAGCCCCCATAAAATTTATTTTGTAATTTCCTAGCTTGATTTTCTGTTTTGGTGCATTATTTTCGCTTTTCTTAGTGTCTGTGAAGTGATCATCAATTTCCGTTTTTCGGAGGCTGTCTTTGAACGCCTCTCGAGTCGAAGGAGAAGAGAGAAGGCACGGAGTCGGACGTAGACGTGGCTGTGTTTGTCCGGACTGTTAAAAGCATAAATAAAGTGTACGTTTTAAAAAACCAACACCACAGCTCTCCTTTTTCGGAGCTGCAACATGTATCTATATCTATTTGAGCTATATTAGCCTACTATCAAAATCTTTTTCCATTTTCAAACATTTTTTATAAAGCTCCAATGAGCCACTAGATGTCGCTAAAGAGCCGCATGTGGCTCTGGAGCCGCGTGTTGCCAACCCCCCGACATAGTAGGAAGTGAAGAAAACAACAGCTTCATTAACTTTTTAAGGAACAGCGGTCACTACAGTGGACAGCCTATCATGTTATCAGGTAACAGGGTGCCTGAAAGGGTTAAGTGGTCATTCTTTGAAAATCAAAATCTAATTTTATCGAAACTAAGAACAAAACATTACAGATATTGCACAACTCATCAGCCGCAACTTAAGCATATGTCTGCCACACCAGAAAAAATAAAGCTTTTTTTTGGTGTGTGTTACAGATCAAAGTTACTAATTACCTTAACTATGCAGCTCTTCTTGTCATTGATTGGATTTTTTGTTGATTTGCTCTTGATTACATTTAGCGTTGTCATGTCCTCCCTCTGGGTGCCACACTGGACGATTGGTTAGCACATTTGCCTCACAGTGTAGAGGTCATGGGTACGATTCCGGGCAGATTAACGAAACACTCCAAACTGTCCCTTGGTGTGACTGTGTCGTTCTTGTGCTAAGGCTTAACCCAGTGGTTAATTGCTTAGCCACCCAACGCAAACATTTTGTAGGTTAAAATATGAAATGTATCAGGCTATAACAATATGCTGAAGTCTCGTTTATCTGGTGTGGCAGCAATATGCTACCGTAGAAACAAGTAACTTTAAAACACACAATTATTGCTATGCGTGTACACTTTTGTGTGTTCTATTTGTCCATTGTGAAAACGTCACTTCCACAACAGTATAGTGTGGCGCGCACAATTACAACAAATAGTGCATAATATTATGTCGCTGAATCAAGATCAAACAAAATCTTATCGCTACAACTGCCATCATTGGTACTACTGTCTGATTTGACGAAATCAACATGACGTACCGGTAATTTCGCAACGGTCTACAAATGTCTCCGGTCTCACTATCGTTACGTCACGTGTTTTGGTTTTCAACCCATTCTTTAAAAAACATGTTACGACTATGAAGTTGATCGACAGTCGTTCTCGCTAGCGCGAGTATTGTCAGTGTTAATATTATGACAACAGAGCGCCGCGATTTTCCATCCCGGTTGTTTATCGGAGAGCGAAAGAGAACATTATGTAATTGTCGCCGTGACCAGGTCAGTCATCCAGGAGACTGACTGAACTTGTTTACGCTTCCTGGACGTTGCAACTCTTTTCAGGACTTGGAATGTGACTGGCTGGCTTCCGCCCACCTCATCTTCTCATTGGCTGAGAGGCACTAAACAGTGTAATAAATGTGCAAGTTCACAAGTGCTGCTAGAGAATGGAAACGAAAGATTATATTTTGTGAGTTACGTCTACATCGCCGAATTGAATTAATTGGAGCAACGCGTATTTATTTTTGATTAAGGATGACGAGTAGAATACGATTCGTTCGATCCATGGTGAAGGCGGCGGCTGTGGCCAACGTTCCGAAACATGTGGATCATTTCTCCAAATTTTCCCCATCTCCGCTTTCCATGAAGCAGTTCTTGGATTTCGGTAAGTGGATTTTACGTCACATTTTAGTCTCTATAACGAATGAAACGCTTGGCATTTGCTTACGGTTGATTTTGTTTTCATTTGCGCTGCAATTCCCTCGTGATACGAGCCTTATATGTAATCAAACTATGTGTGTGTGTGCGTGTGTGTGTGTAAAAATACATGCAACCTATGTCTTTACTAATTCAAAAACCATCATTATACTTAATCTATCATGGAGCACAGTTAACCACGACATAACGCAAAAGGCTGAATGAATGCCCTCTCCTATTTGTTTTTGTTAGCCTGACACAGCACGTTCACTATGGATAGAAATAAAAAAAATTATTGGGTTAGGGCAGCATGACTGATCTTGATCGATCTGCTATGATGATGACAGCAGAAAAAGAGGCAAACTCTTGTAATGAGTCTCTCTCTCTCTCTCTCTCTCTCTTTCTCTCTCTCTCTTTTTCTCTCTCTCTCTCTTTTTCTCTCTCTCTCTATATATATACAGTATATGTATATCAATTTATTTTCATGTCATTGTCATCGGGACTGGTTTACAGAAACACCTCAACCCTTTAAAAAAAATCAAGGGTACTGAATTTTCCAGGCGGCCCGGTAGTCCAGTGGTTAGCACGTCGGCTTCACAGTGCTGAGGTACCGGGTTCAAATCCAGCTCCGGCCTCCCTGTGTGGAGTTTGCATGTTCTCCCCGGGCCTGCGTGGGTTTTCTCCGGGTGCTCCGGTTTCCTCCCACATTCCAAAAACATGCATGGCAGGCTGATTGTGCACTCTAAATTGTCCCTAGGTATGAGTGTAAGCGTGGATGGTTGTTCGTCTCTGTGTGCCCTGCGATTGGCTGGCAACCAATTCAGGGTGTCCCCCGCCTACTGCCCGAAGACGGCTGGGATAGGCTCCGGCACCCCCCGTGACCCTAGTGAGGTTAAAGCGGTTCGGAAAATGGATGGATGGATGAATTTTCCAGTCAACAACTATGACCACAATGCTATTGTTTGTATGAAATGTTAAATATTTGGATCCAACTTCTTGTCCTCTCCAGGGTCAACCAATGCGTGCGAGCGCACATCATTCATCTTCCTTCGCCAAGAGCTTCCCGTGCGTTTGTCGAACATCATGAAGGAAATCAACTTGTTGCCGGACCAACTGCTGGCCACGCCCTCTGTGCAACTGGTCCAGAGTTGGTGAGAAACAGCTTGATTTTGACTAAGAGTATTTCAGCATTTATCGTAACACTGAGTCAGTCTTGAGTATGGAGAAAAAAGGGGCCAGTAATTTGTTTTTATTTTCACTTGCAAGCTGCCAAATGCTGTTGTCAATTACTGTCCAGATCCATGCATGTGGCTAATGCAACGGACACATTGTTAAACACAAGTACAGTGGACTCACCTGCTGATTCGCAGATTTAAAAAAACCAAACACGTGTATTCAATATTTTTCAAAATATTTCAAAAATCATTTATTTATTAGGGTGTTGCTCCCCCTTCCCCCACCCCCTTCTCCATTACCCCCTATTTTTCTGTGGAAATTTAATGTTTGTCAGCAATTTTATTTTTAAATATTCTTTTGGTTTAAAAAATATATTCCAATGCATTTGAAAGGGTGTCACTTATACAGTACATGGAGTTTTGCTATTCGTGGGCCGGTCCGGTCCGGTCTGGTCCGGTCGCTATGTTTTTATATATACTTTTATATCTACCGATGAACTGTAATTATGACATGTCTGAATGGCTTGATAATGTAATTCTTTTTTAAATCAGACAGCTCACAAAAAGTTGAAATTGTAGCGTAATTTCACACTTGATGGGTAGGTAAACTCATCTATTAGTATAAAATCAGTTGTCCCTAATTTGTGTAACACGCCTCTGTTGAGAATGCCTCATATCTCATCATGGTACTGTATACTAAATACAGCTGTTATAAATAGTAGTCCAAGAGAGATTCCTCCACAGAGCACAGGGGTGGGGAAGCGGCTACAGTGGATGAACTTTGTCCCAGTTCCCGACACCCTTCCCCGCCTTTCTCCGTCTTGTTTTTCCTCTTCGTGTTTTCACGTTGTTGGAGCTGAAGGGAACATCACGTTCAGAATAACGTCATTCCCATATGCAGAAAAAGTGACATGTGGGGGTTTGATATGGGCGTGGCGTAGTTTCATGTTGCTATTATTTTCTTGTGATGACGCGTGGTGGGGATATTTTCCTCTCAGCTCCATTCTGCACAGGTCTATTTATGTTATTCAACTCGCCGGATGAAATGTACCGTTCACACTGACGCAACAAGGAGGATATGGGTGTCTTAAGTGATTGTTTGTCAGACCTCCAGTATGCTTGTACTCTCCTTTAGGTATATCCAAAGCCTCATGGAGATTTTGGATTTTCTGGACAAGAGCCCGAATGACCAGAAAACTCTCGAGACGTAAGGACAGCATTGTTTAAGAATGAAATAACAGAGCAGCTTAGTGCAGAAGTTTACAGGATACCCGGTGCTGTTTTTCTTGCTCTCATCTTAGGTTTGTAGAAGTATTGGAAGCAATCAGGAACAGGCACAATGAGGTGGTCCCCACCATGGCTCAGGGAGTCATCGAGTACAAGGAGGCTTACGGTCGCCAGGACGCTGTCACTGATCACAACATGCAGTACTTCCTGGACCGCTTCTACACCAGCCGAATTTCTATCCGCATGCTCATCAACCAACACAGTGAGTGGCGGCCTCACATCCATCCATCCATCCATTTTCCGAACCGCTTGATCCTCACGAGGGTCGCGGGGGGTGCTGGAGCCTATCCCAGCTGTCTTCGGGCAGTAGGCGGGGGACACCCTGAATCAGTTGCCAGCCAATCGCAGGGCACACAGAGACGAACAACCATCCACGCCCACACTCACACCTAGGGACAATTTAGAGGGCGGCCTCACATACACTGTGAAAATACCGACACTCGACACCAAGTACCGTATTTTCTGCACTATAAGGCGCTTCGGATTATAAGGCCCACCTTCAATGTTTTAAAACTGTTTTCATATATAGGGTGCACAGAATAGAAGCTACAATACTGGCTGCGGTTGCGCTATGCATCCACTAGATGGTGCTATGCTAAAGAGAATACTATACAATACAGCTTTATTTACATAGAGCCTTCACAACCGCTGCCTGTAACAATGAGAACTGGTCGCAAACACAGACATGAAACACATAAATACCAAATGGCATTACAAAACAATGAATGAAAAACAAAAGTTATGAAGATAATTGATTCAACAAATAGGCACACAAACGTCATGGGCTCACTTTTTGAGAAAATTGAATGCTTTTAGGTGCGCCTGATAGTGCGAAAAATACGGTACATACACACTCGGAACTGTATGTAGTATCTTATGGCCACATCATTTCGAACCAAACATTCATGAGATGAGGTCTATATTCATCTCATAAACCGATAACCCGATGAAACTAATTAGTATTCCTTTTCTGTCTACAGCGCTTGTCTTCAGTGGAAGCACAAACCCCACTCACCCCGACACCATTGGTTGCATCGACTCTATGTGCGACGTGCCTGAGGTTGTCCGAGGTCAGTCCTAGTCTGCCCGCTGTCAGCTTCTAACCTTTAACGTAGCTCGTACCGCAACTCTAAATTCACTTTTTTTCCCCTAGATGCTTATGAGAGCGCAAAGTTGATGTGTGAACAATATTACCTGGGAGCACCTGAGCTGGAGTTAAGACAGATGAATGGTGAGAAACACAGACATCCCTATTGGTTGGTTGCTTTATGTGAATCTAAATCCTTGACTTCCTTTTCTTCCCCTTAGCCAACTGTATCAGGCAGCCCATCCAGATCTCTTACATCCCATCTCACCTGTACCACATGCTCTTTGAGCTCTTTAAGGTAATGACGATCAAAGCGGCAATGACTTCCGTTCACATCCGTTAGAAGTTGAAAAGAACGGAGATGGAACCCCAAATACTATACAGACAACATTCAGAAGACTCTCACAATTAGTTCTGACTCTTGAAAGAGTGTTGAAGCTCTGTTTGGTGCCTTGACCGCCACAAGGAGACATTGACTGTAGTCAGGAAGCAGGCTAGCATGTCTCTAAGAACTATTAGCAATTTGTTTAGTCTGTATCAGATAAAAGGCACACTTCAGTTGCAGACTGAGCTAATGAGAGCCCATAATTGAATTAAAAAAAATAATTATACCAAAGATTGAGCAAACGAGCGGATGTGTGTTCTCGCTGCAGAATGCCATGAGGGCAACCATTGAGAACCACGAGGCCAGCAGGATCCTCCCTCCCATCGAGGTCCTGGTTTCAGTCGGTGGAGAGGACTTGTCAATAAAGGTGACCAGCATTTTACCAATGCCCATGAACCGAGAAAATGTCTTTGTGTAGATTTAAATTTGCGAATGTATGTGGAATCCACGCTAGCGTATTGTCATTCACAAAAGAAACATTGAGGAATATGATAAATGTACAGGATAGAAATGGATGAAGAGAATGCTAGTGATGAGGGTGCATTCACAGTACAGTGGTACCTCTACTTATGAAATTAATTGGTTCTAGAAGAAAGTTCTGAACTAGAAAATTTTGTAAGTAGAGTTGCGTTTTCCATGTAAATTCCCTAATCCGTTCCAAGCCCCCCAAAATTCAGACATAAATGTTTTTTAAAGCATAAACATGCATCAAAATATGTAACAAATACATGTCACAATTAGATTATTGCACAATAAATGAGAGTTGTGCACAATGTAAAAAACAAAGAATATAGTAAAGGGTAAAACATGATGGGTTAGGGTTATTTGCTATTTGGCCTCTTTACTCCCATGTTCTCTCTCAGAAGTGGTTTTTGCCTGGCGTTTTGTATAGAACTGATCCAAGGACGTTTGATTGTGTCAGCTTTTAACAATCCTTTGAAAATGTCCAAGGCAAATAACATCATAGTGAGTGATCGCCCGACTGGTGAACACTTTTTCTGGGAGATTCACATTCACGGAACGCCTCATGGCTCGAGGAACGCTGCATCGACACCTATCTATTTATCTATCTAGCTACAGACATAGACAGTAGCAGTCCCTCTTAGCCAATGGGACGCCAAGAAGATGCTGGGTAATAGCCAATGGCAGAGCAGCTATGAGTATGTTGCGTTCAGGAAACTCGGAGCGGCGAGTAGCACACCGTCCTGTATTTTTTACCTTTCGTATCTTGAAATTTCTTTCGTAACAAAAGGCAATATTTTCCTGTTGAGGCGTTTTGTAACTTGAACATTTCGTATGAAGAGATGCTCGTAAGTAGAGGTACCACTGTACTGTATACGGTAGCTGGGTATCCTTTTTCATAGTGCTACTCAAACAATTTAAAATGTGTTCTGGATTCAGTCTAAATATTTTTTAAAATGTTCTGTATTAGTCGTGCTGAAGTTTTTCATGAACAACAGCCTTGACACCATTAACATTTTGGGGAAATATTCACACTTCAGATCGAGACAATGTGAACGTGTCAGGTAGAAAGGAGCTAGAAATCAAACTTTTGTGTTTCCGCTTTCACCCACTGACCCCTTAATGTTGTTGCATAAATCCTCAAAAAAAAAAATCCAAATCCATTTAAACCTCCCACCCCAATTTCCATATTTAGATGGGATTAGCCTCTTTGGTATTACAACCCGTTTGCATAATAAGTGAAACGGCAGTATATTTATGTATGTAGCCATTGTTTTTGTTCAACTCGAAAACTTTAGACCAAGTCCCTCTAATCTCTTTCTCCCAACAGATGAGTGACAGAGGTGGTGGAGTTCCTTTTAGGAAGACCGAGCGTCTATTCAGCTACATGTACTCCACGGCTCCCAGACCAGATATAGGGGAGAAACATAGAGCCCCTCTGGTGAGCATTTTCAACACACACAGAAAAAAAGCACAACTCATTGTAAGAAAAGATGCTAACATATGTGTATTATGTGTATTTATAGGCTGGTTTTGGCTATGGACTGCCCATTTCTCGTCTCTACGCTCGCTACTTTCAAGGAGACCTCCAGCTTTATTCCATGGAGGGTTATGGCACTGATGCAGTTATCCACTTGAAGGTAACATACACAAAAAAACAAGATCACACTATGGTGTGATCTGATTTGATTGAGGGCGGCCCGGTAGTCCAGTGGTTAGCACGTCGGCTTCACAGTGCTGAGGTACCGGGTTCAAATCCAGCTCCGGCCTCCCTGTGTGGAGTTTGCATGTTCTCCCCGGGCCCGCGTGGGTTTTCTCCGGGTGCTCCGGTTTCCTCCCACGTTCCAAAAACATGCATGGCAGGCTGATTGTGCACTCTAAAGTGTCCCTAGGTATGAGTGTGAGCGTGGATGGTTGTTCGTCTCTGTGTGCCCTGCGATTGGCTGGCAACCAATTCAGGGTGTCCCCCGCCTACTGCCCGAGGACAGCTGGGATAGGCTCCGGCACCCCCCGCGACCCTAGTGAGGATAAAGCGGTTCGGAAAATGGATGGATGGATGGATGATTTGATTGAATTCACCGTTTCGGTCTTGAGATGTTTTCCAGTTCGTCCCCGCTAACTTTGTAACGTTACGGCATCTCTTTTTCTTATATATTTGTTCAATGTGTATCCTCTGACTGGAAAAGACACACGATAGTGGCAAAAACATCCAACGTTTTTCTTGTAGGGATCCTGTTTGGAGTACAAACTAGAGCAGGGGTGCCAAACTCATTTTTGTCGTGGGCCACATTGTCGTTACGGTTTCCCCTCGGAGTGCCGTCATGACTGTGAATTTTGTGAAACCATATAAATGTTTAACCACCTCCACATATTACATGTACATGCACAGCAAACAACATATTGATGGATAACTTGTTTTGAAATCAGAAGTCAATAATGGCTTGTTTAAATATTGTGGTTATGGATTAGATATGACAATTTTGGTTCAGACTTTAGCAAGCATCATGGAAGTTGACATACTTGATTTGCTTTCACAGGCTACATAAAATGATGTGGCAGGCCAGATCTGGCCCCTGGGCCTTGACTTTGACACCTGTCGTCTTGAGAATTCTCGACAATGAATTTAGAACGTTGCATTTTGGGAATAATTTAGGAAAAGTAATTGGTCGCTTGCTACAACACAATAGAAGTTTGCCTTTCACATCCTTGCGTCTTTTCCATCAAGTGGTCATTATTAAAACTTCTACTATGTTTCAGGTGATTGAAAAATCACTTTCGGAATGTTTGCCACTTTGCATAGCGGATGCCCCGATAATTGTTTAGAATGTAAACAAATCGAGAGTGTCGGTCACGGTTAAGTCATCCATTCCAATTTAAGCCTTTCAGGGACAGCGGTTACGACACCATGTTATCAGGTTATCAACAGGTTATCAACAGAATCTAGTTTTTATGTCCATGCCTTTATTGGAGGGAAAACATTTTCTGCGAGTTTGTCTTGATTTTGTGTCAATATGTGAGGCAGTTACTTCTCCTATACGTGTTTATTTCAGTTCCTTCATTGCAGTGCTTTTTTTTTCTGTCTCTCCAGGCATTGTCGACAGACTCGGTTGAGAGGTTGCCCGTTTTTAACAAAACTGCCCTGCGTCACTACAAGCTGAATTTGGAAGCAGACGATTGGTGTGTTCCCGCTAAGGAGCCTCTGGATCTCACAGCTTTTCGAACGGCCAAGTGATTCAGCCAAGAAAAGACACAAAACATACTATTTTATACTATGCTTGACCACAAAAATACCCTTGAAAGGACAGGACATTGATGCACCAGGGGCTGAGGGAATCAAAAGAGAAGATGGCCAATTTTTTTTTTCTTTTTCATTCTGATGACCTGGCACCGTCGGTTGCTCAGGATGCACAATTTGTCAATTTGTGTTGTCTTTTCGCATGTCCTAGAGGTAGAACATCCATCCAGTGAGTCAGTTGTAAAAAGTGAGAGAAGCGCTCGGAACGTTGAAAAACACATCGAGAAATTAAATCCGGAACGATTCGTTTGAAATGATCGAACAGCTTCAGCTGGACACTGAGCCTTTATTTGCTGATATTGTTACAGCGGTGTGAATAGTTGAAAATCCTCAATTCTGTTATACAGTATGTTGAGATTTGAGTCATTGTGAGTGATATGAATGAGGTTTTGTGCTTGGTTTCATTCCCTCATTTCAATTCAAAGTGCCTTTGCTATGTTGTATATTTGAACATTTGGAAGAAATTGCAGATATTTTTGTAAAAATAAATAAAAATATAAAAAAACTAAACTAAACTAATTCAATAAATGTGTTGTGCTCATTATGTGTTCTTCATCGATATAGCGTCCGATGAAGAGGTGACGGCAGACCGTGGAGTGCGTACGTGTTTGGCCTATGAGCTGTGTAGGAAGGAGAAAAGCAATAAACCTTGCTCGCAAACAAACTTATCACAAAGTTATATAACAAAAAGTTGAGTACATTACTCGTTATACAGTAATGACCTCAAGTAGACTTTGACTTTGCGGCTGTCTGCCATGATGCAGAAAGTGAATTATTTAGCAATCTTTGAAGAACTTGCGTTTCATAACAGCTGTGTGCTTTTGTAACCCTGATGAAGTTTTGTTCGAGCAATGTTGTACTGTAACCGATAAACAGGACATATTTAATACACATACGGTGTGTAATACGGCATGGTCCATTCCATTGAATCTTTGGCATTTGCTTGTGAGATTATGTAAATTTCTGTTTGTTTGTTTTTTTCAACTCTAAACCTGACACATGGAACTACTACAAATGTGTTGTGGCCCATCTCAGCTAACTTTATTTTCTAAGTCATAGTTTTATTGTACTGAAACACCTCACTGGACTAACAGGACTGAAAGAAACAGGAGTGAGGTCTTGACATAGAATTAGCAAATATGTGACGTATAGCGCAAGCACGGTGGATGACTGGTTAGCACTTCTGCCTCACAGTTCAGAGGTCATGTATTTAAATCCAGGCTTTGGCGTTCCTAGATTGAGTTTCCATGTTCTCCCCATGCTTTTGTGGTTTTTCTCCTGGTACTTAGCTTTCCAGAAATGGAAGGTGTACTTTGTGTGTGACTGGTTGTATGACTATGTTTGTTTATACTATATGCAGCCAGCGACTGCCCTGTGATAAATCCAAAGGCAGCTGGGATAGATTCCAGGACACCCAGAATAGAAAATGGATGGATGAAATATAGCCACATTGTATTGGTGAATGTAGCATGGTTGACACTTAAAATGTATTTCCAAAATAAACAAAATTACCCTTTTAAATAATTTAGGCAACATGACTGTGTCAAGGTTTTAACCCCTCGGTCATGTTTGAAAAAAATCTTAAAATACACAGGAAAATAAATTTGCGATTTATTTATCTAGTTAGCTAGCTAGCTAGCGAGTATTTTATTCAGTTTTTCTTTTCTTTCTTTTCTTTTTTTAGTAGCTATATTCACCAATTCATGTTGTCATGCCTAAAACTGGAGGGGGGGGGGGGGGGGGAGTATGCCCACCAGAGGGTGTTTTAAGAGAGACGTGCTGGTGGTCCAGTGTAAAGTGAAATAAAAGCACAAGGCACAAATGGAAAATATTGCAATACGCTTTAATCCACTCCCGCTCCCTGATTTTCTTTTTAAAGGTGATATGCTTTCTTCTTGCCACCCCACGAAGGGTTTTACTTTATTCTGTTTGTTTGCCCTTTTGTTTTATCTGCAAAGGGTAAATAGACATTCATAGTCAATTTCCAGATGTATCAAACTGATACTTATTTTTTTTAAAGATTCGTTCACAAAGTAACTAATACAGTCTTGTTCTATACATGTTTCAGAAATATAAGAGAAATAATAAACATTCCATTTACATATATCTCATATTGATTCACTCGATATGAAATATTTGATATCAATTCTTTTGATTTACTGTATCTAAGTTTGTCACACTCAGGGATTTGACATTTCAGCAGAAACACAGAAGTCATTGATTGAGGAAAAGACCCTCATCTTGCATTCCCTCTCATGCTTCTTTATCCTGGTGTCAGTATAGCTGACAACTCATCTATTTCTACTGCATTAGAATTTTCAAACTTTAGGAAGACAAAACGATACCATCTACCACGTCACAAAAAGAGTTTGAAATAACAAAGCTACAGTGGAAGAGAGTTTTATTATGCAAAACATTAGCGTGAGAATGTAAAAAAATGTTGGGCAAAACAATGTAGGACTGTACTTTATTTATAATTGGAATACTGTAGATAAACTACTGTACATTGCAATATAATGTTATTTTTTTCTTGCCTTCTGGGTTACACTATACACAATTTCCTCATAATTACTTCAAGTCAAGAAAAACAAAAAAGAATCAATCATCTTAAACATACATGGGTTCTATTACACTGTCATACTTTTTGTCCAATATCTTCCTGAATTATGATCTCTTGTATTATTGTGAACAGCGACAACAAACGACAACAGTCAATTGGAACACGGACCTCCGCCAAGGCCAAACAATGAGCACCAAATTGTACACCCTCATATATAGTCACTTCCTGCAGAATTTTTTTCATGTTGGTTTGTTTTTTTGCATCACTCTTTGATAAATTTCGGAAAATGTTGGCATACTGGAATGTTCACAAAAGTGTGTGAGTGCGTGGATTGGAAATTGGCTAGGAAGTCATCACAAGACCTCTCCGGCAGAGGGAGGAAAATCTGCGTTGAATATGTCAAAACACATTTGAATATGAACGGTTGTCTGTCTCTATATTTCTTGGAATTGACTGGTGAAAAATTCAGGATGTAGACTGCCACTTTGACCACAGTCAGCTGGGAATATTTGAACAAAGCACTTTTGAAAACAAGTCATTAAACAAATAGCTGATTTGATGCATAAATCGCGGCAGTTGAAAATCACATATACGGTACCTGGGGGGAGAAATGATCAATACTGTTAGACACAATCTCACATTTTGATTAGATTTCAATAAACAACACTATCCCATATGTGCATTTCACCTCAGCATATCATAGTACCGTATAGAAACGGACTTTTCTTGTCTTGCCACAATGTGAGGAAAAATAACAAAAACAAAGAACTGACTCCATCCTGAGATGAAGACATGAAACAAAATGACAGTAAAATGAAAAGTACAGAAAAAAATAGTGGTGTTGACAGTCGAAACACATGACACAAGATAAAATTGTAACATTTGACCCAATGAGAATAATCCTGCAAATGATTCGATGTCATCCAATCTCTTGTCTCTTTTCGTGGGAGCCTTTGAATTGTTTTGCATAAATAATCTTGCCAAAAGTTCAAGCGGAATCAACAAAACAAATGTGCAAAATCACAAAAAACAAAACGCCGTGGAAATACATTTCCAAATACAGTATGCGGCTGTACAACATACAAGGTATGGAAGTTACCATGACGTATGTCATGATAATTTTAGCGAAAGGAGAGACCGAAGTAGGCTGACAGCCAAACTCGCTAACTTAGACAAGAAAAAAAAAACAATCACAGTTGCACATAGGTTGTTTTTTTAACGGTAGCAAAAATATAATTTCTATCTCATTTGCAAAAGTAACTTGCCATTCATTCATTGGTGTCTGTACTATTATGCATAGGGCTACTCAGAATGGCTCGCAGAGGTCATGCAAAAATATCCATGCGTGTATACCATGTTAAAGAAATATTCCTTTGACACTGTGTCATCAGAAACGTTCTTGAAACCCCCGGCTTGAATAAAGGACGTACCTTATTGGCTTTAGTTTCTCAACACATTTCCCCTGAGGTGTCGAGCATTTTTTTCCCCCCCATCACATATTGTCAGGAATTTATTACCAGGGATGTTGTGTTGCACTGATGATCTGGGTCTTCCTTCAAACATAAAGTACCGTATTTTCCGCACTATAAGGCGCACCTAAAAGCATTCGATTTTCTCAAAAGCTGACAGTGCGCGTTATAATCCGATGCGTCTTATATTTGGTGGTACAGTCTCTTGATATTCCCCATTGTGTTTTTTCGCTGTTGGTGTTCCTATGCCATCTAGTGGTGATTATTAGCAGGAACCAATTGTAACCAACAGGGTTTCTGCCCGACACTAATCGACATGTGCATTCGCCAACACACACTCCAACAGACAACTACTTTGTGAGCTCTGCGCAGCCATAATGAAACGGAGATAATACAAAAAGCAGAGTTAACTACTGACTAAACGAAGGAAGAAGGAGACAAGCAAGACTTCTAAGGATATTTAGCCTCTTTTGTGGACGTGAGCCCACGAGGTCTGTGTGCCTTTTTGTTGAATCAGTTGTCTTCATAATTCATTTATTGTTTTGTAATGCCATTTATATTTATGTTTCATGTCCATGTTTGTGACTAGTTCTCATGGGTTGCCAAGGAAACCCCCCCTGTATTTTTATGAACTTTGTGTCGTGCTTCATGCTATATCCTGAGGGAGCTCCATATGGACCAATATTCTGATTTCTTGCATGTAGTATTTTAAATGTTCTGTAAAATGCTTTGTTACAGCTGCAGAGATTGAGAAAGCTCTATCTAAATAAATCTGTATTGTATTGTGTATTCTTTTAGCGTAGTGCCATCTAGTGGATGCATAACGCAACCGCAGCCGCTATTGTAGCTTCTATATGCCTTGTAATGGGTGTGCCATATATATCAAAACAGTTTTAGGATAGGCCATTCATTGAGGGTGCGCCTTATACTCCGAAGCACCCTTTAGTGCAGAAAATATGGTAGCTTTGATGACGATGGTGTCCCTTTGCATCGCCACCGAGTACAAATACAATTTTGCCTTTTTTAAAACTTTAGACCATTCCATGTCTTGGGTATGTTTTTTTCAGTATTGTATTCTATTTCACTCATGCCATGCAGATCAGCTAAAAAGGCGCAGTAGCAAAGCTGAGACACAATTTTCGAGAAAAAGAGGGAGACAGAGGGTAGTTTAGCGAGACAACACCCATTTCATTTTCTTTAGCAGATGTCTATTTTTTTTTGGGGGATTCTCTTATTCATTCGGACGGTACATGTCTTTGGGTCGATTTGATCACAAGGTATCTTCGTGTATAGTATGAAAAGAGTCCATAAAATGTGATACATTTCAAGACCCTGGTTGTCATCCGAAGAGTTGCGACGATGTCAAATCACAGGATCATGTTCCAGCTGTGGCTGATGTTTCTGATATGTGAGTCGAGATCCTCCTGAAAGGCTAAACAGAGAAGCCCAGGGCCTGCCACCATCACTTTGGCCTTGCATAGTACTCTGAATGCTAAAGTGGACATACTGCTTTGAATACGGCATCGCCCAATAGACGGCAACTCTTGTTTACATCGTCCAAGGCCTTGGCAAAGTTGGTCGAAAAGCAACTGCCTTGACTCTCGGGCAAATAAATAGGAACAGGAAGTCAAATTCAATTCGTTCAATGCATACTAAAGTCACGTGGAGGAAAGTCCGTGTGTCAATCTGCCACCATTTCTGCATCTTCCACTCGCTGCTTATCCAACTCTTATGAATTACTTCTCTGGCAGACATTGTTTAGAAACGCAGCACTAAGAAAGAGACAGAATAAAATTGAAAGTTAAACATTTGGAGAGGACAAAAAAATAAGACAGATGTTAGTGAAACCAATCTGATCCCCCCCTCCATTGATTTTATCATCATGTGGAAATTGCAGCAAAACGATTTTTCAATATAATATCTTGAAAAGACCTATTATGTTGTTGCAATACAGTACACCAGAGGGAACTGCAGCGCCAGGTTGGAAAAATAGATGATGTAATTTCTAAGATATGCACAGAATGTAGTTGTGAAATTTTAAGAACAATTGCACATCTTTACCATGATTACAATTGTAGAATAACACTAATGCCGTGCGTTTAATGAGCGGTTAGAATCAGCTACACACTTGTAGAGTTTGAAGGGCAACACATGTGAATTGTGCAATTCACATACAGTAGTTTCTATGGAGCAGTTTATGTCTGTATGTACAGTCAAAACTTGGTTTTCGAATGTCTCTGTTCTCGACCGAATCGGTTTTGGACCAAAATGTTCGAGTTTTTTATGCCTCGGATGACAACCGAAATTCGGTTCTCAAACAAACTGAGCGCACTTGAAAGCACCACTTGACTCCTCTCGCCTTCCTTACACGAGGAAGTGACGCTTTCTCGTGTAGCGTTCCATTACTGAGCAGACGTGTTCAATAAAGATTTTTTTTTTTAAAAAGAGCGTGGTTTCGGTTTTCGAACAAATCGGTTTTCGAACAGCCTTTTGGAACGGATTATGGTCGAAAACCGAGGTATGACTGTACCGTTATGTACTTTTATCTTTACTGTTATGCAAGTGGTGTATTTAGTGGGCCACCACTATTGCTATGTCAACGGGTTCTAACAACAAAAATTAAGTCGGAATAAGATGAGTCCAGAACTTCCGACATTCTCAAGTGTTTTTTTATTTTAATCAATGTATTTTTCATTTTTACGTTGGCTAAGTTACACAATTACTTTGTCCATTGTGCAAAGTATAATGCTATTAAGTTTTAACACTACAGTGGTACCTCTACATACGAACGTCTGTTCATATGACATTTTCAAGTTACAAAACTCCTCAACAGGAAAATATTGCCTCTTGTTACGAAAAAAAATTCAAAATACGAAAGGTAAAAATACCGTATGGGCTGATACGCGCAGCTCTGATATTCCTGAATGGAACCTACTCATAGCTGATCTGCCATTGGCTATTACCGAGCATTATCCTGGCATCTCATTGGCTAAGAAGGCCTTCTACCGTATGTGGCTTTGTGTGTAGACAGATTGATATGTGCTTATGCAGCGTCCTCGTCATTCGCCAATTTGTCAATTTTTATGCTTGATAAAACATTGATGTCTCAATTATGGGTGGGGGGTGGGGCTTGGAACTGATTTGGGCATTTACATGGAAAACGCATCTCTACTTACAAAATTTTCTAGTTAAGAAATTTTTTCCAGAACCAATTAATTTCGTAAGTAGAGGTACTACTGTACTGTAATCCGTTAAATTTAGCCTTTTGGTGCACAACTTTTGTTTTATTGTTGTATAAAGTTCTTCTTAATTGATAACAGTTATTATTGTTTGGATTTTTGTTGTTTAGATTCCATTTTCATCGGGCCGCCTTGAAATAAGTGGATTCACTTATCAACGATTATGTTACAGTATTCATTGTCTTTGGACTTAACAGCGCCTGGGTTAGCCACATTAGCTTACAGTTTTGGATCGTTTGACGGAAATTCTTCAACTCGGACGCAGAAAAATTGTAAATATAACAACCACAGCAAATCAGCAAATAATCGCTAGCACTATAATCCAGTGATTTGGGGTTCAGAGCTATGTTTGGGGACTAACACCCCCCCCACGTTTTAGTTAAAATGGTATAACCCAAGAGGCAAGGTGCGGCTTGCCACTGTTGTTGCCAGTTGTTATTCATGCTACTAAAGCATCAGCCGAACCCCATCACGTCTTGTGTCATTATTGAAACAAACAAGCTACGCCTCCTCTGGGGTTTTTACAAGTGCTAAACCGGCAAGACCCAACGTCCTACAAAGCAGTTGAATCGTTTAGCGGCACACGCCGATGGAGGAGTGGAGGCCGCATGAACGTAAACATAAGGGGAGTTGGGGAAAACTAGCTTGGTAGCATATCAAGAGCAACTGATAGTCACGAACACCACCATGACCAACAGATTTAAGTTGCATGCTTTAGAAGCAGAAATCCACTTCAACATTTTTAAAAACATTACAAGCACAACAGACACCAGTAATAAGCTAATACACAGACACAAATCATAGTTGGCTTACTTGGAAAGGTGACTTTGCTTCCGCCTTCGTTTCCTCCCCATCGTGACCACTCATTTTGACAGCCTTCATCGGCTTCTTGTCATGCTGCTCAGTCGACAGAACACATCTCATCAAATACCCCCCAAAACAAAACTTGGTTCCCATTCAAGGTCTCTGATCTTTCCTCTGTGTTGCTCCTCTCTCAAATGGTACCAACGCGGAAAAATTTTACTTCATTTGTTGCTGCCAGATGCTTCATTGTGAAGAAAATGGATTGATTATATGTGGGGGTCGTAAAATCTCATCAAAGGTGAATTACAGTGGATCTAAAAAATCTACACACCACTGTTCAAACGCTAGGTTTTTGTGATGTTAAAAAAAAAACGAGGGGAAAATCAATCATTTCAGACAACCACCACCATGAATGTGACCAATAACCTGCACAACTCATTTGAAAATAAAAGGAAAAAGGTGTGTCCAGAATTAACCAATCATATTCAAACTGATGTTAAATTGGACCTACGATTGGCTGGCAACCAGTTCAGGGTGTACCCCGCCTACTCCCCAAAGACAGCTGGGATAGTCTCCAGCATGCCTCGAGACCCTCGAGAGGAAAAAGCGAATTAGAAAATGGATGTTAAGTAGGACTAAGCACATCAAAATTTCAGATTTTCAAGTAGTCTTTTAACATTGACTGATAATTTTTTATGAGTCCAAAAGAATATGTACAGGTTACCGTTCAAAGTAATGGTGGATATCTTTTTAAAATGATTTATCTTGTTTTTTGTTTTTAGATTTTTTATATCCACTGTAAATTAATGAAAGAAGTGTTTAGGAGAAGGAGAAACACAGTCAGACCAACTACAAGGTTTACAAAAAGGGATGTGGCGTTCACTGATACACAAAACAAGAGGAAAACAAAACCCTTTTAAATCATTTTTTTCACATTCGCTGTTTTTTCTTTATAGCACATGATAACAATAAGAGGGTCCAAGGAGATACCTGAGTTGTATATTGATTTTTAAAAAAGGGAGGAAACACTTACAACGTGCATGTGTCTATGTTTTGTCAAGGAATTAATAGAAAAAAACAAAGCAAATAAACAAACATAAAAACACAATATAGCAACACCAAAATAATTTATAACCTAAAAACTTCACACATGACACACCCCTATTAGTGTAAAATAATTTATTTTGCCTGATGTAGATTATTTAGGTTTAATTGATGAAGGTTTAACACGTTTCCCAGATATTGTAATGCAATAAAACAATTAAAGAATGATTATTCCAAGTATGGTGGTTATTTTGACTAGGGATTGATCTTTCAATGAATATTAAATAACAAAAAGCTGGTTAGGATGTTTATGGACTACTTTGTCAGGTCCACCAAATGTCCATCAAAAGGAAGGAATCTACTTGAGGGAGGCTTTTGTGAGAGCAAAATCTTGGATATGGTTTGAACTTGATAATGATATAAATTGATCTGGACGGTTGATTGAACATTTCAACTAGATTTGGAATGAAATGTGCGTAGCCACCCACATCAGCAATTTATATTCGCATGCCATTTTGTTCTCGATTCAGATCAATACGTAGGCGCAGCAGTTAGAACAACTAATGTGTACTTTGCGATTTGCTCATTTTCAACTCAGGTCTCATGGGTTGGTTTGTCTAAACTCTAAAGAATTTGATACACAGTTATTGGCGTAGGATAGGGACCGAATAGCAAAAATCCATGCGCAATTGACACCCCATGAAAAGGGTTTGTAATTGTGTGTAGATGCCACAAGATGGCGTTGAATCACTACATATTCCCATAAATTAAGGATGCACAAATCCGGTCCTGGAGAGTCTCCATCCAGCCTGTTTTAGATGTGTCCCTCTTCCAACCCACCCGATTCAAATACCCGATTCAGCCTTCTCAGAGCTTGCTGATGAGCTCATCATTTGAAGGGAGACGTGCATTGCCGATGTCAGACTACACAAACGTAGCCTGATTTTGAGATGACAGACGTGTCGCTGATTTTGAGTTGTCTTGACGTGTGGTAGCCTGTGTAATGTGACGTCCTCAATGATTGGTCGTGGGACGCTACATGACGACGACGACGACGAAAGTCTGGCATGCCAGAATTCTTGTTCGTCTTGCCGCATAGTGTGACATGTTCTATGTCGTCCTTCAATGGGTTAGTTATTTGGCTTTGAACAAAAGGGGAAATATTGGACAGTATACATCGCATTTCAGCTTATGCTAACTGCAAAGCTAGTAGCTGATTAGCAAACGTGGTGTCATATAATAAATTCATGACCGCAAGTTCTTTTTGGAAAATTGACAGTCCCATTCTCTTTTTTAAACTTTTTCTTTTTTTTTTTGCCTCATCTTACCATAGGAAGAAAAGAAAAAAACACGCACATAATGCCTCAGTAGACCTTGGCAGCTGCTTGTCCCGCCTCCTCGACAGACCAGCACCGATGGACTGAATATTGACGGAAGCTCACAATAACTGGGCAGGATCTGGTTGGCGACGGACTTGTAGTGTAACATCTCGCCCGGTCCAAGACACAGAACAATATTCACCTCGTAGTCTAACGGCGCAAACAACAAAAAAGTTGTACTGTTTGACAAGGTCATAAAACAGGCTGGATAAGAGTTCTCAAGGATCAGACTTGGCCACCCTCTAGTCAAAATGAAACTCTTCAAATCACATAAACATACTTTGACACAAGATACCACCAGATAGCGCCAAAATAATACTTATTGCCCTGGCGGAAACACTATACAGTGAATAGGGGAGTTTTGAGCAAATATGAAAAGATAGGTGTGTAGCGACGCGAGCAACGCACACACGTTCAACCAATCAGCGCTGACGCAAAGGACATTACAGATCAAAGAGCTTTGATCTCTTTCAACAGCTCAAATAGCCTAGCCACGACAACAGCTAAGCTAGTTAGTTAGTTGAGACGACACCACGCTCGAGGTCGGACGGACACGCTCTCTTTCAATCTGTATGTTTCTCTTTTCCTTTTCTATCCAAATACTGTATATATTTTTCTACAAACAACAGCTGTCCTGTCCACGTCTTCTTTTTTCATCCACCGGGGTTTAGCCAATGTTGTTATAAAGAGACCAAAATCTCTTAAGGTGAAAACAAATCAACAAAAAATAAAAGAACATTTGTGAATACTATACCGGGGTTCACAGTACAGGATAAATCATACTTTTTTTCATCCCATAAGGGACAACAAATAAAGCTACTTGAATTGAGTTACAACAGTTAAAACAGAGACAGAATTAAGATAATGTTTATGATTATAATGCTTCATGTTTCATGTTTACTTCTCTGACTTGTATATTTTCCCGTTGCTAAATAATGTCTCACTCTTCAAGGCTCTCATGCGTCTTTTTGCTATTTTAATCTGTCACTGGCTTCACATCAGCAGTAGGAATGTTTACAAAATGTGAAGCACAGCAAAGCAAACTGTAATGGCTTGTGGCAACGGTGGTTGTAGGAAAGCTAATTACAGCTAACTAATGGCACCCATCCTCCTTCTCCTCTTTTCCATTCCTGGAAAGCATCTGTGCTGGCATCTCAAAACAACAATAATTAGCTAAAGAAAAAGGCATATTTTTCCTAAACATGATGGTTGGTCTCCAAATTGTTTGACATTTATGGACTTTTAGTTTGAAAATTCCACTTGAAGTCAATAAATTTGTTGCTCAGTTTTTTACGGTATACTACTTTTAAATAAATCACGACAACCTTGAGTGTACTGCATTTCTATCTCACTTTAAAAATGAGATTTTTTTTATGACTCTACTGGTAAAAAAATAATTAAATGAATTCAACCGTGTGTATCTGTATTTTACTGTACTGTAAAGATAATATTATTATTATTATGTGGTTGGTCATACTCAAATACAGTTAATACCCCCCCCCCCCAAATAAATAAATAAATAAATATATATATGTATATGAGGCAGTAAAGTAACTAAAAATGTTCCTGTAGCCAAGTGAGAGGCAGTTTTCTGATCCTCGTCACTAAAATGCCACCTTGTAGATGTTTACCTCCCCTGAACAAAAAGTTTAAAGTGTTGACAGAAGCATTTGCTACATCATGTAGAAAACAAGCAAACAAAAAACTAGAAGCTTTGGTAGGGCAGTCTCTCGGATGGGAGAATTGTCTTCATGCAGAAGAGCAGACATTCTAACATTCATGGAAGAAGCTGGATTGTTATTATTATTAAGATGTTTTTAATATTTTAGCATTCGTGCACATTTACTGCATGTCTTTGCATAAATCTGATCAGCACGTGGCTATCAGAATCACTTTTGATCATTAAAAGAAGCACAGAAGTAAAGGGGGGAAAAATCATCAGCTAAACATGTGAACGTTTCTCTTATCACAAGTCTCTCAAGATCAATAGGAAAGTTGCTATACAAGACATAAGAAATGTAATCCCTCCCCATCCTGCAAAAATAAACTTTCCCCACCCTTGCCCAGCCCCGTTACAGTACCTAGCTTGGTCTTGACGGACCAGGTGCATCATAGCATTTTGGCATGCATAATGTCAGCATGTCCTGCCTCTTTTTGCATTCAAAGAGATTTTTTTTTTGTCATGCTTTTGTTAGTGCATATGCATGTGCCAAAACACACACTCACTCGCGCACTCACACACGCACACACAAGTTGATATCTGATCATCTCAAGACTAAAATCTTACCACACACCCTCACATTATTTTCATACCAGAGTCCTTATTGCTTGCAATGGAAATCCATGCAGTTAACTACAATGCACATTTTACATATTATCTACATAACCGTGACATAAGTGGCACACTTTATCAAGAAGTGGCGAAAGGAGGTTGAGGTGAGAAACTGGGGAAACAGGTCTCGATGTGTGTGTGTATATATGTGTGTGCACAGTGTCCATGCCACGTACAGTGAGCTACATATTTGTCAGGAACCCCCAAAAGAAAATAAAGAAATACAATCAACGAATGAATACATCTAAATCGTAGATCCCTCTGGGAAAATGGAAGCTTTTGCCTAACATGCCCATGTAGTGCAATGAACCCCAAACCCTGCAGGACCAACTTCCATTTAAATCAGTCCACATTAAAGCTGCCTTAAATTGACTGAATCGTGGCCCAGTCGCACTGACATCGTTATGCAAGTCAGCATTTGTGCCGGTACAAAACCTTGGCGTGTACAGTACATCGGCTATCGGCTTCAAAGAACGCGCCACAATTTTCTAAAAGAAAGTCCCACTTTGCTATTATTTGCCGCAAAATGAGGAATCAATCTGAAGCTGCTATGCAATCACGAGAGCCGGGGACCTATTTTGTACAGTAAGTTATGCTGACAGAAAATGCAAGGCTGACACTAAAAAGTTCAGAAACACTTTGCTCTCTACATTTGTCTTATTGGTGCACAATCAGGAGCAAATCAATCATGGCCAAGAAAGCTCTTCTAATGTCTGGCTCAACTTTAAGCACTTAAGACCAATATTGATCTCCTCTCCCACTCCACTCCATCTTGCCCAGAATGAAAATAAGCACATTTGATCAAATATCACTAATTTTCCTGTAAAAAAAAAAAAAACATTTTCCTGTCAGGCAAGCTTCTAAACAACACCAGGTATATAAACAATATCAACAGGAAAAAAAAAAACTTTTTACGAGGATCAGTTTTGTCACATAAGTTATTGTAACGATATATTCTGACAAATGTGTTTGGATTTATGAGCTTTAACTACTCGTCAGCCTCACATGGGGAGTAAAATTGTTGGCTGGACGTTGTTCGTCAATTCATCATGAAAGGAAAGCTGAAAACAACATAATGGTCTAACCAGAGGCCGTATACATTAATCGATATGAAATAAATCATTTCTAGTTCACTGCGTTATTATGAGAGATCAGAGAAACAGGTTTGAAGAAAGTTGGGGTGGGGGGGGTCACATAAAAAGACAAGGACAAAAAGATGCTTCATTAGGCAAAGAATAAATACAAACTTTGCTCAGTATTCTTTCCTCTTCTCATAAAAGTTGACATTTGCGCATCTGTGCAGAGGTAGATGCACGTGCACATGTGAACACACACCTACACACGCACACACCCACACACACCCATCCATGTGCACACTCGTTGTGTCAGAACACAACTTCACAGATCCCACAGCACAGTCTCCTTTATCTCCTTTGCATATTTGGACGTTGAATTCTGTCTCTTTTTTTTTTCCCCCCCAAAGTTCCTCCCATGTGGCTTGTTGCTTATGTCCGTTTGCTCCTCTACCAAGGGCTGTCGCTCCAGTAGCCGTTTACGGTGCCTCCTACTGAATTGCCACAGCCGAGACAAGAGATGGATGGCCAGAAGAGGAGGGAGATGGGGTGGGGGGTGGGGGGTGAGGGTGGGAGTTCATGATGGTTACAACAGGGAAAGAAAGAGAAGCCAAAAAAAGGGTGTAAACTCAAAATCTTGCCATTTCCAGCCAAATCACACTGGAGTCAGCGCAACGTTGTATCGCTGTTGGTGGTGATGGGCAATGAGATGAAATTCTCGTATCCAGGCTGAGCTGCAGAGTTACTACGCTTGTCACGGCATGTGGAGCCAAATGTTGAATAATTGCTCCTGCGTTGTTTTGTCCCCCCCCCCCCCCCCCCCGACCCCTCCCCCCCACCACCACCACTCACCGCTTTTTAAAAAGACTATTAATGGAGAAGCCAACCCCCTAAAAACATGTTTTTCCCTACTATTCTTCCATTTGCTCCGATAATTCTCACAAGAGGCTCCATCTCGAAATGTGCTGACTCACATATCAAAGAAATCAAAAATCATCAACAATGCAGCTCAGTCCTCGATGTCAGGTGAGCGCGCGCGGGGAGAACGTGGGGGTGACGTAGCAACTTTGCTCCCCGGGCATCCCGTCTTTTTCAGTGACAGCGATTGCCAAAATGTTTGGCTTTTGACTAACTAAAAAAAAAAGGAAGCTGCATTACCATTTGTAGATTTGTGTTTGACATCAATCCAGGTGAACATTACAATCCCACTGTGAGAAGGCGTATCATCCCACATTGACAGATTAAGCTTTGCGTATGAAATTTTAAAAAACAGCATTGGCACATTAATAACAGCAAATGGAATACAGGGAGGCTACGATGATTGGCTTCACATTTAAATATGTGTGACGAGAACTAGCTGTTCGCTTTAGGACGTGAAAAGTATCCTTGGTGGACAAATAAAGACCACAAATAATTAGCATTTTTCCTTTAGGTTTATTGGAACACCTTTAAGAGGTCTGAAGAGTGTCGAAATGAATCTGGAAACACTCTAACTACTGAGGAGGATAAAATGAAAGTAGAATACATTATTTCTTCCCAAGATTTCCAAACCAACCACAGCGGGTTCCCACGTTCAAGGTTTAGCCACAATGATTGAAACATTTCTTAGAATATTTTTCGCCATTTCTCCAGCAATGTGACTGTAATGCATGTTTAGTGCGCATCAGCATGGGGCCTAAATTGGAAGCAGGAGAAAGTTCATCCAGAGATTTTTTTTCTATTTTATAGTGCGAGTACGCAATGCAATTATTCTGACTCTCTTTCCCCATCTTGCTTGGACTAAGCGAGAACAAAAACGGTGCCGCGTGCATCTCAGAATGGCTTTCATTTAATATCGCATAGAAGGTGCAGAAGTGCCACAGCTTCATTTTGTGAAATGCTTTTTACCTACAACTTTTTTTCTACTTGTAGATACATATCATAGTATTGTTTCTGTTATTAGATACAAACACATGCTAGATTTTTGTGTGCGAGTGTGTTTCTTTTTTATCTGTGTGCATGTACTATGGGGTTTGTTTTGTGTCTAAGGGCATTCCTATAGCTCACAAAAGTTAGTATATTCTTCTTTTATTTTTTATTTTTGGTAACAATTTAACCTATCTGCTCCAGGGCCAATACTACAAAATGAAAGTTAGAGTAGTCACTGTACAGCGGTATATCCACGTTTCATTTGTGAGATACTCTCGCTCGGGTGCAAAATTGACGATAAGCCTGCGAACACAATGCACTTTGTTCGGTTTGGATTTGCACTGAAGAAACTCCAAGTGAACCCAAAGTGCTTCTCCACATACTGTACAAACTGTATGTTGGAAGACATAGCTGTTCTCCGTACAATATGCTAGCTACCTCTACACGATGCCACTGCTCTATTGTGCGGTATCTAATGAATGCAAATCGTTACGGCCGTGTGTATACCATACAAACTGTTTAAGAGTTAGACTAAATGTCCAATGATTGAGACATTGGGACAAGTGCAGGGGCAACTGACAGAGGGAGGAAGTAGCACAGGGAAGCTAGCTGAGCTATTACGCAGTATCAAGCTAAACTAACCTTGTCTCTGTCCTTGTTAGTCACGCAGGTATGTTTGAGTATTTAAAAAAATACACCTGCCAATCTACCTACCTATTTCAGTATATTCAAAAGGGGTGTGGGTCATTTTAGGACCTTAATATTTCTTAAAATGCTCTGTATTCATATTGAGGCTGTAAAACGGAGTAGTTGAGATGGCTAGCGTGTTTTGAAGGTACAGCTTTCCATGTGTGTCTTTTGTTGTTTTCCCCCGCCACTTAACTCGAAACGTACTGTCGTTTTGTGTGTTGTGATACAGTATTTCCTCGGTAGCTATACTGTACTACAAGATGGAGGGGATGGGGGAGTGGCATCGCCTGAGGCCGGGTGGCTCGAAATGCTCAAAGGTGGAGTTGGTGATAGGGGTGAGACGCAGCGGGGCGCCCGTCATCCCAGAGATGTTATTTAGGCTGCGGGATTTCTCATAACCTGTGGCTACATGATCATGAGATGCACAAATCCAAGGATGAAAAAAAAAAAAAAAGATAAAGATGTCGACAACAATGCGCATTCATGTTTTTCATGACAAAATAGTAATGTGAGCCATGTGTGTGATGGGATTGCGATGCAAATTTGAAAGTGAACAGATGTTAAATACATTTATGTATACATGACGGCAGCACACATTAGAACCAGCAAATATCGGCCATTTTGTTGACGAACAAGCATTTTGTGAAGTTCAAAACAAAACCAGCCCAAACGAAATGAAATAGTTTAGACCAAAGGAGGAAGTTGGAAAAGACAGACAGATAGACAGAGGGACAAACAGATGGACGGACAGAGACAAGACAAAACAGAAACATGGGTTACAAAAATCAGTTGCCACAATATCCCTTGAACACATACATTTCTGTGGCACAGCTGTGTCCAAGGGACGATACAATCGTTGAATACAAATCCTCAAATCTTCAAATGTTTGTGAAAATTCAATAATAATTTTTGTCCTTTTTTTTTTTGTCTCTGCATCTCTCCTGGAGAAGAGACTCTTTCCAAAGGTGCTTGTAGTAGTGGTTCATGTTAGGAACATCAACTGTGGCGAGCAATATATGCATGGGTTAGTCATCTGGAACTGAGCTCAGACAGAATTCGAAACACAGATGTCGGTCCGGAAGCACTGCAAAGGTTAAATTTCAGGTCTATATTGCTTCCTGTATACTTATGCAACAGTGGTCCAGTGGGTAGCATGCCCGTCTCACAATATATCTTTGACAAATTCAAAAGAATCGTCACAAAACTGCGATTTATCTCCCAATATATCTTTTCCATGAGGATTTAGGAACAGTTCAATTCCTGTGTAGAGTTTGTATGTTCTCCCCGTGCCTGCGTGAGTTTTCCTCCCACATTCCAAAAACATGCATGGCAGGTTCATGGAACACTCTAAATCAGGGGTGTCAAACTCATTTCACATTGTGGGCCGCATACGGCCTCGGTAGGTGTCAAGTGGGGCGGACCATTGAAATTATACCATGCTCTGCTATAAATAACCAAAATATCACGTCTTCCCTTTGTTTTGGTATCGCAAAGCACAAGAACATGAGGAAAAACGTGTAAGTAAATTAGTATTGAAAAACATAGTCATACATTTTAAGATTAAACGAGATTTATGAAGAAAGGATTTTTTAAACCATTTACAAGTGCATATGAAATCTAAATGTAATCCCTGCCTACACTTTACAAACTAAAGAGAAAACAGTGTGCCCCTAGCGGATAATACACAAACTGCATCTTATTAAAAATATTAATTCCGTGTCTTTTATGCATATTTTCATTTTTTAATTATCCCGCGGGCCTGATCTAACCCTAAGTGTGAGTGTGAGTGGTTGTTATGTGTACCCTGCGATTTACTGGCAATCAGTTCAGGACGTACCCCGCCTACTCCCCAAAGTCAGCTGGGATAGGCTCCAGCATACCCGCGACCCGCCCTGCGATTGGCTGGCAACCAATTCAGGGTGTCCCCCGCCTACTGCCCGAAGACAGCTGGGATAGGCTCCAGCACCCCCCGCGACCCTAGTGAGGATCAAGCGGTTCGGAAAATGGATGGATGGATGGATACCCGCGACCCTCGTGAGGATAAGCGGATTAGAAAATGGATGGATGGATGGATGAATGGATGGATATGGGAACAAAACATCCCAGACAAACAGGGAAAAATCCAGAATATGAAAATTATAGGGTATCCGTGTTTCGGACATCCCATTATGCACACATTTTTTTTTTAAATGACAAAAATGGACATTTATGTTTTTCACAGGACAACGACCATATGTGTATTTTGAATGTATGCACATATGTTGTCCAGATTTAAAATAGTTGGAAATGGTCCTGTGTGGCCTGCCAAGTAGCCCCCTCCATCATTTAAGTTGCCTGTATGTTCATTTCAGAGAAACATACACAGGGGTCCCACTAATTACAACAACTACATTCAGCACAATGCCAAGCTGATTTTTTTTTTTTAATCATTTGTTTTTTTTATGTTCCTAAGCAGGTCTGTCAGAATATGTCTTCATGGCAAATTGGTCCATGCAGCAAAAAAAGCAAAACAGAAAAAGAATGGGGATGGCTTTACTGTAATGAAAAATTTCCATAGAGGCATCAACTCATTAACTTTGACTCTCATCACATTAGTGTCGATTAAAAAAAATCGTTAGTCTTGCATTTCCTGGTGTGCGTAACTAAACCTGACAGTACTTAACAGGGCATTTTAACAAACATTTATTGCAGTAGATATGTGGCCCCCTGCACTGACGTCAACGCTGGAGCTGGGCCAGCCAGGGCAGCTTCATTCGAATCTGTAGAGAAAACAAGGGAGCTCAAAAGCTACGTTCTGGCGGAACGGGGCTGCCTTGGTTGCTGGGAGCATATTTGTTAACGTAGTCTAATATCACCGGACAGCTCAGTATACTCAAGAGTCAGCTCAGATCTGATCCCTTTGTCAATGAAGACAATCAATAATGTTTCTACAGTGAGGATGCTGAGGATGGGGATACATAAGAAGTTATGGAGACATGGTGGCACTCAGGGAGGACATAAAACTCAAACTCAAGTGTGTGATTAATGCAGCATCCATTTCCTTGTTTTCCTTGTTTTGTGCAACGATCTTTCTTCAAATATTGCCTCCGCAATGTGAGCTTGCCAAAGATGAGTTCTCCTCAAGGGCCAATACTATAAAAGCAGTTGCACTTAATGGTATTTTGCTTCATAGAGTGCCATATTTTTCCGCACTGTAACACACTCCGGAGTATAAGGCGCACTTCAACGAATGACCTATTTTAAAGCTGTTTTCATATACAGTGGTACCTCTACTTACGAACGTCTCTTCATACGAAATTTACAAGTTACGAAATGCCTTAACTGGAAAATATTGCCACTTCTTAAGAAAGAAATTTCAAGATACAAAAGGTAAACATACAGTATGGTCTGCTAGTCGCAGCTCCGAGTTTCCTGAACGTAACATACTCATAGCTGCTCTGCCATTGGCTATGACTGAGCATCATCCTGGCATCCCATTGGCTGAGAGGGACCGCTACCGTATGTGTCTATGTGTGTAGATAGATGGATATGTGTCTATGCAGCGTCCTCGTCATTCGCCCCTCAGGCCATGAAGTGTTCCGATTGTTTTACGTAAATAAGAAACACCCAGAAAAAGCATTCACCAGTACGGCGATCGCTCACTATGCTGATGTTTGCCTTGGACATTTTCAAAGGATTGTTAAAAGCAGATAAAAGCAAACGCTCTTGGATCAGTTCTTTACAAAAAGCGAGGGGAAAACCACTTCTGAGAGAGAACATGAACTGAAGAGGGCAAAAAATGACAAGGACGCAAATAAAAGTTAAATGACCATCATTTTTATTCTTTACTCTATTCTTTGTGTTTTACATTATGCACAACTCTCATTTTTGTAATCTAATTGTAACATGTATTTGTTACATATTTTGATGCATTTTTATACTTTTGGAAACAATTGTGTCAGAATTTTGGGGGGCTTGGAACGGATTAGGGCATTTGTATGGAAAACGTGTCTCTACTTACAAAGTTTTCTACTTAAGAAATGTCTTCCAGAACCAATTAATTTCGTAAGTAGAAGTATCACTGTATAGGGCGCACCGCATTATAAGGCGTAGAGAATAGAAGCTACAATAGTGGCTGCGGTTGCGATAAGCATCCACTGGATGGAGCGACACTAAATGGAATACAATACAGCTTTATTTATATACACAGCTTTCACAATCGCTGCAGCTGCAACAAAGCGCTTTACAGAACATTTTAAATAGTATGTCCAAGAATTCTGAATATTGATCCATATATAAATTGCTTCACAGTGCAGAGGTACCGGGTTCGATCCCAGCTCCGGCCTCCCTGTGTTGCTTGCCTCGGGTGCTTTTCCTACATTCCAAAAACATGCATGGCAGGCTCATTGGGCACTCTAAATTGTCTAGGTATGAGTGTGAGCGTGGATGGTTGTTCGTCTCTGTGTGCCCTGCGATTGGCTGGCAACCAATTCGGGTGTCTACTGCCCGATGACTGCTGGGATAGGCTCCAGCGCGCGACCCTAGTGAGGATGAAGCGGTTCGGAAAATGGATGGATGGATGGATATAAATTGCATCGGATTATAAGGCGCAATGTCGGCTTTTCTGAATATTGAATGCTTTTGGGTGCACGTATGGTGCGTAAAATACAGTAATTCACATAAAAATTTGAACTGAGGCCGCTGATAGCACCTCCAATTGCACTTCATTCACCCCCGCAGTTTGCTCTGTCGTCACGTCCAATTCACCAAGAATATTGCACTCATGACATACCGATACAAACACGGCCACAAGTTCGCCCCTGATTTTTCCTCAGTTGAAATAAGCTACAGATGGCGATGCAAAATATAACTGCTGGCTTTGCGCCAGGAACATTGTGGCAGAACAATGGCAGCTAGGAAGAGGAAGTGGACATTTTTAGAACAGGAGCTTGGTACTGACCTAACCGAGGAGGTGTGAATGGGACGGTATGAAAACTTATCAATCGTCCCCAAATTTCACATACACATCTCTAGACATGCCCACCTAAATCTCTGAAAATATCAAAATGATTGTCTCAATATTTTGGAGTTCATGGACACAAGTGTTACGCTGAAGCTCCAGCGTAATTTCGCATAACGTAATATTTTCCGACGTTCACAGAGGAGCGGCAAGTTTACATCTGCTTTCTCAAGACGTTATTTGCCTCACTCAAACTGCATGTGGCTATTAGCACTGGTGTTCGTGAATTAGATGCTATTTATCAATGAGGGTCATTTAGATAGACGTGGGCAATTTCTGTGCCAAATATTTACAGATTTCCTCATGTAAATGCGCGCAAATAACACCGCAGCACTGAGACAGAATGTGCTTGGCAGCGCTGTTGGCTCCATTTTTACCGGTTAACATCGCAAAAAAGTCACACGCAATTCTTCGTCTTGAACCTTCGTCACAAGGAAGAAACATTCGCATGAGTCACAAGAAGACCGATGTGTGAGAAATTTGTAGGGAATTAACATGACAGCGTGCAATTTGAGCTTTTTTTTAAACCCTGCATTTCACAATTAAAAAAAAATCACCCTATTTTTTTTAATACTTATTTCAAAATTGATGTGTGTGTTGTTCAACAGAAAAATACCTTTTTTTGTTTTCTTTTTCTGCAACCACACACAACGCCAGGAATGTCTGTGTAATTTCCTAGATATGTTTTTAACAACAAATGAAGGACTAGGAAGTAAAAAGTCAAAATCTAAAATCACAACTGACAGTATGATCCGTACTGCAAACCTCTGCTATGCCAGCCAGCACAAATTGCTGTAGTTGCTAATTACTCTTTGTCTTTTTTTAAGTTTGGCGCAGTATTTTTCTTTCTTCTGTCTGCAAGTTTGCATCCAACTGACTCTTGAATTAACGTAGCCCTGGAAATATGTCCTTCATTTCACACGCCAACTACAGATTGCAGAATCACCCAAGCGATCAGAAATCAGTGTTTGAGGGCAGCAAAATCAGCATGTGACATCAATTGGTCGTCAATGTAATGTTGTTTATATTGTGGTATAAATCAAAATGGTTCGGAGTAAAATCCAGTCAGAGTCTGTAATGCAATTTTGGACTGCAGTCCTTTGTCAAATAGGCAGTGCTCTCAGAGGGCTGTGGTGTAAAAAACTGTTCTGGGCTCAGTTCCAGAGGAGATAGAGAAGAGAAGACCAACCAATCAACCACCAGCTCTCAATGGCCTGGCACAATAATGTGCCAACCAGTGCAAATTGGCCACTTTCACTCTGGCACCCACGTTTGATTCACTGTTTCCTGGAATAATAATCGTCGTAATAAAAATAACAATAATAATATTCTCCCTCTCAAGGATTATATCAAGTTTATATTGCTGAATAGAGAAATTGTCCACAGTAAATAACTGATTGCAACATTAGGATACTTATATTATAATATAATTTAGTTTTGCTTGGATCAAACTATCCCACCACATGGGTGTATTTTTGTCGCCCCCTATCGGTAGGTACCAGAGTGAGAAGAGACAGGGTTTGAGGAGAAGGAGGAGGAGCAGGATGAGGGGAAGACAGCTGAAAAAGGAACAGACAGATACAAATATGAACCAACACAGAACACAAGAGAGGAACAAAATTAAAAAAAACAAAAAAACAAACAGGCTGAAAAACGAACAGATGGATCATGTAACCGTCACGACAGACAATCAACATACTTTGTACAAACGTGTGACTTGTCACAACCCAAAGAGTTAAACGGGAACACAACAGCTACATGCAATCTTGAACGTTAAAACCCTGACCCGGCAATACCTTCCCTAAAACCCCATTACCTTAAAGCAGCATTTCATTCTGGAGGATCAGTCTCACTAATAAACACACCTGCATTCTTAACAGTGCTGCACTCATCTAATCATAACTATGTGCTGACTGAATACGTGTGTGTGTGTGTGTGTGTGTGTGTGTGTGTGTGTGTGTGAGGGGCAGCAGTGGAAAGTGGATGTATGGAATCAGAGTGATTCTGTTTGTTTTGGGCCAAAAACTGTACTTGGAGCAAAGATCATATACTGTATACAAGAACAGTCAATAAAACAGGTTATCATTATTGGTGGATGAAAGGGTTATGGTTGTCATGTGGTTTGTTTCAGTTTTAATTAAGGCCTTTAAGAAAAAGAGATCTAAAATCATCCAGCCAAAGGATGGTTTGGATTTATTTTTCAACATTATGAACTGATTTTTTTTTTTCTGGTTCTCCTGGGGGGTGCGGGGGGGGGGGGGGTATGAACATTCATCATTAAACATTGTAATATAAGATTACAGTTTATGGTTTGCATACAGAAATTGACGTTATAAATATGACATCCAATGACCGAACTTGGATGAGATGATTGACTGTGCTCTGGGATTGGTGGCTTTACCGCCTCTCCCATTCTATGCGCAAACCAAATCAATTTAACAGCAAAAGAAGATGCGAATCTTGAAGAACAAAGAGAAGAAGACGTGACTCATTCTGACAGATGCCACTAGGAAAATGTTTTCGCCTCCAAAGAGGCTGGGGGAGATAAGTGTGGTCATATGTGGTCATTTTTCCATACTACAGATGGAAAAATCAAGCAATCATCATTATCTCTACAATCACCATCTAAAATTTTACAGTTGTATGACTTGCAATGAAAATTTGCAATTTGTCGGAAATATGATGTGGGGAGTGTGTATTTAGGAGAAATGTTTTGATTTTGTTTCTGTTGTAAAGCAATTGTACAATTCTCAAAAAGTTAAAAGGGTGACTGATTTTTTTTGTATGAAAGATACAACGGGTTTCGTTGCATGTTTCTGAAAAAAAAAAAGACAACTTTAATTTTAAAAATTAAATTTTTGGCTTTAATTTTGAAATTAAAAAAATGAGATAGGGATAAGCTGAACAGTTGATACTTGGAACGGTTTGAAAAAATGTAAGAAATTAAAGGCCAAAAAAAATCCTGATTCTTCAATTTTTAGTTATTTCAAGAGGGAAAATGTTGAGTTTTTGGCATCGGTAGGGATAAGGTGAACAGTTTAAAGTTGGGACGGTTTGAAGTAGTCAGAAAATGCATTCAGCCTTTACACAATACAGTCAAACCTCAGTTTTCGTCCATAATGCGTTACAGAAGGCTGTTCGAAAACCAAAATTGTTCGAAAACCGAAATCACGCTCTTTTTAAAATAAAAATGTTTACTGAACACGTCTGCTCACAATGGATAGCAACACAAGGAAGCGCCACGTCCTCGTCTACCCGAGGAAGCGTCACTTCCTCGTGTAAGGAAGGCGAGAGGAGCCAAATGGTGCATTCAAGTGCGCTCAGTTTGTTCGAGAACCGAAATTTGTTCGTCATCCGAGGCATAAAAAACTCAAAATTTTGGGTCGAAAACCGAAATTGGTCGAGAACCGAGACGTCCGAAAACCGAGGTTTGACTGTATATGAAGGCATTTCTTCAATGATTCATAATTTGAAGCCCACTGTTCACATATTTACAAACAAACTCGCTATCTGTCTGCAAGTGACTTAAACCTGCGGTCTACCCCGCAGTAGCAAAGACGTGGACTAAACAACCGAAAGTTTAGATTGAATTTCTACCACCGAATTCTCAGTCTGCCAGGCGACTCTCTACACTGCTCCCCATGCTGCACCATCACGGCCAGTTTGTCGAGGACGGTTTGCCAAAATCGTGCGAAAATCAAGATCCGCCACATTGTCACCCGCCGCGAATGCGCTGTCTCGGAAAAATAGAGCCCAATTGATTAAGAACCAGCGCCCTGCGTCGTAACGATCTCTCAACCTCTTGCTTTTCCGAACGCCACTTGCTGCTCCTACCTTTTCGAACGTTGCCATCCGTTGTGCGCTGGAATTCCCCAGCACTCAGTAGAAAGCAGGCCCGATCATGTGGGTAACGTTCGCGGCTGGTGGTGGAACCGTGACCCCCGATGGCTGGGCTCCGCTCATCCCCCAAAACCTGGTCAATGGTGGGACAGTCTTCATTGGCCAGTGCTGCTGCGTTAGCTGCCGCATCACCATTTTGTTTGGAATCTGGGTGGGAAGGAAATAAAGAAGTAGGAAAAGAGAAAAAAAAGGACTTTTAAGAGCACAAAAACAGTAAATGGAAAGCTGAGATACAAATAGAGTTGGTAACATTATGGATGGTGAAAGGACATAATGAGGAGATAAACAGAAGGACAGAACTAAAATGAAAATCATGGTTCAAAAAACAGGATGCTGGAAATGGAACTGTAAACAGTTTTTGTGATTTTTCAAACCTCAACCTCAAATTCATTGAAATTCAACAAGACCAGTCAAAGATGTGATTGCAATGTAGGCATACAGCATCAATTTATGAGGGGTCAAAAACTAAATTGAAGCATTGATTTGGATGCAGATCTCCTGACTGTGAGTTTGTAATATCCATCCATCCATTTTCTGATCCGCTTCATCCTCACAAGGGTCGCGGGGGGTGCTGGAGCCTATCCCAGCCGTCTTCGGGCAGTAGGCGGGGGACACCTGAACCGGTTGCCAGCCAATCGCAGGGCACACAGAGACAAACAACCATCCGCGCTCACACTGCCACCTAGGGACAATTTGGAGTGTTCAATCAGCCTGCCATGCATGTTTTTTGGAATGTGGGAGGAAACTGGAATACCCGGAGAAAACCCACGCAGAGACAACATATTAGCTTTTTATCACTGCAAATGGCATACATATGTGAAGTATCTCCCTCATCAGATATTAAGTTACTTTCACATTTGTTTTACAGTCATTTTTATCAGTTTAGAGTTCTTTATACCTACGTTGTGAAATATTGTCTTCCCTCTCTATAAATAGGTGATGGCAAATTCTTGCAATTAGGCTCTCTCTCTCTCTCTGTCTCTCTCTCTCTCTCTCTCTCTCTCTCTCTCTGCATTTGGGTGAATGGAAGCTGAGAGTAAAGCCCAGCGCAGCTCACAACTCATCACCTCTGCTGGCAGTCATATCAGCAATAAACACGAGTGAGCCAGTTAGCCAAAAATACCTACTGTCTGAAATGAGACAGTGAGAACTCAAAGTTCCAGGACTGGTGTCATGAAAAATAAATTTCAGACCCATACTAAAAACTACATGTTTTCCCCTGAGAGGTAATCCCCCTGGAGTCCAAAGCACTTTCCCAGCCATTTCTGTTGCGCCTCCAGGAAGGATTCTAGCGTCGTCACTACCATCTTGATGTCGTCCACATTTTCAAAATCTTGATGACTGTCTTGAGTTTGGGAAAAAAACAAAAACAAAAAAACACAGCGCCGTGCCAGGTTGGGTGAATGGGGAGGTTGCTCCAGTGCAATGTTCTACTTGGCCAGGAACTGTCAGATGCTTTGGGCATCGTGAGCACGCATCGCAGCCACAAGTATCTCTTCTCCCACACTGAACAAAGCAATACCGCTGGATCTCTTTGTAGATGTGCTGGTTGATCAGCTAGTCCACAATGAAGCTCATACATGTAGTTTATAATTTGGGTTTTCAATATATCTTTTGTGACACGAGTCCTGAAACTTTTTTTGACACACTTCATGTACATAAACACCTCCTCTGCCATGTTTGACAACTGGTGTAGTTGCCTCTGCATCAATCATGCTGATACAAATTTCTTTTGTCTAAAAAACAGATTGTTGGACATGCACATTAGGAAAAAAAACTGGATTCTGACAGAGTCTAACAAGGCTTTCCTGTTTATGAATGTGACCAGTGGTTTGTACAGTCAAACCTCGGTTTTCGAACGTCTCGGTTCTCGACCAATTCGGTTTTCGACCAAAAATTTAGAGTTTTTTATGCCTCGGATGACGAACAAATTTCGGTTCTCGAACAAACTGAGCGCACTTGAATGCACCATTTGACTCCTCTCGCCTTCCTTACACGAGAAAGTGATGCTTCCTCGTGTTGCTTTCCATTGCGAGCAGACGTGTTCAGTAAACATTTTTATTTTAAAAAGAGCGTGGTTTCAGTTTTCGAACAATTTTGGTTTTCGAAAAGCCTTCTGGAACGGATTATAGACGAAAACCGAGGTTTGACTGTACTTACACATTTATATACATTGTATATACACATTGATACACCTAAAGTATCTTCGCCGGGGTATTCTGACTTCTGTTTGATGATCTGCGTGTTTTTTTTTAAATTTCCTAAGGAAAACATTCTGGCATACCTGTTTATTTATTATTATAGTGGTGTTGCAATACTGACACATTGTTTCAAATCTATTAGCTATGAAGGTGAATAATTGTGTTGGTGATGGTTAAAATTCGGATTGTTTCGCCTTGGCAGAGGTCAGCGCTGTAAACTGTAATGGGCTATGTGGATGATATATGAACAGCTCTCACAGTCACCGTAAAAAATACAAGAGACGTACTTTCCTGTCGATCACATACCTGCCCTGTTGATTTCAATGATCTCCTCTTGTGCCAGTGGACAATCTCCGGCACCCATCATGCTGCCAGATCCCACCATGCCAGGCCCCAGAACATTGCCCATAAGCCTGTGCGGCGAGGCGGTTGCCATAGCGAGGGCATCCGGTTTGCAGTAGTTGGGACTGCCTGGCTGTGGTGCACGGGGTATATGCTTGTTCCTCTTCTTGGGGAGTTTTTGCTTAGCCATGGCCAGGGAGTAGTACATACCAAAGTTGTTGACAATAACTGGGACAGGCATAGCGATGGTCAACACACCGGCCAAGGCACAGAGGGCGCCCACCAACATCCCTGACCATGTCTTGGGAAACATGTCTCCATAGCCCAGTGTTGTCATGGTCACCACTGCCCACCAAAACCCAATGGGAATGTTCTTAAAGTCTGTGTGGGCACCAGCGGTTGGATCATCTGGGTCAGCACCTACGCGTTCAGCATAGTAAATCATGGTTGCAAAGATGAGGACCCCAAGCGCCAGGAAAATGATGAGCAGCAGGAACTCGTTGGTGCTTGCCCTCAGAGTGTGGCCCAGGACCCGCAAACCGACAAAGTGGCGCGTGAGCTTGAATATGCGTAGGATTCGGACAAAGCGAACCACACGCAGGAAGCTGAGCACGTCTTTGGCTGTTTTGGAGGAAAGGCCACTAAGTGCCACTTCCAGGTAAAAGGGCACGATAGCCACAATGTCTATGATGTTCAGGGCACTGCGGAAAAACTCTGTTTTGTCAGGGCAGAAGATAACACGCAGTAGCACCTCAATTGTGAACCAAATGACGCAGACACCCTCAACATACGTCAGCCATCCATCTGTGACCACTTCAAACACTGTCTGTAGAGTGGAAGCAACACAAATAAGACTGAATAAAGCAAAGCCTTCACATTTTACTGCACTACAGCAATAGGCATGTGAAACTAACACAAAATGACAGTGAAAACATTCAATACACATTTTTAAAAATTCAATTTGCAAAAGCTTCACATTCTCTTACAATTATTAAAATGATGTTAAAGTGTAATTTGCCAAATATGTAATTTGAGTAACCTGACTTTGTATTCATACATAAAGTAGGGGTGCCCAAACTTTTTTATTTGCGGGCCGCATACAGAAGAATAGAAGGGTGGAAAGGCCACTTTTACATTCTTCAACTTTTTGAAACATGCTAAAGTCAGTGAAGAAAGCAATTATAAATGGTTTGTAGTGTTTAGTTAATTTCATCAGCTTTCTGTTAAAGGTTTTAAGGCAAATCATAAATCAGCCATAGAGCACAATGTGGAAGAAACTAGTATTGCCTCTAAAATGGAGTTATCTTTATTCACTACAGTGTTTTTAAGATAAACGGTGTTATTCTTTGGATCGTAAATGGTTTATTTGTATCTTCAAATACAGGGAAAAGTTCTACGATATATAAACAAATGTATTACTCATAATGGCACCTATTTTTCTGACACACTCCCTACTCACTCTGCCCACCTTCACCTTTTTTCACTAATCTTGCGGCCCTTGTCATTTTTACATTCTTTTTTTTTTTTGGGTTATGTCGCAGGCCATTGAAAATTGGATGGTGGACCGAAAATGACCCCCGAGCCGTACTTTGGAAAGCACTGGTTTTAATAAGTCAATTTTAAGTAAGCTTTGATTAAGTTTCACCTTTTTTCACTAATCTTGCAGCCCATGTCATTTTTTTTGGGGGGGGTCATGTCGCAGGCCATTGAAAATTGGATGGTGGACCGAAAATGACCCCCGAGCCGTACTTTGGAAAGCCCTGGTTTTAATAAGTCAACTTTAAGTAAGCTTTGATTAAGTTTCACCTTTTTTCACTAATCTTGCGGTCCATGTCATTTTTAGATTCTTTTTTTTTTTTTTTGGGTCATGTCGCAGGCCATTGAAAAATGGATGGTGGACCGAAAATGGCCCCCAGGCCGTACTTTGGAAATCCCCTGGTTTTAATAAGTCAATTTTAAGTAAGCTTTGATTAAGTGTTACTTATGTCAGTGTGATGTTATTTTACTGACCATTGTTGGTTTTTACATCTTTAACCCTTTCAGGGACAGCGGTTACTGCAGTGGACAGCTTATCAAGGTTACAGGGTGCATGAAAGGCTTAAAGAAAGGGTACCAAGAATTTTGTCCTCACTGACTTGTGGTTGTGAACGTGTGTTGTGTATTCCTCTAAAATGATTGTGTAAAAAGTTCAAACCAATCTCAATTGATCATCGTTTTTAGTATTTTGGTCATTAATGCAAGATAGACCCCATGAATTTACAATGGGGCACATTTACAACAATTAACTCATTCAAACATCAAGTACCTCCTCGTGCGTCACATTGCTGACAGTGACGTTCTCAGTCAGGTTGTATATGGTGTAGAAGGTTTCGTGGGTCTCCAGGCAGAACGTAGAGATGGAGAGGAGGATGAAGAAGAGGGAACCAAATGCCACATACTGCAGAGAGGGGGAGGGGAGGAAGGGAGGGGGGGTTTAATATGTTTCCAATTCCAAACAGTTTTCGTCCTCACCATCTTACAGCAAACGACTACAGCCACCTTTCATATCTGTGAACGCTCTTTTCTTTGGCTCATTCCAACCTGAACACTGCATTCGGGTGTTCAATAGTGTGTTTATTGCATAGCTTTGCCTTTCTGAGCCATTGCACCATGTGGAAGCTGTTATGCAAGAAAGCCGCCGTTAGGGGGTATCTGTAGCACCGTGCTTAGTAGAGCAATGATGTGAGTGCAAATGACCTCAATGCTGCAAACCCAGTGAGTGCAGCAATCTCGGCCAGAGAGAAATGATGGATACAAGTCGGAAAAGATGATATAGAGTGTGATGTGAGAATGAGGAAAATTGACTAAAAACCATACCAATAATGAGATGATTAACAATTCTGTCAGGTATGTGAGTTTCCTCAATGTTGGAAGAATATTAAACATATAAGTGTATATCTATCATCGATCCAACACCCAACATCATACAGAATGTACACACACAACTGAAGTATTTTTGCAAGCCATCCATGTATTTTTTTTCTCTATTAAGCTCGTGTGTGAGTCCAGTCCTTATTTGCTGCAGCATCCCCCTGCCCCCAACCATTCATTACCTTATTTTGCTCTCTCTCTCTCTTTCTCTCTCATGCTCTTGCTCTCTCCTGACAACCCTTTTTATTTACTGCAGTAGCATGTTTCCTCCCTTATGTGTGTATGTGAGTGATGTCCCCCGCCCCTAACCCCGAACAGCTGAGATAAATTTCTCCATGGATCTGGTCTTACAAAAATAGAATATTGTAACCCCCAAACAGTCATCATACAGTATTTGTCTGTACTACATAAAAATAGTGTCTTCTAACCAATTCATCACCCGGTACTTGTTTGTTGTCATCCCTGTCCAACCACATGCTCAATACAGTTGCGTACTGTACATATCAAGTCGCACCGATAACTGTAATACGGTGCCTCAATATGCTCACATAACAAAGCAGTGTTGCTGTTTTTATAAGCAGTTCCCAGAACTTTAAAATCACGGCGACGCATAGGTCACTCTTAAAATTGAAAGGGTGGCAATTCATAGAGACATGACATTTTCAGAATTTAAAATTAATAGAAATAAGTAGCCATCCTTTCATCCATTTTCTGATCCGCTTATCCTCCCAAGGGTCGCGGGGCGTGCTGGAGCCTATATGCCAGCTGTCTTTGGGCAGTAGGCGGGGTAAACCCTGAACTGGTTGCCAGCCAATCGCAGGGCTCCCACTCCCACCTAGAGACAATCTGGAGTGTTGCATGAACCTGCCATGTATGTTTTGGGAATGTGGGAGGAAACCGGAGTACCTGGAGAAAACCCACTAAAGGCACGGGGAGAACTGAACCCTGCACCTCTGCACTGTGACGCTGACGCGCTAAACAGTCAACCACCGGGCCACCCACAAATAATTATTAAATAACAAAAAAACAAATGGATGATTAATACTCGCTTGGCTATGAATTGGTGGCGAGAACCATTCGCCATTACATTTTCATCTGCTTATCCGAAGGGATCCAACGGGGATCCCAAGGTGTTGCCATGCCAGCTTGGCCTCCTCCCAGTGGAATGTGTCCAGGACATTTCACCAGGGATGCGTCCAGGAGGCATCTTAATTAGAAGCCCGAGCCGCCTCATCTGACTCCTCTCCTGGGGAAGAGCAGCGGCTTGCCTCTGAGCTCTACCGCATAAGCGAGTTTGTCAACCTATCTCTAAGGGAGAACTCAGAAACCCTGAGGAGGAAAATCATTTCCACCGCTTGTATCCATCACAGCTTGTGACCATCGGTGAACGTAGAAACATCGATGAAGCAGTAAATTGAGAGCTTCGCCTTTGGGCAAAGCTCCTTTTGGACCACAATCAACCGGTGCAGCGTCTGCAGTGATGCAGCGTCTGCAGTGATGCAGACGCTGCACCGATTCGCCTATTTTTCTCCTCATTCATGAACAAAACCTCAAGAACTTCTCCACTTAGGGCAGGCGCTATTCCTTGAAATGGAGAGGGTACTTCACCCTTTTTTTGACGCCATAACCAGGTGGCTGGCATAGTCTACCGAAACATCTGTGTGGAGTATGAACTGGAAACCCCGAGGTCAAAATGGGAAACACCTCCAAAGGTAGTGGAGAATGACCGAGGGAAGATCCTGTGGGACTTCCAGATACAGACTGACAAGATGGTAATGGCGAACCAACCAGATATCGTGATCATAGATAAAGGAAAGCCATTGTAGTGGATGTAGTGATCCCAAGTGATGGAAATGTCCGAAAGAAGGAACACAAGAAACTGGAGAAATACCAAGGGCTCAGAGAGAAGCTGGAGAGAGCCTGGAAGGTAAAGGTGACAGTCGTGCCTGTGGTGGTCGGAGCACTCGGGGCAGTGACCCCAAAACTGGATGAGTGGTTGCAACAGATCCCGGGAACAACATCGGACATCTCAGTCCAGAAAAGCGCAGTGCTGGGAACAGCAAGGATACTGCGCAGAACCCTCAAACTTCCTGGCCTCTGGTAGAGAACCCGAGCTGAATGGGGGACGGACACCACCCGAGGGGTGAGACGAGGATTTTTATATATTTATACAGTGATAATTTTACAGTTTGAGCCCTGTGAGTCCCAGGGACTCGCTGATCAGAAAAGTATCATTATGCATTTAGAGAGTCCCAAATTTCAAATTCTGAAATGGTCTACTTATTCAATTGCATACGATAATAACACAAACAACAACAATATACATTGATAATAGGTGTATTTCTTATAAACAAATGCTGCAAAAATGTAAATAATTCAGGCATACAAGATTTGCTGAGAAATAGGTTCTTATTTCATCCCATGGTTCAGTCTTTGAGTTCACACACACATGCAATTTTGTTTTCTTGCTCATCAAGCTTTGGCATTCAGTTTATCTTCGGCTGATGAACCATTTTGTTGTCAAAGTGTACACTGTCCATGTGTGCACAAATAGCATGTGTGTGTACTAATTGTGGTGTGTGAGTATGTGTCAGGTCAACGAGGAAGACAGACAGATGAAGTCTTCGTCTAATCCAAAGAGAGCACATTGGGTCCCACATCTTATTAACCATGGTCTAATTTAACACCCCTATCTAGAGCTGTCCTGGTTACACAAACTTTTTCTATCTCACGCGCACACACAAACACACACCGATGAGCTGGACTGAAGAATATTAAAAGGGAGCCACACTGCATATCCCACGTTTTCCATTGAATCTCTTTCCACATGGGATGTTTTACATCAATAAAATTACATTTAACATTTTTTTTAACCTTTTCAGGGACAGCGGTAACTACAGTGGACAGCTTATCATGTTATCAGGTCACAGGGAACATGAAAGGGTTAACGTGATGTTGTGCAGATATTGATGGGACTGTAAATTCATTGTAAGCATGTCTGCCTTACAAAAGGGTTCAGGCTCAGTTTGCATGTTCTCCCCGTTTACTCCGGGTACTCTGACATCCTTCCACATGCCACATTCATGCATGCAAAATTAATTGAACATTTGCCAGCAGGTGTGAATGTAAGTATGAACGCTTTTTGTCTATGTACCTGCCTTGCACTGCATTGATTCCAAGTACGGGCAAGTGCCTACACAGTATGAAGACTTTATTGGCGTCTTCACAAAGGGTCGAATTCATTAACATGTTTGGAGGAATTCTGAATTATTAAAATGTTTTTCTTTAAAAATTAAATACATAAATAAAATCAAGCAGAATTGACAAAGTTCTGTAGATATTACAGTATTTTAGATCTTACCCTAGTAAGGTTAGTTGATGTGCTCTTTAGTTGAGTGCAGTATTTGGTTTATTGGTTTATTTGATAGTGATAGATACAAAAACATCTATAAACTGCACAGCAGTCTGATGTGTGCATCAATACGCTTACAGCAAAAGCTAATTTGCAGCGCCCCGCCCTGGATAGGATTTTATAACAAAATACTGCTTAATATTAAAAGACAATGATATTTACATATCACTGACGTAAAAAAAAAAAAGAGGTACATGTAGCCTTAAACATGAGTACACTGCTACATCTGGCATGTTCACAACTTTGGGCGCTTTTTAAACAAGTCCAATCTCGTGAAGAATTTTATTTTGGAAGGCAACAAGTACGGTGCGATTTTAAAAAGGGCCGTGGTGAGTGTGGGCTTTGATGTTTACTAAAGGAAGTTCTTCAGACTCTTAATCTTAATCCTGTTACCATATTTTCCTCACTAAAAGGCGCACCGAAAAGCCTTCCATTTTGTTAAAAGCTCACAACGCGCCTTAAAATCTGATGTGCCTTGTGTATGGTTATTACGGTAATATGTCGCCCCCAAAATGGCTCCTTGCTAGAGACATGCTTACAATGCAGAGTTCAAATTTAAGGCGATCGGTTATGCAGCTGAACATGGAAATAGAGCAGCGGCAAGAGAGCTCAATGTTAATGAGTCAATGTTATAACTTGTTGTTGGTTAAGTGAACTGTGTCGCTGCTTTATTAAATAAGTTTTACTGACATTTGATCATTCAGTAGCAACGCCACACAACAGCTAAGCTATAGCTTAGCTGTTGTCGTTTGTTCAAAGCTTCTTTGATCTGTGACGTGGGTTGCATCGCGTTGATTGGTTGAACCACGTGCGTACGTGCTCTCGCTCTCGTGCGCACAGCACATAGCAGCGGACAATGGACTGCTGAGGCGCGCTTCACCCGAGTGGCGTTGCTACAGTTCTGTTGGCATTTCCTTGAGCGTAGCTTCATCTAGTGGATGCATTGTAGATTGCGTCTTATAGTGCGCTGCGTCCAATATATGAAAAAAATTACAAAATAGGCCATTTATTGAAGGTGCGTCTCATAATCCAGTGCGTCTTTTAGTGTGGAAAATACGGTACTCTACCAGTTATTAAACCTACATGACATACCACAACAGAGAACGTGATTTTTGCTTCCCTAAATGACTCACTGGTCCTTCTCGACATCATTCCATTCCCTTGCTCTTGTCATTCACTCAGCATGACCTATATCTTTGCTCTACCTCCTTCCCTCAACAACAGTCTACTGCCGGGGTGTCAAACTCATTTTAGTCACGGTTCACTTTGGATTTAAAGTCTTCCCTCGGAGGGCAGTTATGACAATGAAACCGAATAAATGTTGAATCAACACATTGTACACACACACACACACACACACACAAAAAGATGGATTATTCATTTTGAACTCATTCAACTATTTCTTTGTTTATTTCTTCAATTGTGTGAGCGTGAACGGTAACGAAATAATTGCAACATCTCAACGTTATTTATTACACATGACAATTCGACATTTCAGTACAGACTTTAGCAAGGATCATGGAAGTTGACACACATGGTTTGCTTTTGCGGGCCACATACATGACATGGCGGTCCGGATCTGAGCCTCGGGCCTTGAGTTTGACACCTGTGGTCGACTATCTTTCTCGAGCTTTCTCGCGTATCTTCCTCATCTTCTACTTTCACCTGTCTATATTTCCTCATTACTTGCTGATTCTTTTTCTTTCACACCAATCAGAATGCTCCAGTGGTAGATTTTCAGGGCCACCATTGCAAGGCCTTCACTGCTGGCGTAAACCCTTCAAGCACTGACTTCACGATGGCCTCTAATATAAAGCCCTGAATATAAAATGACACATGTGGCTTGTGCCATAGTTGTACATCTGATGTTTGTAACAACCCAATCCGCTTCAAAATTGCGAAAGAATTGAATAAGTTACATGTCATGATCCTGTTCTTGTGTGTGTCCAGCAGGTGGCAGTGGAGGGCTTGTCACACCTGCTGCCGATTTGCTTATCATGAATCAGCCATGTATTTAAGGACTGCCAAGATCCTATATCTCTTGTCACATTATTGACCTTGTTGCCGCGCTTGCTCAAGTGTTATTGCTTTTGACCTCTAGTTCTTTGGTATATATGCTATTTTCTTTTCAATCATGCTCTTGTTTTTGGTCTTGTGCAATTGTCTCGTCATTTCGTTTGTATCCTCTCGTCATTTCATTTGTATCCTCGAATTACTATTTTCTCACCCTTTTCAAACTCTTTTTGTTAATGTATTGTGTTTCCTGGTTTTTATTGACCAGTGATTTCTGCTTGTACAGTCAAACCTCGGTTTTCGTACTTAATCCGTTCCAGAAGACTGTTCGGAAACCGAATTGTTCGGAAACCGAAACCATGTTTCCCATTGAAATCAATGTAAAATATTTTAATCCGTTTCAAGTCAAGAAAACAACTTTTTTAAACCACTTTTTTTTTACAATTTCCCACCATAAATTGTACAAATGTAATGAGAGATTACCAATTTTAACATTAACATAGTAACATAAAAATTGAAGGAACATCTCTCTCTCTATCTGTCGTGGGACGTGCGCCTCTCCCAGCTGTCAGCAGGCAGTAGGCGGGGCATTTCGGCATCCCGAACTCCTTCGGCAACACAGACACACCTGACTCATATTTTGCGATTAAATCTTTCTTAAATTCTATAGTTTTGCGCCCTATTTTCCTCTTTTCTTCACCAGGTTCACCACTTCCCCCGGTGCTGCCAGGGCAAACCATTATGAAAAGAGAGGGATTTCACTCGCGTTAACAGAAGCGTCTCACCAAACACGTCTGCTTTTTTTAATTGAACAATACAAAAACGTCTGCTCACAATGGTCGCTTCCTGTGTAGCGACGCGACAAGATGGAGCGCGGCGACAGGAGGGAGCGTCACTTCACTCCTCTCGGCTTTGCTACCTCCTCTCGGCTTCGCTACCTCTCGAAGCTACACGAGGTAGCGAAGCCGAGAGGAGTGAAGTGACGCATTCAAGTGCGCTCAGTTAGTTCGAGAACCGAAATTTGTTCGTCATCCGAGGCATAAAAAACTCGAAATTTTAGTTCGAAAACCGAATTGTACGAGAACCGAGACGTCCGAAAACCGAGGTTTGACTGTACTTTGTCGGTGTGCTTTTGTTATTCAATACATATTTTTCCGATCCCATTGCCATTCAGTTCGTTCCAGAACTTGAAATAATGAACTAGGAGCAAACACACCAGAGATGGCTATACGAGTCCATATGATAATCCTATTTATGAATTGAGGGTTAGTTTCAGCAATAGGTGGAAGTTATTTCTGGAATGTCATAGCTATTTATTACAATGTGTGTTAAAATCCCGATTGTGCGGGTTTTTATAGTCAAACTTATAGACAAAAAATGAAAAGATCTTAAAAATGTGATGTGCTCGAAAAAAAGTAAACACTTTTTTTTTTAAAATCAGTATAAAAAATACTAGTGATGGGTCCAGCGACACCGATGCATCGACACATGCGTCAGGCTCACAGTGCAATCCACGTGTCGGTGCGTGTGCTGCTATATGACGATCACGTGATCAACACGTTGGATGCAGGGATTTTGAAGGTCTATCAGGTGGCAGTGGTCAGCAACACAATATCAGCACAGTATCAACACAGTGTGTCAGTGTGTCAACACGCCTCATGAGGCCTCATGGACCCATCACTAAAAAATACCTTTACGGGCAGGACATGAAGCCATCTCTAATTAAAATTTGTCCGGCATAATCTGAAAGCCCCAGAACATATCCGAGCCCCTCCATGATTTTCAGTCTTCCTGTCTTTGCATTTCAGTTTCAATGTCACTGATGTAACTTGACAAAAAGCTCCAGCTTTGTCGTATCTCTCCAGGGGACATTCTCCAAACGTTGTGGCTTGTCAATATATATTTCTGTTGTATTTGGTCTTAGTCACTCTTCAACAGGAAAACGACCCAAAACACAAAGCTATAAACACCCATGAATGGCTAAGAACTAAACAAGGCCTCGTTTAGGTGAGTTCTGTCTGAAAAAGTCAGGCAAATAAATGATGACTGAAGCGTTACGGCTCGGATGTAACAATTAACCAGGAAGGCAGTGTGAAACTAGCTCTTGTTGTGATCTTTTTAGACAATTCGAACCAATCGAGCGGCCGAAAGTCAATTATGGTGCGGTGACATTACATTTTAGCTCTTCCCACTACTAAAAAGAGCATATCATTTACCGGAAGTTATTGGAAGAACGTGACAGGAAAACCTCATGCAGTAAGAAGATCCTAATTACCTAAGTGCATTTATGTGTAGGAGAATGTGCAACTCAGCAAGAGAGAGAGAAACTGTCAGTAAAGGGATAAGAGAAGGATAGAACGGACAAGTGGTTCCCAAATAAAAAGGCAGATTAGTAGGAAAGCGGGGACATGCGGTCAAGGTAGGCAGGGGAACCAACACCTCCCTTGCATGTTGAAGTTGAAAAAAAACGAACCATCCATCTATTTTCAACACTGCGTGTCCTGAACAGGATTACGGGAGTTTGCTGGAGCCTATCCCAGCTGTCTTTGGGTGGAAGGCGGATCTCACCCTGAAGTGGTCGCCACTCAGTCGCAAGGCACATATCGAGGCGAACAACCATTCACACCCGCATCCACACCGTCACTGAGTGGGACCCAATCCCAAGTTGCCTGCCCACATGTCAGGAGAGTATACCACTATACCATCAGCGATCCCACTAATTTATTTATTTTTAACATAGCCCCTTATTCCGATACATTTTCCAAGGTACATCCAACAAAACAAATTACAGACTCCAAACAAATACAGGATGATTTATATGGTAGCCTGCATCCACAACAGCACACCACCACTGCACACGCCAGATAGTTGTACTATGCAAAGAATATTAGGCAAATGATGAGACCTAACACTGTCACCGCTCGTTGGTTAGCATTTGGGGCGTCACCGCACGGCAGGAGATACAAAAAATGTTAAGCTACTCCATCTTAAATTCCCGGGCTGAATTTTTGGGACCGGTATGTCCCTGTGCAAGAGAATCTGTGCTCTTAGTTTAAAAAAAGATTCGTTTTACCTTTTCTTAAACATATTGTTGAACTGTGTGGAATTGATTGAAGCATAATTAACAACTTTGAAAACAATGAAATGTTTCACTTACGGACAAAACTGAAATATAATCTTCATTTTTTGGGGGGTTCAGATATATTTATATCCAACTCGAGAGGAGTCAGTGCCTCACTGCCTCACCGCATGTTACTGAGGAAAATTACCGTAGTAAAAATAAGACATGATTGGGAAAAATTAAAATTAAAAACTTTTAGTAGGGCCGATGTATGACTATGCCACGTTTTTTTGGAAAATGTGTTATACCACAAATATGTTATGTGTTAAGCGTTAGTTTGTTAATCTTGTTAATCTTGTTAATAACAATATATGTTTGCAATTTGTTGCTTGTGTTGTCACACATGTATGTTGTTAACATACTTGGACATTCATACAGGACATATACCGTAGTTATTTCCCACATAAGGAAATTCTGTTATAAGAAAATATGATAACTTACTAGAAAATACTTACTGGATCGCTCTACTTCTACTGATTAGATCACAACCCATCTGCAGCAATGCACTTGCTAAAATGGGTGATCAACAACACTGTTCTATTTAAAAAGTATGTCAATACTTCAATGCTTTTGTTCTGTTGATGCTTGATATGGACTGTCAACAAATGCAGTTTTTAGATGTACCGTATCTTGTGCTGACCCGGCCCATCTGTCACATTTTAAAAGTCAATGTGGCCCCTGAGCACAAAACTTTGCCCACCCCTGAGTTAGATGAAGAAATGAAAGAGGCCAAATCAGAGAAGCTTAAACGCACAGAAATTGTCCACATACACTGAAAAAATGTACTTGGAAAAAAAAACGAGTACTGTACTTTTTTTCCACTCAGAAATTCCAAGTAATTTTTACAGCGAGAGTTTATCAGTAAAATGTACTGGCATAGTATTAGTTTAGTATAATTTTTTTTTTTTAAATGTCACTCAAAGTTGGAACCTTCAGAAACTTTACCACCTCCGCCCTGTTGCTCCGACTGTGTGTTAATACATCGCTGGTGTCAAGCGGAACACTCCTGCCTCCAAAAGGAGAAAACATTTTGGGGGTCTGAAATCTACGGAAGAGGATTAGGGCCACTGAAGGAAAAAAAAAACAAGGTTGGCAAAATTCTCACTTTCATCTCAAAATTCTCACTTTAAAGTCAGAATTCTGACTTTATTCTCAGAATTCTGACTTTAAAGTGAGAATTCTGACTTTAATCTCAGAATTCTGACTTTATTCTCAGAATTCTGACCTTAAAGTGAGAATTCTCACTTTAAAGTGAGAATTCTGACTTTAATCTCAGAATTCTGACTTTAAAGTGAGAATTCTGACTTTAATCTCAGAATTCAGATTTTGTGACGTTCGTGGAGCTATGAATTGTGGGGGGGCCGTCTGCGTGTCGTGTGGCTTCGAAGAAAGAACATCATGTCGTCACCTCGCGACTTTTTGCGTGGCCGAGGAGTGTAGGAGGACATCCTTTCACGTTTGGAGGAGCAGAGGGTGAGTAAACAGTGCGTCGTGTTTGTTTCATTTGGTGGTTATCGTGTCCATAGTTAACGTGCTCCATGGAGCTTGTAGCTTCGTTGCTAGTCCGAATGTCATGAATGGATGCACCCAGTTTACATTCGTGAATAAGTAGAAAGTAACCATTTAAATGGGTACGTCCCTGTGACGCCACATAACGTTAAAAATAACACAACTCTCGACATCGAACCCCTTTGTGTGGATGACAGTGGCCGACTGGAGCATCGTTGCAGCCTAATTACCGTGAACTGAACACACTGGCCACACGGTCGTGTCGTAGGAAGCATGTGCACACGCACCTCTATTTACTTTTAGACTACTTACTGAATATGAGTATACCTGAGTTTGAACTAACACAGTACCATGAGCGATAACATTATTAAAAACAACTTTCTACAACAACCATACGGTCATACAGTCATGTTTTCAAAATGTCCACTGTTGTTGTTTTTTTTGGTCAGATTGAAATTGTTGTCTTTCTTTTCTTGTGCAGATAAAGTGACTGATGGAGGGTGCAACTCAAACAGTGGCTGGAAATCCAGATTTGGATGACTTGATCAAGCTATGCTTTAGACTTGGATTCAGCAATAAGGAAATACTTGCAATTTTAGCACATAATGCTCAAACTATTTTAAGTATTCGGACTCTGAAAAGGATATGCAAAAGACTTGGTCTTTTTCGAAGAAAGAACCAGTCAGACCTGGGAGACGTGTTGGCTTTTGTTCAGCACGAGATCCTGACTAGTGGACAGATGCAAGGTTATCGCTGGCTTCATCTGCGTGCCATTCAAAAAGGATTTGTTGTGTCACAAGAAAAAATCAGACAAATTATGAAATTGGTTGACCCTGTAGGCGTGGGAATAAGAAGAGCACGACGCCTAAGAAGGCGCCAATACAACTGTCGGGGGCCAAATGCTCTTTGGCACCTGGATGGCTATGACAAATTAAAGCCCTATGGGATTGGCATCCATGGCTGTATTGATGGCTTTAGCCAGTATGTGTTATGGGCAGAAGCCTATACCACAAACAGTGACCCTAAGGTGGTTGCAGGTTATTTTATAAAAACAGTTTCACGCGTCGGTGGGTGTCCAGAGAGGATCCGTGTAGACAGGGGCACAGAAAATGTTTGTGTCAAACAGATGCAGATGTTTTTGCGGAGAAACCATTCAGACATTTTTGCTGCAGAGAAAAGTTTCCTTTACGGAAGAAGTACAGCCAATCAGCCTATTGAAGGGTGGTGGTCCACCCTTCGCAAACAGAGCGCACACTTTTGGATTAATTTATTTCAAACTCTTCAGGATGATGGCCACTTTTCAGGAGATTTTCTGGATAAAAATCTTATCCGGTTCTGCTTTCTTAATCTTGTGCAGGTAGAATAATTTTTCTGGACATAAATTCATTTTGGACGAATGGTGTAAATATAATACTTAACTATGATGCTTTTTGTTCAGGATGAGCTGGATGAAGTTGTGAACACGTGGAACGCACACAAAATAAGACCAAGATTGCACCGTGATACAGCTTCAGGTCGACCAGTCGTCATGTATTCATTCCCTGCGATGCACAGTGCAGAGGATCTATTAAAACCTGTTGGAACGGAAGAGGTCACTGCATGTATGGAAGAGTGCACTACAAAAGGCAATTTTCCTTGTGATGAAACTGTATTTGAACTGTGTTGTTTGCTTATGGAGGAAAATGAATGGCACGCGCCATCAGATCCATTGGATGCAAGTGACTTGTATGTTAAGTTGAGAGATGAATTACTGAAGTCTATTGGACATGTGTACTGATGCAATTTTGGGGAAATGAAGCTTCAAATTTGCGCCATAAACCAGTTGTTGTTTTTTGACTCCTCTAGATTGCACTCTTTTCAGCAGTGGGCTGGAAGTACAGACTTGCCCTTTCTGAAACCCCTTTATTTTAAACAGTGCCATGGCTCCAGCATGCCCCGTGACCCATGTGAGGATAAGTGGATCAAAGGTGGATGGATGTCTTATTGTTAATATTGATAGAAAACATCTCCATACTTTTTCTGATCCGCTTTATCCTCACAAGGGTCACGAGGTATGCTGTGCAACCTATCCCAGCAGACGTTGGGCAGTAGGTAGGGGACACCCTGAACTGGTTGCCAGTCAATCACAGTGCAAACAGACGAACAACCTTCTGCCCTCACAACCACGGACAATTAGGAGTGTTCCATTAACCTGCCCCGCATGTTTTTGGAATGTGGCCGGAGACTCCACACAGGAAGGCCGGAACCGGATTCGAATCCTGCACCTCTGCACTGTGAGGCCGACATGCTGCACAGCTATTAGAAAATATCTGTAAAATGTTATCAAACCATTCACCGTTGCACACAATGATATTAACTGTCAACATTCATGTGTAGACAGAAAAACAGTGAAGAGTAAGTTTATTGAACACAATAAAATTTTACTTTTAATAATAGAAGCATGGACCTAAATAATACAGAATAGCTGTTGAAACAACCATCCAATGGTTATGTATAACTTCTTAGGCATTTTTGTATATAAAGCCCCAGAACTGTGTATTACTGTAATATAACACCAAATGCAAGCCATTTCCATATAGAGTAACTATAAAAACAGCAAACAATGCAACGTTTGTTTCTACAAACATATTGTAAACAGTGAACAATGTAATGTACCCAAGCCGTGTAGCGCTGATGCAACCTACGATGGCTTATTAACATAGTTACGGGTATGAAAAAGCTAAACAATGTCCATCACCCAGACATTGCTTTCAAGAATAACATTGAATTCTGATCGGAAATCTGGGAAATTGTCATAGCTGTCAGCAATATGCAGAACCTTTCCACATGTGTGCCCCACCGGCCTTCTACTAAACTCCGACATTTTCTGGAACTCCACAAGAATGGTGTTGGTTACAACGAGATCAGATCCAGTGCAAAACCGGAGAAACTTCTGAAGCTTGAATTCATCCAACTCCCTGATGAACCTTTTCAGATGATTGACCACTTACTTCTGCTTTGGGGTTAAATCAATTGCAAATTTCAGCCTTTTTTGAGGTAGGTTGCAAGTCCGAGCACAACTTGTTCAATGCTTCAAGACTGATGGAGATACGGTGAAGAGTAACCTCCCTCCAGCAGTCAATCACAAACATGGGCTTTTTGATATGCTCTTTGTGTGCTATTTCCTGCAGTATTGTGGGAAAGGTTTCAGCAGAGATTCTTTTTTTACACCCGTAGCTGTCAAGAACTTCCAGAAGATCATCTAGGTCAACTTCTGAAAAGTCCTTTATTGCTTCCATCAAAACTTCACGCTCTTGGCTGCTCACAAACTGCAGAAAATTGGATTTTGGATCACTATAGACACAGTTGAAAAGCACCTGCGCGAGGAAAGGAAACGCAAGTTTGTTTGGGAAGTAGCAACAATCTTGGTATCCCTTTAAAAGGATTCTCCCAACTGCTTTCCACTTTTCTGCAGGAAAATCATGGCGAATAAATGGCACTTTAATTGATGTACCAACAGTGCATCGGTCATAGAATTCCTGCCAGAAGCAGCTGAGAACATCTCTAATCACTCCAGATCCAACGCCTGCTTCTTCGGTATTATCTGGGAGTATGCGTTTCACATTGAGTGATTTGTTCAACATTGCATTTTCAGAGAATGCTATGATCATATCATTCAATGTGTCAGTGTAGTGAACAGTTATTGTCATCACATCTTGTGGATCGGGTGGACCATCATAGATAAGTGTGATGTCTGCATCTCCCTGTGTGTTGTACGTGGGACCAAAAGTAATTTCTGAATCAACAGAAATGTCGAATGCCATGTAGATTTCATTTGAGTCTTCAATTTTAGAGTTGTGGTCACTGGCATTGTGTGATAAAAGCACGACTTCTTTGGACGCTGTGCTTCCATCATGGCGGTCGTCTTTTGGCCTCGTTGCAATGTAAAAGCGCAACAACGTTAGCTTTGCAGCCTCATACATATTGCCGATGGACTGGCAGGTTTCATCAGTGAGGAGGTTTTATTTGAAATCCCACACCTCAAACTGATAGTCCAATTCAGATCCTTTTGGAGAAATTCCATCGGGGAAAAATAGTTTCTTTCCTTCCTTGAGAACGTCTTTCAACCCAGCTTCTGTGGACATTTGAAGTTTTCTGGTACCTCCTCCCTGCTTCTCCCTCACCTGTTTGGTTATTTTTCCATCACTGTGTATCCATCCGATTGCAACATTTCTCGTTGTTTTCTGCCTCTTTATCTGTCTTGCTTGTTGTGTCTTTGAGGCAGTGTCTTCTTTCCCGCTGTCTTTCCTGAGTTTCATTTTTTCACGTAATTTTTCCAAAAGTCCATTCTTTCGTTTAGATGGGAGCTGTTTAGTCTTGCAAAAATTGAAGAGTGCTATACGGTCTCCATAGCAAGGGACATAATTGGCAAGGGTGGAATCGTCCATCAGTGCTATGACATCACTGTCGATCTGCACAAAAACAAAAAAAATACACTCAATCACCATAACACATAATTGCTTAATTTTACAGTATGAAGCACAAATGTAATACTAATCTCGACAATTGTAAATCAAATACACAGGCAAACATGTGGCAACTCTTCAATGTTGAAAACCGTTAAGAATGTGCAAAGGTACATTTATGCTTGAAAATTACTCTAACCTAGTTGTATTAGAACATGCAACTATGATAATTAAGTCCCTATTTAGACAGCAGTTCATCAACTGTTGACTTCATTTATGCGCGCGTGTGCACAAACTTCAAATGATGTAGCCTTGAATTGCGGCACGTCACTACAGTACTTGCTACGACACGACCGTGTGGTCAGTGTGTTCAGTTCACGGTAATTAGGCTGCAACGATGCTCCAGTCGGCCACTGTCATCCACACAAAAGGGTTCGATGTCGAGAGTTGTGTTGTTTTTAACGTTATGTGGCGTCACAGGGACGTACCCATTTAAATGGGTTACTTTCTACTTATTCACGAATGCAAACTGGGTGCATCCATTCATGACATTCGGACTAGCAACGAAGCTACAAGCTCCATGGAGCACGTTAGCTATGGACACGATAACCACCAAATGAAACAAACACGATGCACTGTTTACTCACCCTCTGCTCCTCCAAACGTGAAAGGATGTCCTCGGCCACGCAAAAAGTCGCTAGGTGACGACATGATGTTCTTTCTTCGAAGCCACACGACACGCAGACGGCTCCCCCACAATTCATAGCTCCACGAACGTCACAAAGTCAGAATTCTGACTTTAAAGTCAGAATTCTAGGCGGCCCAGTAGTCCAGTGGTTAGCACGTCGGCTTCACAGTGCAGAGGTACCGGGTTCGATTCCAGCTCCGGCCTCCCTGTGTGGCGTTTGCATGTTCTCCCCCGGCCTGCGTGGGTTTTCTCCGGGTGCTCCGGGTTCCTCCCACATCCCAATAATATGCATGGCAGACTCTAAATTGTCCCTAGGTGTGAGTGTGTGCGAGGATGGTTTGTTCGTCTCTGTGTGCCCTGCGATTGGCTGGCAACTGATTCAGGGTGTCCCCCGCCTACTGCCTGAAGACAGCTGGGATGGGCTCCAGCACCCCCCGCGACCCTAGTGAGGATCAAGCGGTTCGGAAAACGGATGGATGGAAGTCAGAATTCTGAGAATAAAGGGAGAATCTTGCCAACCTTGTTTTTTTTTTCTTCAGTGGTCCTAATCCTCTTCCGTAAAAATCATCTGGATCCAGATAAAATTTTTAAAGTTGATGGATAATTTCCTTTAACCCTTGCAGGGACAGCGGTTACTAACAGTGGACAGTTTATCATGTTATCAGGTTACAGGGTGCATGAAAGGGTTAAAAAAAAGTGTATATGGATCCAGATTGTTTTATTTCGTGCAACCACTTGACAAAATAAAAGGGAGTAAATTCAACGCACCATTTTTTTTCAGCATACCAATTGATTGAAGGCAGTGAACGAATTTGTCTTTATTGTCATTTAAAGCCATGACGTCACCCCATGAGGGCACAACGCTGCATTGCAGCAGCTTTTCTGCTGTTGTTTGTCCTAATTCAAGTCCATCCATCCATCCATTTTCCGAACCGCTTCATCCTCACTAGGGTCGCGGGGGGTGCTGGAGCCTATCCCAGCAGTCTTCGGGCAGTAGGCGGGGGACACCCTGAATTGGTTGCCAACCAATCGCAGGGCACACAGAGACGAACAATCATCCACGCTAGGGCAATTTAGAGTGCCCAACGAGCCTGCCATGCTGGGAGGAAACCGAGCACCCGGAGAAAACCCACGCAGGCCCGGGGAGAACATGCAAACTCCACACAGGGAGGCCGGAGCTGGATTTGAACCCGGTACCTCAGCACTGTGAAGCCGACGTGCTAACCACTGGACTACCGGGCCGCCCCTAATTCAAGTCGTGAAGTTGATTTTTATGATCCACGGAGGTGGTTTTCATCAATAACTGTCAGAAGATACAAGTGCATTAATTATGGGGAAACAACATGTGTCTGCACAACCCTGCCATGCGTAGACCCCCAACTTCCAACTTCCAACTGTGCAAGCCAGGTGTAACCATACGTTAGCATGGCGATGGGCCTGCTACATGTTTATGGGTAAGCTCTCGGACCTCTATTTTGCCCCTCCAAATAGGATTCAGTCACCTAGTAGATCCTTCTTGGGAATAGCGGCTAGAGCAGTAGCAAGCCAAGGAGGTACTGTGCAATGGAAAAGGTGCTTTAGTGATTCGTTGGAGCAGTCAGTGGGGAAGTGTGTGATGTTGCTCATTGACTCCCCCCTCCCAAGAACACCAAAGTGCATGACGGAATTGGGGCCCTTCAGTCACTGTCTCATATATTAATTGAGAACCTGTTTCTGTTTGCGCTTCGACGATGAGCATTGGCTCAAGACATTACAAAATTGACCTTGAGAAACGATGATACACTGTCGCTATTTTTAATTTAAAAGGCAAAACACCCATTAGAAAAACTATTATCACTACACGCTCTCCAATTCAGACACACACGCTCATAATCCATCATGTGACAGCAGTTCAACGGCAGAACACTTTTTTTTTTTTTAATGATGTCACCTTCCCTTTTGTAGCAGTGATGCAGCACCTGGGACATCCTTTCTAAGACTGCAGAACGAACATGCACGCACGTGCACCCACACAATTGCACACATACACACACACACACACATGCATTACCAACAGACAAATATGGACAATTTCCCCGCTCGAGTAAAGGTGACATTATAATAAATAGTCTGGCTGAGCAGTTGTACTGGTGTTTAAGTCTGTGTACTCACGGGCCAACAATTAAAAGGCAAATACAGTGGTACAAGTTATGAAACGTCTCAACGGGAAAATATTGCCTCTTGTTTCGAAAGAAATTTCAAGAAACAAAAGGTAAAAATACAGTATGGCCGGCTTCTCGCAGCTCCGAGTTTACTGAACCCAACATATTCATAGCTGCTCTGCGATTGGCTATTACCTAGCATCATCCTGGCATCCCATTGGCTAAGAGGGACTTCTACCGTATGTGTGTAGGTAGGTAGGTCGGTAGGAAGTTAGATCGGTCGATCGATAGATAGATATGTGTCTATGCAGCGTCCTCGTCATCCGCCGATCGGGTCATGAGGTGTTCCGATAATTTAAATGTGAATCACACAGAAAAAGTGTTCACCAGTCGGGCGATCGCTCAATATGCTGATGTTTGCAAAAGCAAACATCCTTGGATCCATTTTCTACAAAATGGAGGGCAAAAACCACAAAAACATGGACTAAAGAGTGCAAAAAATGACGAGAACACAGTTAAAAGTTAAATGATTATTATCCTTTATTCTTTGTTTTTTACATTATGCACAACTCTCATTTATTGTGCAATAATCTAATTGTAACATGTATTTGTTACATATTTTGATGCATGTTTTATGTTTTAGGACGCATTTAAGTCTGAATTTTGGGGGGGCTTGGAACGAATTGGGGCATTTACATGGAAAACGCGACTCTACTTACAACATTTTCTAGTTAAGAAATTTCTTCCAGAACCAATTAATTTCATAAGTTGGGGTACCACTGTACTGAATAAAACCTAGGAGAAGTTACGATAATGGATGGATGGCTGGATATCACCTCTTATTTGTCCTTCCAAATTTATTCTACTTTGTATGCCTCCTGCCCCTCCAAATTCTTTTTTATCCAGTCATGATCGACTAACCAACCAACTTTAACCGCAGTCAAACTCAACTGTACATAAAACCGAGCAAAGCTGTGCGTAAGCAAAAACCATCCACTGCATTGAATCAGCAAGGTGACCGACTGCCGGTGCAAGGCAAGGAGATCAATGGGATGAAAAATAAAAGAGCATCGATAATTTTTTTATTATACATCTATAGATTACATCACAATTCATCTTCATGAGCTGCAGTATTTCAAGCTGCTGGGTGCGCAAAAAAAAAAAGATGTCGGTCATCAATTCCCAGGGCGATTTTGCTTCAACACCAGCATAAACTTCAAAAGTAAAAGTACTCCAATGCATGAACAGCCACCTAATGCATATCTAAGATACCATAACTGGAAGAGTTACATGTCCTGTCCCAACAGAACTCGGCAAACAGTGACAAAAAAAATGTAATTTATTTTATTTTTTTAATTTTTGCCGGTATCATTTGCAGCCAACTACTTGAAAAAAATATATCTGTATGCTTGCAAGATGTGAATCAGTACAATTCAGGCGCAAGACAGAAAAAAATTGCCAAAGCAAAGAGAATAATAAGAACAGCAGGAGACAAATTTCCCGTCCTTCCACCTTGCACCACTGCATTAATATAGGCTACAGATTGCTGCATTGCTCTTGACGGTGAAGAGGTAGCTGTAATACACTAAGTATATGCAGCGGCCTGCCAAATATTGCCGCTGGCATGCGTATTGGGCCAGAAGTACAGTACCTGCTGCCAGAGTGCAAATACTGCACATACTGAAAACGGGGAGTGAATATTTTGGTTTATTTAATTAAACTGTTGAATTGATTTGTCCCAAGAGACACCATTCCAACAATTTTTAATCCTACGTCATCTGATTTTTGCACTCTAGGATTCTGTGGATGGATGCATTCAGTGTCGGGATAAGCATGGTTTCCGGATGGGGGCGTCGGATAGGGAGGATGATTGCTTGATGATCATTGTTCCAACTGTGTTTTCGGTTAGAGGTAAGATCGGGCGGCCTGAGCCCGAGCCGACCCGAAATGAGTTTTGGGTCGGGCCTAAAATGTCAATCATTGCGGGTTCGGGTCGGGTCGGGCTTCTCTCTCGCTGACTTTTTTTTTTTCGTTTCGAGACCGTGAATAGTTATGGCCACGAGAGACCGTGTTTCGCAAAAAAACAGAAGTCACCTCATCACAACACGTACTGTACTAAACTCTTGCAATGACAATTCAAAGAACTCCTTCCAGTCTCTGTCGAGCATCCACCGTCATTGTTCATCTTTGTCTCTCTGCTTCTCTCTCTTGCAGTGCTGCGCTAGATTCTTAAGGACGTACTGCTGCTGTGGTTTACGGACCAATTTTTAATCCGTCAAAATGACGGACGGCCTTACATTTTCCCCGTCCACTCTTAAAAAAATCCGTCAATGATGGAAAATTATCGGTTAATGTAACCTCTTCAGAAACAGAAATATAAAAGATGTAAATGTTTATACAGTCTTGTTTAACTTAGATTTCGGTACAAAAGACAGGCTTTGTTATCAGAAATCACCCCTCATCCTCCCGAGCCATCACAAATAAAATATGAAATCTCGGGTTTGCTTCGGGCTCGGGCCTGCAAATCGAGTTAAGTGATCGGGCTCGGGCCGGGTCGGGCTTAAATACCCTCGGGCCGGGTCGGGTCGGGCTCGATTTTTTAGGACCGATCTTAGCTCTACTTTTGGTTGTGGCAGGGCCGAGGACCTAAAAGCAGTGAGGCAACGCAGGATTGCAGGAAGCACTCCAAAACAAAATCTTTCTTCCCTAAAAATCAAACAAAAATGCAAACTAGGATCATAGAATCAAATGAACACTTTCAGGGACATCCTCTACTACAGTGGACAGCCTAAAATGTTATCGGGTTACACATTATCGTTATTGGTGCATGAAAGGGTTAACACAAGTTCAAAAACCAAGACACAAAGTAGAACACCAAAAGTGGGACTGGACTCAGTCAGACAGGAACGTGACAGGAGTACTAACAGAAGCAATAATCCAACAAAGACCGAAAAGGAAGCAGGGTACTAAATACAAGCAAACTTATGAAATGAACAGCTGGAGAAGACACATGGCTAAGGGAGCTGACTGGTAGACACAAGGGACCGGGATGATGAGAACAGGTGGACAACGCCCCCCCCCAAAAAACTAAAGGAGATAAGACATGAGAAGGCACAGGGAAAAGAAAACTAAAATAAAGTGAAACTCCTCTACAACGAAACCTACATGGGCGAAAATACCCCCTAGTGTGAAAAATCACCATGCATTAACACTATTCCCACTTTCCTGCCCCCCATACGATGAAAAAAACCCTGTTGTGTTATACGAAATCTTTTTCTCTGCTCTTGCCTCGCGATGAGATTCACTACAACGAAGTCTAATCCAATGTGTGTGTGTGTGTGCGTGTGTGTGTGCGTGTGCGTGTGTGTGTGTGTGCGTGTGTTTGTGTTTACATCTGAGATCAAATTTGCCACAGTGAAACCCCTGTTGTGAAAGATTTCTTGCTGCAAACATGATTTCGTTGTAGAGGCGTTTCACTGTACACTCAAAACCACCTCAACAAAAACACACTTTGTACAAACTGACTGTTACACTTCTGTAGATGCATAAGAAGCGTGTGTGTGTACAGCACGGTGCAAATATTTTACACCAACAACCTCAACTGAACCTAAAAACACACACAAATGGCTAAGAAGGAATACAAAAAAATGATGGCTGCCTTATTATTTTGTAGACCGATTGAGGCAATCGCTGTAATCCACTCTCCATGAGATTTGTACCGATTGTATTGTACCTCAAGTATTTTGGCAGCTATCTCACGTTTGAAGGGTGCCCTCTCAAGACTAGTAGTTGTGCAACAGGATTTAAACGAATGTTATTCAGAAAAATCTGATGTTTCGTTTTCCGACATTATTGGATGTTCTAAAACACAGGTGTCAAACTGGTGGCCCGGGGGCCAGATCTGACCCGCCACATGATTTAATGTGGCCCGCAAAAGCAAATCATGGATGTTAACCTTAAAATAATAATAACAGCATTACAAATTGTTTCAACCTCTAAAAAACATTTTTTGTTCCCGGGTCCCCTTTGAAAACATAATGAATAATTGCTGAACACTTTTCATTAGCTTCTGATTTTGAATGTAGTCAATTTGTTGTGTTTTTAAAATAATATGAGGTGAACATACATTTATATGCTTTCCCTATGAGGGAAACCATAATTACGATTGTGGCCCATGATGAAAAAAAGAGTTTGAAACTCCTGTTCTAAGATGTCAGATTGGGGCATTCTTACACTGACCTAAGGTAGCATACAGTATTTCCAGTATTTACTTGAGAGTGGATTGTTTTGAAAGAGGCCAAGAAAAGTGAGTTGGGCTTGAACACAAGCTGGGATCTTTGAAGTGGTGCATCAGATCCAGCTGTCAATATCAGTAATTCAAAAGTGACACGTCTCCAATGTTGACATCATAACATATCCATTCAAGGATGGAAGACAACCACGTGGAAAAACAGTTGCTGAACAAATGAAGCCTCCTTCTCTCGGCTACACTGACTGACAGCTTGGCCAACCTGCCCTGATTGATAAACTATTTTGGATGAGGTCCTCCGGGTGGTGAAGGCACTCATTTGAGAGCCACATATTGATCTCCAACATTTTAACATGGAAGTTTGTGTGTACCCTAACCCCCCCAACACTGAAAACAAAACAAAACAAAACGAAAGGAAATTAGAAGAAACACACTCACACACCACACCACAAACACACTTACAGGCACAGTGAAATCGCGTTGATCTTGCAGGAGAGATTCGATCGCGTACAGTCAACGCGTGTGCGGTGACTTTTATGGGAAACAAATTTTCGGTACTGTCAAAATGACGCCACGGAAACAACACGCAATCGGTAACGATTGTTACCGTGAAATCTTCAGGCCTGCCGTAGGTTTTTTTTTGTGTGTGTTTTGACTGTGAAATGTCCTTGCGTCTCAAAAACGCACATAATTTGGAACTGTGCGTCCCGCGGGAAAATTATGCGTCTAGGACGCGGGACGCAGAGGTAACGAGATGGCTGATATAGATATACCACCACTGTTTACATGCTTTGTGGGATTTATGTTGAAGTTTGAAATGTCCTGCTTTAATGAAGTTCATTGAACCCAAAGGCAAATTAAGAAACGCTTATTTTTGCTTCTCTCACAATGCTGTTATCATGACAGCTCGTGCAGTCAGCCTTTGCCTTTCCAAATTGCCTGCCGTCCCTCACATTTGTTGTTGTGTTTGTATTCAGTGCTTATTCTATAGCCTATAGTATTTCATTATTTATGTGTGATGTCATGCGCTTGCACATTGTTCATTATTTAATATGCTAGCTCAGTGTTTCGCAATCTTTATTGAGCCAAGGCAACCATTTTACACTAGAAAAATCTCACAGCACACCATAAGCAAAACTGCCCCAAAATGTATGAAGACTGAAATATTTATGAGCTTGTTTCAATTTACTGAGAAATGTTCTTGCCGATGGTGAAATATGGGCATGTTTAATTGAACATAAAGCAGATGTACTAAAAGGAAGCATGACTTATTCAGATGTAAAAATGCATTTTGTTTTGGTGAATTTTGTTTCTCGAATTACTGAATGTCGTGATTTATGTAACTTGGCTTCACAAGTATGTACACATCAGACGCATACTGTTGATGTCTTGCTAATTCTTTTACTGTGCGGTTGCAGGCCGCAGTAATTAAACCGATCGAAGCGGAATAAACTTCACAACATCCACCCTCGGAGACATACAGTGAAGTTTGTTGTCTGAGAGGCATTCATTACTCCATATAGGGATCCTGGTGCAAAACACGCACAGATAACGGTGTTTTCAGTGGAAAAAATTAACTAACCTTGTCAGTAACGGTAGCAACGTAAGATGGCTGCCCTCTGGCTTCAGCCACAAGGGACCTATGTAGGTCGCCTGTACTTTTTGTCACTTCCTCTTTCTATTTTTTACCTCTCACCTTCTCCGGTGTGTCGGCTAGCATTGGGCTTGTTCATTTGAATGCATTACACACTTCTCGGCTGCTCTTAAAAGGTGCACTCGTGTTTGCTGCTGGTTAAACTAGTTTCATAAAGAACTATTTTGCTTCCAGATGCCAAAGAAAATGAAATACTGTATTTAAAACACAGCAAGCAAAATGGCTGAGTCACATCTAGGGTGCAGACCTCCGTGGCCAATCTATAGTTTGGGCTCGTGTATACAGTATTTAATTTATGAACGGTAAATCTGTTTACATTTAGAATGGATTTAAGAGATTGCTTTATATAGACAACAAGAAAAAATGTATTTGAATAACCGTGTATGGTTTTAATTCATGCGCAAGCTAGCTAGCTAAACTGCAGAACCAGCTGCGTGTCCATGACAAGTTTTCCTTTGGGGATAAAGTATATGAAATGAAATTAAATAGTACAAAATAGCTAGCAGACGAGTCCAACGTTAGATTAAGGCTAATATATTTGGGCAAACTTTGATCGCTGCTATTCATAGAAGCGACTAATAGCGAATTGTTTGCTGCTGAAGTGGGATGGTATAAGGCCCCAGTTAAATAAGCAGTACAACATGCCGTTCATTCATCTGTATTTCAGTAACACCTTTAAAGAAGCGAGAGGTGCATTACCAGCAGAACGACCGAGCCAAATGTCACAGTTAAGTTGACAATACCCGAAATGATGAATCTTCATCGCCGTAATAAGTTCAATAAAGCACAGATAACGTGCGAATGACAACTTCATTTATTGTAGAACAAATAAATGAAACAAACGCTCGCTGCACTGTGCGGTTACTGTATGTGCAATGGAGCAAACCATTCCTGGAAGCTGTACAATACTAACTCTTTCATGCACCCTGTAACCTGATAATATGATAACGTGTAGTAGCCGGTGTCCCTGAATGGGTTAACAACACTCGACAGTTTACTCACTCATGCAACGGCTTCTTCGGATAAGATTTTGAAGTTTACACATCCATCTGTTCATAAAATAGCTGTAATCCTTCAATGATTTTTTTTTTTAGTCTTTCATCTGGCGGTGTGACACAGACAGAGCAATACCAAGTACTAAACAATGTTGGGATTGTTGTTGAAAAATCAGCATTGGACATTGTGTATTGGTTGATTCCTCCACACAAAGTAACTTTCTGTCGCAGTTTTACATCAGCTGGGAAATCGTCAAAATACTTCAGTACTGTACTTTGAAAATGCCACAATAAAGCAAGTTGATTGATGAAGTCCACTGTGTGTGTGTGTGTGTGTGTGTGTGTAGATAGATAGATAGATAGATAGATAGATAGATAGATAGATAGATAGATAGATAGATAGATAGATAGATAGATAGATAGATAGATAGATAGATAGATAGATAGATAGATAGATAGATAGATAGATTTAACCAGGCTTTGGAACAGCCTCCAACTCACTTGCAACCTCAAGTGAGAATAAGTGCATGGAAAATGGATGGATGTTTTGAAGTTTCTAAAGGACAAAGGGGACATCCATTTGTGCACAAACAGGAAATTCATTTAATAGATTTAGTGTTTGCATTAATCTGGGAGACAGTGTCCCAGAAAAGTGGCGCGCATCGAACACTCAAGTAAAGTCATGCCCAAAGGTGCTTTAACTTTCTGCCTTTGGTTGTTCCTTTCCTTGCTTCCTTTTTGTTGCTTTTCGATGCCCTTCTCTGTGCATCTCTGTACATGTGTATGCATGTGCAGTATATGGCAAAGTGCGTGCGTGTGAGCTCTTAGTTCTTTTATGATTTCAATAATAGCACAAGACCTTGGGGATAACAAAACGAGAGCAAGATTTTACCTACCTGTCCGACTCAATGCATAGATGATAGAAAGCACGCAAGGATACTACTATTGTTCCTGGTATTAACAATTCAGTAATGTAGAAATTAAAAGTTGAATGTTTAAAATAATTATCCCGATGAGTGGTGTGTTGTTCATACAGCCCATCCGATGTAAATGGGTCCTATGGCTAAATTAATGTAAAATTGATTTAGTGTTGGGGTGATACAGTTTTGTGAATTATTAAGGCTATATTTGCATTTGGAGTATTATTAATAACTATAGTAAGCCTTCAGCATGGAAACAGGTTCAATTATCATGTAGCTAGGGTGGAGGCAGGGACAGCTTCCTTTTCTCATAACGTGAAGTGCGGGTATTTTGCAACATGTATGCATGCATGCATGTGCACACACACACACAAATACACACACACGTGCACATTGATGCATAATCGATGCATGTTGCGCTGTGACAGACTGGAAATGAATAAGCACAGAGAAAGGCTAAAAGGAAATCATCACTGCGCGTGTGCAGTGCACGCAGGAAACAAAAAGCAGCACGCTGCAATTATAATAAACGACCTCCTTAGACTTGAGTAAAACGGACCCTTTCCCTCCTTTCTTCAGTCCGTCTTTTCCCATATCACAAACAGGGCTGCTTTAGTGAAACATACATTCGGAGCAAAATTGTTATTCCCTGCTTCATCAAAACTACGCAGCTCTGTGCATGTAACCGCCATATTTACTGATCCAATCATCAAGGAGTAGGTGATATGCATACATGTGTGCTTTTATTGCCTTTCCTATAATCAGCATGCACAAATATAGCAGAAGCCATCAAATCCAGCCGTGGGGGGTTGCTGAAAAAAATGTATTTAAAAGGTTTATTTATCACTGTTGGGTCCGTTCATTACTTGTTCCTGCGAGCAGACCTCATTTTTTACAGGGGCAAATGACATGCATGGAGGGGAATTACGATTATTCTTGTGTACAGTTTTGTGTACAGCCTAATCACCCTACACTCCAAACACACCCTCTATAGTTCGAACTTTTATGAGTAGTCTTGGACCAGTGGGTTTAGTCTGCAACAGAATTAATTTGCTGTGTTCAGATGTGTCCAAACGAGGAAAAAAAAACCCTATACTTGATTAAAATGGACAAAAATCTCTCGTTTAAAAGAGCTAAACATGAATATTTGGGTTCGGCTTTGGGAGGGTTGAGCATCTGCATTATTGCAATGCAGTTCATCACCACTGCAAAATTAAACCATGCAAATGTAACATTGTACAGAAAATAAGTGTATGTTGTAAGAGAAGAAATATTATGTAGTACTGAGAGTACATACACTCTAAATTGTCCCTAGGTGTGAGTGTGAGCGCAGATGGTTGTCCGTCTGTGTGTGCCCTGCGATTGGCTCGCAACCGGTGCAGGGTGTCCCTTGCCTACTGCCCGAAGGCAGCTGGGATAGGCTCCAGCACCCCAAACTCAGCTCGGGTATGCTCCAAAACCCAGCATCTATGATGGCATGGGGACTCTGTTAGTGCCAATGGCATGAGTAAATGACGGTTTGGGAACTGGTAATAAGTGTCGCGCCAGGTGAACATTTGTCATCTATGAAGTCTGCGACTTGCTTATTCGTGGCCGACCATACATGAAGGTGTCACTGTATCTGTGGTTCAAAGCTTGACAAAAGTAATCAAATCACCGCCGAGGGGCCGGACTGGGGGCGTGGTATGCAAATATCGGGGGAATTCTTTTTCTTGTATTTTGCATATGTAAACAATAAAAGTCAGACGAAGAGCACGAGGAACTTCGAGTGCGATTGCGGAGTAACTGCCGTCGTTCGCTCTGGGAAATCTAGTCCCGTCAGCTGCACCAACAACCTTCCCTGAGTCAAGTTCTTTTGTTTCAACTTGTCTGGGTATAACTCTGACACACATCTTTGTGTTAAATGGCCTGTAAAGCACTTGGTTACAGCTGCAGCTGTCGTGAAATTGCTATACAAATAAAGATATGAATTGTATATTCAAAGGCACCATTAATGCTAAATTGTACATACAGGTTTTGGAGAGCCATATGCTGCCATCCAAGCAGTGTCTTTTTCATGTATGTCCCCTGCCTATTTCAGCCGAACCACATTGTGCTCGTGTTACAAGAGCGTGGCTTTGAAGTAAAAGAGTGTGGTACACTAGACTGCAGTCCAGACCTGTCCCTCATTGAAAATTATGCATTACGCATTATGAAGCGTAAAATACTGACAACGGAGATCACGGATGTTGCGCAGCTGAAGCTGTACATCAAGCAAGAGTGGGAAAGAATTCCACCGACAAAGCTTCAACAATTAGAGCCCTCAGTTTATTGATTCTTTTTTAAAAGAAATGGTGATTTAACGCTGTCCCAGCTTTTTTTGGAATGTGTTGCAGCCATAAAATTCTAAGATAATGATTATTGGCTAAAAACAATAAAGTTTATTGGTTTGATGAAATGAAATATCTTGTGTTTGGAGTCTATTCCATTAAAAACAGGTTGAACGTGAGTTGCAAATGACTCGATTCTGTTTTTATTTATGATTAACACATAAATAACATAAATTACGATTGTCCCAACTTCATTGGAATTGGATTTGTATCCCAAAAATATATTTTTTTAAATCTTCATGATACCACTGCACATGAAACACTAGCACTATTAGGACATTTGTTTTGAACATCTTGCTTCACTGTTGATGGGCCATGGGTTTGAATTTTGCCACAGGCCATGTGTGTATGTTCTCCATGTGTTTCTGTTTGACACTCCATGTTGCATTTGTACAGTAATCCAACCACCTTTCAAGCTGATATCACTGCCACCTCCTGCCTTACTCTTGCAAGAGCACACAGCACTGCATATTGAAAGTGGAACATGTCAAGAGCTGAATTAATAGTCGGTCTGCAAGCAGCACTGAGGCGGGCAAAGAGCTGCATGCGGCTCGTGAGCCGAAATTGAATTTTTATATATTCTGACATCAATTAAGTTTCCTTTAAACACACACACACACACACACACACACACACACACACACACACACAAATAGTGACACCTGACCTGATCAAAATTGTAGCTAAGCATGTAAAATAATGTAAAATTACTTACCAGACCAAAACCAAATATGAAATATTATGAAAACCTCAAAAAGAGGTGACCATGGATCACTTTGGTTCCAGAGATGCCAAGCTTAGAAAGTTGAGATGAGGAAGTTCCAAGCAGTGATTCCCAACCTTTATTTATTTAAGTTAAAAAGAAAAAATCGCACAGCACACCACCAAACAAAGTTGTCACAAAAAGAGGATCAATATGTCAATTTCATACTGTTTAACATCTAATCAAAGAAGTTGCTGTCATAGATAGATGGATGGATAAAGATACATTATTTGTGATGAACACTTTCATGCACCCTGTAACCTGATAACATGGTAAGCTGTCCACTGTAGGGTAACGCTGTCCCTGAAAGGGTAAACAACATTTTTTCTCAAATTTGATACATTCCCGCAGCACACTGTGAAGAGTTGTCACGGCACACTGGTTGTGAATCACTGCAGTACAGTTTTCTGCTTACGATTATTTTGCAAACCTCTTTCTATAGGAGGTTACTGTTGCGGCAGTGTCTGATGAAGCCAAATCTACGACAGGCCTGCTGTGCCTCAGCCTTAGTTTCTGTTTTTTTTCTTTGTTCAGAGCAATAAGAAAAAAATAACAAATAAAAAAATGAAGACGTACAGTTTTGAAGGACAGTTCTGGCAGTCAGTAGATACTCGTTAATAGGCTGCATTCACTTCATTTACATTACAGTCAACCCTCGGTTTTCGAACGTCTCAGTTCTCGACCAATTCGGTTTTCGACCAAAAATTTTGAGTTTTTTATGCCTCGGATGACGAACAAATTTCGGTTCTCGAACAAACTGAGCGCACTTGAATGCACCATTTGACTCCTCTCGCCTTCCTTACACAAGGAAGTGACGCTTCCTCGGGTAGATGAGGAAGTGATGCTTCCTGGTGTTGCTTTCCATTGTGAGCAGACATGTTCAGTAAACATTTTTATTTTAAAAAGAGCGTGGTTTCGGTTTTCGAACAATTTCGGTTTTTGAACAGCCTTCTGGAACGGATTATGGACGAAAACCGAGGTTTGACTGTATTTGTACTTTTTGAAAAGGCTTGCATGAGAACATGACAAATCTATTTATTTATTTTTTAAGTAAAATGTACATGTTTTCATGGAGCATGGACAATATACTTGATAGGAATGCAAGGATTACCAACCACATTACGAGGCAGGATGACAAAACCCCTCTAAAGAAGTGAGCATAAATGAGTACCAGGTTTGTGTTATTGATTTTTATTACCGGCTTGTAAAGTCCGATAAAGTATGGTACTGTGGTGTCTTGCTCCCGCCGTTAAGGGGGGTTATGGAAATGGATATTGAAATGGGGGAACAAATGACAGAACACAAAGAAAGAAATAAGTCAGTATAACTTAATTTGGGGGCTGGAACTGATTAATTGCATTTCCATTCATTTCAGTGGGAACTCTTAACTTGATATATGAACGTTTCAGGTGACAAACTGGCTCATGGAACCACTTCAGTTCGTAACTTGACGTTCTACTGTACCAGTATGCTCCTTTGGAACAGAGCGAGTACTGAAAAGCACATGTCCTATCACGATGTCCAGGAATAAAGAAATTATTTTCATGTTTGAAGAATCAAATGCATTTTACAACAATTAGACATACTCTGTGCAGAATTGTGTCATCACCCTTGGGTCAATGGTGGGTGGGTGAAAAAAGAATCACTCGCAGGATGATTTTTCTAAGTATGTCACTCAAAATTATGTTGTTTAAAAAAAATACATGACCACCATGACTATTAAATGGATATCTCCCCAATATTTACAGATATACTACTTTAAAATTTTACTTTTTCATTTAAAAATTATAGTCATCGTTTGTTTACATTAAAACACAATAATACTGTCCTACATTTGTCATGCGTTGGACCAATCCACAGAATCACTGGAATTGGAAATATTTTCTTTTGATTTTAGTTGTGTGATTTGGTGCTTTGTATTGGATGATGAAATTGCCCTGCTGCTCTTCGTCAAACAGCTGAGAGGTTTCCTCGGGTCAATACCTCCCAGGAGAAAGCTCTTCAAATGTCATGTCTGTCATGAATAAATAAAATCATCCCATAGTGTGTGTGCATGTGCGTAGACACACTTTTTGTGTTTGTGCATGGCTCAATACAAAGACAGGGCTTTGCCTGTGATATGTTTACATGGTACAATTGAGATTATATGTCTGCTACCTGCTGTCTGTGCCCAACTGAGCTGCGAGTGATATGTGCAATGATTGCTTTGAGTAAGGGATCAAACAGGGATCAATTGTTGGGCTCTGCCCTATTCAATTTTTATATGCTCCCTCTTGGTGGTGTCATCAGAAGGCGTTGAACTTTCACAGCTATGCTGACTACACACCACTTTACATCTTGTCCTATGATGACAACAATCCACCAGATGCTCTATATAACGGTATTTTAGATATCAAATAGAGTGGTGGCGGCCCGGTGATCCAGTGGTTAGCGCATCTGCCTCACAGTGCAGAGGTCGTAGGTTCAATCCCAGCCTACTGCCTGATGACGGCTGGGATAGGCTCCAGCACCCCCGCGACTCTTGTGAGGATGAAGCGGATTAGAAAATGAATGAATGAATACAGTGGTATCTTAACTAGAAAATGTTGTAAATTGAGACGCGTTTTCCATGTAAATGCCCTAATCTGTTCCAAGCCCCCCAAATATTCAGACATAAATGTTTTCTAAAGCATAAAAATGCATCATAATATGTACATGTTACAATTAGGTTATTGCACAATAAATGAGAGTTGTGCATAATGTAAAAAACAATTAATAAAGGATAAAACTGATGATCATTTAACTTTGAACTGCATCTTCATCGGGTTTTTTTGCCCTCTTTAGTTCATGTTCTCTCTCAGAAGGGGTTTTTGCCTGGTGTTTTGTAAAGAACTGATCCAAGGACTTTGCTTTTGTCAGCTTTTAGCAATCCTTCAAAAATGTCCAAGGAAAACAACATCATAGTGAGCGATCGCCCGACTGTTGAACACTTTTTCTGGGTGATTCACATTTACGTAAAACTATCGGAACGCTTCATGGCCCGAGGAGCAAATGACGAGGACGCTGCATGACACATACTGTATCTATCGATTTACACACATAGACATATAAAGTAGAAGTCCCTCTTAGCCAATGGGGTGCCAGGATGACGTTCAGTATTAGCCAATGGCAGAGCAGCTACAAGAATGTTGCATTCAGGAGACTCTGAGCTGCGGTAGCAGCCCATGCTATGTATTTACCTTTCGTATCTTGAAATTTCTTTCGTAACAAGAGGCAATGTTTTCCTGTTGAGATGTTTCGTAACTAGAACATTTCGTATGAAGAGACGTTCGTAAGTACTAAGTATCAAGTATAACTTTATTGTCAAATGTGCACATACAGCACAGATGAAGTTTCTTCCCTCTCAACAGACAACAGACAACAAGAGGAGCCCCTGCAGTTGCCCGCGCCGCCATCAAAAGAACAGTTAACATAAAATAACAAAATAATACAGCACAACACAAAAGACACAGACAGTCGTGCAATCTTAACCACTTTTCCTGCATACACTTTGTTGTTTGAAGCTGTTATAGATGAAAGAGGAGCAGTGGATCAAAGACGTCACGCTGAAAATGTGCATATGTCTGCTACAAGCTAAGTTTGAAGCAACAAGAAGCTGTAGCGTCCATTAACGAAAAAGAGATTGTCTCTCATCTCTGTACTTGAATCCAGAAACTTTTTCAGAGGACAAAAGGTTTGAGGAGAAACTTTTTTTGTCATTTCAAGAACCTAGGCAGAGTCCACCCCATTCTTTATATGGTCAACACAGAGATGCTAATACATGCTTTTATCTCCAGTTGGATTGAATGTTGTAATGCCCTGCTTTCTGGCTGTGCCCCCAAAAACAATTTCCGGTTTACAACTACAGTATTACAAAACATCAGCAGCCCATGTCTTGATGAAGATCAAAAGGCGGGGACACTCCACGCCAATTTTAAAGTCACCACATTGGCTCCCCATGTCTTTCAGGTTTGATTTTAAGGTTCAAGTGTTCCCTCATTTTCATGGGTGGTATGTGAGTTTCCGCCAAGTAGAAATTCACTTTTTTCAAATTTTTTTATTTTATTTTATTTATTAAACACATGAGTTGCCATCCTCCTATACACTTACTGTATTACATTTAATATATCCAACTTTTAAAATTCAAAATGTAGAATAAATACTGAGCTGCTGATTACAGCCTGTGAGTGAATGCGCGCTCCACTCCCCGTCAGTTTATGAGGAGGAGGACAACGAAACATTGGCTTCATAACGACATTCAAGTTTTTTAGTTTTAATCTTAATATATCTGAACTAAAAACCCACTTTGCATTTTAGCCAAAGGTATAATCCCGGTGGATTAATCTGCCTCACGAATCCTTGTGGAAACCGAAAACAAACAATTTGCCACGACTACTGTTGCGACTTTTTTTTTGTATCAGCTTGTGGTTCCAAGCCAAGCAAGGAAGTACAAAATACATCAGAAAGTCAATGTCAAAACTCAATAAAGGATGATTGCTCAAGGGGAAACAAACTTCAGTGACCAACAGAGACTGCAGCTGGATGACAGGAGTAATGTTGTTCAAGGACGACCATCATAAAACAAATTGGGTGCAGTTGGATCGTGCTGCAGCAGAGTATTAGGATTTTGTCTTTGTTTTTTGAAATCTCCAAAGAAGTGTGAAGTTGTTGCTCCACACTATTGAAGAACTCCAGGACTTAATACGAGCAGATAAATTAAGGAAATCTTGGAGTATTTTTATGTCTTCAACAACAACAAAAAAAGACTACACTGATGGACATAGCAATGAAAAAAATCTTAACGAGCCAGTCAGTTAACAAAATAGACCCATTATCCGCAATCCTTTTTAATAAATGTTCAGTTCTTGTGTTTAAAGTCCCTTTCTTGATTAAGATCAGTAGTGTCAGGGAGGTATACTACAGAGGCATTATTTGCCTTGTAATGTTGACAGAGAAGTAAATGAAAGTCAGAGGGTGTACATCGAGAATTCCTTTAAATGTGTACCCAGCAAGGAACTGTGATACTGCATCACAAAGTCTGGAGTGGCAGAGAAGTACAGTCATACCTCGGTTTTCGACCATAATCAGTTCCAGAAGGCTGTTCGAAAACCGATTTGTTCGAAAACCGAAACCACGCTCTTTAAAAAAAAAAAATCTTCATTGAACAAGTCTGCTCAGTAATGGAACGCTACATGAGGAAGCGTCACGTCCTCATCTACCCGAGGAAGCGTCACTTCCTCATGCAAGGAAGGCAAGAGGAGTGAAGTGGCGCATTCAAGTGCGCTCACTTTGTTCGAGAACCAAATTTCGGTTGTCATCCGAGGCATAAAAAACTCACAATTTTTGGTCGAAAACCGATTTGGTCTAGAACTGAGACGTTCGAAAACCGAGGTTTGACTGTATGTTAGAATAGTACGAGACGTGTATCAGAGCTGCAGGACAGTGGTGAAGTGTACTGGAGGTTTGACAGAGGAGTTTAAGGTAGAGGTGGGAGTGCATCTGGGTTCAACTCTGAGCCTCTTTTTCTTTGAAATACTGATGTATAGACTGATAGATGAGATTAGATTGGAAAATCCATGGACCATGATACAGTACTCGCAATGGCATTTTGATCTTGTACAGGAAATGAGAGGAAGGTTGTTTAGCTGAAATACGAGAGCATACATTGAATGAATGAGAAAGGTGGAAGGGGAAGCAATAGCAAGGGTGCAGAACTTTAAATAATGAGGGCTCTATCTATCTGCCCAGCACAAATCAGGCATGGCTAGTTGTCAAACTCTGCACGGAGGCGGTTTAGACCAAGTGTTGGTATTTTAAGAAACATTTCTGAGCTGGCACATTTCCGAAAAGGGGTTTTGCGTCGTCGTGCTGCAGCCTATCCCAGCTGTCTTAGGGCAGTAGGCCTTCACACAAACTATTAATTGCTCATAATAACAAACTTCATAATAGTAACTTGGGCCTAACCAAAATTTTTTTTTTTAAGCCTGTGCCTATTCTGATATTTAGCAAAATAAAGTTTTGATAAATAATTAATCACCGCTTCATTTAAAAATATATATCATGACTAAAATAACTTTTTTGCCATGTTCGAGCCTATCCCAGCTGTCTTCGGGCAGTAGGCGGGGGACACCCTGAACCGGTTGCCAGCCAGTCACAGGGCACACAGGGACGAACAACCGTCCACGCTCATACTCACGCCAAGGGACAATTTTAGAGTGTTCAATCAGCCTGCCCTGCATGTTTTTGGAATGTGGGCGGAAACCGGAACACCCGGAGAAAACCCACGCAAGAACATGCAAGTTCTACACAAGGAGGCCGGAGCTGGAATTGAACCCGGTATCTCTGCACTGTGAGGTCGACGCGCTAACCACTGGACCACCGGGCCACCCTGTTTCAGAAAATATTCTGTTTAAAAAATATACAATCAAACACAGAAGCACCACTTTACAAGAATCTCAAATGGCAAATTGTTTGGACATTGATTATTCATGAGCTTGTTAATACTTTATCAAGACTGCATTAAGTCATTGGAGAAGCAGAGTGGAAATGACCTCCTGCTCTAGTTAGCCCACATTCTACTCCCATTCTTTGCACATTTCTTAGTTCATGATTGTAACTTGTCGTTGAGTTTATCCATCCATCCATTTTCTCATCCGTTATACTGTGCCGACTTTTGCCAGGTGCAAATGTTTGGTGCTCATGAAGATGACAGGAAGGATAAAACACGATTGGACACACATCATTAAAAATTAACATTTGGCAATAAGATCAGAACTGAATATACTTGGTAATCACACAGTTTCAACATCATGATCAGATGTTGGTGTATTGATACTGTACAATGACAGATAAGTAAGTCCCCAATGTATAAACAATCTATTGCCATTTTATAAGTGAGCCCTTATTTTAAAGTGCTACCAAAATCGATGAAGGTCAGAATTAGAAGACTCATCATCAAATAAAAGTATGTAAGGACATTCAATTGCAGCCAGCATGAAAATAATGTCTGCGATATGAGAATTATTCCCTACATATCCCTCCTTAGCCCACTCTAACGCTGCAGACTTCTTCATCGCAGATCATTCTGCAGTCATCCACTTTGTGTGTGTGTGTGTGTGTGTGTGTGTGTGTGTGTGTGTGTGTGTGTGTGTGTGCGTGTGCGCGCACCTAGTGGTCAAAACCAAGAATGAGGTTTCTCGACACAAGCTCTTTATTGGCTATGCTTGTTGTGCTGCTTCGGAGCTTGATGTTGACTGTGTTACGGACCTCGTGTGATGTGGTGACAGTAAAGATCATGCAGAGGTTAAATACTAGTTCTTGACGTGTCATCAAATACAGTACTACCCCTCTCCCCCCCCCCCCCCTCTCTCTCTCGCTCTGGTGACACAAGAGAGCAAGAAAGCTCTGTCGCAGCATTATCCTGAAAAGCACAGAGGGGGAAGGGGGACCCTGGTGGATATATTGCTTATGGCACAACAAACCAGCAGATAGGGAGGCGCAAAGCTAGAAGGGATTGTTTAAAAACAATGGGGACTCATTAAAAATGTCGCCACAGTAAAGAAGAAAGAGAAAAGAGGCACAAGATTTTATTTGCTTGTAAGAGAATTTAACCAAATCTATTATTCTCATTAGGATGTTCTTGTTTATGTCACGGGTGTGGAGCATAAATAAGGTGCTGGTCTCCTCTTCACCAACATAAAGAATACAAAAAATATGGAAACATGAAAATGAATCAGCGAGTGGCTCGGTGGTCCAGTGGTTCACGCATTGACTTCAATGTGCAGAAGTCGTGGCTTCGATTCCAGCTCCGGCCTTCCTGTGTGGAGTTTGCATGTTCTCCCCATGACTGTGTGGGTTTTCTCCAGGTACTCTGGTTTCCTCCCACATTCCAAATACATGCGTGGTAGGTTAATGCCACACTCTAAATTGTCCTTAGGTGTGAGTGTGAGCGTAGATTGTTGTTCGTCTCTGTGTGCCCTGCGATTGGCTGGCAACCGGTTCACGGTGTCCCCCGCCTACTGCCTGAAGTCACCCCGTGACACTTATGAGGATAAGTGGATTGGAAAATGGATGGATGGATATAATGAATCAAATTCATCAAAAGTATGTTGTTGCTACAGGTTCACATGTTTTACATACAAATTCACAGTATGTGTTTGTTGTTGCCAGTGGCATATCAAGTAGTTTGGAGCCCAAAACAGTCAAAGTCATTGTCGGGGCCCTCTCGGCATCCATGGACTGCAAAGATTTGGAATATGAGTGTTAATCATCCACTAAAAAGTGTGAAGTTCAGAAAATCCTCCTTAAAATCATACTTTAAAGATTAATTATTATCTCACAGGTGAATCCACTCAACGCTTTTACCGTGTCACTCACTTAAATTCTACTGTATTTTCCTAAGCTGACACTGACAGCAGTGCTACTGCACCTTGCAAGAGCGTGTCGCTCTTGCTGTTGTCAGAGACGCAAATTCAGGGCACGTGCACTCGGAGTAAAAACTGGCACATCTTCATTTTCACGCCGGGGAAAGTCTAGTTTACCGTCTTTTGGAATTTGCACCTTTTTCAAAGCACCTCACTGACAGCGGCACAACAACGGGGCTCCAAGTGCCCTCTCCAAAGCAGCCAACTTCACATGATCTTCTTGCAGACCCTTTTAAATGTAGTTTGCACGCACCGATCGCCTGCATGGACTCTTGCGAGTCCTTTTGCCATGTGGACCACACACCTCTGCTGCGCTGAGTTTAAAGGGAACGGGGGGAGCCGCTTCAAATGGATGGCAAACGAGTCATCTGTGTTGCCTCCTACAACGGCGCAAGCGCCCCTTCTACCTGTACCCATCTACAAAAATACCAAAAGAAAGGAAACACTATGAAAGGGTTGAAACTTTTAATCAAAATAGTTTGTTTTCTTCGCGCCGTCTCCTGTTCTCCGCTCCTCGATGATAACTCAGCTTTATTTTCCTCGCGACGCATTAACATGTTCATCACTTAGCTTTGCTCCCCTCTTCTTCTCAAGTCCGCACACGCGCAGTTAGAAGATTATAGAATAGTCCATTGCATGAGAGGGGAGAGCACATTAAAGAGAAAGAAATGTCATTGTCACTACTTGGAATGACAGTTTTATAAAACTTGTTATAATCACAGTGGGTAAATGGCCCCAATGTAAATGTCCCCTTTCAGACTGGATGACTGTTAATGTCTACAGCTGTCTCAGCGAACAAAGAGCTGACAATAGAAGACTTAAATTGGTTCAGTCTGATTTTCGAATTTAAAAGTTAGTTATAAATGTGTGTTCAGTACTCAGATCAATGTTTAACTCTAAATATTGTTATTGATATAAAACAAACAAATGTGATTATTAGTAGAGCAAAAAAACCCAACAACTTTCGAGATGTGTTTCATTTGTTCATTGGCCAGTATGTCTTTTATTAATGTGAATGATATCGGGCTGTCAGGATACGTACAGTATAGATACAAGGCTTTTTTCTGTAAGTCAATCTATACTAATGAAAGGTATCCCCCAAAAACATATACAGTGATCCCTCGAGATATCGCGCTCATTTATCGCGTTTATTTTCCAAAGTACTGTATGAGGAAAAAAATGCAGAATGACTCAGAGGTTTTGTACATGCCTGTATGCATAATTGGTTCCCGGCGCAACGTGGACCAATGACAGCACGAGTTTTGGTCTGCCGCATGACCGTGCACGGTAGCCGCCGCTGATTCGTTCCTTCAGGTTTGTTGCTGTTTGATGCAATGGGTACGGTTGAGATGCGGCGACAAATTGGCGCGTTCCCGTCACATTTCACTCAGCATTTGCAAAGGCTGTACAAGCCAACCGTCTTGTCAAGACAATCTCCTCCAAGGCGTCTTATAAATCTCCTTCCTTGCCGCCACAATCTATGTTGATCTATTATGATCGGTGTTGCATGAGTGATCCCGTTGTTGACTGGAGATGATGTGCACCGGCGGAAAACGAATCATAGTTTATTCAAAAATCACTTTCAAACTTGAATTAAAACAAATTAAAAGGATGTTAGGAATTTTGAGTAAAACATTATTTTGTTCATTTGTTATTCAATTGATCAATAAGCATAAAAATGATCTGTGACCAGCATCGATATACAGCACTGGTGTCAAACTCAAGGCCCGGGGGCCAGATCTGGCCCACCACATCGTTTTATGTGGCCCGCGAAAGCAAATCAAAGATGGCAACTTTCATGATGCTTGTTAAAATCTGGGACCAAAATTTAAAATCTCGACCGAAATGTCAAATTCCCATTTGTAATAAATAACAGCGATACTGTCAGCATCTTCTTGTAAGCAAGCCCCTCAATACAGTACAATAAATGAATCAACCGTTATTCTTGACTTCTTTTTATGGTTTCAGTCATAACGGCCCTCCTAGGGAAACTGTAAATAAAATCTGGCCCGTGACAAAAATAAGTTTGACACCCCTAATATACAGAGTCCAGTCGTGATTGAGATAGCTGGATCGCACGGCAGACCCATCGATACATCGATTAAATGTATTGTTACACCCCGAATGAATACCACTTCAATTTATTTCAGACCTTTTTTGCAACTTGGGCACATTAACCGAGCTTTCCCTCAGGAACTGGTTATTAGCACCCCAATCACCTTATTGGAAGGAGAGGTGAGAGGCTGAGAAAGAGACGGGGGGAATGTGCTTATGAAAAGGCTTTGCTTACAAAGGAACACCAATCAGCTGAGACATCCGCCTGAATAAGACGAGCTGAGACGTACAACCGGATCGATAAAGGGGTACGAGTAAGCCAGCATGCCGAGCTCAGCAAAAAAAGAAATGGGGACTGGGTGGGGGGAATGACCCCTAGCCTGTCCCTCATCCTCTACAACTGTTCCGTCCTCTTTGTGCCTTCTCATCCACCCCCAACTCCCGCAGACCAAAAACACCCCTTTTCTCATTGTGTGGCTCTGTCCTGTGCTGCAGAGTACAGCGCAGTCAGCTACTACAGGCACTGCAGTGTTATGCCATAGCACAAGCAGTCAGCTGGATGACATCCACCAATGAATGGGAGGATGGGTGGAATGGGGGCGGGGTGTAGGGGAGCAGATAATGGATGACTGAAGAGTAGACGGGGAGACTTTGGGGGATCCGAATAGGAATAATCTGCAATCCTGCAGTACTCGGCAAACAAATGTTTTTAAAACAGCTAATGCTGTCGGTGGGTATGACTCGGAATTTACTGAGTGGTATGCACATTTTAAAAGCATTGTGGGGGGGTCAAAATTTAATTTTGCAGGCGATTTTAAAAAATCTCTGCTTGTCACATGAATGCATTGAACAAGCGGTGCCGTGCTCCTTAATATTCTCATGTCGTCTTTCAAAATTCCCTCGGCCATCAATTGAGCTAATCGGGTGAAAGTAAGGTGCTGCCAAACCTGAAGTGCTGCGGCTGTTACTGCAGATGCTGCTGCACTGGCACCCTCCCCTCCATCTTCCCAAGCTATCGTTTTGCTACTGTACTGGCAATCACAATGTAGACTGCACTACCTTCAAAGTCACCTCTGTTTTTATGTTGACGCTCCCCTTCACGTGCCATTCAATTCCTTTTTGTTTTTTTTTTACTGTCATCGCTTTTGGTTTTCCCATCATTCATTTAGCTGTCATATCATTTTCTGACTTGGTGGGTTTTGTATGTCATGAGTCAGAAGGCAGGATTTGGCTGATTAAGACCAGGGGTGCCCGAATTTATGGCCAACCTTGAGCAAATATCGCAGCTCATGATGTCATGCTAATTACCAGCCGCATGTTGATTAGTTGATTAATGTCTCCATTAAGGGAAAAAGCTATAAAGAAGATTGAAAAAAAACAACCCAAAACAATATGGAATGCCCCAGCAGCCATGGCCAAGAGTTTAACCCTCATGCAGTATTTTTAAGCGGCTGCATGAAGGGTATTGCGTCCCAAAAATGTCCCTCTTCCAATGTGCAACAACTTTTTTCACTTTTAAATTTTTTTCACTTTCAACCCCTCAAAATGTTCAGTGGGAATTGGCCAAGACATAGATATACATCCTATGCAAAATTTCAGCTTCGTGGAGTTATTTTTCACTGTTTTGTCTGTGGTGTCCATTTGTCCAACAGTCCAAAATCGTCCAAAGTGTCCGAAATGTCCAATTTTGGGATAATTAGTGCATGGGGGTTAAGATTGTCACCTTCCACTACAGAGAGCCACAGTAACCATCCACTCCCATCATCCCCGTAGGTGTGGATGTGGTGTCCCTGTGCAAGACACAGAAACCATAACTGCTCCTCAGCGCTTAAATAAGCTGTGTGTGTGTGTGTGTGTGTGTGTGTGTGTGTGTGTGTGTGTGTGTGTGTGTGTGTGCGTGCGTGTGCATGCATTTGCTCTATCCACTACTGGATGGATCAAATGAAGTGCTCGGATTTCGTGGACATTACCAATAAAGATGACTATTACAGAACTATCAAGTGTCGTAAAGTGCCGAACAAAATTTGAAACAGACCAAAATTTGGATGTACAGTCAAACCTTGGTTTTTATCCATAATCCGTTCCAGAAGGCTGTTCGAAAACCGAAATTGTTCGAAAACCGAAACCACGCTCTTTTAAAAAAAAAAATCTTTATTGAACACGTCTGCTCACAATGGAAAGCAACACGAGGAAGCGTCACTTGCCCGTCTACCCGAGGAAGCGTCACTTGGAGGAAGAGTCAAATGGTGCATTCAAGTGCGCTCAGTTTGTTCGAGAACCGAAATTTGTTTGTCATCCGAAGTATAAAAAACTCGAAATTTTTGGCCGCGAGCTACGATGGTTAGCACGCTGCGAAAGTGCGTCCCATGCCTCATTCATCTTGCCTCGCATCTCCGATGTTGTAAAAATGTGTCGAATAAATATTAAATGTCAACAATTCGTCAACAGATATGTGCGTCATAGCCTGCGACACACGTTTCTATTAGCAGGGCGAGATGTCAGTCAGAGGGCTGTTGCAAAAAAAAAAAAAAAAACATTGCATTAACATTGCATGACTGTCTGTGTTTTGTGTTGTGTTATATTTTGTCAACTGTTATGTAAAGCGCTTTGTTACAGCTGCAGCTGTTGTGAAAGCGCTATATAAATAAAGATGTATTGTATCTGGTAGTCTTAACAGCGCGAATGTCATGTACTTTGACAAGTTCAATAAATGATACAAGGGAAGAAAAAATTGACAAACGTAAGTCCTCTCCTCAACCATTTTCATCGCAACACAAAATGCATCTTGGGATATTTTTCCAGCCAAGTCTTCACAAGTCACCAACCGATGGATTTCTTGGTTTAAGATAGCAGACAAGAACATCTGAGCATGCCATGCAGTCTTGATTTATTCGTATTTTCAGTTGGATCAGTGCTTAGGTCATGACTGATGATATTTCCCACGATCAGAAGGACGTACGAATGGACAAGAATGCCAATTGACAAACAGCGAGTGTAAGGAGTGAGATTCTGTCCACCGTGGCAGTGTGTTCAAGTTAGACTGAGTCTCACTGAGAATTATACTTTTGAGCTTCAAACAACATAAGGCAGAAGTTGTGTGCTTGTGCGCTCCCCAGCCTTTCAAATGTATGACAAAACAGGAATGTCAGATAGCATGATATCTTTGTTGGACTTGTGAGAATCTTCCGCCTTGCTGAGTTGGTGATCCGGTGATTAAAATCCTGACGCGGCGGTGGAAATTCCGCATTTTCATCCATCATGCATCCAACTACGCATCGTTCGTCGTAGCCCAACATTTGCCTTGTAAGCTCAATGACCGCAATGTATGGGGAAAAATTGGGGGTCGGGAGGGGGGTCCCACTGTCCCTGGTGCAATCTGTGCTCAAAAATGCATCCATCATCTATATTCTATACCACTAATCCTGTTAAGGGTTGTGGTGAGGTTAAGCCTATTCCAGCTGACTTCACGCAAAAGGCAGACTCCATGCAGGACTGTTTGCCAGAAAAATCACGGAGCACTTTTAGAGATAGACAAGCATTCACACAGTCCCTAAGTGGAAGCGGAACCCCACTGTCTGTAACAAAGTCAGGTGAGTGTGTCACACAATGTGTGGCATCATTGTAAGTTTCAAAAGGATCCATTTTGTGTCCTACTGATGACGTTTTTGAAATAAAAAATGCAGACTACGGTCCAGTATAATTATCCTGATGATGCAGAAACTTGAAAGCTGGGGGCATACACACATTGATTTCAAGGGCATATGTTGGTCCTTTATGTCGACTTCAAATATTCCCCCCAGGAATACGCGATTCCGCGATGGTGGAATTTACCGAGACTTCAAAGCTGAATATTGCATTTACATGTTAATTTTAATCCCTAGATCTAAAGATACATTCACACTGCCTCCCAATTCACTTTTTTTCCTTAAATGCGACCTTTTTTTGCACTCTTTCACACTGTAAAGACAAATGTAAAGGGAACGCATCCGTGATGTGACATGCATATACACAAAGCACGTCAAGTGACACGCGCAAAACATGACGTCACGCAGCAGTGTTTAAGGAAGTAAATATGGTTCAGCCTGTCAAGGCTCATCTTTTTATCATCTCTTATCTACAGATGAGCGGCGCGGGAACAGGTAGAAATATTTTGGGGTAATGAGACGAAGCTTTTTCAATCTCATTTCATGAAGACGGCTCGTAAAGATGACGTCACACTTTGCGCACAATAAATGGACCATCTGCGTGGCTGAATTTCATTAGTGTGTTCCCGATATCCAGGTCAAGTGGATAGTTTACACTTTGTTTAAATCTTTGCACAAATATCACTTGTTCAAAGCCAAAAATGTCTTGATTAGTAATATTGTTATTATGATTAAATAAATATGCCCAAAAGGGACAAAGACAATCCTGATATCTGTTCATGATTGTTTTATAACCACAATGCAAATAACCCCCCCCCCCCCACACACACACACAAATAAATAAATAAATCGTATTTAATAATTAAATCAATTTGCTTTGCATTGTTTTTTTAATGCTCGCGGAAAATCAACTTTCAAGAGGCGGAATCAAGAACTGCTCTCCGCAAAATCAGAATTGTTCTCCGCGAAACACTTTTTCTCTGCAGATTCCTGGGGGGACTATTAAAATGGGCTGTGCGGGTACGGCGAATTGTCAAATGTGCCGAGGTTTGCGATGATTAGTGACAGACCGTCATTCAGTCAATAAAGTACAGTATTATAAATCAAAATCAAGAAAGCACACTCGAGTGTTGTGTTATACAGTCCAACACAACACACACAGACCCACAATCACTGACTGAACCTAAATTGGAGATTCATTTATCATAACTGTATCCCGGGCAACATACTTCACACATAAGAGCCATTGATGGATTTTGCGCGAATCATGCATATGATCACCATGACGCTTAACATGATCCCTAATTTGTTTATTTTACAAGGAAGAGTGATTCTAAATTAACATTTTATGCAAAAAATGCCAGATTATAGCTATGGGCTATCCATCTCTAGCACATAGCATCGAGTATAATGTACACTTCTTTTGTATGTTTTGATAGTGCGACCTTGCTGTTCAACTTTTGTTGCGTCAACTTTTTTTCCCAAGTGCAAATCTTTGTGCATGCTGAACCTGCCATCATTTTTCTTGTCAATGCAGGTTTGAGGAAACTCTTCCCGCAGCAATGCGCAATGTCAATACTGGAGTGACCAATGCAGAGAAACGTGCGTGTAAAGAGAATCCGAGAATGAGCCCGAACCCGCTCGACCACTCACCCGGGCGTATTTCGATGAGTACGGGTCCTCAAAGAGCGCCCACATCTTGGGCTGCCACACCTCCCACCACGTCGCCCTGCGGCCGTCTTCCTGCATGCACAGCCGCTTCAGGTCACCGTCCGCTCCACCGGTAAGAGCCGGATCTTCCTCAGGCGCGTCTGGCTCGGGGTTCTCGAAGCTGTCCAGAGCTTCCTCTGCATCGCGGTGCTGCCGATAATTCATCCAGCAGCATGCCTCCACGTCCGTCTCATCGATGCCCCAGAAGGCGAGTTCTTCCTCGAAGAGCGGCCCGCAAACATCGTTTGGACAATGAAGTTTCCCGGTGCGGTAGTAGTTGAGGATGAAGGCAAAAGTGGCGGGGTGGCGATCAAAGAAGAACTCGTCCGACTTGGGATCGTAGTCGAAGTTGCTGTAGGCGTCGGGCTCCGTCAACCAGGACAAACGCGTGCCCGGCAGCGTCTTCAGGGTGCTCCGGTAGGTCTCGTGTCGGATCCCGCCGCAGTTGATCACGATCTTCTCGCTATCTGACGCCGAGCAAGTCATGGCTGCGATCGGGCATGCTTCGGTCGGTGCGCCCGAGTGGTGGTGGTGGTGGTGGGGTGCTGATTCTGCTAATAGCCTGTCCCATTCACTGCCGATCCCCGCTGTGCGTTTCGTCTCCGCAAAGGCATCCTTGCAAGGTGTCACGGAGACGAAGAGGAGAGAGAGGTAGTGAAGGAGGAGTCTGCGCTGGCGCCTGTGTGCTGTGCGGTGTTGGTGTGAGAGAGATGAGGCAGAAATAGGAATCAATTACATTGCCACTGCGCAAGGTTATTGGCTCACGGACTGTTGGAATTCATATTATTGGATCAAATGAGTTCAAGTCAAATTGCCGACCATAATCATGATTATAACCGTTGTAGATTATTTTCCCCCTGTGTCTGAATCGCCTTCGGAGAGATGAAATATGAATTGAAGTGGGATTCGGCGATGTAATATTGTAATGCAAAAAACGAAACCAAATTACAAAACTGAAGAGAGAGAGAGAGAAAACAGTGACATTGCGTGAGGTGCATGACTAGTGAGGCGCTATACTTCTTTGGAGTTGGTCAGAAATAAAAATATACTGTACATCCAAAATTGTCATGTTTTGTGTGTAGAAGACCCAAAAAGCAGGGAGGCAGGAGGAGCAGGGTGGACTGTGTAATGATGGTCCTGTCAATCAACTGGAGTATGACGTATCACAGTACAAACTTTCATAAAGCACTACTCATATAATAATAGCCTATTATATGACAGACTGAACAAAATATATTGACAAAAAATACTTGCAGGAGTACACTGGAAAAACTAACGCAAATACACAAGCAAAGTCCTGAAAACCACATTAAGCCAAAGTAACAAACAAACAAACAAACAAAAAAACTATGACAGGAGCATATAGTGATTGAACAAAGACTGACAGAACCCAAAAAAACCAAATCCAAGCAGAGTGACGAGACAACAAGAAACGCCTGCACAAGAAACAAAAGGTCAAGGGAGCTGATTGGTCACATAAGGGACCCGGATGACAAGAACAGGTGGAGACAAAAAAGGCACATGAAGCAACAAAACCAAATGTCATCTACATAAAAAAAACCAATATCATATATATCAACAAAATCATCATTAATTCAAATTTAATGTTTGACCTTTATGGAAATATGTGTTTCAAATTTGCACATTTGACACTAAAGTTGTATTCAATTCAATTCAATTCAATTCAAATGAGGTCAAATTGAATTTTTTTTTTTGAATTTGCAATTATTCTCCGGGTACTCCGGTTTCCTCCCACATTCCAAAAACATGCATGGCAGGCTGATTGATCACTCAAAATTGTCCCTAGGTGTGAGTGTGGGCGTGCATGGTTGTTCGCCTCTGTGTGCCCTGTGATTGGCTGGCAACCGATTCAGGGTGTCCCCCGCCTACTGCCCGAAGACAGCTGGGATAGGCTCCAGCAGCCCCCGCGATCCTTGTGAGGATAAAGAGGAACGGAAAATGGATGGATGCAAGTTTGTAATTATGATTCAATTAATACCACACAGTTCAACAATGTGAAAAACAAAATATAATTTAATATAAAGGTCAAGTGATGAAATTAATTGTTGTTGAATTTGGATAACTATTTTTAGTTCTAGAAAAAACCCTCAGTCTTCCCTTTATATTTACTGTTATGAATGCCTCAATTATATTGTGCACTATAAAACTGGATAAGTAGACTCTACTTCAGGGGTGCCCATTGCATCGTTTGCGATTGACCGGTAACTCACAGGGTGCCAGCCCTATCACTTTTATGCTCTTGATATACTGTAGCTGCCTGTCAACAGCTGTAATGAGTAAAATACTGTCCTTGAAAATCTTGGTTAAAAAAAACAACAAGAACAAAAACCTTTATTTACATTACATCAATCATCCATGAAATTACTCAATGGCAGTCTCATATTTAATGAATGAACACCAACCGTTCAGTTATGAGGCAATAATACCAAACAGATATATTAACATGCCATATTGTAGAATATTTGTGATTAAATTGCAGCAATGCAAGTTGCAAACAAATTAAAAGGGATTGTTGAGCTCATATAACAAAATAATTCAGAAATAATGAGTGCTGTGCTTGATGAAAATCTTGTTCATCCTTTTCGCCCACTCTAACCTGAACCCGAACACTCCTGCAGCACCAATCCCTTCCTCCACTGTCTTTCAGGATACTAAAACACTATTCAGTTTGAACAGAGCAGCAGGGATATGATGGAGTGTTTCACACCTATGACTCTCTCTCTCTTTCTCTCTCTCTCTCTCTCTCTCTCTCCCTCAAAAAGTGTTTTAGTTTATCTTATAGAAGTGGGCAGAAGGAAAGGCTAAGGTCACACAGTGACCTTTTTTCGCAAGCAGTTTTGTGTACACAAGATAACGACGTGTACACATTTTGTGTGTTCTTGTCAACATATTTCCTGTGTTTGTGTACTGAAAAAGACCAATATAATACATCAAATCTAATAGTGACTAACCTTTTATACAGTATTGGTTCATTTTAAAACTGTCCACCTGTGCATCTCACTGAAACCTCGTGGCGCCTTTGTTAAGGAGCTCTCTTGGCTTGATATCAGTAGCTTGCATCTCTTCTACTGGCCAGGATGTTATGCCAGTGGGGTATCTTATTACTGGCAGAGCATATTATAGGGCTTTGATCTTATTCTCACCATTCAGCTGACTCGTCAAGAACGGTCTCACTCTCAGGTATTTGGCCGTGCCCGTCTTTAGAGCTGCCTCTTCCAAGTTGTTCTTTGCCTGTGGGAGTCCAAGGCTATTTGTAGCTGTCCTGCACATAGTTCAATCCCTTTGGTTGTCATCATCACCTAGATTTCATTCGCCCACACTTACCTGGTCCGAATGACGTTCCCATGTCGTTGCTGTCATATGTCAGGAATCGATGTCACGCTCGATGTTGGAGAGCTTGATCTTACCCGAGCAGTTGTAGGAGGTGTGTGTGCATGTGTGTGTGTATATAAAAGACAGTAAAACAGTAAAAATGTTTACGAAAAACTCTTCCATGCCATAGAGCATTGGTCCCTAACCCCCGGGCCACGGACCGGTATCGGTCCGTGTGTCATTTGGTACCGGGCCGCACTGAAAGAAAAAAGAACTTACATTACTTCCGTTTTATTTATTTCAAAATCTGAAAGATGTTTTATTTTGAAAAATTACCGGATTCTCTGTTTTATGTTATGCCCATCCATCCATCCATTTTCCGAACCGCTTCATCCTCGCTAGGGTCACGGGGGGTGCTGGAGCCTATCCCAGCAGTCTTCGGGCAGTAGGCGGGGGACACCCTGAATTGGTTTGTTTTATGTTATGCGTTGTATTTATTATTTCGCTTTATGTTAACTATTTTGTTAAGCGCTTTGTTTCAGCTGCAGCTGTTGTGAAAGCGCTATATAAATCAGGATGTATTGTATTGTATTGTTATATCCGTCGACAGTGTGTCACCCTTGACGCAGGTCAAGGCGGCGCTTCTCGGTCACGTGATAGGTTAACGCTAAAATGAAACCCAGGAGCTAGCAAAATGAGTCAACAACAAACATCTTTGGAAAGTTTCTTCGGGAAGGGGAAAAGGCCCAGCCAGGAGACAAAAGAGGGGCCGACGACTTTCAAGAAAAAGAAGGCTACATTTCATAGTATCAAAAGTCCTACTCAAAATGCGGATTTATTGTATCTCAACGGGAAATTCCAAGCCCACTCTGCATAATATGCAGCGATGGTGAGTCGTATTTTGCATGCACTTTGTATTTGCGGTGTATTTTATTTTGAAGGCACGTTTAAATGTAACCATAGTAACCAGAGAGTGTTGGCCAGATAGGACTTTCCTCGTGTTTATTTATCTATCCATTTATTTATATTATTATTTTGTTATTCGTGTTTATTATTATGTTTTGAAAATACCAAATATTATTTATTTGTATTTGTCCATCACCCCTTTAAGGCAGGTCCCTGAAAATATTGGCAAACATTAAACCGGCCCATGGGGCTAAAAAGGTTGGAAAAAAAAAGGCAAGTCACGTCACATTTTTTTATATAACCCTTCATCACCAACAGTCTGAAAGGGCCTCACATACCTATCCATCCATCCATCCATTTTCCGAACCGCTTCATCCTCACTAGGGTCGCGGGGGGTGCTGGAGCCTATCCCAGCAGTCTTCGGGCAGTAGGCGGGGGACACCCTGAATTGGTTGCCAGCCAATCGCAGGGCACACAGAGACGAACAACCATCCACGCTCACACTCATACCTAGGGACAATTTAGAGTGCCCAATCAGCCTGCCATGCATGTGGGAGGAAACCGGAGCACCGGAGAAACCCACGCACCAACATGCAAACTCCACACAGGGAGGCCGGAGCTGGGATCGAACCCGGTACCTCTGCACTGTGAAGCCGACGTGCTAACCACTGGACTACCGGGCCGCCCCTCACATACCCAAAGTTCACAAATACTAATGACATTCCCCTGACCTAAACCCCCAGGAGGGCATGGAAAAACTAAAAAAAAAAACCCCAACTGGGGTAAAATAGCAAGCAAGGTCAATAATCTGACAAGAGACTGTGCAACTTGGTAGTCGTCAAGTACATGGCAGGCTCGATTGGTAAACGTGGAGCAGGTGTGCCTGCTGGAGGGAAACGCCCTTCACTCAAACAGACAGACATGTCAAAAATGTACATTCAAAATAACGAACGATAGACCCAACAACTTTAATGTCAAATCTATACATCCATTTCCAGTAAACATTGATCCACTGGGATGCGTGATATCTGTCTCATTGTTATCCATCCATTCGAAAAGAATAAGGTCTAAATTGATGGCACGTCACCCATGACAATGCTTATATCGACTACAAAATGATTTCTTCATTACAAATCCTGCACGCCTCCGGATGTGTCATTTCGCACCAGAAAAATTAGCTTATTACCACAAATACCCGAGATCTATCATGTTAATGCATGCATTTTATGTTAAGGATTTGTGTGAAAAAAAATGATTTAATTGTCACTTTCTTTAATCGACTTTCTTTAATCTAATCATTTTTATATTCTTGTGAATGTGGCTTTGGTGCAATGTCAAAACAAATGCAGATCTCATCTTTGTCTAGATGTTCCACTTCCTTTAGTGCTCATTGTGCTCTATTCAGCAAAAAAAACAAACATTGCTCCATCGTCAGCATGTTAATGTCATTAACTGCGAGTGTGTGTGTGTGTGTGTGCTTCTATAGACTAATGCATTGTCCATTTTGTTCATGTTTTTGCATACGCAGTACTTAAACATGTAATCATATGACTATGTGTGCACAAACCCAAACCAATCATCCATAAACCTCCTCTAAGAATGTTGCAGAACAAAAAAGTGGAGAGAAAACAGAGGCATGGATCAAAGATCCAAAACCAAGTCAATGCAAAAAAAAAAAGGTTACGAATGCCACGCAATGAAGTAGTCTGGGTAGTGGTGTAAAGAGAAGTTGTCATGCGCCACAAGAAGGCGTCTCCCTGCAGCATTTTCATCTTATTAAATGGACTTTTATATCATTCTAACTACCATTGTATCGAACAATATTGTCCAAAATGTTGCCCACTCTGCATCTTTTGCACCCTGGTCATCCTGGATAGAGGATTCTTCCATCTGTGGCCCTTTTTCAAGGTTTCTATTTTTTTTCTTGCCCTCCTTGGGGTTGAGGTCAGGGAATATTATTTATATTTGTCAACTGTGGGCATTTGAAGCCCTTTGAGACTGTTTGTGATGAAGGGCTGTATAAATAAATGTATTGACTGGCAACCAGTTCAGGGTGTATCCCGCCTTCTGCCCGAAGACAGCTGGGATAAGCTCCAGCATGCCCTGCAACCCCCGTGAGGATAAGCGGATCAGAAAATGGATGGATGGATGGATATATGAAATGCCCAAGTCGCTGCTGGTGTAGTTGCCGGAATTGTGTGCGGGCAGCTTGGGAGTGGTTCCCACTCATTGTGGGTGAATGTTCGTTAGTCACTCTGGATGTGCCCGGCGATTGACTGGTGACCAGTTCAGGGTGTTGTCTGCTTTCCGTCCAATGTCAACTGGGATAGGCTCCAGCAATCCCCCGCGACCCTGTTCAGGATAAGCGGTGTTGAAAATGGATGGATGGATATATGAAATGTTACTAAAGCAGTTACCATATGAATAAAGAATGTCATCTCCCTAGTTATAAATGCTATCGCGCAAGCAAGGTGAAAATATGTTACCTTTGTGACTGGATCCGTTCCCTTTGGTGACATCTGGTGGACGTTGTTAGTATAACAACAGACGTACTCATACTGTATTCTTGTACCATACAGGGCACGGGCGCAGTTTCTCTTTGCCGTTTAATCTTTACATTATCTTTGCGACTAAACCCGATCCTTATTTCTTGTACCCGTATTGCACGTACACGCTGTTGTCTACTTACCCCAGTTACTACAACACTTGACACCTTCAAATTCCATACGATGATGAGAGATGAAATTTGCATTTAATTGTAATAGCCTTCAACATGGTCAAGGATGCACACAGTCGCGGATGCAATCTGTTCGCTTTTTAATAAACAAAAAGGCAGCAATTAACGGACATTCACAGGACCTGCTCTTGGTCACAATTTACGCCCATGCACTGACTGACTGCCGGACCCGATATTCCCCCAATATGGCTCCTCCCCTTTCGATGACGCCATCCCTACTCAACTAACCCAGCCCTCAAACACACAATAACAAGAAACATACAGTACAGTATTACAATATGGACAACGGTCTAGAGCTAAGATCGGTCCTAAAAAATCGAGCCCGACCCGGCCCGAGCCCGATCATTTACCTTGATATGCAGGCCCGAGCCCGAAGCAAACCCGAGATTTCATATTTTATTTGTGAGGACTCGGGAGGAGGAGGGGTGATTTCTGATAGCAAAGCCTGTCTTTTGTAACAAAATCTAAGTTAAACAAGACTGTATAAACATTTACATCTTCTATATTTCTGTTTCTGAAGCGGTTACATTAACCGACAATTTCCCATCATTGACGGATTTTTTTTAAGAGTGGACCGGGAAAATTTAAGGCCGGCCGTCATTTTGACGGGTTGAAAATTGGGCCGTAAACCACAGCAGCAGCACGTCCTTAAGAATGTAGCGCGGCACTTTAAGAGAAGCAGAGACAAAGACGAACACTGACTGTGAGGGGAGCCAAGATGGCGACGTGAGCGGTTGTGCTTTTGGGAGCTGCTGACCTTACTCGATATAAAGCTAGTGGAACACAGATAACTCTTCTGTTTTTTTTCATATCAGAAATTTAAAAGTTTTTTCTTCTTGACTTGCTGCACCAACGGTAACCTGTCCTTAGCGCAGACCTAGTTCTGTCTCCTCTTAATGTTGCTTCGACACAAGCTAAGCTAGCAACATTGTCGGCAGCATTGAAAAAATGGAGCTGAAGTCCGCACCTGAAAACATGCTCGTGGATGGCGCGCACGACTATCACCTGAAAAATCAACATGTCCTAGCGGTTGCGGAACCTGACTTTTCCGCATTGCCCGTCTCGCCGTCCAAGCCACCGGCGTCGAAGAAAAGTAAGCAACCTCGCACGACCGGAGGAGAAAGCGTGACCACGTTGCAACAAATATCAACGCTGATTAATACCAGATTTGATACGGTGGAGACAAATATCAATAAAATAACAACGAGAATAGAAGACCTCACGCAAACACTGAACCTTGCCTGCGCCGAACTACGAGATGTAAAAGGAAAGCTAAAACAAGTCGACGACCGGGTTGAACTCACAGAAAAGAAAGTGAGCGTGATGGAGGAACGGTTGACTGAACTTGAAAACTACTCACGACGCTGGAATCTACGACTCTATGGTGTAGCTGAGAAGAAAAACCAAAATGTCCGTGAGGAGGTAATCTCGATCTGCCAAACTGTCCTGCCCGGAGAGAGAAAAGAAAAATTTCTTCACGCCATTGACACTGTACATCGACTGGGACAGCTGAAAAATGATGCATCCAAACCTCGTGGGATCATTCTCCAATTCACATCGCGACTCTTCCGAGACGCTGTCTGGAAGGCTGCAAAAAAATCCAGCTTTCTTCAAAACAACAACATGCGCTTCGCTGAGGACCTGTCACCATCTACAAGGGAGAGAAGAAAGCTACTCTGGCCACTGGTGGCGAAGGCGCGCGAGGAAGGAAAAACAGCGTATTACGTCGGCGATCGCGCTTTTGCCAACGGGACCGAACTGCTTCTTATGGCGTAATACCTCCTCTCCAACCTCAGCTGATGGGCAATTAACACTGGTAATTCATGCATCCTCAAATTTAAGGACTTAATTATTGCTAACCAGTACTTTTGATGCCCAGCACAGTACTATGAGTTAAGTTATAGCAGTAATAATTTCTATTAGCTTTATACCTATGTACCTTCTGTTCCCTCTGAATGTTGTGTTCCACTAATTTGTTTTAAATTAGATGTTCTAACGCATAGGTGTCAAACTCAGGTCCTCGTGGGCCGCTGTCCTGCATGTTTTCCAAGTCTCCCTGTTGCAACACACCTGATTCAAATGAGCAGGTTCAATGTCAGGCTTCCGCAGAGCTTGCTGATGATCTGCTCATTTGAATCAGGTGTGTTGCAACAGGGAGACTTGGAAAACATGCAGGACAGCGGCCCACGAGGACCTGAGTTTGACACCTATGTTCTAACGGTACAGCCCCAAATAGTAGGGTTAGTGTTTTAGCACACGATCAGGTATATTTCTAAGTGTGTATTTGTTGTTATTAATACGTCTTTATCTATTATTACTCTCAATGCCAGGGGGTTAAGAAACATTGTGAAGCGTAAAGCAATTTTTTTGTTTGCTAAACAGCACAGAAATGATTTTTGTTTTCTTCAAGAATCCCATTCGATCTCTAATGATTTGCGGTTATGGAAAGCTCATTGGGGTAACGATTTATGGTTGGCACATGGATCTGAACACTCAGCAGGGGTCGCTGAAACACCAGTTTTCTGGGAATATTTTACATTCTGTATGCGATAAAGCAGGTCATTTCCTTTTACAAGTAATCAACACGGGAAACGTCAATATAATAATGACTAACATATATGGGTACAACTCAAACTCTGAAAATAATAACCTTTTTGAAGAATTAGAAAAACATATTCAACATTCACTTGCTAAATTCCCAAATTCCGGTCTAGTTATAGGCGGTGACTTTAACACGATATTGGACCATAACATGGACTGCTGGCCCCCTCATAATCAATCTTCCCTAAATAAGACCCTGAAGGTATTTATGCAGACATTTAATTTGATTGATATATGGAGGCGCAATAATCCAAACAAAAAAGAGTTCACCTGGAGTAATAGAGACGCCACCAAGCGGTCACGTATCGACTTCTGGCTCATATCTCAACATCTTAACATTAATCCAGTTTCGGTTGATATCATTACAACACCTTTAACTGACCATCATGCAGTCCTCATCTCAATCCCTTTACACTCAAACTCTCCTAAAATATGTAAAAGTGTCTACTGGAAGCTTAACAACTCTCTATTACAGCATAAAAAGGTTCAATCTGATATTGAATGCCTTCTTAAAAAGTTTTGGAACAAAGCAAAAGATGACAATTCTTTTCGTAGCAACTGGGAGCTATTTAAATTTGAAACGTGTCAATACCTTAGGAAATATGGTAGTAATTTAGCTAAAACGCGTCGATTAGAAGAAGACACGATAGTCTCTAAAATAATCGCCTTATCCCTAAAAAAACCCTGATAACATGTCAGATGAAGACAGACTACTACTAACCTCAGAACAGGCTAAACTAAATGAAGTATATCTTAACAAAGCTAAGGGGGCGTTTATAAGATAAAGGAAAAAATGGATCGAGGAAGGCGAACAAAATTCATCGTATTTTTTCAATCTAGAAAAACACCATCGAAAAATCAACTTGATACAGCAACTCAATGTTGATGGCATCATAACTGACGACCCAAAAAACATTTAAATTTTATAGTAACCTTTATCAATCCAAATACTGTGAACACTCGGCAACCTCTTTTCTAAATTCTATTAGCAATGTTACACGGATAACTCAAAGCGACAAAGACTTCTGTGATAGGAATATTAATTTAGAAGAAGTAGTTTTTGCTATTTTCTCCGGGTGCTCCCACGTTCCAAAAACATGCATGGCAGGCTGATTGTGCACTCTAAATTGTCCCTAGGTATGAGTGTGAGCGTGGATGGTTGTTCGTCTCTGTGTGCCCTGCGATTGGCTGGCAACCAATTCAGGGTGTCCCCCGCCTACTGCCCGAAGACAGCTGGGATAGGCTCCCGCACCCACCGCGACCCTAGTGAGGATAAAGCGGTTCGGAAAATGGATGGATGGATGGATAGTTTTTGCTATTGAACACCTCAAAGCGAACAAATCCCCCGGAGTCGATGGCCTCACAGCAGAGTTTTATAAAACCTTCGTAAAAGACTTGGCCCCCTTTCTCCTTGAAGTTTTTTCAGAAAGCATCGAGAATGGTTGTCCTCCCCCTTCATTGACACAGGGATTGATTACTCTGATACCAAAACCAAAACGAGATCATACCTTCATTGAAAACTGGAGACCCATTTCTCTATTAAATAACGACTATAAAGCATTTGCTTCCTTAATAGCTGGGAGAATCAAAGGTGCACTCGACCCAATTATTGATGAGGTTCAATCTGGTTTCATGAGTAAAAGACACATTTCCAATAATATCAGGCTTGTCCTAGATCTGATTGATTACTCATTCCTCTGCTCTGACAATAGTTACCTCCTATTTCTAGACTTTTACAAGGCATTTGACACGATGGAACATGAGTTCATCTTTCGCTGTATGGAACAATTCGGATTTGGTGATTTCTTTTGTAAAGTTGTCAAGACTATGTATGCCAATGGCAATAGCTCCATCAAACTGAGAAATGGCACCTCTCCTAGATTTTCTTTAAATCGGGGAGTGCGCCAAGGCTGTCCGGCCTCTCCATTTCTGTTTCTATTGTTGTCAAGTTCTCCTCTTGGTTCAACTTCAGATTTCCCACTTTATCACTTTATTTTCTTCAAAGTCATAAGAGTCTTTCTCTGTTTCAACACAAGAAAATCAAATTTAAGACTCAAAAAATGTTTTAACTTAATTTCCCAAACATGATTAAATAACTCTTATGAAACACATTTTTAACAGGGCTTATATTTTTAGTAACATTTTTAGCAGGGTTCTAAATATTTAACAGAATTTCAGAAGCTTTTGTTTAGGAAATAATATAGAAGTCAAACAAATGTCCATTGGCGTCATGAACTCGAGTGAAAGTGTTGTCAATCCTGCTTCCTTCTGGCTTTTTCCAAACTGACTCTTCCTCCTGAAAGCTTTTTCCACACTGACTGACCTTCTGCTCCTCAGTTGCTCATAAACAGTGGCAGCTCAGAAATGCAGCTGGTTTGCTGCCTTTCAATTAGTGGCAGATCAGGAGATTCAGCTGGTTTGCTGCTGCTGGTGCACTCTGGGAAATGTAGTTTTTTTCCCACTTTCTGTGCTTTAGCTCAACAATTGTGTACGCAACTCCTCACCTCTCATATCAGAAGAAGTGCCATCCAAGGGATATCAATTGCAGACAGAGAAATCCTAATTAGTCAGCTTGCGGATGACACTACGTTATTCCTAAAAAACTCCAGCCAAGTATCTGCTGCGATTAAAACGGTCGAACAGTTCTCAGCGGCCTCTGGTCTCCACCTAAATCTCAACAAATGCGAACTGTTCCCTATCCATGACCGAAATGAGACTTCGATCTGCAATATCCCAATCAAAGAAAAAGTTACCTATCTAGGAATCACCATCATGAAAAACCAGACCATGCGATGTACAGCGAACTTTGACCCAATTGTAAACAAAACCCAGGCCAAGCTTAACCAATGGCTAAGTAGAGATCTTTCTTTAAAAGGACGTACGCTACTGACCAAAGCGGAAGGACTGTCACGTCTTACATATGGAGCAATCTCTTTGTCTGTGAATGAGAAAATTTGTAAGAATATCAATAAGATGCTTTTCGACTTCTTATGGAGGAACAAGACTCACTATGTGAAAAGGTCTGTTGTAATGAATACATACGAAACTGGTGGATTGAACTTCTTGGACTTCTCTACACTCAATAATACATTTAAAATAAATTGGATCAAACAATTTTTAGGTAATCCCTCATCTACTTGGAACTTTATACCTAACTATATATTTTCTCAACTTGGTGGTCTTAACTTTGTACTTTTATGTGACTATAAAATAGAAAAAATTCCCTTAGCTTTATCCAATTTCCACAAACAAATACTTTTGGCTTGGTCCTTGATATACAAACATAATTTTTCCCCTCATAAATGCTTTATCTGGAATAATCGTTACATCTTATACAAGAATAGATCATTATTTCTCCATAATTGGTTCAGTAATAAAATAATCCTGGTCAGTCAACTAATCAATAATCAAGGTTTTCTTTTAAGGTACTCTGAATTTTTAAATACATTTAACCTACCTGTCACCCCAAAGGAATTTGCTACAGTCATGGATGCTATTCCTTCTGGAATTTTGACTTTCTTGAAAGGGGTGGACAGAACAACCTCCACACCAACCCTGGACCCCAAAATGACTGCTATCGGCAAATCCTGTTTTACGTCAACATCAGTTAGAAATAACAACCGTAACATACGTTCCCTGTTTCAAAAAGATATTTCAACAACGCAACATATTATTACTTACTGGTCTGGTTTTGTTGATAATCTACCCTGGGGAGAAATCTGGTCTCTCCCATACAAATACTTCCTGACTAATAAAGTAAGGGAAATCTATTTTAAAATGATACACAAATATTACCCCACTAAGCATTATCTTCTCAGATTCAAGAAAGACATCTGTGTTGATTGTTCATTTTGTGGAATGTACCCTGAAACGATGGTTCACTTGTTCTGGCAATGCCCGTATGCCAACAAATTTTGGAAAGCTGTATCTAGATTTATTATTGAATGTATTGACTCTGACTTTATGTTATACTGGAAAAATTTACTATTTGGGTTCTACAAAAGTAAGGAAAAAAACACTAAACAAACTTTCATTATAAATTTAATAATCATTCTTGCTAAGTTCCATATCCACAAATCCAAGTGGAGTAATTCAAAACCTCTTTTTTTAATTTTACAAGCAGAAATAAAACAGTATTTGAGTTCTATTAAGGATTCCAAAAACAAGAAAGCTGTTGAGACTCTGGCTATATGCTCCTTATTTGAAATTTTTGTTTAAAATCCCCTGGCTTCTCTTTTTGTTTAAATGTTTGTACTAAGTACATGTATTAATAACACGTTCGTTTGTTTTGTTTTGTATTTACTGAGAATTGTATTGTGAATTGTTCAATAAAGATTGTTAAAAAAAAACGAAAAACGAACACTGACGGGTGGATACTCGACAAAGACTGGAAGGAGTTCCAAGAATTGTACATGTAATTGCAAGAGTTTAATACAGCACGTGTTGTGATGAGGCGACTTCTGTTTTTTTGCGAATCACGGTCTCTCGCGGCCAAAACAATTCACGGCCTCGAAAAAAAAAAGTCAGCTAGAGAAGCCCGACCCAACCCGAAGCAATGATTGATAATTTTAGGCCCGACCCGAAATTCGTGCCCGGCCCGATCTTCTACAACTTCTACAACGGTCCAAAGATGAAGTCTCCAGAGAAAGAATATTATAGTGATTCGTCCTAATTGGGGTCACCATGGTCTCTATTTTTTTTAAACATACTTTGTATATCATCACAAAAATGCATTGACAAACGTGATGGATCTCTGGCATTTAGGTAAGAACATATTTTTATGGTGCCCAATGATAAACCTAGATGTGTCATGAAGAAATATCGTAGTAGTTGATATAAGCGTTGTCATGGGTGCTTTGAGAAAACTTTTTGTTTGTTTTCATGGATGTATTACAATGACACAAACAAACATCACAGGTCTTGGTGGTAAAGTGTTTACTGGAAATGGATGAAGACATTTTCGTCACAGTTGTTGGAGCAATCTATAGTACAACACACAATCCTTTGTTGAATAGTAGGTGGTAACCACAGTTACTATGATGGTGTTCATTTAGTGTTCATTAGAACAAGCAGAGCCCACAGCTGGCATAAACGGCAACAGATTTTTGAAATCACTTGTCTAGAAGAACATTTTTGACTGACATAAGACTATTCATGAAGGAAGGTGGAAGAGTGGTTTGCACATCAGCTTTGAGTGATCCATGTAAAATGGTGCTACGCAAAACATGCAAGTCCAAATAAAGGCGGTCAATTTCAGTTGTGGAGGCATCACCAAATTTACCAAATTACACTTCAATATTCAATTCATTCATTTCACTGAACAAGTGTGCAAATATGTCTATGTTTAAAGTCTCGATTCTGCAGAAGTGGAACAAAACGGGCCTTCTAATTAAGTAGAAAATGTAAGTAGAAATGTGTTTTCGATGTAAATGCCCTAATTCGTTCCAGCCCTCCCCCCCAAAAAAATGCAGACATAAATGTTTCCTAAAGCATCAAAATATGTAACAAATACAGGTTTTGATTATTGCACAATAAATGAGAGTTGTGCATAATGTAAAAAGCAATAAAAGAACAGAGTAAATAATAAAAAATGTTTAACTTTTAACTGCGTCCTCATTGGTTTTCTTGCCCTCTTTAGTCCATGTTCTCTCTCAGAGGTGGTTTTTGCCTATACCGTTTTGTAAAGAACTGATCCAAGGACGTTCGTAAGTAGAGGTACCACTGTACTTATATAAAAACAACTGTTAATAATACAGGGCGGCCCGGTAGTCCAGTGGTTAGCACGTCGACTTCACAATGCAGAGGTATTGGGTTCAATTCAAGCTCCGGCCTCCTTGTGTGGCGTTTGCATGTTCTCTCTGGGCCTGCGTGGGTTTTCTCCGGGTACTCCCACATTCCAAAACCATGCATGGCAGGCTGATTGAACACTCTAAATTGTCCCTTGGTGTGAGTGTGGGCGTGGATGATTGTTCGTCTCTGTGTGCCCTGCGATTGGCTGGCAACCAATTCAGGGTGTCCCCCGCCTACTGCCCGAAGACGGCTGGGATAGGCTCCAGCACCCCCCGCGACCCTAGTGAGGATGAATGTTAATAATACTGCAAACAATTATTTGTATATTCCCTTACACAAATCAAACAAATGGTAATAACCGTCAATCTTTTTTGAGATACAATTTTCGTCCCTCCATTTTCTAATCTGCTTTTCTTCACGAGGGTCGCAGGGCATGCTTGAGCCTATCCCAGCTGTCTTCGGGCAGTAGGCGGGGGACACTCTGAACTGGTTGCCAGCCAATCGCAGGGCACACATAACCATTCGCACTCACAATCACACTTGGGACAATTTAAAGTGTTCCATGAACCTGACACGCATGTTTTTGGAATGTGGGAAGAAACCGGAATACCCAGAGAAAACCCGCGCAGGCACAGGGAGAACCCTGCATCTCTGCACTGTGAGGGCGACGTGCTACCCAGTCAACCAGTTCCACCCATCACAACAATAATGCCAAGTTAACTTATGAAGTCGGAGTCTGACTTTTGTAGGTTAGCTGTGGAAATCATTTAAGTTATCATTTTTCTGAATTTTGTGTGTGACAATTACAACCTTCTTTGTTTGATAAGACACAGTATGACTAGAAGTATGAAAAAACAAGTACTTATTTGACATAGTGGTGACAATTTTTTTTTTTTTTCAAATTTAAAAAGAAAATCCTAAAAAAGAAAAAAAAAAGGGTGAAGGCTGGCGAAAATAGTGGCGGCATGTTGATTGGGAGGTCCCTCAGGAGTGTCTGGTCAGATTCCAGGTGATAAAACTTCCTACAGCAAGGCCACCGCAGAAGATGATGACGAGGCTGTAGAGTGGGGAGTTCATCAGTCCCACGGTCTGCATGGAGGATGTTGCCAACTCGGAGAAACTGTTGATCTGTTGACAAAAACCAACCTATTGTTTAACCAGACGACAAACACCGTTGCTTGAACACCACGTCAAAACTGACGCATTGTGATGTATTGAATCATTGACATGATAACTGAATCAAATCGTCTATTTCCCTGTGCTGTCCCCTGTAACTGCGCTTGTTTCACAGTACTAAAGGAACAGCAACATGTAGCAATCGAAAGTTAACGCAAGACGCACAAAGATCACAGACACGTTCGCTGGTGGGGTTTTTGACATCGAAAAAACAAGTGACAGAGCGGAAAGTCTTAGCTCAACCAGTAAGTATCTGGAAAACAATACAGAAACTTTGAGGCCACAGGGGTAACATTCAGGCTGAAATATGTGCCACCAGAAACAGAATCTAATTAATTGATATTTGAGTAAGGGCATTGAAAAACAGAATCTGAATTGTGTGCAGTAAAAAGACCTGGGATGAGTTCAATGCGGCCATGGCGTTGTGGTTTGAATAAAAACTACACGGAAGACGTACTGACCCCAGGGCTTCGTTTTGAGACATTGCAAAATATACACTGTCGTTTCTAAATTTGAAAGGAAGAACCTTTTCATCCTTCCCTTACCCAATGGCTTGTACCACAAAGGTTAAGAGCTGCTGAGAGAAGATAGTTGTTTTTTTTCCCGGCGCACATGTGTCACATGCTCAAAACAAAGATGCTGATTGGACAAAGAAGAGATATGAGTTCTGCCACCGATTGCTCATCCTCAAGTAACCAGAATTTGGTCACACGAACTACATTTGCGCATTGACGATTTGAATTTTTACAAGTGAAACTGAATGTGACAAGTCAAGCAAACCGAATCTGTGTGGAAAAGATTTGAATTTGTAAAACTGAATGCGGAAAAAAAAAATGTAGAGAACTGAACTTTCAGTGAGGAATCAAATTCAAATTGTACGATTCAAATTCAAATTGTACGATTCAGATTTTCATAATGGGGATTCAAATTAAAAAATGCAATTTCAATGTATGTAATTCAGACCCGGTTTTTCAATGCACAAGTTTAGCGATTCAATTCAAATATAAATTTTTCAGATGGAGTTTCCAGTTAAACCTATTTTAGGCCATAGCAACGTTAGCACATGAGAATGATGAGTCAGTGTGCGTGATTCGTAGTTGAAATGGTACTGCATAATCCACAACATGTGGTAACAACGGAACCTTATTCTGTAAATACAGTAAACATTCCCATCCCCGGAATTCTATGAAAAGGAATATCCTTCACCCGTAATAAAAACCTATGCATTAACATTTTGACTACGATATTACATGTTACCGGAACTACGTAAGCGGAAATTCCACTAGCCGTAACCCGGATGGAGACGTCATGCAGCGGGAGCTTAAATACACGCAACGCTCCACCCGATACGCGGAAAGACACCAACGGAGACACCTTTTCACTTCGCATTTTTTGATAATCAGATTCGAAACGACGACGTGTAAGTGAGTTTTTATTGGCGTGCGTTTTACTGTAATTGCGAACGATTTCTAACTTTATTCACTTACGTCCTGTTGATCGCGGCACGAGCTTAAAAAGCAACGCCCACTCAACACAACTGGAGAAGATGGAAGAAACGTGTTTGCTTCGCCGTTTATGTCATCGAATTCGAAACGACTATGTGTCAGTGACTTTTTATTGGCGTGCGTTTTACTGTAATTGCGAACGATTTTAACTTTATTTACTTTCGTCCTGTAGATCATGGCATAGAAAACGAGGAAGAACCCAACAAAACAAAACAACCCAAAATAGACTCATTTTTTCCCAAGACTGAAAAAAAATCTACATTAAAATACTGTACATACTATACTGCGTTGTGGTTTTTTAAATCTACACCTGTACTGTATACTGTACTGCTGTTTTTGTTATATAAACAGTTTTTGGACAGTATATTTTTGCATTTTATTGCTTGTGTGCTGCATGTGTAGTTGAAAACTACACATGCAGTTTTCAACATACTTGCAGGTTCATAAAGGACATGTACCATGCTCATTTCCCAAAAGAGGAATTTCTGTTATAAGGACAGATTGGACAGCGCAAACATGAGTCCGTACTAGAGAATATTTACTGTATAGTCAAGGCTAAAAAGTGTTCGATGAGCACAAAGTGTCCCTCTTTGGCTACATCAGACAATTTTCAATATTTAGGCTAAAGGCAAACATCATGGCTACCCACCAGTTGCATCTGTGATCAGCTGAAAAACTATTTTGATGAGATTACGGTGGCATTCACCATTCACAATCTTAATTAAAGAGATGCTAAAATTAAGTAAATAATGGACATACTCAGCGATAATTTTACAGTTTAACCCCATACTCATACTTTTCTGATCAGCGAGTCTCATTATGCATTTAGAGAGTCCCAAATTTCGAATTCTGAAACGGTCTACTTATTCAACTGCATATGATAACACAAAAAACAACAATATACATTGATAATAGGTTTATTTCTTATAAACAAATGCTGCAAAAAATTAAATAATTCAGGCCTACAAGATTTGCTGAGAAATAGGTTCTTATTTCATTCCATGGTTCAGTCTTTGAGTTAATAAATTCTCCTCTCTTTACTCTGCTTCCAATGATGCAACGCTTTCTCAAAGTCAACATGTTATCGCAAAAAACGATCCAACTTAAGTTGCTTCCTCTGTGATATCTCCACAATAAACTTTCGCAACACTTGTTCGCAACACTTGTTTTAACGTTACACAACTTAGCAATAGTCTGCTTTCCGTGAGGTTGAAGGTCGATCTCGACAATCTCGTCTCGCGAGAATGGAAATCTCGTCACGTGAGATTACTTAACGCGAGATCAAAACAACAATGGTGGTGATTGTCGAACTGCGTTGCTGGAAAAAAAAGATTTCCCGTCGCACATTATTGGGAACTGTGCGTCCCGCGGGAAAATTATGAGTCTAGGACGTGGCACGCAAGAGGTAACGAGATGAGTGCATACTGTAGATACCCAGTGATAATTTTACAGTTTACCGCCAGCGAGTCCCAGGGACTCGCTGATCAGAAAACTATTGAGTCCCATTATGCATTTAGAGAGTCCCAAATTTCGAATTCTGAAATGGTCTACTTATTCAATTGCATATGATAATAACACAAACAACAACATATGCATACAATTACTGTATAAACAAAGGCTGCAAAAATTTAAATAATTCAGTAGCAGGCCTGAGGATTTTGGAAATTCACCGTAACCGTTTTTCGGTTCTGTCGGATTACCCAATGGGAAACCACGATAACTAATTTTGGGTTCCGTAAACGTTCATCATGGGAACCCATTTTTCTATTTTGACTGATATTCATAATCAACTCAACTCAAATGTATTTATAGAACACTTTCAAACAGCTATTGCTGCACATAAAGTACTGTACATGGAGCAACTAACATATACAACAGTAATCAAGAATTCTGAAACTCAAAAGTATAATGTTTCAAGGGTAAATGCATCAACAATGAACATTACATCAGCAGCTGTGTACACCAGGTTTATCCCAAAAAAATAAATGGATCAAAATAAGTTGCACTCATATGGCATCATGAATACAGCATACCACAAAATCAGAGTATGTTTTACAATCTCACACTGCAAAGATTAATTTACTGGTAATCGTTAATTCAGGTAAGTATTGACGTGCCTTGACATCCTCTTCCCAAAACGATGCATCTGTAATCTACTCTCAATTTGACGAAAGAATCTAGCACACGTCATCATGAGTTCTACCAACAGTTAACATTAGCATTACTACACTTTGTGCCGAATGTTTTATTCCTAATGTTACCATGCTACAACCAGTAAATTACAGAATAACCAAGACTGTTTCATATTATTTTTCATAGCGATTAGCCTATAGATCTAATGACCAACTTGCCTCGTAACTTGCCCACACTGAAAACAAAACGAAAGTAAATTAGAAGAAACACACTCACACACCACAAACACACATACAGGCACAGTGAAATCGCGTTGATCACACAGGAGATATTTGATTGCGTATACTGTAGTCAACTCGTGTGTGGTGACTTTTATGGTTCAATTTTTCGGTACCGTCAAAATGACGCTACGGAAACGACACGCTACCGGTAACGATCGTCACCGTGAAATCCTCAGGCCTGCCGTAGTTTCTCCTCGCGTCCCAAAAACGCACATTATTTGGAACTGTGCGTCCCGCGGGAAAATTGTGCGTCTAGGACGCGGGACGCAGAGGAAACGAGATGGCTGGATACCACACTTTTTTTTTTGCCCCCCACATAAACAATCGTTTTCTGACATTTACACACACACACACACACACACACACACACACACACACACACACACACACACACACACACACACACACACACACACACACACACACACACACACACACACACACACACTACAGTACTTTGCGATTGGACGGTTGAGGGTGCAGAGGCGGAACTTCTGCCTGCCTGCACAAAAGCTTTCCATTCAAACGTCATGCGACAAGGTTAAAAATAGATTCGCTTTCAGGCTCATACGGACATGATGACAACACGTAACATCCCCGGAGGGAACGACCTTGCGTCATGTTACGATGACAGCCATTCACTGACTTTGCATAAATTGCAAAACATCGGCTGATCCATGCCCATCAGATCGGTGGGAATTCTACTTTTGATATCAAATAACCTGCTACAGTGAAACTCCTCTACAACAAAACCTACATGGGTGAAAATACCCCTTAGTGTGAAAAAATCTTCATGCATTAACACCATTCCCACTCTCCTGCCCCCCATACAACGAAAAAAAACCCTGTTGCGTTATATACTAAAGCTTTTTCTCTGCTCATGCCTCGCCAAGAGATTCACTACAACGAAGTTTAATCCAACAGCGACCATTACTGCTTCGTTCGGAAACGGCAACAGCAACCACCACATTGGTTTACACAGCTGCGAGTTTCCTGAACGCAACATACTCGTAGCTGCTCTGCCATTGGCTTACCGAGCATCATCCTGGCCTCAGATTGGCCAAGAGGGACCTCACTATCTATGTGTGTAGATACTGTAGCTAGATCCATGGAAGATAGAGTGGAATGCATCCGATTAGCTGCTCAGAGTAAATTGCTTGTGGCTCGACCGACAGTCAAATAAATTAACGTTTCCTGGAATGCGTTACTTGTTATCATGCTAAAAACCTTACACTAACTGGAGCGCTAATTAGAGAGAAGGCAAGTTCCATCGCGCTAACTATTGCCATCGGGGACTACGAAGCGTCCCGTGGCTGGCTTTAAAAGTTCATTGCATGACATCAGCTGAGCAACGCTGTCTTGGGTGGCGATCGAGGGGAGGTAGAGTTAGACAGTGAGATGGTGGAAAGAAAAGCCACCGGGTCCAGGAAGTATTTGTTATTGCAGAGATGAAAGTGGACTTTCCTGAAAATTCCGGGGAAAAAAATTATACACACACACACACACACACACACACACACACACACACACACACACACACACACACACACACACACACACACACACACACACACACACACACGGCCGATCACGCATGAATTAGTTTACACAAAACGCTCGAGCTAAGCGCGCCTCAGCAGTAGATAGTCCGCTGCTCTCTGCTGTGCGTGCGTCAGCGCGAACATGTACGCAAGCGCGTATTTTGATTTCAACCAATCAGCGCCGACGCAACCTACGTCACACACGACAACAGCTAAGCTAGCTAGCCGAGATGACACTCTAAGTCGGACGGACACGTTTTTCTGCCAATCTGTGTGTCCCTTTTTGTCCAAATATATTTTTTACGCCAAAAACTGTCTAGTCCACGGCGTCCTTTATTCGTTCCACTGGGGTTTAGCAAGTGTGTTTATAAAGAGACGAAAATTGTTTGGGGACTAAACAATTTCCCCCCCGTTCTAGTTGAGATGGTCTAACCCAAGAGGCAAAGTGCCGCTTGCTACTGTTGTTGCGAGTTGCCATTCGTTCTACGAAAGCATTAGTCAAACGCCATCATGTCTTGTGTCATTATTACACAAACAAAAATCTCTTTAATGTTACTAGTGTTAGAGCCTCAATATGGCTACACTCGTGAAAGCAAAACAACGAACTCAAACGCGTGTTCGTTCAATGTTGTCAACTAATATCCAGACTAATTTTAGGCAATTTTTCCTCAATTCTCCGGAGACATTTTCATTCAAATTTGAAAATCCGGAATTCCGGGAAAATCCGGAGGACTTTCATCTCTGTTATTGTTCGATTCAGACGCAGCATGAACGTTGCATTGCTAAAATGGCTACAAAACGGACCTTTGGATGTCAAGCAGCTAAGACAAGAAGCGCTCTGACGCTGGAAGAGAGGGTAAAGGTGATCAAAATGAAAGACTGAGGAAGCAAAATAAAAGACATCCAAGAAATTGATGCAAGTGAAAGTGAATGCTGATCGTAAATTTCACAATTTCTTTCCCGTTTTTTTCTTTCTACACTGACTATATGAAGTGTCAAATAAGTGTGTGCTCATTCTTATGCACTATTGGAATAAAAATAAAGAGTACACATACGATTGTGTGTGCGTGTACACATACGTTTGTGTGTGTGTGTGTGTGTGTGCGTGTAGTTTCACTGTACTAAGGCAGGTTTGCCGCACGTCTGCATGAATTCTTGTTCCACAACTACGAGACAAAAGAGATTATTTGTGTTTGAATTTATGACTGATGATGTTTCAATAGAAACACAAATGAAGCAAAAAGAAGCACAATGCAAACATGTCTCGCCTATTTGCAATAATTCTCAGCGGTTTAGAGTGTTTGCTTTGTGAAGAAATGTCTGTGATTTTAGAAGAGACACATGGGAAATGAAAGTCTAAACAGGGAGAAATTAAATCAGGCAGGATACACACCCATCCACCATGTTCCCGAATCCAGCTTAGTAGGTTGTTTCGAAAGAAATCCCTAGTCCAAATCACGATCTCCCTCACTGACTGCGGGAGATGAGCCTCCACCATCTGGCGGATGCAGAGAATCAAAGCACAAGAATCATAATCGTTCACACATCTCAATAGCACTGTTTACAAATACTGTAAAATCATTTTTGCTTTTGGATGAAGATCAACTACAAGTATGTGACCGTGAAATGCATGTCTGAGCTCTAAAAGTACAACAAAATAAGTTTCCATGGTCAGCAACAGTTTACAGTAGTTAACATTTTGGGCTGATTTAGATTTTCTTTTTCCTTTCTCTTCTTCCATATGCATTCATCCATGTCAATGGATGGATGGAAAATATTAGCAAATGTTCTCTTGTGGTACTAACCCTTTCGGGGACAGCGGTCACTACAGTGGACATCTTATCATGTTATCGGATTACAGGGTGCATGAAAGGGTTAAAGTCAGGGTCAGTTGCGGAGTGGGCTACTTGGTCGGTTTCCTTAAGGAAGGGGTACAGTGATGGGAAAAGTATTATTTGGGGGGGCTCAAGTTCAGTTCAAATGTTTTTAAAAAGCTACAGGTGGTTTAACTGTTTACATTTTATTTTTACCTGAAGAAAATGTTAAATATCTTTTCGGTCTGTGTCCTACAGATTATTTGTTTCCGGTTCTGGGAGTTTATTCGATTTGCTAGTTACTGCAAACATAGTTCATATTGTTTCACAGTTAACGATTGAAAGAGGTACTTGACGCACAGAACGTCGACAAGACCACTTGTCTGAGATTATAAATTGACTTTACTCGGCTGTGGATTATAGACTCCAAACACTTTGTTTACATACATCTTCACTTGTAATGTGACCGACGTACAGTGCATAAAGGTACAGCTTGTTGACTTGACAAGTTATCAAATACAGTCAAACCTCGGTTTTCGTCCATAATCCGTTCCAGAAGGCTGTTCGAAAACCGAAACCACGCTCTTTTTAAAATAAAAATGTTTACTGAACACATCTGCTCACAATGGAAAGCAACACGAGGAAGCATCACTTCCTCGTGTAAGGAAGGCGAGAGGAGTCAAATGGTGCATTCAAGTGCGCTCAGTTTGTTCGAGAACCGAAATGTGTTCATCATCCGAGGCATAAAAAACTCGGATATATTTGGTCGAAAACCGAATTGGACGAGAACCGAGACGTCCGAAAACCGAGGTTTGACTGTATTGAGAGTTGGATTTATTTATTGTAAATAAATGTCGAAATGTTTACTTTTGCGGAAAAAAAAAGATTTGATTTGAATGATGTGCAAGATAAACCTCGCATTGTCAGTTTAAGTGAAAGATGTTTATGTACAACTACCTGGCCGTTTTACTCATTTCAAATGTCTTGCTCGGAAAAAAAGTCCAAATTATTTGAGCAAGGAAAGAGTAACTAAGTGATTACTTTGAGAAAGTAACATTCCCAACACGCTTTGTGGCACGTAGTTGCTTGTAGACCAAGCCTGCCAGTGCAAAGCTACTACTTTTGAGACGATGAGCTGTTATAAAAGCCAGAAGTGGTGCAACGAAGCACTAGTGATGTGTTGAAGTTTTGCTTGCTATTGTTTTTTTTGTTTTTTTGAATAATTCCATAATTTGTTCCTCAAAAGTGTGATTCCATATTTTCCCGCAACTCTGCTTGGTATAAAAATGTAACTATCAACCCATTTTTTTCCTGGATTTATTTTAGCCTTTCTAAAACCACAATGTTGGCGATTTGAAATGACTTGAGTTTTCACATATTTTCAACAAAATTAAACATCTGAATAAGCATCCCCCGAGATTGGCGATTCCATCATTTTTGCCAGGCGTTGTATTAAAAAGCTTTCCATTGGGGTGGTCTTTGGTTTGGTCATTTCTTGAATTTCAAAGTCTACATGCTGAGCCATAGTCAAGACAACAGCCTGTAGCAAACTGTGTGATGTGGTTTAAAATACACAGACCCACCTTGAATGCTAACCTCCCCGCAACATAGAAGAGCACAGCAATACTCTCCCAGGAAATGCCGTTCTCAAAGACTTTTTCAGCCACTCTCATGAATTTTTCCCACTTGGATCCTTCCACACAGGCTACACCATCAATTGCACTGTTCCGCAAAAGGAAAAGATCAAGGTGATGATGATGATATAAAAATAAATTAATTAAATGTTCAATTCAATATGCATTTACACCATAGCATGAAAAAAAGAAGAACCTTACTCCTGGAATTCTTTGTCTTCTTTGACCCTGTCGCCAATTATTCGGATCATTTTGCCCAACTGGGTCACAATCTTCTGCTCCTGACTACTTTTTACTTCCACAGCCAGTGGAGTAAGAGGAGGGATATCCTCTGAGGGCACATCCTTCAGCTCTTCCTCAATGACCCTGGAGAAAGAACATCGACACCTGGTGAGAATTTGGACCACTGAATTGGCCGACAACACTTTTTAAGTTGGAATCTATTAGATACATTAACTTGATGGCCATGTGGCGAGCAGGTGTTATTGGATGTGATGGATACTTGATTCATCCCGTGGATGAATTTAGATTGTTACAGCAGCAATATTCACAATTAGTAGGGCTCCTTTGCTGTTGCGGTGTCGTGGAGAGGATGTGAATGATTTTCCAAAATGGTGAAAAGTTTGCCCAGTGATCTCTCGTCCCTCACTGATTTTACTACAGTACTGTATCTCGATCTAGTTCCATGACGTCGCCAGCGTTCTTGTTGAGTTGATTTTTTTTTTCTTGTTCACTTGCATTGATGCGGCACCCCCAGCAGATGGCACTACTTACCATAGAACATCTTGCTACGCCCATTGAAGGATCTGCGCTTCCTCCGGAAATGTGATTCGTGTGTGGGGGTTGTGCATTCAAGTACAGTACAGAGCTGTGAAACTATTTACCCATTTCCGATGTATCTTTTTGCATGTTTATCACCATTCAACGTTTCAGATGATCAAACGCCTCACAAAAGACAACCCTGGTTAACAAAATTCCATTTCTAAATGAAGATTTTATTCATTGGGACGATTTTTTTCAACAACCTATACCATAGGTTGGGGGAAAAAATACTTTAATAGTAGTTAAAGTTAGTTATAGTTCTGATGCAAATGTTCAATGCAAATGTTTCAATGTTTCGAATTGCCAAACCAAATTAAAAAAAAAAAAATCAGAAAAGACAACCCAAGGAAATAAAATGAAAGGTAAATAAAATTTGGATCGTTGTTGTATGTGAAAAGGTAACTGCCCCCTGAATCTAATAACGACTTGTGCGACCCTTTGCAGCAGTAATTGAAATCAAGCATTTGCAATAATCCAGTGGAGAATTTTGGTCCACTCTTCTTTACAAATGTATTTAACGCAGTCATTTGGATTTCAAGCATGAACTTTCTGTTTATGATCATACCACAGCATCTGAATTAGATTCAAATTCAAACTTTAACATTGAACTCAACTTTACAGATACTGTGGAGGGATGGATTTTTTCCCCCTTACTAAATTAAATAATCAGTTCGAAATGGCATTTTGTATTTATTTGGTCTTTGTGACATTAGCATTGGCTTATAATACAAAACATGCAGCTGTGGAGAAAAAAAACAAAATAAAAACAGAAAGGGCAAATATGTTTTCATGCCGTCTCTCGAGGGAGTTCAATAAGTCCCGGAGAATGATTTTTAAAGTGAAAAAATATCCATGACACAAAATGTGTATTTTATAATTAGATAAGCGGTCTGTCTGGTAGTGTCACAAAAATAAACACCATTGTAATTAAATTTCTGTTAGTGTAAATTATAACTTTATAATTATAATTTTCGGTTAGGCATACACGATCTACAGATGTATGTGGTCATTTAAAGTAGAGAATAGTACAGTATTTCAATGCCATTCAAACCTTTATGAATAATAATAATAATAATAATAACCAACAATCTTGTCCGTGTGTGTATCTCTAGTGTGAGTTCATGTAAGATCGCAATAGCTAATTGTGAAATAGAACCATTGTAAACATTTTTACAAGGATTAAAAGGTAGCTGGAGTTGACAAACTTTCTAATAGTGTTTTTCCCAAACTGCCTACCAGCTAGAAAATAAACAGGATGTTAGTAGCTGCTCAGATGCCCATCTAAACAGGAAATGGGACCCGAGAGTTGTTTTTTTTAATTACTATCCTACATATAGTATGACACTACAATCCAGAGAGATTCGAGACACCTGAGACCTCATTACTACAACTATCTACCGGTGCACAAAATAATAGGGTCCAAGTGTTACCCCTAAAAGTGGAAGGAAAAGAAACTGCATACAACAGATTATCGAGGCTGTATAACGATGCCTAAGGGTCTTGTTTTTATTGACACGTGTTTTCCTACAGGTTAAATTAATCAATGTAACGACAACAAATATTTCAATCAATGGCCTAAGAGTACGTTGTCAATCAAAACTGATATCATCGTTGAGAACTGTTAACTTTTCATTTGCCAAACTTCACAAATGGGCTCATTTTTGGACTTGCCTTATATTTGTACCATAAAATATATTTTACTCAGTTTTATGACGGCAGAAGTTTTTGTTGGGCGTGTTAAATTAGAAAATACGATTTACGTGCAATGCAATCAACATGCATATACTGTACAATACATTACTGGAGAAAAAATGAAAGAACACGGAAGAAAGGCACTTACTCATTTATCAGGGCTTCTCCGATCCGCTCATCTGTGGAGAAATACAGCACATTTATAATAAGTAGGCGAGAGCTGATAACTTTTTTTTCATCCGTCAAGAGAGTGTTATAGTTTTGGCGTTCATTGGCAGCCTTTTACTTACTATGGTACCGCTGTTATTTTAATTAGATTTTGTACAACTTTACGAATGACTAATTATGAAATTGTAGACACTATGTCAATGTTAAACAGTTTATGTTTCGATGCCAACTTACCTGATATGCCGTTTCCTTCACACGCCATCGTGTTCAAATAAAACGAAAGTAACGGCGTTCAGTCCACTTCCTGTTATTTGGCGCACGCACACACACACACCAAAAATGAGGCCAGTCAAGTCGATGACTCTGAAACGACCATACAAATAGATTTTTCTGTCACACAGGCTATCATTTACAACAAACTTTGTCGAGAGAGATCTCCAAGTTCTCTTTTTCTTTCGACCTGTTGAAAGTAGTTGACGAGCAACGTGTAAACTTTTACTGCCACCTTGAGGATTTAAGAGTCCATTGCATAATGGGCGGGGCTCCGCCCTGTCGCTTTTTTTTTGGTATTTTTTTTAATTATTTTTTTCCAAGCCTTACGGTCATTTTTCGAATTGAAATAATCAACACAAAATACAGAAACATATACTTGTGCCAATTACATTTGCCCAGAGGCAATGTGTAACTGTAGTGTTCGTAAAAGTGATCACTTAATTGCGCGTCCATCTAAAATGGTTCATTTATCTATCTTTGCCCTCCGTTCAGATGACCAATTTCCAAATATAAACGATAAAACAAGTTTGAAAATAGACTTTTTTGACCATGATGTTGTTGGTGTGTCTTCGTTGTAACTGTTAGAACATTTTGCTTTATCAAATACTTATTTTAGGTCGTGGTAATTGTAGTGGTAGTTGTTTCCCAAACAAACACTGACCTATAACGTGTTTTTGCTGTGTGGAAATTAAGTACTCTACCCACAGAAGAGAGGCAAAAGGGGAGAACTTGACAGCCGGAACAGATTAATAGAGAGAGCAGCGAGGATCGAGCGGTGAGAGCCAAGGAGGAAGTTAGAACTAAACAGAATATTTTATTATTTCACTGATTGGGGAAGAGAATGCCGAGCAGAACATGATGCACAGGACAGACATATCGCAACCTATGAGTGTTTAAAAGATCTCAAAACTTTATTCATGTCAGGTGAGTTGACAAAACTAACATCTCAGCAGGAATAACTAATTCGACTCGTGGAGCAAGTAAAAACATTGAAAGCCATGCTGATGGAGAAAGACAACGATTATTGAGCTGAAGTATGTATATACGGTATATATATATATACTGTATATATATATATATAGGTGAGCCGTCACCTTACCGTGGTGGAGGGGTTTGCGTGCCCCAATGATCCTAGGAGCTAAGTTGTCCGGGGCTTTATGCCCCTGGCAGGGTCACCCATGGCAAACAGGTCCTAGTTGAGGGACCAGACAAAGCATGGCTCAAAAGATCCCTTATGACGAGTCACATAAATCGAGCCAAGTTTCCCTTGCCCGGACGCGGGTCACTCGGGCATGGGAAGAGTTCGGTGAGGCCATGGGCCTCCGGACCCGAGGAAATTCTGGTCCACCATCCGGCGCAGGAGGGTGAAACAGGCACCACTAACACTGTGTACTGGATGGGGCGCTGTTGACCTCGACTTGGGACGTTGTGAGCCGGTGGGCGGAATACTTCGAAGACCTCCTCAACTCCACCAGCACGCCTTCCTTGGAGGAAGCAGAGTCTGGGGACTCTGAGGTGGGCTCTCCAATCTCTGTGGTTGAAGTCACCGATGTGGTTAAAAAGCTCCTCGGTGACAAGGCCTCAGGGGTGGATGAGATCCGCCCGGAGTTCCTCAAGGCTCTGGATGTTATAGGGCTGTCTTGGTTGACACGCCTCTGCAACATCGCGTGGTAATCGGGGAGAGTGCCTCTGGATTGGCAGACCGGGGTGGTGGTCCCTCTGTTTAAAAAGGGGGACCGGAGGGTGTGTTCCAACTACAGAGGGATCACACTCCTCAGCCTCCCTGGTAAAGTCTATTCAGGGGTGTTGGAGAGGAGGGTCCGTCAGGAAGTCGAGCCTCAGATTGAGGAGGAGCAGTGTGGTTTTGGTCCCGGCCGTGGAACAGTGGACCAGCTCTACACCCTTAGCAGGGTCCTCGAGGGTATGTGGGAATTCGCCCAACCGGTCCACATGTGTTTTGTGGACTTGGAGAAGGCGTTTGACCGTGTCCCTCGGGGGGTTATGTGGGGTGTGCTTCGGGAGTATGGGGTACCGAGCCCCTTGATACGGGCTGTTCGGTCCCTATACTGCCGATGTCAGAGTTTGGTTCGCATTGCCGGCAATAAGTCGGAATCGTTCCCAGTGAGGGTTGAACTCCGCCAAGGCTTCCCTTTGTCGCCGATTCTGTTCATCACCTTTATGGACAGAATTTCTAGGCGCAGCCGAAGCGTTGAGGGAGTCCTTTTTGGTAGCCTCAGTATTGCATCTCTGCTTTTTGCAGATGATGTGGTACTGTTGGCTCCTTCAAGCAGGGCTCTCCTACTCTCACTGGAGCGTTTCGCAGCCGAGTGTGAAGCGGTTGGGATGAAAATCAGCACCTCCAAGGTCGGGGAGGGGATCTTGCCCCAAGTGGAGGAGTTTAAGTATCTTGGGGTCTTGTTCACGAATGAGGGCAGGAGGGAGCGAGAGATCGACAGGCGGATCGGTGCAGCGTCTGCTGTAATGCGGACGTTGTATCGGTCCGTCGTGGTAAAGAAGGAGCTGAGCCAAAGGGCGAAGCTCTCAATTTACCGGTCGATCTACTTTCCAACCCTCATCTATGGTCACGAGCTATGGGTCGTGACCGAAAGAACGAGATCCCGGATACAAGCGGCCGAAATGAGTTTTCTCCGCAGGGTGTCCGGGCTCTCCCTTAGAGATAAGGTGAGAAGCTCGGTCATCCGGGAGGGGCTCAGAGTCGAGCCGCTTCTCCTCCACATCGAGAGGAGCCAGATGAGGTGGCTCGGCATCTGATTAGGATGCCTCCTGAACGCCTCCCTGGTGAGGTGTTCCGGGCATGTCCCACTGGGAGGAGACCCCGAGGACGACCCAGGACACGCTGGAGAGACTATGTCACCCAGCTGGCCTGGGAATGCCTCGGGATCCCCCGGGAAGAGCTGGAAGAAGTGGCTGGGGAGAGGGAAGTCTGGGCTTCCCTGCTAAAGCTGCTGCCCTCGCGACCCGACCTCGGATAAGCGGTAGAAGATGGATGGATGGATATATAAATATATATATAAAGTCAAACCTCGGTTTTCGTACTTAATCCGTTCCAGAAGACTGTTCGAAAACCGAATTGTTCGAAAACCGAAACCATGTTTCCCATTGGAATCAATGTAAACATTTTTAATCCGTTCCAAGTCAAGAAAACAACTTTTTTAAACCACTTTTTTTTTAAATTTCACACCATAAACTGTACACATGTAATAGGAGAGCAGGTAATATGTAAAATACTGTACAAACAAACTGTAATATGTTTTATTTTCACCAATTTTAACATTAACATAGTAACATATAAATTGAAGGAACATCTCTCTCTCTATCTGTCGTGGGGCGTGCGCCTCTCCCAGCTGTCAGCAGGCAGTAGGCGGGGCATTTCGGCATCCCGAACTCCTTCGCCAACACAGACACACGCACACCTGACTCATATTTTGCGATGAAATCTTTCTTAAATTCTATAGTTTTGCGCCCTATTTTCCTCTTTTCTTCACCAGGTTCACCACTTCCACTTGCTTTCTTTGGTGCCATGATTAGGGGCTGATACACGATGCAAAAATAACAGTCCAATATTACATAGTTCTCACCAAACACGTCTGCTTTAAAAAAAAAAAATCTTAATCGAACAATACAAACTCGTCTTCTCACAAGCTGTTTCTGTACGATTATTGCATAATAATGAGACACCGGACACCAGAGTGTTCATTATGTGCGGCTGCATTGAAAAATGCCGGCCGTGAAAAAAAAGAAAGCCCTCCCCCTCACCCCGTGCTGCCAGGGCAAACCATTATGAAAAGAGGGGGATTTCACTCGCGCTAACAGAAGCGTCTCACCAAACACGTCTGCTTTTTTTTATTGAACAGTACAAAAACGTCAGCTCACAATGGTCGCTTCCTGTGTAGCGACGCGACACGAGGGAGCGCGGCGACAGGAGGGAGCGTCACTTCACTCCTCTCGGCTTTGCTACCTCCTCTCGGCTTCGCTACCTCGCGAAGCTATACGAGATAGCGTTGCTACACGAGGTAGCGAAGCCGAGAGGAGTAAAGTGACGCATTCAAGTGCGCTCAGTTAGTTCGAGAACCGAAATTTGTTCGTCATCCAAGGCATAAAAAACTCGAAATTTTAGTTCGAAAACCGAATTGTACGAGTACCGAGACGTCCGAAAACCGAGGTTTGACTGTATATATATATATATATATATATATATAAAAGAATATATATATATATATATATATATATATATATATATATTTGGGGGCAAAACAGGGCAGGTTTTTATCTTTTTCTTGTTTTTTGTACCTTTTTAAGACTGTTTTCTTTCTGCTCCATTTCATTCACGATTGGCGAACATTTGTATTTATATTGTATTGTTGTTTCTTCTTCTATAAATGAATGAAATAAAGGAAGGACCCCGTGGCCCTAGTAAGGATAAAGCGAATCGGAAAATGGATGGATGGATGGAAAATAAATGAAGGAAATGAAAAAATGAAAATGAGCTAATGGCACTTGGTCATATCTTCCATTTTTCATGTTTTTAAATGTTTCAATGAGCGGTGTCATTCAAATCAAACAGAATCTTGTTTCTCATGTTTTATGGAAATATATTGATCAAAGTTTTCTTTTTTTAATTAAATCCCCAGTTTGTTCTAGACCAGTTATCATAGCAGCTAACAGAGATATCATGGACACTTGAGCAAAACCTTTCACATTAGCACTGACTTACAACCCTGTGATAGTAATAGTAAAAATTAAGAATTATTTAACTTAAATTTAACATCTAACTTTTATATTTAATTGAAAGCATTTAGTGTTTTCAGATGCCTATGTACAACTATGAAAGATATTTCGCCAAACAACAAAATATGTTATGTGCCAGGCAAAATATCAAATAGGCTACAGTTTAGGGTTTAGCTATCAATGCATAAAATTTTATAATGCTTTTATTGTCTGTTTTCTTTGAAAACATAACAAAATAATACATTAACGATATGCTTCGCGATTGGCCGGTAGCTCGCTGACTGGTCCCAAGTCGATCGCGAGGCGTGTCGGGGGGAACCCCCCCCCACCCCAAAAAGAAACATTTGCGTGTCTGTGTGTGTGTTATTAATATGATATATTCTTGTGTTAGTGCACACTGCACCCTTAGCATTCAATCAGTCTCACTTTCACAAAAACTATTGAAAGAATAAAATAAAATTAAAAAGCAGGTCAGCTTTAACCTACAGTCATGCGTGACCTGCATCACCGGAAGTTGTTCGCGGTCAGAGCTATTGCGCTCTATCTTTTATTGTCCTTATTATTCTCATTCAGAGTTTGTTTCATGTACAATTCACTTCGGGCAGTGGCAAAGTATGGGAATTTGGAGGGCAGAGAGAAGCATTTCTAAACGGTACAGTGAGCTACGATCGTTAACACGCTGCAATAGTGCGTCCCATGCCTCCGCGTCAGGTCTCAACAAAGGTAGGCAGTGATTTATTTTTCACAAACTCACAAATTCTTGTGTCTAGTTTCATTCGTTTTAGGGGCCGTTATGGCTGTTGCTCATCATGGAATGCTTTTGTGAGTGCGTGTGTATCTACGCATGTGCGTTAACGGGTCGATCGAGGTTGGTTGATCGAAAAGCAGATCTTCCATCAAAAAAGTTTGGATCCCCCTGCTATACAGCTATCATGTTACATATTATATAAACTGGCGTAGCCAACAGAAACAGCTTTGTTTATGTTTTATTTAGTAAAGAAAGAGTGCCCCTGAATGGTAATCTCACAAATATGATTCATGTGGTTATAGGATTTACAAATATTAGGACCCATCATTGCATGTAATATAAATCTTGTGGAGGTCTTTATAACGCACCCTCATTTGCAAAACTATCAGCAACCTACCACATAGCCTTTTCCAACGAGGTCGCTAAATATTTCTGCATCAACTTTGGTCCGTGTTGCATCTTTGTCAATAACTTTACATGTGAAAATACCTTAGGAAAATGGCACCAACTACATCTCTCCCGAAGTGGAAAAGTGAAGGTACAAAGGTGGAGTAATTACATCTCTGCAGACTCAGAGTTAATCTTGACTATCACTATGTGAGCAACTCTGTCACTTATTGTTCAATATTGTAAAATGCAAAAAGGTACAGATTTGTCATCATACTTTGAAGTGGCATGGCCCGTGTAATCATAGTATCTGTCTTATTACTAGAACCGGTAGGTCAAATGTTTGATTCTGGGTTCACCTCAGAAGCAGCCTTGAGAAAGACAATTTGGAGGCATGTGCTTGACACTGTGTCCTCACTATGCGTGATCTACTATACATGTGACGTGTGACAATCCCTTTGAGATGCTTGAATGTAGAAGGTCAGATGAAAATTCAGAGAATGCAACTCTACTGGGAATTCTGCATTAAAGGTTTGACATTAGAATGACATTCTAAACATGATTAAAGTGAGGGAGTAAATATTGAAAAGCTGGCTAGACAGTATTTAGATCTTAAACAAAAGTGTACCACCATCTTTAGCCCTGGAGAACCCAAGAACCCTTTTCTTCTTTGGAAAATGATCAATCATACATTAAATGACTGCTATATGTTCACTGAACATCAAATTATGTTTTTTCAACTATTCAGTGCTTTAATCCTAATTTTGGATTAGGGTCAAATTTGACCCTTTGGGATTTAAGGGTAGCATTTGAGTAGCAGAATTAATAGAGGTCCAATTTGACCCCGTGGGTTCTCCTGGGTTAAACACTCTATGGTGGTAGAGAACGAGACAGAGTCAAACACTGCATACAGTGAACAGCATAGTGTTATCGTAGCTGTCATTCAAAGCCACATACAAACAAATGTGCAAGCACTGAAAAGACAATAAAACAATGCATTGTACGTGTGCCTTTTGACCAGTCATTTTTATTGTGTGGACACAACACACTACAGATAGGCACATTGGTGCGATCCATTTATGCTTACTATTAGGGATATAATTCATTTACTGTATTTGTTTTCTACTGCTTACTCCGTTTGGGTTCACAAGTAGGCTGAAGCCAAAGGCCTATGCTTGCAGACTGCCGAACGTGTTTTGGGGGCTGCTGGAATAACCAGACTTGTGGAAATATACATTCAAGTACAGCATATCGAATGGCATGTGACACGTTCAATGCAAATTAAAATAATACCTTTAAAATACAAACAGCATGCTTCAGCAATCACTTTTTTGCATGTTTAACTCCATTATGACCACACCATTCCTTTTCGCGTGATTATAAAAGACAGACACTACACAAACCTGACAATCACTTTTTGTGTGCAGGTTTAAAAACCAAGTGAGCATGGCAATACACAATATAAACCCACCGTATTTTCCGCACTATAAGGCATACCTAAAAGCATTCAATTGTCCCAAAAGCTGACAGTGCGCACTAATATCCGATGCGCCTTATATATGGTGTCACAGTCTCTTGAGATTCCCCATTGAGTTGTTTCCCTGTTAGCGATTCCTATGCAATTTTGTGGTGATTAATAGAAGGAACCAATTCTAACCTAAAAGGGTCCTACCCGATACTTATTGACATGTTCATTTGCCAACACACACTCAAACAGATGAGATCTGCGCAGCCATTATGAAACGAAGATGATACCAAAAGCAGAGTTAACTACTGACTAAACAAAGGAAGAAGGAGACAAGCAAGACTTATAAGGAAATTTAGCCCATTGTGGATGTAAGCCCACAAGGTTTGTGTGCCTTTTTGTTGAATCACTTGTCTTCATAAGTTTCTTTCATTTATTGTTTTGTAATGCTATCTGTATTTATATGTTCCACGTCCGTGTTTGTGACCAGTTCTCATGTTTTTTTTTTACAGTTGCAGCAGTTATAAATAAAGCTGTATTGTATTGTATTGTATTGTATTGTATTGTATTGTATTGTATTGAGGGCGGCCCGGTAGTCCAGTGGTTAGCACGTCGGCTTCACAGTGCAGAGGTACCGGTTTCGATCCCAGCTCTGGCCTCCCTGTGTGGAGTTTGCATGTTCTCCCCTGGCTTGCGTGGGTTTTCTCCGGGTGCTCCGGTTTCCTCCCACATTCCAAAAACATGCATGGCAGGCTGATTGGGCACTCTAAATTGTCCCTAGGTATGAGTGTGAGCGTGGATGGTTGTTCGTCTCTGTGTGCCCTGCGATTGGCTGGCAACCAATTCAGGGTGTCCCCCGCCTACTGCCCGAAGACTGCTGGGATAGGCTCCAGCACCCCCCGCGACCCTAGTGAGGATGAAGCGGTTCGGAAAATGGATGGATGGATGTATTCACTTTAGCGTAGCTCCATGTAGTGGATACATAGCACAACTGCAGCTACTATTGTAGCTTCTATTCTATGTGCCTTATAATGCAGTGGACCCTATATTTGAAAACAGTTTTAAAATAGGCCATTCATTGAAGCCACGCCGTATAATCTGAAGCACCTTATCGTGCAGAAAATCTGATAATAAAAAAATCATCTGTGTGCATAATAAGCGTGTGTGCGAATGTGTGTGTGCGTGTGTGTGCGTGTGTGTGTGTGTGTGTGTGTGTGTGTTTTTATTGGACGAAGAATCACAACTACCCCGAAAATGTACGATGTACAAGTACTCTAGGTCTTTTTCTGCTCAGTCCTCAAACTTCATGACTGCTTCAAAGCCATTGTATGTGAAGGGTTCCAGCACAGGGCTGCAGGTCTCTTGAGCAAGGCAGCCCATCCTGTTGTTTTCACAGGTATCTTCACTGCCTGGACTGAAGTACACCCCATCAGCAGAGTGAATGGAAGGGTCTTCATCAAAGTAGTTATGCGGTCGCAGCAAGACGCCGCCACCGTTGCCCACAGAAACAGTGTTTGGGATATCTTCGGCATGCGGAATGTGGAGAAATCCAGTGGTCACCCAGGCAACTAAATCCTGCAATAAACATTCAAACAAATATGCAGATATGTCTGGGAACAAAAGCAGAGCTGCATACTTAATGCCTTAGGTGTACATTTCAATCAGGATTTGTGGCTTCGGTCACAATGTACCTCATCTTCAATGTTTTCATTGTCTTCGATGTACTTGCTGAAGTCAACTGCTGGGTTCCATATATTGTTTTGATTGTATAAACTGCTGCTGGTCTTCTCCAAGTCTTTATACTTAGTGATGGCAACTTTATACCTGCTCACAAATGAAGAAGAGAATCAGGGAAATGGGGAAACCGGAAATGGGAGGGGCAGACAGGATCTCTGCCACAGAGCAAATCAACAAATGCAATGCAAAATAATCTAGATTTAAAAAAATACAGAGTACGAAATTTTATAAATTACATATTTCTAGAAATAATGATAACCCACTATTATTTGTCTTTTTTTTAACAAATGTATTTCTGGCATAGTATTTCACAAATGTATTATGTACAGTTCTATTATTGTCATGATCCTGTCCTTTTTGTGTTCCAGTCTCTGGCGGGAATGGAGGGCGTTCCCCCATCGCCGAACCTGTCACAAATCTCCTCGTTATCCCTCTGCCTTGGAACGTTCCGCCACATAAAAAATTTACTGTTGGATTATTCAGCGGCGGCCCGGTGGTCCAGTGGTTCACGCGTCGACCTCACAGTGCAGAGGTTCAATTCCGGCCTCCCTGTGTAGATTTTGCATGTTCTCCCTGGGCCTGCGTGGGTTTTCTCCGGGTACTCCGGTTTCCTCCCACATTTCAAATAAAACATGCATGGCAGGCTGATTGAACACTCAAAATTGTCCTTAGGTGTGAGTGGGAGCGTGAATAGTTATTCGTCTCTGTGTGCCCTGCGATTGGCTGGCAACCAGTTCAGGGCGTCTCCCGCCTACTGCCCGAAGACGGCTGGGAGAGGCTCCAGCACCCCCCGTGACCCTTGTGAGGATAAGCGGAACGGAAAATGGATGTAAGGATGGATGGATTATTCAGCCTTGCTCATGACTCTAGTTTCCAAGTCCCTGTATTTTCTAAACGCTCATGACTTTACCTCGTACTTTTCACTTCACGTTTTTTTTACGTTTACATTTGTCCTTGCCTTTGCAAGTGTTTTTGGTTTGTCTCATTTTATCCTGGTTCTTTGTTTCCAGCATCTTTGGTTGTACTTTGTCTGTCTTGCATTTTGATAAATCTTGTCTTGTCATCTTGTCAACTCTTATCTGTGTCTATCCTTTTGTAAGCCGATTCTGTTCCGGAGTACTCAGGAACTCCTGACAATTATTATAGTATTTTTCACTGATACAGTATATCATCTTGTGAATCTTTAGACGGTCTATGTTATAGTTAACAAGAGAGGGCATGAAAACAGACATTTTGGTATTTGGCCTACATAGGTATTTTCTTTGATATTTTGACAAATTATTTTGACAATTACGTGTGCACAACTCTACTGTGGCAACCCAAACAAAAGGGTATGATTCCAGCTGCGGCATTCCTGTGTGGAGTTTGCATGTTCTCAGCGTACCTTGCGTGGGTTTTCTGTGGGTACTCCCGCTCCCCCCCACATTCCAAAAACATTTGTGGCAGGTTACTGGAACACTCTAAATTGTCCCTAGGTGAAGTGTGAGTGTGAGCGTGGATGGTTGTTTATCTATGTGTGCCCTGCGATTGTCTGGCAACCGGTTCAGGGTGTCCCCTGCCTTCTGCCCGAAGACAGCTGGGAGAGGCTCCAGCACGCCCCGCGACCCTTGTGAGGATAAGTGGATCAGAAAATGGATAGCTGGAGATGTATATCATTTTTTAAACTATATTTTTTTTTAAACATGTGAAACACGTTAGAAATTAGCATTCTCTTTCCTCATAGTATGATTTTCAGATTATAAATATAAAGATTTTGTTGAAGCTGTTTGGTCTCACCTGGCCCAGGACATGGCTCGTTCCTCTCTCTCAGTCTCTGGGAGATGGTCACCAGTGAAACTTATTACTTGGAGTCTATAGGAACGCTGATGACCCCAAGCGTTGGTTTTGTTGCTTGCAATGTGTAGATATCGAGGAGTTTTTGTGCCATGACGCAGAGCTGCCTCCTGCAGAGGTGGCCAAATTAGTCCATCAGACATGATCAAATCTGTTTGGCTTTGAGTATTACATTTGATAAGATTTCTGGAAATTGTCTCTAAGTGTGGGAATAATTTTATTAAATACACATACAACATTTATGACAAAAACATGTTTTGACTTGTCCAAGAAGTACGTATAAAGCCTGTAACCAGTAGTATTACTATCATCATTATTACTCTATAAAGGCTTGAATGTAGTCAATTCCTTGACTCATCTTATTTCTGAACAAGACCCCAAGATACTTAAACTCCTCCAACGGACGTTGCATCGGTCTGTCGTGGTAAAGAAGGAGCTGAGCCAAAGGGCGAAGCTCTCAATTTACCGGTCGATCTACGTTCCAACCCTCATCTATGGTCACGAGCTATGGGTCGTGACCGAAAGAACGAGATCCCGGATACAAGCGGCCGAAATGAGTTTTCTCCGCAGGGTGTCCGGGCTCTCCCTTAGAGATAAGGTGAGAAGCTCGGTCATCCGGGAGGGGCTCAGAGTCGACCCGCTTCTCCTCCACATCGAGAGGAGCCAGATGAGGTGGCTTGGGCATCTGATTCGGATGCCTCCTGAACGCCTCCCTGGTGAGGTGTTCCGGGCATGTCCCACCGGGAGGAGACCCCGAGGACGACCCAGGACACGCTGGAGAGACTATGTCACCCAGCTGGCCTGGGAACGCCTCGGTATCCCCCGGGGAGAGCTGGAAGAAGTAGCTAGGGAGAGGGAAGTCTGGGCTTCCCTGCTAAAGCTGCTGCCCCCGCGACCCGGCCCCGGATAAGCGGTAGAAGATGGATGGATGGATCTTATTTCTGATGATAATGGTTTACCTTTTCAGTTTTAAGTTGCTTCTCCACCAGCTGAGGAACCATAGCATAGCGATTGGGCATCCATGGCAATGACACATTCACAAACTCCATATCTTTGGTTTGGAACACATTCTTCACTCCTGAAGAAATATACAAAACAAAAAACACATTTATAACATTTTTAATTCGACTAATGCTCCATAAATCTTAACATTAACAATGTGAGCAAAGTACGAGAGATCCAGTACAGTAGCACTGCTCAGATGAAACACTTGCAATTAGGAAAATGGATGGATGGGTGGATGTTAAAGGGCTCAATGGTCAAGGACCATATTGTTTTTGGCATTGAAGACAAAAGGTTAAGGGCCTTCCTCACGAGTCTGTGTTCTCCCTAAACATGGCTGTTAAAATTTGCCTGGCAAATGAACTCTCCCTAAAGCATATGAAAGTGTTGAGCGAGATGTCAAGTGCCACACTACCCATGAGCGAAGAAGCAGCGATCCGCGTTGTGTCGTTTCAGAGCGGCAGACGTCATCAGCCGGCTTGGACTGCACAGCGTCCAGTGAGGTTAACATTGCTCACTCAGAACCACTTGGAATAAACAAGTACTAAGAACGTCAAAATGTGAACTAAACAAGCCTGATAGACTGTTGTATCCCTTTTGAGTATGTTTGCTTAGAATTTACACCAAAGTTAACCCGTTAAAAAAAAATAAAAGCCCATCCATACTGTTGATCACATCATCTCTAAGAAAAGGAATGTTATGATCATTATTACCACTCAGGGTCGCTGCTTAGTCACTGTGTGATGCAGCCTAAAACAGTGGTTCTTAACCTGGTTAGAGGTACTGAACCCAACCAGTTCATATGCACATTCACCGCACCTTTCGTTAGTGAATAATAGAACTATGATTTTTCCAACTTCAAGACATTAAAAAACACATTTATTAAAAACAGAAAAAATGAAATACAATTAGTACTGTTATGTTTCTGTTTAGGTCATGTTTGATTTTGTTCCCTCATGTGCCCTTTTTGTCGCCACCTGTTCTTGTGTTTAACCAATCAGCTCCCTCAACCTTTTGTGTCTTGTCCAGGCGTTGTCTCGTCACTTTGCTTGTATTTAATTCCATGAGTTCCGCCACTCTTTGTTGGATCATTGTGAGTGTCTCTGTGCTCTTGTCAGGTTTGGTTTTGAGGCCTCATGAGGCGTGTCGACACACTGACACACAGTGTTGATACTGTGCTGATACTGTGTCGCTGACCACTGCCACCTGCTGGATCTTCAAGATCTCTGCAGCCAACCCACTTGACAGACTGAACTGACTAATTTGATGATGAAGTGCATCCAATATCATTCACATCCATGCATTCCTGTTGTATCATTCAATGTGTTTCAATAATGTGAAAAAAATGTGAATGAGGATGCTTGTGGGCTTTTTTATTTAGAAAAATAAGATGCTCCAGTGTTTTAAATTTCAGAATGTTGCATCAACACATCCTGGACTGAGTCGACGCAGTTCATGTGTTGGTCATGTGATCGTCACGAAACAGCACACGCACCGACGCGTGGATTGCTCTGTGAGCTCGACGCATGCGTCAACGCATCGGTGTTGCTGGACCCATCACTATTAAATACATCTTGATCTCTCCACCCTGCCCTCCCTGCTTTTTAGGGTCCTCTACTCCGCCATCACGCAAAACGTGACAAAATGATCCAACCAAGACTGGACCCCGCTAGACCAGAGGCCTGTTCCCACAGCCATCGGTTCCTGTTTCCGGCGACGCAAGTGTTGGAGTCGCCCTCCGTTCCTGTTTACAGCGACGCAAGTGTTGCGGTCGCCCTCCCTTCCTGTTTCTGGCGGGCGGCACAAGTGTTTTGGTCGCCCTCCCTTCCTGTTTCCGGCGGCGCAAGTGTTGCGGTCGTCCTCCGTTCCTGTTTCTGACAGGGCAAGTGTCGCGGTCACACTCCGTTCCTCGCCCTTTTTCCGCAGAGTCAACCCACTGGGGGACTTTGGGACATCTGGGATCCGTCTTGAGGGGGGGCTAATGTTATGTTTCTATTTAGGTCACGTTTGGTTTTGTTCCCCCATGTGCCTTTTTTTTGTCGCCACCTTTTCTCATCATCAGTGACCCTTGTGTTTAAACCAATCAGCTCCCTCAACCCTTCATGTCTTGTCCAGGCGTGTCTCGTTGTCTCGTCACTTTGCTGGTATTTAGTTCCATGAGTTCTGTCACTCTTTGTTGAATTATTGTGAGTATGTGAGTGTCTGTGTGCTCATGTCAGGTTTTGTTTTCTGTCACAGGTTTTTGGCTACTTTCGTTCCTGTGGTTTTCTGGACTTTGAGTATTTGACTGAGTTTTTTACAGTGTTTGTATTTTTTGTTAAATACATCTCGGTCAGCCAACCATGCCTCCCTGCTTTTTGGGGTCCTCCAACTACCACCTCGCAAAACTTGACAAGTATAAAGTAAAGTATACGTCTTTTTAATTGTGCACAAAATGAACCAGCCAGTAATGGCCAAGCAAGCATGTCATAACTAATTGACATATTAAGTCGGGTTCGTCTTGTGGCCTCGTGGCAGAGGCTCTGTCAAACCCCTGAGACTGATTCACCGAACCCTTAGGGTTCAATCGAACCCTGGTTAAGAACCACTGACCTAGAAAAAGAATCTTTGTTACCTTAGATGGCATGAGACGAGCATAAATAAATGGTCATCAGCTGCAACAGCTGACCAGATCATCATTATTACACATGAACACAACACCTCTTTTTCAGCAGGATCTCCATGGAGACTCGGTGAGCCAGTGGGAATCCGCTAAAGTACCAGAACCAGCAGTCCTTCCTGATTGGCCAACATCTAACTGTCACAAATTCAAAGAGCCTCAGGAGATCTGCTGTGGCGCTGAAAGCAGCAGCCCACTTTGCTCTCTGCCTCCACCTAGTGACACTTGCTAAGACAATAATGATGCTCGTGCTCTCTTAGTTTTTATGCCACGTTAATTTGTAGTTAGCTGTGAATTTATGCATTTGTTTTAGCCCCTCTGTTGTTGGATCTGTTCCAACACTTGAAAGAATGTATGTATTATGCTGTGCTTTCCTGCTTAGTGGGATTACAATCACCTTTCGTGTCCCCTTTACCCCCACCACTTTTAGGACTCCTCCAGAGGACATGTTTAACATCAAAAGAGGAACTGTTATCTCAAATATCTGTGTTGCTGCCGTCACATCAAAGCTCAGACCGAAGAAAATAGGGGGTAGTGGTGGTCGGGTCTCGCCTCACCACTCCCAACTTTTTCCAGCCACACCGGGTCAGATGTTAATTTCTTTGTTTCTGGGATTTGCATGAAGGCGTAACTGCTCCCCTCTCATTATATTGTCTCTATATATACTTGTGACTGTGTTTTTTTTGTGGAGCTTTTCTGACGAAATCTGATACTCTCAGAAGCCTAAATCGATTTGTGTATGGTTGTGATAAACTGCAGAAAAGACGACGTGGTGTTGCGTCTTTATTCCACCTAATAGAGAAAGGAAAGAACCTGTGTTCAAGGAGGGCCACAAGGAAATGGACAGATCCCCTCCACATATTCCTTAAATGTATTGCTAACGATAGTCTAAACGTTCTCATTTCTGAGGTAATAATCTCCAAAATGTGCTGCATTTTCTCACCGGAAACGAGAATGTTTGTGTCACGTCTCTGCTCTGAGGTTGTGTTTTCTTCAGTACCAAGTGAGTGTGAACTGGGTGTTCTTCCTGCAAAACACCTGTCGTCTATTTTCAAATCAACTGTCTTTGGGGGAGCAGCTGTGGCTGCTCATCAGTGTCCGATTATTCACTTGCTCACCCCAGTTGCTTGACTGTATTTCTGCCATGCATAAATTACTCTTTTGTAGTTCACTCTGCTTAAAATTTCCCTGTTTTCTTGGGAGTACAATTTCTTGCGTTTTCAGTAGTTCTCTTGTTTTGTGTTCATGCACAACTTTACACCGAGGCTGGAGGGGAAGACCGCCCCATCAAAATCGTTTAAGAGCTCAGGAATGCCAACCCTGTAACCTGGCAACAAATGCTTCTGTTGCAGGCACGTAGCCAGGATTTTTTCTCGGCTCCTACTGAGAGGGCCTCCCTTGGGGGAGGGGCAGAGTAAAAAAATTGATTTTCATGATTTTACTTACTTGAGAGGTTCTATCGTTTTTTTAAATGGAAGTATAATAATGCATATTAGTGATGTGCGGCAAAGATGTTTATTTAGTATTAGGTAGGAATTTGCCCGAAGAGCAGGATTTAGACTAGTGGTGTCAAACATATGGCCCGCGGGCCGAAACCAGCCCCCAAGGAGGTTCGATCAGGCCCGCATGATAATTTAAAAGAGAAACAAATGCATAAAAGATACAGAATGAATATTTTTAATAAGGTGCAATTCATGGAGTATCTGCTAGGGGGACACACTGTTTTGATCAAAGTAGAAGACAACAGCAGCCTCAGTCTGTCACTGAGACAGACCCAACACAGCAGACGCTATCAAGGACATGTGAATACTTCATTCTTTACACATTTAATAGCACTCTCCTTAGTTTTTAAGGTGTAGGCAGGGATTAAATTTAGATTTTATATGCACATGTGTAAATGGTTTAAAATTCCTTTCTTTATAAATCTTGTTTAATATTAAAGTGCATTACTATATTTTTCAATACCAATTACTTGTTAAAGTTTTGTGCCTTTGTACAATCAGTGGGATCAGTTGCAATGCATATATGTGAATGATAAAAGTAAATTGCACATTTGTCGAAGGAAATCTAAGGTGCTTCATGAAATATTTTGTAAAAAATATGTTCATTAGATTTCAACATTTTCCTAATGTTCTTGTGCTTCTTTAGACTAAAAAAAAGGAAATACATTATTATTTTGGTTCTTTATAGCTGAGTATGGTATAATTTTAATGGTCCGGCCCACTTGACATCGACCGAAGCCGTATGTGGCCCACAATGTAAAATGACTTTGACACTGTCCAACAGCAGTCATTGATTACGTCTTTGTAACCCGTTCAGTGTGCTTTGCTGACTTTGACAGAAATGCTGAAGTTGTGGGCCCACATCATGTTGCGGAATGTTTGTTTCACACTATTTTGAAGGCACTCGACTTAAGATCTATGGCTTGTGCTACTTCAGGGGTTGGACAGGGCCACTGCCCTCATCTTGTTTGCTTTCTGATGGGGCTATAGACCCCCACCCCGGTGTGGTGTCATACATGTTCTGTTGAAAACTGTGATGGGTATGACAAATAATTATTCCCAGGTAGATAAAACTAACATAAATAAATTCATTGGCACGTGATCAGTAATTTGCGAAATACAAAACTTGTACCTTTAAAATGCATATCAAGCAACATTTTTGTAAAGTTTTGTACAGTATTTTCAAAGTAAATGCAAAATAAAATGGATGAAACCTTTGCATCACTGTGACTGCCAGTGGGTTTCACTGTTCCCTTTCTTTCAACATCAGGCCAAATATACATTACCAGTACTCCAGTTATTTTGGAGCGATTGCCCCTGGGAGAGACACTATATAAAGTCTAAAAGGAACAAGATCATGGGAAATCAGCAACCTCCCTGCTATTTTAAATCTCAGGCGATAAGCAAACTATGGAGGCAGGGCAACGACTTGCCTCTATTGGATACATGCCATGAGCTGTTACAGAGTGCCTTATCATAAAATCAGGCTGCTAATAGTTTTACCGTTTTCTTCATGACTGATACTTAATTCACAAGTTCTGTATTACAAAGATTATGTCCACCCCAAATTAGACAGAAGAAAAACAAAAAAATGACATTCTGGTTTACACAAATGAATCCTTTTTGTTTACCATATAAGGCAACTTCAGACTCACCCAACACGTCCAGATCCACTTTGAAGTTGATGAAGTGTGTATGGATGTTCCCCAGGACATTTTCTGCCACCTGGTGGCCGTGTTTCAAACTGCCGTCCACCAGATAAGAAGACGAGATGTATCCGGTGGCGTGCACCTTGATTTCGACAGATCCACTTTGGTAGAAAATGAAATCCCACATGTAATCGTAATTTCCTATGGCAGTGATCGTCCTGAACACCAATGCGCTGTTCACCATCCCTCCATAACTGTTACTAAAAAAGTCAGAGAAGTGTCTCCTCAGAGGCTGCCCAAAATTGTGCTCAAATATACAGATTGAATTCCTGGCTCGAACGGATGATTTTACGTCGATGTATCGGTATGTGTCAACATAGGTGGCTTCATGGGGGCAATCGGTGCCACGGACAAGTTCATGTGCGAAACGGCCTATTCCGATGCTGGAGTCCAAAAACTTGGTGATTATCATTCCGGGCGTCACTGACCCGTACACCGACATTGCTTCCTGTACGCTGAGCTCATACGCAATCCGCTCACCCTTAAAGCGCACGTCGAAGACTCGCATGCCAGTGAGGGAACTCAAGCCAAAAGCAAAGCTCCAGTCCAGATAGAGGACGTGGTTACCGCTGACGCTGAAGCGTTTTCCTTCTGTGTAGTACTGCAGCGGGCTAAGCTGCAGAGGCTTGTTCTTGGGCTTCAGAGAACCATAATCAGGTGTCTCCTTGTAAATGATTCTTTTAACAGATCCGGCAGCATATTTCTGTTGAAGTTCTTTTACCGTGTCGAAATACTGACCGTTATACAGAAGTCTCTCCACTTTCCATTCGGATTCATTTAAGCTCATGTGATTGACGAGAACCTCGAAACCCACCGGGTGGATGTACATGCCACTCATGTCCCTGAAGAAAGACACCCAGGTTTTTCTGTCTCCCGATTGCAGTCCGCGGGGCATTTGCTCGAATGGGTTTAGCTTCTTGTCGGCACCGAAGCTCTCTTTCATAAGCTCCGGCAGCTTGCCGAACAATTCTTTCTTCAAAAACTGGAACAATACTTCATATTCTCCAATGGTGACCGTGCGTGCGTTGAATGGCAGCTCCGTCTTGTACCTCTTCACGGTGACATCCTGGTGGTATGTGGGGTTCGGAAGAGGCCCTACTACGTACTCCTTAATGAGTCCCTTGGATCCATAGAAGACCACCACGGTGGCTTCGCGCACTGGCTCGGAAGCGCCCCCGTCCAAGTAAGACAACACATCCCCCTTTTTGGGCAGAGAAAGTTCTATTAAGAACAAAAAGTTTTCGGAGGGCTTGGAGAGCGGCCTCGTTGATATATCCAAGTCTTTTTGTTTGAGCATATACTGTTGGACCTGCAAGTACTCATCCCGAGTGAGATCAGCGAACACGCGGCTGCGCTCATCATGTTTGCCTCTCAGAGAATGCGTGCGCTGAGAGGAACATTTGGGTGCCCGGCTGGAATATATTCCAATCAGAATAACATTCAAAAGAAGAGAGACGAGGACAAAAAGAAAAATAATCCATTTCACTACGGAATTCATCTTGTGGTCTTCGATTGTAGCAGAAAATGCGAAGGGAGCAAAGTGGAACGGTGAGAAAATTTTGTGTGTCCCTCCCCTCCTCCTCCGGACCCTGACTCCTCCTCATCTTTATGTGGGGATCCGGTGGCACTGCGTGAGTTCCCATGCAGCACTCGAGGCAAAGGAAAAGGCAGAGTGTATGTGCTCTGAGAGTCTAAACTCGGTTTTCTGATCTTACTTTTGTGGAATAATAAAATAATAATAAATGAGATTAATCTGTTTTACTCCCAAATTTCTGACTTCACTTTAAAAGCAAAAGTATCAAGTAATTAAGGGCCGTATCACAGGGGGGCATGCAGTGTAATAACCCCCCCCCCATTTTTTTTTTTATAAATACCAGTCCCATAATGATTCTAATGTTATATTAAAATGAATACCTGTTTCAACTGCATATATGCCCTTTAAGTACCCTCTTTAAATATAGAATGTGTTTATTAGATGTGGTGATAGTTTCTCAAATTAGTTCAACAGACAACAATGCAATGGAACAAGCTCTCAAAAGCTATTGAAAACAAATGGTTCCTTAATTACTTTCAAAATAACTCTCTTTGACTGCAAAACAACATAAATCTAGTTATTTATTTTATTCAATGATTTAATTTGTATATTTTTAAGTATGGGGCCATTGTGCTGCTGCTGCTGCTGCCATTACTCTGTTAATGCAGTTAAAAGAAAAAAAGAGCCTAGTGTTTTTTTAGTTATTGTTTTATTTATCGTGTACAGTCGCTGATGCTGTAGTGTAATACACACGCTGATGATGTAAAAACTATAACAAGGATAATCATAAAAATAACAATAAAATGCATTCAGTGGCTTGATTTCTACAATGATTCAGAGGAATTGATTCCCACTATTGTCATACTTATGAATGAAATACAGGGACATCCATGCACATGTCTTCAAGGCTCAGTATCTACCTGGCTTTGCCCTGATCCTGTTCTGGCACATTGTGTTTGACCAGCTGCAGCAGTATCTCTCTCTCTCTCTCTCTCTCTCTCTCTCTCTCTCTCTCTCTCTCTCTCTCTCTCTCTCTCATATATGGGGACTGGCTGTATGGTGCCCTCCAAATTCAGCCATCTTAAAAGCAACACAGAGGAAAGGAGTAATTAACCCCATGCAGTAATTATCCCAAAATTGGACATTTCGGTCACTTTGGTCGATTTTGGACTGTTGGACAAATGGACACCACAGACAAAACAGTGAAATATAACTCCACCAAGCTGAAATTTTGCATAGGATGTATATCTATGTCTTGGCCAATTCCCACTGAACATTTTGAGGGGTTGAAAGTGAAAAAAATGAAAAGTGAAAAAAGTTGTTGCACATTGGAAGAGGGACATTTTTGGGACAATCCTCGTGGACGTAATACCCTTCATGCAGCCGCTTAAAAATACTGCATGAGGGTTAAGGGCTGACTGTTAGACCATGTTCACTGTTTAGAACATACCGAAGGCCTGAGTTCTCTTCAATAACATTTACAAAAGAAGACGTCAGACATTCTCTCTTCAATTATACACAGACATTCGCTATTCACAGACCAGCTGTGTCTGTGTCCGTCACGGCCATCGGGGGTGCACTATCGTCTGCGTTTCCCTTTGTCCTGTGCTGTTGATCATCTTGTCTATCGAGATAGAGTAACAAAGCTTTCTTTTCCATGTCACTTTCCAAGGAAGCTTAAGTTTTGTGTCAAGAGTTACAATAAGATAATTGTCAATTTGAGTTTTGTGTTTTGCAAAATATCAAACTTTATATTGTGAACCAGCAACAGTTTTTTGCCCAGTAAAGTGATTTTATGACTATTGTTGTCTTTTTTCTTTTTTCTCTTCTGACTGATTTTGTTGTTGTTGTTGTCGCTGTTGTACTTTATTTATTTAATAATTGATAAGTTGAGTCATCCATTTGGGTGCAGCCATGACAAATGGTTTGGGAGTAACAGGAGGCGATGAATAATCGCAGTGAATGTATTTACTGTAATGTGAGGCGCACGCACGCACGCACGCACGCACGCACGCACGCACACACACACACACACACACACACACACACTTCAGCCATGAAAAATGACACACTGCACACTATTTATGTGATACACACACATTTCCACCGCTTCATCCTCACAGGGTCGGGGGGGTGCTGGAGAAGTCTTCGGGCAGTGACCATGAATTGGTTGCCAGCCAATCGCAGGGCACACAGAGACGAACAACCATCCAGCCACCTAGGGACAAAATGATCATCACTGCATGCATGTTTTTGGAATTGTGCAAACTCCACACAGGGAGGCCGGAGCTGGGATCCTATTTGAAGCCGACGTGCTAACCACTGAACTACCGGGCCGCCCACCAATGAAGTTGAGTTGTGTAATATGTAAAAAAAAAAAAATAAAAAGGAACAAAAGAACTTCATATCATTTTGCAAATCCTTTTCAACCTGTATTCAATTGATTACACTACAAAGACAAGATATTTCATGGTCAACTGAACACCTTTGTTTTTCTCCTTGCCTATATTCATCCATTCATTTCCCGATCCGCTCATCCCACAAGTGTCGAGCGGAGTGTTGGAGCCTATCCCAGCTGTCATCGGGCAGGAGACGGGGTACATCATGCACAGCTCATCAGCAAGCTCTGTAGAAGCCTGAAACGATCATGATCAATTGAATCAGGTGTCTTGGATTAGGGAAAGCTCAAAAACAGGCAGGATATCACTCTCGAGGAACCATAGTTCCCTACCGCTGCACTGGAAAGTGCAGTTGCAATTGTGGCACAGAGTCTCGTTTGAGCACAGAGGAAGAATACATTCTCCTTCTGAGATGACAACAGCAGCTCAATGTGTGCATCTCCTATTCTTTCCACAGTATTTCACCACACGTTAAAACATCAAGAAATATTGCATTGTCCCTCCAGCCACCAAGGCAGACCGGGCAACATATTCTGTAATCATTTACAGTTTGCAAAATATCTCAACTTCCCTTGAATTGAGATTTATGGATGAATAGATAGATAGATAGATAGCCAGCCAGCTAACTAGCTAGCTGGCTGAATCGATAGATGGATGGATGGATGGATGGATGGATGGATGGATGGATGGATGGATAGATAGATAGATAGATAGATAGATAGATAGATAGATAGATAGATAGATAGATAGATAGATAGATAGATAGATAGATAGATAGATAGATAGATAGATTCAGCCAGGACAGCCAAAAGTTCAAGAAAACCACAGGAGATTTGAAATAACTCTAAAACACTTAAATTATTTGGTTCACTTGTGAGCTGAAACTTTGGGAGTGAGGCAGGGTACACCCTGATCAGGTCGTCATCCAATCGCAGGCACATACAAACAAGCATTCAATTCATTTTCCCATTTATATCCAAGGATTATTCAAAGATTCTATTCATTTCACATGAATGTGAAATAAATAGAGGAACCCCACACAAGGATGGGGAGAATATGTAAACCAGGGGTGTCTAAACTTTTTTGTTTGAGGGCCGCATATAAAAAAAATGGAAGGATGAAAGGGCCACTTTCAAATTCTTCAACTTTTTCAAACACGCTTAAGAATAAGAATAAGAATAAGAAAACCTGTATTTGTCCCGCACTGGGGAAATTTGCAATCTTCAGCAGCATAATTGAAGGGGGGGTAGAAAGAAAAACAAAGTATTGCATGCACAAATAAATGTTCGAGAAGAAAAATAGAGCTGTACACAGTACAGAATGCAATATCAAAAATACAAAATACAAAAAATACAAAAATAAGTAAGTCAAGAAAGCAATTACCGGTATATATTGTTTGAATTGTCTAGTTTATTTCATCAGCTTTCTGTGAAAGGTCTTAATATTTGAGTATTTTCCAAGTTTTTGGAGTGGCCAACAGACGTCTCTCTCACAAAGTAAATCCCACTCTGCACTTAACAGCAGCCGAATCCCATCTTCACATTCAGAACCAAAAAACGAAGTGACCATTTTTCAAACAGCTACTTGAGCATCATTAATGTGATATTGGGTGGCCCGGTAGTCCAGTGGTTAGCATGTTGACTTCACAGTGCAGAGGTACGGGGTTCAGTTCCAGCTCTGGCCTCCCTGTGTGGAGTTTGCATGTTCTCCTCATGAATGTGGGAGGAAACCAGAGTACCCGGAGAAAACCAGATGAAACATGTCTTGAAATTTTTGTTTTGCAAGGCCTGTAAGATATAGTGACTGGAAAAAAATTATTCTCTTGCATAAACATTTAAAAGAACCATTGACAGTGCAGTAAATCTGCTGAATTTATGTGCAGCCCAAAAGAAGCGCGCACACACACACGTACACACACGTACACACACGTACACACACACACACACACACACACACACACACACACACAGGCACACACATCTATTTTAAGCTTGACAAATGGCTATTTAGGTTAGCTTATGCATTTCATATATTCCTTTCTCCGATCTGGACAGTCTCAACTGCTGACTTTTTTTTAGGCGAGGGCAGGGCTTACATTTTTTTCATCACTGTACTGATGGGCCACATTGCAACATATACAGGTTGTCCATAAAGTCTTTTTACCATTTCAAAAAAAATTAAAAATGCAATTGATTAGATATTTTATTCAGATTTGTTCTATTGTATTAAGTGTTTATTGAAGTTGTTTTTATCACACTGCATTTGTGTGTAATAGCCCAAAGATGAATGTGTGGTGTGGGATCATGTGCAATCGAATAATTGGTCCATTTTTCTTCAACGAGACATCAATTTATGCAAATGTTTACCGTGACCTTTTAACTCAATATGTGGTACCACACCTGAATGACCTTCAACCAACCATCATTTTTCACCAAGATGGTGCACCACCACATTGGGGGCTGCATGTTCGTGGGTTCCTCATTCAAATATTTCCAGACCGGTGGATTGGAAGGGATGGGCCAATTCCTTGGCTGCCACGTTCACCAGATATCACTCCCCTGGACTCCTTTCTATGGGGCTATGTTAAAGATATCGTGTATCGAACAAAGATCAGGGACATTACTGATCTAAAGCAAAGGAGATGCCATTGCCACAATTGATGAGGCTATGCTACAGCGAACATGGCAAGAAATCAAGTACCGTCTTGATGTGCTTCATGCAACTAATGGTGCCCATGTAGAAGTGTATTAAAAGCGGTAACAAAACTTTAATAAATGCTGAATACAATAGAACAAATCTGAATAAAGTATCTAATCAATTGCATTTTTAATAAGCACCGAACTGGAGAGCATTTCATTTCATGTGCAATATGTATCCTGCGTGCAATGTAAGCCTCAGTCCACAATCCCACTACTGCTGCTGTTGTTGCGTGTTGTTAAATTTTGTATTAATTAAACCGTTATTTTATTTTATTCTATTTTATTTTATTTTTTACGAAATGCACTCAGGAGTGGTACCCAAATGACAATAAAGGCGATTCTGATTCTGATTCTGATACTGGTCACTTTAAAATGGTTCAATGATTTTCTGCACCAACTGTTATAGTATTGTATTCTACCACTGATCATTTTAGCTCTGCTTAATACTTACTTTGCACTTTGTCTCACAGTTGTCACTGGGTGGTACTACCGCACTACGGTTCACTACATTACGAAATGTCATTTCATACTATTTGTCATGTCCTTGTTTACGATGATACTAATGCAGCGTGTTATACCGGAGTCAAATTCCTTGTGTTTTCTACATACTTGGCCAATAAAGATGATTCTGATTGTTGTGGAGGAGAATCACGCTGGATCAGTTTGGGGGTATATAGGGTACAGGACGGTGTATCGGTCAGAATACAGGAGGCAGGGATCTTGAAGTAAGGCTCTTTAATGGTGGCAAAGGCAGGTTTGGGAGATGGGAAACAGATGGTAATGCGATGGTCAGGGGTGGAAGGGCAAGGGCAGAAGGTACAGATGCAGAAGGGGCATAAATGTAGAAATGTAGAAATGCAGGAATGCAGAAGGGAGAAGAATCTATGCAGAAATGCAGATGTAGAAACGCAGAGTCTGGAATGTCAAATGACATCAATTAAGGCATGTACAGCATTTAACTGGGCATCATACAACTTAAACAGGCACACAGAATAATTCTTAAAGAATAGAAATGCTGTACAAACTCTATAAAGGAAATACAATAAAGGGGAGGAAACGCTGCCAACGGTTTGGTTGGCTAAATACACTGAAACAAACACACTCAATTATACTGGCTCATTCAGATGGTCTATGGCACCATCTAGTGGTCGATAAAAACAGCGCAGAATTGCGGCCGAAGCAGACGTCTCGTCCTAGAGTCATTTCGAAATACTATAGAAACGCACAAACTAGCGCAAAGGTTACCACTAGACATAAATGTAATAAGGAAATAAAGGAAACTTACTTTTTGGTCATGAACTCTGCCAACTAACGAACTTATAAGGGACGACCTTGAGCGAGGACACTACGACACCACGAACCTGCGCACTCTTCCTGACTACTGAACTGCTCATGCGCAGGGAACACAGCGTCATCACATGCAGTTTAACAAACGCACAACAGGAGGCAGCATGGTAACACAAGGCAAATTACAACTTGTAATACTTGAACAATGTCAATGTCTCTGAGCCTTTAATACAGCCGCCCCCAAATGTGCAGGGGCACATTTGCTCGATAAAGGCTCATTAGTCCAATTGAAGGTCTTGTTCAGATGCTCCAGATGGAAGGGCTGGTAGTAAAACCAACCGAGCTACTAGTCGGGTGTACACGTCCTTTGACGTCCACGTCAGCTGACCGGATGCAGCCGTCATCGCTGCGATGAGCCTTCGTAGCTTCATAGGGGACTAACCTCTGCTTGTAGGCTCTCCCCTGCTTAGAGTTCTTAAGTAGGCGTCCTTCTGTGTTGCGCAGCAAGGCAATGACTGATTCTTTAGGTGGTTTCACTGTTGGCATGGCCATATGGCGTAACAAAGGAGTAGCATATCTAAAGGCGCTGCACACTTCCGTACGTACTGTCTTTGTTTCAGGCTGGGATGTGCCTTGTTGGTCCTGTTTGGATGGGGTCACCTCTCTCTCAGGTCAGTAGGGGACAGCATCAACTTGCTCGAGCCGCTCTACGTGGTGGTGGAGATCATCCATAGAGGGTAAGGTTGAGGTAAACAGGCATTGGGCTGTTTGGGTTGGCCGCCCCATGGGCTGGCAAGGGCCCTGCAGTGTCCATCCAAGCCTGGTGTGGACAGCTGCCGGGCTACCACTGGGACCAAGTCTGACGGGCTCAATGGGCGTGATGAGGCGAGACTGGTCCGAACCTCTAAGGAGCAAAGGCTTTGCTTCGTGAAGGGTAGGAATAGGGATACCACAAAGGTGCTTGAACCTCCTCTGTAGATGGGTAACAGGGTAGCTATGCTGAGCTAGATTAAGCCTGTTTGCTGTAAAGGCACCATTAATCTTGAACTTGACCTTAGGGTTGTTGGGAGAAGAGATCTGGAATGAGACTGTGTGGCCACTCAGTACTTGGATGTCCTGGCGGACTGTGCGCAAGGGAAGGTCTTCAGGGGTGCCTTCCATGGCTAAAGACTTAGCAGCAGTGGACAGCAGCATAGTCCTCTCGGACCCATCATCCAGAATTGCGAAGGTATCTAATGTCTGACTACCATAGTGCACATGCACAGGCACTACCTTCAACATAACCCGGTTCCTGAAACTGGGTCGGTCAAGGAAGGACTCAGACGCAGAGGTTGTGAGACAACTTTCTGCTCTTGGAGGCAAGTCTGCCTTAACTTCCTCAGCTATTAGGTTAATCTCGTGGAGGGCAAGAAGGTGCCTCCCTTGACAAAGGCTACAGGGTTTCTTGAGATTGCACTGGGCAGCGGAGTGCTGACGAGCACAGCGCCAGCACCGCTTGTTCGTCTGGATCCATTCCTTTAGCTCATCTTTGGTGAGCTTGGACACACTACTACACTGACTGAAGTAGTGCTCTGTACTGTCACAATAGGCACAGTAGGCTTTAGCTTTGTCTTTCTTCTTAACTGTACTCTCTGTAGGTTCGTTGCTGTTATGCAACACTAACGTTTGTCTAGGGGCAGATCGACCGTTACCTTTGGTTGTCTGCTTCTCTTTGGAGCTTCGTCCAATCGTTGGACTGTCGAAGCCCTGACACCATGACTCGTGGCGAAGCCACGCTGACAGATCACGCAAGGTATGTGTCGCTCCAGATCTAGAGAGCTGATAACGGCGGAAATCAGCTCGCTGTTCTGCAGGAAGCTTACTCAGTAGGCGAGCTACGTGTGAGCCACAACTTAGTTCAATTTCTCCTTCGTGGCCCAAGGTTTGAAGGAGGCCTACTAGGGATTGGACTTGGAGGGCAAATCTCTGAAATGCCACTGGATCACCCCGTCTGACTTCTGGGCCATCTAGAACGCTGGCTATGTTCTTTAGGGCAAGCTGATGGGGTTGACCGTATTTGTCATGGAGCGCTATCATGGTGTCAGTGTAGGGGGTTGGCGAGTTAAGGTAGGCATCTGATATTAGCTTCGCATCTTCTAGCATAAGATGATCTATGAGGACTTGGTACTTGAAGAGCTCTGTAGCATTGGAAGGAAGGAGGTTCTCTAGTGCTATACGCAGCCTGGCAAACTCACGAGGGTCTGGAGTGGAGAACTTCGGGATAGTCGGTTGTGGTCCTCTGTATACTGGCTCTGAGAATGGAGGCTGCGTGTGGTGTGTGGCTCTGTAAGATTGTGGCACATGAAGAGGTGATGGACCTACTGAGGGTATTCTGGGGTGTGAAGGGAGCGGACGAGGCTGAGTAGGGGGAACGTAGGAGATCTCATGGCCGGAGGGAATGAACTGGGAGTGATGGACAGGTGATGATTGGGGCTGAGATCTGTAGGGCTGAGGCTTGGTTTCGGGGGGAACAGGGTAGTGAGGGAACTGCTGATCGTACACATTGAGGGCACACAGGTTTGTATCTAGATCAGGGGTCTCAAACTCAATTTACCTGGGGGCCGCCAGAGGCAGAGCCTGGGTGAGACTGGGCCGCATCAGGATTTCCACAAGAAAAGCGCTGATAAAACATTCCAACGTTATCAAATGTCTTTATTTTTTAACAAAAAATAATGAATTAAATAAATTAACTTAAAGATGAATAAAAAATAAATCAATCAGTAATAAAAAAATAAAATAATAATAATGAGCATACAGTAGATATACACTGGCTGGCTAAGTAGAGAAAACAAATTATTTTTATTCCGTTTCAAATGTCTGTATTAACAGCTCTTTAACCTTTAACTTTCTGAACTTGAATGGAACATTGAACATGAAATATTCTGAACACGGCTTCTCTTGCCTACTTCTTGCTGCTAGAGACCTGGCAGCGCTTCTTCTCACATAGCTCTCGGGTTGAACTTTAACTTTCAGTCGCGCGGGTCTGTGGCGCATGCGCACTTTCGCTCTCCGATCGTATTGGATTACGGCAGTTCTCCGAATTTCTCAAGTGTCATGTTAACGCACTTACTGTTAAGTTTCAGTTTCACTCGCGGAGATGGCTACAGACACAGACACAGGCTGGATCACGGATCATAGCGCCTCATTCAGTTCTATGCTGAGAGCAGCGGAGGACTGTGCGCGCCGAGCGGAGTGATCGGCTTCACGGCTTCTCCTCCGCCCAGCTGATTGGAGGAATGAATGAGTGAGTGAGCGAGGCACTGGACAGACCGGCCGATGTCCCGCCCTCCAGAGCCGTATACCTCACCGTGATTGGTTCATTCAGCTCCGAACACAACAAGTGTCATTCATATCAATCTTGCGGGCCGCACAAACATTAATCTTTCATATTAAGACGGGGGCCGCAAATTATCGTCCCGGGGGCCGCAGTTGGCCCGCGGGCCGCGAGTTTGAGACCCCTGATCTAGATCATCCTCAGGTTCAGGCCACGGTGGTGGGTCAGGCCAATCATCCTCATCCTCGGATTCAGTGACAAGATGGCTGCTTCTTGTGATGGCGGCCCCCACAGGATATGAGTTGGGGCCGGGACAGGGTGGTGAAGGAATACCGGCCTGGCTCATGCCGGTTCTTAATGAGTGAGCCACATCAATTAGCTGCTTGAGGTCACTGCGGGCGTCGTTCAGCTCCTTTATGCCAGCATGTAGGGCCTCATGTGTCTCACGCAGGAAGTTATTTTCTTCTTGCAAGGTTCTGAGGTTAGAGTGGTACCTCGAGTCTGGGAAGAGGGGCTGCAGGTGAGACTGAACAGGTGCAGGTAAGGGTTCATCATCTACATCCCTCCTCGGGGTGGAGCTTGAGGCTAGCTGAGGGGCTCGATACTGAGCAGCATCCCCGAAGCGTCCCGAGTAAGGTTGAGGTGCATAAAAGGGGGTCATCTGGACTTGTCCCTTCTGTGAATATGACGATATTCCTGTTGGGGTTGGAGTAGACGAATCCCGCTGTGACTGTCTCACGTAGTCGACCTTGAAGTCCTGCATCCAAGTTGGAGGACGTGTTTGACGCTTCGGCCTCACATCAAGATGTCTCTCTCTCTCTGGCTCCATCCTGAACTCTATATCCGGCTCGAAGGACCAAATGTTGTGGAAGAGAATCACGTTTTTGGTCATGAACTCTGCCAACTAACGAACTTATAAGGGACGACCTTGAGCGAGGACACTACGACACCACGAACCTGCGCACTCTTCCTGACTACTGAACTGCTCATGCGCAGGGAACACAGCGTCATCACATGCAGTTTAACAAACGCACAACAGGAGGCAGCATGGTAACACAAGGCAAATTACAACTTGTAATACTTGAACAATGTCAATGTCTCTGAGCCTTTAATACACTGATTCTGATTCTGATAATAATACATTTTTGAAATGGTATAGAGACTTTATGGACACCCTGTACTTCCTAAGCCAATAGATAACAAAAATGCCATTTTAAATATGGACAAAATACGTTTATGTGTGCAAAATATGTGTTTTTATTATATTATTTTTTTCATAATGGTGTGCTGGAGCCTATCCCAGGTGTTTTCGAACAATAAGCAGGGTACACCCTGAACTGTTTCCCAGCCAATCACAATGCTCACACAGCTGAACAACCACTCGTGCTCAAAGTCACACCTAAGGACAATTTAGAGTGTTCCATTAACCTGACATCCATGTTTTTGGAATGTGGGAAAAAAACAGAGTACCCAGAGAAAACCCACGCAGGCATGAGGAGAACGTGCAAACTTCCACGGGAAGGGCGGAGACTGAATCGAACCCTGCACCAGGGTGAGGCAGAACTGCTAACTAGTTGTCCGCCTCTTTTCAATACTTGACTATTGTGATGCACTCTTTTGGTTTAAATAGACATAACTGCAAAGGGATTAATTAAAGTTGATTTACAAATGAACAAGCATAAAAGTTGAGGAAAACATCTATATCAAAAAAAATATATACAGTAAACACGTATTAATATACAGATCAATCCCATACACAAATTTTCTCATTCATGAGCAGATCCAAATAACAGTCAGCGTGAACAGTTTCAGGCTTCTGTTTGAAAGCAAAACAAGACACACTTTAAATGTTAGCAGGTGAGTTCTGACACTTATTTAACCTGATTTTTAATGTAACTTAAAATTCTGAACACATCCCCAGTAATGTGGGTGTGCACATTGTGCAACCACCTTCATTCAGTTTGACCTCCCCCTCAAAAAGATTAAAAAGAAATAAATTAAATTGAATTGTACCAGTTATGGGTCACATTCATGGCAGTAAACAAATCACACTGATTTATCAATGTTAGCATTTCAACAGTGGGATGTAGACTTTTTATCGTCCACATTACATCATAACATCAACATTATAACTGACTTTAAATCGTAAGATACGATAAGGTAAGATAACCTTTATTTGTTCCACACTGGGGAAATTTGCAGTCTACAGCAGCAAAATTGGGGGGGGGGGGGGGGTGTTAGAATAGAAAATACAATGTTGTCATGTTTTAAAGATTCATCTTGTTACATGCTTGATTGTGTTCAGAACATTTGGCACACACTAGAGGCACAGAGAATCAGGGGTCAATTCGAGGCCAAGAGACCCGAGTGCATGGTACCAGACCATGCGCTCCTTATCTCAGAAAGGAAGATTTAACCCTGGACGGAAGGGGGTGTTTGTGCGCTCCATCACGAGAAAGGGTCACGAGCCAGGTTACCACATATCAATTCAGAGGGACACCAATCGTTAAAATGTCGACGTGTTTGTTAGTTTATGGACGCTGGTGCTGAATCCATGGGAATGCTTTGTCTTTGGGGCGGCCCAATTTGGACCGCCCAGGGGTGCGACATGTTAATGAAGATGGGAGTGTTTTTCTGATGTATTCCTTGTCATTTGCATATACAGTCAATAAAAAGGCCGGCAGAGGTTGCAGAGGTCGGGTGTCAGTTGGGAAGCTCACGGTGAGTGACTTCATTGAAACTGCACCTCCTGCCGGCAGTGAAAGACAATCTGTTCCTGTGTTCGAGCCTTTGTCGACAGTCCGAGTGAAAATCTCTGACAGGGGGGCAGAGAAAAAAAAACAGTGTCTCATTGCAAAAAATAAATGTTTCAGGAAAGAACTGTACACAGTTCAATATAAGTGCAATATAAAATATAGCATTAGCAATATATTTGTCGAATAAATATAATAAATTAGCAATAGCATAGAAAACACAGCATAAGGTGGCTGTGCTATTTACAATGGTTACAGGTTTTCACGTATGTTGACCACGCAGTGTGTGGAAATATTTTCACAAATGTTGAAACAGGTCGGACAGCAGAGGTCCTCCTCCGCTTGGCATGATATTATCCTTGTAAGGATGTCCACTATTTTAGTCGAGATTATAACATTCACAATTCAATCACAGTTCAGTACAAGTGGAAGGTGTGTTCTTCAGTACAAGTGGAAGGTGTGCTCTTGTTTTTGGAATAATGTCAGCCAGGTCACAATGCATAACCTTTAGTCAGACAGTGGAATGTCACAGAAGGTCAGCCAAGCAGTCATACAAGTTGTCATGTATTCATCTCTATTGTATTAACTATTGGGCTTGCACTTTGCAGTGTTGTTTATTTTGCACTATATTCGGTACTTCTACTAATTTCTAAGAATTTTATTTAGATAAATTGGATCATCGATTTCGAAAAGGGTTTTCGTGAGTTGCAGCTCAGTTGTCCACCACGGTAACTTGAAGCAAAAACAAAATTGTTAAATAATAATAATATAATTAAAAAAACACCTTTCTGACAGTGTCCAACAAAACAGAGCATTTTCTTTACAAATGTTTATTAAAATAAAAATATGACAAATAAAAGTGTCCTTTTATTTTTCCTGGCATGAAACCAAAGCGGCGCTCGTTGTTCCGGACACAAGGTGCAAAGTGGGCGTGCCCACGGTGCTGATGTAAACACAACATACGCCTCATCCTCTTCCTGGATCCAACTGGCGAGATTAACCCCAATCGCCCTTGTCTTGCCCGAGAAAACGCTCGTGGCTTTCAAACATATTATGTATTAATGCGGAAAGAGTGACACAATGGACTTCTGCATTAACGTTAAAGTAAATTTCAGGGGAAATTCCAGGAATTTCCTCCTGTCGGGATCCGAGACCAAGAGCTGGGACTCGATGGAGGCCATGGTAAGCTAACAGGACAATTGCCGGGCCGCACGCAGCAGGTATCAGCTCCTACATTTGTTTTCCCCGAAAATGGTCGCAAAACCTGCCGGACGACATTGTTATGACCCAGAGGGGTTTTGAGTTATTGTTTGAGAAAACACAAACCCTGGCTTCTCAAAAAATAAATAAATAAAAAAGGAGCAAACGACCCACCGTATTCATATTACATCGCAGGATATTTACCATAACTCCGTCTTGAGAATTATTGCGAACGTGCAGTGTCGTGAAATTGTTGTTCACGGAAACGATGTTGACCAGCTCACCTCCACTAAATACTGGTAAAATCTTAGCACGATAGAGGACACACATTGTTTTGGATAACGTTATGACGAAGTTTCTGTAGTAGCATTTCCAAAATAGTATTTAAACACGAGAGGAAGATGTTAAGGCCAATATTAGAATGTGAAAACAAATCCTTCTATCTACTGTACTTTTTAATTCTAAAAAGTACATGACCTGAACTAACGCCGACATTCATACAGACCTCAATTATAGCAGATACACTTGGCGTCATCATGCTGACACCGACATGGAACCAAGGGCTCAGAACAGTCAATGCATAATAGAAAACAATCTCTTCATATGAATTTACTCAATAGCGCATAGAAATCTACTCTGGCTACTCTCCAGACACAAAATATTCACCAAGCTCATTCTGTTACAATGCAGTTCTATACCATTTGTGAACTGTAACCAAAATAATAAACATACCCGTATTGTTAAATTAATGCCAGTGCAAATGACAATGGATCATTATTATCGTTGTAAAGGCACCATTTATGAGAACTCATGTAGTGAATGTACTGTACTTGGTCTGTGTAAGTGTTTTTTTGTGTGATTTGTTTTTGCTGCTCTGCTCCTTAGTGCTTCATTTTCCACTGGGATCATAGAATGTTGTGACATTTCTCCGTCTTGATATGCTAAACAGTTGTACAGTATTTCTGCCTTGGTTCTTGGACCTTACTGTTTTGATTTCGTGGAAATTCACTCTTCATAACACTATTAAGAATATCAAATATGGCTTTGTACTGACTGAAGTGTGCGCGTGTGTCTCTGTCACAGGTTAAGCGTTCCTTTAGCTTGTGCAGCCTCCAACTGACCTATTTCGACGAGGAGAACGAAGAGGTGAGAGATTTTCTCTGCCTTCGATGCCTTGAATCAAAACGTGTCACTAATGTACATGAAGAAACTTCGAATGAGCTATTTACTGATACCTGTTTCCAGAAAATATGATACTGCCACCATGTTAGCTGACAGAGTTGCACTGATTTGGGTGCTTTTTTTTTTCAACATTGATTTGGCCCCAAAAATAAGAGAATTGGACCAGGTCTTGACAAATATGTTTGTGTCATCATTCAACGTCACTCTGAAACAAACATGTCACCCAAAAAAATGAGAGTTGAACAGGAAGAAAATGCAACCTGGCAAACCTTGTTTGTCGTAATTTTCACTAATTAAAACATATTAGCAAATAAATGGTTCAGTTGCCCCTCGTTGAACCCTTGTGAACTATCATTACATAATGACTGTGAATCTACCCATTTACAAAAAAAACTTCCTTTCTGATAGGTTTCTATCAACAGCCAAGGTAAGAAATTATGACACCCGTACTGGAAAAAAAACATCCATATTCATACAAATGTGCACATTAGGTCCTATTTCAAACTATCCTTTCTGCTTCCTTTGCAGTAGAGTACGAAGAGGCACTCAAGGTATGTTTCACTGTTTGAACAAAGTAATTCAAAATGTGCAAAGCAAATGTGAACTGTACTCTTTATTTTTACACTGACCGCTTTTTTCGAGACGGGTCTGGCCACAGTCCCCATTCTCAGCCCCTCGTCCCCACGTCCATGCAGACCTCAATTCTCCACCACTGTCAGCCCAAAATGTCATAATTTATTGAGACGCCCATTTGAACACACACGGAAGAAAACTGTAAGTGACTACTCTTGTACTATTGTTAATCTTAATCGATTTAAAACAATGACCGCCTGACTGGAGGTGACTTTATTTTGTGCAACTTTTTTACACTTGTTCGTGTCTTCTAGAGCAGACTCGTGTTACTTGGCCGGCTGGATGACTTGAGCATCAAAAGCGGAAACTGCTAAACCTATTTTTCGCGGCTACTTTGTATTTGATTGAATATTAATGGTCATTGCTACAGAACATAACTGTATGACCGAAATGAAGTGGCTTTTTTTTGTGGGGGGGGGGGCGTTTAGAAATCATTCGTTTTTTTTGGTAGTTGGAAAAGCATGTCCCTTTATCGAAGGCAGTCGTCAAAATTGCTCACTAGTAAGAGCTGCTGTTGTAAATCAGCATAGAGAAGTGTCAGAGCTATTGTGGTTAAATTGTTGAATCTAAAATTCTTTGTTTAGACATGATCATCACTTTTTTGTTTTCCTTACATAGATGCATCTGCATGGGAGAGGATGAGCTGTGGGGAGCAGAGAAGCTGTTTTATCAAGGATATGAGAAGAAAGAAATCTTGGAGCTTCAAAATGCTCTTTCATGATTGGGAAGGCATGTGGAACCTTTGTAAAAAATAAAGAAAGAAACAAATAAAGCTATAGTAACATTAAAAATGTAAACTGGCATGTCTGTCACTGTTCCACGTTATTGCTGTTTGAAATAAACCACCTTTTTTTTCACTTGGACTGGACAGCGTTGAATTTGAACACATTCCGTTGTAGTTTGTTCGGCCGTATTTCACTGAGCGGCGAAGCTTTGCAAGTGTGTGTGCAGCTTGCGTCTGTTTTTTTCATCAGCGTTCCTTCAAGGTCACTGACGTTCACAAAGATGTTCGCCAACAATTTGAATGGTCTCAAACTGTTTTCGTCAAAGAACTTTTTAACATGTTCAAAATTTGATGGAGACAAGAAAAACAGTATGTAACCATTTCAACTGGTAATGTCTGGCGAACATCTCTGCAGATGTTTTGCAACATTGAACGAACCCTAACAAAAAAACATTTGCTACGTGCGCACACACTTGCAAACCTTCACCGCTCAGTGCGATCCAGGCTTTCAGCGATTGAAAAATAAACCTGAGCATTCATAATTTTAGCTTGGACATTTCAAGAATTTGTAAGTATTTTTATATCTGATTCCAAAATCATTAACAACTTGAATGGCAAAGGAAGAGTACACATTTGACTTTTGAAATAACTTTAAAATCTGTATTGATATTATATTCAGAGTAAATTTTATTTTGACCAAAATTTTGCGGAAATGGAACATATTTGAGAATTGACAGCCGCAGGGACGCTGCGATGAGTGGCTGAGAATGGGGCGCTGCAAGCCGGACTGTCTTCCTTTTTTCCTGTGTTGCAGTTGAATGCCAAAGGGACCAACATTTATGTTTGTGTTTCACAGAGTGCAGCAAGGCAGGGAAATCGACTGCACATGAATGTTTATGAGACCCGTGGTCAACCAGCAAGGATCTCCACTGGCAAGGCTGGCGCAGAGCCAAAGCGGGGCTTCAGACCCCCTCAACACTGTCCCACTCTTGCCCAGGTGGTCAGTCGCAAGGTTCAGGTGGCAGTGCCAGAACAGGGCATGGTAGGCACCCACTTCCAACACACCCACTTGCTTTTTCACTCATTTTAGACATTACTTATGTTTTGTACAGTGTAGGACAGTCTGCAGTTTTAAGTTTGGAAACTGTGACTACCTTCCCACTTCAGAAAAAGTATATTCTTATCCAACTGTGGAAGGTTCATGTACAGCAGGGGTGCCCAAACATTTTGGACCGAAGATCTACTTTTCGATCAACTAACCTCCCGGGATCTACCCTTACCGGCACACACACGCACGCCATGATGAGAAACAGCCTGAAACTGAGGCATGCAATGCACTTTTGCAGCCTGTTAACTATCGTAGCTCACACGTACCGTTTTAAAGTGCTTCCCTGGGCCCTCCTAGATTCCTATTCTTTGCCCGTGCCCTCGGTGAATTGTACACGAAGCAAACTCTAAATTAGAATAATGACGATAAAAGATAGAGCGCAACAGCTTTGATCACAAGCTGCAATTGCAGACTGCTGAGCGCTAACATCTTCCGGTGACATAATCACGCGCCACCGTAAATTCAAGATTTGCCTGCTTTATTTTATTTTTTTAATTATTTTTGGGTGAAAATGAGACTGATAGGATGATTAGGGCGCAGCGCACATTAACACAAAAAATATATTACTTGTATGTACAAAGACACACAACTGGTTGTTTGTTTATTTTCTCCTCGACACTCCTCGGATCTACTTGGGACCTGTCTTAGATCTACCGGTAGATCAGGATCGACGTAATGGGCACCCCTGATGTACAGTATAATTTAGTTTTTCTAATTGGTTATTTTAATAATTTGTATTGTCATAAACCTGATATTCACATCAGAAAAGTATGATGCTAAAATGTAATTGGGTCAAACAGTAGGCGTGTGGAAGGGGTGGGTGTGTCCAAGACATCTTGCGTTATGGATATGGACTGGGGGTTTTCAAGACAAAGGAATTGATCAACAACACTATCAAATCATTCACACAATGGTCCAGTTACTTTAAAAAAAAAAAAAGTCAACAGCACATTCCTGAGTCCATCTTCATTGTTTTTTTGCAAGACAAATCCCTGATTTCATTTTAATTTTGGGGAGGGCAAGTGAAATTCCATTTATTATTGTTTATTCCCTTATATGAATTAACAGGTAATCATGAAAGAAGTGAAAGGGACAAAAGAAGAAGATAAGACTCCCCCAGCTTGGTTCACCTCTTACATGGAGAAAGTAAGCGTTACTGGTAACAAGCACAAGTTTGGCTACGTGTGCCACAATTGACCTCTTATTGTTTTCCCTCTCCTATACCACCAGTTCAAAGATCAGGTGGTCCGTGAGGCTGTGGAGAAAATTTGCCGGGAGTTTTCTGGACAGTGCTGCATCCACAAGCCCCTGAGTGGAGTAGGGGGAAGTAGAGGGGATGCAATTGCCGTAGATGCCGTGGTGCCTGAGGTTTCTTCGTCTGCCCTGCCCGGAGCTCCGTCCTCTTCCACTCTTCCCTGCTCCTCCTGCAGGGGACAGACCACAGGGGGAGGCTACCAATGCAGGTACTGTGGGTGTTGTCAGCTCTGAACCGACTTTACTCTTCTCCAAAGGCTTGTCTGTTAATGTCGGGTGCTTGGTAATCATTTTGTTTTGTCTCATTTGGGAGCTTGTTGCACCATATTACCGTAATTTCCGGACTATAAGGTGCTACTTTTGTCACACGCTTTTAACCCTGCGGCTTATTGAATCATGCGGCCTATTTAAAGATTTTTCCAACGGCCGCCAGGGAGCGCTCGAGCAGAAAGGTAACGGTGATGCTATCATGTGTCACAATGAAAACAAATGGCCAGGAGAGGGCGGACTTCACCTGTGTTTTGAGTTGGACTGCAATCCAAAAGCTGTGTGGCTGGGTCGACTTGACCAAACGCAAAATTCTTTTTATGAAGGCTTCATTCACGACTGAACATCAAAATTGTACAGCATTAATAAAATAAAAGACTGAGGTATGTCAAATGGGACTAACAAATAGAAAAATATACATAAATAGACAACAGTAGTGGCTTGTGAGCCGGAATGTTGTATGTGCCCAAAACACGCAGAAAACAACTCATCTCCCCTGCTTCACGGCTGTTCACGCGACAAACTATGCGACACCGTTCAAACTCCCAAATGACGATATTTTACTAACAGTTGGGTTACAATGGCGATTGCAGATCCATCAGGTCTGAATAAGCACAGATCAGCGTTCGTCTCCCTTCACTTCGTGGTCCAAGGCTCACGAGATTTGCCACAAGATTATCCAACACACTGTCACTCCTTTTAAAGTGACAGTGCTCCATTTATGAAATGAGGCAGCATTCACTACAACAGTCATCGTATTTTTTAAATTAAATCAGCTGTGTGAGTGTTGTTTTCCTGCCGTTGTGCTGCAACGTGAACAGGCGAAGAAAATTTAAGGTTAAGTTATTGAACGTTGACACCTCTTTTTGTGTACCGTCTTTCTTTGCAAATATCTCATGTTACAATATGGGCATCTGCGGCTTATAGACGACTGCGGCTTGCGTGTGTACAAAATCGTTTTTCCTTTAAAAATGTAGTGGGTGCGGCTTATTATCAGGTGTGCTCTATTGTCCGGAAATTACGGTCGGTGCATTAGGCAGATTTAGTTTGCGCAATGAAACAAGCCATTTTCCGGTGTCCGAAGTTGTTTTGCCCAATGCACGGACCGGCATTATATCCACCTACTGGTGGGCATACCTTTAGCGTTCTCTTTCACGGCCACACTTCCACGCCCACACTTCCACATTAATGTCTGCATATCTCAGTTACGTCTGCCTTTCCTATATATAAACATCGTGTCTACATTACATCAGATAGTCAAGCAGAACGCTCATTGAAGTTACACCGCAAAATACATAGATTTTGGAACTCGTGCATAGATGAGGCGCCCCATCCATTTTGGAGAAAATTTAAGACTTTTTTTGCCATATCACGTGATCAAGAAGAGTGTTTTGATAGAGGCACAGGTGGATGCGTCTTATTTTCAAAAGAAAACTTCCTGCACTTTTTAATGATAAGTACAATGTATTTTGACTTTCTGCTATCAAATTTCCCCTGGAACAGCACAGGTCCACTGCCCAGTGGTTGAAGACCCCTGCCATAGGAATCATTTTCAACCTAAATACCTCAGACAACCATACTTTAATTTGATTACTATAATACAAAAATAACTTTTACACGCAGATTAAATTTTAATTTAATGACATTTTGACATCACAATTTTTCAAGTCATGGACAAATTATACTTGCACAGTCAGAATGAACATAGTTTGTTTCAAAACCTGTTCAAGACTTATTTAATTATTTATTCAACCTAAATTATGCAGCATATAAAGTTTATTTTTTAAAAATTGAACATTTTACATTAACTCATTCACTCCCAAAGACGTTTTTAAACGTCTTTTCAGACTTGGTCCAGAATTGGTTGGTACTGAATGAGTTAGTTAAGCCAGTGGTCCTTAATATTACCTCGATGTCTTTTCACACAAAAGTCAATTCCTTACAACTCATAAAGAACTCATGTGAGTGACATAAATTAGGAGGATGAGGCACACAAAGTTCATTCTCCACCTGAATACAAGCTCTGAACCTATTCTTCATTTTTGTCCAGTAGGTCCGACCTTCATTCAGACACCCAGACAGACAGATCCAACTCAAAGAAACTGTCATTATGGTTTCTACTTTTACTAAATTTGGATTTTGCATCGCGTGATGGCGAGAACTGGTTTATCCTTTGCGCTCGTAGTTTAATTGGGCCAAAGGTAATATAAGTGAGAGGTTCTGGTTCAGACAGCTTGTTTTTGTTGGCACAGTGATTCTCATATGTCGTAATGCATTCTTTAAATAATGTGCGCATAGATATTTAGTATGTCTATCAAACCATATGCATTGTTATTCATGATTACTCTTTTTACGATTATTACTTGCTGCTTCACTAAGTGTCTTCATGATTTATTGATTTCTAGCTAATCTTTCTCCCTTCCTTTTTCTATCTTTGCACTCTCTCCATTTTGTATGATACATTTTTTTTGCCCCCAACAGCGTGTGTACATCCTGTACTCTGTGTGAGCCTTGCAGTTTCTCTCATGATCCGAGTCACAATTTGGTGAGGGCCAGAACTCCACTCTCAATACCAGAGCATGGATCGCCTGCCCCTGACCACAGCAGGTACCAAAAAAAAGACCCCAGCGTGATCATTACTACAGAAATACAGCTGAGCCATTCATACTTGTGAAATACAGTACCACTTGAGTTGAAAGTTTAGTGTGTTGTTCTTTTGCCTCATTAGCAAGCGGTGGCCTGTCTTTGAGCCTGGAAAGATTATGACAGGAAGTTTTGTGTCACATCTCAAGTTTAGATGAATGGTCCACATCTGCTTACCGTCACTGATGATACTACTGCGTTCAGGTTCTACAGGCGAGGTGACCGAAGCTTCCGGAAGGCTGAGAAACAGCGTCTGAAAGCAGAAAAGCGCCTTTTGAAGGCTGAAGTGAAAGAGATTCGGAAACAGTTAAGGATGGAGAGGCGTGGCATACAATGGAGCTCCTCCCAGAGAGATGGAAGTTCTTCTCCTGTACTTCTTCAGCCTCGAGCCACTCAGCAAAACAGCCCTGAGTAGGTTGCTGTAGATGTGTACCAAATCACCGCATTGTCGAAAAAGTCACATTTCTTGCATCACATGTTACGAACTGCCCAGATGATCATGAATTATTGTTGACAATTAATATCAACAACTATTTATTCATTTGGAGGAGGTAAGGGTGATCTGGACTCAAAATGAAATCTCACAATTTCTTGAACAAAAATTCAATTTTTGGAAAGGCATATAACAATGACGATATTCAAAGCAGGTTTTGCGTTTGGTTTTTATTTTTTTTCCTTTCTGGGATTTGTTTTATTTTTCCTCATACCAAACCAACCTTGAAAACTTTATTCGGGCAATATTTCCCTACACATTAATTAGCTTGTCTACTTCTACAGAAGTAATAGAAATCAATATCTTTTTCTAAACTGATAATGTGAAAATAAAATGAAACAAATTTTCCTTTCATCAAAGCATGTAGACTACTGTATTTTTAATTTAGAATTTCAACAATTTAACAGAATAAAATGAGTCATCAGCCTGCATGCCTCTGGTGATGCACATGTCTAATTCCAGCACTCTGATGGTCTTTCCTCCTGTAGAGTTGGACAGGTAATGCAAGGTGACTTGGAAGTACATAGCATGCGTCATAAGTTTCCAGCGTGTTGATAGATCACAGCTTCTGCAATATATAAATGGGCATGTCTTTCAGTGTGATAGATTCTGTCATTGTCTTCCACCGGACATCTTGTAAGACGGGAAAAAAAATGATTCCACTGATATTGTTCTTTGCTGGAGTTAAACTCACTTGTCACTTTTAGAAAAATAGTCCCTGGAGGTGTCAGGAAAAGTCACTTTATGCCAACATTGACTGCTTTTGCAAAATTGTTCCTCTCCATTCGCAGGCATGCCTTTCATGGAAAAAGTGCACCTCACTGGGGAAGTGCTTTGACAAAGAAAGAAGCAAAAAACTTTTTTTTTATTCAGAAATTGTTGCGACAAATGAATTCAAATTCATTAATAATTAAACACAATGACTCATCCAGCTATGAATGGGACTAGCATATTTATACGTCCATATGTTTAATCAAGCACTAACAGGGTACTTTCTGCAACTTTATGCAAATTGTGGATACCACATACTGTATTAGCTTTATTGACTGAGTAATGTACATCTAAGTGCACATAAAAAATATATATAGATGCAAACTGATTAAACCACCTGTTCGCCTGACTAAAAGGCATGCAAACTCTGAAGTATTATTTCATTTGTGTTAAGGCGACCAAAGCGCCCCTGCCCTCTTATGGTCCCATCCATGACAGCGACATTTCTAGATGAGAACCTTCCTGATGGGACTCGTCTACGTCCTGGAACCAAGTTCATCAAGTACTGGAAGATGAGAAACACAGGAACAATGAGTTGGAGCTCTGATACTAAGGTAACATTGAATTATTTTCCTGCTGTTGGGTGTGCACATGATCTTTTGGATTTGTTTTATATATCGTTCATGTCTGTAGGGGTAGAGGTGGCAGTAATAGTGCAACAAGTGTATTATCATGGATACATTTTATTCTCCAGTGCCCTGATCCCAGCCTCGAGAGCTGGTCCCAGTCCTTGATTAAAGGGAGGGTTGTATCAAGAAAAGGCATCTGGTGTAAAAACGTTACCCAAAAAGTTACTCGAGTGACTGGACATGGCAAACCGGGATGGGAGGAGATTAGACTTGAGGGGCAGGGGCAAGTTTTAAATCTTACTGTGGACAAAATGAAATTTCAACTACAAGTAGATGTTAGTGAGATGCTAATCCCCGCCAATACTCATTCCTCAGATATTGCTCCTGTCCTGCATCCCTGCATGTACATACTTGGTTCTGTATGTGGTGTAAGGCATGCAACAGAATATATTTGTGCTGAACAAATAACTCCATTTGCAATACTGTACACCGTAATCACGATTTGATAAAACGCTATTTCCACGTGCAATGGAGGGGAAGTGGGAGGGCGAGACGGGGTGAGCAGGGAGAGACGTCATCGCTGTAAATAAAGCTTGCCCCGTGGCCGTGGGTGCACGTAATTTTGGGTGAGTTTTCCGTCTCCCGAGACCATGAAGAATATTCAACATGCGAGGTTAAAACAAATGAACAATAAATAAATAAAACACCATGCTGCCGTACTGTGGGAGTAGAGAACTGTGTGTGCGGCTGATAAATACGAGTCTCTGTGCTAAAAGAACAACCCCATCAGTCTGATGTGTGCCGCGCATGTTAAATAAAATCGTAATGGGGACTTGGATGAACAAGTCTGTGGTGTTTGCACGCATGTGCTACTGAACGGTGACGTAAAATAAGACATCCTGCGGACAAATGATTTGAAAATGGAAGCGCTCTGCTAAATTCATTTATTTTGAGGATAAACAGTTTGTGGCCATATAGTGCCTTGTCTGGTTTCATGAATGAACATGAAGATGGATGAAATTATTATTGCTCGTTATTTATGAGCTACCATAATATTTTTTAATTTCCTGAAGGAATTATTGTCTGCTTTCTTAAGAAAATCACATCCGACCCAAATGGCCTTAGTAGTTGAGGTCAATGTCTGAATCATTGCATTTTTCTTTACTTTGCTCAGCGACTATCGTCAAAAAGACTCATACTCAATGAGATGAAAATTCAATCTAAGATGCATAAAATAGCTGGTATACAAGGTCATTTTTTGTGATTTTGCAACCATTTTATGTTCATTCTCATTGAGTAATTTTTGCACATTTGGAAGTACAAAACAGTATCTGCAGTGTTTCAGTTGATATTATTTGCTTCCTGCAGCTGAAGTTCATGTGGGGAAACCTGGCAGTGGGATCCGGGGATCGTTGGAGAGAAGTATCTGTTCCTTTCCTCCAGCCTGGACAGGTGAGAACCTTGGGGGTTTCTTTTTTTCCATTTATACTTAAGTTCTCGAATCAGTACGAACTTAGTCTGGAGAATTCCGAATGGCCTGATTCATGGTTTCCTTTGAAGCAATGAACTCCCTTATGCTGTGCTGCTTACTTCTTTGAACTCAATTTGGGGGGTTTTTTCCCCCACTTTGCTTTATTTCTGCAAGTACTCAACTCTCAACTCAATTGTTTTTACAGAGCACTTTAAAACAACCAACACTATATAAAGTGCTCTATATGGAGCAAAACCAATTCACCCATACTTAAGATTTTCTTCACATATATTGTTTTAAAGTTATTTAATACTATATTAGAAATGCCACGAGCTACTGTTTGACGGCGATGATAGGTCAAAATTCCCTAAGAAACATTGTATCTCTTTGCGATACGGATGTTGTATGTGCCATGATCCAGCTGAAGCAATTTTTTTTCCCCGATATATTGTGCAGATCTACTACACCTTGCTCTCTATATGTCCAGGTTGGTATTGTGAGTGTAGCGTTATGTGCGCCGTCCGTGGAGGGTTCCTACACCTCCCACTGGCGTCTTGCCCATGCTGGAGAGCAATTTGGACCCAGGGTTTGGTGCAGCATTGTGGTTGACAATCTGGCGCCTGCCCCTATGATGGCCGACGGGATACTCGTTTCTCCGTGTGTCACACCACAGGTACGAAAGTGTAAAGAATCACTTGCATGTGAATGAAAGAAATCCTTCATGATGTGAACATATCATACCAGTGTTAGTGTTAAAGTAACACTGCATCAATGCCCAGCAGGGTAAAAACCCATTGCAAAAGGACGGAAAAACATGTGCAGCCTCTCGAAAGCAGCCTCCTCTTTCAGTAGACAGCGGGGAAGAATACTACATCCCCTCTGTGGACCTACTCACTGCGCAGGTAATGATCAACAGTGATTAAGAATGGCACTCAATGTTTATTCCTAAATATGTGCACCTTCCCCACTTCTTAGAAAAAAAATCAAAACCTGTTTCTTTTTCACAAACTACCCGTGGAAAGAATTGAGAATGTCTCATAATGTTTAACCCTTTCAGGGACAGCGCTAACTACAGTGGACAGCTTACCATGTTATCAGGTTACAAGATGCATGAAAGGGTTAAGGCTGCAACTAGTAATAATAATAATAATACATTTCATTTATAAGCGCCTTTCAAAACACTCCAGGACACTTTACAATCAAAACAAGAACACATATCAGTTATGTAATTCCTTGAGTTGTCCAGACATTTTTCCCACCACAGTTATTTTGGGGTAATGCCAAATTGTCTCCGATAATATAGGCCAGGGGTGCCTGACCTTCTTTGACCCAAGAACTACTTTTCAAAAAGCCAACCTCCCAAGATCAACCAGTTCAGTGTTGAAATCGCAACCTGTGTGTGCACATGATCCAACCTGCAATAACTAACTTCGCAACACTTTTTTGTTGTTGTCATACAATTATGAGACATCACATCACTCTCTCTGCTCCTCTCTAATGCATACAATCAACACTACCTGGCACGCCACGCATACAGGCACACACATGCATGCCAATCTGCATGGTGAGCAAAAGCCAAAACTGACCCTAATGTGAACAAAATTGAAAAATTAACTTGATACAAAATAGGTAAGGGCGGCCCGGTAGTCCAGTGGTTAGCACGTCGGCTTCACAGTGCTGAGGTACCGGGTTCAAATCCAGCTCCGGCCTCCCTGTGTGGAGTTTGCATGTTCTCCCCGGGCCTGCGTGGGTTTTCTCCGGGTGCTCCGGTTTCCTCCCACGTTCCAAAAACATGCATGGCAGGCTGATTGTGCACTCTAAATTGTCCCTAGGTATGAGTGTGAGCGTGGATGGTTGTTCGTCTCTGTGTGCCCTGCGATTGGCTGGCGACCAATTCAGGGTGTCCCCCGCCTACTGCCCGAGGACAGCTGGGATAGGCTCCGGCACCCCCCGCGACCCTTGTGAGGATAAAGCGGTTCGGAAAATGGATGGATGGATGGAAAATAGGTAAATCTCTTGAATATGAAAAAAAAGTACAACTTTGTTTACCTTAGTGGGAAACCTGACACCTGGTGGTGGATGCAGAGAGACACTTTTGTAGCCCATAAAGCCAGTTTTGCAGGAAGATATCCTATCGTAGCTGCTGTGTTGGCTCTCTGCGGACCATGGCTTGCGCCGTAAATGAGACTACAAAAAAAAAGCGAATGCATACTAGAACATCTGAACTGTATTCTGGGTTAATAAGAGGCACTTTCAATGGTAGCTGTGTGTGCGGAATCCCATTTAACAAGACTTTCATTGTGGTTGATGAATCCGGCACACAGCTACACACAAATCTAAGTTGATGTGTGGAAAACTTGGCATTTGAACAATGGTGTATCAATTTGTCCGATCCACTGTCCCCTCCTCACATTTCAGCAGCCGTTTTATTTTGTCTTCTGAAGAGGAAATCCATTCCAACTTTAATAATAATAATAATACATTTTATTTATAAGCGCCTTTCAAGACACCCAAGGACACTTTACAATCAGGAACAAAAACAATAAAACACAATGCGGGTTGAGCAGCGGCAGCCAAACGCGCCAGCGTTCGCTCGACCCGGAAGTCAGAAAGAAACCACAAGGGAGGGAGAGGGGGAGAAAAAAATAAAAATAAAAAACACGCTCGAACTATCCTCATCTGAATTGAGTCAGGAAAAAAAAAAAAACTCCTGCACAAACGTATGACACAAATAGTCATTTTATGAGGTTGCGCTGGATTTTAAAAAGGGGATTGTTGTTGCCACGGAGACACCGGGATACCGACATTTCGTGCACATTTTTAGACTATAGGCTGTCATATATAGCGCTTTCACAACACCTACATCGCAGTTTTAAAATCTGTGCTGTATGTCACACATACAGCACATTTGACAATAAAGTTGTATTCAATTAAAACATACTGATGACCCCAAACACTGCCTGGCTGAGGAAGTTGAAAGTAATGTATGCCTCCAGACTCGAACCCAATTGAGCACTTGTGGGTCAACCTCAAGCAGAAAACAGTACAACACATAGTTTCGAACATACAGCCGTCTGCAATCCACATCTGTCAGACGACTAGAAAAGGATTCCAATAACAACACATGCTGCTCCGATGAATTCCATGCCAAAGAGGATTGATGTAGTGATAGATAACATCTTTTTACTTGTAAAATCGCTGATGACATTATACAGTATGCCTCATTTAGAGTTTATCTCCGTGGAAGGCCAGTTACAGAATTTATTGTATGTCTTTCTTTTTCTCATAAGTGTTTACAGAAAAGGATCACATTTTATAGGCACATCTTTGTTTCACACAATAGAAAGCAACACGAGATTACAGTATTACAAAGGAAAAGAGCCGAATGACGTTCGCATTCTTCAACATAAAGATTCTACTTTTGCATCTAATTGCTTTGCATCCCTCAGGATCTTCTGTCTTTTGAGTTGCTGGACATCAACATTGTTCAAGAGTTGGAGAGTGTCCCGAATAACACCCCAGCTGGTAAGAAGAGTTGGAATTCATGTGCGTTGTTGTATCTTCAATATTACTCGTTTGTTTCGGCCAGGGGTCGACAACCCAAAATGTTGAGAGAGCCATATTGGACCAAAAAAAGAAAAAACAAATATGTCTGGAGCCGCAAAAAATTAAAAGCCTTATCATGAACTCAACACATGCTGTATGAATCTATATTAGCGATATTAGCCGACAATCAACATGACTAAGTTGGCTACAAATACAATTAAATGTTTTTTTCCCGCTCCAGTTCATCCTGTAGAGCGGGGTGCCCAAACTTTTTTGACGGCAGATCTAGTTTTTGATCAACCAACCTCCCGCGATCGACCCGTTAACGCGCACGCGCGCATATGCACACACTTACACACGTATGCCGTAATGAGCAACAGCCATAACGGCCACGAAGATGAACGAGGCACGGGACGCACCTTCGCAGCGTTCTATCGTAGCTCACGTGTACCGTTTAAAAATACTTATCTCGGCCGCCCAGATTCCCATTCTTTGCAAGTACCTTCGATGAATTGTACAAGAAAGGCTGTTTTATTTATTTATTTATTTTACACCCCCCCCCCCCCCCCGACGACTGATATCCTCGTTCGAAATGTTGAAATTTAATATTTATTCGAAATATTTTTACAGCATTGGAAAATGTTAATGTTTGTGTCATGTTTGCGAAACCATATGAAACAAAAAAATATATATTCCTAATCCGTGTATCATCGTTTTTCAACTGCCAATCGAAATGTGTGTCGCAGGCTATGATGCAAATCCTCGTTGACGAAATGCTAATTACGAAGTTCTGCGCGAGCAATTGGCGGCGATAACTCTATTACGATTTTGTCAGCATTCGAAATACGCTTGGCTTCGAAACAAGACACAGCTTACAGGCAGTCTTGGAAAAGGTTCCGGGTTAATGCAAACAATTAAATAAAAAAAATCAAATTTCAAGTGGCCCGTCCCGTCGTATATTTGTTGAAATGAAATATCCTCTTATAAGAAAAGAAAAACAAAAAACCATATTGAAACAAAAAAATATATATTCCTCCCCCATCTTTTTCCATTTTCAAACATTTTTGAAAAAGCTCCAGAGGGCCACTAGGAGGCGGTGAAGAGCCGCATGCAGCTCTTGAGCCGCGGGTTGCCGACCCCCGGTTTAGGCAAATAAGCTAACGATTTGTTAACTTTACAGCGATGTGGTATTTAAGCAGAAAATCTCTTAACCTAACCTGATTGATCAGGTGATCAACCTCCTTCCTTCTATCCTCCATGCAGACATGACTCCCTGCATCTCCCCTCTTCCTCAAGATGGCCACCTACAGGACAAAAGTAGCCCTTCTTTGGGGCTGATTCAAGAAGAGAATGAAATCATCAAGAGCATCATGGGTAACTCGAATTAATCTAGTGTTGTAACATGTGCAGAATGTGGCTTGGCATTGTCTTGATTCAATATACAGAAGCATCCCTGAAAAGGACATTGCTTGGATGGTAGCATATGTTGCTCCAAAATTAGCCCTGAAGAAGAATCGAAATGTTCCGGACAATATGCTCCTTCGAAACAGAGTACCTCAGCTTATGCTTGCCTTTATGTACCTTTCAGCATTAATTGTTAAAGGTACTCATGTCATAGGCACTGACATACCACCAGACTTAAAAGATGCTGCCTTTACAACTTTGTGCATATAACAATCCAGATGATCCTTTTCCTCCTCAGCCCTGAGGATATAATGATGATGATTTCTGACACTTTGAAATGCGGACCACAAAACACTTTTCTTCCTTGCATCAGTCAGTCTTATTTGATGCAAGGAAGAAGCTGATGGCATTTCTGGATGTTGTTGATATACGGCTTTCGGTATACGTTATGATCGTTTCATCTTGCACTTGTAGATGTACTAATGAACGTGTTAACTGACAATGGTTTTCTGAAATTATTTTCAGATTTCTCCAGATTCTCTGCGCGTTTAAACTATATTTGAATCTTTTTATGATATTTGCACGATGAAATCCCTAAATTCTTTCTAATTGTACATTGAGAAATGTTGTTCTTAAACTGTTGGATTCAAGCAGTTCACAAAGCAGTAAACCTTGCCCCATCCTTGCTTGTACAACAACTGACCCTTTTGGGGAGGCTCCTTTTATATCCAGTAATGTCACCTCCCTGTTTCTCATTAACCTGATCACCATGTTCCAAACAGTTTTTATTATCATTTCTCAACTTTCCCTCTTTGTAGTGTATTTTGTTGTCCATGTCCCAGCTTTTTTGGAACGTATTACAAGCATCAAATTTAATATGATATAATATTTTGAAACCTGTCTTTGTAGTGTATTCAATTTAATATAGGTTGACAATAATTCTCAAATCATTATTTTGTTTTTAATGGCATTTTAGACAACGTCCCAGCTCGATTGGAATTTGGGTTTGTGTAAAAAACGGTGATACCGGCAGATGTGCTCAAACAAGTCAGGGGTGAAGCTGGAATTTTATTGTTGTTGTACATGCGTGATCAGCAATTATATGCGCTCTGTCTGTGCAGTCACCAAAAAATGAGTAGCACACGGTCGACCACGGGTGGGTTTGTGCGACTCTCACTTGACCAACATGTACCCTGTGGATATACGGATGTGTCAAAACATGAATTCAGCTCCATGCTGTGGATGCTCTCAACTGGTCATGGCTTTTGCTCTAAGATGTGATGATAAAAATGTCCCAAAAAAAGTTTACAGGAACATCTTAACTTTCAGTTTCAAGAAGCTAAACACACAAAGACAACTTCATATTCCAGATCTCAGATGAAATAACAAATATTATTATAACTGTAAACTGTCAGGCGGCCCGGTGGCCCAGTGGTTAGCGTGTCGACCTCACACTGCAGAGGTACCGGGTTCAGTTCCAGCTCTGGCCTCCCTGTGTGGGGTTTGCATGTTCTCCCCAGGCCTGCGTGGGTTTTCTCCGGGTGCTCCGGTTAGCTCCCACATTCCAAAAACATGCATGGCAGGCTGATTGGACACTCAAAAATTGTCCCTAGGTGTGAGTGTGAGTGTGAATGGTTGTTCGTCTCTGTGCCCTGCGATTGGCAGTCAACTGGTTCAGGGTATCCCCCGCCTACTGCCCGAAGACAGCTGGGATAGTCACCAGCATCCCCTGCGACTCTTGTGAGGATAAGCGGATCGGAAAATGAATGAATGGATGAATGAATGTAAACTGTCATGAGAGTTATCCGTGAGTAATCTGTAATTCTACATGCACCCTCAGATGTATCTCATGGAGTGAGTTCTGGTGCTGAGGATAGTGGCATACCAGCACAAGAGGAGGGAGAGGAGGATATCAGTGGCACTCAGTTTGTCTGTGAAACGGTGATTCGCTCATTGACCTTGGAGGAGGCCCCTGACCACACGCCGATGAGAGCATCCTGCTCCGGAGCAGGTAAACAAACGTGACAGAATGTATCAGGACGGAAATTGGCTATTTGAATGTACAGTGTTAACATCCTGTTGGTTTTAGTTTCTGTCAGTGTAAAAAAAAATCTCTTCTTGTATGCTGTATTATTTATGCAAAGAGATTGTTGCACTACAAGTAAACTGAGCTGAACTTGTGCTCATCAGTCTGGGTGATATTTTGCTTGCTCACAGTGGTGCGTCCGGCAGCTCAGATTGGCTCCTGTGTGAAAAGTAAAGCTGTGAAACCTGAGGAAATCTTGGATGGTTGCCACAATCCCTTGAAACCATCAGCTATTTTGAAGTCTTCCTTACCAGCACCTGTGAAAGCCTCCATATCAGCTTCTCTTTCGATGGTCCCAGCTCAGGTGGCTGGCCCAAGCTCAGTACCAATAACGCTACCCTTGATGTCCTCCACACGACAGGAGTCCATCACCATAGGTGAGTGGTTGAGTAAACTTGCATTGCGTTTATACTGATGGATAAAAATGATTACGATTAATTTCAGAGTAACTTTGCAGTAAACCAACAAAGTTGTCCAAACTATCTCCGTTCACACAGATCTACTAAAATGAATGTTATGCTGTAATATTTAAGTGCAGCATTAAAACCCTGGAGAACCCACGGGGTCAAATTTGGCCCCAATAAATTCTGCTATTCAAATGCTACCCTTAAATCCCAAAGGGTCAAATTTGGCCTTTATCCTAAATTAGGATTAAGGCATTGAATATTTGAAAACACATATTTGGTGTTCAGTGAACACCAAATGTATAATTCATCATTTTCCAAAGAAGAAAAGGGTTCTTGGGTTCTCCAGGGTTAAGTAGCAGCCATTTTGGCTTCAAAAGTGTCTTTTCAATAGACATTGGCATTTTAAATTAAGTTTGTAATCCAATGTGTTGATTAAGGTAAATCGTGTTGAAGTGTCAACACACTCACCTTGAGCAGCAAATTCAGCAACAGCGCTCCGCCATTGTTGCTTTTTATGGGACACACGTGGTTAGATGTATTTGCATGTCCATTTTCATTTTATGCATTTAATTTCATATTTAGCTGTGTGTGGAGTTACAGCAATCTGACAAGTGGTTGCATCTTTGTGGAATTTTCAAAACAAAAAAAAAAACATTAAAAATCCTCCATAATAAATACATTAACATAAAAAAAAAAAACAGTTGACTGCTAAAGTACATAACGTATTCTCTTCCCCCCAACAATCTTCCATTTGTGTTAGTTAAATCCAGTTTCTAGGGCAAGTTTCGTAAGTTTTGGCCTGCCCGAACAAATGGTGGATAGATTTGTTAGCCGAAACTTGTCAGCCAGTCGGAGAAGGGGAATTCCTGAGTCGAAAGGGTTGAAGAGAACGTTGAGAAATACTAGTTTTAGCATTTTACTCTATTTCGAAGATGTTTTTTGACCAGATTTTGGAAAAGTGAAATGACACAAAAACATTCCTCAAAAGGGCCATATTTTCCACCCAATTTCAACCCCATGTCCAATTTTCAAAATTCTTGTTGTGTTGTACTAAGGTTGAAGTAGCCATTTCAACCAAACTCAGCATTTTGACAGACTCATTTTGGGGTAATTTCGTTCCTACCAATCATACTATACGAACAGATTTCTATAGTTATTCGAGGTGTTGATGTTCCATGATTACTCCCATGTCACTTAACAAGCTTTTGCAATTTCCTCACACAGGTGAAGGCGAGGGTCCGCACAATGACTGCGCGGACGAGCAGTCTCAACGAAGGGAAAGTGAGAAAGAACCAGAGGTACAAGTAGGATTGAAGAAGAAAGAGGGGACAAGGAGTCGCTCTTCTTCAACCTCCTCAGAGGAGTACATCATCATCCTTCCTGACTGTTTTGACACCAGTCGGCCACTGGGGGAGTCCATGTACAGGTCTGTAGGCCTATTTAAAAAAGGAATTTGCAATTGTCGAAAGAGTTACCTTGTGTCTATTTTGTTCAAACTGGCAGTAAGTTAGAAAAGTAATCTGTAAAAAAATAAAATAAAATCAGGCCTCTCTGGCCCAATCTTGTGTCTCTAACTCATTCACTCCCAAAGACGTTTTTAAACGTCTTTTCAGACTTGGTCCAGAATTGGCTGGTACTGAATGAGTTAATATGACTTTTAAGAACCCCCTGTGGTCAGACAAAAACAACCAATCAGAGACCAAAGGCGTGGCAGACAAGCTGTCGATGGTTTGCTGTGCGCTTGCAGGTACACCCCCACAGTCTTGTACGAAAATTTTAGCTCGGGCTTCAGTATCTTTGACGAAGCTACAGTATGGTTTGCGTAGAGGTGGGCAATTTCTTCAATATGCGTATGACCTATTTTTAAATACATTACATGCAGATAGAACCTATAAAACGAGATGCATTGTGCTTGATATTTCAGTTGATGACACCATCTGCATGTGCTTTGTGGATTAAACGCTATCTGTTTGTTCCATTTTTACCGGTTAGCACCACGCAAAAGCCACACAGTCCTTTATTAAATTCATCGCTCACGTGGAACTCATGGATGGGTTCTTTCTTCCATTTTAGGGATTGACATTTAATCCTGCACTGCCCCCTGCTGTCGACTTGACATTGACGTCAGAGTGCCCCCGGGACTCGCTTTGTGAATGTCACGGCTCACCTGTTATCTGGGTTTGTTTCATTCAGCGTTGGCCATGCGAGCCTGAGGGAACTTTTATCATGAATTTCAGCCGGCAGCAAGGGGCGGTGCTGGATAAAATATCTATATATAAGGACCCTGACATGGATCACAACAAGTGGATTTATATGCTTACCATATTTTTTAGACCACTTGGGGCACCGTATTATTAGGCGCAGTATCTTTGTGAAGCATTGTATGTTAAATAGTTTATTTTAATTATACGTTATGTTTATTTCATAGATTTAGTGCTTTTTATGCTAGTTCCAGACCGGACATGAAATATCAGGTACTGCCGCATTCTATGGTAATTCTTCTTCCACAAATACAATATTAATCAGAATACCATGTTTAGATCAATGGAAGGTACATAGTTCTATTGCAAAGAAAATCTTTGACCTGCGTTTCCCGCTTCATCAAAAAGAGTGACCATTTGTTCTAGTCCTGAACACCTAATAGAAATACATTTGTATGCATTCTCTATTCCTCAGCTCTGCACTGTCTCAACCTGGTGATATCTCAGCCAGTACCTCCGCAGATCCTGAAATCCTTACCTGTGAGCACCAAGGTGCTAACTCTGAGCAAGATGGCACGGCACATGACATCACAGCCACTCTGGGGACAGGATCATTGGGCAACAGCAGTGCTAACGACATGCTTTGCACATCTCAGACACTAGATGATGAGCCATTGACACCTGAGGTGGTAGCACCACCTACAGCCATACTTACATCAAGGTTAGTATATATGCTGGTATCTGGTGGTGTATTGTTCCCTTTGAGTTGGAGGAAAATATTACTTCATCGACATTCCATTATTTTGCTTCGGTAAACAATTAGCAATTACTTTCGAAAAGCCCAAGCAATGAACCTCAGGATACTCCATAGGAACACCCTCGGTTACATTGATAGGTGCAAGTGTATCTCTCATGCTGTGTGACAAAATGGAATTGATTGGATGCTTATGATATCCAGATTTTGCAGCTCTGCACATCACAATGGGACTCACACATCGTGTCAATGTAGAATTGTTATTCATATTCACAGTCCGGAGAGTAATGGAGAAGCAGCAGAAGAAAACGTTCGAGTTGGGGAAGAAACGGAGCACTCGGACCTGTACAAAACGGAGGATGGTAATATTTTTATCAGAATAATTCACAGCATTGAAAGATGAAACGGTCTTATTGTGATATAGATGTACCTGCAAGTTAAAGTTTGTGTCTTGTCTTTCACCCCCAGGTGCTCAAAATAATCAGACAGAAGGATCCGAAGCCACTGCAGACACCGAGGTAGACTGCTCTGAGAATCCCAGGTGAGAAATGTATGCAAATTTGTCCCAAGATTGGGGGTTTTGGAGAATGTATTTATAAAATATTTTATCTTGCATTATATGGTATCAAACACAACAGAATAATTTGAAATAGTTCTCATCTGTCTTCTATTGTTTGCTTTCTTCAAAGTACTACAAAAATCAGGAATTCCAGTACATTTTCTACTTGATTTTTTTTTTTTTTTGTAATGCATCGTGAACCATCCTGTTCATGGGAGGGCCTTGAAAATGAGCCATGCATTTTGTCCTCTCTATGCATGGGCAATACTGAGGTACCATGACAACCAGGGGTTGGAACTAAAGAGTTTGAGGGGGTAAAAACAACAGTCCTGACCCTACAGTGGTGGATCTTCGCCCAGCCTATCTGGCATGGGTAAAGAACTGGGTCTGAGTGCGGTTGTATGTTAATTAGAGCCACTGTGTGTCAAAATTCAGAGCTACTTGCTCACAGACACATTTACGGAATAACAAAAAAAAGTAGATCTGTGCGGGCTACAGATCTACTTTTTTGTTCAATTTGAATTGAATTGAATTGAATACAACTTTATTGTCAAATGTGCTGTACGTATGTGTAACATACAGCACAGATTAAATTTCTTCCCCCTCAACATAAAACAATTTCACTTGTAGTGGGGTGGGAAGACACACTGGCTTGATTTGAGGAAAAATATGGTTGTTGTTTTCACTATTTCAATGTGGGTTAATTGTGCTGGGCCTTTGTCTTGAACATTTTCATGCAGTTTGTAGCTTATATCCTTTCGTTGTACAGTAATTCCTCGTTTATCGCGGGGGTTACGTTCCAAAAAGAACCAGTGATAAGTGAAATCCGTGAAGTAGGATTTATAAAAAGCAAAAAAAAGCAAAAAAATGTGAGAGGGACACAATTTCAAATGTGCTGTATTTCACATACAGCACATTTGACAATAAAGTTGTACTTGGTACTTGCTAGTCAGCTTTATTTTTTACAGTTATTATACAATACTGAACTATGTATACAGTGCAGAGGCGATTGCTCTCAAGACTGCAATGGAAGCTCAGCTTCCCCTAAAATGACAAAAAGTAAGTGATCAAATATATGTGTGTACGTACAATTGTGTAGATTTATAGCAAAAAGGAATTTTTAAACCATTTACACATGTGCTTATAAAATCTAAATTTGATCCCTGCCTCCAACTTACAAACTAAGGAGAGTGCTATTAAATGTCTAAAGAATGAAGTATTCACATGTCCTTGATAGCATCTGCTGTGTTGGGTCTGTCTCAGTGACAGACTGAGGCTGCTGTTGTCTTCTTCTCTGATCAAAACAATGTTGTCTTCTACTCTGATCTAAACAGTGTGTACAATAGCGGACACTCCATGAATTGCACCTCACTAAAAATATTCATTCCGTATCTTTCATGCGTTTTTTTCACTTTTAAATTACCCTGCGGGCCTGATTGAACCTCCTTGGGGGACGGTTCCGGCCCGCGGGCCATATGTTTGACACCACTGGCCTAGACACTCAAACAACTGAAGCAGTAAAATATCAGTGACCAAAAAGTTTAATTAATTGTAAGAATTGTGCACATGCAATAAGTGTAATTTCTGCATGATTCATTGTTATTTTCATAGTAAAAAAAAAATAAAATGAGCACATTTGATTAAGCACTAGCAGAGTAAGAAAAGAGAACTGAGGTGGTCTAAGACACAATATTAGTGTCTAAAAAGCAGGTTGCCTTCTACGGCATAAAAAATATATCAATAGATAATTCAATTTGCGGCAGAATAATTATTTATTTGTTGCATCATTCAGACTCAAAATCTAAGCCTGAGAGTATTTTTTTCAGTGTTACAAGGAATTTCAATGGAGTCAATTTTGTCACATTTTGGAAGTTCCATTTTTATTGTCTCTCATCAGGCATCCAGGTGTCACCACTGACCTGGTTAAAGGCGCGCTGTCAGTTGCTGCTTCTGCCTACAAAGCTTTGTTTACAGGACAAGGCCCGACACAGGTACGACCCTTTTTGCATGATTTTCCAAACTATTGAAATTTCTACTGAGGTTAAAAATAAATACATGAGAAAATACACACATTTAAGACACGCTAGACTTCTAATTGGCCATTACAGCATGACAGGATATTTAAACAGAGAAGGTTTTTCTGCGATGTTTTAATGAATGGGCCGTATGTGGGTGGAAGGTGGTTTGAACAAGTCTTATTTTTGAGCGCTGGACTGCTTTCTGTTCCATGACAGAGCTCATTTCCTTCTTTTTCTTTTTCTAGTGAGTAGCATTTAGCTGTGATTGATCTTGATCTATTTTTGTGCAGCCTCCAGTAGACGAGTCCACACAAGAGACCATGATAGCCGTGCTTGTTGAGATGGGATTTGGGGACAGACCACTCAACCAGCGTCTGCTGAAGAAACATAACTACAACCTGCTCGACGTCGTCAATGAGCTCGTTCAGTTGACAGACAATGACTGGTACTCTACACGTTACTGACCAGCGAGAGCATTTTGGAACGATGACAAACGTGAGCATAATAGAACTTTCCAATCACAGAATAGCAGACTCAAACGTTATGCCACAGAATGGTTTCTCTCCCAAAACTCATGCACAATAAAGCATAAAACCTAAAACTAACCGAAACTTGAAACCGCCATACTAAATGCAAATCACCTGAGCATAAAATCAGTGGGAGCTCTAAGTTTATTGTCCAGAGTTTGAAACTATTTGAAGACCTTATGGCAGGGGTGCCAAACTCATTTTTGTCACGGACCACTTTGGAGTTACGGCTTCCCTGAGAGGGCCGTTATGACAGCGAAACCGAATAAATGATAAATCATCAGATCGTATTATTACTTGTACAGTACATAATAAATTGATGGATAACTAGTTTTGAAATCAGTCAACTATTTATTTGTTGTTTGTCCACTTATTGTTTAAGTGAGTATAAACAAGGAAACAAAATTATTGCAAAAGTTATTTATTACACATGACAATTTGACATTCTGCTACAAATTTTAGCAAGGATCATGGAAGTTGACGCACATGATTTGCCTTCGCGGGCCACGTAATATGATGTGGCGGGCCAGATCTGGCCCATGGGTCTTGAGTTTGACACCTGTGCCTTATGGCATCATTGAGAGCTTAGCGTCCAGACCTGTAATTTAGGTATGCGGCTGTCTTTTTGGGGCTGTCGTCTGCTCTCTAACTCCCTCTTCTTCTGTGTCATCTTAAGTCTTTCAATTCTTTTTTTTTCTCCTCTTAATACTTATATTTGTTTTTGGACATTAATCAGGTATCACAACTTTATGTGAAAAATTGTAGAAGACATATGAAGGGTTCATTTATTTTCATTCTGAAAGATCCCGGAATGGGATGAGAATTAATAAGAACTTTTCATAATTGGTACTGCTTATCAACCCTGTTCCATGTGGGTTTTCTTATCGATTCTCATTCGGTGAGGGAATGAAATACCACAGATGATAAATGATATCATGGATGTCATCATCATTATTTATAAATATCATTATATGATAATCCAAAAGAGGTTTCGGCATAGTGCTGTGCAAAATTGACAAAATGGTCTATCCTGATATATTGTAGCTAAGTTAATATCCTGATAAAGATGTATATCCCCATGTAGTATTTTTGCTTAAAATGACATGAAATCTGTCTTAAAATACCAATATTCTCTGATCATTTCTGTATTTATAAACACGTTTTTTTATTGGAAAAAAAATTAAATTAAATAGAAATACAATTAAACACAAATAGCCAATGGAAAAATGCGACTCAAAATGGCTGGTAGTACAACCAGTTTTCAAGCAATGTACACTGTTGTTGATATGGCCTACATTGTAAATGATTACAGCTTACAATGTTGTCTACATTCATGATCTTTAAGCAGTGCCATCAATGAGTGTTTGTTGGTCATGTAGTCGCGTTCCTGCAGTTCCATTACCTTCATCCGTGTCCTATACAGTGTTGTAATGTACAAGGTGTGGGACAAAAGTTACTGTTGTCCCACAAAAACTCACTAACTCATTCTAACCCAGAGCACAGATGGAACTGTGGTTATTTGGTGCGGTCCTGCCCCAGGCTCAAACACAGTTGTTAAATGTGCTAATTGCCAGGCTAAATCGTTGTCTGCTAACCTACAGTCTAGTGCTACTTTTAAACTCTTTTAAGTGAGAGAGTGAGGTCTGATATACTTTTCTACAGCGCCCCCACACCCACTTTCCAGTTCTGACTAATCAATTTGGGCTCAAATCAACTGTTAGACTAAGGTAACAGTTGGAATGATTGATCATGGCTGGAGAGTGGGGCACACGTATGACATTTAGAAAGGCAATTGTTGTCTCAGTGGCTACATTAGTATAGTGTATAATAACCCACACATCAAAATAATGATATAAACAATAGAGGGTTATATTGTACAGTAGAGCCATTTTGGAAAAATTCTGAGCCAAAATGCACTTCTGGCGAGTCACGTCATCACACATTTTAGACTTAAGCGGAATCGTCAGACAAGAAAATAAAATATTTTTGCAAATCACCTTCCTGGATAACAGTTCTCAAAAAGATAATTTATTCTTGTTTTTATGTGGCCCTTAGTGTGCTGATTTACATAAAGAATACCGTATTTTCCGCACTATAAGATCTACCTAAAAGCATTCCATTTTCTCAAAAGCCATCCGTGCGCCTTATAATCCGGTGCGCCTTATATATATGGATCAATATTCTGATTTATTGGACGTAGTTTAAAAAATTCTGAAAAGCGCTGTTACTGCTGCAGTGGTTGTGACAGTGCTATATAAATAAAGCTGTATTGTATTGTATTGTATTGTATTCCTTTAACATAGCTCCATCTAGTGGATACATAACGCAACCTTAGCCGCTATTGTAGCTTCTATTCTATGCGCATTATAATGCAGTGCGCCCTGAATACGAAAAAAGTTTTAAAATAAGCCACTCATTGAAGGTGCGCCTTATACTCTGAATCACCTTATAGTGCGGAAAATACGGTACTCCATTTTTGTCTCACTGATATTAGCCTGTTTTAAGAGGGCCACATTGTCCCATTAAAGTCAACCAGTGCTCACCTCACCTCATATGCTGCTGAGTCAATGGCAAATTCATATTTCGTTCACATGACAACTAAGCGGCGGAGATATTTAATGGTGACAGAATAATACACACACACACACACACACTCACACACACACACACACACACAAAACATCATGTATATTACTACTTCCTATGTGATCTGAAGCACTCTTAGCATTTTCACTTTTAGACAAGTCTCACTAAACTACTAACACCACAAGTAAAGGCTGTAGTCCAGTTTAGTACGGAGGCTCGGCACACAGACCACCCCACCCCTAGTTATGTTACGTCGATTACTTAAATATTCACAATCGGACATTTTTTTTACTGTCCCAGTGTTCGTATTGCTAGCTAAACTGTGATGTTAGCTACCCTGTCTGTAGGTTTTGTTATGGCGAATTAAGTTAGATGTTGGTATTCTGTATTCATTCCGTCAATTGCAAACTATGCATTTTACCATCCTATTTTTGCTATGACCATCGACAAACTAGTCCTTTAATTCAAATGAATAATCGACAAAGTTGCTCCCATTGCTGTTGGTTTTTACATCGCTACTTCACACAAACAAGTATAGCCACCCTTGTCTTTCAATCGACTCACGTACAAATGAAGTGCTTTCACGTTTGCCTCATGGTAAATAGTTGCATCAGAAGGGTTACGTTCAGAGCCGTGAGTGGAACACGGCTTCCTGAAGTGCACATTCACACACCCGCATTGAGATAATTAGATACGTGCAGACGTCAGTGTGACCCTCACAGTTGTTTTCAACTCACAGAGGTGTGGGCAGTGAGTCTCAGGTGTTAAGCTTCACACTCTCTTACACACTGGTGGTGTTACGCCTTACACGTGGTACCTTACACACAGGACAAGTGAGCAAGGTCAAAAGGTAAAAAAAAAGGTGGCCTTCCATGGCCAGGGTGAAGGAACACTACTGTTATCTGGTGTCTTTTTAGACAACTCATCAAAATTCCTCCATTCTGGAATTACTGCACACTGTATATTTTGTATTGTGTTTAGGCATCAAACTGAGCTATTTTGATCTTGTTGGACAGATGTTGCTTCATCTATTATTACCTGCAGAGCAAACTAATGGGCCTGATATTCTGTTCCGGCCGTTTGTCTTTACAGTTGTTGTCAATCATATTGTCAATTTCTGCAATTAATGCTTTTTAGAGTTTCCAACTCATTCCTTTGGAACATCACGAGGCATTCTGCTGTCTATGTAGCGCATATTTTCAAGAATCACAAAAGGCCGAAATGACTTCATTCCGTTGCTTGATGGTATATTCTATATTTACCGGCCCAAATAAAGAATCTGTCATGGAAACAAAAAATATATATTTTAATTTAAGAGGAAAAAGAGATGCCGAAGAAGAATGAAATGAACAGCAAGAATGATTTAATCCTAGCAACATACAATTACAGAGAGAGAGAAAAAAAATAGATTTTATGCATAAGGTGAGGTGACGTAGACCTTGAAAGTGCTTGAAATGTGTATAAGGATTCTTTTGAAATTCAGTATGTCTGATGCCATTCTTAAGGGGAGCTTTGTGCTCTTTAGTTAGAATCCATTGAAAGACACAGTTAAATCATTCTGGAGTTGAAGTGGAATTCAACATATTTCCTTAAAACTGTTTATTGGGGGTGTGGGGGGTTTCTTCATAAATGTATGTAAACAAACAGAACTTCTCAACTGAGAGCAAAGCCTACGAAGTGACTTCATCAACTTCCAGGCAGAATGAGAAGGACTGCTTAGTTTTCCTTTTTGGGGAGGGATAAAATGCAATGATGTAGTCTTGTCAAATAGAGACTCCCACCTAGTATGCCACATTAGTGTGCCTTGAGTATGGCACTGGAAATGATCCCATTTCATCTCATGTCTCCCAAAATTATTCACGAGAAATAATGTATCTTTGTTCAATTGTCTGTGCCAGTGACATAGAGAGACGGACGCAACAGTTAAATACTCTTTTACTGTGTGGCAGAAGGTACATAACCTACACATTAATTAACCTGTGTGTATGTTTCTTCAAACATTTCTTTGGTGGTGCTCCATGAGATTTTTCTTCTTCTCTAAAATATGTGCTCATGAATAAATAAAGATAAAAGGTCTCCTAAAGTTGATACAGGAATGTACAATGATAAATGCAAATTGTAGTAAATATGACTAGAATGGGCAAAGCGCGCAGAGGTAATCCGGACAGTTTTTTTTCCCCCTTCTGCACCATTTTTGGCTTAGTTCAAGCATATACTATTAATGTAATGTTTGTGTCTGTGTTTTAATGTTATGCATTATTAAGGACAATCCTTTTCATTCTGCCATTTAAATTGAGGTTGTTTTGTTTAGTTTTTTTTGCCCTGTGCATTTTATGCTTGAAACGAAATGTACAACAAAGCTCTTTGGATCCTTGTATTTTCTGGCTTTATATGCAGTGTTTTAAAATTTGTTCTGCTATATGGTTGTTTGTATTTTTCTTTGGGAGTTTTTGAATTGATCTGTATTTTAGTTTACAGACAAGATAACTTGAAGGAATTTGAGTTGAAGGCATCAAATAGTAGAACCTGTTTATTTGCATAGGTAATATTTTAACTTGATTATTTAAAAGAATATATACGGTATACTGTATATCGTGTAATGGTCTTTTTGGTTTTTGATGGTTGTTTGGCAGAGACGGCAACTTCGAATAAAACACTGGCGTCATTCAACTGCATAAGTATTGGTTCTTTTTATGATGTGTATTAGAACCTTGAACCGCAACCTCAACCCTGGAACAATGCCATGCCTCTGATTATCCGTGTCAGATTAAAAAGAAAACGAAAACCCCCAAAAAACAGAAATCGTGGAAATTTTAATAATTTCGTTCCAAGGCAATACCGTCACCACTGTAAAATTATTATTATTATTATTTAACCTTTGTTGCAACAAATAACAGCATTTAATATTAAGATATAAAATGACGTGTGGCCTGTTTTCAAAAACAGAGATATTGTGCTACATTCACACAATGGGTAGTGAAGCCCAATTGGATTTTTCTTTTGTTAAATCCGATCTTTTTATGTACTTGTAACATTACAAAAACAAACGTGATTTCTAATGTGAACGCAAGGCATCTGTGATGTGACACGTATGCACAGAAGGCACAGTGTTGAGTGGTGTGCACCCAAAAGAAAAAAATGACATCACGTGGCAGTGTTTACGGAAGTAAATATGGTCCCCCGTGTCGGGGCTCAACCCTCTTCACGTAGATATTAAAGAGGGTTGGACTGAGTACAGAGCCATGGGGAACCCCACATATAGCAGTGTGAAGGTGGGATTGTGCGTCCCTCGTGGCTATGAACGCAGTCCTAGTGAGGTATGAGTGAAACCATTCAAGGCCAGTGCTAGACATTTCAATGTCATGTTGGAGCCGGTGGAAGATGTGGTGATCAACCGTATCAAATGCAGCAGAGAACTCAAGAAGGATGAGGATGAAAATAAAGCATAGTACGGCTTGAGTTTGTTGTTAATTTCACAATCAAAGCGTGACATATTTTCTGATATATCTATGGAATTCACGGTCTGTCTCATGGAAACTCTACAATCCAGAAAATAGAGCCACCCTTAGATTTGAACAAATCAACAAAAAAATTGTGTTTGCGCACAAACATTCAGTGTACGAGTGATGGTGTGTCAGAAGTCTAGACGAGAGAACCGCTGAACTTTAAAAGAGCCCAATCCAGATTCATGAAAAAAAGAAAAATTGTAAGCAGTATTCATCTCAATGTCGCGTTTAGACTAGTGGAGGCAAACATTTTTAAACTTGATTTCTGCTTTGTTTCCTTTTCTAATGTTCATCAACATGCAAAAACCTCCCCAACTATTTATTTAGTTTTTTGACAGGGGGTGGGATGGTCGTTTTTTTTATTTTAACTTTTTTTGCATTAATTTTGATATACTGTAGTAAAATAGTGTACACATGTAGATACAATTTCCAGGTTTACACAACAACAACAAATCCACAGCCACAAAAAACATACCATTCATTTTTAATGAGGATCTGGGTACATGTGCAGTTGTTATGAGTCACTAAAATATCAAATACACCGTTCATGTCTGGTTCTATGAACCAGGGCATTGTAATTAAGAAGCAGATGGACCAAACAAATATGGTGCGCCACCGGTTTGTCCTTTGTGGAGGTCCATGCTCTACTTTGACATTCTGTCATCATTAAAGCATCACTAAGACTGCAAATCAAATTGTATTTGGTGTCTGTTTAAAAAGTACACCTTCACTTAAGAATACAAGTTTATGTTGCAGAGACATACAGTCCAGTAGTTGAGTTATCACTAGCTTGAATAGTGTTGAAGCAAGGTTATCTTCGGTTAGGTAACAGAGAGTGCCGCCTCTGTCTCACCACTGCTGTGTGTACTGCAAAGACTGTAAGATGAGTACATGATTCACTGTCAGGTACAATCACGCGGATGAATATTTGAGACAGACTGTGATACCCACTGAGTATCTGTTGGGGATTTTGCCGCTGTGACGGATAGGTGCTTTCAGCAAACTTTTACAATAGGGACACTGGTATCCAGCTGAAAATGATAAACAGTGTGACTTTTATAGGTATTGGACATTTTTCTGAGAATCACAAGGCACAGTACCTGTTTGTTCCTGTGATGATGTTGATTCAGTTTTATCACAGGTATTCTCACTTTTTTTCACCAGCTATAAAGAGAAGCAGGTTGTTGGTTAAAGCCATTAGATATTGTTTCCATTTTTACAAACTAAACCTTAAAATTCATGAGGTAACAACTTTAAGTGAAGGCAACATACTCGATAAACTCATGACGAAAACTCCTCACTCGCATGTCTATTAGCAAAACCAACAGGATACATGTATTCTGTCTACTGTTCACGTTGGAAATAAGGTTGAGCTCAATTACTGGAGTGTCACATGTCCCAGCTCAGCTCCACTCTTCTTTAATAATAAACTATACTAAGCAGTGTTGGCTCACCAACAGCAGACTCAATGACAATTTACAAAGAAAGTGAGTGAGTGGTCCTGAGACTCTTCATGGATACAGTTCAAGACTGTAACATGATTAATCATGTTTTCCATTGCCTTAAAGCAATGATTCTCAAAGTGTTTTACACATACTGTACACGGCTCTCTCCAGTTGTACAAAATTCCCTGTAGTCTCCTTGTTTCCTAATTTACAACAGGCATGATTAAACTCCCTTTAGTTAGGACCATGCATTTAGTTAAGGCATCTGTCTGGGCACCCTGAAAGCAGAGGACCCCAGTTGTTGTGATTCTCTGCAGTCTATGTGGAGCACTACACAAACATAAGCACTGAAATGCGTTCTTGAGGAAATATGTTTGTTTTCTGTATATACAGTGCAATATTGGTTCACGTACTAAACGAATATTGAGTTAGTATTCTTCTGTGTTTGGTTAAAAAATTGGTTTTAAAAGCCTAAATTCGGTGGTTAAGCTAACAGTAGCCTGAGGAAAGGGAGAATTATGTACATATAAGATAATATGTACATCTTATATGTACATATGGACAATTCATACAGGAAAGCCTGGAATCAAAGGTCTAGCTTGTGATTGGCTCAATGGAAACCTTTTCTGGACAAATCAGAGGACAGAATCAATTTAAATGCTAGCAGTTGTATGTTGAATTATATTTGCTATACATTCTAACCCTAACCGTTATACTTACAGTAAGACTATGTGTATTACATCCCTACAGATACCATTTATCACAGCTCTCGTTTGTGTCTGCCATAAAATTCTACATAAAACCCACCATAAAATGCCGTCAGGTGTCATTCTTTAATAACTCTCTCACCGGAGCCCCGTGGCAGGCAATACCTCAACACCCTTTGGAATATACAGTTCTCACCTTGATTGAATTATAATTTTCACACAAGTGGTGGATAAAGAATCAGAATGAAGTACATACATGTTTTACTAAATTTAAAACATGAAATACAATCAAGTATTTTAGAATAAAGGCTTTTTTTTTTTTTTCATAAGTCACTACAGTCCATTTTTAAGCACCTGTTCAGTTTTAACTTTTATATACAGTATCATATTTTTAGAGGTGTTTATTCAACATAAATTTTTGTGTGATTTTTATTTACCATTGATGTGCAATTTATTTTAATTACATCATAATTTAAATGCAGTTTTTTCCCACTTTCTTAGATTTAAGTGCAGTGTTAATTTGCAAACTTTGCATTATGTACAGTGACTTACACATATGGTATACGTTTTAGGAATGAACACTTGAGCCTTAATGAACACTTGAGCCTACTACACTCCTGTATTTTAATGTAATTTTGGAGATCTAAGTCCTTTTTAGGTGGTACTTAGTGTGGAAACTTTGAGAACCACTGCCTCAAAGTATAAAACAATAACATTGACTCACGATAACTTTCAAATGATTGCAACTACTATATCAGATGCGACGGTACGGTAAGCGACTGCTTAGCATGCCTGCCTCACAGTGCAGAGGTTCAGGGTTCGATTCCGGCCGCGGCCTTCCTGTGTGGAGTTTGCGTGTTCTCCCAGTGCCTGTGTGGATTTTCTCCGGGTACTCCGGTTTCCTCCCACATTCCAAAAATATGAACGGCAGGTGAATGGAGCCCTCAAAATTGTCCCTCGGAGTGAGTGTGAGCGCAAATGGTTGTATCATCTATGCGTGCCCTGCGATTGGCTGGCAACTAGTTCGGGTGTCCCCCACCTCCTGCCCAAAGACAGCCGGGATGCTCACGACCCTTGTGAGCATAAGTGGATCAGAAAATGAATGGATGGCTATGATTATAACAATAATACATTTTTTTTTTATAAGTGCCTTTCAAAAACCTCAAGCACACTTTACAATCACAATAAAACCACAGGTAAAATTATAAATAATAAAAGTAGAGATGAATTTAAATTGAGTACGCTCCGAGCTTGGTTTTGCAAGATGCCTATTTCTACCATAGTTGAGTATGAATATGCTCAAATACTAGTAATAAATCCATCCATTCATTAATTTTTTGATCCGCTTATCCTCACAAGTGTCGCGGGGGGTGCTGGAGCCTATCCCAGTTGTCTTCAGGCAGTAGGCGGGGGACACCCTGAACCGGTTTTCCAGCCAATCGCAGGGCACACAGAGACGAACAACCATTCACGATCACACTCACACTTAGTGACACTTTTGAGTGTTCAATCAGCCTGCCATGCATGTTTTTGGAATGTGGGAGGAAACCGCAGTACCCGGAGAAAACCCACACAGGCCCGGGGAGACCATGCAAACTCCACACAGGGAAGCCTGAGCTGGAATTGAACTGCGAGGTCGACGCGTTAACCACTGGACCACCGGGCCACCTAGAAGTAAATTATTGTCATAATTTAGGGACTGTATACCTGCTGCTTGTCTCTAGCCAGCCTTCGATCCAGAGCACTCTGACGTCGTCTGGCTTCCCAATGCATTGCTGACATTTCGACAGCACCTGAAAGCAGGTAACAGGACATCTTCCGCATACTGATTAATGTCCAAAAGGCTTACTGTGCATTCACATATTCTTGTATATTTTGTGGGAGAAGATAAGCAGATAAATGTACATTATATGTTATTAAATATTACAAATACATACTGTTTTTCTGTTTATGTATTTCCTGGCACTCACAATGCTTTCCAGTCACTTCATCGGCCATTCACACAAAGATTAAGAGAATATACAGTACTGTCTTGAGAACTGAACCTGATACCTTGTGCACCTGACAGCCGCACCTCATTTGAAGAATGAAAGAAAATATTCGTGTACAAAATTGTTTTTCCTCTCTCGCCTCGATCCCCAAAGGATGTGTGTTTTTCACACATGCCTTGCAAAGCATGTTGGCGTGCCTTTGAAAAGTCTGTCTAATGTCTTGATTCTTGTCATCTCTTGCGACAGACCTCATACCACAATGCAGAAACTCACTCATAGTTCGATTTCAAAACATCTACATATCAATGTACCAGTTCTGGTGTATTTCAAAAGTCAATGAAGGAAACACAGAGGAAATAGGTAGCATTATATTCCAAATATTACTCAAGCGATCTCAAATGAAATTATGCACAAGCGTCAACATGTCATTTAACTTATTTTTATGAGACCATCTAGGTTACAGTTAGTAACATCCAAGCAAATCCCAACCAAAAAAAATAAATAGTGAATACTCACCAAGCTTCCTGGTCTGCAAAGCGAACTATCACAGCCTCTGTAGGAGATTAGTGGCGTCTGAGATAGCCATGTCACTTTACCCCACTCCTCTTTCTGACCTCTATTAGTGGAACGTGCTGGCAACTTAATGCTCTCTTCAGCTGCGTTGTTTAGGAGGAGAAAGATAGGGCTGGATAAATCATGGCTGTATCGCACTGGTAATTGTACTAACCTGCCTTTGTAACTCACTGATGGCAAGTCTTGTTGGCTATCATGTATCGAAGGGCAGCAAAGATTGATTGCCTAAAGTGGATTTGAGACACCCTGCCTTCTCTGGAACAACATCGGATACTTTCTAAGGTACTGTTTTTGTGTATATAAAATATTTAAAACACTCATTAAAATCTTTAACAATGCATATAGCTCTGGTGACTGTTATTGACACCTTAGATTTTGTTGTTTGTTTTCAAATGTTTCTTCTAAAAGCAAAAAAATTTAAATGGGGGGAAATGGGATTTCAAAACTAAATTTTATGTGCGTGCACACACACGCATGCACTACTGGCCTGGAGGAATTGGTGTCAGATGTCTACTGTGAATTGTCATGGCTGAGGAATTCAGGCACCACGTATCACAGTACGTGATACGTACCGACTCACAGCCCTGTGCCCTCACATACTGTGGTCGGTTTGTGAGGTAATCCGTAATCCATGATGTGAGGTGGTGCTCCACTCCGGCGTGCTGCAGTTTATCCTCCAGTAGGTTGGGCTGGATGGTGTTGAAGGCACTGGAGAAATCAAAGAACATGATCCTCACAGTGCTCCCAGCATTCTCCAGGTGTAACAGCGCCGAGTGGAGGAGATAGATGATGGCGTCCTCCACACCGATGCCGGGCTGGTAGGCAAACTGCAGTGGGTCCAGTGATGAGCTCACCAGCGGTCGCAGGTAGGCGAGGACAAGTCTCTCCAGCGTCTTCATCAGGTGAGACGTCAGCGCCACCGGTCTGTAGCTGTTGAGCTCCTTCGGATGGGGGGTCTTGGGCACTGGGACCAGGCACGAAGTTTTCCACAGCTGTGGAACTCTGCCCAGCTTCAGGCTCAGGCTGAACATGAGCTGGACAATGTCACACAACTGGTCAGAGCAGGTCCTGAGGAGCCGGGAACTGATGTTGTCCGGACCTGCTGCCTTCCTCACCTTTATCCTCCTCAGTTGGTTCCTCACCTGCGCTGTCGTAACAGACAGGCATGAACCAGGAGACAGACTTGGGTTTGGGGGTGTAGTGTCGGTTGAGAGGCCAGGTAATCGTTGTTGGAAGCTGGTCGTAGGAGGAGGGGAGGGAGGTGAAGTCCACAGTGGGAGTGGGTGCAGCTGCAGGGGGTGCTGGTGGTGGTGGGGGGGAGGGACAGACGTCTGGTCAAACCGGTTGAAAAACCGGTTTAGATCATCCGCCCAATCCTTGTCCCTCACAGTCTCTGTCCTTGGGCTTTTGTGGCCTGAGATGGTTTTCAGGCCCCTCCAGACACCAGTAACATTACTGGCCTGTAGCTGATCCTCCATTTTTAACCTGTAGGCCTTTTTCCCCTCCCTGATGCTTCTCCTCAGTTGGATCTGCACGGCTTTCAGCTCCTCTCTGTTTCTCGACACAAAAGCCCTCTTCTTCTCCTTCAGAAGGGCCTTTATGTCGGGAGTAATCCATGGTTTGTTGTTCGAAAAACACCGTACAGTCCTTGTTGGTACGGTGTTTTGCTCACAAAAGTTAATATAGTCCGTGATGGCGTCAGAAAGTGAATCAATATCCTCCCCATGAATCTCACTGAAGAGCTCCCACCTGGTTGAGTCGAAGCAGTCCCTCAGAGCCTCTTCGGCCTCTGTGGACCATCTCCTGACCATGCGGGTCACAGCTGGCTGCCTGTGCACCAGGGGTTTGTACACAGGCTGGAGATACACCATGTTGTGGTCCGCTCTTCCAAGAGGGGGCAGGGGATAGGGTGTGTATGCCTCCTTGGTGTTGGCAAAAAACAAGTCCAAAATCTTATTGTTTAAATGAATGACAAAGAAGATTGATCCCATGTTATTGCTTCTGTACTATTTGTAATGGCCATGAGCATGCAGACACAAAGTAAGGAGGCCTAACAGAGGGCGTACAGTGGGGATGGTTGTAAAATTGTGATTTATAGTCAGGAATGTGCTCACGTGGATGAAACTGCTTGTTTTGTCATCTTGAATCAACTACACCAAACCAGATGGAGTGCACTATTGACTGTTGTTTATATTCTATCTCAACTTGGTTGATATAATGCTCAATATCAAATTGGCATCAAAACAGAAGCGTGGAATATTCAGAAAGATTTTAAAATCAAATTTAAAAAATAAGAATTCGATTGATAATTTCATATCGTTGACAAAGGAAAATTCATTGAATGCTCATTGCTAGTAAGGCGGCACGGTAGTTGACTCATTAGCACGTCCGCCACAAAGTACAGAGTTCCAGGGTTTGATTCCGGCTCTGGCCTTCGTGTGTGGAGTTGGCATGTTCTCCCCGTGCCTGCATGAGTTTCCTCCGGGTACTCCAGTTTCCTCACACGTTCCAAAAACATGCATGGTATGTTCATGGGGCACTCTAAATTGTACCTAGATGTGACTGTGGTGGTTGTTCATTTATGTGTGCCCTGCAAGTGGCTGGCAACCATGCAGCTGCTGAGACTCCAGGATGAGTCCTTCATTGATGAAGACCCAACCAGAGTCTTTTTTGTGTCTGAAATTGATGCATTCTGGAGTCTAAAAGGTAACAATTGGTTTTAATGAAAGGACAATGTCTCTTTTGTCTATACCAGGGGTGTCAAACTCATTACACATTGTGGGCCACATACAGCCTTGGGAGATGTCAAGTGGGCTGGTCCATTAAAATAATACCATACTCTGCTATAAATAACCAAAATAATATGTCTTTCCTTTGTTTTGGTCTAAAGAAGCTCAAGAACATTCGGAAAATGAAGCACCTTAGATTTCCTTAGACAAATGTGCAATTTACTTTTATCATTCACATATATGCATTGCATCTGATCCCACTGATTGTACAAAGGCACAAAACTTTAACAAGTAATTGGAATTGAAAATTATGGTAATGCATTTTAAGATTAAACAAGATTTATAAAGAAATGCATTTTTAAACCATTTACACATGTGCATATAAAATCTAAATTTAATCCCTGCCTACACTTTACAAACTAAAGAGAGTGCTATTTAAGGTGTAAAGAATAAAGTTTTCAAATGTCCTTGATAGCATCTGCTGTGTTGGGTCTGTCTCAGTGACAGTGTGTCCCCTAGCGGATACTCCACGAATTGCACCTTATCAGAATCAGAATCAGAATCAGAATCATCTTTATTGGCCAAGTATGTAGAACACACAAGGAATTTGACTCCGGTATAACACGCTGCATTAGTATCATCATAAACAAGGACATGACAATAGTATGAAAGGACATTTCGTAATGTAGTGAACCGTAGTGCGGTAGTACAGTGACAACTGTGAGACAAAGTGCAAAGTATTAAGCAGAGCTAAAATGATCAGTGGTAGGATACAATACTATAACAGTTGGTGCAGAAAATCATTGAACCATTTTAAAGTGACCAGTAGCAGTATTTGTTTACAAGAAGTGTGCAATTATGCAGATGCCCTTGAGCGCTTTAAAGTGTCTGGTGCGGTGGAGTATAAATCAGTGACTGTTTAGGGAGTTAATGGCTAGAGGGAAGAAGCTGTGTAAGTGTCTGCTGGATTTGGTGCGCATGGATCGGTAGCGCCTGCCTGAGGGGAGTAGCTGGAAAAGGTGGTGGGCGGGGTGCGGTGGATCCAGTAGGATTTTCCGTGCCCTTGTTTTGATTCTTGCAGTGTGCAAGTCCTCAAGTGTGGGTAGGGCGGTGCCAATGATTTTTTCCGCCGCCTTAACTGTCCGTTGAAGTCGGATTTTGTCCATTTTTGTGGCGGCCCCAAACCAAACCGTGAAAGAAGAACACAGGATTGATTCGATGACTGCCGTGTAGAACTGACGGAGCACATCCTGTGGCAGGCCATGCTTCCTCAGCAGCCTCAGGAAGTACATCCTCTGCTGGGCCTTTTTCAGGATGGAGTTGATGTTGACCTCCCACTTCATGTCCTGGGAGACTGTGATTCCCAGGAACTTGAAGGTCTCGACGGTTGACACAGGGCAGTTGGATAGTGTGAGGGGCAGCTGTGGTGAAGGATGTTTCCTGAAGTCCACGATCATCTCTACAGTCTTGAGCGTGTTCAGCCCTAGGTTGTGTCGGTTGCACCAGAGCTCCAGCTGCTCCACTTGTTGTCGGTACGCAGACTCGTCGCCGTCTTTGATGAGACCGATGACCGTGGTGTCGTCTGCGAACTTTATGAGTTTGACAGCCGGCTTGTTGAGGTGCAATCGTTTGTGTAGAGGGAGAAGAGCAGTGGAGAGAGGACGCATCCCTGTGGGGCTCCAGTGCTAGTGGTGCGGGTTGATGATGTTGTTCCTCCCAACCTGTTGTGTCCGTCCCATCAGGAAGCTGAGGATCCACTGGCAGATCGTAGGGGACACACCGAGCTGGAGAAGTTTGGGGGTGAGGAGTTCCGGGATGATGGTGTTGAACGCAGAGCTGAAGTCCACAAACAGGACTGTCGAGGTGCTCGAGGGTGTAGTGCAGACCTAGACTGCGTCCTCCACAGACCTGTTTGCCCGGGAGGCAAACTGAAGAGGGTCCAGCAGGGGTCCGGTGACGTTCTTTAGGTGGTTCAGCACAAGGCGTTCAAAGGACTTCATGACCACAGACGTCAGAGCGACAGGCCTATAGTCGTTCAATGTTGTCTTGGGAACTGGGATGATGGTAGACTGTTTGAAGCAGGATGGGACCTCACACAGCTCCAGGGTGTTGATTTGTGTGAAGACCGGAGCCAGCTGGTCTTTCAGGCAGGAGGGGGACACTTTGTGCACTTGATCTTCTGCTGCTTGAAGAGCCGTCTCACGTCCCATGAATCTGTAGGGGAGAGAATGAGGGTGGGGGGGTAGATAGAGTAGTTTCTGGTAGAGGTGGGTGTATGTGCGAAATGGCAGTGTCCTTTTCAAAACGGCAGAAAAACATGTTTAGCTCATCAGCAAGACCCTTATCGTTCACTGTTTGGGGGGATGGCATTCTATAGTTTGTGATTGCTTTATTCCAAAATGCAGAGTCGTTAGCAGAGAACTGTTTTTTCAGCCTCTCGTGTCTTAGAGATGTTAATTTCCTTTGTCAATTGGTTTCGGGCGTGTTTTTGCCCGATTCATTTAATGCGGCCTCTTTCTCTTTCCTGAGTTATCCTGTGGCCTGATCGAACGTCCTTGGGGGTCAGTTCCGGCCCGCGGGCCGTATTTCTTGACACCCCTGGTCTATACTATTAGGAGCGTATACTATACTGACAGGATTAATACATTTATTTAAATATAATTGCATTACTGAAACCATTTTCTTTTACAAAAAGTGGACTAAAATGCCATCACATTTTGTTTATTAAAACTAGACGAAACTGCACAGGTGTCATAACCAGGTTCAGAAAATAAAAACCTTGCCATTAGCCACAGATGCTTCTTCTTCTCAACCGACTGGTGAGTGAGCTTGTTTACCTGCCGGTTGAGTCGAAGCACCTGTGGTTAACACCAAACTGTGGGAGCGTTTTTTTTATTTTCTGGACAATTCTGACTGAAATAAGAATAAGACTAAAATTCTCAGAGTTTTGGCCAACTCAACCTTGACTAAAAAGAGTACGAACATTACTAAAGCTAATAAAAATAATAAAATGACATCTTGACACCAAGACAACAGGCCGCCAAAAACAACACTATTGGTAATCCACTTCAGAACTGGTACGAAAGGCTGCTCATATTTCCCTTGGAAATATTAAAGAACAAACAAAATCAAAAAGAATTATTGATCAATTTACTCCAAAGAATTATTTTATTAATATTGTTTTTTACTCTCTCCTCACTTTCTTTTCATCACTAGTATTTCTTTTTTCCATGGTGTCTCATGAGGGTTTGAACCATTTCTGCAATTTTCCGTATGATATACGTCTACAATTCCCGTATTTTCGGACTATAAATCCGAAAAAAATTTTTTCAGTTTTTTCATAGTTTGGCCAACGGTGTGACAGTACTCTAGAGCGATTTTTGAGTGAAATTATTAACACATTATTATTGTAGCATTTCACATGTTGTTTTCACATTAAACCGCAAGAGGGTGCTCTATGCATATGATAATGATTTCAACATTGGCGGTAACATCAAATATTACTGCCGGTACTGAATAAAAACAACTGAGAAGGGCTGAACAAAAATGGCAACGAAAATAAAATCATATTCTGCAGATTACAATATGCAGCCGAAAACGGTAACTGGAGAGCAGAAAGAAAGTTTGGACCATCCTGTCAGGATTCAGAAACGCTGCAATAATTGAAACAGCAACTGAGGTAGACTCCGACGTAAGTAAGAGACCGAGAAATGGAAGCGCCGCATTTTCTACCTACGGAGTTGTTTAAAAGTGACACACAGGATAACGATTTCGCTGGATTTAGTGATTTGGAGTGACACTAATGGTTTGATACTTTTTTGCGTGTTCTTTATGTTATCGTTATCTGAATAACTATGAATGTTATGAGAATGTACTAGGCACGTTCTCCGTTCGTTGTTTATGCGTCATGTAACGTTAGCATATCGCACATTTATTCAGCCTCTTGTTCTTCATTTTTTTAAATTTCCCTTTCAAGATGGGATGTCTGTTCTTGGTGTTGGATTTTATCCAATACATTTCCTCCTAAAATGTTACTTATACTGTACTCCAGTGCGACTTATATATCTTTTTTTTTCTTTATTATGCATTTTATGGTTGGTTTGATTTATAGTCCGGAAAGGCCGGCCTTCATTTGAAGGCTTAAAAGTTGTTGAGGGTGTGGCGTTACACGTGTCTGATGCGAGCCGTGTGGGATCGATTCCCAATCAGTGACGATTTGAAAGTGGGCGTGTCTGGTCGTTCGTCGCTGTGGCCGTGTCCAAATTATCAGGCTGCGTTTTTTTTACCCCCAAAAATACAACACAACCATCATTTTTTACATAAATAAAATAAATTCTATATTAAAATAAATGACTAAAATGATAATACTAATAATAAGGAAAATAAAATTAATCCATCTTTCACGCAGGCTGTATTCCTTTTTTATTTTTTTTTTTAATTGACAAAATATATGTAACCGGTAGTGTCCGACTACGTTGTGTTTAAAATATTGACGTCACACAGCAGGATTTCTTGTATTGGCTGCGTTTAATCGTCTCAATCACAAATCTGACTAAAATATAAAACAACGTCCTCCCGTCAATTCAAGTGATACAGTACAGCGTGCCCCTACACAAATTATATGGCACAGCAGTGAATTAAAATACTTAAACTTGTCAATTTTAAAAAGCTCTCAAAATGCTTTCACCTCCCATCCAGAGAAAACGGGGAGAGTCAAAGGTTATACAGTACAGTACAGTACAAGGCAGTGCCACATTAATTATTGAAGTAGAGGAACACAAAACTTTTTGTTCCAGCCTTTGATAATGGACTACTGTATATAGTAAAAGAAAACCTCGGCTATTTATCACAGATTTTGTGTAGTTATAGTAAAGTACAGTATTTTTTTATTGGCCGTGTTACATTACAAATTAAAAAAATACAATACATCTTTATTTATTTCGTGCTTTCACTGAAACAAAGCGCTTTACAGAATGGTTAACGTAAAATAACAAAATACGGTAATATAACACAACATATCATGTAACATAAGACATGGACAGTCATGCAATCGTAACCACTATTCCTGCATACGTCATGTTGTTTGAAGCGGTTGTAGATGAAAGAGGAGAACATAAAAGTGTCCTTTAATTAAGTGGATCAGTGACGTCATGTTCAAAGCATGCATGACGTCTCACACGTTTGATACAAGTTAAGTTTGAAAGTAAACAAGAAGCTCTTGCATCCATTGACGAAAAAAGAGATGGGTTACAATATGAGAAAAACATTTACAACATCAGGCAATTCAATGAACATCGTTATATACATATACATACATACATGATAGTATAACAAAAATAAATTAAATTTTTTAAATTGCAATAGTAAAAAAATGAAAATACAAATAAAAAATACATCTCTCCAAAACAGGGATATCCCTGAGTTACTCTTTAAACATGTCCGAATGTATAGCAATTATTGATCTACGTTTTTTAAAATTTGTTATTAGATCGAGAGTCTTAAAATAATTATCTTCCTCAAATAAAAATATTTTTTATAGCGGGGTGGAATTCAAAACTTTACCACACAAACTGCTTTCTCGGCCACACTTTCCGGTCGCAAGACATCACTACCGGCCCAAGCCTACATCACATGGTTTCCAAATTCTACAAAGACAATTCTCAAGTCTGGTCCTTTGACACCTTCATTGTTGCCTCCTTGAACTGCGTAACATTGAATAGTTTTAATGTGAACTTGTAGTAGTACCAAAGTGACGTCATGCTGCTGAAAATACAGTCTTCAGAGAAACCACTGTGTGCATAAAGCATACTTTCCTTTGGATACGACAGATGGTGCTATTGCTTTGCTATATTTTTTTTCCATGTCGAAATGTGCTTCTGATGTTAAAAAAAAGTAAAGTTTGTCTCTTTAAACCCTGCCGGTGGCAAATGGCTCACATACCACGACACGAAAATGCAGTACGGGCATTGTGCAACAAAGGTGCGGTAAATTTCGACCTGTCCTGTGCTATGTGTCGTTTGATTTTTTTTTTTAATCCTTTGTCGGCCACCGTGCACACGTGATGTCACAAGCTGGCGGGGGCGGGGGGCTGAGTTTTTTTTCCCACTGCTGCCGCTTCTTCACTTCATTCGTTACTTTCTCAGCCACGCGTCAGCAGGAGGTCGAGTGGAAGACGTTGCTCTCTTGAAACGCTGGAATTATATTTGTCATTTTTAACAGAAGACTTGGATATTTATCCCCGAATAGTCCTGCAGCGACGATATATCGTGTGCAAGTACAAGTAGGTGAGTAGCGTTTCTTTTATCCACGAAACCTGGAAGTTATTTTTACTTGAAATATCCATTTGATCACCGGCGTTACACTGGTATATTTAATGTTGGAAAGCTGGTTTGAATCGACATTTCTTCCAACAGTTGTCTTTTAACTTTTAACTTCAAATGTAGATTTTCCCTCCCCAGGGTCTTGCTTTGCACGTTACAACAAGCCGCTTTGCACGTTACAACCACAAACGCACATTTTTATCAAAGTGAAGTACTTGCCACTGCAACTTTTTTTTTAGGTTTTTTTTTTGTTAGTATTAGCCGGTATATTAAGACGTAGTTGGGCGAGTAGGCGTTTATTTGTTTCGCAACCCCCACGAAGAGGTCAGTGTCATTTAATAGCCGTTTGTTTAAGGACAAAGTAAAAACTAGGCTTAGAGGTTGGCCGTTGGGGACCGGCCGTTGGGACGTTTCTGAGATTTCCCATTGGAGTAAGTAGCTTTTCAAAGGCAGACCAAATTGACGGTGTTTTTCGTTTTGACAGTTTGCAACTAAGTCATGAACGGATCACTGTTGACGGTCAACGCGCTAATGTTTGGAAAATACACGCCTCCAAACAGTGTTTTGTGTGCTTTGAAGCTTCGATGTGTTTCATTTGGTAAAAGGATGGATACCACAGAAAGCACTCGGATCAAAAGCGGTTTTCTGACGTGGGTACATGAAAGTAACAAGCAGCCTTTGAAGATCTCCGCGCCCCCATGGATCGATAACTAACGAAACGTGATGACAGCTTGTGGTATATGCAGGAGGGCGTGGGGTGGGGGGTCGCTTTCGGCGATGACGTCCTCACTCTTCCGAGCACATTACATTTCTTAACGGCACTAATACCCAATTTGATTTTGTACCATGGTACATATGGAGATAAATTTGACGAATCTGTAATTGGTCAGCACTGTTATTTACAAGCTGATTCATGTTTTCCTTCCCCACTCTTTTTTCTTCCAGGGCTTCGAGTGACTGAAGTTACTGCAGTCTGCTGTCCACAGGCCACACAGCCCTTTCTATCCCTTCACTCTTACCCTCCCAAGGAAAGTCAGACAGGAGTGGAAATACCAGGGTGAATTTTTCCAGTGGTCTGGACACAAACATGGGCAACCAGTTTACAGACATTGCTCCCAACACCACTTTCCTCCCCAACCTCCAGTCCTTGCACATTGTTGTGATTGGTTTGGACAATGCAGGGAAAACCTCGCTCCTCTACAGACTCAAACTGCGAGAATTTGTCGAGGCCATCCCTACCAAAGGCTTCAACATGGAACGCATTAAAGTGCCCATGGGGAATTCCAAAGTCAACACATCAACTTTCCAGGTGTGGGATGTTGGCGGTCAGGAGAAATTGAGACCGCTCTGGAAATCGTACACTCGAAGGACAGACGGCCTCGTGTTTGTGGTGGATGCAGCCGAGGCAGAGCGAATGGAGGAAGCGAAGATGGAGCTTCACAGGATCAGTCGGTCTGCTGAGAATCTAGGGGTGCCTGTCCTGGTTCTGGCAAACAAACAGGACCTGGAATCAGCCATGTCAGCTTCAGAGGTAATCCATTTTTATCCTGTACGTTTCTTCATTAAATTGTGTTCCGATTGCTATGATTGACATGCCCATAATCATAAAGCAATGCTGTTGCTGTGTGTTTGCGTCGCACATATGGATATGCAAGCAAAATTTAGATGACAACATTTACTGTTGTTTTAATATTAGCATAAATTGTAGAGGACCGCGTGTGTTTTTTAGCTTCGACAGTTAGCACTAAGTAGAAGTTTTGAACCACTTAATGAGAGATTTAAAATAAGTGATTTTTTTTAAAGGCAGTCTAGTCAATACAAAAAAAAAACCTGGTGGCTCATATTGCCAAATATTGTTATTGCAAACGTTTTCGCCATTGTTCAGGCAAATGTGACTGACTGGTTTTTACAACGGCGGCCTCTTCATGAAACTTCAAAAGACGTAATTACAGCCCTGTTTTAGGTTTTTGCCATGTAAACGTTCAAACTTAAACTTTAAAGCACAAGTTCGCAGAGGCTATTTCTTTTGCGCTTTTCCTTGAAAGGAGGTGGTTTTTTTTCCACACTTAAACTGTTCCTCGTTGTCCTATTAAAATGTTTCAGGCACACGTTGGACAAACTATGTCAGGAATCCAGAATGACAACATTGTCCTCTTAACAGCCCTTTTGAAACAACCGGTTTTGGGGTGTGGTTTGTGGAGAACGTCTTTCGACCATCACTTTGGTGGAGCCCACTGGTCTAGACCGGGGGTCACCGACCTTTCTGAAACTTGAGAGCTCCTTCTGGCCTACTGAATCATGCATAAGGCTACCAGTTTGATAGTATGCACTTTTGAAATACATTTGCTCAAACTACCTAGATTTCTAGATGATTGTAAGGAAAGTTAGAGAAATGTGCCTTTGTACCCTTCCCTGTACACCAGTGTCAGTTTCAACATGGCACAGTTGAATGTGTTCGGTGTACGTAAAGAGAGAGAAACTTAAGAGCCAATTTGTCCCAGGGCTCTTGAGCGCTGAATTCATTCCTTGGTTTAAAAACAAAGAATAAAAGCAGCAAAATTATATTTAGTGTTTGAGGTCATAATATTTATCTCATGTAGTCTTGCAGACTTTCAGTCTTTCGGAGTTTAAAATGAGCTGAAAAAAATCACTTATGTGGTGGATACACAATTTTTTTATTTTTAATGTATGGATGATTTTTAAAAAATTTTTTAGGGTGGGGTATTCATTAAAAAAAAAAAAAACAGGCTACATGTAGACAAGGCCTGAAACTTACTTTGAACTAAGAAAAAAAAAAAAGCAAGGACGAAGCAAGCCCCAAAACACATTAAAAGAACAGATTTATATTTTTTCTATAGGAGTGGCATTTTGTCACCAGGCCGCCAAATTACACATGCAGCCGACAGACACATCACCAAGCACAAATTTGCTCAGAGACACCTTTTTGCTAACTGGAACCTCACAAAATGCTGTTTTGTTAAATGCAATTCAGTTCATATTTCATATCTGCTTTGTAAGTAAATTGAAGTATTAAAAAAAGAAAAGTATCGTGAGGAACCTATGGAAGAAAATACACTGCTCTTGATGAGCGGTATCGTCTGAGCATAAAATAGGATTTGTAGTTGTGATGACAAATGGCTTACCAGCAAACATGTGGCTAATGTTGCGGTTTCTTCTCTCAGGTGGAGAAAGCCCTGTCGCTCCATGAACTGAGCTCAGCGACACTACACCACACACAAGGCTGCTCAGCGCTGGACGGTCAGGGCCTGCAGATGGGCCTGGAGAAACTCTCTGAGATGATCCTGAAGCGGAAGAAGGCACTTCGACAGAGCAAGAAAAAGAGATGAGAAAGCTTTTGGCTCTCGATGGCGTTCACGTGTTGACGGGAATGACAGCGGAAATAATGCCACAAATTAGGAGGAATGCAGTCCCATTTGTTGAACAAGGATGGCGTCAAGGAGGACTTGCTGCCCAATACCCGCAGAGGATGGTACCGTTCTATGGGGACAGATGAATTTGAACCTGTGCAATATATGATGAACACTCACTGACTGTCTCACACCAGTATTGAAGGATTTGTTACACCTTTTTTTTTTTTTTTTTAAACCCAGTAGTTTTCGGGTCATTTTGTTCACTTTATTATTTATGTTGCATGCTGTCACCTAGAACATATTTTGGAGGGGGGGAAAAAACACTGTTGAGGAAATGTTACTCTTTGTTAGAAACTTTAAACTGGTCAGTATTTGCAATGTTGGTTGGCATCTGTCACAAAAAAATGAAGATATATTGCTTTGCTGAGGCGGCAGAACGGGCAGACAAGGACTGTACAGATCTAGCACGTGGAGCTGTATTCCCCCCCCCCCACACCCACTTGACCAAAATTCTCACAGTTTGGTGTTTTTCAGGATTGGTTTAGTGTCTTTGCTAAAATGCTACAACAACTTGTTTTTATATCTTGTTTTGTATAATGTTGAAAAATTAATAAATTATTGCTTGCATTTGGTATCGTCTGTCGTATTCGTTTCATGACTGGACCTTGAATGTTTTGTTTAATTTAGTTGTATGAAGCAGTGCACTTCCTAAATGCATGTGCGGTTATGGAGAGCATGATTTCGATACGAATGTTGAAAGTTCGAGCTGGAGTTGACCTTTCCCTTGATGACATTTTTAAAATTTATTTTCAGTACAGTACTCTATAACAAATATAAATCACAGCAGGAGGGAACGCTTTGCAATCTATTTTCCCCATCAATGAACAGCTCATACAATATATGGGGAACATAATGTTTGAACTTGAACGTCAATGTGGGCGAGGTGAAAGCTTGGGATTTGTGATGGTATTTAAAGTGAGAGGTAAAGTTACTTGACGCACACGATCAGTTTTAAAACCTTAGGAATTTCTGTCCGCGTCTGACCCCACAGAGAGAAAGTGAGGCAAAAACAGTTTTGCTCGTATTGTTTGTGGAGTGTTCCGGTTTGGTCCCACCATCGATCTCAAAACAGTCCTCCGATGGAAAAAAACCTCTTGTGATCCGAGCTCACAAATTTGTATGCGCTGATGGTTGGCGAGTGTTTCCACACATGATGGCAGGCTCCCGCCATGTTGTATGATGGCAACATCAACAAACTGGACTTGCTTTGGAAAATACTTCCTGCCATCTTAGGACCCCACTTTTTCCACAAAATCAAACGATTTGAGACCAGTCTGCTTTTCCCACACACGAGGGTCGTACATATTGAATGAAATTGTTGTCTTAATCAATTTCAGTCCCTGTTATGGGGACAAATGGATTCTGAATACACCTCAACTAGACAGAAGCTTAAGGCATAAGATACAGTCGAGACAAAAACTGTTCCGTGTCTGTGTACCTGAACTAATAATATTGTCTGCCCTGACTTGTTTTCGGCCCTATTTTTGGGACAAGTCCATGCATAGCAGACCTCACGGCAAAGGATACCCTAATACAATAATTTTATTTAATATAACATAATCAGGCATTTGACATCTGTGTTTGGGAAAGGAGAAAATCAGGAAAAACAGCTCCACTGTCTTTGTGTGACTCCTTATCCTTGGAAAAATTTGGAACAAATGGGGAAACCGGTCCTCGGCTTGTTCAAACAGAGAGTAAGGCGTGTTATGCAATGCAAGCATTTATTCACCACCGCAGGCAACGACCTTTCCGGTCCGCTCGGGAACACACATTCTGTGGCTGGTGAACTCAACATGGTTGCACCATATAATGGGCTGAAAGCTTTTTCCAAAACCTGTTCAAGCCTGTTTGGGTTTATCCTTTACTGGTTGTCCCTCATGTAGCAAACCTCTCTTCAAAAATAGACAATTTAAATCAATCAAGATGACAGAGTAATTGTATTCAGCCTACGCATCTGTTGCTGTAAGTAGCAGTGTCTCCTCAACTAAACAGGAAATGCGTCATTGAGGCTGTGCTGCCACCATGATCACCTCTACATGGTCACTGGGACCTGAGATCAGCCCAGTAGACTACTTCATTCATGATGAAAACATTAAAATGAAAAAAATAAAATTAAAAAAACCAGTCAAAATGACATGCACTTGTCTCCACAAAAACCAAAGTTGTCATCTAAAATGGACCAAGAGTGTGCAGTGTGACTAGTGCTTCTGCTTGCTCCTGAGAAGACCTGAAAGTTGGACCATCAGTTAAATCCATTCATCCATCCATTTTCTAATCCGCTTATCCTCACGAGGGTCGCGGCCGTGCTGGAGCCAACCCCAGCAGTCTTCAGGCAGTCGTCAGGGGACACCCTGAACTGGTTGCCAGCCAATCGCAGGGCACACATCGACAAACAACCATTTGTGCTTACAATCACACCCAATGACAATTTAAAGTGTTCCATTAACCTGCCACACATGTTTTTGGAATGTGGGAGGAAACCGGAGTACCCGGAGAAAACCCACGCAGGCATGGGGAGAACATGCAAACCCCACATAGGAAGGCCAGAGCCGGAATCGAACCTTGCACCTTTGCGCTGTGAGGCAGACGTGCTAACTGTGCCACACTACTGCAATTAAATATCAGGGAGAAAATGTTCTGGAGGGAAAATATGCTGTGCTTGTAAAGGAATGTGTGTATGACTAATGATCCAGTGAGATGCATGATAATGGCAGTCCTTTTCTTAGTCATCGTACAAAAAAAAAATCGGAGCCTCAATAAGCAGCATTGTCATTATGAATGATGTATTTTGTGATTTGTGGTTGATCAACATTCAACATGAAAATTTACAAATGAAACTTTAAAAGCCCAATAATCACTTCTATATAAACAAAGTATTTTATCTGTGTTCCTGTGAAAGGGTGGTTTCATTTACAGTAAACACTGGTGTGATGTGGCACTAAATGACTTGAAAGCGCAAAAAAAAAAAAATAAAAAAATTGTTGCAATAGTCCCAAGCAACAAAAACCGCAAAAAAATAATTGACACTCAAGGTTTTCTCAAAATGACCATGAAACGTTAAGATGGTGCCAACAATGAGTGGCCGCCTCAATGGTGCGTGGATCCACAGATTTGTGACAGGCAGCACATGCAACAGGTCAGGCTGGGGGGGACAACATCATCAACACACGCTGTCAGCACTGGCGCCCCCCAAGGATGCGTCCTGTATCCCCTGCTTTTCTCCTTCTACATGGACAACTATAAATGAATATGTATGTGTGTGTATTATATATATATATATACATGCATATATATATATATATATATATATATATATATATCCATTTTCCGAACCGCTTAATCCTCACTAGGGTCATGGGGGGTGCTGGAGCCCATACCAGCTGTCTACGGGCATACACCCTGAACCGATCATCAGCCAATCGCAGGGCACACAGAAACGAACAACCATTCGCACTCACACTCACACCTAGGGACAATTTGGAGTGTTCAATCAGCCTGCCATGCATGTTTTTGGAATGTAGGAGGAAACCGGAGGACCCGGAGAAAACCCACGCAAGCACGGGGAGAACATGCAAACTCCACACAGGAAGGCCGGAGCTGGAATCGAACCCGGTACCCCTGCACTGTGAAGTCGACGTGCTAACCACTCGACTACCGGGCCGCCCTATATATATATAATACATATGAATTCAAAAATCAAAAGTGCTGCAACTACTTTACAGGGTGACCCAAAAAAAACGGGCCCCAACTCTAATTAGGCCCCGTTTCTTAGTGTTTTGTCCGAATGAAATGAAACTTTGGTCATAACTAGTTTATTATATTCAAAACATCACATCAAAACACGAGGGTCTTTGGCCTTTTTTTCTCCGTTCTACAGCATGTGTTCTAGATGGCCTCCATTTAGCTCCGTGCATTTCTTGAGGCGCAGCACGAAGTTGTCCATGACGTTCTTACAGAATGAATTGGTAATGGCTCTCATCTCCTCCCTGATGGCTTTCTTGAGTTCCGTGATGGTTCTGGGTTTCCCTGCGTAGACTCTATCCTTAATATAGCCCCAAAGAAAAAAATCAGGGGGGCTTAGGTCCGGGCTATGGGGTGCCCACTCAAAATCAGTCTTGAGACTGATCACTCGGCCTCCGAAGTTCTCTTTCAGCCAATCTCGGGACAGGTTTGAGGTGTGAGAACTTGCTCCGTCTTGCTGGAACCAGAACTTGCTAATGAGCGACGGGTAGATGGTCTGGAGCTCATTCTTGAAGGTTTTAAGGACCTCCACATACCGCTCCTTGGTGACTGTCACTGCTGCGCCAGATTCTTTGATGAAGATTGGTCCAATGATGCCTCTGGCCGAGATTGCAGCCCACACCGTGCACTTAGGAGAGTGCAGGGGCTTGGTGGCTACTTCATTGGGTCTGGAGGACCCCCAGAAGACATTTGTCTTGGAGTTCGCCTTTCCATCAAGATGGAAGTGGGCTTCATCTGTGGTCCAAAGGAGGTTAAGGAAACGCATGAAACTGTCCTGGGTTTTCTTAAACGAGCCTGTCTTGTAGTAAAATTTAACACAGTGTATTCTTTGTCCCAGCTCCCACTGGGGTCTTGGTGTACTCACGGTCGTTGATTCTGCCATGTCTTGTAAAATAAGGGCAATCGGTGAATAAATAAAGGAGATATCACATAAAGTGTACACGGGGCCCGTTTTTTTTTTGGGTCACCCTTGTACATGCAGAAAAATGCTGTACAAGTGACAATCCATGAATTTATTTTAAAATGTAAGGGAGCGCTTGGATTCAACTTTGTAGCATTTAATGCGGTATAAATGATCGTACGTTTGTGTTTCAGTAGTACACTAGCCACACCTGCTTTAGTTCTACATTGTTGTCTTCCACTTCTCTTGCATTCATTATGCCTGGCAATGTTTAGAAGAAATAACTGCCATGTCATTTTCCAGTTGGGCAAGGTTTGATTGATGTGTCTGTGATGGCAAAATACAAAAGATGATACTTGGTTAAAGTCACTGTATATTTGAACACAAAAAAAAAGGTCAATCTGAAGGTTTGCTAAAAGTAGAAAACTAAAAAATTCGACACGAGACCGTTGAAGCTTTGATTGCGAGGCAGACAGGCTAAAACTGTAAAAGCACATGTCTAGATCCAGATTGTCTTCAATAACATAACGGTAGTGAGTTTTGTTACTGCTTCGTGCAAATATGGCCTTATCAGAAAACAATAATGTATTTGAGTGTCGTTGTGAATAGCCTCAAATCCAACACTTACATTTGAGGGTTTTTAAAGGTTCTGTCGTGACTCCTCTCTCAATACCTGGGCGGACAGCTTTGTTTGCCATTGGTGGGCAGTACACACGAGAATCAAAGAGCTCACACGCTAGGTCTGTCATGAATATTTCAAGAATAAATGAAAGCAAGGCCGCAGGCGGGAGAGACTTCACACACACACACACACACACACACACACACACACACACACACACACACACACACACACACACACACACATATTGACACACACACACACACACACACATACGCACATGCACACACGCACGTGCACACACACAGACATTGTCACTGCAGCATTGATGTTCAGAAGTCAACTTTACGGTCTCATTATAATCTCTCAACCTACACAAAGAAACAGATCACACATATGTAGATATGCATGCAAGGCGAGATGTAAGAGTCAAATCTGCACCTCTTGAACTGGGAGTATCGAGGGGGGGGGGGGGAATAAGTGCCTCGCTCGTCAACAACAGCCAGGAGTAGACGAGCATGCCTCCAACAACCAGTTGGGATTTTTTTGCATTTACTTTACCGCAAGACTTGAACTGTGTCCGTCTGGCTCCCAAGCTCAGCCCCTAACAGATGAGCAACTACTGCCCCTATATAAACATGGATCACAGATGATGATGGCTTGCCTATGTGGTTTCTTTTCCTGAAACCTCTTGCACTCACGCGCACACACAGGACTTCAACGTTACGGGGAAGCAGTGGAAATGAATAAAACAAATCATCAGTCCACCTGACAGAATCACAAACCTCATACTGCACACTCATGCTGTAAAATCTCCCCTCACGACCAACGGACTTCAGCAGCTGTTTCTCAGATGAGAAACACAGGGCGGACTGTGTCCACGTGTTGTGCTCCTCGGAACATTTTTTTTTTTCTCCACACAGCTGGTAAATGCAGATGTGGCAGTTTGGTTTGGCTCTCAGGACAAGTCATCAAACTGGCCACAAGATTGCACATGCCCATAATCTGCAGTGGTTAAGACTCACATTTTTCCACCAAGTATCTCAGCACTAAAGCGCAACCTTGGTGTGTTGTTGATGAGTGTGCAGTGTGACCTTGGAGATGATGCAATCCTTCAAATACATAACTCTGAATCTGAAGGATTTTAACCATTTCGTGCACCAGTAATGATAATCTGTAACCATGATCAGCTGTCCACTGCAGTAACCGCTGTCCCTGAAAGGTTGAATATTAAAGCTGATGATAATGATGATATTCGTCACTGTGAAATGAAACATCGTGCAAACAAAACTGGATAAAAAAAAAAAATCTTTAATCTTTTGTCACTTTAAACTTTTCGTGCACAGTGGTTACTACAGTGGACAGTTTATCGTGATATCGGGTCATGGGGTGCACAAAAGGGTTAATACTGTGTATTGTATGTATTTAATTGATGCCCAGCAAGCAGTAATTATGACCAATTGTTGTTTGACCTTCATCTAGCCGTCAGAGTCACGGGCGAGCTGGAACTTGTTATTGAGCAAGCCCACTGGATGAAGGAAAAAGAATGAAATCGGTGAATAACAATCCAAACAAAGAGGGAAAACAAACATGACTCTTTCAAAAAGGAATCTTTTTTAATCAACGTCGAAATGATCAAATGACAGACTTTCAACCTCAGGCTGCAATTGTGGTAAATCCGAGATTTGATTTTCCAATGGATCCTCCTGTCTCAAAGTCCTCAATTGACGTTACCAGGCAGCCTGAGTAGTGTGATCGCTCCTGTTATTGAAACACACGATCCAGTCCCCGGTCTTAAAAAGGGGGACCACCACCATTCGGGTATGCCAATAAAAAGATGCAATGTCCTTAGCAAGTGTTGATGCTGCATTCTGACTGGCTTGCAGGTACCCAACACAGCTCCCAAGTCCTACAGGCCAAAACGCACTCTGCCAGATGTTCAGTCAGAGAAGTCCACAGTGTATGAAAACATTGCAGGTTCAGAGGTGTTATTTTATTTCATCCTTTTCTCTTTTTTTTTTTGCTTTATTGCTTTGTGCGCAGTTGCATATCTTTTCCACGAGTTCATCTTCAGCCTGTTATTAAAGACACACATATGAGATAGCAGGCAGTAGGCAACTTTATTTTTTTGAAATTATTTGGCTATTTTTTTTTTTTTTGTTTTTTTGTTTTTACAATCAGAATCAGAATCATCAGAATCATCAGAATCATCTTTTTTGGCCAAGTATGTAGAACACACAAGGAATTTGACTCCGGTATAACACGCTGCATTAGTATCATCATAAACAAGGACATGACAAATAAGTATGAAAGGACATTTCGTAATGTAGTGAACCGTAGTGCGGTAGTACCACCCAGTGACAACTGTGAGACAAAGTGCAAAGTATTAAGCAGAGCTAAAATGTTCAGTGGTAGAATACAATACTAAAACAGTTGGTGCAGAAAATCATTGAACCATTTTAAAGTGACCAGTAGCAGTATTTGTTTACAAGAAGTGTGCAATTATGCAGATGTCCTTGAGCGCTTTAAAGTGTCTGGTGCGGTGGAGTATAAGTCAGTGACTGTTTAGGGAGTTAATGGCTAGAGGGAAGAAGCTGTGTAAGTGTCTGCTGGATTTGGTGCGCATGGATTGGTAGCGCCTGCCTGAGGGGAGTAGCTGGAAAAGGTGGTGGGCAGGGTGTGGTGGATCCAGTAGGATTTTCCGTGCCCTTGTTTTGATTCTTGATGGTTTTCTTTGTACAATTGGAACCTAAGTCACACAGCTGGAGTTGTCGGGTTTCTATCTGTGTCCTTTACTTTCTCCTTAACCCTTTCAGGGATAGCGGTGACTACAGTGGACAGCTTATCATGTTATCAGGTTACAAGGATTAAACCGGGGGTCGGCAACACGCGACTCCAGAGCCGCATGCGGCTCTTTTGCGACATCTAGTGGCTCCCTGGAACTCTATAAAAAATGTTTGAAAATGGAAAAAGATTTTGATAGTAGGCTAATATAGCTCATATAGATATAGATACATTTTGCAGCTCCGAAAAAGGAGAGCTATGGTGTTGTTTTTTTAAAACGTCCACTTTATTTATGCTTTTAACAGTCTCGACAAACACAGACACGTCTGCGTCCGACTCCGTGCCTTCTCTCTTCTCGTTCGACTCGAGAGGCGTTCAAAGACAGCCTCCGAAAAACGGAAATTCATGATCACTTCACCCACACTAAGAAAAGCGAAAATAATGCACCAAAACAAAAAAAATCAAGTGAGGAAATCACAAAATAAATTTTATGGGGGCGTTTGTGAACACACAACAAAGGAATGAACAACGAACAATTCTGAGACAGTCCAGTCTCCTATATACATACAGCATGTGTTTCCTTCATTGTAAGTTTTATAGAAGGCTTTTATTTTTTTGCGGCTCCAGACATATTTGTTTTTTGGGGTTTTTTTTGTCCTATATGGCTCTTTCAACATTTTGGGTTGCCGACCCCTGTGTTAAACCAAAAACACAGCTCCAGTGAAAGTGTTGAAACGTCTGACATGTTGGTTTGAAATGTTGTTTTGGACCATCAATTCTCCTTAGCGATAAGATTCTGAATGAATCCATCTGCACGGGATGTGATGCATTTCCTTGACAAAATATACAAACCTATCAGTCGGTGAAGGTCAGCTCGTTTAACAGTTTTTCACCTTGATGATGTCTGTGCTGTATTTCCAGACCGACTTGTTTTTAAACCTAAACGTTAAACGAACAGGCGGGTGAAGCTTTGGCGTGGCCGTACAACCCTTTCATCGCATATCTTTCATCATGTTGTTACACTGACAAGAAAAATGAAAAGAATTGAATAACCATGGTGGGGAGGGAAGACGCACACGTGCGTGCCGTGCTGTTGCTTTCGGTTTATCTTTGAGGTTTCCACTGGTTTCTACTGACTGACTAAAGATTTGTACATATTGTTTGTATCGTTATATTCTGGATATTTGTGTAAAAACCTGAAATGTCTGAGAGAATAAATAAAATTTAAACAATCTCAACATTATACAGTCAAACCTCGGTTTTTGTCCATAATCCGTTCCAGAAGGCTGTTCGAAAACCAAAATTGTTCAAAAACCGAAACCACGCTCTTTCTAAAATAAAAATGTTTACTGAACACGTCTGCTCACAATGGAAAGCAACACGAGGACGCGTCACTTCCTCGTGTAAGGAAGGCGAGAGGAGTCAAATGGTGCATTCAAGTGCGCTCAGTTTGTTCGAGAACCAAAATTTGTTCGTCATCCGAGGCATAAAAAACGTGAAATTTCTGGTCGAAAACCGAATTGGTCGAGAACCGAGACGTTCGAAAACCGAGGTTTGACTGTATTTCATTATTTGTCGAATGTGATGGTCTGGCTTCCTTCGTGAGCTGCTCGGACAGTTTAACAAAGAGACGTACAGTCAAGCAGGCAGTCTTTTATATCAGACTACTTGCTACAAATAACAAAAATCACAATAAGTGGTGTAGCACAAAGGTCTCTATTTTCAGGCGCTTGGCGTAAAAGATGGCACATTTTTATAGTCGTGACGGGGCGAGTCGAGTTACCATGTTTGGGAATTTGGCAGACTGAGCTGCGCGTTCAAACGGACCAAGGCTGTTTTCTTTTTCAGGCCCCCGACCTACCTAACCATTTAGTAGATTAGACCTTAAACCAGCTAAAACAGGTCAAAACAAAAGTTGTGGCGCAGGTGGTTGAACACAATTTTAGTGGATTTGATCGAAGCGCAGGAGGAGAGATGCTGCGCTCTGCTGATGTGTGTTCTGGATGGCATCGTATTTCATTTATAAATATAACAGCGTACAACGTAGAAATAAATTCATTACATGTATTATTGTTATTATTATTACTACTATCTTCTTGATTCTATTTTTTATTTTTTTTTAAACCCTGAGCTGTGTCACAGCTAGTGTGGAGTGGGGAGTCACACACATGGACATGCCCGGTGGTCGACTGGTTAGTCTGTCGGCCTCACAGTTCCACTCCGGCCTTCCTGTGTGGAGTTGGCATATTCTCCTCATGCCTGCGTGGGTTTTCTCCGGGTACTCCCATGTTAAAAAAAACATGCGTGGCAGGTTAACCCTCATGCAGTATTTTTAAGAGGCTGCATGAAGGGTATTACGTCCCAAAAATGTCCCTCTTCCAATGTGCAACAACTTTTTTCACTTTTAATTTTTTTTCACTTTCAAACCCTCAAAATGTTCAGTGGGAATTGGCCAAGACATAGATATACATCCTATGCAAAATTTCAGCTTCGTGGAGTTATTTTTCACTGTTTTGTCTGTGGTGTCCATTTGTCCAACAGTCCAAAATCGTCCAAAGTGTCCGAAATGTCCAATTTTGGGATAATTACTGCATGGGGGTTAATGGAAGCATTCATACTACGCAGCCTTTGGCAAACCCAATGTAATCAACTTTTAAGGATAGAATGAACACAAATTTCATTACTAAACATAAAAGAAATACTGTATACATGTTTTTTTTTTGTTTTGTTTTGTGGTTTTGTTTTGTTTTTTAATTCTTCATGCCTGAGGCAGGGCGCAGCACCACATAGGTGAAATCTTTCACATGCTTGACATGGTGACAGGAAAGATTTTATCTGTGACCTTTCCACGAGATAATATCGTCTATTAAGGTGTGGTATGCAAACGACTCATCTCAAGACTTATCTACTGTCCCATACATGTCAGTACAGTGCGTAATGTGAGGAAGAACAAAAGTCCCACAGTCACGACATTTACATCTATTTTCTAAAGGGATTTGAAAATCATGTGCAACCTGTTTACAGTCTGTAAATATACTACAGAGACATGATATTTAATGTTCAAACTAATAAACTACATTATTTTTTAACAAATAATCATTAATTTAGAATTTTATGGCTGCAATATGTTCCAAAAAAGCTGGGAGAGGTGGCCCAAAAAACTGAGAAAGTTGAGGAATGCTCATCAAAAATCTGTTTTGAACATATCAAAGGTGAACAGGCTAACTAGTAACAGGTGGGTGCCGTGATTGAGTTTTAAAGAAGTCAGCTCAGTCATTCACAAGCTGACATGCAGGGATTTCTGCTGAACCTTTTGATGATATTCTAGACTGTAGATGATGAAATCCCGAAATTCCTTGCAACTGTAACTTGAGAGACTCAAACTGTTCGAAGATTTTCTCACGAAGTTGTTCACAAAGGAGTGAACCTCATCCCATCTTTACTTGTGAATGACTGAGCAATTCACGCAATCTCCTTTTTTCCCCAATCATGTCACCCATCCGTTCCCAGTTTGCCTGTTCACCTGTAGGATCTTCCAAAAAGGTGTTTGATGAGCATTCCTTTTTTTTTTTTGCCACCTGTCCCATCTTCATTGGAATGTGCTGCAGCCATAAGACTCTGAATTAATGATTATTTGCTAGACACAATTAAATATACTTCATTGGAATTGGGGTTTCGGCACATGACATGGAAAGCAGCCTAATTTGATTTGTATACACTTCCATTGATTGAAAAGACAACCCATATAAAATAATAATGAGCAGCAGTTATAGGAGCAGTAATGGGAATAATGTTCTCTCCAGCACCGTTTCCCACATAGCATGACTGAAACAACTCTGAAGAAGTAAAGAAAGATCTATTTTTGAACTTCTAACTCCAAAGAGGTATAATGATATGTTTTAGATGTGCTCATGTGTGGAAGGAGCCTCCCTTTAACTCGCTAGACCTTTTTTAGACTTGGAGGCATGAACAATAGATTCCTTTTCTTTTTGCTGTCCCTCACGGAAAAAGCAACCAAAATACAGAGAAATCGACACGCTGATATATAGCCAGACAGCGTCTTGTCTAAAAGGGAGATCAAGCAGGTGATCCGTTTGTTAGTGTTGTACAGCATTCTAAGTAAGGTCAATGTAGGTGTAATATCATTGCGCACATATGTAACACTGGTCAACATATGTTTACAAATTTTTAACCCTGGAGAACCCAAGACCCCTTTTCTTCTTTGGAAAATGATTAATTTTACATTAAATGACTGCTATATGTTCACTGAACACCAAAATATATGTTTTTTCAAATATTCACTACTTTAATCCTAATTTAGGATTAGGGCCAAATTTGACCCTTTGGGATTTAAGGGTAGCATTTGAGTAGCAGAATTGATAGGGGCCAAATTTGACCCCGTCGGTTCTCCAGGGTTAAAATCAGAGATGTAAGTAATGTTTTTTTTCATTGATTACAAATGTGCCCTCATTTTTCATAATAATAATGGTAATGACAATAATAATAATAATAATAATAAACAATAATAAAATTGTGTTTGTGTATTTTCGGTTCTCTCTTGTACCTTGCCTTTGGAAGCGCTCTTTGTTTTATGCATTATTTTTTTTCCTGGTGCCTTATAATCAGCGAATTCAGTTTTTACTTTGTGCTTTTTTAAAAATAAATATATTTGTTTGTGGCACTTTGTCTGAGCCTGCATTTCTAAACCAAACATTATTCGGTTTGGTTTAGAACCTGACAACCCTTACATCAAATTAACTGCATTTCATGTAAATTTGGACAAAAACAGCAGTCTGATCAAATGGAGTAGCCAAACTACGGTTAACTAAGGTGTCCATGCTACAAAAGTAAAATAAAAGCAAAAAAACCCAAACAAACCCAAAACCAAACATCTGGAAGGGCTTGGTTATAATCCAGAATGTGTTACGGCTTGCTGAGATAATTAGTTGGGCACTGTAAGCGTTGTTTGCAACCACTGATAAGAGGAGTCAGTTTTCACTCGTCTGCTACAAGTGCGATTTCAGAAGGGCTCTTCACGAATCAAATATTTGCAACAATGAACCCAATACATAAAATACCTGACATAATTGATTAAATTGTGGTCATTTGAAACCCATTAATAAAAACACACCCATTAATGTTGTGAGGATCTTTCATTCATTGTATTCATCCACAATTAGTGTGTATGTTAACTCATTTAATCCCAAATTTTTCCCAGACATTTAAAAGTCAAAATCAGGTTTCAATGGTAGCCCTTTTAAATAATCAGTAATAAAAAAAATTTTTAGAGACCTGTAAATTAAATCATTGTTGTCCTTCACAAATGTGACCAGTGGGATTAAATGGGTTAATACAAGTCATGAAAGGGAATGGGATTTTTTTAAATTAAATTTTTGCTGAAATTTACCCTTTTTATTTCATTAAAAAAAGCATGTTATAATAATAATAATAATACATTTTATTTATAAGCGCCTTTCAGAACACTCAAGGACACTGTACAATCAAAAGCAATAAAACCACATATAAAATTATAAATAATAAATAATAAAAGAGGAGATGAGTCTAAACAGAGTATGCAATTTTAAATAGGTGGGTTTTGAGACGAGTTTTGAATACGGGAAGAGAGTCAATATTACGGATGTCGGGTGGTAGTGAGTTCCAGAGTTTGGGGGCAGAGCGGCTGAAAGCTCTGCACCCCATCGTGCTGAGACGGGCAGAGGGAACATAGAGACGGAGGGAGGCTGAGGACCTGAGGGAACGAGAGGGAACGGAAATTTGAAGACGGTCAGACAGATAGGGGGGGGCAAGGTTATGGATGGCTTTGAATGTGAAGAGGAGTATTTTGAAGGTGATCCTCAGTTTGACAGGGAGCCAGTGGAGCTGCTGGAGGACAGGGGTGATGTGATGGAAGGAGGGGGTTCTAGTGATGATACGAGCTGAAGAATTCTGGACCAGTTGAAGTTTATGGAGGAATTTGTGATGGACACCGAAAAGAAGGGAATTGCAGTAGTCAATACGGGAGGTGACGAGACTGTGGACAAGGATAGCTGTGGTGTGAGGGGTGAGAGAGGGACGAAGACGGTTGATATTGCGTAAGTGGAAATAAGCGGACCGGGTTATGTTATTAATGTGGGAGTTGAAAGATAATGAGCTATCGAGGATGACACCCAGACTCTTGACCTGAGGGGAGGGGGACACAGTGGAGTTATCAATAGTAAGAGAGAAACTGTTGGTTTTGTGAAGTGTGGATTTAGTCCCGACGAGGAGGAGTTCTGTTTTGTCACTGTTCAGTTTGAGGAAGTTATTTGCGAACCAAGATTTAATTTCTGAAAGGCAGTGTGAGAGGGAGGACGGTGGTAGGGAGGCGTCGGGTTTGCTGGAGAGGTAGAGCTGGGTGTCATCCGCGAAGCAATGAAAATGGATGCCAAATTTGCGGAAAATATTGCCAAGGGGGAGAAGGTAAACAATGAAGAGGAGGGGTCCCAGGACAGAGCCTTGGGGCACACCAGAAGAGACGGGGAGGGACTGTGAGGTGAAGGAATTGAGTTGGATGAACTGAGAGCGCCCAGAGAGATAGGAGTGAAACCAGTGTAAGGGGGTGTGAGTGATGCCTATAGTGGAGAGTCTATTTAGGAGAATAGAATGAGAAATTGTGTCAAAAGCTGCACTCAGGTCGAGGAGGATGAGAATGGAGATTAAACCGGCGTCAGCTGCAATAAGAAGGTCGTTGGTGATTTTTAAGAGGGCTGATTCTGTGCTGTGACGGGGACGGAAACCAGATTGGAATTGTTCATATAGATTGTTATGGATAAGGTGGGAGTGAAGTTGAGAGGCAACAATTTTTTCAAGCAGTTTGGAAATGAAAGGAAGATGAGAAATTGGTCGCAGGTTATTGAAGTCATTGGGATCTGAACCAGTTTTTTTCAGGATAGGAGTGACAGCTGCGATCTTGAAAGAGGCGGGAACAATTCCAGTGGACAGTGAGGAGTGGATGATGGCTGCAATGAAAGGAAGTAGAGAGGGTAGGCAGGATTTAACCAGGACTGTGGGGAGGGGATCTAACAGGCAGGAAGAAGTCTTGGATTTCATAATGATCTCTGAAATTATTGAAGGATGGGGGAGTTCAAAAGACGAAAGCAGTTGACAGGGGGTGGGGAGGTAAGGCGAGGGGAGGGGTACAGAGGAGCCCAGGTGCTGGTGGATTTTGTTGATTTTTTCAATAAAAAATAGAAGCAGAGTGTTGCAGGTGTCAGAGGAATAAAAGTGGGGGGGTAGGGAGACAGGGGGTTGGGTGATTTTGTTTAAGAGAGAAAAGAGAGTCCTAGTATTTCCAGTATTAGCGCAGATGAGTCCAGAGTAATATTGCGATTTGGCTTGAGAGATGGAGTCCTTGTAATGGGAAAGTTGAGCTGAGTAGATGTCCTTATGAGCAGTGAGTCCAGTTTTCCGATAGAGTCTTTCAAGTTGCCGAGTTTTGGATTTAATGGAGCGGAGATGATGGGTGAACCAGGGGGCAGACCGAGTGAAAAAGACAGGGCGGGACTTGACAGGAGCGAGTGTATTGAGAATGTTGGTGAGGTCCATGTTGTATTGGGAAACCAAAACATCAGGAGAGGAGTCAGTGTCCGGAGTCAGAGTGGCGATCCTTGCAGCGAGAGGGTCAATATTGATATCCTTGATATTACGGTAGGAGATGATGCGGGGTGATTTGGTGGTGGAGAGCCAGAGGGTGATGTTAAATGAAATGAGGAAGTGGTCCGTTATTGGGAGTTCATCAGCAGTACAGTTGGAGGGGGTGAGGCCAGAGCAGCAAATCAGATCCAGAGTGTGTCCTTTAATGTGTGTAGGGAAGTCTGCAAACTGATGGAATCCAAAGCTGTCGAGTGAAGAGGCGAAGTCCATGGTGAGCGGAAGGGCGGTATTGTCCATGTGTATATTGAAATCCCCCAGAATAATTATATTTGGAGAAAGAGAGGAGAGATGGGTGAGGACAACAGACAATTCATTTAAAAAGTCGCAATGAGGTTTGGGGGCACGGTATACTGTGGCAATGATCGTTGGAGTGGGTCCGGAAATTTGACAGGCGAGGCATTCAAATGAGGAGAGAGAAGGGAGAGAGATAGGAAGAACTTTCCACTTCTCGTGGTAAAATATCGCGAGACCTCCTCCGCGGCCCGTGTCGCGGGGTTTGGCTAGGTAAACAAACCCGGGGGAATGGAGTCGTTGAGTTGGGAAAAATCGCCGGGAGTTTGCCAGGTCTCATTAAGACAAAAAAAGTCAAGCTTACGGTCTTCGATGATATCCTGGATAAGATAACCCTTGCCAGTAAGCGAGCGGATGTTCAGCAGTCCGAAGTTGACGCTGGCATTAGCGTTGTTGCGGGGAGCATTAGCCGACCTAGCCAGGCCGGCTAAAACGCTGTGGTCCGCGGATCGGCCGTTGTTTCTGCGTGGCCGGCGGGAGGATGACCAGAAGGAGGTAATGGCTTTGGAACCATCGAGGTGGAAGCCCCGACGAGACCCACGGTGCATATACCTCCGAGAGGGACGAAGAGCGATGTCCGGGAAATGGTGCAGCGCAGGTGGCGAGCTCGACCACTGCAAACGGAGCCCGAGAAGTTCGGCCGCTGAGTACTGCAGCAATCCTTCTACGGGTCGACGGAGGAGCGACAGGATGGTCCATAATAGTATGGCCCATACAAAGGCCCTGTTGACCCTCGTCATGGGGTACCGAGGGGTGGAGACGGCACGGGGCCACGTCTGAGATCCGGACAGGTAGGACGCTGTGACAGCGCAACTGAGAACAATCACCTGACGTTGACAGTTTGTGATAAAAAATAAAATAAAAAATAGATTGGCGACAGTAAATCCGTAAAAACCCTAAACAATGTTTTACGGGTGAGCAACGGCAGCCAGGCGACAGTAAAACCGTCGAAAACGCTAAAAAAAATGTTTGCGGGAGAGCAGCGGCAGTCAGACACGCCAGCGTTCACTCAACCGGTTATACTAGACTACCATTAACATTTAACCTTGTGCAACCTCTAGAGCACAACACTATATGCTTAAGAACATTCCAAGCATATTCCAGTGGTCATGTCGATTCAGTCGGCATAGTTTCTACGTTAAATGTTTTATTGAACTGTTTGATTCTGTCCTGCCTGATCCTGACCGTTTCAGGTTTCTACAGAGCTTGCTGATGAGCGGATCATTTAAATCATGTGTGTTGAAGTAGAGAGAGATCCAAACCAGGCAGGATTTGGCTCTCGAGAAACCGGAGTTCCCGATTCCTGTGTTGGGAAGTGCGTGGTCCTATGTGGCCCCCCCTGAGTAGCACTGATTAAAAATCATTGCCCATCCTTTGCTTTAGGTCTTTAGAGGGCTTTCCTATTAGTTTTGCTGACTAACTAATCCTTATTGCTCCAACAGCGAAGTCGCAGAAGGAGGGAGACTCCAATCAGTCTAATTGGATTGACTGAGCAGTAAGGGGGCATTGGAGGATTTGACCAATGATTTACTGGCTATTGGGGGATGGACCACTCGACCAGTATGACCCCACGGCAGTTTGAAGCCATGAAATGTCTTTGTGAGCAACATACCTAATGTGCTTTGACCCTTGATGTATATCTTGAATAGGATAAGAAAACAATAAAAGAACTCTGCAGCACAACAGTAAGGTAAGATTTGTGGCATGTCTTCAATGGCAGTTTGGTTACTTATTCCACCTTGAGTCATCACCTCATCATGATGAAAAGTATCATGCGTCGCAATGATTCTAGGACAGGGGTCTCAAACTCAATTTATCTGGGAGCTCGGGGTCTGGGTGAGGCAGGGCTGCAAAAAATGCATTTTTAGCGCGTCGACCTCACAGTGCAGAGGTAGCGGGTTCAATTCCAGCTCTGGCCTCCCTGTGTGGAGTTTGCATGTTCTCCCCGGGTGTCCCCCGCCTAACTGCCCGAAGACAGCTGGGATAGGCTCCAGCACCCCCCGGGACCCTTGTGAGGATAAAGAGGAATGGAAAATGGATGGATGGATCAAGGCGTGGACCTTAAACTAGCGTCCTGTGGGCCGCATTTGGCCCGCGTGCCGCAAGTTTGAGGCCACTGTTCAAGAACAAAGCACTGATCAAGACTCGTGATTATTTAAAAAAAAAAAAGTTTTCTTTAACCTGTACACATCCATCTCAAGAAAGGCCATCGAAAGGTAAATCGAAAGGGAAATCGAAAAGGTGGTGGGATTTGCTTCTATATCAACGAAGAATGGTGCACTGATGTCACGAAGCTCGACGCACACTGCAGCCCGGACCTGGAGTCGCTGTCTTTAAACTGCAAGCCATTCTACTCGCCACCTGAGTTCACCTCCTTTTTACTCGTCGGTATTTACATTGCGCCACAAGCTAACGCTAACACGGCGATACAAACGCTAGCTGACCAAGTAAACAAACTCGAACTAAAATATCCACAGTCACCCCTGATCATTTTGGGCGATTTTAATAGAGCACATCTTAACCGTGAACTTCCCAGATATAAGCAGCACATCGACTGTTTCACCAGAGAAGGCAACATTCTAGACCACTGCTATACAACAATCAAAAATGCATACCGATCGATCGCCCGCGCAGCATTGGGTCTTTCTGACCACAATTTAATACACTTAATACCTACATACAGACAGAAACTCAAATGTGCTAAACCGCTTGTTAAGACTGTGAAAAAATGGACAGATGAAGCAAAGCTAGCTCTACAAGAATGCTTAGACTGCACTGATTGGGGCGTCTTTGAAACTTCAACGGGCACACTGGATGAATACACAGACACTGTAACATCATACATCAGTTTCTGTGAGGACATGTGTGTACCAACGAAGTCCTTCCGCACCTTCAACAATAACAAGCCATGGTTCACTCCTAAACTCAGGCAACTCAGGAAAGAGAAAGAGGCCGCATTTAGAAGTGGAGATCGGGCACTGTACAAACACGCCCGAAACCAATTGACAAAGGAAATTAACATCTCTAAGAGAAGCTATGCAGAGAGGCTGAAAAAGCAGTTCTCTGCTAACGACTCTGCATCTGTGTGGAATGGCCTGAAAGCGATCACAAACTATAGAATGCCATCCCCCCAAACAGTGAACGATAAGGGTCTTGCTGATGAGCTAAACATGTTTTTCTGCCGATTTGAAAAGGACACTGCCATTTCGCACATACACCCACCTCTACCAGAAACTACTCTATCTACCCCCCCCCCCCACCCTCATTCTCTCCCCTACAGATCCACGAACAGGACGTGAGACGGCTCTTCAAACAGCAGAAGATCAAGAAAGCTGCGGAGCCCGACAAAGTGTCACCCTCCTGCCTGAAAGTCTGCGCTGACCAGCTGGCTCCGGTCTTCACACAAATCTTCAACAGATCCCTGGAGCTGTGTGAGGTCCCATCCTGCTTCAAACAGTCTACCATCATCCCAGTTCCCAAGAAATCGGCAACATCGGAACTGAACGACTATAGGCCTGTTGCTCTGACGTCTGTGGTCATGAAGTCCTTTGAACGCCTTGTGCTGAACCACCTAAAGAACGTCACCGGACCCCTGCTGGACCCTCTTCAGTTTGCCTACCGGGCAAACAGGTCTGTGGAGGACGCAGTCAACATAGGTCTGCACTACATCCTCGAGCACCTCGACAGCACAGGGACCTACGCAAGGATCCTGTTTGTGGACTTCAGCTCTGCGTTCAACACCATCATCCCGGAACTCCTCACCCCCAAACTTCTCCAGCTCGGTGTGTCCCCTACGATCTGCCAGTGGATCCTCAGCTTCCTGACGGGACGGACACAACAAGTGAGACTGGGAGGAACAACATCGTCAACCCGCACCACTAGCACTGGAGCCCCACAGGGATGCGTCCTCTCTCCACTGCTGAGGAAGCATGGCCTGCCACAGGATGTGCTACGTCAGTTCTACACGGCAGTCGTCGAATCAATTCTGTGTTCTTCTATCACAGTTTGTTTGGGGCCGCCACAAAAATGGACAAAATCCGACTTCAACGGACAGTTAGGGCGGCGGAAAAAATCATTGGCACCGCCCTACCCACACTTGAGGACTTGCACACTGCAAGAATCAAAACAAGGGCACGGAAAATCCTACTGGATCCACCGCACCCCGCCCACCACCTTTTCCAGCTACTCCCCTCAGGCAGGCGCTACCAATCCATGCGCACCAAATCCAGCAGACACTTACACAGCTTCTTCCCTCTAGCCATTAACTCCCTAAACAGTCACTGATTTATACTCCACCACACCAGACACTTTAAAGCGCTCAAGGACATCTGCAAAATTGCACACTTCTTGTAAACAAATACTGCTCCTGGTCACTTTAAAATGGTTCAATGATTTTCTGCACCAACTGTTATAGTATTGTATCCTACCACTGATCATTTTAGCTCTGCTTATTACTTTGCACTTTGTCTCACAGTTGTCACTGTACTACCGCACTACGGTTCACTACATTATGAAATGTCCTTTCATACTATTTGTCATGTCCTTGTTTATGATGATACTAATGCAGCGTGTTATACCGGAGTCAAATTCCTTGTGTGTTCTACATACTTGGCCAATAAAGATGATTCTGATTCTGATTCTGATTGGGCCCAGCCAGAGGGGACAACGTGGGTCCCATTTTCCAAGATCTCACCACCTGTGGAAGGGGACAAGGTGAGATTGACAATGCGGGGACCCTCGTGGTCCGATCCCCAGCTCCAGAAAATGACTCGAGGAACATAGAACATCACCTTCCTAACAGGAGTGGTTTGTGAAGCCAAGCGGATCTGGATTGATAGTCAGCCTCAACAAACATCTCATGCTTCAGAGCTAGCTTGGTGCTTGTTTGTTGAGTGCTGATTTTGAGTGCTGATTTTCATCCCAACCGCTTCACACTCGGCTGCGAAACGCTCCAGTGAGAGTTGGAGAGCCCTGCTTGAAGGAGCCAACAGTACCACATCATCTGCAAAAAGCAGAGATGCAATACTGAGGCTACCAAAAAGGACTCCCTCAACGCTTCGGCTGCGCCTAGAAATTCTGTCCATAAAGGTGATGAACAGAATCGGCTAAATAAATCATTTCCAAAAATCCATCCACCTAAAGGCATTGAACACTTTAGCTCTCAGGGGCGGTTAAATTAAATTACGAAGCGGCTCCATGCTTAACTCAGCACAGACATACAGTATTGTTCCAGTAGCTTGGCGGTGGTTGAAATCCCTGAGATAATCACAAATTCTCTTCTTCAACACTCATACTTAGTGTCTGCTTCTGCTGTCATTGAGGGAGATCCCGTCTCCTGAAAACATAGTGTTGCTTCCACACAATCATCACAGCAGACACGTTACTTGCAGTCCTCATTATCTTTGAGAGCCCTCTGTGACCTCTGATAAACCACGCACACACACACACACACACACAATCGCACACAGCCATGGAGCCTTTTGGCTGTCTTTCGACCTGCCCCCTCTGAGTCTGACAGTTTACAGGTCATAAAATGAGGGCCCCTGACGCCAGTTTTATAGTTTCTTCACAAAGGAGGTAACACCTTCTGTTCTCCTCTGCTGCCCCCTGCTCTTTTCTTTCTGTGCTGCTGTTAGAATTAGAGCCCTGGCACTGAATGAGCCTGCTCACAAAGACCGCTTGACTTGTATTTTGTTGAAAGGGTCCCAGTTTTACAGGTTTTGTTTGGCATTCGGCGATAAGAGCTGCTGAGGTGTGAGGGAGACAATGAAAGAGAGAGAGAGAGAGATTATCGCCCTTTTCTACACATTGATGCCCTGATTGCTCCATCTTTTATCCAATTATCCCCGTCTGCAATTGCCATGTCAGCAAACGGTGCACTGCTTGCCATTAGTAGTTGGGGGACGGAGGGAGGAACAAAGCTAGCATGATACAAGGATGTCTTTCCTCTAAACGTTTACGAATGCTTCTCGTTCTCATTGTGTCAACAACGACAAAGTCCAAGCCGCACACAGTACAAGCCCTAAAGTCATTGGCAGTCTCATCTTGTTCAGTCACTCAACCAACATTATGTCAACTTTATGTGCCCGTGTTACAAGTACGAAGAAGGATTAGGACAGGGGTCGGCAACCCAAAATGTTGAAAGAGCCATATAGGACAAAAAAAACAAAAAACAAATATGTCTGGAGCCGCAAAAAAATAAAAGCCTTCTATAAAACTTACTATGAAGGAAACACATGTATGTAGGAGACTGGATTGTCTCTGAATTCTCTTCATCTTATTCATTCCTTTGTTGTGTGTTCACAAACGCCCCCATAGAATTTATTTTGTAATTTCCTCGCTTGATTTTTTTGTTTTGGTGCATTATTTTCGCTTTTCTTAGTGTCAGTGAAGTGATCATAAATTTCCGTTTTTCGGAGGCTGTCTTTGAACGCCTCTCGAGTCGAACGAGAAGAGAGAAGGCACGGAGTCGGATGCAGACGTGTCTGTGTTTGCCCAGACTGTTAAAAGCAGAAATAAAGTGTACGTTTTTAAAAAAAACAACACCACAGCTCTCCTTTTTCGGAGCTGCAAAATGTATCTATATCTATTTGAGCTATATTAGCCTACTATCAAAATCTTTTTCCATTTTCAAACATTTTTTATAAAGCTCCAGGGAGCCACTAGATGTCGCAAAAGAGCCGCATGCGGCTCTGGAGCCGCGTGTTGCCGACCCCCGGATTAGGACCACACTGAAAAGGAAAAAAATCCTGCTAAATTCATAGGATGACATGATTGAAGTTGTAAGAACAAAGTTGAAATGTGCTTGCATGAAGTTGTCATTTTCCAAGAAAAACAAAGTTGGTGAATAAAGTGGGCGTAATGTAATGTTATGGATAATCCTAAAATATATCTGTGTTAAGTGGAATTTGGAGCAAATTTACACATATTACAAATAGGTTAGCCCTTAGGTTAGCTTGCTGAGAGAGCAGGCCAAGCAGAAAGATGTTGAGCCACATCATCTGGCTCTTCTTGATAAGGAGGAGCTGTGACTCCACTCTGAATGAATCACTGCAAGATGACCGAGGCCAGACACCCTGCTGAGGAAACTAGGGGGGGGGGGCATTGAGGTGGAGCGGTGTCGTTACTGGAGCGACCACCCGGAGCTGTGCCATAAGGTGTCTGTCAGGGCAGTCACCCTCTGAACCAGGGAGGGGCAACATAACTGATGGAGTGCGCCACAGTTTTGCATTCAGTGCTTCTGGCAAGTCATGTGAAGACCACGCACTCCCAAACCAATTGTATGAACAAAAATGTTTAATAGGGGCCAAATAAGTGCATACATGCAAAATTTGTGCTCTTAATATATTTCATTTTTTTTAAATACATAAAAGATCCATTATTCAACAACAAAGAAACAACAAAATAACCACAAGCCCCCCCCCCCACAAAAGCAAAGGGCTCTGGTGAATACAAAGTACCATTGTGTGGGAACTTCAGTGGCAGCAGGGGGTCACTTCGCAGCTTTTGACCGAGTCGGGCAGTCTTATTTTGAAGGTTTCCCAAACCCAGTCAGCTGTTTTTTTAGCCACGTCACAAGGAAGCAGTGACAGCTCAGATGAAGGCTGAAGTGACAGCTCTGTGTATTTTTTCCTTCACTAAAAAAAGGCCAGTGTCTGATAAAAAAGAAACCTTAAACCTATTTCAACTCATAAGATGGCAAAATGAACGCCGTAGTGCTACCCACCACAATGTTTTTTTCAAAACCATCAGCACCTCAAGCAGAAGAAGTTTTCATTGGTCAATTTTCATTACATTGAGATATTTATATATTATTACAGTTATATTATTGTTATTTTTGTTTCTTTTATTTATATGTCATTATATTTAATTTTCTTTCATTAACAGAGGTCTAACATTTTGTTCTTCTGTGTACGTACATGAATGCAGGAAGGCAAGGTGAGATGTCAGAGTGAGTGGCCGCGCAAAAGGCGAGGGCTGGGTAGGTCATTTCCTTCTTCAAGTAGTCAACAGTTGTCCGGAAGCAGAGAGGCGCCGCTCCAACATCTTGTCGCCATTATTTAGAATTGTTCAATTTATTTTTTTGTATGCAGACCACGCGTGGCCTTCCAGTCTTAAAGCCTTGCAGATGAACTACTGCTGCCACCAACAAACCACCATTTGTTCTTTAAGCTTTATTTTAATTGGTCTTTTACCATGGAAGAACTCAATCTTTCAGTTTTACTGTGCTACGCTTAACACTTATAAGTTATATAAGGCATATACAAAGTGAAAATGAACAGGTTAGCTCTTTTGGTGGTCACTTCCTCATTGAATCTGTAAAAATTACAGCCAGACATCAAGTTAAGTCAAATCCCTTCTGCTAAAATGTGATTCGCACAAAGAGGAGAAATGAGCGTTTTCCTGTTGGCTTAGCAGCAGCCTGCTTTCTACATCAGTGGAGAGGAAAATTAGCCTCAATAATCCAGTCTAGACTAATATATTTACCCTTGATTTAACAAACAGATGAGTACTCAGTAAAATGCACTTTCACACACACACACAGAAATGCACTTTCTCGCAAAAACTGAAACCTCTTTCTAAATCTAAGTCAATGGAGGAGATGAACATGAAAAAAAAAGACAAAATGCATTGTGTGTATCTGCAGCTCACTCATTCATTGTGCGATTTCTTGTTCATCCATCCATCCATTTTCTGATCCGTTTATCTTCACAAGGGTTCGTGGGGCATGCTGTAGCCCATCCCAGCTGTCTTCGGGCAGTAGCCGGGGGACAACCTGAACTGGTTGCCAGCCAATTGCAGGGCACGCACAGGCAAACAACCATCCGCGCTCACACTCACACCTAGGAACAATTTAGAGTGTTCCATTAACCTGCCATGCATGTCTTGTATTTTTTTGGGTGGGGAATGTGGGAGGGAACTGGAGCACCCGGAGAAAACCCACACAGGGAGAACATGCAAACTCCACACAGGGAGGCCAGAACCGGGACCGAATCCTGCACCTCCACACAGGGAGGCCGACGTGCTAACCAGTCGCCCACCGGACTGCCCTAGTACAGTATTTTAGTTGCAAAATATTACCCACCAATTCCAAACTTGGGATGCAATTACAATGTCTAAGTCAATGGCGGAACAGAAAAGTAATAACAAAACAGCTTTCAGTCTGATGTTCTACCATTGACTTCTTACCATTAGAAATAGAAATATATCTGGATACGTATGTCTACCCAAACTTCCCAGACAGCAAATAATGCACAGACACTGCAAGTACCAGTATGCAGTGCAATTGATGGTGCACTCGGACCCTGCTGGAACTGCTGATCATCTGTATGCAGTGTCACTACGTCAAACGCGCGTACAATAGTGTGCTAGCATAAGGTAACAGGAAGTGTTCAGCACCCTCGTGAGGAGAAGCGGATTAGAAAATGGATGGACGGATCTCTTCCAATCCTTATTGGGAATGTACATTTGACAAGTTTTAAAATAAACAAGGTATTGTCATTTAAAAGTTATACAAAACGTTATTTATTTATTTATCCATCTCTTTATTTATTCATGTATTTAACTTTTCAATGCCAGTCTTAAGTGTGTGACCCTTATCAAGAGGGAGGAGTGATGGTCTTGTACTGTTAAAAAAAAAAAAAACTATGCCAGGGAGTCTGGTCCAAAAATTTCTTGTAGTGTGACATATTCTGACCTCAGAAACACAAGAGAACACTGTGGAGACATTCCTTCGAAAAATAAGAACATCTCCATTCATCTCATCTCAGGAGCACAAGACGAAGACACGATGGTTGATGTGAGAGGCTAAGTTGTGATACACTCGACAGCACTTTCGTGACCCCTTTCCGCATGGAGGGGAAAGAAGTCCATCCATCCATCCATCCATCCATTTTCCGAACCGCTTGATCCTCACTAGGGACGCGGGGGGTGCCGGAGCCTATCCCAGCCGTCTTTGGGCAGTAGGCGGGGGACACCCTGAATCAGTTGCCAGCCAATCGCAGGGCACACAGAGACGAACAACCATCCACGCCCACACTCACACCTAGGGACAATTTGGAGTGTTCAATCAGCCTGCCATGCATGTTTTTGGAATGTGGGAGGAAACCGGAGCACCCGGAGAAAACCCACGCAGGCCCGGGGAGAACATGCAAACTCCACACAGGGAGGCCGGAGCTGGAATCGAACCCGGTACCTCTGCACTGTGAAGCCGACGTGCTAACCACTAGGCTACCGGGCCGCCGGGGAAAGAAGTACCTGCAAAAATACCAAAACAAAAGAACAAAACCGTTTGTTAAACTTCGACACAGATGCCCAAACTGTAATTTCCTTGCAGTGTTTACACTCAGATCAGGAAGTCAACCATGTCTCCTTGTAATTAGACCAGACGAAGGCTCCACAGCATGAAGATAATCGCTGGGTGGAACTGCGATGTTTATTTATGTGAGTCTCTGGATGCCTCTGTCCACGTTCGTGTCATTTCTGGGTTGTCCAGTGTTGCCACATTTACCTTGAAAAAGTAACTTAGTTCTTAGCTCTATATTACTTGCCTTAAAAAAGAACGTTGATACTTTACTGATGAATCGCTTCAAAAAGGAACTAAGTTAGATTAGAAGTTCACTTGAATAGTTACATTCAGCAGATACTGCCAACCCTGGCAGAACAAAAATGACAGCAGATTTTGCCACTTAAATGAAAGTGCGGTTTGTTTTTGTTTTTTTACAGTGACATGGAAGACTTTCGATCACCACTTTAATGTAAGACGTAAGAGTATTTTCAGGATTTCACTGAACATATATTTGCTACTTATTTTTAATTTTAAGAAAAGAAAAAGGACTTTCTTTCAAGACTTCACATAATAGAAACATTTTTAATTTTTTTACTCATTTCTAAAATGAGGGCAGTCTTTTTTAATTGACAAATTTAACAACATTAATTGTATGTTGCAATGACAATACCCAACATTTATAATGTACATCATTTATAAATATGACAAATTTGGGGACATGTGTTTTGTGTTTTGTTTTCAGCTCAAACTGGAGTGGAGGGAGTTCCCTACAGCGGTGCAGCTGTCATGCATTGTAATTGATCCGAATTCTGAAAATCCGGAGTCCGAGTGGATACCCCCCAAAAAACGTAGACCAAGATAGATCAATCCCACAAAGTAGAAACAATGACGCCAGTAACAATGAACCAGGAGAAAATGCAGTAAATAGAAAGCCTTTGCAAACGGCAAGGGAAATAACGAGAACATAAATTGCTTGCCTGAAAAGGTCAAAATAAATCCACTGACCAAAAAACCCCAAAAACAAACAAAAACCAATGAAACCAAGAACAGCTCAATACAAGAAATACTTTTCATGATAATCTTAAAGTCACATTTATCTGTATACGCAGACTGAATTTAAAGAAAAGACAACTCTGCGGGCGGCCCGGTGATCCAGTGGTTAGCGTGTTGAACTCACAGTGCGGAGGTACAGGGTTCGATTCCAGCTATGGCCTCCCTGTGTGGAGTTTGCATGTTCTCCCCGTGTCTGTGTGGGTTTTCTGCGGGTACTCCGGTTTCCTCTCACATTCCAAAAACATGAATGGGAGGTTAATGGAACACTCCAAATTGTCTCTAGGTGTGAGTGTGAGCGTGGATGGTTGTTCGTCTTAGTGCACCCTGCGATTGGCTGGCAACCGGTTCAGGGTGTCCCCCGCCTACTGCCCGAAGACAGCTGGGATAGGCTTCAGCACGCCCCGCGACCCTTATGAGGATAAACGGATTAGAAAATGGATGGATGGAAAACTGTGTGTCTCTGTAAATCAAAATAGTATCAAAAAGTTGTAAAAGAAAAGTGTCAGAATTGAGATAGACAGTCCACAGCAGATTTGCAGAATAGGACTGATGACAGCTGAATAAAGTTTTATCTTAAGTCTTACTGTTCATTTACAACACCGCTTATCCTTATCTCATTCAGTAGCAGCCATTTTCAGACCCATTTTTAAAAAAAAATTGACGTTCAGTCTTGGAAAAAAAAGCTAGGAAAAAAGAAAACCTAAGTACATGGGATTGAATGTGTGAAGTCTGAAAAGACATATAAATATGTCTTTGGGAGTGAATGAGTTAACAGGGTCGCGAGGGGTGTTGGAGCATATTCCAGATAACTTTGGTCGAGAGGCAATCTACACCCTGAACTGATCGCCAGCCAATCGCAGGGCACATATAGAGATAGACAACAATTCACATCCACATCTACACCGTCACTGAGTGGGAAACCGATCCAACGCTTCCTGCTCATCAGTCAGGCAAGTGTACCACCATCAGCGAATCTCAGTGTTCTTCTCTTTAATCTCCCCAATGACAAACAGATTATTGGATCATGCTTCCATTTATGGCAAGTGACATCTGCATTCTGTTCAATATTGTTATCGAATACAGATGCAGGAAGGCGATACTTTGGCGGTCACAAAATTCCTATTTGATCATGGTGACATCTCTTAGCCTCCAGAAACCACCGAGAGAAACCACTAACTGTATACATGTTCTTTCCATACATACAAAGAGTTTCAAAAAAATAAAAATAAGAAAAATATTCTTTGATGCTTCCTTTTTTACTTCCTTTCTTGTTCTTAAATTTCATGAGCTGAATTTGAGCCCCACATGGCAAGTCAGTCAACGAGGACATGAGGGTAGGCAAAGGACAAATCAACTGTTAAAGAAGACAGTTTTCAAAATAAAAAATAAGCGTTTTGGTTTGTTGACTAATTCTGTGCAGGGTTATGAGGACAACTACATTAGGAATGAAGAAATGTTGGCGATATGGTACGTCATAATGCCCTTTATCACCAAAATAAAAAAGAGTGAACCTCCACCAATTTGCAACTCAGCATTTGCGAATTCACCTATTGAGAAAAAAAAATGCAACTTGTCCTCACTTATTTCAGACTTTCTGTAACATGATGAAAAAAACGTTCTTTTTTTTCCCTCTACTAAAATACAGCAGGGGTGCCCAAACATTTATGACCGAAGATCTACTTTTCGATCAACCAACCTCCCGCGATTGACCCGTTACCGCGCGCGCACGTACACACGCATGCCATAATGAGCAATAGCCTGACGCTGAACCATGCGACACATTTAGGCAGCCTGTTAACGATTGTAGCTCACGCGTGCCGTTTAAAAATGTTTCTCTCGGCCCTCCAGATACCCATTCTTTGCCCGTCCGTCCCCTCGGTGAATTGTACAAACAAACTCTAACTGAGAATAATGATAATGATAAAAGATATAGCGCAACAACTCGGATCACAAGCTGCAACTGCAGACTGCTGAGCGCGAACAACTTCCCGTGACGCAGTCACACGTCATCATAGGTTAAAGATGACCTGCTTTATTTTATTTTATTTTTTTTAAATCCACACTCTGTACTGTCCACTCAGAAAATTCCATATTTGCTTCTTCCTCTCTTGGCTGTTCTCCTGGTGTGCAGAATGCATTACGCACATTATTTCATCCACATTGCAAAAACAGGCTCCTTGGGGACATCTGTTGGTTGCTGCAGACAGGAGGAGGAAGTCCCTTCAAAAACATTCATTACTCCACCGCATGCTTTTCCGGGGAAGCTGTCTTTCCTCATCTTTCATCCTATTTTTAACTAATACTTATGCTTATACTTAATATTGATCCATCCATCTATTTTCTAATCGGTTTACCCTCACAAGGGTGGCGGGGGGGGGGGGGGGTGCTGGAGCCCATCCCAGTTCTCTTTGGGCAGTAGGCGGGTACACCCTGAACTGAACTCCACACAGGAAAGGCCGGAGCCGGAATCGAACCCTGCACCTCTGCACTATGAGGCCGGCGTGCTAAACAGTCGACCACCCCTCATTTTTATCCGAAGATTGTGTCCAAATTCACAAGAGGGCCTGGCTGATTTCTTGTTTTTGCCAAAGAAGTTTCCTTTCCCATCCTATCCGAGCAAGATGACCTGGAACTACCTGGAGGATGGGATCAGCAGACCATCACGATCAGGTGACTTGGACTTGGACTCAAGTGCACAAAAATATGCTATCCCTACAAACCAATGTTCCTTTCAGTGAAGGAATTCTCCGCGTGCGCTTTTATGGCCAAATGTTCGGGTTTGAAAAGGGGTAACCCAAGTGTGTGAATTGGGGTTCTAAAAACCTAAATAAGAACATATTCAGGATTTTGTGGGTGTTTAACATGGCCTCGCACAACCTGAATATTGCTAATATTGGGTTTTGAAAGGATTATGGACTGCATATAAACGTAGTCAAAGACATGATGAGCAAACAAAGAATGCTCAAACGGGAGACAGGAAAACACCGGATAACCTAAAACGTGAACAAAAACAGATTATGACAGTTGTCCACCGTAGCAGACAGACACAAAAATAAACCTTTGTGAACCACAATTTTTTCCCTGTGTGTGTGTGTGTGTGTGTGTGTGTGTGTTCTTCCTGTTATTCACCATCCACCTCCTCGTCTTCGTCCTGTTGACCACAACACGAACACTGCTAATAACAGCAATTAGCACAAAGTTAACAAGTGGGGCGAACAAGCACATCATTCATTCTGCAGTGACAAAGACGTCATTAAACGGCGCGCAACGTGCCCAACAAACGTGAGCGCAATGTTGTAATTTAGTGCTTGTTTTGTGAGATCTTGGTAAATCAGACCCCAAGTGGTTCCATTTAAGCTAATTTGGGTGGAAAACAACATTCTGGGTTTTGTCATTTTCGTGTTGATTGAGTACTTCTTCTTCTTCCTTTCATAACTTTGCTGCTGTGAATTGGGAATTTCTCCATTGCGAGACTAATAAAGGTTTTCTTATCTTACTTTCAGTACTTTATCAAAATACATAGAACTAATTGGATTCACACTGTCTTCTCACATATCGGTCATATATACAGTATTGGTTATTATCGTCACATGCTGAGATGCTTTTCCCGACGCAGCCCTCCCATTTATCCACATGTGAGGTTTTTGTCACGTTGCAAGGTGGTGGTGGACGCCAAAAAGCAGGCAAGAGGGAGGAGCAGGGTGTACTTGGGAGATTATATTAAAACGCGGAGAAAACTAAATCCTAAACAAAGTCCTGAAAACCAAAACAATCCAAAGTAGCAAACAAAACCATGACTGAAGCAAAACCTAACCGTTACTGGAACAAACATGACCAAAAACATGACCTATCAAGACAAACATACAAACATGACAGCAGCAAATAGCAACAATGACCCGACCATGAATATTTGGGCGGGAGCCTTTTATAGAACTAATTACCTAACGACCAACAGGTGTGCAGCTGCAGGGGGAGCCCTACAGTGCCACCCGTTGATCTCTGTTGTTACTTATTATTTTTCCTCCGTTTATCCAGCCGCCTTGAGGGGACACACGCGGGTATACTAAGTAAGTAAACCGCTGACAACAATCTCAAACCGAATCATTACAGTTTTCAAAAAATGGGTACCGGTATTTTGAGGCTGGCAGAAATGAAACCCACACTACCTGCAAAGTGACGCAGTAGCAAGTACGTTTGATTTGTTCAGTGCGCCTGCGCACAATGCCCTGAGTGTCTGACACGTCCTGGTTGAGAAGAACAAAGTCTTGCTGGAGCAATCTTCCTCCTCAGCCTGGCCCCTTTTTTTTCTTCTCCTATATCCCCAAGATCCAGGGGGGCGCCGGGGGACGGGGGGGAGGGTGGGGGTCATCAAAGACGGATTGTTTTGAAGACGTGAACAACATCAAAGTGTCTGTGAGCTGCGGAGGATCCCGGAAGAATCCTTTCAGGAGTGAACGACGCCTCGGCAAAGAAAGAAGTTGGATTTGAAAGAAATCTTTTGTATGACGCCAATCCTGGAACTTTTCTGACACATCTCACCAGCTGTGTTTCCCTGCTTCTGTTTGCGCTCTACCACATCCCTCACCCATATACTGTATTTAATTACTTCCACACATCTTCAATTACTTTCCCATCAACTTGCCATCTGTTTCTGTTCAAGGGTTCTATTTTCCTCCGTGTTGCCTCCATGTGATGTCATTGCTATTACCCACAGGCACAGCTTAATCATCTGCTTTATTTCCCTCTCGATTGAGTGAGGTTGTCTTCTCTTATCATTCATCTTGTCTTCAAATGCATTCACCAGACCAGGCAAAAGTGTGACATCATATATTGCATCATATTTTTCCTCCTGGGACGCTAATCCACTTCACGAGAGCAGGAAATCCTCCTTCTCTCAATAGGCTTCATGATAATGAGATCGATGAGAGTATAAGGAGAATGGGAATAGGGTTCAGTGGAGAGGGGGACCACGGACTCTACAGTTTAAAAAAAAAAGCATTATGAACACAATGACATGGTTGTTTATTTAACCTGCTCAATAACCTACCGTACTTTTCCTGCATAACATGACTTTAACCCTTTTAAGCACCCTGCAACTTGATAACATAAGCTGTCCACTGTAGTAACCACTGTCCCTGAAAGGGTTAACATTGTACGACAGACAATTTCAATTTCCAGAATTGATGTATCATGCCATCCTTGCTGGACATCAGCGTATATAACTCATTTTTAATTCATGATCTGATGGAAATGGGATGAAATATACATTAAAATTCCTCATTACCCATATGGTGTCCTGCACAGCTAAAAGGATTTTTTTTTGGTGTGTGTGGGGGGGGGGGGGCTAATGAGCTTCGGTTTATGGGCCATGAGATGAACTGATATCCTCTGGGACCCCTGCTGACACAGATGTGTCCGATGTGTGTGTATACATACTTTATCTATTTGAGCGTGAAGAAGAAATCCCTCTTCCGACATTCTGCAAAGAATTAATTTTTTTTTTAAAACAAAGATACAATCTATTATATAATGTTCCCGTAAAAATTATTCGGTAAAGAATTGTCCAGCCCATCGTCAATGTGATGCTCTGACCATCTCGATTGTAGTCCAAGTCAAATGTGCAGTGCACAGCAATCAGATTTTAAAAATGATTCATGGGACTGGCAATTGCAAATTAAGAAATGAGCCGTTATCTTCCAATTTAAACACAAGCAGTTTCTCATATACTCTTGAGCAAATGCGTCACTATCACAGTTTTTTTTTTCAAACTATTACGGTATTTGTCGTGTGCTTGGTAGATGTTTAGTGGTCATCCATTTAAATATGTAGGCTGTGATTCATGATTCTCTAGAAATATCCTGTCCTGAACTGTACTTAAGACACCACAAGTTAACTGTTATTGTTGGAGATCCTCAAAGATACTTTGTGTCACTGGTTTTGTGCTGAGAAATCATTTCTGTTAGGGTTTGTATGTGACCCCAATTGCACGACAACCAGACAGGTATAGTGGAAGCCAACACTTGGTGTTGTTTATTAGAGTCTTTGCAAATTCACTCAGGGAGAAGCATGAAGAAGCCACAGGGAAAATGTCCACACAAGAAACGAAAACCTCACTCAAGGAGAAAACTGGGACTGACTTAAAACACTCAGGGAGAAGCACGAGGAGTCCACAGGGGAATGTCCACACTGGAAACGGAGAAACTGCAGGTGACGCCAACAGAGCTCACTAAGATGGTGATGGCACAAACTTGCACTGAAGAATGGTTTGGGAGCCAACTTATACCAGTCTAAACGAGCAGATGGACTACAGATGGGTGATGAGCTGGCGAGTATCAGGTGTGAGATGCAGAGCACCCTGGCTGAAGAGGCTGCCTGGCTGGCCCCTGCCTAACAATTTATCCATCCATCCATCCTTTCATTTTCCGAATTGCTTGATCCTCACTAGGGTCGCGGGGGGTGCCGGTGCCTATCCCAGCCGTCTTCGGGCAGTAGGCGGGGGACACCCTGAATTGGTTGCCAGCCAATCGCAGGGCACACAGAGACGAACAACCATCCACGCTCACACTCACACCTAGGGACAATTTAGAGTATTAATCAGGCTGCCACGCATGCTTATGGAATATGGGAGGAAACCGGAGCACCCGGAGAAAACCCACACAGGCCCGGGGAGAACATGCAAACTCCACACAGGGAGCTGGAATTGAACCCGGTTCATCTGCACCGTGAAGCCGACGTGCTAACCACTGGACTACCGGGCCGTCCCCTAACAATTTAATCTCCAATAAATGAGTGCATTGGTACATTTTGCTATCATTTTCCACTCTTCTATTGCATCATGGTCTGATTCTTCTAATATCCTGTTTTTTTTTGGGGGGGGGGGGTGGCAACAAATGTAAAGTTCTGAAATTTTAAATGGCGATTTGATTTATTTAAGCGACATATTCTAAGCGACCTGGCCCTCCCCAGTGGTCCAGTGGTAAGCGCGTCGACCTCACAGTGCAGAGGTACGGGGTTCCGGCCTCCCTGTGTGGAGTTTGCATGTTCTGCACGGGCTTGCGTGGGTTTTCTCCGGGTATTCTGGTTTCCTCCCACATTCCAAACACATGCATGGCAGGCTGATTGAACACTCCAAATTGTGCCTAGGTGTGAGTGTGAGCGCGGATGGTGGTTCGTCTCTGTGTGCCCTGTGATTGGCTGGCAACCGGTTCAGGGTGTCCCCTGCCTACTGCCCAAAGACAGCTGGGATAGGCTCCAGCATCTCCCGCGACCCCTTGTGAGGATAAAGCGGATCGGAAAATGGATGGATGGATGGACCTGGCCCTCTCTGAAAAATTATCAACCCTCTTGTTAAATCATAAATTCTACTTCAGGACCCGAATGTCTCGCTGTGATAGATGGAACTGCGAATTCTGCTCGTTAATAGAAAATCCTGAGGCAACCTTAAGCTGAAGTGCATTTGGGTTCTGCATGATGGCAACGATGAAAAACACATCACCAAGTCAACTTTTGAATGGCTTAAAACAAACAACAACAAAAAAAACAAGGTTTTGGAGTGGCCTAGTTAGAGTCCAGACTTGAAATGCTGCTCATGCTAGAAAACCTCCCAGTGTTGCTGAAACACAAATCTGCAAAAGGAAGAGTGGGCCAAAATATCTCCACCTAGATGTGAAAGACTCATTGCCAGTTATAGAAAATGCAGATTTTGGTCGTTGCTGAAGAGGAGGCCCAACTAGTTATTCGGTGAAGAGCTAAATCAATTTTTCACACGGGGCCATATGTAGGTGTGGATTTTTTTTTCTCTCTCTTAACCCTTTCAGGGACAGCGGTCACTACAGTGGACAGTTAGGGTTAGGGTTAGGGTTAGGGTTTATCAAGTTATCAGGTTATCATTATTGGTGCATGAAAGAGTTAAGAAATCAAACCATTCAAAAACTGGATTTTGTGTTTCCTTGTGTTGTCTTTGACTAAGATTTAAATTTGTGTGATAACGGCTAACAATTAAGTGTTTAACGAAAAAAAAAAAGAAAAAGAAATCAGGAAAAGGGAAAACAATTTTTCACACCACAGTATGTTAAGGTCTCCGTCTCTGTTAGCTTCTGTCTTTGTTATATTCAGTGTTCACATTACAGTACTGTATTTGGATGATATTGTGATTCCATTTTGTTTATTTTAAGAAGAATGTAATTTTCCGCCCTGTTAAATGCTGGTTTTGAGCCTCTGCATGACATGAAATGCAGGGTTAGTCAGGGAGCAGGCAAGAAAAAAAAAATAGAACAGGCTTGCTGGGTTTCGACAAAAGATAGCTTTGCTTTATTAACTCTTTCAGGGACAGCGGTTACTACAGTGGACAGCTTATCATGTTATCAGGTTGCAGGGTGCGTGAAAGGGTTAAAAAACAAAACAAAACAAAACAAAACAAAAAAATCCACACACACACAATGGGTCAGAAAACTGAAACAGAGCAGGGAGTTTCCACTTCCCCACTGTGAAATAGTTCCATTCTTGCCAGTGCTTCTGCAGTGTAAATGTTAAGTCAATGTTAAGTCATTGCACTCGTACTAGAATGACTAAGCTATGGAATTTCACTCATAGAACTTATATACATACATGCACGGACAAGCTCTTTCAGCTCTAGCTTTTTGCACAGAATCATCCACGTGAGCACATGTATTGAGATGGACGGGATTTCTTTTTTTTTTTTCACACATTGGTTGAGTGAGAAGTGGGCTGAGGCAGAATGTGCCAGTAAGTGGCTTTCTGCGTGGGCTACGTGCTGGTGCTTGACATGAACCCTTGTGTGCCGAAGAGACACTTCATTAAAAAAAAAATAAATAATAATTTAGAAAAAAATGACATTGTTTGTTTTTAAATTGGAGCTGCATTTGAGGTAAGGTGTGTGGTTGGCACATGGTTCTCCTCGTCATTGGGGTGGGTACAATTTTCAGTGGATTCCTGTGCATGGATTTATTTTATTGTCTTACAGAGCTGTTTGCAACTGTAATTGTTTTACTCAGAATGAGTGCAACACAACCAAAACTAACACTGGATGTTGTGATGTTCTGTCCAAAACCACCCACTCCACCCACCACAGGATGTACTGTAGTCTTCTTCTGGGCCGGTCAAAAGTGGCATGCATTTGGCAAGATTCTCATCCTTGTGCGGAACGTTGGATACATTTCAGTGATTGAATGAGTTGCAGAATTCATGTAGTCAAGTTGTAACAGGACACTTGTGAGAAGAGAGAGGGATATTGAGATACATACAGTATGAGGGATATCTTGAATTTGAAGATTAATGAGGCAAAAAAAAAAGAAATATATTCTTTTATACAGTGTGTTGTCCTCAAGAGACAGGTCAACTGCCTCTTCCCATTCTTTTATCAGTGACATTTACACAACTCCATGTCCCTATTAGACTCCTGAGTTTAACACTGAGTTTAATGAAAGCTGACAGGACGGCCATCAAAGTCATTGTGGAGAAATAAATGAACAGTGAGACGAGATTAGACAAATTTGAAGTGAAGAAGAGACAAAAAAGGAGCATGGGCCAATGAACACGAGTGAAAGTGAGTGGTCTGTGGAGTATAACTGATAGGGGAAACTGAAACCCACACTCCTTGCCTGAGGACTGACAACCAACCTTATATAATGACACTCAAATGACATGGTATCTTCTTTGAATCTTTGCTTTGCATTTTGTCTGCAATGCGTGGCGCAATGAAACTTCTACAATTTTGAGTTGATGTGATTTTAATTTTGAATTCATTTGAAATCAAGCGGCTCGGTGCACCAGTGGTTAGGGCATCGACCTCACAGTGCAGAGGTTGTGGGTTCGGCCTTCCGGTGTGGAGTTTGCATGTTCTCCCCGTGCCTGCGTCGGTTTTCTCCGGGTACTCCGGTTTCCTCCCACATTCTAAAAAATGTGCATGGCTGGTTATTGTCAGCGCAAATTTTCATCTCCGTCTGCCCTGCGATTGGCTGGCAACCGGTTGAGGGTGTGCCCTGCCTAGCGCCCAAAGACAGCACCCTTGAACCTTAAACTTTTACTTGAGTGTGGTAAAGCAATATCTCATGCAAAAGCCTAAAAAAGAAGCACGGCAAGAGCGAAGTGAATAATACAGCAAATAGTGGTGAGATAATGCGCATTTGTTGTGACGTTATCTACAAAAATAATAAGTAACAACAGAGAGTAGGAATGAGCGCAGCAGAGCATGGAGGAAAACTTTTTGGCGTGTCACACAGCAATTCAATCTTCAATACTGGAATTCTGAAAGACAACAGGCCACGCCCAATGAATCCATCCATGTTCCGAACCGCTTATCCTCACCTGGGTCACAGGTAGGTTGTTCAGCTAACCTACCGTGCACGTTTATGGGAGGAAACCGGAGTACCCGGAGAAAACCCACGCAGGCACGAGTAGAACATGCAAACACCATACAGGAAGGCCCGAGCCCGGATTGAAACCCACAATCTCTGAACTATGAGGCAGATGTGCTAATCAGTCACTCACACCCAGCCCTGTGTGACAAAGGACCATAGCAACTGAAAACGCAAAGGACACAAACACAGGATCAACAGCACCCTGCCCGCAATGGGCAACGCTCGTTTCCCTACACGGCTTGTGAAGGAGCTCCCAGTAGAAGTCCGGGAGGAGGAACGCGTTCAGTATGACTGACCGAAAGATCCAGGAACATTCCTCTGGACCGTAACCCTCCCAGTCAACTAAATATTGAAAACACTGACTATGACAAGTTGTCAGTGTTTTTGGATGTATATTGTTGTCGACAACATACATCCAAAATCTTCCAGCCAGTGTCGGCAGGGCAATTGTCAATAATCAAGAGTGAAGGAAGGGGTTCAGAAGGAGGGCTGAGCAGGAGACAGACATTAAACGTGGGATAAACCTGGTCTTTAGGCTGAGAGCTTTAAACGGATGGTGGGTGGATTAATGACCCTCTAAAGTTCAAAAGGTCCAATAAATCTGAGGCTAGCTTCTGGGAATCAGTCTGGTAGGGAAGATAGTCCTATCAGCCAGTGGACGGTTGTGTTTGGCACTATGGTGATGGGCACGAGGGACAGAGGTAAAAGCGACCTCTTGCCCCTGGGATATTATAGTCCCAGGATATAATAGTCGGGGTTGATACCCATAGTCGACCATAAATGAAGACATTCCCGTGGATGAGCAGATGAGGGAATTGTGGGAATACTTGACCCATAGGAGGAGGCTACATGGCAGGCTGAGACTAAACTAATGGCTAATTTATGGTCCTGATTGTCTCTGTCCGATTGTCCATTGGTCTGGGGATGATAAACTGAAGACAGACAGTCTGGAGCCAGCATGTCCAGCTCTGGGCTTGGAGGGCTACTGTCCAGCCTGGTTTTCAGCTCTCCCGGCTCCAACACAACTGATTCAGATGATCAGCCAGCTCTGAACTGAAGCAGCATTAGAACGATCCTGATTATTTGAATCAGGTGTGTTGCTCGTGGGAGAGCTGGAAAACAAGCAGGACAGGGGGCCTTGAGGACCGAGTTTGGAAACTCCTTGTCTAGAAGACTTGCCATACCCGGGATGTGAACTGAGGGCCCTGGTCAGAAACGATGTCAGTGGGGATGCCATGGAGCTTGAAGATGTGTTTCACTATGTCCGCAGTCTCCATGGTGGAGTTAAGTTTGGGTAATGAAATTAAATGAACCATTTGGAGAATAGGTTAATCGTGGTCAAAATGACTGTTTCCATTGGAGCGAGGCAGACCAGAGACGAAATCGACTGACGAGTGAGACCTGGGATAGCTGGGGAGGGGTGGAGGTTGCAGGAGACCCATGGGGCAATGGTGAGAGGACTTCACTCGACAGCAAATGAGACAGGTGGCAATGAACTCCCTGACATCCTGGACCAACAGCTAACATCAAAGTGTTCCAGTCAAAACTAAACACAACCATGGCTGACAACCTTAATTATGTTCTAGTGAGTAATATCAAAAACTAGTAAATGCGTGTGTTGTCAAATAATACTACATCATGACATACACGTCAATTTCCAAATTCAACATGTTCCAAAAATCTAAATTAAGTGTAGTTCAACTGCAATTTTTTGGTTCATCAAAAATGCTGATCAAAAACTTTCCAGTTTTCATTAGTCGTCCTGAGTCATCAGTCGGACTCAGCCTTTAGCTGCAGCTGCACACTGGATCAGCATTTGATGTTAAGTGGATTCAGGAAGAGAGGGCAATAGCTTTTCATTTCAGTGCCTGTTTGAAGAAAAGCTCATCTGACATTGATGGGAATGACTTGCACGCAGACACACATAAATTATGAAGTACTATACGGTATGTCCCAAGAGATGAGATGACGACTTGTGGCCTCCTTTCCGTGACTGTCTTGGGACTTACATAAGTAAAGCATGGGGGTTGCGGGATGGTACAGGTTGTTTATGTACATTCGCCAGTTGCTTTTGCTGGTCCACTTGCACAGTCTAAATGAATTCAATACCAGACCTACAAGACCTACTTGTATGTAAATTTAATTTTGATTGACACTGTCCAAAAGATATTCATTTCACAAAACGCAGCAATTTTGTGGTTCCAGTTTTTACATCGGATGTGCAAACATGCAAACTACGCACAGGGAGGCCAGAGCCTGAATCGAACCCTGCACCTCTGCAATACGATGCCGACGCCCTAACCAGTCGACCACCGGGCTGCACTATTTTGTATTATTTCACGAATAATGCATTTGTTACAATTTTTTTTACTGTGGATTGTATATCACGACTCATTTTTAAAGATGTTCTAGCAATAATAGTTATCAGTTTGCTTAACAAGTATAGGTACTGTACACCAAAATTTGCATCAACGCCACAGCAAACTACAACAACGATAAACATCCTGTTAAGTGTGACAATGACATTCCATGTTTCCTGCAGTTTAATTACGTGGTGATGAAATGCAAAGATTAACCATGATGCAATGCGTGCCCAACCCCGGTCTCTATTGATAAGGGAGGTCCTTCATTTGATTGTCGATTTTAAATAGCCAGCAAGAGTGGGGCATTAATTTTGGATGGAACCATCGATCACCCCAGTCAACTGTGAATAGCAAATCAATGACTTGAACATATGAGCAATGACCTTTGAGTGACTGTAGGGTCAATGCATGGCTGATCTATAGTCATTACCAAGCAAACTTATTTTTCACATCCTTTGCACTGGCGAGTGACGAGAGTTTTGGTGTTGCCTTTACATTACGTTAAACCTACCGGTACTGTCGTTCCAGTAAATCTCTTAATTGCTCACGTTTATGTCTTTGAGTAGCTTTGTGCACTATTGACCGCAGAGACATTTAATTGATATTCAAAGGACTGACTGCCTTCAATTAGTTCAAGTGCTAATCATCTGATATACAGCACTGTGCTAGTCTTCGGTTGCCATTAACATTGTTTTGTAATTAGCGGTAACCTTAATCACACCATATACTTGAACGTAAATCAGAAAACAGTAAGACAGATGATGGCCTGGTGGGCCAGTGGTTAGCGTGTCGACCTCACAGTGCAGAGGTACTGGGCTCTGGCCTCCCTGTGAAGAGTTTGCATGTTCTCCCCGTGCCTGCGTGGGTTTTCTTCGGATACTCCGGTTTCCTCCCACATTCCAAAAACATGCATGGCAGGCTGATTGAACACTTCAAATTGTCCCTAGGTGTGAGTGTGAGGGCGGATGGTTATTTGTCTCTGTGTGCCCTGTGTTTGGCTGGCAACCGGTTCAGGGTGTCCCCCGCCTACTGCCCGAAGACAACTGGGATAGGCTCCAGCACGCCCTGCGACCCTTGTGAGGATAAAGCGGATCAGAAAATGGATGGATGGATGGTAAGACAGATCCATTTAGCATGATTAAGAAAAAATGACAAACCTAATTTCAGAAAAAACTTTGCGGAAAGTTGGTGCATGAGTAAGAAAACTGAGAATCTGGATAAAAATGTAGGGACATAAATGTAGTTTTAAAATAATTTCACTATGACATACTCGTGGCCCAGGGTGAATTTTAGCAAAAGCTCCATTTGCTAAGAGAGGATCTCCTAGCCTTTGCTGTTCAGTGTTTTTACATCAAATTTTAAATAATATGCATGGAGGAGGATATATTGAAGAGATGTCACTTCTTAGAACAAATCTCTTAATTCAGATGCAAGGAATAAAAGGAAAGAAGCTTCAGCTATGAGGATTACATCGTTTATTCACTACTATTCAAAACAAGTGAAATAAAGAAAAGGGGAATGTAACAATGAAAAATAATACATGTGATGTTTAAAAATGATACAAACATTAAAATGTGGAATTAAATAAGGCCACGGAAGAAACCCGAATTTGAGAAATGTTAACAGCATCGGGATCAATGAAAACTTAACTCCTCACACAGGAAGTATACGTGTACTAAAAGAACATCACCTTGATTTTGATTTTTGCCTTCCGGTTGATCTTGGGCAGGGGGTCGTCAACCATAAATGATCACAGAGTCATTTGGACCCATTTCCCCCAGATAAGACAACACGCGATCCACGAAACCCTTTTGATATCTCATTCAGCGCGTCCGCCGTTCATTTAATCCCAGTCTGAAAGGTTCTGAAAATGGCTGGCCATTTTCAGACCCTTTTCAAGTAGTCAATATAAAATGAGGAGCTGGGATTAAATGTGTGGCGTCTGAAAAGACATCTAAATACGTCTTTGGGAGTGAATGAGTTAAGCAAACTCATTGGCTGTTTCATCTATCAGTGAATAGCATTATTTCAACTGTTTTCCCTTCTTCGGGTTTTTTTTTTCCTTTTTCCAAAATAGATTTTGGGGAATTTTCCTTGGCCCAAAAATGGGGGTTTAGACCAGGGGATGTCGTTGGGTCTCTCAGTGTTGGTTTGGGAATCCCCTTTGCGAATGCTGTGTGATGAAAGGTTATATAAATAAACTTGACTTGAAATGTGCTCCTTGAATGAGCCCGTCTTGACCTAACACCAAAACTATGTTGTTTGTACAGTGGCTTACAAAAGTATTCGGACCCCTTGAACTTTTTGACCTTGTGCGACATGTCATGCTTCAAACGTAAAGACATTAAAACGTCTTTATTTTGATAATGCCTTAAAAAAGCTATTTTTGGAGATATGAGGATTCCACCCTATGCCACATCGAAAATAGTAATTCACAGCAACTACTTCAAAGCTCTGAAAGGTATTCAAAGTGCACTCTGAAAAAAAAGACAAAAAAGAGGAGAGAGGGGTAGAATACAAAATAAACCGAACCTGTGTCGGTGGATCTGAAACTAGAGGAAAGCCATTCAGACAGAGAGGGAAACAAAGCTGTTGTATTGCTGTATGTTTCTCTTTAGGATGTCGGAGCAGGGGCCGAGGACTCTCTCAAACCGTGGCCGATCCAATTTGACACACTTGAGGGGTCCACATGCAACAACAGTGGCGGCACGAGGCCGGTTCATCAGTAGGGCAATCTCTCCTGAAAATAAGATAGGACACACTTTAACACTGGTACGTAAAATGTTGTTATGCTATTTAAAATACTTGTGATAAGCACGTTTTTAAAATAAAAAAATCTTTTAACTGTGTTTGGACTGTACTGTGATTTCTAATTAATTACCAGTAGCACTGTTTGTGTTAAAATCTCAATGTCAAACACAGTAGAGGCTTTTTTTTTTTTTTTTTTTCCAATTTTGCTGCTGACAGCAGCAGGCCCAGGACAGGAACAAAACAAAACCATGGTGGTCTTGGCTATTTTTTTTAGCAGGGAAAACAAACAGTCAAACACGTAAATGCAAAATGAGAACCTTGAAAGCAGATGTCATCCGCCACAAATCACGGTCAGACACTAAAGTAGTCAAAGTACCTGCCACACAGTGGATACTTGGAAAAAAGTGTGCTTGATTGTGAAAGGTTTCAGCACATTGGTTGGCAGCCTAAGCACAGACATGATTTGTTTTTGTGATTTGCACTTCAGGGCCACTGTACCCACTACCCAGGTGACTTGCTGCAATGGCAAAACTGCGACCCCTGGTGTTCTTATGGAGAAACAAAGTTTGGATGTACCACATACTGTATTATATTGTTGAACAACAAACAACAAGGCACAATTGTCAGGGGGAAAAAAGTGGCTTGGTCTGGCCACTGCAGCTACATAGTAAAAATACAATAATAATAAACGAACAGGAATAAATTAGAGAGTGTGGATATTTGAAAGGATGTTGACAATAATAGACCCATTTACTGTGCTTGGGCAAGATACTCTCTACACTTTGATTTTTTTGCCAGAGTTAAAAATGACATTATGAATATAGTTATGTATTATAGTAAAACGCAATATATAAACCGTTTTGGTATAGCTTGCAGGGAGCCCACTGGACCTTGCTTGGGTAAATGAAAACGTTATTTTTGAAACAGAAATTTTGAATCACAGCAATAACATGAATTGGTGTGAGAGATTAGATATTGTTGGGCCTCATCACATGGAAGAATATTGCAAAACTGACACAGTTTTGCAAAGAGTAATGGTCCAAAACAGTTCCTCGCGACTGTTGTGCAGGTCTGGTCACACACAGATTAACAATGACAAAAGGCTCGGTACAGAGCATCTGGGTGAACACCAGCTCGAGGAGCCGACCATATCTGAAAGCGACCACAGATTGTGACCACAGGACACCAGCATGGAGCCCCCAGTGCAGTAGTCTAACATGAGCCAAATAGGTGACTGAGGACCCCATGTGGCAGGATACACACAGATCGCCGTTCCCACTGTGAGGTCAAAACCACTCGCCCACCGGGCCGCCAATATCAAATCCATGAAAACTAAAATGATTGAAAACAACTCATTATAAGAACAGAATGAAGATGAAAATAAAACTAAAAATAAAATGATGAAAATCAAAGTAAGTTAAAATGTGTAAATAAAATAAACATAACTTCAAAGCTAAATTCAAAACGTGGGTCTCGAAACTGCTTTTATAAACAACAATGTCCTATTGCGGCCCTCGGTGATGTGGCAGGCAACATGAGTTTGTGTCTTTGTGTCATTAAACTTGCTGTGGCAGAGTGCCACCTGGATGGGAATGTGTCAAAGTATGTATATATTAATTCAAGACACACTGTGTTAGGGATGTTTTCAAGTGATGTATTTAAGTTACTCTATAGTTCAAAATTATAAACCGTATTGATTCCCTTGTAGAATAAATGATTAATGGCAGGGTTTGGTAGCGGTAAAGGTTTTCTGCTTGACTGGAACTTACCAAAGTAATCTGATGGTCCAAGTTTGCCAACTTCCACAAACTCCTGATCCTTGGACCGCCTTTGCAGCACTGCTGCTGTCCCCTAATACCACATCAAACATTACTTGAATTACATTTTAAATACATGTAATGTGAAAATATAATAGGTGGAGTGTATAATCGCAACCTCTTGATGTAATGTAAACACAATCTATAAATGTATCATTACATTATGGTGTATGAAGGGTGCTGATTTCTGCAATAGCTACCGTTCATCCCTCTCACTTTAGCTGGTGAATATTGAATCAGAATTGTGCACTGAGATATGCAGTGCAAAATCAGCCTCAGAAGATGGTGTTTACCTCCAAGATGATGAAAAACCCATCACCGGGCTCTCCTTGCACAACAATTTTCTGGTCATCCTCAAACTGCACCGTCTCCAAGGCATCGGCCACAGTCAGGCGCTCCCATTTGTCCAAAGACTCTGTTAACATGGTCAGGAAATATGAAGCATCCACTAAAAACGGGAAACTTAATGTCTAAATGCAAAATAAATATTTACACTTACCTAAAATAGAAACTTTGCTCAGGAACTCCTCATACATCTTCCGTTTCCTTAAAGTGCTTCCCTACAAATCAAATACAAAACATATTTGATACATACAGTCGATGTGTACATATTGTACATGTGTATATATGTATATGTTCGTGTACATAATGGGCCTCGTGTATGTATGGACTGTATGCTTGTGTACCTGTACATGCGTGTACAAAATTTAATAAACATGCAGTTATTAATTTTAGCATGCACTGTGAACAAGCACTGCTTACCATAAGTATTCTCCTGTAACTGTCTCTGTCAATGCCCCACAACTTGACATCGGACCTCGCGCGAACAGAAGCTGCCCGAGGGGTCCCATAGATCAGAGCAAGCTCCCCAAAACTTCCACCCTCACCAATGCTGGTCACCCACTCGTTGTTCACATATACCTGCAAGGAGATGCATCAAGCTTGCAGTCACTATTATCCACCACAATTAAGTGTCATATTAAATCCATGTGTAAATGTACATGATCTCGTTTGGTCCAGTTGCTTTCAGCATTTTTGAAAATGTTACCGCAGTTATAAAGCACTATACATTGAAACCGGCGGCCCGGTAGTCCAGTGGTTAGCACGTCGACTTCACAGTGCAGAGGTTCGATTCCAGCTCCGGCCTCCCTGTGTGGAGTTTGCATGTTCTCCTCGGGCCTGTGTGGGTTTTCTCCGGGTGCTCCGGTTTCCTCCCACATTTCAAAAAACATGCATGGCAGGCTGATTGGACACTCTAAATTGTCCCTTGTTGTGAATGTAAGCGTAGATGGTTGTTCGTCTCTGTGTGCCCTGCGATTGGCTGGCAACTGATTCAGGGTGTCCCCTGCCTACTGCCCGAAGACGGCTGGGATAGGCTCCAGCACCCCCCGCGACCCTAGTGAGGATCAAGTGGTTCGGAAAATGGATGGATAGATGGATATACATTCAAACCAGTGGCGCATGCTGGTCTGTCAAGAAGGGGAAGCTCAATTTCAGCCTACATCATAAAATGTGTCCGTTTATTTATACGTGAATTCTACTCTCCGTTCCTTTTCAAAAAAAATGAAAGGGGTGCCTTCACCATAAGATCAGTGATTGGCTCATTTCGCTGTCAATCAAAAAGAGATTCAGCCTCAGACAGATCATCCAATCATCATGTAGAAAAGCTGAGCTTCATGGCCAGCCTACAAACACCCACTGTCCATAGACTCCCAGAGAGGCTGAGCGTCCGATGGGCGGGACAAAACCAGCATTTATCCAATTACTCGTCTCGTTTCAATGCATTGGGACAACGGGCTCTGAACTCTCTAGACGCCCAGCGTCCGACGCTCAGCGTCCACACAGTTTAAAGCACAGTGAAGCTGTGGGAATGAATGAGAAGAGAGTCGCATCGTAACCAGTAATAAGAAGCTGATTCGGAACAAAAGTTGAGCGCGTTGAAGCGCATATTTAGTCAATGACATGTCCACACAATTGTACGTACACACATATATTTGATCACTTACTTTTTGACATTTTAGGGGCAGCGGAGCTTCCCTTGCAGTCTTAGAGCAATCGCCTCTGATTCAAACATATTGGTTAGAGTGGGGTTCTCAGAAGATCTGCCTGTTACTGTTATTTAAAACGCAATTCGGAGTCAGACCTATCCACTCCTAAAATAAGCACTCAGTTTCAAAAGGGTTGGTGACTGCTACTGCATAGGAGTATCTTTTCTGATGTCATTGTTTTTGTTTCATATGTTGCATCATGGTCGTGGGGAGTTGGGAGATCTTGTTTCAGAGAGTGACGTCGCATATGCAGCAAGTAATGACAATTGAGAGTGAGCAAGTTAGTCGCATATGACAGCATAAGACAAAACATGTAAAACACACACACACACACACACACACACACACACACACACACACACACACACACACACACACACACACATACACACACACACGGAAGAAAAAAAAGCTAGCGGTACAAACAAAAGCTGGGGGAGATAGGGCTTGTCGCATTTCACTATTTGCAATTGCCTATGTCCTTGCAACTCACTACTCTGTTTGCATAATAGCATCTCGTGTTGTTTTATTTTAAGTAATAATAACCTTCACATGCGACACTGCTAGGGGGCAGTGCTGCTTCGGTGATGCAGAGAGAGAGCACGGGGTTTGGGGGGAGTTCAGTGGTTGTAATGAATGTGAGGAGAGCAGTTGGCAAATAAAAAGGTCTTGAGTTGAAATACAAGTGGAGTTATTTTTCAAGGTCACACCAGTAGCAGAGGATGGTGAGCAACCACAGAGTTCTGCCACCTTTCTAAGAAGGAAAACCCTACGAAAGCTGGAAAGATGAGTTTGGAATTTGGACAAGAGTCGCACACTAATGAGCTCTGAGCTGCTGTACATTAGCCTGCTGACATGCGCCCTTATAAAAAGCCTAGCAAATGTATGCTGTAAACAGTTGCACCTAAAAATATGAAAGTAATCTTACATCCATTTCTCCCAAGTCGATAACATAGAAGTTGTCTCCCTCATCACCTGAAACAGGAAAAAAAATACAGTAATAGAGTTTGTGAGGTTTTGTGTGACCAGTGATTTTAGGCACGACACTTAAGACTGTATGAACAGAGAGTGAATTTTAATATAACTGAATCAACGCTATTTTTGGGGTAACACCTTTACCTTATTCGTAAATACATATTGATGGCACTGCTAGGAAAGCAGAGATGTAAACAACACTGCACCTTACACTATATACACAAGAGTGTACATTCCTTGAAAACTAGCTTTTTTTCCCTCTGGAGATTGTCTTTCATTGTATTTATTTATATATTTTCTTATTTTCATGAAGTTAAAAATATTAATTACATATATATGAACTGACTCATGTGAAATAGATTTTCCAGCCATATCGCCCAGCCCTACCTTGAATGATGACTGTTTCTCCAGCAATGTAGTTGACAGAAAACATGGCATCAAATATGTCACTGAAAGATCAAAAACAATTGTTTGATGAGCAAGAAATGTTCGTCAAGGATTGTTAGCGGCACGCCGACTTGAATGATCTGATACCTTCTCTCGTTGCTGTCTAAGTGGGCAAATAGGATGTTTTTTTCCATGGCTTTGCCCAGAGCTGCCATCGTCTTGTAGTCTTTTGGAATAACCTGGTCGAGAAAGAGAGAAAGCAAATAGAGAGTGTGACTGAAAGAGAGTGCAAGAGGGAGAGATGAGTGATGTCTAGTGTGGAAATTTACGACAACTTTTGTCAGGATAATCCAGAATGTATTAACCGTATTGACCGCACTATAAGCTCCGGCCTCCCTGTGTGGAGTTTGCATGTTCTCCCCGGGCTTGCGTGGGTTTTCTCCGGGTGCTCCGGTTTCCTCCCACATTCCAAAAACATGCATGGCAGGCTCATTGAGCACTCTAAATTGTCCCTAGGTATGAGTGTGAGCGTGGACTCTGTGTGCCCTGCGATTGGCTGGCAACCAATTCAGGGTGTCCCCCGCCTACTGCCCGAAGACTGCTGGGATAGGCTCCAGCACCCCCCGCGACCCTAGTGAGGATGAAGCGGTTCGGAAAATGGATGGATGGACCGCACTATAAGGCGCACCTAAAAGCATTCAACTTTCTCAACAGCCGACAGGGAGCCCTATAATCTGATGGGCCTAATATAAAGAGACTGTAACTCTCTTTCTTTTCCCCATTGAGTTGTTTCCCTGTTAGTGTTCCGACGCCATCTAGTGGATGATTATTAGCAGTAACCAATTGTAACCTAAAAGGGTTCTGCCCGACACGAATTGACATGTGCATTCGCCAACACACACTCAAACTACTTTGTTAGCTCTGCACAGCCATGATGAACCGAAGATAATACCAAAAGCAGAGTTAACTACTGACTAAACAAAGGAAGGAGACAAGTAAGACTTCTCAGGATATTTAGCCCCTTGTGGACGTGATGCCACGAGGTTTGTGTGGCTTTTTGTTGAATCAATTGTCTTCATAACTTTGGTCTTTCATTTATTGTTTTGTAATGCCATTTGTATTTATACGTTTCATGGCCGCGTTTGTGACCAGTTCTCATGGCTTTGTTGGTTGTGAAGGCTCTATATAAATAAAGCTGTATTGTGTTGTATTTCCATTAGCATAGCACCATCTAGTGGATGCATACTGCAACCCCAGTCACTATAGTAGCTGCGCCTTATAATGCAGTGCGCCCTATATATGAAAACAGTTTTAAAATGGGCCATTTTTCAAAGCACCTTATAGTGCAGAAAATACGGTCGTTATTTATTTCACTTCATCTTTATTTAGCCAGGTAAGGTCATTGACAACAGATTCTTCCAACAGATTATTCCAAAACTAACCTTAAAGCTCCTTGAACCGAACCTCATCTGTTGCAGAGAAAAGCCCAAGCCCTTCTATAACCTGCTGCCAATCTTTGATGTCAACAACCATTACAAATTATTTCTTAAATTCACATTGTGTGTAACAGCAAAATCAGGACTCTATTGTGAAAACAAACAAACAATGCCACTGATATTATACATATGTTATACTACTTGTACATTCATATACTTTGAAGTTTATATGCAACTCCTCCTGGTTGACATATGGCGCAGCATAATGTAACACATGTTCTGTTCAGCAAGTAGATTTTATCTCGAGGCACTTACTGGTATTCATTATTCCTGCTACTTTGTTACTCAATGCTGGCCAATTTCAATCTACAATTTAGTCTCAAACAAAACTCCACATTCACAAACACAGCCTTGAACAAGGTTCCAGCCAGACATCTGTTTTAAGTGTTAGGTTAGCCTAGCAATTAGCGTGGCTTCTCAGTTTTTCCTCATCATCCCTTCAGTTTGATACTTGTCAGATCTGTAGCTAATTCACCACCATGGAGGTGAAGATTATTGACAATTAGTAGCCAGTAAAGCTTGTTGCTATCTAGCTGGTTTTGGCCTAAGCAGCACTGAGCTTGCCTCAACGGCCTACGTCCCGTGCGTAGGTGACATTAGGGCGTTGCGGCAGCATTAACAATATTAACAATATTAACTATTCAATATGTATTAATGACGTACAACATGCACATTTTGACCTGCAAAGTATCTACCTTGACCAACTCTTGTGCAAAACAGTGATGTGTGTTGTATTCTCATGGGAGAGATTTCAGGTTCTTTCAGTTTAACCAGTGAAAATAAATTGCAAAATATATGGCAGACAGAAGGATTATTTTCTCTGTGACCAATTCATACTGCTCATTACTGCCACCCACTGTTTGTCTATCAGATGTACACTTAGCGGTGAAGCAGTTTACACTACAAACATGACAAAAGGTGCCCAACTCAAACATCCATGTGACATTTTTACATGACACACAAATGAGAACATGCTCAAAATAAAACAGAAAAGACCAAAAACATTAAATGCTCAATGCAAGGTAAGCTAGTCCAGCATTCACTTCTATGTGCAGATTTGCAGCGGTGCGTTTTAGCACTGACCTTTCTGACATACGAGGCAGCGTCTTCCTCCGTGTACACCTCAGCACTGATAGCGCCCCTTCTGCTCCTGCCCCTCACCACAGGATTCATAGGTGGTGAAACTTCATCTTCACGCGAGTCCGTGGACTTCTGCTGTAACACCATCTGCTGGACCTCCTCCTGTTGGTGGAAAGAGCATCAACAGTGTCACGGGGGTTCCTTTTCTTGACAGCTACTTTACTTTACACAAACGGACACAGCACCATTGCTCAGGAGGGATGGTACCTGTCAAGCTGGCAAAAGAGTGCTCATTTGAAGCAGATCCCCACCAAGACTACAGTTGGACACATCTCTGATTATTCCTAATTCTTTATCATCAACAAAATTGAATGTACTTTCTGTGTTATAGATTACAAAAGTATATGAGTTGAGTTGAAAAGGCGGCACTTACTCCATATTTCTCAGTTATTCTTTATGTACAGAAGGATATGTCTGTAATGCAGCTCACAAATTATGTCACAATATTTTAAGAACTATTGCGGTAGCAACATGTATGATATTGAAAAATGCGTCTGTGATTGCACCTTATTCATTACAACACGTGTATGATTAATATGTGGCATCACATACAACAATTTAAACAATACGCCAAACAAGGCAGCATATGGGATGGAAAAGCGGTCACACACATTTTTCACAGTGAAAGGTGCCACCACACACATTGTCCCATTGTGATTGCAGAAACAATGCAACGATAATAAAATCTAACACAAATCTTTTTTTTTATTTAAAAATGTCATTCACCCCTACATATTTTTTTTTTACCAATTTTGAAGGTCACAAGTACGATGAAGTCTATCAGCTTTTAGTAAATGTATTTTGCATAAGAAACAACCTTTGCCAGTTTTTCAAAGAGGTCCTTGAGGAACGCCATGGGTCGTTCGGGCTGGGCTGTGCACAGCTGGACAATGCAGTCTTTCAGCACCCGCTGAATGTTGTGCTTTTGAACATAGACCTCGCATTCTCGCAGCTTACGCTCATCCTCTTTGTTTGTACTACATGAAGCCATCCTTCTCTTGTGATCTACAACAGGAGCAGAGAGAAATTACAATTCATGGTAGTAGAAAGGACAAAAGCTTACAAGAACTAGCTTACAATGCTTAAAGGGTTGTTAGTGTCAATATTGCATTTTGCGCCTGGAAGGGCAAAAACAATGTGTTCTTTTAATTTGTTTGAAGTTCGAAACTAAATTTTCGAGAGGACACCATGTGAATAGAAATAAGAGTCAAGAGGAATACTGTCCTACTGTCATACAACCGCTATCAGGTGTACAGGAAGTGTTCTAATTATTTTGTCAATGTTCTTACTATAACTGCAATTTAAAAAAAAAACAACAACATGGAAACATTATCCATGGTCACGCAATAGCAGAGATGGGCATTCCATCCCTGGGACAGAAAGGTCCCTCCGCCCGTCCCAGACGGACACCCATTTTGGGGATGGAGGACAAGACGTTTTTGGGGTTTTTTTTAAGACGGACTAAGCAAGGACGGAAGTGGGCTTTCGTCCATCCCCGTAATCATTCCTAACTGGGTCAAGTACCTACGGATGCCCATTTCACGAACGACTGACAGAAACACGTCCAGCCTGATTTGCGTGTTTTATTGGCTAATAAACTACTTCAACCCGAATGTGAAACATCACGACGCACACCTTGTCTCATGTTTGTGTGTGTGAGGGAGTGACTTTGCTTTGCTTCAAGCGGACAAGAGAAGGAGCACTCATCCTCCGTCCAAAAAAAGTTTACACATCAATGAGTCGGGTGGCTGACGGTGGTTGTGTTGGGAGCTATTGGTTGGCGCTTACAAAGTTGTGAAGAATTCAATCAAGCCGGTTAAGAAAGCTGTCTGTGTTGTTTGTCTATCTGTCCCGTGCACACCATATGCGTGTTGGTGGGGTTAGGTTTTTTTTTTCTCTGTTTAAATGTATTCAGCTGCGTCTACTTATTCCTGCGTATGTGTGTGACATACTACCTATTCTTTCAACGCTGTGGGGAGGCGGCCAAAAGTTAATTTCAACTTAATCGGGTGAAATGTGCCTAGGACAAAAATTCTAATTGCCTCGGAATGCTTCCAACACCCCACTGCTCACACAACACACGTAGTGCATAGGGAACGTGCCAGCGGAGCACAGGGAGGCGTGGGTGGACTTATCTATTAAATACAACACGTGACTCTCTGTGGAGAGGGTTTTTTCCACAGCCGGCCACACCTGCTGGCCAAAGAGGACTGTCATGGTCAGTGCCAGCTTTGACAAGTTGGTCTTCCTCAACAGAACATGTCCCTTATTGGGGTACCCCACCTACAAAAGGCAATTTGAGGAGAAGCAACAGGAGGCCGAATACGAACTGAAAATAATAAAGTTTGTTTTTGTTTGTTTTCAATTGTCCACACTGTTCCTAATTTATATCGTTGATGTGTAAAGTGGTCCACACTGGCAAAAAGGGTAAAGTGCCTATCTCTGCACAATAGTATGTTACTGTCACAACACCTTAAGCCAAATTAATAGCATTCCTGTATTGTATTTTCCCATCAAGTCATACCATTCTACGGTCATTACGTTAGTTTTCCTATTTCACTTCCCAGCACCAGTGCTTTATATTGAACAAGAATTATTTATTTGCATTACATATACATTTCTATATGGCTATTATTGAATATTAGCAAAAGTGTTTGATTGAATTACGCGTTTGAATTACGTAATTGTACGTTACGCGTTTTAATAACTAACACGCGAAGAACACCAAGTGGTAAGTAGTAGCTCACATAGTAACTGATCTGGTATCGCTAATTTTCTTCAGGCTAACTCTTTGCATACTTATAATAAAGTTTCTGATCAGTACAAACCACTGTCGGTGTTTTGGGGGATGCAAACCCTGTCTACGAGATGATAATAAAATGACACAGTACAAGTCTGAAAGTAAGTCATAAAATCGACATGAAATATTGTAATGTTTATTTCCGAGCAAAGCTAACTTTTAAACCGCATAAGCTAACACTAAAGACGACGGAAAGTGGTAAGTGCATACATCTATAATATCCACTTATTTTATTCAAAAACTTTTACAAGTTGCAGCTCAAAATGCAAACTTGACAAAAGTCCTTACCAAGTCGCGCTCGGAGCGTTCCCTGTTTGTTTTCTTTTCGGGCCGTAGAAAACTACTTCCGCTAACACGGTTATAGGCTAACTTCCTGTTTTCAAAAGTACTGCACAGCGTCTGTTCACTTTCTGTGTGATGTGCTCGGGTTACGTAACGTTCAAGCGATACGAGTTCAAGCCGCCGTGGACCGTCTGCTGAAAATGGACGGAGTATTCTTCAAGATTCTAATCATAAATATGACTACAACTTCTTTCCTTGTTTCTTTTTTCCTTTGTTCTTTTCTTTCTTTTGGTTTATTTATTTATTTGCGTATTTATTTATTGCTTAATAAATTATTACCATCTATCCCAACTGACTGGGGAAGGATGAGTGTACACCCTGAAATGGTCGCCAGCCAATATAAAGAAAAAAACAACCGTTCACATTCACACCCACAGACAATTAACCTGCAATTGACTGGAAACCATTTCAGAGTTGTTCATTCATTCAATAAAGTGGGTGGCGCAGTGGTTATTCTGGCTTCTTCCCCACATTCTGGCAACCAGTGGTGGGTGGTGCATTTGGGACCTGGACCTTCAGTGCGGACTAAATTGACCTGCCAACTCTCACTAATAAATAGACGTACACCCCATACATTCACATCTGAAATGATTGCTACATCATTCCTAAGAGTGGACTGTACTGTATGGTGTTCCGTCCATATGAGATGCTAACTCAATCCTCAACACTGACACTCAGACACACCCACTTTTCCTTCACTCCTTTCAGTAATACCACACTGACTTCCTTGTAGTACGACTGCTCAGCTCCATTCGTGTCGACTGTCCAGAGTCCACGAATATACAGCCACTAACTAGTGTACTACTCATCTGAACTAGACAAAAAGGTAAGTGATTGTTACATTATTTCGTCGCATCGACTTAGCAAATTCCATTTCTGCTATTTGATACATGAAGCTGAAAAACCTTCCGTTTGCCTGGAGCTTGTGACTATTATTATTGTTGCCTCTACCTGCTTGAGGAAGCTGAAAAGGAATACCCCCGCTTTATAGTTGCACTTTGAAAATCAAGATAAGTACAAATAGTCAACGTTTTCTTGTTCCTGAGGAGGAGGGTGCACAGATATTAAAGGCAAAGGAAAATCCTGTTTGCATAGTATGCACCACTCCTCAAAAGGTGTGTATTATTTTCTCAAACAATTATTCATAGGCAAATCTGCTCACGAAGGACTAAAAATATGTGTGTGTACACCAGAATAAATATGACAGAGTGCTCACAGATAACCTTAGTGGATGTTGTTGCTCTTTTGTCTCTTTCATGACAAAGTATCTCCCTGTGCTCCTCCTTGATCGCAGTCTCAGGAGACCATCTGGGCTGGCAGCCACATTCCAACAGCTTCTCCCATCTTTGTTCAGACATGTCACGCTACAGTTTTGGTCTGGAGCCACTTTCTTGCCACACCTGGAATAAAGACAGGACACGTAGGTGAAAAACTGTCAACCACTTGTACCAGCGTACTTTCTTTTGGAGTAACACCTGAGGTAAACCTTTGTGGATATGCACAACTGTGGTAATCAGTGAGACTCTGGCATGAAAAGTTGAGTGGGGTACCACAGTGGGTACTTGACATCCACAAGCAGTAAAGCCTAAACAATAAAGTCGAAATCAAGACCCTGATCCATTTAATTCAAAGCCAAATTAAGGCTATGAATAAAACCTTTGAATTGTTCAAATCTTTGAATCCAACTGTAGTGTCTCCTCCGAACAGTAGGCAAGGAAAGCAATACTGTACGGCGATTTTCACATGGCACAGGTAGTTAGCCATGTTTTTCCCTTTAAACCATTCCAGGTTGAAAGAGCGGGTTTTGTCCTTTCCTATTTGAACAATGTTAATACCCACCGGCTGACGTGTTCCCAAACGTTTAATTTCTCTCGATATCTATTTTTTTCCTCAAGTGGCAAAGTGCTCAATTAGCCCTTTATAAAATTACTATTATAGTCTTTTAGTTCCCGATGAAAACCAACCAAGCCTGCTGCTGTATGCATACTGCCATCCGCCAAAAGTGAGCGTTTGCTGATTGCGGCTTGACATAACGTCACGTATATCATTCTGATATTTTGCAACTGCAGCGACGTCACTGGTGTATTGCAGATGCTTTTTCTCTATCCCGTAATTGCATTAATGCTGCCTGTGGAACCACAAGGAATCTGATTACCAAAACAGCAAATGGACTAAAGAGGTTCACTGATGGGATCACAGCTGAAGATACCGTTGAGCACTGCAGAGTGTATTGTTGCTTCTTCTTGTACACAATGTTCATCATGCCTTACAGTGATAAAAGACAGACTAGCTAACTGACTACAATGTTTCCAATACAACACTTTTATTGTCTACGTTTGATGTGAAAAATAACGGTGTATGAAGTGTGTGTTAAACGAATTTTGCTCAACTGTCAGTGATGGACGGATGGACAGACAGACACCGTAAATGAGACAGCTCTGACCAAAGGCCTGAACTACAAAGCACAGACTTGCACCTGCATTGTAATTGAGTTGGTTTGACTAAACCAAACACTGACACATAATTTGCCTTAACTGTGGTGTGTCAGTATTTCGTTAATACAGAGAAAGCTCAAAAGAGAGGGAAGATCCCTACTTGATGGTGAGATGACATGCGCAAACAGTCATTCTCAAAACAAATATATGAGGTATATAATATGTATCAAATATCAAATGGGTTTACAGATGAAAATATATACCAGTAAGATTGTATGATCCCATTAGCTTGCCAGGTTTAGCCATGACAAGATTTTAGACTCTAATTTGTCCTGCTTTGTTCCATGAAATGACAAAGTCCTTCCATGAATACATTTGGAAATACATCCAATACAAAAATGTTGTGAATACTTGTTTCCCTACAGAAATTGCGGTCAGCCCCAACAACAATGTGGTGAACATTTATGAAAAGAAAGGCAGAGACTGGATCAAGATCCACGAGCTTAATGAGCACAGTGGACGTATCACAGGTAAAACAGCTTGTATCGCTTGAGAGTGCCTGAGGGAAGGGTGGCTTCCACTTCAAATGTTTAACCGTGTCGTCTTCTTCTTTTTTTTTTCTTTCTTCATTTACATTTCTTACCTCTCCATTGTGTGCCAAAAACTCTGATGCTCAATACCGAATGCCATACATTACCACAACCTACCGTTGTGTCCAGCGATGGCATCTGTCAACTCAAATTGACTTACACCAATAATGTGTAATAATTGCAGGACAAAATGTCAACTCCATGGTAAAAATGATTGGCTTTGGAGGTGGGATTTTAAAAGTACAAATGTTAAGCTCCGACACAGTTTTTGGGCCCAAATGGCAGAAAGCCACGTTTATTAATGCAATGGGTAGTGTCAAGTAGCATAAGCAGATCAGACAGGCTGGCAGAGGTAAGTTTCAGATGATCAGGAAAAGTCTTTCGTGAGACAAGGTCAGGTAGCATCAGCAAATCAGGCAGGCAATATCTGTCAATATCTATCAATTTCAAACTGCCCCTATATACATACATGGCCATCCACAACCTGGCCCCTCCCTACCTGTCCGACCTTCTTCAGGTGTATACCCCCACTCGCTCCCTCAGATCCTCATCCTCCCTCCGCCTGTCAGTGCCCCCTGCCCGCCTGAGCACCATGGGAGCTAGAGCCTTCAGTCGCGCTGCTCCAAAGCTCTGGAATAGTCTACCTCCAGACCTCCAAAACTGCACACCTCCAAAACTGCACACCTCTTTCCACTTTCAAGTCCTGTTCAGGACTGCCTACAATACTTAATTTCTTCCACTTCCCATGTTTTGTGTTTTTATGTCCTGTTTTTATTTATTATTTCTCTTATCTATTTTTATATTGCATTTCCTCATTGTCTGTACAGTGTCCTTGGGTGGCATGAAAGGCGCTTTTAAATAAAATGAATTATTATTATTATTATTATTAATATTTACTCTACTGCACAGGTGTCAAAGTCAAGGCCCGGGGGCCAGATCTAGCCCACCACATCATCTTATGCGGCCCGTGAAAGCAAATCAAGCACGTCAAGTTCCATGATGCTTGCTAAAGTCGGAACCAAAATTTCAAATTGTCATATGTAATCCACAATAAGAGTAATGATTCTTGACTTCTGATTTTAAAACTAGTTATTCATCAATTTGTTGTGCGCTGTGTATGTAAGATGTGGAGGGGATTAAACATTTATATAGTTTCCCAAAATTCATAACGGCCCTCCAAGGGAAACCGTAACTATAATGTGGCCCGCGACAAAAATGAGTTTGACACCCCTGCTCTACTGTATTTCCTGCTCTATAAGGTGCACCTAGAAGTTACTATAGTGACTGCGGTTGCAGTATGCATCCACTAGATGGTGCTATGCTAAAGGAATACTGTACAATACAATACAGCTTTATTCATAGAGTGCCTTTACAACCGCTGCAGCTCTAACAAAGAGAACTGGTCACAAACACGGACATGAAACACATAAATACAAATGGCATTACAAAACAATAAATGAAAGACAAAATGTATGAAGACAAGTGATTCAACAAAAAGGCACACAAACCTTGTGGGCTCACATCCACAAGGGGCTAAATATCCTTAGAAGTCTTGCATGTGTCCTTCGTTTAGTCAGTAGTTAACTCTGCTTTTGGTATTATCTTCGTTTCATGATGGCTGCGCAGAGCTCACAAAGTAGTTGTGTGTTGGCGAATGCACTTGTCAATTAGTGTTGGGCAGAAGCCTTTAAGGTTTAAGGTTCCTGCTAATAATCACCACGAGATGGCATAGGTCAGGGGTAGGCAAGTCCGGTCCTAGAGAGCCGGAGTCCTGCTTGTTTTCGAAGTTCCCTCTTCTGACACACATGATTCAAATGATCAGAATCGTTTGGAGGCTTGCTGATGACCTGATTATTTGGATCAGGTGTGTTGCAGCAGGGAGAGACGGAAAACAAGCAGGGCTGCCGCTCTCTAGGACCGGACTTGCCTACCCCTGGCATAGGTACACTAACAGGGAAACAACTCAATGGGGAATATATAGAGCAGTGTTTTTCAAACTTTTTTGAGCCAAGGCACACTTTTTTCATTGAAAAATCTCGCGGCACACCACTAGCTGAAAATGTGAAGAAAAAAAACCTGCTTATTTTAACAATTAATGTGTAATATTGTTATGATAGCCGTTTTTAACATTGAACAATGACGTTATAACAGCTTTAATTTGGAATCAAATGAACACAAAGAAAAAAATATTTCATAATCCTTCATATTTATTGTTTCACTGCCGTCCTGCATTCATGCAGCACAAATTCGCTTGTCTCTAGTGGTCGAAACACAAGGCAATTGGCTAGCTGTTGCTGCGCCCTAGTGGTATGGGAGGGTACTACATGATTACTTTCTGGGCGATAGACTGCACAGGCATACAAATTGGATATTTTCCCGCGGCACACCTGGCAATGTCTTGCAGCACACCAGTGAGCCGTGGCACAGGGTTTGAAAAGCACCGGTATAGAGAGTGACAGTTTCTTTAGATTTGGCGCATCGGGTTATAGGGCGCATTGTCGGCTTTTGAGAAAATGGAATGCTTTTAGGTGCGCCTTTGGGTGCGGAAAATTCAGTATTATGTACATTGAAAGTGAATCAAGCATTTGTGTATTTGAGCTTCACATCATGAATTATTCTCATCGTCATGTTCACAGGCATCGACTGGGCTCCTGAGTCCAATCGCATCGTCACCTGTGCCTCTGACCGCAATGCCTACGTGTGGACTCTAAAGGATGGCTCGTGGAAGCCCACTCTGGTCCTTGTACGAATCAACCGTGCAGCCACCTGTGTAAAGTGGTCACCCCTGGAGAACAAGTTTGCCTTGGGCAGTGGAGCTCGACTCATCTCTGTCTGCTATTTTGAGAAGGAAAATGATTGGTAATAACAAAATGGAAACACGTAGCCCTTCTTTGTTGTATACATACTGTACCTTTTCTCTTGTGAGAAAATGACAAACAATAATGAACAAAATTCTGATTTCAAAATGGTACTCTTATAGTTTTGTACAAATTTGATGCCACGTGTACTGCTTGTGTCCAATAGAAGGCCCCACCGACACAGAAAATTACTGCAAAAACTAAACCCCACAAAATCTTTTTTACAGCTTTATAACTGTAGCACATCATAACCACACAGCAGTCTGTTACGAAATGCACAGTTGCTTTACAGTACACATTTGTATATTGCTTCTTGGTCCATAAGATAGTAACTGATGGTGTTGTGTGATTAATTCCAGCACAAGTCAAACACAGGCTGTTAAATACTCCTGATAGATGCACTGACACAGCTCCAAATTTCTACAGCTCAGCACATTTCACCTTTTACAGTTTCCTTTAAGTTTGTCATGACGGCTTTTTGAATTTTTTCCATAATCACCCACAGGTGGCTTAGTAAGCACATCAAAAAGCCCATTCGCTCCACCATTCTGAGCCTGGATTGGCATCCCAACAACATTCTTCTGGCAGCTGGGTCTGCAGATTTCCACTGCAGGTATTTGTTATCCCACATTGAACTGTGTAGGCGAGGAAAGTGCTTTTATTGGATTGCCTAAGTACACTCCCAAGATTTCAAGTATGACTAAATGCCCAAGTCAAATAATACACCAGTTGTTTTTGACAAAACATCAACCAGATATGGTGCTCAGTAGGATGAAGAGTGTGCATTATTCGTGTGCAGTATTTTGAGTGTGAATATTGCATTTTAAAATGTAAATAGTCAAACCTCGGTTTTCGAACGTCTCAGTTCTCGACCAAATCGGTTTTCGACCAAAAATGTTGAATTTTTTATGCCTCGGATGACGACCGAAACTCGGTTGACGACCGAAACTCGGTTCTCGAACAAACTGAGCGCACTTGAATGCGCCACTTGACTCCTCTCGCCTTCCTTACATGAGGAAGTGACGCTTCCTCGGGTAGACGACGAAGTGACGCTTCCTCGTGTAACGTTCCATTACTGAGCAGACGTGTTCAATACAGATTTCTTTTAAAAAGAGCGTGGTTTCGGTTTTCGCACAAATCGGTTTTCGAAAACCGAGATATGACTGTATCTCGAACATGCGGTTAAGAGCAAACTAATTCATACCCTCAATCAAAGCAACAAAAAAAAGTGTTTGAGTAGAGAATGTTTTTTTTAATTTAACAGTTAATGACCATGCCTATTACAAGGGGGCAATATTTTACACCATTCTGGACAAACTTAATATGACATAAATAGACATTGTACAGACAGATAGCTTTCTGATTGACTTAAAATTTAGAACAATGGATAAACAGTACCCGTATTAAGAAATTATATGTATCATTTTGGGCATGGAACTTTTTCTATGCACTGTAGAGAAACAAGCTTTTTTTTTTTTTAAATGAAAGTATTTCCAATTTATCAAATTAAAATGGAATTTAACTCAAAACTCTGCTTGGATTTTTTTAGGATTTTCTCAGCCTACATAAAGGACATCGAGGACAAGCCTGGACCCACTGCTTGGGGGGCCAAAATGCCTTTTGGGGAGTTGATGTTTGAGAATAAGGACTGTGGCGGTTGGGTTCACAGTCTCTCCTTCTCCCCCAGTGGAGACCAGCTGTCCTGGGTGGCCCACAACAGCAGCATCACTGTGGCAGATGCTACCCGGGGAAAGGAGTAAGTACCACTGAGATAAAAGACTCACTTGCGACATTTTCTTGTAGCCTAACCAGAAATGTGTGTTTTATGCTATTCCGATGGCAAACAGCTGGTGGCAGTAATGTGCAGTAAACATTTGTTGACGTACTGTTATTTGTTGATCACTTTGTTTGTCCAGGGCAACACAGCTGACCATTGACAGTCTTCCACTGCTGAGCATCCTATATGTCAGCCCCACGGAGATTGTTGCCGCGGTAATTAGTGACCTGCCATGAGTGCAATTGTGTGTGTAGGTGTGTGTGTGTGTGTGTGTGTGCATGCGCGCGGGTATGTGTGTGTCATACTTGACCAAAGGTTGGTTGATGAGGGAACGCCGACCGAGGACTCCCACTGTACTGTTGCTCCCAGCTTTGTTGAGCTTTTTATGTTTGCTTCTTTCAGCTAATTCCAGTCTAAAAAATTCCCCTCCCTGGATTTTAGGAGGGCGTTTGTCTCAATAAGACGATAGTCCATTTGCTTGCATCACATGCACAGATCAGCACACTAAATGTTGCCATCACAAGTTAAAATGCTTTTATCAGCTATACAGGCGCTCTTTTTTTTTCCAAACTCATGGCTCAGCTTCTGCTAATAGACACTCACCTTTTTCTTTTAACTACGTCATTAACACAATGGCTGTTGTTTAAACACAATATTGTTGTGATATGGGATTTAACACCCATGTATGTCTCTTAGGGGCATGACTGTTGTCCCTACCAGTTCACCTATAAGGGACCAGGCTCTCTGGCATTTGTCAAGAAGCTCGACATTCCCAAGCAATCATCCAAAAGTGGCATTTCAGCCATGCAGCATTTCCGTAACCTGGATAAGAGGGCTACCGAGGATGACAGAAACGAGTTGGGCACCCTTCACCAGAACAGCATCACGTAAGAGGAACTGCTGTTTCCTATTTCTTTGACTTAAAAAATAATAATAATAATACAATAAAACATTTTTGATCTGGATTTGAACACAGTGTATGAATATGCGTATGTTCATCCACATGTATGTGTACAGTTATAATTATTACCACACATTACTTGTTTGGAATCATACATAAAATCCCCATTCACATGTCTTTTGTGCACATCTGTTGTATCTTGCAGGCAGTTATGTGCTGTTAAGGGAAAAGCTAGAGTGGAGATGTACAGCAGTGTGGGACTGGATGGAAGCATGGTTATGTGGGATTTTAAGGTATGTGGCAAAATATCATTGAAAAATAAAGAATAAAGAGAAGTGGCGGCCCGGTAGCCCAGTGGTTAGCACGTCGGCTTCACAGTGCAGAGGTACCGGGTTCGCATGGAGTTTGCATGTTCTCCCCGCTTGCGTGGGTTTTCTCCGGGTGCTCCGGTTTCCTCCCACATTATGCATGACAGGCTGATTGATCACTCTAAATTGTCCCTAGGTGTGAGTGTGAGCGTGGATGGTTGTTCGTCTCTGTGTGCCCTGCGATTGGCTGGTCAGGGTGTGCCTACTGCCCGAAGACTGCTGGGATAGGCTCCAGCACCCCCCGCGACCCTAGTGAGGATGAAGCGGTTCGGAAAATGAATGAATGAATGAATGAAAGAGAAGTAAAATGTTTTGTATGCATTCAAACAGGACATCACCTGTCGCCACGGTTTTCTCTTGGTTACATAGTGCAATAGTCACTACGTACCACGTTGGAAAAAGGACAAAATATAGACAAAATGACAATAGACAACCAGGTCAAATGAAACAAGTGACGTCAATCGGTAATGTTAAATGACTTTGCCAAGACCCGTGAAACATTTCCAATGCTTTCCAAGAATGTGTTTGAGCATTGTATGCACTCGGTTCTAAAAGTGTCTGAAATTTTTTTTATATAGTTTTATTATTATTTATTTAGGAAAATTGAAGTTTTTTACAGAGACAAAAATACCCATCAACCATTTCTATCTGACTTTTTCTATTGTTTGTTGAATGATTGTTTTTTTCAGGAATGCACAGTTGATGTTTCATTTGAATGCCTGCATCTAGTGTCAACAACAACATCAAGTTATTTAAATACTGCCATCACCCGATTAGCAAATGAGATGAATTCTAACATGTATTTTTGTTTTGCAGCACTGAGGCAAAAAGCAGGCTGCTGCTGATGGGTCTCGTTCCACCACTGAGTACCTCTGCTGTTGACTATACTGCGTCTGCAAATAACCAAAATTAAAGTGGTATACTACTGTCACTGATTTTGAATATTGGATAATACAGTACTGCCAGAATTATCTGTATCATCATTGTTCAATAAAATACCTTTGAAATAAGTTGATTTCATAAAACCTTTTCCCCACAGTTTGGATTTAACCTCAACTTGTGCCACAGTTCGTTACAGAATATTTCTTTAAAGGTCACACAAATGAGGCACACACAACATGGCTTCAGCACTCTGCCAATTCTGCAGACTTACATGTAAGCAGGCCTTAGATGTTATTAATTACTGTGAATGCAGAGGTGTCAAACTCAAGGCCCGTAGGCAGATCCAGTCCGCCACAAGCAAATAAAAAGTAAATAAAGTGTCAATCTCACCTATTTTTTGGTAAATGGCTTTGTTCCCCCCCTTACCCGAGTCCGACCAAACCTGACCACATTTTTTGCCGCAGCCGAGGTGTTGAGGGGGGTCCAGTTTGGTGACCTCATTATTGCAGCTCTGCTTTTGTGGTTAGGGTGGAAATCAGCACTTCCAAATTTGAGACCATGGTCGTCAGAAAAGGGTGGAGTGCTCTCTCCAGGTTGGGCAACTTCTACTGAAGATATTCGTGGCAGGCTTGCGAAGTTTACTCTATTACGAGGCACCGTAGTGGGCATGCTTCAAAACGCGCTTGGAGCTATGGGTGTTGCATTCTATTAATCCACCGCTAGATGACACTAAATTCCACACACTAGCTGTAATTATTGTATCCATCCATCCATTCACAACACCGCTTATTCTGAACACGGTCGTGAGGGTCCTGGAGGCAATCTCAGCTCACTTCGTGCAGACTACACCCTAAACTGGTCGCCAGTCAGTCGCAGGGCATATACAAACATTCACACCCACATCCAGACCATCACTGATTGGGAACCGGTCCAACGCTGCCTGCTCATAAATTAGGCAAGTGTACCACTACACCATCAAGAGACTTCAAGTACTGCAGTATTATACTTTCCACATTTTTTGACATTTGTTTGGATTTGAAACTACTCTCACCTGTATGATTAGTCATGATTACTTGTTCAACAATACATTTGTTTCAGTCGCTAACCACCAAACAATGTACACTTTTTAAGCACTGAAGTTTTAGTTTACAGACCATAATTTTCTTTTTCTTTTTTTTACTGTATGACTGTTGTGATATTTATTTCAATTACAGTATTTCACTTTATTCACCTTGCACTGTTGTTCTGGTGATTGTGATTATAGAGTAGGTTGTGAACCGTAGTTCAAATTATATTCCTTTTTTTTTTTTTACAGTTTCCATTATTTGACTTTCATATTTATGTGAGTTTTGATACTTAATTATAAGCAAAAAATGATTAAAAAAAAAAAGCAAAAGCACAACATCTTTCTTTTCATATTTTAGAATGAGGTTTGGCACCATCTACTGTAAGTAGTGACAATCTGTTGGGATGAAAAGTTTGAATTATTTTACAGTGCAGAAATATCTGACGAATAAGAGAAATCTGGGTGTATGGGTTGCATGTATGGGTTGCACAGTACACTGTGACTAAATGACGCACCAAAAATATGGGCCCCTTGGCATTACAGTATTTTGCTCGGGCCCCCAAATGACCCCAGCTTGTATGTGTGTGTGTGGGGGGGTAGGTGGGGGGGTTCTGTTTCCTACTTAAGGGCACTTGAACAGCACACAGGAATCTTATGAGCATCCAATTTCCATATTTAGGTCTGCAGTAGGATTGCAGTCTTCAAGCCAGGGGCATTGCCCGACCCCTTTCATAAGGGCAAGTGCCTCAGTATTAATGAGCTGTACGCCAGTATCAGGCACGCACTGGCCAGTACGGCTGGAGCAAGAAGAAAAAAAAATTGTTGTGCAGTTGTTGTTATTTCGCAACCACTCACGGTGTTTCTCTCTATTCATTAATTTGCGACCTGCTCACCACTGACACTCCTTTCAACTGTCCTCCTCCCCTAATCTCTCGCTTTTTCTGTACTGAGCTGCCCTGGTAGGTGGGCCCCACCTCCGACAAACAGTTGATAATGGTCTATATCAACGACACTAATTTTAAAAGTCATTGTAATGACACGAGGGGCATCGGCCTACTAGCAGGCTTGGTGAAAATAGGTCAAGAGAATCAAAACAAGACTGTATGAAGCAAATGTATGGACCAGAGCACGCACAAAGAAGAAAAACAATTTGACGATGAAAAAAATGAATAATAATGGACAGTGTTTCATATGTGACCAAAGAAAAGTAATGCTGTGAGTTTGTCCCACTGTCACCAAGCATCACAATGACAACTGAACATTACCAGCTAACATTAAACAGTAGACCAGCAGATGAGACAAACCATTATGTACAATATCTGAATTTGTTTACACCGAAGAGTTATGTTTCATTATGAGCCATTCTACAAGAGGTTTGTCCTGTCCTGACAGTGATCATTTCTCTTATTAGCAGAATAGTGTATTTGCTGTCAAATGATAAAATTGATCCCAACCTCATTTGCAAACACTGTCGTTTTTTCTGACCAATCTGGTACCAATTTTTGTTTGGGATAGAGAGATCTACTGGAATTTTCAGGTAAAGGCCAAATGTTACATTGAACACTGAATGGCAAATGTTACTGTACATGGCAGTTCATTAATCCATACAGATCACTGTGTTTTAATTGGCAAACACATTATTGTTTCCAAATTCACAGCCTGGGTCAGAAGAAGACAGCATTTTCGGCTACATGACGTCACTTCTGGCGCGACTAGACCGCAAGTGGTGTCCAAATTCACGTTAAGCCTGTCCAAATTCGCCACTGGGGTCACATAAGGGGGTCGAAGGACCTAGCCTGCGAATTGTCTTTCGAGAATTTGGAACCTCTCGTGCGGTTGAGACGCGCCGACAGTGACGTCATGCGGTGAATTTGGACAGTCATCGTTTGTTTGAGCTTTCAACTTTAATGACGTCACAACACCCAAACACCTGGCTCTGCCACAAACAAATGGTAAGGCGTGCGCCCAAACATTTGAATGACGTGTCGTTTATATGAATAAGATTCTCGTTTATTTTTTCTGTTTTGGAAGACCACATTTGCTCGAAACATCTTGCCTGTGCTGGAGAAATGCAGCTGCATCTCGTGAATGGGTTGACAAAAACACATGCCCTCTACCGCTAGGTAGCCAATGAAAACACACCACTTCACGTCTGCCCAATAATAATCCTAGCCAATGACAACATGCTCCACGACAAACCAATCCGAAGAGGCGGGCTTGTGACGTCCGCAGTCAGCTGTTCTTGTTTTGCTTCTTTTCCGCCCTTATTTTTCTGGAAGGTCTGAAAACCGTCCTCGGATAACATCGGGAGTGAAACAGAATTTCAGCATTTTTCCGACGGAGAAAACTTCCCACTTTGTTTCGAGAACTTACACGTACACCTACCGGTTCACTTTTCTGCCACATTGGAGTCGTCTTCCGCCAACATCGAGCGAAGAGGTGCTGCCGATCCCAGGCCTCCAATCCACGGCGGAGGAAGGGAAGGAGGTCGCTGGGAATCGGGATGGAGTCAACAGTGGGTAACAGCGGGCCTGGTGGACCGGACGGACCGGCCGTCCGGTTTGGATGCGCTTCGTTCAACCAAGACGCCACGTAAGGAAACAGACACGACTGGGTGACTTTGTTTTGGGGCTTCCATCTTAAAATTCATCCTACACGTAGTCTGATGCTTATACAGTATAGTCGCTTTACGAAGCGTAATCAGAAACACCGACATTCCAGCTGATTAGTGTTTTTTTTTTTTTGCCCCACGGTACACATGTCAGTGCATTCCTGTGTTTACAACATACCTGCTGCAGCGGGCCATCCTCTATAAAAACAGCGGCATGATGCTGGTACAACATTCAAGCCTGTGAAAATAACTGATATCACATATTCGCCTCCCGTTTAGCGTTATGTTTGCTTGTGAATTAAGCAAAACCTACATTACAACGAGAAGGGTTCTCGATACATACAGTATATGCATTTATGATGTGATTCTGCACAATAAAAGGGCCTGTGCTTCCTCGGGTATGCTATCTTTAAAGATGAAAGCTACATTTCACTAAGAGGATTTCAGTAACTACCGTAACGATCTGTAATCATTTGTGTGTGAAATATAATTTCCCCTCTCGGTGATGGCAGTCTACCCAAAATACTTGGGTGTAACTTGTGCATATATAACTCGGAATGGGCGGATACAACTGGGGACATGAAATTTTGTAAACGCTTTCACTCGTCACATATTAAACAGGATGACATAATGTCCTTGTTCCCCCAGAAGTGCTGAGTAGGGATAGGAAACTGATACCTTCTTACATCTGTCCTTTGTAAAAAAAATATTTTACATGTCACCACTCTGTCTTGAACACATTTAATGCCATTGTGAGTCTAAACAAAACACAGGTGGCAGAGGCAGGGCTACATGTTCAGAAGAGCTGGGATCAGTTTAGCTACATTTTCCAACAGTGATTTTGAGTTCATTCTGTAAGGTCCAAATCTGGTAGGGCACTGACAGCTGACGTTTTAGTCACATTTGTGAGCCAAACAGAGTGGTATATTTACCATTAAATTAGGACCACATTATACCGTTGCAAATGGGTATCTTTAATCTTTGATGTCTGTCTAAGTAATTAGATCCTGTTTTAGAGTGGTATAGTTCCAGTTTTTAAACATCTTTAAGGTAAGATATACTGTCATATGGTCCATGTTTGGCTTTAATTTGGAGCAAAATTTTCAAAAGCACTGACTGCAGTTGCCACTTAATTTTCCTCACAACCATGCTAACATATTTGTTTGTCTGTCCATTTTCATCCCTTTTTTCGAATGATGAAGGAAAAAAAGCACTTTTGACAATCAAGAAATAAAGCAATTTTGACATGATAATCATTAATGACTCCCCTATCAGTGTGGTTTTCCTCTTCAACCCCAGAGCATTCGGCAACAGCTATAAGCTCCACTAATGCCTCTTGCATAAAAAAAAAGCAGTGAGTTCAACGACTTGAGTCATTTAAAAATGAGAGTACTATTTCCATGCTGTTTGTCTGGTCAAGCCTACTCATATCCAGTCCATCTGGTCATAGACAAAAACAGCAACCTGTTTTTAAAGAGCACTCCTTTAAATCGGAAGATTGCATCATGCCCTGTGGCAGCACAGTGTTGAGTGGTTAGCTATGCTGCCTCACAGCAAATTGATGTGTCCAAATGCCTTCATGGGTTCCCAAAACACGACTGTTAAGTTTGTTGAAGACACCAAATTGTCCTTTATTAGGTGTGAATGGTTGTCTGTAGGCAGTTAACAGACTATAAAATGGGAGGATGGATGTTTTTAGCTGACACTCGATGTACAGTCTAGTCAGATTAAAAACACCACACTGCCCCTACTTTCCGCCTTCTATTTTCTGCATTTCTGTAGGAGACTTTATGTGAACAGGATGAGGCAGGACAGGAATGTACAGATCTTGCACTGTTCAAGAGTGAAGCCATTAATAGCAAATGCATAAAAGGAACTTATGTCAGTCAAATACAGTCATGTTTATGTTTGCTAAATCCACAGATGTTATGCAAACATGAATATTAGCAGGATAGGTAACACAATGCTGGCCAATAAGATGGATAGGCAGAACATTTATGGGCGCCGAAGGCAGTGTTATTGACAGTCTACAGTGTGTTATCTAAAAGTCTACGCAGCTTACACTGGTGTGATATTAAAAAAAAAAAATTGTAAAATGTCCGGACAAAGTCTGTACAGAATGAGGATTCCAAAAGCAGACACACAGACAAGCGGTTTTGGTCACAAAAATATTAACCAAAACGCAAAACCAAAAAAGTACAACGAAGGACGCTGGTAACAAAGAACCGGGAATAGGCGAGAACAAACCAAAAGCGCTTGTAAAAAGCAAGGAATGAGATCAACGTAAATTGCTTGTCAACTTCAAGGACAAGAAATTACAATATACGAAGAAGATTGCTTACAAGAACGAAAATACTATGAAATAACGAGGCGGGGCTATCAGGCAAAAATGTCAAGAATGAAAATTAGGCACTGGAGACAGAGTCGTGAACAAGGCTAATAATCCGATAGTCAGTTGTGACAATCAGCTTCGAGACAGGTGCGACTTGTGAGGGAACATCATCTTTCCAGCTGGTGACTGTAACAAATACACAACAAAACAGGATCAATATAACGAAGATAAATAATTTCACAACCTCTTCCACCATTTCTGTGTTCTGTAACCTGTATAGTTCAATTTAAAACATCTTCTGGACAGGGGACGTAAAGGTAAGCAGCTGAGATACTGTGGTTGCAAAAGTGTGCACACCCTCTTATAATTGAGGACGCGGCAATGTTCAAAATAAACCACTCACATTCAATTTTTTCAGTCAGCACATACCTGCCACCATTTAAAGTGCCTCTGATTTGTTTCATTTATTTTTATTATTTTTTTGCTTTGGAGCAGAAGCTTTTAAGGTGTTGTGCTAACACTGACTGTTATTTTGAAACATTGATAATTCCCGCCACCTTGTCTAAGGACCAGGCCATGCTGAAGAAAAACAGTCCGAAAGCATGATTAATGCCATTACTATTCTTCACCGTGGGTATCGTGTTATTTTGGTGATGATCAATGATGCGTTTGGGGCAAACATGGATTTTGGAACTATGCCTAAAATTTTCAACACAAATCTCCCAAATACTTCGGAAAATGTGCTGTGTTCCGTTTAAACCAAGGCTGAACTTTTTTTTAACCATAAATCTGTTCCCCCTGTTGTAGAAGAGAGCCACATCGTCAGTATGTGGGAATTCCAGGACTGACATTTAGTCATGGGGCAGTTCTACCCAGGAGTCATTACTTCACAATGAGCTTAATGATCAGTAATGACAATTGTTAATTAATTGTTAATTAAATTTCCGCCCAACCTAGAAAACGAGCAAGTTAGTCAACAGAAAGCCTACCTCACAATACTAATAAAATGACAGCATAAGACAAAACATGTAAAACACACACACACACACACACACGCACTTCCTGAGCTAGCCCGCCTAGTGCCAATAATGGCATTTGTGCCTTGGGGTTGGTTTTAACTTGTGTGACACAACTTAACGTGTCCTTATTCCACCTTACAGCAAGCCACAGTGCCTTGTGTGTCATCGTATCATGTCACATACTTCTAGACTTCTCCCATCGCACTTTATTTTAAGACACACAAAAAATTCCCTCCCTATCAGGTCACATATTGGCCACAATTACAGGATTATCTCATCATATCACATTAGATCAGTGATGTGCGGTGAGGTTCATGACTGTTGAGGCACTACCCTTCTATAGTCGGATATAAAAATATGAGCCCAAAATGTAAGATTAGTCTACATTTACATCTAAAAAAAAGTTTTCAATTTTTAATAATGTTTCACTAAATTCTATAATGTTTAACAATGTGATAGGAAGAAAAACAAACATAACAAAAAATTAACATAAGTTCGTTCTTGTTAATTTTTTTCAAATCTCGCTTTAAAAAAAATGCATTTGGTCTTCCCTTTATATTTAACCCTTTCAGGGACAGCGCTTACTACAGAGGGCATCTTATCAGGTTACAGGGTATATGAAAGGGTTAATATGATATGAAAGCGGCAATTATAACACTGCCTAGGTGCCTGCTATCATAACTGCATGTCTGACATTTTTAACAAACCAATCCGTGTCAAATGCGTTAAAGAATTTGACAAGTTGTGCTGAATTTATATTGTACAGTATATACAGCACATTTGACAATAAAGTTGTACTTGACTTCTCTGAGCCAAACACAGCTAACCTCAATTCAAGTGAATGGAAGATATCGTTAGGGACGCCCAGTGAAAGATGACGGCTTGGTCTGCTCGTTCACAAAATCCGAAGTGTCCTCTCGTAGTTATGTATGTCTGTGGGTTCCTCTACATCGTGCGCCAATGGAGAGCAGCACTGCCACGCCACATGCTAGCAGTGGCACAGTACTTTCTGGTCTCCAGTGTGCATTTGGAGTCACTTTTTTGGGCTGTAAGAGTGACTAAATATGTTGCATACATTCATAAAAAAATATTTTTTACAGAATGTCAGCATGTGCAATTCATGTTTGAGAAAATTGGTGATATACAAATAGCAACGTCTCTGGTGTGAGTGCACACGCCAACTGTCTGTAACTGCAGTGAATGTGTCCGTGCTCAGTGGAGGTATGGTATATGCACTGCTTCACTCACCTCACCTTTTTTTTTTAAACTCTTCACATGCAGTGAATGGCCAGCAGGGAGGGGGCAGTGAATCACTTGCCTCAACGGACCGCATGTCCCTGCATCATTTGTGAGGAAAAAGAGAATAGAATCATCTAATATTAATATCCCCTGATTTATGACGTTAATATAGTTGCTGCATAATAGACTTATTTAATAGGACCATTCTCGTAAATAACAAATTGCCACTTCATTCTGTGCTGTATAAAATATGTACAGGAACTGCTGTGCATACAGTTTTTATCATTACAATAAAACATTGTCTGGCACCTAATTATATTTATAGTTTATATTGCGCCAAACATCGGATTGAGAGAAAAATACCCATGATATAGATGGCCACACAATAAAGGGAAAACTGGCTCAATTGGTGCAAACTAATTTTGGCTGACCAGAAGACCCCTGTTCCCAGCATACATGTGTATTTAATATTAGCTCAACTTTCATTAAATCGAATGTGATACTTGTCGTTGGACTTGCTTCCGTTAAAGTGAGATTGCTTGTGCTTCGGAAGGCTCACAAGCTCACTCCTATATTGCGTGAGTGGCATCACCTGACACTTGATCACAGAGCTCCAAATATCAGCCTTAATCAGTTTCGCGTCTAAATATGGCACATTAATTTCCCCCAACAGAATGGATATCTTTTACCGGATTGGCCCGAATATAAGACAGCCCTGATTATAAGACGACCCCCTCTTTTTCAAGACTCAAGTTTGAAAAAAGACTTTTTCATACAGAAAATAATTACAGTACATCTGAAACAAATGATTATAACAATATATTTCAGAGAAAAAGCATGTTATTTTGCCTCATTCAAATCTAAAGTGCAATCACATTTGTAAATGAATGGCTTCTGGTTTTTGAAATGTAAATTACATCATAACTTCTCAGCTGCCGGTTAACCTGGCCGATCTTCGACCCACTTTTCTCCAGATTGTCACTACGTTTCTCCATTTTCTGTTATCTCATATATTATTTTCTTCTTTTCCTTCTTACCGCTATTTTTATTTTTATTCTTCGTGCCAGGGGTTCACTTTGGCCTGGGGAGTGAAGTTCAGCATTCGCTTCATTGATATCTGGCGCCATCTAGCGTCGTGAATGGGTTTAATGTCTAGACCCCGAATATAACACGACCCCCACTTTTCCACTTTGTCTTATTTCAATGCAAAAATCACCGTCTTATATTCGGGCCAATACGGTATTTATGTTAATATCTTTTATTTATATATTGATTGGCTCCAGCCCTCCTGTGTGGAGTTTTTCCCGTGCCTGCGTGGGTTTTCTCTGGGTACTAGGGTTTCCTCCCACATTCCAAAAACATGCATTGTCAGTTAATTGAACACTTAAAATTGCCCTAGGCCAATGTCTGGTGCCGAGGTCAGGGTGTACCCCGCCTACTGCCTGAAGACAGTTGGTATAGGCTTTAGTGTGCCCGTGAGGATAAAATGGTTCAGATAATGGATCATGGATGGATAATATATTGAGAAAGATTTGATTCTGTGCACTAATTGTTGTGTGTGTGTGTGCGTGCGTGCGTGTGCGTGTGCGTGTGTGTGTGTGTGCATGTGTGTGTTTTGCAGGTCATTGGCGTTGGGAACAAAGACTGGGTACAAGCTGTTTTCTTTGACCACAGTGGATAAACTGGACTGCATTCATGAGAGTGGTGAGTATGGGTCTTAAACCTCCTACCAGGTGAACCGCATTATAGCCAGGGTTCACTGCATTCACCGTCCTATATGAAAAGTAAATTACTAGTAAAGTTAGATTGCCGTGCAGGTGGCCTCGTACACATTCAGACTTAGATACATATTTACTGTATTGTGTTAAGCAACTCCTTGGCATGATCGATTGAAGTGGATATATTTGTACTGGCTGAGTCCAAGAAATATCTGTAACTACGTGGCCCAACAATTGTACCATATGCCGATTTTCCATTACAACTTCCAGCCCTGACACCTCCGCCCTTTATTTATGTATTTGTGTGTCTTGGATGGAAGGGTCGTGCTGCGCGCCAGTGCTGCTTGACATATAATTGCTTCTTTTTTTTTTTTGCCCCAAGTACCAGTATTTGGAAATGTTCGTATTATGTCATTTTCGAAGGCTAAAATGCATGGTACTATATTGGTAGTAGTACCTAGCGCAACATTACTTCAAATAATAAGGTGCAGCCAGATTTAGCTTAAGCAGAGGGAAAAATAGAAGAATTGTCTATAGCAGGAGTAGGGAACTCGGGTTCCTCGAGAGCCATATCTTGCCTGTTTTTGATCCCTCCCTACTCCAACACACCTGATTCAATTGTTCATGATCATTTCAGGCCTCTACAGAACTTGTTGATGAGCTGATCATTCGAATCAGGTGTGTTGAAGTCGAGCAGGATCTAAAACAGGCAGGATATGGCTCTCGAGGAATCACAGTTCCCTACCCCTGGTCTATAGTAACAGATAAGCAGTTATGTTTTTTGTTTTTTTTGCTTTGGGTTTTTTTTTGGGTGTAGATTTTGTCTGTATTGGGTTTTAGGAAGTTTGCACTAACCAGTACAGAAGTTCAGTAAGGTAAGAGAGGGGAAAAGAAGAGATGTGCTTGTTGGAGAAGTAGAAATAGCTGTCATCCAAAGCACACTGAAAGTGGATGTTGTATTTGTGGAAAATATTGCTGATCAAGACGAGATATATGATGAACAGGAAGGCTCCAGAACAGAGCCCAGAGGTACACCTGTGCTGACTGGGATTGACTGGAAGGAGAATAATTGAAGTTGAATGAACAGAAGTGAGATTTAATAGTCAAGTTTTAACAGTTAATATGTAATGGCCAGTGATTAGCTGGCGACCAGTTCAGGATGTACCCCGCCTACTGCCTGAAGACAGCTGGCTTAGGCTCCAGCACGCCTGTGACTCTCATGAGGATAAGAAGCGGTTCAGAGAATGGATGGATGCATATGGAATGACAACATAGTACTGAGTCCTGATATGATATCCACAAATCACTGCACTATTCATCTATTACCCGAACCGCTTATCTTCACAAGGTTACTACTACTTAATTCTTCAAATACGTGATTCCTTATCTTGAATCAGGATATCCGCTCACTGGGCACTTCATTCTAATTACTGAATATAGAGCATATGTAAAAAAATAAAAAGAGAGCTATTTATCAAATTTTTGGATCTCATTGGCTTGTGTTGTTGTAGTAAGCATTACTTTATTAATTGTCCTCATTGTTGCCCGTATGTCTGCTTCTTGTTGTCCCAACAGAGGCTTCCGATGTCTACATCGTGGAGCGTCTCTTCTCTAGCAGTCTGGTCGTTGTTGTAAGCACCACCTCACCGCAGCGCATGAATATCTACCACTTCAAGAAAGGCACAGAGATTTGTAACTACAGCTACCCCAACAACATACTGGCTGTCAAGCTCAACAGACATGTAAGATGGGGGTGGTGTCAAAACGTTTTACCACTAATGAATCACCACACCTCGTCAGTTTTCTCTTGCTCTGAACTGGTTCAATGCCATGATCTAGCATTTTTGTTCTCTTTCCATTTCACTCCTTACATTGAAGCACAGTCGCAATTCAAATACAGTGGTACCTCTACTTTCAAACGTCTCTTCATACAAAATGTTCAAGTTACAAAACGCCTCAACAGGAAAATGTTGCCTCTTGTTACAAAAGAAATTTCAAGATTTGAAAGGTAAAAATACAGTTTGGGCTGCAACTCGCAACTCCGAGTTTCCTGAACGCAACATACTTGTAGCTGCTCTGCCGGTGGCTAAGCATCTTCCTGGCATCCCATTGGCTCAGAGGGACTTCTACCATATCTGTCTATGTGTGTAGATAGATAGATATGTGACTATGCAGCGTACTCGTCATTCGCCCCTCAGGCCATGAGTCGTTCCGATAGTTTTACGTAAATGTGAATCACCCAGAAAAAGTGTTCACCAGTCCGGCAATCACTCACTATGCTGATGTTTGCTTTGGACATTTTCAAAGGATTGTTAAAATCATCAAGTATCAGTTCTTTACAAAACACCAGGCAAAAACCACTTCTGAAAGAGAACATGGGACTAAAGAGGGCAAAAAACAATGAGGACGCAGTTAAAAGTTAAATGACCATCATTTTTTATTCTTTATTCTTTGTTTTTTACATTGTGCACAGCTCTCATTTGTTGTGCAATAATCTAATTGTGACATGTATTTGTTACATATTTTGATGCATTTTTATGCTTTAGAAAACATTTATGTATGAATTTTGGGTGGTCTTGGAACGAATTAGGGCATTTACATGGAAAATGCATCTCTACCGACAAAATGGTCTAGTTAAGAAATTTCTTGCAGAACCATTTAATTTCGTAAGTAGAGGTACCACTGTACACAGACAGCGAGTGGCATGTTTAGTTGTGATAGCACGCTTTTAGGAAAATGTACATATGCTAATGTTTTGAGTTGTTTTGTCTAGTTTTCCATCCATCCATCCATTTTCCGAACCGCTTCATCCTCACTAGGGTCGCGGGGGGTGCTGGAGCCTATCCCAGCAGTCTTCGGGCAGTAGGCGGGGGACACCCTGAATTGGTTGCCAGCCAATCGCAGGGCACACAGAGACGAACAACCATCCACGCTCACACTCACACCTAGGGACAATTTAGAGTGCCCAACGAGCCTGCCATGCATGTTTTTGGAATGTGGGAGGAAACCGGAGCACCCGGAGAAAACCCACGCAAGCCCGGGGAGAACATGCAAACTCCACACAGGGAGGCCGGAGCTGGGATCCAACCCGGTACCTCTGCACTGTGAAGCCGACGTGCTAACCACTGGCCTACCGGGCCGCCCTTGTCTAGTTTTGACTTTGAAAATTTCCCTACTTCTTAGTTTATTGTATTATAATTGTTTGAACCATTCAAGGGAACTTTGGGTTTTCCATTTGTATGAAATGCACTCTTACTGTTTAAAATATTCAAAAATGAAAATTGATTGCTGATTGATATTTTGTAATCGAGAGGAGTTTTTACTTAATTCTTACTCAACTAAGCGGTAGCACTATAGAAGATGGCTGGATGGATTGTGATTAAACAGATTAAATGACATTAAAAAAACATGCATGATCCTTTTTTTTTTTTTAAATAATTAACTCCAGTGGAGTCATGTGCATGTCATCATAAGTGTGTAAAACAGGGTGACACAAACGCTGGCTGTCTCAGAACTAGAAGGTTACTGGTTTGATGCCCAGTTGCTCCTTGAGTGTGGGAACTGAGAAGTACAGTACCAAAATTGCATTCGCTAATGCTTCTTGGTGTGAATGAGCTAAACATGCTGCTTTACTCGGCATCAGCATTAAAGCGAACCAACCATCTAAAATCAGATGCTCCATCATTCGAGTAGCTCAGATTACTCAGATAGCAATATTGTGTCATCCCATTTACGTAAATGTTGTCCAAAAAGACGTTTTATCTTGTATGTTGCTAATACACAATGTCCTTATCGGGTCCAGTTTTGTGGGAAGGGGTCATGGAGGTCCGGAATACACAGAAACCACCGCTTGTGTAGTATAACCACGGAGAATGTCTTTGTTTTTCTTTTGCAGAGGCTTGTTGTGTGCCTTGAAGAATCCATTTATATCCACAACATCAAAGACATGAAGCTGCTCAAGACTCTGCTCAACATTCCGTCCAACCCTTCAGGTAAGGCTTATAGGCATGTGGTGTAAACGCTCACTGTTTCAGCACTAAAACCACCACTGAAACTTAGGGACAAAACATACTATACCTGAACATCCAGCAGTTGCTTTCATAGTAGGGTCCCGACCGAAATATATTTTTTGAAGCCGATGCAGATTTTTGGCGGGAAAAAGTATAGATTACTGATGAATCGGCTCATTAATTAAAAAAAATAAATATAATGCGTCCATCCATTTTCTGATTTGCTATATCCTCACAATGGTCACGGGGGCGCTGGAGCCTATCCCAGCTGTCTTCGGGCAGAAGGTGGGAGACACCCTGAACCGGTTGCCAGCCAATAGCAGAGACGAACAACCATCACGCTCACACTCACACCTAGGGACAATTTAGAGTGTTCCATTAAGCTGCCACGTATGTTTTCGGAATGTGGGAGGAAACCGGAGTACCTGGAGAAAACCCATGCAGAAGACCCAGTTCAGGATAAGCGGTGTTGAAAATTGTGTTAAATTCCTTCAAGGAAGGCTTTGTTAATTTTACATTTGTGGCCTGATTGGTAGTAATGAATTAGTTTGGCGTGGAAAAAGGGCGGCCCGGTATTCCAGTGGTTAGCACGTCGGCTTCACAGTGCAGAGGTTCAATTCCAGCTCCGGCCTCCCTGTGTGGAGTTTGCATGTTCTCCCCGGGCCTGCGTGGGTTTTCTCCGGGTGCTCCGGTTTCCTCCCACATTCCAAAACATGCATGGCAGGCTGATTGGGCACTCTAAATTGTCCCTAGGTATGAGTGTGAGCGTGGATGGTTGTTCGTCTCTGTGTGCCCTGCGATTGGCTGGCAACCAATTCAGGGTGTCCCCCGCCTACTGCCCGAAGACGGCTGGGATAGGCTCCGGTACCCCCCGCGACCCTAGTGAGGATAAAGCGGTTCGGAAAATGGATGGATGGATGGCGTGGAAAAACAGATAAGAGCTGAAAAATACACCTCTATATTGATGTATTTCACATTTCTGACAAAATGTTCAACAAACGGGTACATCAATGATGGGTCCACTGAGACGTAACCTGTGTCTTTTATTGCTGGACATTGTACACACATTGAGAAAGGAAGGGGACTCAAACAAAAACAATGCCAGAAACAGCAAACACTGTCCTGTTAATCGGTTGGGTCCAAATTCAAAAGTTTACCTCTCACCATTTTCTTGCACAAAAAAATGTATTAGGTGCTTTGGATCATCAGAAGCAAAGACTGTCACATGTCGAAAAAGTAAAAGAAAATCGTTTCAAGTGTCATTACATGGGTTACTTCAAAGCTATTTTTCCAAGAAGAAAAATTGGCGTTTTGGCGCATTGTTAAAATGATAGTTGTATTTTTTGGATGGTGGAGACTTGCATAACTCAAATAAAGTAAGCCCCCCATCCAGCGCGCATTTTGGATTCGCTGTCTTGCTATTTCGCAGATTTTCTTTAATAACTAATTTGGTAGCAAATATTATCGCTTGTCTGCTACTCAGGATAATAAGTGCCCAACTTGCGATGGCCATTGGAGATACCCAGGGAGCTCAAATTGTTAATGACATATGGATAAATTTGGATAACACATTGACAACAAGAAGTTGGAGCGCTTACACCTGGTACTGGCTTGACATAAGCATGTCAGTGTTTCCGTGTGAACAGTTATTGTTTTGACACTGTTGTTCTCTGTGTAAAATGCAAAAACACAAAAGCTCTTTTCTTCTAGCTTCTTCTTATGTCCACTTTTGCACTAAAATCCCTTCTTTTCAGGCCTCTGTGCTCTATCTACCAATCATTCCAACTCCTACCTGGCATACCCTGGCAGCGCTACGATGGGAGAGATATTAGTTTATGATGCCAAAAATATGGTAAGAAAAAAATCTGAAGACAGAAAACAAATATATAAGTTATTTTATTATTTTGTATTAAATACTGTGTGAGACGTCTCGAGGGGTGTGGACAAATAGGATGAATAAAAACCTTGTCTGAGGGGTGCCCAACCTTTTTTGACCGAAGATCTACTTTTCCAGCAGCCAACCTCACGCGACCGACCCGTGACCGCACGTGCACACATACACATGTACACACACATGCCATGATGAGCAACAGCCATAATGACGGACCCTAACATCAACAAAACTGAAAAGTAAAGTGGATACAAGACAAGACTGAATTTTTACAAAGGAAATCACTGCCTACCTCAGTGGGAGACCTGACACACTGAGGCAGAAACACTTTTGTAGCATTTTAGTGCAGAATCATCACTATAGTAGCTGGCGTGTACCCTTTTAAAATGCTGCTCCTGGAAGTCCAGATTCCCTTTCTTTGACAATGGCAGATCAGACAAAGTTTTAAATGAGAATAAACAAAAAACAGAAATATTTCAACGGCTCTGATCGCAAGCTGTAATTCCAGACTGTATTGCAGCGAACTCAACTCAACTATATTTGTAGACTTGAAAACAACCAGAAAGGGATGTACAAGGACGACTGGGAGCGAACACCATAACTTCAGTTTTCTTTGTACTGAAATGTAAAAAAATCAGTGCCTTCCAGGTCTTGATTTCCTCCATCCAGATAAAAATGTGGCCACAATAAGAAAGTGTGATTTTTGCTTTGCGCAACATACATCTGACAGCCATCTGAATAGCAGTGGAACTAAATACCATGCTTCCTTAAGATGGAACCCAAAGGTGACAGATACAATGAAAACAGTAGACACCCTAGAATTGAACCCAGTGGAACACCATATGACAGTGAAGCAGGGCAGGACTCAGCGCAAAGAAGGCAACACAAAACGTTCTGTCAGCCAAATAGGATCTGAACCACTCAAGGACGCTAACACTCATGCCCACCAGGTGCTGCAAACGAGCCAATAGAATACTGTTATCAGCCATATCAAATGCTGCAGTTAAATCCAACAAAACCACACACACATAGTCTGCAGTGTCATTTGCCAGGAGCAAGTCATTAAAAACTCACAACAGGCCTGACTCTGTGCTGTTCATCCCTTTAAAACCTGACAGGAAGAACTCCATGATATGCTTATCTAAATGTTTTAACTGCATGTGCACCACTTTTTCCAGATTTTTTTAAAAATAAAAGGCAACTTTGAAATGGGTCTAAAATTTGACGGTACATTTTGATCAAGGCCAGGTTTTCTTCAGCAAGGTTTGGGGAACAATAGAAGACATACTGCTGATGATAATGGTCAAGACCGATTTACCAATACTTGGGAGAATTTCCTTAAAGAAATGCTGAGGAATAGTCTGAAGAGGAAACCAGATGGCTTAGTCTGGCAAACCACATCCTCTAAAAACATCAATGAAGCAACTTAAAAAGAATTTAACACAGCTAAACACGGAACACTCTTGTTAAACTGCGTGAATTCTGTCATTAAACCAAGGCTTGGGTCTACCTTTTGACTGCACGGTTTTTAATGGAGCCACCAAATTCACTAGCAGGGCAGGATTTCCATTCATCCCGTGGGTGCTGCATAAGCTTCCCAATTTTCATAGCCCTAGGTGAAATGTACATGGATTTTGTTTTTCCACTCTCGGCGGCAGTACAAAGCCATTTTTTTGTAACGCATGATGAATTTAAAATACCACATTTTTCCCGAGGTCTGATGACTGTTCAAATTTTGGTGAGTTTTCGTTCATGTTTTACTCCTAAAAAGTGTAATTCTTCAGCATAAGAATAAGAAGAGGAATATTTCCTATGAAAACAATGGGGACCTCGCAGCGGTCACTACTCGGGCCCGAATTAAGTAGAGTTTTTATAAATGCATGCCAGTGTGATTTATAATACTGTGTATATCTTTTGTAAAATCCACTTTTCGTTTCAGAGCACAGTGACGATGGTCCCGGCGCATGACAGTCCTCTGGCAGCTCTTTGCTTCAATGCGTCAGCCACCAAACTTGCCAGCGCCTCGGAGCGGGTAATTCCGACCGATAGACGCAACATCTTTACAAGTCAAATCTGATATGTGTTGGGTTAATATTGATGAGTCTTAATGTACCTTTTAGTGGGGGGTTTAGAGGTCTACTCTGTGTAAATAAGTTCAAACATAATACTAACCACAAAAAAAGTCAGTCTGTAAAAATAGATTCTTTTTCTATAATTTAATTTTACTGACATGTACTGAATACAGTATAGTATATGCATGCGCGTGCACACACGCACGCACACACACACCTCTCCATCCATCTATTTTCTAACCGGCTTATCCTCACGAAGGTCACGAGCGTGCTGGAGCCAATCCCAGCTGTCTCCGGACAGGACACCCTGAACCGGTTGCCAGTCAATCGCATGGCACACATAGACGAATGACCATTTACACTCACAATCACACTTGTGAGTGTGGGGACAATTTAGAGCATGTATGTCAAACATATGGCCCGCGGGCCGGAACCGGCCCGCAAGGAGGTTTGATCAGGCCTGCAGGATAATTTAAAAGTGAAAAAATGCATAAAAGACACGGGATGAATATTTTTAATGAGGTGCAATTCATTGAATATCCGCTAGGGGGACACACTGTTTTGATCAGAGAAAAAGACAACGTTGTTTTGATCAGAGAAGAAGACAACAGCAGCCTCAGTCTGTCACTGAGACAGACCCAACACAGCAGACGCTCGCAAGGACATGTGACTACTTTATTCTTTACACATATAGCACTTTCCTTAGTATGTAAGGTGTAGGCAGGGATTACATTTAGATTGTATATGCTTGTGTAAATGGTTTAAAAATTCCTTTCTTTATAAATCTTGTTTAATCTTAAAAGTGCATTACTATATTTTTCAATACCAATTACTTGTTAAGGTGTTGTGCCTTTGTACAGTCAGTGGGATCAGTGCTGGGCAATATGACTGAAAAGTATCTTTTACATAAGTATCTGTCAGAGATGTTTGCTCGGACGGTCGACAAAGGCTCGAACACAGGAACAGATCGTCTTTCTCTGCCGGCAGGAGGTGCAGTTTCAATGAAGTCACTCACCGTGAGCTTCCCAACTGACACCCGACCTCTGCAACCTCTGCCGGCCTTTTTATTGATTGTGTCAGAGTGCCTTGGATTGGATCGGGTACAATCCGAATCGACTCTCCACTAAGGGGTCCGGACCCCTGGTGAGCCTCCTCGCCCCCGCCAACGCGGAGTTGCGGGTAGGCGGGGGTTCCGCTAAGCCGATGCTGAGAAAGACTCGCCTGAGTTCTAACTGCCTTCAATTTTACGAAACCAACCCGGTTTGAATCCTTATCAAATTCCCAAATAGTAACCGTTCCAGATTTGGAGAAGTAATAAGGACGTTTCGTTTTTACAGCAGCTCTTTCTCATTTTTCCTCTGTGGCAATTGTTACCGACTCAGGTAAAGTTCAATAGTCCTTGTGAGGACCATTCGGGTTCGTTAGTCACGCCGGAGCAAAATATTTTAAGTAACGCGTTCAAGGATGGTTAACGCGACCCGATGTCAACGCTTGCTCGCCGCCTTTTCGTTCATTATTGGAGGTTGAGTGGTACATGATTCAAATCATGAAATGACTGAGGTGGACGTTAATACATTTTATAAGGTTTATTAAAATAGATAAAAAAGACAATCATTCTGATAATATTCATTAATCAACCGTAAAACCGCGACTCGCAAGGAATTCACCGTGATCATGAACATCACAAAATCATCGAAGTGATGATGTAGCTTAAAATCCAAATAATTAGATGATAAACCAACTGAAATGGAAATAAAAAGTGAATAAGACAAAAAGGTTGTAAAATGAATAAATGCGATTAGATAATCGTCTATCTTGATGAGCCTGGAGTGGTCGTGCCTAACACCCGTTTTCTGTATTTTGAAAATCGGAAATCAGATCTAATTAAAAGACCAGAATATTGAATAGAATTTAAATCCTTCTGTTAGTTGCTCTATCGAGTGCATACTTAGGTTAGTTTTCTTACCGAAATAGTAGTATTGTGGTATCCTAATCTCGTAAGGTATTTTTCACAGCATGGGGAAAATTCCTCTTTTAAAAGGAAAAAATAAAAATTAATAAAAATCAAATGTCTGAGCTTACTCTAGGTCGTCCTTTTACCTGGGATAAAAATTGGAAAAAAGACAAATGTGATGATCCATGCTGAGTCCAATTCCTCTCGTCTGAGACAGAGAATTGTAAAAAAGGTAAAAATACTTCGTGCCCGGTCGGAGCCGAGCCGCTGGTGTCGAGAGTCGAGCTTGCGGTTCCGACGGGTCGAAGGAAAAAGCCTCCTCCCCGGAGGGAGAGAGCCCCGAAAATCCTCCGAAAACCCTACTCTTCGTCCTGGAACTACCCCCCGCGTCTCTCTCCGCAACCCCTTTTATAGCCCTGAATGTAGGGCTAAGGTCATCTCTCCTCCAGATGGTGGCTCATGATGACGTACGTGTCCTCATCTGATCTGCAGGTGTGCCGATCAAAGCTATTTTTAGTTTGTGGAATGTAGGGCTAACGGTCATCTCTCCTCCAGATGGTGGGTCATGATGACCTACGTGTCCTCATCTGCTACTGTGGTTACGTCACCTTACAGCTGGTTGTGGTTACGTCACCCCACAGATGGTTGTGGTTGCGTCACCCCACAGCTGGTCGTGGTTGCGCCTTTATTTATTTATTTTCTCTCTATCACACCTCTTTCCTTTCGCTTTCGAGATGAGCAAATCTCCCCATCTGTCAGATGCCCTTTTACCTACTTAACAGCTGTTCTATATTTACCCTGGTACTTTTCGGTACTTTCCATTGTTCCGATGTAAGGTACTTTCCATTCCCTCAAAGGTGTGAAAGACATATCCTGCACATTTTACAACACATATCAAAATCACCCTTATGCAGCTTGAACGAATATAATTTTTACACAATTCATATTGATTCATTAACTCCCATATAATCAACAGGTCTTTCTTGATTGGTTCCTTCATCAGAAGACATCATTCGAGAGTAAATAACGTTCTCCGGTAATAAAGCTTCACAAAGCAGTTTCAAAGCATTTGTTATCACAGTACACAACTACTCTAAATGAATAATACCATGTTGTTATTTCATTACAACATTCAAAAAGAAGAAAGAAAAGTAATAATAATAAAACAACAGTTAACAGTAAATCTGTAAAACTGTATAATCCAGTTATAAAACCCATTTTATGCATTACCTTTTATTAACCATTTGTTTAAGGCATATTTTAAAAACATTGGCTTTGGTATGTTTGATTTAACCATATTTAATTTATATTCTGTGTTCTGTAAATGGACCTGTTGCGAGCTCTCAATAGACAATTTCTTCTGACGTCATCTAGTGGTCAATTTAGACAATGCATCCTCAGGCTGAATTTGAGTCTAGTTTTTAGGTCAATTCCATATTTAACTTTATTAATTGTACTATCACTCGTACCATGAAATGGCGTGCCTTCCAACAATTGTATATGCAAATTACAAGTAATATATCAGAAAAACACTCCCATCTTCATTAACATGTCGCACCCCTAGGCGGCCCAAATTGGGTCGCCCCAAAGACAAAGCATTCCCATGGATTCAGCACCAGCGTCCATAAACTAACAGACACGTCGACATATTAACAATCGGTGTCCCTCTGAATTGATATGTGGTAACCTGGCTCGTGACCCTTTCTCGTGACGGAGCGCACAAAGCACTCCCTTCCGTCCATGGTTAAATCTTCCTTTCCAAATTGTTAGTTTACAGGCACCAGTGCGTCTGCTAGTGAGGGTTAAATCTTTCTGAGATAAGGAGTGCATGGTCAGGTACCATGCGCTCAGGTCCCTTGGCCTCAAATTGACCCCTGATTCTTTGTGCTTCTAATGTGTGCAAAATGTTCTGAACACAAGCACTTCGAGGTCAATCAAGCATGTAACAAGATGAAACTTTAAAACATGACAACATTGTATTTTCTATTCTAACAGTATCTCATCCTGGTCAATATCGATATACATAGAACTTATATTTTCTGGCACTAAGACACTTCTCTGCATGCTCTCAATGGACTTCATTTACTAAACCATGCAGCTACCACTGTTTATTCATTCAGGTTCGTTCCTATATATGATTCCATTGTGCCGGTCGAGATGCGTTGACAAATTGTGGTGCTGCCATTACATTTCCCTCGCCATTTGCAATGGCTTTACAATGCAACCGCCTGGTCAAGACAATCTCCTTTCTTTCAAAATCCTAAGTGTATCCACACAAGCGAACACATTGTACTGCTGAATTGTGATTGGAAGAAGCCGGAACTTCTGGCTGCTCACACATTTGTCACATTTACCGCCGAGGAGTACACGTAGAGGTTTTTTTTTTTTTTTTTTGTGGCTTGTACACCCAACTGTAACCTTTAAGTCTTTCTAAAATCTAATAAAACGTTTTTTTTTTTTTAAACTCGATAATGAGCTACGCACAGAGCTTACGAGAAGTACAACACAGATCTGTCTGCTCATCCAGGCTGAGATGGTTCACATAACGAAACGTATGAAACGAGAGACAGACAAAAAAAAAAAGAAGAAATTGTGCATAACCTATAAAAAGGATCATTCCTACTTTGAGGTTCCACTGCAAATGTGGGAGTGGCATGGTTCAATGGTTTTCATTTTCCAGTGCAGAGGTTGCGGATTTGATCCCCTAACCCCTGTGACCATGTTGAGTGTCCTTGAGAAAGATACTGAACCCCCAGTTGCTCCTGATGCTGAGTCATCAATTGGCTAATGAGGAGCGCTTTGAGTGCCTTGTCGGTGAAAGTGAAGCCCCCTTTACCATTATACCAAGGCCACTTGTACAATGTGTACAGTACTGCAATTTATACACCAGGTGACAGCAGCATTTACAGTTGCAAGTCCCCGTTTCGTTTTCCTCAGCATCTGGCATAATGTGTGTTGTTCTTGTTTAAGGAGGGTAAAGATCATCCTCACTGTCTTTTAGGGCACTGTAATCCGAGTGTTTTCCATTCCTGAGGGCTTCCGTCTATTTGAGTTCCGTCGTGGCATGAAGAGGTCAGACATCTACCGCATTTTGCATCTACATATTGCATCACTTTGTAAAATTACTGCATGACATATACAAATATGAGTTGTTGTTTTTTTTAAAGTCACCACTCTGATTAAACTAGCTTTAAAATTTTGTATGACCGTTATGTGTCTATGTTTTGTCTGCAGGTACGTCAACATCAGCTCTTTGTCCTTCAGCCCTGACGCCCAGTTCCTCTGTGCTTCCAGCAACACTGAAACAGTACATATCTTCAAACTGGAGGGGGGGGCAACTCTGTCGCTGGTGCCACTTCTCATGGGACCATCCTTGAGGTCGACCGCAGATGCAAGGGAAGCACGCACACCGCTGGTGCGTTGAAACGCGCACACTTGTGATTGCCAGCTGAGTCCATCATGTTTGATGACGCTTTGCACCACAGTTGGCTTGCTCCATGCGGATGGTGTGTCCGATCCACCGAGGTTTTTCGAAGGCTTCTATGCAGGGAAGGGTGGGAGGCGTATGGGGAACTCGGGACAAAGGATCTTTTGCAGGCAGCGGATGTGGAAGGCCTCTAGGGTAGTAATGTGCTGGCGGTATGGGGTCCATGACTCTGCCCCGTAGAGCAGAGTGGAGAGACATACTGCATTGTACACGGCAATCTTAGTACAGATCTTCAGGTTTCGGTTTTCGAAGACCCTGCTGCGTAGGCGACCAAAGGATGATGATGCTTTATTGATACGGGTGTGGACTTCAGTGTCAAGGGAGCAGTTTGAGGACATGGTGGAGCCAAGGTAGGTGAAATGGTCCACTACGTTTAGTGGAGTGCCATTAATGTGAAAGCTGGGGGATGTGGAAGTTGGGGTAGCGAGTTGGAACATGACCTCAGTTTTTTTAATGTTGATCTGAAGACCAAATGAAATGGTGTCCAGGGCATGCTGCATAGAGTTTGAGCTGTGAGCGAGTACAGTGCAGTCATCAGCATACTGCAGCTCACAGATCTGACAGATTTTTGTTTTTGTGCGGGCCTGGAGCCGCCTGATGTTGAAGAGGCTTCCATCTAGGCGGTAATCCATATGAACACCGTCTTCATGTCCCATGCCACGGTGGAAGAGGCACGTGATGGCAGAGAGCAGGATGTTAAAGAGCACTGGAGCCAAGACACAGACCTGCTTCACCCCAACGTTCACCTTGAAGAGCTCTGACTGGAGTTCTCCGATGAGCACTCTGGCTTGCATCCCGTCATGCAGCTGCTGGAGGATGCAGAGAAACTTGGGTGGCACCCCAAGTTTGGAGAGGTGTTTCCAGAGCAGCTCACGGTTGACAGTGTCGAAGGCTTTGCTGAGATCGATGAAGGCTATGTAGAGGTCCTTGTGATGTTCTCTGCTTTCCTCCATTAGCTGTCTTAAAACAAAGATCATGTCAGTGGTGGATCTAGTCTTCCGGAAGCCACACTGCGTTTCCGGAAGCGCACCTTCTGAGATGTGCTTGACCAGCCTGCCAAGCATGATTTTGGTCAGAATCTTTCCTGCGGTGGAGAGGAGAGAGATTCCTCTGCTATTCCCACAGGCTGCTCTGTCCCCTTTCTGCTTATAAATAACAACAATGTTAGCATCCTTCCAATCCTGCGGGACGGTCCCATGTTCCCAGATGTTTTGAATCAGGAGGTGCAGTCGGCGCGTGAGGAGATAACCTCCATGTTTGAAAACCTCTGCCGGGATGCCATCAGGTCCAGCGCTTTTGTTATTCTTTAGGCCCGCAATGGCTTGCTGGGTTTCAGAATAAGATGGTGGGGTGTCGAGGCTCGTGATTGGTGGCAGATCTGGAAGATTGTCCAGAATGTGTGGGTTGACAGGGTTGGTGTGGTTGAGAAGATTTTCAAAGTGATTTGCCCAACGGGCAAGGATCTCGTGGTGGTCCTTGAGGAGTGCAGAGCCATCAGCTGATCGGACTGGAGCAATTGCCCGCTTCTTGGGACCATACAGTGCTTTGATGGCATTGTAGAAGCCCTGGGTGTCGTTACAGTCTGCCAGGTTTTGGATCTCATGTGCCTTCTGCACCCACCAGGTGTTCTCCATGATACGGAGTGCTCGCTGGGTCGCTGTTCTAACTGCAGTAAAGGTGCTTTCCGGGTGAGAGATGTAGGGCAGGACAGGAGAGCTTTATGGGCCTCATGCTTTGCTTTCAAAAGTGTTTGTATCTCGGTTGAGTTGCAGTCAAACCAATCCTGGTGGCGTCTCCTTGACTGGCCAAGCACCTCCGAGGCTATATTATGGATAACCTGGCGCAGAGCTGGCCAGTCACCTGATTCCTCTGGGATCTTGTCAAGGTTTTCAGCAAGGAGTCGCTGAAGGTTGGCTTTGGTGGTGGGGTTGTTCAGTGCTGCACAGTTGAGCCTTTTGTTGGGAGCTGTCCTTGGGCGGCGGGGTTGAATGCTCATGAGGAGTTTGGATCTGACCATGAGGTGGTCAGTCCAGCACTCCGCTCCGCGCATGACACGGGTGATGAGGACATCCCGTATGTCCTTTTGACGGACAATCACATAGTCTAGGAGATGCCAGTGCCACACGCACGCGCACACACACACACACACACACACACACACAGTGATTAAAATTACACAAGCCCACACGTAGTTGTAATTAAAATTACATACTGTTGTTGAACCACATCAAATTTTGCATGCTCCTGACCCAAACAGAATGGCTCCTCTCGATGTGGAGGAGAATATTTGACCGAGCTTCTCACCCCTAAAATTATTTCGGCCGCTTGCATCTCGTTCCCAGACATTATAGGGTTGGAATGTGCGGTAAATTGAGATTCTTTTTACCACGACAGACCGAAACTCACAGCAGACGCTAATATTTGAACAAGCCAGATACTTAAACTCCTCCACTTGGGGCAATCTCCTCCCCGAGAAAAGTTTCCGGGAGCGCCTGGTGGCCGGCCTGCTTTAGGGGGACGTGGGTCCCCCTTCTTATTAGCCTTTGCAATTTGCAAATATAAAACATTTAATTGTCTTAACCTTTATTTTTGTTACTTTTCTCTGATTTTCTTCTTTGAACTTCAAAAGTCTCTCCATCTATTATTCCTTGATCTGTCCTATTCTGAATGAATGTTGATTTGAAAAGAAAGCACAGTCCAAGAACTAAAATGAGAAAGAATTTTCTGTAATATTTTTGGTAGTATTTTTTTTGTTGCTCTTCGCATTTGCCTCACCTGATCGCACGTCCCTGTGTGAGACTTGACACATTGAAAACACTGAAAGGGAAAAATTTCCAGTCGGCTACAGTCTGTTCATTAGTCATCTATTGTTTCTTCCATCCTTTGTATTGTTTTTTCCATCGTTTGTATTTATGTACCAGTAATATTTAGAATACAAAAAGATATGACTGTATTCTGTTACACTTACAAAAAAACCCTTGTGGGATGCAAAGGTGTTTGTGTCCATTGACTACCTTCAGAAAGGTCATACTATCATTGGAGATTACTGTGCCAATTTGCTGAGACAGGGTTAGGGTTAGGGTTGGAAAACTGACAGCTTGGAAAACTGACGAATGGGGTTCTGTATGCTCCTGCACATAAGCCTGTGGTGGCAATGGATGCTTTGGCAACCTCCATATTTTACTGACTGACAATCTTTATGGCACTTGTCTGGGAAGTTTTATGAGACGGAGTATGATGTCATACGATATCTGCTGTTGGGGACTTTGAGGGTCAGATAAGACAAGATAAGAAAACCTGTATTTGTCTCACAATGCAAAATGCGGTAGATGTCTGACCTCTTCATGCCACGACGGAACTCACGGAAGCCCTCAGGAATGGAATACACTTGGATTACAGTGCCCTAAAAGACAGTGAGAATGTTATATGTCTTCCCAATTTACAGCAGCAAAATTATGAAAGGGAGAAAGTAGAAGACAAAGTCTATAAATAAATATAAATATAAAATATAAATATAAGCCAGCCATTTCGTTACCTCTGCGTCGACACAAATTATGTGTCTAGGACGCGGGTCCTAGACACATAATTTTCCCACAGGACACACAGTTCCAAATAATGTGCGTTTTGGGACGCAAGGAAATTTCTCAGTCAAAACAACAACAAAAACTATGGTAAATCTTTTTTTCCAGCAATGATCACAGTTTGACCATCGCCGCCATTGTTGTTTTGATCTCGCACTAAGTAATCTTGCATGACAAGATTTCCGTTCTCGCGGGAAGCAGATGATTGCCAAGTTGTGTAACGTTAAAACAAATGGTGCAAAGTTTATTGCGGAGATATCACAGAGGAAACAGCTAAAGCTTTTTTGCGATGATAAGTTGACTTTGAGAAAGCCTTGCAACATTAGAAGCAGAGTAAAGAGAGGAGAATTTATGAACTCAAAGACTGAACCATGGGATGAAATAAGAACCTATTTCTCATCATATCTTGTATGCCTGAATTATGAAAATTTTTGCAGCATTTGTTTATAAGAAATAAACCTATTATCAATGTATATTGTTGTTGTTTGTGTTATACTGTATTATCATATGCAATTGAATAAGTAGACCATTTCAGAATTCGATTTGGGACTCTAAATGCATAATGGGACTCATACTTTTCTGATCAGTGAGTCCCTGGGAATCGCAGGGCTCAAACTGTAAGCATAGTAAAAATAGGTGAGAGTTGCATGAACAGCATGAGAGTTTTCAATTCCATGCGAATCCAAGCGCTGCAACATCGATGAAAGACGCGTGGGAACCACACTATATAGAAAAATAAAACACATTTTGTCATATTCGACCATTGCGTTGTGGAAAGTCTACGAACCTTTCAGCCCCGTCTCGTATGTGTCTGTATTGTTGTAAAAGTGTGTTAAATGGGACAGGAGCAGGTAACTGTGCTCGGCATCCTAAAACTGGGTGAAGTAGTACCAAGTGAGTGAGTTACAAAAAAAGAATAATAAAACAACATAATAGCATTATGCCAAAACACATCCAAGTAAAACCATCGGTAAGAAATGTTCACTTACATGTTGCATGTTCAGGATTTGAAGACGGATCTTTCGAAGGAAACCTTCAAAATGAGCCTGTAAAAAGCTAAATAAAGTTACTAATATATATCGACTATTAATCAACAGTAGACACATTACTCTCATAAAATTTAAACTGACACCATTATCGTGCTCTATAAACAAAACCTAGGCAAGTAAGTATGCAGTAGCTACACATCCTGGCATATTGGCCTTAATGCACCTGATAATGAACGTATAGCAAACCCGGCTGCATACTGCACTGGATAGCATCTTGCAATTACATTCGTGGAGGGTTCACATTTGTACAAAAGTAAATTATTTGCTGTCATTTTATTGCTGTTTCCTCATTGCCGTAGCATTAGCAGGCAGAAGCTAACCTGTATACATGGTGGGCTAGCTAGTTTTAGAAGGTTACAGGTACACATTAACACAGACAGTCAGAAACAACTCCAACTTATTACACTCACTAGTCAGCCCCTGTCGTGTAGTCTTTTCTTCTTTCGTTTTACCCTGGAGCAAAGAAGAGTTTTTCTTCATCTTGTCTGATAATCTTCCACTCATTATTTATTCATGTAAGAAGCGCCAACAGCACCACACGTGTCTCTCTCTCTCTCTCGCTCTGCCCTTCAGGGTGGCCCCTGCTGGCTCGGGTGGCCCAAGCAAATTGCCTACCTTGCCGAATGGGAAACTATGCCACTGCCTTTCAGAATTTGAGAACCAACTGTGTTTTTAAGATCAGATGTTCCTTTATCTTCTCTCGAGAGCAGAACTGATGCACCGAGACGCATGCATTCTGCCACCTATCATGAAATGATAAAAAACACATTTGGGGTCGGTACTTTTGTGCCTAGCGCAAGTCTCGTGCAAAGCGCAGTCTAACTGTACGCATGGGTGGAATTTTCTTTGGTTTGGGTATTTTGCTAGACTTTGGTAAAATTGTTCGGAACCTTTGTTTGCGGTTGCGGGATGGAAATCGTCTTTTCCTGGCCAATCCACGTGGCAGCCCTCATGAGCATCAAATTCAGGGCGGCCGAAGTGCAGCACATCCGAGTACGCCGTGTTTGACGTTGTGGAAATATAATCGGTAGAGTTTATGCATGATATTGGCAGGTAAACTGCAAACTCTCCCCTTGCGGATGATGTCGGCCATGCATGTGAAATAGGGCGCTAGGTCTTTGTGGTATTGGTAGACACCCAGAATACACAAAAACACATGCCAATTTCCTCTCTTTGTATCTTAAGCAAACTTTTTTCCCGCATACAGTGGAGATGAGACTTGGTCAGCCTATGTGGGGAAGATGTTCACAGCAGCCAGCAGCTACCTACCTGTTCAGGTATCGGGTATGATGAGCCAGGACCGCGCCTTTGCCACAGTTCATCTCGTCACGTCAGGCCAGAAGAACGTTTGTGCTCTTGCCATGTAAGCCTCATAGTTCATGCTGTAATTATGTGATTTATAAAAAATTTTAAGACATTTCTACCTACCCTGGTACACGTGACAAACTGTATTAAGTGGCTATCAGGTTTGAACAACTTCAAAACTGTCGGCGAGTTTAAGGTAAAGATAATCGGGTCATCGTCATTGTTGTTTTTCTCAAAACTCGAGTCTCATTCAGACAGACCGACACTCCCTGCATGCTGACCTAAAATTGAGGTGTCGAACAGTTGACTATTTGGGTTAAACCCTGGATGGACATAACTGTTTCAAAATCCAGTTCATTTTTGCAGGATCCAGAAGCATCCACGTTTGCTGGTGGCGACAGCTGATGGCCAACTTTTCATCTACAATGTGAACCCACAGGACGGAGGCGAATGCATGTTGGCGTACAATCACAGGTCAGGCCAAAGGGTTGCGTCTATAATAGTTTATGGAATTTTCACTAATGTTAGTTTTTATTAGTTTTTTGCAAATGCCCATTTTGTTTTGTTAGTTTGTCAATTAGTTATGACACGCCCGCTTGGCTATCACTGACTGCAGATGATCACTTTACATTGCTTGTCCAATCAGTGCTGTGGGTAATTTAGTTCGCTCAGTAGTCACCATGTGACTGTCGTGATAGTACGTCATACAATTTTTAAAAAACTATTCCGAGGCCATGTAATTTTATTTACTTTTTTTCAGTTTTTAATAAATGAATAATTAATTTGTAAAAAATCAATGTTTTATTTTTCACTAATGAAGGGTTCGGTGAACATGCGTATGAACTGGTTGGGTTTGGTTCCTCTAACAAGGTTAAGAACCACTGATCTACACACATACACAACAGGTTAGGTCCCTCTTAGCCAATTGAATGCCAAGATTATGCTCGGTAGTAGCCAAAGGCAGAGCAGCTATAAGTATGTTGCGTTCAGGAAACTCGGAGCTGCGACGAGCAGCCCATACTGTATTTTTACCTTTCGTATCTTGAAATTTATTTTGTAACAAGAGGCAATATTTTCCTGTTGAGGCATTTTGTAACTTGAAAATTTCGTATGAAGAGACGTTCGTAAGTAGAGGTACCATTGCAGTCACAAAAATACCAAATTATTATATTCAGCGCAATTCTATTGATACTGATCAGGTGTCCATCGCGATATATATTGATATTGAATTATTGCCTAGCCCTAGGTCAGGTAAATTCGCAGTATAATGTTTATTACCCCTCCTCATTTATCATGACAGTCTACTTATATGTACGTGACAATTATTTATTTTGAAATTGTAACACCATAAAGATAGGATACATATTGCCTGCACAGTAAATAAAGTTTTTATTGTGTAAGTTTGGGCTGTGGAACAAATATAATTTATCTCCTTGGGGAATGTTGTTTTGGAAGATGACCAAATTAAAATTTGAATCAAGCGTCTCAGATTGAATTGTGGTCAGATTTGTACCGCTCTCGATTGAAGGACATTTATTGAGATAATCTTAGCATTTGCAACCAGAAAAAAAACACCAGTTCATGAAACAGACCGATATAAATACTTTAGGTCAATGTACAGAGACAATGAGTTGTTCATCAAGAAATTTGCTCTCCCTCTTTTAGGCTTTTTGGTGTTGACGATCTGATGGTAGCACAGGCATGTCCCTCATATGCTGCAACTGTTGCCTTACCCGCTTCTAATCCTATCACAGCAACTCTCACTGGTTAGTAGCCATACAATGTCTGCCAATTAGTTTGTCCATTATACAAAGAGTTTGACTGACACTGATAAGAAAACTATTGACTGTACTCCAGTTCAGTGTAATCCTTTTGTTGTATGATTGCTTGTTTGCTTTACCTTTGCGGCCTGGTGTGCCGACAGTAAATGGTCACCTTAAAAAATCTACTCATGGCTGCATGGATTGAAGAGTTGTATAAGTCATTTTTTTAAAGTTCTTAAGTCGTTTCTGTTTCCCATCATTTGTTCTCCACTCCAGGCTACTCTGAAGATGGTGGAGCAAAGAACGGTGAAGTCATCCCAGAACACGAGTTAGCCGATGGACCCGTGTGTCTGGATGATGAGAACGAGTTTCCTCCTGTGAGCATCCAGAAGTGCTAACTAAGCAAGTTCCTGTTGTAGTAAAGCCGGTAACAATCTACTTTGTAAAAATGATAAGAATGTATTTATTTAGCATGTTTTCTCCAACCAATAGTTTCAACAGTCATAAGAAACAGCAATGGAGTAGAAATGACATAAAACAAGACCTAGGTCTAGGATCCAGGAGTTATGCAAAAGCCTAGTAAAATCGCATTCAGGAATCCATCCATTTTTTCCGATCCGCCTTATCCTCACAAGGGTCGCGGGGGGTGCTGGAGCCTATCCCAGCCGTCTTTGGGCAATAGGCGGGGGACACCCTGAACTGGTTGCCAGCCAATGCAAGGCAGACACAGACGAACTACCATCCACGCTCACACTCACACCCAGGGACAATTTAGAGTGTCAATCAGCATGCCATGAATGTTTTTGGAATGTGGGAGGAAACCGGAGTACCCAGAGAAAACCCACCCAGGCGGGGGGAGAACATGCAAACACCACACAGCAAGGCCGGAGCCGGGATCGAACCCACGACCATCTGCACTGTGAGGTCAAGGCGCTAACCACTGGAACACCGGGCCGCCCCCATCCAGGAATACCACACTGAATTTAAAAAAAACCAAAAACCAAAAAACAGCACAGCTAATAAATTCGACTGCCTTTGTGCACTGTTTGAACAAAAACAGTATTGATATTCTTTGACTTGTCAATCTTTTTACACAATTTTATCATAAAGCAGGTTGTGTTGGAATCGTAATTACGTTATTTTTTGTGAAAAATGTAATGCAACAGTAGTACTTAGGGTAGCTCATAAACTAATCATCCTTAGTGTGGGTTCGGATTAAAATGCTCAACCTGTTCTCAAGATGTTGAGAATGGTTTCAAGGGTTGATGAGTTATGGCCAATTTGTGAAATCTTCTAAGATGTTTTAGTCAAGACATGTTTTTTTAACAAATCTTCCTCCCACCTTAGACTGTTGGGGTCATTCCCCTAAACCTTTGGATTCGATTGTGTGACAATAAAAAAAGGGTCAAAAGGAATTGTTTTATCAATACATGCACATTTATTCTAAATTCATCTGCAGAACCAACCATTCAAATGTTGTGTTTCATTCTTCATTGACCTGAAACTGTGAGAAGTTTCAAGTGACTTTGACTCGGAAAAACCTTAGGGGCTTAATAATAGTGCCCCACCATAAGATGAACTGGTGAGAAACATGCAGGGGCAATGCATGTTTTGCCAATTTTTCAGGCTTCTTCATGTTACTGTTTGGAAGGAGTTAACAATTTTGATGTAAGAAGAAATAAGATCATCCATCCATCCATTTTATACCATTTATCCATCGTCAGGTCGCAGTGGCGGCAGCTTTAACAGGGAAGTCCAGACTTCCCTCTCTCCAACCACACCTTTCTACCCGTCCTGAAGGATCCGAAGGTGTTCTTGGGGCAGCCTGGAGACTCTCCAATCTCTTCACTGTATCCTGGGTCGTCCCTGGGCCCCCTTTCCAGTGGGACATGCCCGGAAAAACTCACCAGGAAGGCATTCTAAGTAGATGCCACCTCATCTAGCTCCTCTCAATGTGGAGGAGCAGCGGCTTGACTCTTGAGTCCCTCGCATATGGTGGAGTTTCTCACCCTATTGCTGAGTGAGAGCCTGGGAACCCTGCAGAAGAAATTATTTTCGACTGCTTGTATCCAGGATCTTGTTCTTTCAGTCATGACCCACAGCTCATGACCATAGTTAAGGGTTGGGATATACATAAACCAATAAATCAAGAGCTTCACCTTTCGGCTCAGCTCTTTCTTGAACACTACAGCCCGATACAGAGTCTGCATAACAGGAGACATTGCACCAATCCCCCTGTCGATCTACCGCTCCATTCTGCCCTCACTCGTGAACAAGACCCTGAGAGACCTGAACTCCTCCACTTAGGGCAGGATCTCATTCCCTACCTGGAGAGTGTACACCACCCTTTTCCGGCTAAGGACCATGGTATCAGATTTGGAGGTGCTTATTTTCATCCCAACCGCTTCACACTCGGCTGTCAACCGCTCCAGTGAGAGTCAAAGATCACGGCTTGAAGAAGCCAACAGTGTCAAATCATTCTGCAAAAAGCAGGGATGTAATACTGAGGCCATCAAACTGGACCCCCTTATAGCCACGTCTCCCATCTGCCCCCCGCCGACCCCACCTGAAAATTGAAATCCCATCAGAACAAGAGAGTCCCCAGGGAGAAGACTCTTTAGCACACCCTCCAAGGACTCCAAAAGGGCGGGTCCTCTTTAGTGCATAGGTACAAACATGCAGGACCCGTTAGCATGACCACACCTGCCTCCTTACCTCACCATGGTCAACTCTAGACTGGAAGAGAGTCCAACCCGTCTCTCGAGAACTGGTACCAGAGCCCAAGCTGTGTATGGAGGCGACAAAGGACATGTCATGGCGAAACTTCTCTTGCTTGCACACCAGCTTGGGCTCCTTCCCTGCCAGAGATGTGACATTCCATGTCCGTAGAGCTAGCTTCTGTTGCCGGGATTATACGGCCTTTGGCCACCGCCTAGCTCATGAAGCACCCAACCCTTATGGCCTCTCCCACAGATTGTGAGCCCAGGGGAAGGGGGACCCATGTGGCCTCTAAAGGCTGAAACCAGCTGGACCCAATGTGTGCCTGGCCACTATGTGCTTGCCAACACGCCACACGTCCAGGCCTGGCTCCAGAGCAGGGCCACATTGACCCGTGTCCGAGCAAGGACAAACTCAGTTAATTTGTGTTACTCATCTGAAATGTGCTGTGTCTGGTCTCTCACCTCAGACCTGTTTGGCATGGATGACCGTACGGGGGGCATAAAGCCCCAGAAAACTTCTCTGCTCTGAGGATCATTGCGTCAGACAAACCCCTCCACCACTGTAAAATGACGGCTCAGAGGGGGAAATAAGCTTAATGTTATTATATATATTAGTTGGTACTCAAGTCCTCACAAATATTTGTAGTTTCAGTAAAAGCAGATGCTCAAATTTGTCTACGGCTGTTCTATAAATACTGTTGTACATCTATATTCCAAACATGATGCATGCTAATCTGCAGCAATATTACATTATCAGTTTATTAACTTTCTAATTTTACACAGTACTCTTTAATTTAACCTAAAAATACAAAAGTAGTTCAACACAGACTGATTCAAAAACGAGCTATCATTTGTTCAGATTTTGCAATTTCAAAACAATTTTTAAAAAATTCCAAATGGTAATAATCCTATTTAGGGTCAAACTGTCACCATAAAGGTTCAATAAAACGTAAAAACATTTTAACATCCTTTACTGTGATACAAGTCTAAAACTAGTTAACCGGTAATCAAATTTGTTTTAAATGTTTTTAATAGTCTTATATGAGAGTCAGATCAGCCTCATGCCTCAGTTTTTTTTTTAACATTCTTATCACACAACCATAAAATGGTGTTAACTACTGTAAAGAGTTAATCCTTTGAGACTTGCTCAACCAAGGTCTTGTGAGATACACCGAAACCCCCAGCAATATGTCATGCGTGGTCATCTTGTTTTTGGAAGAAAAAAAAAGGTTGTACAAACAAACCAAAAAAAAGAGGAAAAACAAACCTAGTTTTGTGCAATTGTTTAAGATTTTTTTGGTTACATTTTTAGGTTTATCCATCATTAGAAAAGTGTCTTTCCTATCTTGTGGAGACAAAACTAATAAATCTGTTCATGTGTTTTGGTAGATTAGTTGGTGCCGGGATGGGACTGAAGTTGGCCAGCTCGTGAGGTTCTAGAGATCACATACAAGCCAAGCAAGGGAGATCAGCAGGAATATCATTTTCATGGTGCCAAGCTACTTTGTCTGTCTGTGATGAAAGAAATAGAAGACTTAACCCTTTGAAACAAGGCTCTAACAATTTTAAAGATTTCCTGTACAATTGTAGTTTGAGAAATGTGCCAATTTGGTAATATGTTCCAAAACAATACCACAATGGTATGAATCAGATTTTGTCAAAGTGGTTTCAAACCTTCTCCAAGCTTACTCAAAATATCACCTGTGAGGTTGGAGGTTTAATTTTTTTTCAATAATGATGGCAACTTAAAAGGAAATCAGGGAGTTTATGCTTAGGTATTTTATGAATATTTGAGGTGCATGCTGGGACAGCAATATCCCGTTAACCATAATTTGAAAAGCCCAACTACTTGACAAATATTTTATTAAGGTGTATTATAGTAGCAACATGTTTAAATAATATCTTTGGTTTGTCTTCATCGCATATCTCATTTTTAATCTGTATTTTATTTTACTGTGTTGACATGAGTCAAGTGCTGGTGTCCTGAAAACAGGCCAGGAAATGTGTCTGTACTGTATGTTGTATGTGACTATTATCATTTATATAACAAAGCAAAGTATTTTGCTGATTGCACAAGACCAAAACAAATAAACAAAGTGGCATATAACTGGCAAATGGGATTTTTTAATTTTTTTATAAAAACAAGCCAAACAGATTGCATTGTATTGTCTGAAAACAGCTGTGGGTTTATTTAGTGAATTAAACAAGATCCGTCCCAGGTCCAATTTCAAAAGATTTAGTGCTTACATAAAGGTGTTAACCATTGTTGCAGAAGTATGTTCAGCTGTCAGCAACAAAACAAAAAAAATCCAATTTACAATCCAAAGTTGAACAGGAGTTGTTCTTTTTCAACAGAGGTCATTGGGAACATACACATATTACTGTAATCTCATATACATTATTACTTGACATAAAAAGGTCATGTTCTCAAAACATGTGAGCAAATACTTTTTGTTTCCAGTCACGAAGGTGAATCAATTCCGCAAACAAAAGATGCCGATCGCCATCGTTTATGATGTCTGTTCAGGCTTTTCCTTTCTTTTACTTTTAGATCTGACATATCAAACTTGTTCTTATTCCTTACACCATGTCAAAAATAAACATCTCCCAAACACGTGTAAAACTGCACAATGATGAAGCAATGTTAAAATGTTGAGGCATAATTTCAAAGGGTGTGTACCGCAAACATAACGAACATGGTGATGGCAGCATAATGCTTTATGCTTTGGTGCTGTTCCCCCCAGCTGGAGGTTGGGGCCTGACACAAGGTGGGAGGAGTTTGAAACAGTTGGAAATAGCAGTGTCAGCACAAAGCAAAAAGCTGAGGCAACTATGTTCATATTAACACTGGGCATCCTGGACCACTGCGCCAGTCTCCTGTCCATCTTCAGACCGAAAAGCTAGGAGTGCAGCGGCAGTCATCGTCCACATATAGTAGCCAACCTGCTTAAAACCCCTGCATGCTATTCAGCATTGTATTTGTAATATCTACCCATTCAATAAAAGAAACCTTCATTAATAAGCCAAAATAATTAGGAAAAAAATACACAAGTATGGCGTCACTGTTCGCCTGTGTGACTTCTGTGTAATTGGTGACATGTGAATTGGAAGTGTGGAAGGTTGTTCATCTCTGTAAGAATGCCCAGTAACTGATTGGAAAGCAGTCCAGGGTGTAGTCCACCTCTCGCCGTAGTCAGATGAAATAAGGCTGCACCTGTTCAACTTAGCTTAGCTTAAGACGAGCACAGGACCCACGGGCAGACACAATGAACTCAGTACAGGTTTATTGTCAGGGCAGAGGGCCAGATCAAGGAGGCAGGAACCAAAGGCAGTCAGACAAACCAAACAAAGGTGTACAGGAAGGCCTGAAAGCTAGGCAGCAGCTAATACAGCAGGGAAGATAGCTGACAAACTGGCCTTTATGCTGCAGAGGAGACTGTGGCTGATGACGAGGTGAAGACTGGCAGGTGTGTGGGTGAGACAGGTGCATTGATTGGGGCGATGCCCAGCCCAAAATGAATTTAAGGAGAGGCAACTACAAACTGAACAGAGGGAGGAGTCACACAGTGGAACACTGGGGACAGACACAATGGATTCGAACAGCAACTCCAAAGAACCTGAACTTGACCTTCACAAGATGAGCTTTACAATCAATGATTTCAAATGAACAAATGCATGCATTAGACACTTGACAAGACGTATTCATCGCAATAATACATACTGTATTGTATCAAAAGCCATTGGGTGGTGTTACTCTACAAAACACCTCTCCCTTCTCCATTTCATGTTATACAGTATCGGGTGTCTGCATAGGTAAGATGTTATACGTATTTTTTTGGTCATTATTGTACTTGTATGATTGTTTAAAACATTTGTTACTTTCTGAACATTACAGATTTAATGATGGCACCAGTTTGGACACAACTGATTCACTTTATATTATTTGCTCTTGGAAAATGTGCTTTTAAATCAAAACACCTGAGAAATCACAGTAAAGTATTGCACTTTTGACTATTGTTTTAAAAAGATGGTAACCATGACATAACACTATGCCCTTATTACTTATCACATTTCATCCACATTCAAGTCCAATAGTCCACTACATTTATGAGTGGTATGTTCTCATTTTTTCTTTTGGCTGTATAGATTAGGCCTCAACAGAAAGCATTTTGGTTATCAGCGTGTGCTTCGTCTTGCATTATGCAACTTAGGCAACACATAAGAGACATACTGCTGAGAGAGGGCAAATTCTTTGGAAAAAGAAAACATCCAAATGACTGACGAAAAAAATATTCTATCATGTCACCGTACAGGGCTTTTGTCAGCCTTGTAATGCACTTAAATAAACAATCACATGGAAAGCTCTGACATAACAATGCACCGGAGTTATAGGACAGTTGCCTGTGTGAACCTTTCACTCATTGAACTTGGACAACGTAACAGCAGTCACTTCCATCTGCGCTGAGACAGCAATGTACTTGATCGACTTCTGCATAAGCCAAACACACCAACTGTCACTTTGGTTGATGAGTTTATTTGCGATTAAAATAATTGGAAAGACAGTGCATTGGTTGGAATAGTTTTCCATTCAGAAGTACAAGCCACAATTCCAATGAAGTTGGCGGTGACGTTGCGTAAAACAAATAACGATATAATGATATGCAAATCGTTTTCAAAACACAACTGAACACAAAACAAAGACAAGACATGAATGGGGTTTTTTTTTTACAAATATTCTCTCATTTTGAATTAGGTGCCTGCGCATATCCCCCCCCCCCAAAAAAAACAACCCCAAAACAACTGGGACCAGGGCAACAAGACTGGGAAAATTGAAACAGGTGAGTGCCATGATGGGAATAAAAGGAGCATCCACAAAAAACTCAGTTGTTCACAAGCAAATATGGGCCAAGGTTCATCACTTTATGAACAACTGCACGAGGAAATAGTCCAACAATTCAAGAGCAATGTTTCTCAAAGTACAATCACAAGGAATTCAGGAAATTCACCATCTATGGTTCTAGATAGCATTAATCTGGAGACATCTCGGCACCCAAAATCAACATCGAATGCCAGTGATTGTCAATCCTCAGGCAGCATTGCATGACAAACTGGCACGATTATGGAAAGGATATCACATGGGCTCAGGAACACTTCGGAAAACCGTGAGTAGTCAAGATAGTTAGTCGCTATATCACAATCCTGGCTGTCGTATCCCCCCAGGCCAAAGAGGAAAAAGGATCATCAGGAATGTTAGCGGAAAGTTCAAAGACTTGAATCGGTGATGGTAAATGGAGGTGTTATCAGCATGGGTATGGGGAACGTTTACATATTTGAAGGCACCATTAATACTGAAAGATACAGTACATACAGGCTTTGAAGCAACAGATGCTACTATCCAAGCAGGATGGCTTTATGGTAAAAAGAGTGTGAGTTGCAGACTGGCCTTTCAGCAGTTCAGACATGTCTCATATTGATAAATGTGTGGCACATTATGAGCACAAAATACAACAATGGAGTTGTGCTCGAGCAAGAATGGAAAAATGAATGGCCTCAGTTCCCAAATGCTTATTTGAGTGTTTTTAAATGGAAAGAGATATAACACAGTGGTTAACGTGCCCCTGTTCCATCTTTTTGGGAATGCGTTACAGGCATCAAATTCAAAATGAGTATTTGCAACCCAAAAAAACCCAAAACAAAACAAAGCAAAAAAACAAGAGTTTAACAGTTTGACTATAAACTATGTTGTGTTTTTAGCTAATCCAAGAGAATATGTTGAAACTGACTGCAAACCACTGCAGTCGGTTATATTTAAATTTTACACAACTGCCCAACTTCATTGGAATCAAGGTTTGAAGTCAATTTTATTAAAAAAATTAATTAATAAAAATAAATCCGCAATGGAGGGAGGCATGTTACTTAAACATCCATATTTTGGACTATTGAATGCTGTCTTAAAATGATCACTTCTTCCTATATGTAAAGCTTTTAGCGTTTTGTGTTTAAAAAGTGATTTCCTTAAATCATTCACATTTAACACTCATGTCGTTGAACGACCCACCACGTAACCCCACCCCCCTGAGTGCGTGCACGCGCGCGCGCGCGCACACACACACACACACATTCAGGGCCTCCTCTTAAACCTCAACCTATTTTGGCCATTTGTCAGTGGTTTTGAATGGGTATTTCGAGGTCCAATCGGATTTGAGGGCTGGCCGACATTTCAATACAGTACATGCCCACATCTCATGCTCTCTTTTGACTTAAATTGAAGCAACAGCGTACCTTTGGGCTCTTTTGCGTCACATACCAGAAGCATTAGCCTCAGCCAATAACAGGTGAGTGATTCATACTGTCAATAATAGTAATAATAAATATACTGTAAAGTAATTGCATACAATATGTTAATATGTACTGTACTTGAGAAAATGATTGGAAAATGTCCTCCTTTGAAAAAGCAGAAGTTTACAAACACGTTTAGATGGTTGTGGAGTTGGTGTTTATTTGTTAATGAGTTTTAATTGTATATTTTAACACGGTATTGTTGGGGACGGGGGAAACTTCTGGCTGTGTAAACGTATTAATCAAGTGTCAAACTGAGTAAAAATACATCTTAGTTTCTTTTAATTTTCCTAAAACTTTTCTGACAAATTATTTTACCAAATGTGTGAAGATACTCGCCAGCAACCTGGTGTGATTGTGCCGGCGCAACGTTGTTGGTTGGTTTTTGCAATGAATGGACCACGATGGTTTTTACGTTGAACAACATCTGGAGCTATTTTTCATCCCTCACATCAGCTCACTGTTGTAACTGTGTGTCAGTGTCTGACTCATGTTTGGGGAAATGAATTTCAAAGACGGTAACGTTTTGTTCTAACTACTGGACTTCACACGTGATGACTCATTTTAATTCTCGGATCTGGCTTCCTCCGGCGAACGTCTAAAGCCGGTGTGAGCCGGTTTATTGCTTCTTAACCGGAGCAAACCTGTTTAGTTCATAGACGTCAACATACTTAGACACCGCCTTGTGTGGATTGGTCATTGTACAAATTTACGTAAACGCATCCGCCATATTACATGTGGCAACTCTGCCCGTAAACTATGCGCAAGTCGGTGGACTGAACTTTGTAAAGCGACAAAGTGTACAAAGTTAGCGGTTCTTATTCCCCCACTCAGACACACACATGTTTGAAAATAAAAATATAGTGTTACAAAATATTCAAGTGTAAGTCAACTTTATTGTCAAATGTGCGACATGTGCAACATACAGCACAGATGACATTTCTTTCCTCTCAACCACAGGAGAGGAGTCCACGCCACCATCAAAAGAACAGTTAACATAAAATGAGAAAATATTACAACACAACACATACGACACAGACAGTCGTGCAATCTTTTGGTGTTTTGTCTGATTGTAAAGTGTCCTTGGGTGTCTTGAAAGGCGCTTATAAGTAAAATGTATTATTATTATTAACCACTTTTTCTGCATACATTGTTGTTTGAAGCAGTTATAGATGAAAGAGCAGCGAATCAAAGTGTCCTTTCACCATTGGATCAAAGATATCATACTGAAAAATTGTGCACGTCTGCTACAAGCTAAGTTGAAAGCAAACAAGAAGCTGTAGCATCCATTGACGAAAAGATGTGTTAATCAGGTGCAAATATCACTAAAAATGAAACAGGGAGAATTTTGTGCAAAATGAGTTATACACGTGCTCTCCATTGATAATATTACCAGTGCATGTGTATAAATGTGTTTTTATGTTTGTTTTCATATTGTTGCTGTCCTGTGAAAAACATCCCATCAACATCCATCCATCCATCAATTTTCTAATCCGTTCATCCTCACAAGGGTCGCAGGTGTGCTGGAACGTATCCCAGCTGTCTTCGGGCTGAAGGCAGGGTACACCCTGAACAGGTTGCCAGCCAATCGCGGGGCACATACAGACGAACATCCATTCGCGCTCACGATCATACCTAGGCAATTTAGAATGTTCCATTAACTTGCAAAGCATGTTTTTGGAATGTGGGAGGAAACCGGAGTACCCGGAGAAACCCCATGCAGGCACGGGGAGAACATGCAAACGCCACACAGGGTGGCCGGAGTCGGACTCGAACCCTGCACCTCTGCACTGTGAGGCGGGTGGACTTGCTAACCAGTCTTTCACCGTGCCTCCGCCCATCAACATAAAAATTTAAAATGTGGCCACAATGGACATACATGTTTTTCACAGCAACGATATATGAGGTTACAAATCGAAATAATATGTAAAATTATTCGTATATATGTTAAAGGGGGATAATTGAAAAACGGTTGAGACCACTGTACTAGTTCACAGAAACGTCACTCGTAAAACATAGTCGGCGTATTAGTGCAGCTTAGTGGTCGTTCTAATAATGCACTCTTGTCATGAATATTCTAGTACGTCTTAGTTGTTCGACCAGTGCACCCTCGGTCTATTTGTGAGCTGCATTATTTTACCCGGGAAGACGGAATTTGGCATGGACGATAATTCAATGCGCTATCGGAAATAGATCTACGGCGCCGCCCCGAGGTTTAGCGTACCAGTACTGTTTACATTTTGCTGTATGGTTCAGCTAACCAGCATCAAATCACAAAAGAGGCGAGTTTTGCAATCGCGAAATACTGCACTAGGCTAGTCGCGCGAATAAGCCTTTTTTTCAAGTAGATACTACTCTGCATCTCAGTATTACCTACATAGAATATATATTTTTTAAACGAAATCGACGTCTGAACAAACAGTACAGGAGCGTACGCCATATTCAAAAGAACCCAATACCGAACTAATAAAACCAATACAAAATAATTTTAGTTGTTTTTACCACATCACATATAAGAACAATATATTTTTTTAAAGCTGGACGCTACAAAATTTGTCCCACGTTGTATGAGGAAGGTCTTGCGTGTTTCCCTGAGCTGCACGCAACCGCTTTCTGAGCTCTGCGCGTTCATGACGGACACGTTTGCGCGTCCGCGTTTGAATACCAGCTTGAGCCGGTAAAGAGCTGTCAAAACAGGCAGGAGTACATCGCCTGCCAGACCGGCTACAAGAGGTTCGGATGAGAAGATGCCTCCGCTTCCGCCGCCACATTTGTCATTTAAACCAAATTGTTAGCGACTGTCCATGTCTCAGCCGCAGCGACAAGTAACCTCGTTGGCAATGAGATGTTTTATGGGGCAGGCTCGAGTACGACTCCTCACTATCTAGTAGAGCAGCAAAGCAATGAGGAATAATTTGTGTTAGTTCCACCAGCTGGCAACACTTCCTCTGTTCAAGAGCTATTCTCCTCCGGTCACCGCTCTGCCGGTAAGTCAGCAGTTATCTTCGCGACTGCTGGATGCTATCTGGTTTCAGCCGGCTGCTCTCGCTCGGTGGATTGCTTTGTTACTTGTGTTCGTGTGGATGCGCTTTGTCTATTACATAGGTTCAACGTATAGAACAGAGCACAGTAACACACCAGTGCCCGCGTCGAGGTTCACATTTAAGTGAATTGTGGGTGTAAAATGAAGATAAATATAGGAATGTCTGTCACTCGATACAAACAGCAGAGGACAGTAAGTGCTGCGGGCTGTTTCGAGTCATCCTGTAGCCTGCATTGTATGGTCACAACACCCTGGGATGCCGCACACTTGCATCACCATCCCTTCTGCACTGCGGATGTCCTGAACCACATAGCACGCATTGCTTTAATGGCCGCATTTGCAGACTATAAAGACACAAAATAAAAGAACAAAATATTAAGCTTGTGGAAGCATAGTTTGCTTCGAAATCCCACCACGACACCCACTATGTGCCAAGTGGTATGCATCACAGTACATATATTTTCCACAAAGGTGACTTACTTCAGCAGACAGACATAGATAGATAGATAGATAGATATATTATTCATGCCATAAGGGAAATTAACACAACCAAGTGAACTTTTTTTCTGCCCATCTCTCTTCCTCTGCTTAAAGCAGGAGTCTCCAAGTCTGGTCCATGTGTGCCCCCATCCAGCCTGCTTTATATGATCATCTTGATCATTTGAATCAGGTTATCATATAAAGCAGGCTGGATAGGGGCTCACAAGGACCGGAACTGGAGACCCCTGGCCTAAAGTAGAAAAGGAAAGTCAAGTCAAACAGTCAAACAACCCCCCCCCCCCCCCACACACACACACACTCTCTCCCAGATGGATAAAAACAAGTGGATGTTTCTGCGTAAGGCATATTTCACAAATTTAACCCTTTCAGGGACAGCGGTTATTACAGTGAACAACTTATCATGTTATCAGGTTACAGGGTGCATGAAAGGGTTAATATTAATCAGAATACCGTGTTTGGACTGGTGGGGGCACAGACCAAACTGGAAAGAACATTTTTGACTTGACTTCCCCTCTAAGCTAGCTTCTTGGATGTTATCCCCTAGTGTTGGTCACAGTTGATGTTAAATAAAGACGTCCACTTGACAGCAGATTACATACACCAGATCAATGGCGCACTTCAGATTTTGGCAGTTGCTCCTGATGCTGCATCATCAGTAGGTGAATGGAAGACCGTAATAAAAAGCTTTGAGTACCTCAAAGGTAGAAAAGAGCTACACCTGGACAATTTACCAATTACCATGTGTAAAGAATAAAGAACCCTGGACTGTTTGGAATGACCGGCAATAAGCCTACAAAACATCCTGGCCCACATTTAAAAGACGGTTTTGCACTTTGTGAGTGGAGGAGGCAACTAAACATGATTGAGATACAGGAAAGAAACTAATCAATTTTTAGAATTTGGGGGGACTCACCAAACACATTAAAGCCATGTTTTTGTTAGACAGTATCTTGCCCTAAATGTGTCGCCATAGTCCAAAACCAAAAAAAGCACAGTCCATAAAGGCACATTCTATCGTGCAGTAGCCCACGCATACTGTATGTTACACATACATACAGCACATTTGACAATAAAGTTGTATTCAATTCAATTCAATTCAATACCTGATTACAGTCCCAACCCTACTAAAAAGGTAAAGCTAATGTTTCGGCAGACAGTCTCAAGATTATCAGAAAATGTAATTCCCTGCAATTTTGTGGTTATCAACAACAAAGTTTTGCAGTTCATTGAATATGTCCCATGGAAATACCTCAACCAGTTTATCTTGCTCATCCGCATAAATCTCCTGCCTTTTTTTTTTGTGTCCACAACATCTTCCTTACAAAATAAGTCAGACTCATTATCAGAATTTGTGATTCGCTTCCTCCATGTTTTCTCTTGCGGCACACACCTGATAGAAGCCAAAAGCCGACTACCACGACAAGAGATGCAAAATACGGTCACACTAACAGTTTCCAATGTTATCGCGGGTCAATCGAAAACGGTTTTGTCCCCAACCCAAAATAAACTTTAGCTTCTCTTCCAAAATCAGCAGTGTAGCTTTTGTGATCTTATACCAGGCAAATATACAAAATACTTTTGTAAGGCCCAAAAAAGGAGCGAAACAACAAAATAAAATTTTAAACGACTGTAACTGAGGTGTATTCTGAAATGAAATGAAATCTGATTTGACAAATTCTTCAGGTTATCACCAGCCTCCACTTGATAAAATCTAGGTGTCTTGTACAGTAATTTCTGCCAAGTTCTGCTTCTTAGTCACGCTATCAAGTTTGGCTTCCCAAGTTGAAGGTCCAATCAATATTAATAGGCTTAGCTTTCCGTAGTTTGGCATACAGTTGTTGAGATTCAACTCGACCGTGTTTTGGATGATTCGATTTTATTTGGGGACATTTTTGTAGCAGAGGTTAATGAAGTGCTGCTGAGCACAGAAGACATTTGGCTTTCATGTGACATTTTGAGCCAATTTTTCACGCATATTCCAACAACGTTGTCCTGTGTTTTTCAAGTGTGCTTTGGTGCCGCATGATTGTCTTGTGTGACAAGAAAAGAAATTGCTAGATTTTATAAAAATGATGTTAGTTGAGGCTCACTTATGTCTTGTCCCATGATGAAACTAAGTTGGGTTTTGTTTCTTGTTTTCAATGACACATTATTTGCTATTCTTGCCCAGCCTTGGGTAGATTTGAATTTGTATTTCAACACCAATTATTCACACTTGCGCTCCAATGACTCATGGCACCCCTGCAGAATACTTGAGTGATTGACTACCAGTACTCGTAGATTTGAGGATGGAGGATTTTGGTGGGTTTGTATTTACCATGTCACAGGACATTTGAATGACCACAAAGTACAACTCTTGCCATGTATAACATGCCAAACACATGATTCAACCGTGGTGACACAATACAATGACATTCTCCACCATAGCGAACCCACCCGGTGAAATTCGCCTTGTCAAAATCCGTTACCCGGGCCTTATAGTGCTAATGTATTCTTTTCTTGTCGCAGTCATGAAGGCTTCCATTTCCCGTGGTTGCCTGGGTCCAAATGTCTACACAGAGGTGCCCGAAGGTGGCTGGGGCTGGGCTGTCGCTGCCACCTTCTTCATCGTGGAGATCTGCACCTATGGGGCTCTCAAGAGCCTGGGGATCTTTCTCCAGGATTTGATGGAGGAATTTGAGGAGAGTAACAGTCGGGTTTCATGGGTCATCTCCATCTGTGTCTTCATCTTCACTTTTACCGGTGAGTTGTTTGAGGGTGGTATGTTTGGTAGCTCTCTTCTCACATTCATCCTTTCATGCACCAATAATGATAACCTGTAACCTGAGGACATGATGAACGGGACATGAGGAAGCGTCACTTCCTCGTGTAAGGAAGGCGAGAGGAGTCAAATGGTGCATTCAAGTGCGCTCAGTTTGTTCGAGAACCGAAATTTGTTCGTCATCCGAGGCATAAAAAACTCAAAATTTTTGGTCGAGAACCGAGACTTTCGAAAACCGAGGTTTAACTGTATAAGGAAAAAACTGACATTTGTGTGAAAATGTAGAGGTAAAAGTATTTTGTGCTTCATAATTTGATACCTACCCGGTGGCCAAGTGGTTTGTGCGTCGCCTTCACAGTGCAGTGGCTGTGGGTTCGATCCCAGCTCTGGCCTTCCTGTGTTGGGTTTGCATGTTTTCCCTGTGCCTGCGTGGGTTTTCTCCGGGTACTCCGGTTTCCTCACACATTCCAAAAACATGCATGGCAGGCTGATTGAACACTCCAAATTGTCCCGAGGTGTGAATGATGGTTGTTCATCTCTGTGTGCCCTGCGACTGGCTGGCAACTGGTTCAGGGTGTCCCCCGCCTACTGCCCGAAGACAGCTGGGATAGGCTCCAGCGCCCCCTGCGACATTTGTGAAGATAAAAGATCAAATGGATGGATGGATGGATGATACATGGACTTGATACCTCTGGAAACAAATACTTTGTTGTGGTCTCAGCCACGATGAAGTTATTGATCCCCATGCTGTTACTTCCCCGCAGCCCCCCTGTCCACCATGTTGAGCAATCGCTTTGGCCATCGCACCATCGTAATGCTGGGGGGCGTCCTTATCAGCTTGGGTACCGTCACCTCCGCTTTCACCAACTCCATCAACGAGATGTACATCACCATTGGCGTAGTCTCAGGTACGTAATTCATATGAGCCTCGTTTCTCTGCAGCTATTTCCGCATCCAGCTGTGTGTCGTATGCCTGTCTGTCCTGCCGCTTTGTGACATTTACAGGGCCGTACTGTTGCAGACATGTCTCATCTGACACCTTATTTATTTTGAACCAAAGGGACTTCTAGCAGTCTCAACAGCCAAATCCGTTTCTTCCAGAACTGTCCAGTGAACGCGTACCTCGCTGTCTATGAAAGACGGACACAACTTCTGCTGCAAATTACGACAACAAACATTTTCAGACGTAGTACTGTACAATGACTGTATGAAAGTAATAGATTCTAAATTCTTTTGCAGATGATGAGTTAATTCGTGAAATGAGATGTGGATGTGAACTTGTTTTGGGTTTTTTTGGGGGGGGGGGTTGTTTTCTGGACTGAAAGCACTGCTAGCTCTCCCACCCTGACTGCCATGTCTCCCTTTTAAATGACCACAACTAACTCGACAATCCTTTTTCTCTTCTCTCCCCGTCTCTTTTTTTTTTTTTTTTTGTCTTTACATGCCTTTGTCTTTCAGCTGCTGTTGTAGTAAAGCTCGACCCTCCCAAGCAACCCGCCAGCTCTGACACAGGAGTGACCTGACACCCTGACCTTTGACCCAACCCCCTAGCCATGCAGTGTTCCTACCATGCGGGCCAGTGGCTGTTATGTCCCCTTTTTCTTGTCTCCTCTTTGTTTACAGGCTTTGGCTACTGCCTTACCTTCCTCCCCACTGTCACAATTCTTGCCCAGTACTTCTCCAGGCGTCGGGCCCTCGTCACCTCTGCTGCTTCTTCCGGGGAATCTTTCGCCATCTTTGCATTTGCACCAGGTGAGGATTCAGTCGGTCACACACTTTCAGAAGACAGAAACAATTGTGTAAAAAATATTGACATTTGTTGTGTTCCTTCTATAATCCAATTGAGACTGTGACCACAATGGTCGCATATGCGATCCTTTTTGCCTCTTAAGTGTGTGTGATTAAGAATTTCATCTTATCTGGTCATGTTTGTACAAGTGCATATACTGTATTGGCCCGAATATAAGACGGTGTTTTTTGCATTGAAATAAGACAAAAAAAGTGGGGGTCGTCTTATATTCGGGGTCTATACATTATACCCATTCACGACGCTAGATGGCGCCAGATATCAATGAAGCGAATGCTGAACTTGACTCCCCAGGCCAAAGCGAACCCCTGTCACGACAAATAAAAATAAAAATAGTGGTAGCACGAAGAAGAAAAATAAAAAATTGCAGTAAGAAAGAAAAGAGAAGAAAATAATAGACAAGATAACAGAAAATGGAGAAACGTAGCGACAATCTGGTGAAAAGTGGGTCGAAGATCGGCCAGGTTAACCGGCAGCTGAGGAGAAGTTATGATGTAATTTACATTTAAAAAACCAGAAGCCATTCATTTACGAATGTGATTGCACTGTAGTTTACATATTTAAATTCTTAAGTTCAGATATTAAGATTTGAATGAGGCAAAATAACATGCTTTTTCTCTCAAATATATTGTTAGAATCATTTGTTTCAGATGTACTGTAATTATTTTGTGTATAAAAATTAATTTGGTATTCAAAAAGTCTTTTTTCAAACTTGAGTCTTCAAAAAGAGGGGGTCGTCTTATAATCAGGGCCGTCTTATATTCGGGTCAATACGGTATTTTAATGGTCCCTCCAACGCCGGCACTGTATTAGACCTTGTGGTTAAAGGTCACCTTTTTCAGTCCTTCATAGTTTCCACATTGTGCATACACTTTGGACTTGCATGTGGACTACGGATACAGAGGTTATTCCATTTGTACAGCAACATGTGAGTCATGTCGACATGGCTCCATACATACGCACTCATCCGCGCAGCCCCATTGATAAACATGCTGCATGCAAGCACATTTACAGTCTGATTGAAATGGAATGAAAAGTGAAAGCACGGTTTGATGGCACTGAAAACCGGTGAAAAAATCACCACACTCAGCCTCCACCCGCCTGCAAACAATTTATGATACTGACATCTCAACAGTTTAGTACAGCTTGAAACATGGCCATGCAAATGGTAGTGCGTGCCTCTCTCTATAATGCTCATGAAAAATCAGCTCAAAATCAATAATAGTAGGGTTAGGGTCAGACGTTTTCTGACGTATTATAATCTATGGCCGCACAACACAGTTGTTGAGAGCATTTCTGCCTCTCAGTCAGCAGGAAACACCACCGCCACTCAAAATGATGAATTACTCTTGCAGTACAACAGTGTTTTCACAGGTGAGAGGATGGAGAGTGACCTCCTAGGCTGGTGATATGTCCACTTTCCAAGATCTCACGGTGTTGCCCTTGTAAACTTTGCTGCGTCATTGTTTTTCATGTTCACTGACTTTTTTGCCTAGAGGGGAAAAAAAAGACCAAATAATGACTTTGGACTGAGTACAATCATAACACACCCATTCTAAACAAAAATGTCTATTGAGAATGTCAAACCTCACTATGAATGCTTGACTCAATAGTCACACTAAACTCAAAACTTGTTTTGTGTCCCCACAGCCTTCACGAAGCTAAAGCAGCACATCGGATGGCGGCGCTGTCTCATTGTCCTTGGAGTTTTCCAATCTTGTATTATTGCTTGTGGCCTTCTTCTTCGCCCAATCATCATCAGGCCAGAGCTTGAAAAGGAGGACAATGAAATGGCCGAGCAACTGCCTCTGGAACAGCTGCAGGAGGTTTATGAGTTGGAAAATGAACAAACCAGAACCTCCATCAGTTCAGGAGGTTCCCAGAGTTCAGAGGACTCAGGCGTCACTTCCCTTTCTGCCTCAAATGTGGATTTGGGAATGGCAGGAGCGGAAATCAAGGCGGAGTGGGAGCTGCAGGGCCAAGAGGATCAGGAACTGTCATCGTCCACACCTCCCTCCCCATTCAAGGCGTATTCTGAGCCGAACGTGTCAGGTCCTCCCGTATCACCCCAATCCAAACTGCTGGATTTCTCCGTCCTGAAAGACGGTGCCTTCATTTGCTACTCGCTCTTCGGCCTCTTCGCCACTCTGGGCTTTTTTGCCCCTCAGCTCTACATCGTCGAACTGAGTAAAAGCCATGGCGTGGAGCCCAGCATGGCGTCCTATATGCTCTCTGTGATGGCGGTGGCCGAGATCTTTGGCCGTCTGTCCATTGGCGTGTTGCTGAACAAAGTCACTTGCAGAAAGACCCTGGTCTTGCTCTGGTGTGTTGTTTTTTTGTGTTTGGTGCTGGTGGCCTTCACCGTCGTACGGGACTTCTGGGGCCTGGTGGTCTGCTGTGCCATCTACGGCTACTTCCTGGGCACCGTGGGCTCCACGCATATCCCCATGCTGGCAGAGGAGGACGTGGTGGGCATTGACAAAATGGCCACATCTGTGGGAGTCTACGTTTTTATTCAGAGCTTTGCCGGACTTGCCGGACCACCTCTAGGAGGTAGAACATTGTTTGGCTTTGTCAGATGGCAATTATGTTGACCTTGATCGCTCAGCTGTGTCCAAAAATGTTTTTCTCTTTCTCCCCAGGTGTGTTGGTGGACATCACCAATAATTACGGTGCTGCTTTTTACTCCTGTGCCGTCGGGATGGGGCTCAGCGCCGTCTGTCTCGCTCTGGTTGGTCCAGTCAAGTCTGGCATGTGCCGGAAGCGGAAAGGTGAACTTGCGGAGGAGGGAGAGAAAGCTTTCCAGGATGACCTGCTGGACTTTTTGGAGGTGGATATGGCGGTCGAGGACAGCCCCATGAAAAAGTCTATGTCTGGAGACAACACTTGTGTAATATGAGCTCGGAAGAGCCTCAGCAGATGAAAAAGAAACAACAACAAATCCGACACAGAGGAGGAGGCCGCCAAATTTCCATCACCTATCTACAGCTGCTGCTCGTTTTCCAATCTCAGGTGTCACTCACTCTGACAAGCTTGAAGCTCAATCTAAAGGAGACCAAAGACAGCCATGCTGAGCACATGGTTTCAAATCTTCGTCGACTCTGACGCACGGTCTGCTTATAAACACTTTTCACAGGTTTCCATAACTCCCACCAGATCCATTGCATTTTATTTATATAAGCGCCAAATCACAACAGGAGTTGTCTCAGGGCACTTTCCGCACGGAGCCGGTCTAGAGCCTCACTCCTCACTCATGAAAACCCCGCATGAGCAAGCACAAGGCAAGACTGAAAATTATGCCGTGCACGCAAGATCCCTGCTCATGTTAAGGCATGCAAACTGTCTGCATGTCCGTGATCATCAAGATTCAAGATGTCGGCGCAGAAAAAGACCGAAAGATAAAACAGCACATCAGGTCTTGTGCGATTTTCGCTTCCTGAGTGCATATGATGCAATGAGAGTTAAAAAAAAAAAGTCAACTGAAATGTCGTCGATACACACAGCCTGTCTGACTTCTGTGTTAAAATATATTTCGCGTCTTTAAGTCACAGCAATATTTGCAATCGTTGACTAAATCCGGGGAGCTCCTGCTAACTTGTGTTAGGGGATCCCGAAGGCTGCGAGTGTTCATTTCAAGATTTCGCACAAGCCTTACAAACTTCACAAACTCTTGATTTATGTTGAGAGGGAAGAAATTTCATCTGTGCTGTATGTTACACATACGTACAGTACATGTGACAATAAAGTTGTATTCCATTCCATTCAGCACGTTAGTTCTTGTTTTCACTCTAAGGCATTGATTTTATTTGTACCTTGTTACTCTGTTCGTATTCATTGCCATTAGAATGACCTTGTTACACAACAGCATACGTGTTGGAAAAGCGATAAGGATCTGAAATATCAGCGTTCAGAATACAGTGGAGCCCTGCAAAGTCGTACACCTGTTTTTTTTTTTTCAGTATTAAAAGATTTTGGGTGAGAGGCAACCTTTTGCTTTTGTACAGAAAGCTTGTTCATTTTTTTATTTTATTTTATCTTGTTTTAATGTACAGTATTTCAATGGCTGTCATTTATAGGGGGAATTTCACTATTGTTGGACTGGTCCGATCTCTCCCCTACAAATAGTGGTGGTCCAATGTCATGTAGACCTAAATGCACTGGTACACGTTGAATGAGATCGGCATGTATGTTTCATTATGCAATATGTGTGAATGAAATGTTTGTCAGGACAAAGATGATACTCCTCCACTCTCATGACAGTGCACACCCTCACCTGAAGTTTAGTTCCCAAACCCTTCTGTAGTTGCTGTTTACCTTTTATTCATACTGTTTCGAATGATCATTTGTTTATTTTCAGTGCCAGTCTTTTTTTTTAACAAACACTTTGCAGCCAGCTGCCTGTTATGTATTGATTTCAGAGTTGGGGTTTTTTAAATAAAAAAAAAAGTCTTAAGTTAAGAGTTTTGTGAAGTTTTGGTTTTTGTTTGACTTGATTTATTCTTGTAACAGCAGATGCGGGGCTGGCTATATGCTGGGTAAAAAGGGGGCAAGCTATCATGACATATGGTGTGTTTTTATAACATAAATTATTGCTATTTGTCCTCATTTAAGTACACGTTACAATTGTACGGAAGAGGATTAGGGTCCTTCCGTAAGGTTTTCTTATTATTATTATTATTATTATCTCAAATCATTTTTACCAATGAAACGAATGTAAAATGCCCTTGATCCATTCCAGCTGTACCCCCTCAAACAATTGTACGGAAGAGGATTAGGGACAATTGAAGGGAAAAAAACAAGGTTGGCAAGATTCTCACTTTAAACTCAGAATTCTGAGAATAAAGTCAGAATTCTGAGTTAAAAGTGAGAATCTTGCCAACCTTGTTTTTTTTTTCTTCATCGGCCCTACTCCTTTTCCGTAAAACCTTTATTCGTCTCACAATGAAGAAATTCCCAATTTACAACTGCAAGTTATGAAAGAAAGGAAAGTATCGGAGCTGCTGTAAAGGCAGCCACTCTCGGCGCCATCTTGGAGTCATAATACAAGACACAAGAGTTTTGAGTAGAGATCTGAAGGCATAACCGTATGCAATGTCAAACAAATTTGATATTCAACCTTTCATGCACAAATAATGATTACTACCGCAGGATTTTGTTGTGTCACGCTGAGGCCAGGAAAAATAAAAAAATTTACATTTTCATTTTACCCCGGTTTCCTCCCACATTCCAAAAACATGCATGGCAGGCTGATTGAACACTCTAAATTGTCCCTAGGTGGGAGTGTGAGCGCAGATGGTTGTTCGTCTCTGTGTGCCCTGTGATTGGCTGGCAACCGGTTCAGGATTGCCTGAACCTCAATATTCACTCTCCACTCCCCGAAAAAAGGAGGTACATGTCACTCCAAATCATTGTCTTTGCTTTCCCAGACAAGTCTGTTTTTTGGGGTTCTTAGGTGCTTTGTTTGGTGGGATATACTTGTCAGACCCCAAAGACAAACTTATGCATATGATCCACGATCTTCGAAAAAGGAAGGAATAGGGCAACACACATATGTCAGAAACATTGATGAAGGCCACACGAAGATGTCTGGTCAGAAGACAATGCACTACTGTGCTTAGAGGAGTTCACAAGCTCATTTGCGCGAGCACGTCACGAACGCGCCATCTCAAGGTAGCCACTTCCACTCCTCAGAGGTTGTTATCTGATTTCAGCCTGAGAATGTTGGTGAATTATCCAAATCCAGAACACAACATGGGGCTCCACATTTCTCAGTCAGCACTTTCACTCCTTAATAATGGCTTATCTCGTCCAAGCTTGGGAACCAGCTGGCCTCCCCGCCTTCAACATTATTCTTCACTGTCTCTCTCAGTGAAACATTGCAAGGCCATACTGCTGAATAAATGCTTCGTAGTACTCCACCCATCCATTTTCCGATCCGCTTATCCTTACAAGGGTCGCGGGGGGTGCAGGAGCAGCCGTCTTCGGGCGGTAGGCGGGGGGGCACCCTGAACCGGTTGCCAGCCAATCGCAAGGCACACACAGACAGACGAAAGACCATCCACGCTCACGCTCACACATAGGGACAATTTAGTGTGTTCCATTATCCTGCCATGCATGTCTTTGGAATGTGGGAGGAAACCAGAGGACCCAGAGAAGACCCACGCAGGCCCGGGGAGAACATGCAAACTCCACACAGGGAGGGCGCAGCTGGAATTGAACCTGGTACCCTTGCACTGTGAGGTCGACGCGCTAACCATTGGACTACCAGGCCGCCCGCTTTGTAGTAATGTAAGAGTAAATGCGGGATGACTTTATGTACATTTATTCTACAGTGAAACTCCTCTACAACGAAATCTACATGGGTGAAAATACCCCCTAGTGTGAAAAAATCTTCATGCATTAACACCATTCCCACTTTCCTGTTTCAAATTTGCTACAGTGAAAATCCCCCTGTTGTGAAAAATTTCTTGCTGCAAACATGATTTCGTTGTAGAGGAGTTTCACTGTATCAATACTCCGGTCCCTAAGCTTCAACAGCCTCATTTTTGTCAGCATCTTCATCTTCACAGTCACTACTGCTGCCATTTGTCACTTTTCTTTTTTTCTTTTTTTTTTTTTTGTAACCATTCATCATCAACGCTGCTGACATCATCCTCACTTGAGTCAGATGGTGTGTGGTTGCTTTGCTTGCATGCTCTGCACAGGACCACTACAAAACATAAGGACACTGAACACTACACTCATATGAAGACTAAAATCCATAAAATATTGCGACAGTAAAAATCGAATTTATTTCCAGTGAATAAGTAACTGCAGAGATGGCCCGGTGCACCAGTGGTTAGTGGATCGGCTTCACAGTGCAGAGGTCGTGGGTTCGATCACGACTCTGGTTTGCATGTTCTCCTGTGTGGGTTTTCTCCGGGTACTTTTCAAAAACAACAAAGTTGCAGTAAAACTATAAACAGTAGTCAAACTGTAGCTAGTGAGGCACAATGTCCAGTTTAGTGGACACATGATCAATCGCAATTTCCTCAAATCACCAAATCAATACTTGGATATTTAAACAATTATATTACTCCTTAGTTGTCGCCCGGTGAACCAATATTTATATCTGCAATGATCTCCTAGAATGAAAGGAATATACAGTTATTCCTTCCCTGCACGGCACATCTGCACCTCCGTGTGCCATCTTGTTTCAGAAAGAAAAAAAAAATTTAAATGCAAACCTAACCAGTGGATGACAGTGTATTGCCTGGCTGATGTGCATTGCACAACTGTGACATTAAGATTCATTCACATCGGAGAAAACAATGTTTGAATGGCTATCCACTGTAGGAACAACTGTGCCTGAATGAGTTCCATTTAAGCTCCGCTTGATTCAAGACAAAACTGAGTCCAGGACGTCGACTTGAAACAAGTGACTCGAGGACATCATCATAAAGTCATGGCACGGTATCACATGCTGACATTTCTGTTTGTTGGTCTTCATGGATTCCTAATTTTGGGGAGCGGTTGACTTCCCAACAAATCTTACATTTATAGTAATCACATTCATTGGAATTGCGATGAAAATAAATTATTTTTGGAACAGCAGTGGTGGGTGGGCGTGTTCAACCCACCCATACACCACATGAAACAAGCGCTAAACACAAATTATCATACTAATGATACAATCTCAAAAGGATGTTTGTATACACGCCCAAATGATCATCGGTCATGATGGAATGGTATTTGGACTTCAAATAACTGCATGTGGGGGGGGGGAAAGGTTAACTTACATAAGTGAGCCAAATCATCCTAACGTGGCATCACTGTGCCAGGTTTACACAGGGACAAATTTGTTGATACTGTACCCCTTTGCGATTAAAACAAAAACCCACAGGCGTCACAAAAATACCTTGAATCTCACAAAAGTAGTAACAAGTAGGGAATTAATGGGAATTAACCACTGAAAAACAGACATTGCTTTCATGGGGTTTAAAAAAATATATTAAAACAAAAAATGTACTGGCCCGAAAACATTTTTGGGTACCCTTTAACATAATATTTTCTTCTACAACCTTTTGAGGCTATCATGCTATCAAATAAATCTTTCTTTCAACTTTTGCAATTGTCGCCAGGTATTGTGACACAATCCAGTTGTCTCAGATTTAAAGGGGGCATTCTCCAGACGGCGTGCTTCAACTCATCATAAAGTTTGGCAATTTTTTTTAATCTTTTTTTTTTTCCATCAGTGGTGCCCTCCTTGGTTGTCCCCCACAAAGTCCGCTTTGCCTCAAACAACAATGGATAGAGTGATCTCACACTGATGTACCCTCGCCGTGGGGTTCACCTTCAATTTCTTTAGGACGTTATCCTGGGCTTTATTCTTAAAATTCATAGTGCCCAGCTTTTCAATTTGCCATAAGTTTTCCTCCCGTGTCAACGTCCAAGAAGGTTAAAGTCTGGATTCCTTCATCTCCCCTGAATCTGAGGCCATAATCCAACAAAGGTGACGGAAAGGTGGCATTAAGGGTTCAGAGATTTGACTTTACGAAGAGGCCACATTTCTCTACATTCAAATGATTTTTTACCTTTAAATTTAAAAGATCTTTTCCAGTACCATCATTTTGGTTGAGTCGTGATTCATGAGTTTGTTTATTTGTATGTTTTCAAATAATTCTGTTCATCCACAATTTAAAAACAATGTCTGATTTTCATTTGTTAATTGTCATTACATTTTCATTTATTATTACTTTTTGTCAGATTCAAGTTATTTCTGGGACCACTGTGTGTGTGTGGCCTTTTTTTTTTTCATTTTTCATTTTGTAACTGTAGTTGCTGATCGCTAGAGGGCTTTGTTGAGAATAATATGTTTGGTTTGTTTTAAAGTCTCGGAAAGAGTCAGCTGCTTCATTGAATGCCTCTTCACCATCTCTCCATCTTGGAAGAATTTTTTTTGCTGCATGATAAACTCACTCAGTGGGCGACCCGGTAGTCCAGTAGTTAGCATGTCGACTTCACAGTGCAAAGGTGCCGGTTTCAATTCCAGCTCCGGCCTCCCTGTGTGGAGTTTGCATGTTCTCCCCGGGCCTGCGAGGGTTTTCTCCGGGTCCTCCGGTTTCCTCCCACATTCCAAAAACATGCATGGCAGGCTGATTGAACACTCTAAATTGTCCCCAAGTATGAGTGTGGGCGTGCATGGTTGTTTGTCTCTGTGTGCCCTGCGATTGGCTGGCAACCGATTCAGGGTGTCCCCTGCCTACTGCCCGAAGACGGCTGGGATAGGCTCCAGCACCCCCCGCGACCCTAGTGAGGATCAAGTGGTTCGGAAAATGGATGAATGAATGAATGAACTCACTCACCCAGAAATACGCTTGAGTGACTGCTTTTGCATTTGTGGTCATCTGTTTCTTTACTCATTTGGTTTGTGTGATTGATTGTGATTATATGACCGCTCTTTGAAATAGTTCACCTGTGACAAAAAAAGATTGCCGTTACACATTTCCTTTTGTAGTAACCAAGCAGAGGTCATGCAACGGTGTTGGGAAGGGCCCCTTTATCAAACTATGGTCAGGGCCCTGTCGGCTTGGTCTGACACTGATGGCACTTTTTGTTTTTATTTAACCCGTTCAGAGACCGCGGCTACCACAGTGGACAGCTTACCATGTTATCCGGTTACACGGTGCATGAAAGGGTTAATTTTGGTTTATTTGTGTGCTGTATGTCTGGACAGCTTGCAATTAAGACACACACACACGTGCGCACACACACACACACACACGCATTTGCAACTGAAATCCTCACACATTGCTAAGAAAAATTCTCATGGAATATTCTGAAATATGTTAATGTAATATATTATCATTAACATTAACATAACTCACAACAACATGTTTCCGCAGTGTGTATGAGTGTGTTTTAGTTGGATATTTCATTATTGTTAGTTTTTATTTTGTTTTGACTTTTTAAAGTAGTTTCAATGAGTTTGTTTGGTTTGTTATTTTTTGTTTTATTTTTTAGAAATGTTTCATTTTACTTATGTTTTCATTAGTTTTAGTTTAGCTTTTTAAAATTATTTGTATTATTTTTTAATGTAGGGAGTATTTGCGGAGTGCAAGATTAAAAAAAAAGAGAAAAGGTCGCAAAATGTTATGTAATAAAGTAGAGTACAAACAAGTCTTCTTCTGGACGGACGCACTGCAATACAAAAATGAATACAATTAAAATGAACCCTGAACGCTTCGGAATTGAGATCAGTTGACAGACCAAAATGAAGGGCATTTTCACGATACAGTAGTTGCGCAGTAGTAGTTTTTAGTTCATTTTGTTAACGTAAGATGTCGTTTCATTAGTTTTCTTTCTAATTTATTTCGTTTAAGGTAATAACATTGGCGTGTACACATTTTCAGTTCTGTTTCTTGACAAAACTAATCAAGAAAAAGCAACGTCATCGACTTCAGCCGTGAACCCACGTAACTGAATACCTCGGCCGCGAGTGCGCGATTACGTGTGCCGACGTCAGAATACGATGCGGAAATCAAGGCACGAAACCCGAGGACGCGTCTTTCATGTTGTCTCATCCCTGTCATTTGTCTGCTGCATGCGTCCTTGAGCGAGAACAATTAAAGTAAACGATTGCTCAGCTGTCACATGCGGCAGCGGACCCGTCAGGAAGATGCCGTCTATAACTATCAGTCGAAACGCTGCCTTATTCGTGACAAACATATGTTAGAGTTGAGACAAGTGAGCAGGCGCAAGAATACCACGTTTCCACGGCAACGAGACGCCAAACGATTCAGCGAATCAGTGCGAGGCACCTTTCCTTTGCGTCCAAAATGAATTCTAAGTAAGAAAACTAACTAGGCCAACAGCTTGGTGTGAATTTCCTTCTGATGATTTGAAGTACAAGTGCATGTTTTGTTTTTTTGCACTTGTGTTGGGATTGAAAAGAGCCATTGAACGTCATTATTCCAATTGATGCTGAATTAGCTCTCCCTAGCTAACGTCGGAAAAGTTGATGTGCTGGGTTTTGTTTCCATCTCTACTAGAAATCTCAAAGGTCTTAAGAGTCCCGACGTTCAGCCGGAGAAATCTGGCAAGTACAACGATTGATACGAGTTTAGCATACGTCACGCACGAGCATCCGTTGCGTGTGTTGCCTTCAGGGACACCCTTCACCCAGTGGGGAAAATGCCGCGATTTGCCATCTGACATTACTTGATAGGTAGCAATGTTTTCAATCAACTCTTTGTCGTAAGTTTGCATATGTGTACGTTTGTGTTTTCACATCGCAGGTGGTAAAAAAGGATTCCATGGAACAAAAGGCCAGATCTCCCAAATCCCTGGACTGTCCCCAGTTATCAGCACAGTCGGTGAAATGACGAAGATTGGGAAAAGGTCTGGAGTTCTTGACACTGATTCGGAATACGTCAAGCTTGCAAAACAAGGGGGGCACAAAGGTACTGCCATCTTGCTGTATTACAGACTTATATGGCAGATTTCGGGCGGCACGTCTGCTTAGCACACCGGCCTCCAGTGCAGGTCAGAGGTGCAGGGTTCAATTCCAGCTCCGGCCTTCCTGTGTGGAGCTGGCATGTTCTCCCCGTGCCAGTGTGGGTTTTCTCCGGGCAATCCGATTTCCTCCCACATTCAAGAAAACATGCATGGCAGGCTAATAAAACACTCAAAATTGTCCCTAGGTGTGATTGTGAACACAAATAAGGTTGTATGTCTATGTGTGCCTTGCGATTGGCCTGCAACCAGTCCAAGGTGTACCTTGAAGACTGCTGGGATCATTTTAAGCACGCCAATGACCCTTGTCAGAATAAGTGGTCTTGAAAATGGATGGATGGATGGCAGTTTTCTGCGCGACTCGTCCTATTAGTCAAGCTGTCGTGGCCGTACTATCAGCATGTAGACAGTCAGTGGTCCTACTATTAGCATGTAGTTGTGAACATGAGCACAGTTTTGTCTCACTAGTAACACATATTCCACAGGGCTTCTGTACTTTGATGAAACACCTACATCCAAGGCCAACTCATTGGACGCCGCAGAATCCCTGTTGGACGGTCCAATAGACGCTCTTGGTAACCAAAGGTGCATGTTGACACGTGAAGATACTTTCAACCACCAGGAATTTTAGGTCTGATAGTTTGAATATCAACAGCTTATTCTGCTTTTAACCCATTAGTGTCATTTGCACAAAAGAGAGGAAAAGCCCGAGAGCTTTCTCACAAAGGCCACTACCTCCTTTCTGGACAGACAATATGTCTGCATGGGAGCGCGATGACGGCAGCCCTCGCAAGGAGAAGGTAAATATTGTTGCACACACACTATAAGAAACTAATATAGAACAGCAATCAAGTAAATACACTGTACAGTCGTGATGTCATTAATGAGGCAGTTGGTGACAAGGAATAAATGAGCCATAACGACAGAGGCAGATCAACATCAGATTTCAAGCATATGTTTTGTTTGCGCTACACTGGAAAGACACCGAAGTCAAAAGAGAAATGATTTCAATAATATAAGCAGGTACCACAAATAGCAGTTAGGGGCCATGGATGGAGATTGATCATGACCAAATACAATAATTTTTCCAAACAATGAGCCATCAAGACATTGTGACTTAATGTTTTGCAGAAACCCGTTCCTGAGAAACAGTTGGTGCAATGGCAGGTGTCTAGTCAAAACAATGGAGGAAGCAAATTCAGAAGGACGTAGGTATTTTCTTGCTCACAAGAGGGCGCTGTTATATTATAACTGAATTGTTACAAGAACAGAGCGGTCCTATCTATGGATAATAAAGGCACTTGAATACTGTAGTCCAAAACGGAAATATTGTAAATTATGAGTGTCGCACTCTAATCAACTTAAACGGTCTGCAAAGGTCTCCTGGGCCTTAAGTTGTCCGTAAATTTGGTTTAGTAGCAATCAAGACTGCTAACATGACAGATGCCCAGAAGACAGTCTGACACCTGCCATCAGGAAGACAAGTCATAAAAGGTTATTGCTCAAAAAGGTGGACGTTTTGTAGTCGAGTTCTGTATCCCTCAACCAGCAGATTTGATTTTTAAAACATGACACACAGTTGATGCAGACAATGGTTGTACAGTCAAACCTCGGTTTTTGAACGTCTCGGTTCTCGTCCAATTTGGTTTTCGACCAAAAATTGAGTTTTTTATGCCTCGGATGACTAACAAATTTCGGTTCTCGAACAAACTGAGCGCACTTGAATGCAGCATTTGACTCCTCTCGCCTTCCTTACACGAGGAAGTGACGCTTCCTCGTGTTGCTTTCCATTGTGAGCAGATCCATCCATTTTCCGAACCACTTGATCCTCACTAGGGTCGCGGGGGGTGCTGGAGCCTATCCCAGCTGTCTTCGGGCAGTAGGCAGGGGACACCCTGAATCAGTTGCCAGCCAATCGCAGGGCACACAGAGACGAACAACCATGCACGCCCACACTCACACTCACACCTAGGGATAATTTAGAGTGCCCAATCAGCCTGCCATGCATGTTTTTGGAATGTGGGAGGAAACCGGAGCACCCGGAGAAAACCCACGCAGGCCCGGGGAGAACATGCAAACTCCACACAGGGAGGCCGGAGCTGGAATCGAACCCGGCACCTCTGCACTGTGAAGCCGACGTGCTAACCACTGGACTACCGGGCCGCCTTTGTGAGCAGATGTGTTCAGTAAACATTTTTATTTTAAAAAGAGCGTGGTTTCGGTTTTTGAACAATTTTGGTTTTCGAACAGCCTTCTGGAACGGATTATGGACGAAAACCTAGGTTTGACTGTATGCTGTGATATTTGAGGCTGATGATTGACACAGTTCAAGAACAAACTGAATGGTGATCCGGTCCCACAAACGTAGACACAAACAAAAGTCCGTACAAAAATATATATTTTATGCAAAAGCCCACCGACAAACAGAAATCGCTGGTCAAAACAACCAGGAAAGCAATACATTAACAAAAAGCACTTGCGAAGGCAAGGAAAAAGAAAATCCGAGATACAAACGATATGACTAGTCCGAATTCACGAAATCAAAAACATGAGCAAGATCAAAGGCAAAACACATAAATACAGGCAAAGCAAGAAGCTTGAGCACAAAAACGACAAATGACGAGATCGAGAGGTCTAGAAAACAACACTTGAGCAAGAGCAGCAACAAGGTCAATAATGCGACAGATTTGGCAATTAGAAAGTCATTAAAATACAGTCAAACCTCGGTTTCCGTCCATAATCCAGAAGGCTTTTCGAAAACCGAAATTGTTTGAAAACCGAAACCACACTCTTTTTAAAATAAAAATGCTTCTTGAACACGTCTGCTCACAATGGAAAGCAACATGAGGAAGCGTCACTTCCTCGTCTACCCGAGGAAGCGTCACTTCCTCGTATAAGGAAGGCGAGAGGAGTCAAATGGTGCATTCAAGTGCGCTCAGTTTGTTTGAGAACCGAAATTTGTTCGTCATCCAAGGCATAAAAAACTATAAATTTTTGGTCAAAAACCGAATTGGTCGAAAACCGAGACGTTCGAAAACCGAGGTTTGGCTGTACATGGCTAACTTGATGAACGCATTGGCAGCAGGTGTGCACGCTGCAAGGAAATCCCTCCTCTGCCACCTGCTGGAGGTGACAGGAACAGGATCATGACAATGACATTCGACATAAAGTCCACAAATTATCCAGTAGGAAATCACCATCACGAAAAACACATTTGAAGTTGATCGAAAAATGGAATGATATTAAAACTACCTACTGACTCACTTTTGGTCTGCAAACTACAGTATGTCTCTCACTCTCTTTAGTCGTGACATTTCATAGAATCGGCTCCAGTGCTCTTATCGGAAAATATAATTGCTGTACCTAAGTCATTTTTTCCCCCCTCGCAGCGTATCTACCAAGAACACCTCTCCAGTCAACATGTCGAAGCTATTGAGTTTCGGTTATGTCGACGACGACAAACTAACGAGTGGGACTGAGTCAAGTGCTACATAATTGTCTAGCTCACTTACAGTTGAAAGTCATTTGAATAATTATAATGTAAAGGCATTTATTTTTTAATCATGTTCTTGCTTTTTCATATGCATCTGACTCTGAGTTATTAAAAAGACTTGAAACCAAACTGAAGCAATATTTTGCCACTCGCACAACAGTGACATACCATTAGAGCAGTGGTTCTTAACCTGGGTTCGATCGAACCCCAGGGGTTCGGTGAATCGTTCTCAGGAGCTCGACTTTTTTTAAATTTCAGACTTCGAAATATTATATTATATAGGGCTCACTCAAAGTCACAAAGACGTTTCGCAAACAGTCGTCGAAGGTTGCAAACAGTTTCTCGTTGCAAAGAAATTTTGAACATGTTCAATATGTTCATGTTAGATGTCGACAAAGGGTAGCTGAATGATGGAGTTTAAACGTGTAAATATGGTACACTAGAGAAACAAAATAGTAATATACTGCTGAGGTTGCCGTAATTTCAATCAGTAGTGGGGAAAAGGTTTCCTTGGCCAACTAAACGGTTTTCAACGTTTAATATTTGTATGATTTATTCATTACTGTTTACGTCCAAGGGTGGCCTGGTAGTCCAGTGGTCAGTGCGTCGGCCTCACGGTGCAGAGGTGCAAGGTTCGATTCCGGTTCGGCCCTTCCTCTGTGGAGTTTGCATGCTCTTCCCGGGCCCGCATGGGTTTTCTCCGGGTACTCCGGTTTCCTCCCACATTCCAAAAACGTGTGTGGCAGGTTAATGGAACACTTTAAATTGTCATTGGGTGTGATTGTGAGCACAAATGGTTGTTGGCTATGTGTGGCCTGTGATTGGCTAGCAGCCAGTTCAGGGTGTCCCCCGCCTACTGCCCGGAGATGGCTCGGATTGGCTCCAGCACTCCCCGCGACCCGTGTGAGAATAAGCGGATCAGAAAATGGATGGATGGATGAATGTTAATGTCCGAGTTGTCGCTTGTGAAGTTCTGAAAGTGTAATTTGGGCATCTGCATATGAGGGGGCCATCAGGGACATGATTCAGGTTTACCTGTCACGCAAACTACTCGTGGAATGCATAATTCAGTGGAATGCATCACTCAGTGAATTATTCAAATGTATTTTGTTTATCATTTCAAATCATGTACGGCGTATTACAACTTTTATACGGAAAAAAAAAAATTGTGAACCGATCTCACAAAGACCATTTTGGCTCAAATCCAGATCGTCTCACCTGCCGGTAGCCAACGACAATGCCGTCGTCGATCGCTACTATTGTCACGGCAAACCAGCAAAAGTAATCCTCAATCGTATATTTCTCCGATTATTATTATTTATCCGATACGTGAAACATGCTGTACATGTAACTCGATAATTTAAAAAAAATTGGATCTGAAGCATTAAATCGGACATGGACACTTGCAGTGTCAATCCAATCGAAGACACCTGAGAACTTTTAAGTGGAGCAGATCGTTCCAAATGTCAGGCTTTCCTCATGAAGTTTGGTGGCCAATTAATGTAGCAAGTTAAGAAATAGACAGTTTACAATGATAATTTAAAAAAAACAAAAAACAATTGGATTTATTGAGGAGCAAAGTGGTGAGACAGCATAAGTTAGACTGTACAATGAAAGCTTTATGGAAAAAAAACATCACAGGAGAAGCTTATTACAATTATTTGATATATGAGGACATCAGACGGCCAGTGTAACATTTTAGAAAAACTACAAAAGCTTTGTGAAAATCTGAATTAGCAAAAAGAGGCACAAGTATTTGGGCAAGTTACATTTCTTTGTTGACACTGTTACACTTTGCTCTCACAAGAGCTGAAAAACCAAAACAGACCAGCATGTTCAACTTAATCTGGAATTATGAAATATTTGGCATGAGTCACCATGAGAAATGCGGAATGTTGGAAGGCAAGACCACTTCTCTGGCTTACAGCGATGTCATATGGGGTTGTGCGTACGTGCGGTGGGTTTGGTTCGAGGCCGCCCGAGGCCTCGACGTGCTTCAAGAAAAGCACGTTGCGCCTCTCAAAATTCCGATTTCATCCATGATTCAAGTTGAGAGCACACACTCATGAGCACAGGCGAAATACTGTGCTGCTCCTAGCACTGTCACCGGTTCTTGTTTAGACTTTGGTCAAAGGGAAAACAGATACCAAACAGAAGGTGGCTATTATGAATGTGCGGTTTTGTCATGAAACACGTCCTGGTTTATTTAGTCCATAAATTAAGTTGTAAGGCCTTAAATCCCAGCCCTTCAAAACAGGTTTTTAAATAACATATATAAAATATATGTATAATTATAATAGCATTAGTTTTCCCCCCTTAAAGTTTGTTCCGCATGAACAATTGCTGTCTGAGCGTGTCGGCCTGTTCTGGTATGATGTCATCCTTTGTGTCAAGTATTGGCTACAAAGTGGTCAGCCATATATTAGGCATAATTATACAGTATTTACCCTATCGAACAGAACTTCATTCTTTTAGATGCCTGGAATCAAAACAGTCATGCGATTTAACTAACGCACACTTAACGTCCGTGCATATCTTGTATCAGTCAAGAATCTTGCAGATCTGGTCCCCAATAAGTTAGTTAGCCAGGCAATATGAGGAATGCCATAGAGAGTAAACGGAAACGATCAGAAAAATGTATCTGTCTCGTGAAGGCCCAAGCATACGATTCCTGGCAGTTTTATATGAGCCCTCATCCCATGGATGTGGGCCAACGTGTTTTGAAAAGACGCAGTCCCATTCAGGACACGGCGGACTTACACCATGAAGCAGTTGAGAAAAAACGTTGAATTGACAGCTACCAAGGAAATCGTGTTTATGATGGCCCACGGGTGAAGATGAACGGTACTCGATCATTTTTTTTACAATTAGTCTATGCTTCATTTTCCTCAAAAATCAGTCAAGGAAAACTAATCAAATGCCCTTTCCTAGTTTTTATTGGACTAGTTTTATCATAGTTCCTTCATTGTCCTATACAAGAAATGTAAACGTGGTTGAATCAGTTTACATCTTCAAATCCTACCAAATTGGACCCAAAGATGAGATTCCGATCACAAGTGACAATAAAAAGTGCCGGTCCTAGCAAGCGTTACAAACAATAGACCTAACTTTTAAGACGTGTTAGCATTTTTCTCACAAATGCCACTTTATTTCTGGCTTCCAAGCAATTTGAAGACTCCAATCTTTTCGTCGCGTCTTCTGGGCCAAGTTGTACCATCAAGCAAGCTATTTGCTTGGCTCTTCTAATATCCTCATGGAAGCTCTCTGGTTGAAAACAACATTTTGTACAACAGCTAACGTGCATGGTTGTCAACAACAACGGCTGAAGAGAACAAACGGACTTTAATCCTAACGGAACTGTTAAAAGACTCACCATCAAAACCATCAAATGGCACCTCAAAACTAAACTTCAGGTGCCAATATTTGTTAAGACATGACCAAACATATTTACAAAGTGGATGCTTGTATGGGCTTCTCGAAAAGTTGGCAGCGAGAGAAAGGGGGGGAAAAAAATCATGACCAGACAGATAAGCTGCTCATTTGGTAACACACATCCTGGCTTTCAGCCTTTGTTTTCCAACTCTGGATGCATGCAAGGGAATCAAGATTTAAAAGGGCTAAAATGAAAAATGATCCGCCCCCCCCCCAAAAAAAACAACAACAAAAAAACAATCAATGACAGCCCCTCTGCAATTTCACTCCATTTTTAAATAATTAGTTCTTCACACAAGATTACCTGACCTTAATTCTCAGTACCAAATACAACACAATCCAATGCTCCAAAGCTGCGTCTTGCGCATTGTATTTTCACAAACATCTTTCGATGGTAACATTCACGCGGGGATTGGATTTGTTTCGCCCAAGAGTCAAAGGGAAGCACAAATTGACATTAGTGACTGTTTAACCCCGAGATTTAAAATAAAGCATCTTATATTCACTACATCACATTCATAGTTTTGATCAGAAGGTTAACTCGTCGCAGCTGGACCTCCAAAAATCAATCAAATTGCGTTCAAAGTTGCATAAATGGATCGTTTGATAAAGATTTTATGATCGTGGTAGATTCAGTCGGATTGGATTTTTAACATTTAAACAACTTCGAATGGAGGGCATTTGACTTTGGAGGGTCCACTTTATTTCAAACTGACAAAGCTGCAGACTTTAGGCTTGGCTGTTCACACCTCATGTGGAAACTTCATCTTCATCCAGTTGAAGAACACGACGGGGGGTCGCTTTCATCTCGCATCTCGTTTAACATCGTGGCCGACATTTTGAAAAGGTCAGACAGATGTTGAAAAGCTACAATTGAGCTCATTTAAGGAACAAGAGCCCACGTGACCCAAAGGGATGCGACTGAGCCAGAGCTGCAGCGAACAAGTTTTTCCTCAAGCCATGTTTACCTTTTGTACGATATAGACAGCCCAGAAAAAAAACAAGGTCGTGGTTCTTAAAAGTCATGTCATTGGTCCCTAAAAAATCTTTAAAAAAATAAATCACAATACATGAGACATGCTTGTTTCCAAGTCATATGTGCATATTAAGTGGCCGGCAATCCAGATGCAGAACGGGTGAATGCAAAGGCCGAACATAAGAGACAGTTGGCTTCAAATCGGAATTAAGTGGTTCACAAAGTGCCCTGAGAAACAGCAAATCAGGAAATTAAAAAAAACAAAAAAAAAAAGCTGTACTGGACAGTTTGACAAGTGGTTGTGGTTGTATCTGTGCTGTTTCAACAGCCCCCCATATTCCACCCCACTCCATTGATTATACACAGCCCAACAGCAGTTACAAATCAAAAAAGTAGAAACCCTATAAAATATAAGTTAACCAAAAATGAATAGGTATACATAGAAATTTGTTTGGTGTTAGGAAAAGGAATTACACGATTAGAAACTACGCTACAGATGAGATTGACAGTGTGTGTCGGTACATAAGGCCCTCATCTTTTCCTGTTCACCCAAAAACCTAAGGTCAGCCCCTGTGATGCAAGCAAGTGCGTCAGAGAGCAGGTTAAAAAAAATTTTTTTTTTAAATGTGGTTTTGAAAAGGCAAAGAGAGACCTTGAGGGAAAGATGCCCTTCGGCAGCCATAACGGCAACACCAAGTCAAAACAGGACCCTCCCACTACACACCCTTTCAACAGTGCTAAAAGCAGCATTGGAGAAAAAAAAAAAAAAAAAGAAAACAAAAGCACAGTGTGACAATTCGCACGACTAATAAGGAGAGTATGGAGATCCATTGGAGAGTGGCATTTGGGTGGTGGGGGTCAAGGTCATTTACAGTGGTTGGAAGGGTACATATTGGCGAATGGCAACTGTTACAAATCAGAGTGACTATGATGAATAAGCAAACGGGGGTGGGGGGGTGTCGGTAGTAGTGGTGGCTTTGATTCAGTCTATAAGAAAGGAGGGGGTGGGGGGGTGTTGTCAAGAAAGGAGGCTGGATTGGTGAAGAGGGAACAATGTCTGTTTCCCCTTAAAGGCCGACGGGCGGGGTAAGGAAGACGGCACCTTAAAACCACGCATCTGTCTGTCTTCCTGTGGTCCATGTTAAGTGTGGCACACCCGTATCTCCTCATCCTCCTCCTCCTCCTCCTCCTCCTCCCCTCACTGCAGCATCAGCTGCTTGAGGTTGTCATGCAGGATGGTGTCCTTAACGTCGCGAAAGACCAGGCGGATGTTCTCAGTGTTGATTGCGGTGGTGAAATGGTGGTATAAAGGCTTCTGCTGGTGCTGGTGCTCTCGCCGCTTTTTGCGAAAACATTCCACCAAGAAGGCCTGGACGTCTGCCAGGCTTTTGGGGTCGCCGGAGAACTCGCCAAAGTAGTCTTTGATGGATACCTGTTTCACCTTTTCCTCCAGCAGGTCCGTCTTGTTCAGGAACAATATGATGGAGACGTTGATGAACACTCGGTTGTTGACGATGGTCTCGAAGATGTTGAGGGACTCGCTCAGTCGGTTGGTTTGCCGGTCTTCCATCAAAACCTGGAGATGCAAGCACGCATGCATGGTTATTGAGGTTGACGGGTTATTGTGATGATGTTGGTGTGCGACAGAAGTGAACAATTCATTGTCCCAAGAGGCCACGCGAGAATTGTGTTCAATATCATGTTTAATTTAAGAGAAAAAAACCCAACAATGTACAGCTTTCCCCTGAATATTTGAAGATTTCTATTCTTCTTGTAACATATCCCCAAGGGGTCGCTGAAAAATTCACCGACAGTAGTTGCTGTTTTTGTGTTCAATCCAAAGCATGCATAGGCATTTTTACAGGATGGCAGCTGCCACCTTTCGTTTATCGAATATTTTGCGACCCCGTTGGCAATGAATCTCTCAATACTCAATTCAAAATTTGATTAAAAATCTTCCTTATATTGTCTCTATAGCAGTGGTTCTTAACCTTATTAGAAGTACCGAACCCAAGTGGTCCATATTCGTCTGACCGCTTTGTTTTTTAATATTTTTTGCTCGACATAGTTAGCATGTATTAAAACATTCTAAAAAAAATAAAAATAAAAAAATAAATTAAAAATCACACGACGGACTATCGGCGGCCCGGTAGTCCAGTGGTTAGCACGTCGGCTTCACAGTGCAGAGGTACCGGGTTCGATCCCAGCTCCGGCCTCCCTGTGTGGAGTTTGCATGTTCTCCCCGGGCTTGCGTGGGTTTTCTCCGGGTGCTCCGGTTTCCTCCCACATTCCAAAAACAAAACTCTAAAAAGGTATGAAAAAAACCAAAATAGAATTAAAAATCACACGACGGACTATCGCGACAGTCACATGTTGACTACTGAGCGAACTAAATGTCCCACAGCACTGATTGGACAAGCAATGTAACGTGATCATCTGCAGCCAATGATGGTCAAGCGGGCGTGTCATAACTAATTGACATGTTGAGTCGGGTGTGTCTTAACCTCCATGGCAGAACTCAGTCGAACCCCTGAGGCCGATTCCCCGATCCCCTGGGGTTCGATCGAACCCAGGTTAAGAACCACTGCTGTATAGTGTGTCGAAAAGGTGTGCTGAGAATTTACTCCCATTCCAGCTCCCACTTCTCTGAAAACCAAATAGGTGTGATCTACACACCACCAAAAGAGCGAGAGACATCACGTGACTAATACCTGTGTGCATGTTTTCGCAGCCATCCTGCCAACATAGTACCAACGGCAGGCGAAGGATTTACAGTGCAGAAAGCTGATCAAATTAGCATTTATCAGTCAGCATTTCATCCAAGTGAAGTCACATCTCACTTTGATGAAAGGAGACACGGATGCAAGCCAAACAGGTTGGATATTCCAGATCCCAAACACGTGTTTTTGATGACGACCACAACGGCAGATGGGGAGAACTACAATGGTGAGTCCTTGCGATCATACAAAGACTTGGGAAAGGTGATAAGTTTCGGTTACAGGCAGTGTGCACTTAAACTTGCATGACTTAATCTTTGTGATAAGCAACGCAGGTGCACGGTTTAAGTCCTGTTGTAGGCTCGTTGGGCATTCTGTTTCGTTGTCGCGGGTGGGCAGGGGAGGAGGATGGCGTGTTTCGTGGCAGTTGATCGCGGGACATCTCGACCTCGCTATTGTCCTGCCTCCCTGACAGACCTGCGCCGATGAATTGAATACTGACGGAGGCACGCAACGATTGGGGAGGAATGATCAGTGACGGACTTGTAGCGTGACGTCTTGCCCGGTCCAAGACACATAACGATCTAATCTGGTCGTCACACAGCGCGACTGTTGTGAGTTTGAGAAGGTCACAAGTCAATTCTGTGTGGTCTTCTGTCTGGGAAAAAAAAAATGTTCATTTACAATTTCTAACGTCAAAAAGTATAACTGGCACGCCAATTCGAGATTTGGGGGATTCCAAATATAAATGGATTGCAAAGATTTCAGTGCGTCTATTTGAGACCTTAACCCAGGGGTCAGCAACCCAAAATGTTGAAAGAGCCAAATAGGACAAAAAAAACAAATATGTCTGGAGCCGCAAAAAAATAAAAGCCTTCTATAAAACTTACAATGAAGGAAACACGTGCTGTATGTATGTAGGAGACTGGACTGTCTCAGAATTATTTATGTTATTCATTCCTTTGTTGTGTGTTCACAAACGCCCTCATAGAATTTATTTTGTTAATTTCCTCGCTTGATTTTTTTGTTTTGGTGCATTATTTTCGCTTTTCTTAGTGTCAGCGAAGTGATCATGAATTTCCGTTTTTCAGAGGCTGTCTTTGAACGCCTCTCGAGTCGAACGAGAAAAGACAGAAGGCACGGAGTCGGACGCAGACGCGTTTGTGTTTGTCGAGACCGTTAAAAGCAGAAATAAAGTGTACGTTTTAAAAAAACAACACCACAGCTCTCCTTTTTCGGAGCTGTAACATGTATGTGCGTTTATCTATTTGAGCTATATTAGCCTACTATCAAAATCTTTTTCCATTTTCAAATTTTTTTCATAAAGCTCCAGGGAGCCACTAGATGTCGCTAAAGAGTCACATGCGGCTCTGGAGCCGCGTGTTGCCGACCCCCGCCTTAACCCTTTTCATAATAACGCCGATTCTAATTTCTATTATCTTTTCTCTCTACTCGAAACATTTGTATGCATCCATCCCTCGGGAAAATAAACGATAAAAAGCTACAGAGTGATTAAGATTTGCTGATGCCAGCTTGCAAGAAAAAGCAGATGTTGACTCGACATGAGCAACAGCACATTTCATGCTCACCTTCTTTTGGTAATTTGTTAATGATTCAAAATGTGACCCAAGTGTGAAATGTTGGCCAATGACTAATTAAGATTGATTTTTTGGGGGCTGGGGGGGGGGGGTTGCTGTTGCAGTAAATTCAGCATAAATGAACATCGAGAGATATGCGTTGCATCAAAACATTCAGACTATACCTGTATATGTTCCATTGGAACTTTAGACTCTTGATACATATAAAATGTGCCACCAAGGGCCAACATAATCAGTTTAATGCAACATGTGAGTACAAGTACATGTTTCGTCCTAATTTTTAGAAAATGGCAGGCTTATTCAAACCAATTAGATATCAGGAAAATAACTGTTTTTGCTTAGCTTTAACCACAGTAAAGTATAGAAAGAGGCTGTAATTAGGCATGCAGCCTTTTGTTTCGTGTTCGCACACTAAAGACAAGTTCCTGGAACGACAAGTCTCTAACTCAGCTCTTTTTTTATGTGTGGAGCTGTGAGAATGCAGCCTTGAATTTTAATGCTGCTTGGTATATTTTTGGCTCACTAGAGTGGAAGATACATAGGAACCTCTCAGTTGAGATGTTGAATGTGAGGTCATCTATTTTTCTATTTGGATACCAACTATCCAGTTGAGCGCTAAGGGGGAGCTTGGAGCTTATCCCAGCTGACAAGAGACAGGCAATCGTTCACACTCGCATTAACATAGTCACACTACCAGCAAGGAAGGCCGGCGAGTGAGCCACTACTCCAACACAATCAGTGAGCCCACCAATAGTTAGGTCGCCAAAATGATTTTGGAGGACAGTGGGAGCGATTACTTTGCTTCATTCTGTTTGTAGCTCAGCACTGCACACATGCTGCATGACAGGTATTGTTACCCTTCAAGCCAGTAGAGTGATACCTCTACTTACGAACGTCTCTTCATACGAAATGTTCAAGTTACGAAACGCCTCAACGGGAAAATATTGCCTCTTGTTCCGAAAGAAATTTCAAGATACGAAAGGTAAAAATACGGTATGGTCTGCTACTCATTGGCTAATACAGAGGATCTTCCTGGCATCCCATTGGCTAAGAGGGAACTCTACCGGATGTGTCTATGTGTGTAGATAGATAAATAGATAGACGTGTCTATGCAGTGCCCTCGTCATTTGTCCCTCGGGCCATGAGGCGTTCCGATATTTTTACGTAAATGTGAATCACCCAGAAAAAGTGTTCATCATTCGGGCGATCGCTCACTATGCTGATGTTTGCCTTGGACATTTTTGAAGGATTGTTAAAAGATGACAAAAGCAAACGTCCTTGGATCAGTTCTTTCCAAAACGCCAGGCAAAAGGAGAGAGAACAAGAAGCGCAAAAAACAATGAGGACGCAGTTAAAAGTTAAATGACCATCATTTTTATTCTTTACTCTATTCGTTGTTTTTTACATGATGCACCACTCTCATTGATTATGCAATAATCTAACTAATCTAATGTATGTTACATATTTTGATGCATTTTTATGCATAAAAAAACTAATAATTGTTCAATTTAACAATAATTTTTCAAAAAATGACAAAGAAATAAATTTAAAACCAATGAGCCAAAGTGGATGGAATCAAAATAAAGGCAAAACATTTTACAATTCATAAAAAGGGGTGTAATGATAAATCTATTTAATCGATGTGCCTGCCCCACGAGCCAACTACACTGACTAGTACTGGACTTGTTTTCTGTCGAAGCTGGCCATACACCGACACATTTTTATAAGTTACTTAAGTTATTATAAACAGCAACACACGAATACGAAGCAATTTTTATTCTTTAGAAATGACGTTTTTTTGGGAAGCTGGGATAGATGAATTGATATACAGTCAAACCTCGGTTTTCGAACGTCTCAGTTCTCGACCAAAAATGTTGAGTTTTTTATGCCTCGGATGACGAACAAATTTCGGTTCTCGAACAAACTGAGCGCACTTGAATGCACCATTTGACTCCTCTCGCCTTCCTTACACGAGGAAGTAACGCTTCCTCGGGTAGACAAGGAAGTGCCGCTTTCTCGTGTTGCTTTCCATTGTGAGCAGACGTGTTCAGTAAACACTTTTACTTTAAAAAGAGCGTGGTTTTGGTTTTCGAACAATTTCGGTTTTTGAACAGCCTTCTGGAACGGATTATGGACGAAAACCGAGGTTTGACTGTAGTTGTCTGAGTGTTGGCGACAGAACCTGTCAATTAGTGTCCGGCAGAACCCTTTTAGGTTACAATTGGTTCCTGCTCATAATCACCACTAGATGGCATCGGAACACTAACAGGGAAACAACTAAATGGGGAATAGAAAGAGGTTTACGGTCTCTTTATATTAGGCGCGTCAGGTTATAGGGCGCACAGTCAGCTTTTGGGAAAATTGAATGCTTTTGGGTGTGCCTTATAATGCGGAAAATACGGTACAGAAAAATTGGAGTTGGACCAGTATCCCGTAGTTTGTAGTCGACAAAGGAACTTTTATAAAATAATTTTTATCCAAAGCTGTAACTACCTGAATCTGAATCTTTCAAGGCTGTGAAGGTCACTCACCTGATCATATTCAGAGGAGGACACAAGGAAAAGGATGGAAGTGACTGAGTCGAAGCATTCAAACCAGCGCCGCCTCTCCGAACGCTGACCCCCTACATCCACCATTTTGAAAGGCACATTTTTAATCTCAAAGTCGTACTCGTGGATGCCCTTGGTGGGCTTTCGGGCCAAGAGGATATCCTGCTGGCTGGGGAGGTAGTCCTAGAAAGGAGAAAACCAAATTCACATTTCCGTGCCCGTCAGTTGCTGTGTAGTCGAGATAAATGTGGTGCCTTCACTTCTTGTGTTGCTTTGTCCATGTCCCCATTTAAAACTCAGCATTCCTGGGATACCACAGAACATAAACAAATGACGGGCTTTTGGAGTATGTGTGTCTGTGTATTGCATTCCGGACACGACACAGCCTTGGCCAAGATCATACTGATGTGCGGTGTATGCGTGTGTGTGAGCCAGATATTCCACAATCCAATTCCACATCGATTCTTGCTTTCCAAACCCACTTTCACAGTGCATCTCGACATGCACTGGTCAAGATAAGCCGCCGTTGCATTATGGAAGCTACGGTTGGAGTTTTTGATGATGTCTCTCTCAATCACTACCTGTAACTTGTGATCAATTTAAATCTAAGTCATTTTTACCGCATTGCGCATTTTTTTTCACGTCAGGATTGTTTCTTCACGTTGGGAATGCATCATGGTATCGTTTGCTTAAGTTATATGTTACGTTCACGTTCAACTGGTCATTGCCAACTAGAAACCTACATTACGGCAGTGATGGAAGGAGTGATTAATAATCAAATATGAAGCCACATTTTGAAGTCAGCATTTTGAATTGCTCTTCTTTCTGACTAACTGTCTTTACGGGTGTTCACACGGCACACATTTGCATTGGTGCTGCAACGATGTATTTTGTTGCGATATATCTTACACCGGTGAAAATTTTATGGAGCGGTCACATGTATAAAGCTGCTTACTAAAGAGAAGCGTGTTAACCCCGCTGCAGCCCCACTTGCGTTCACACGGCAGTTTTGGCGGCCATGCAATACGAATGATACGGAAATAAAACATGCGCATGTGTAAAGTGTACTTCCTTTTCCCCGCCTTGTTTGTGACATATCGAAAAACCATGGTTTATACTTCTCCAGACAAATCAACGCTGTGGTCTATCAGACACCGTAAAAGGATGAGAGAGAGAAAAGAAAGATGGCCTAAGTACAAGAGAGCACAAAAGCAACGCATTCTACGATTCATTCGGGCAACAAATCGACGACATAGTGTCGTTCATGGCCATGTGGACGGTCGCCATGGTGTCACCAAACGCCGAGAATACCCGTATGTAATCAACTCTTCTCACGCGTAGCGAGTCTACCCCTGGAGCGTTCACATGTCCCATTTTATAATCGGTGCTGCCCCGCAAACTAGCATTTGCGCCGGAGTAAATTTTTAAACCCCGTCCTGAGCAGGGTTAAATTTGCTCCGGCTTAAGCCGTTTTCAGGGGCTACGCCGGTATAACTTTGTGCGTGTGAACGCTCTACGGGGGGCAGCACCGGTGCTACACCAGAGCAAAGGTTGCCGTGTGAACACCCCTTTAGTACATTTCCATCATGAGGCCTTGATCTGGCACAATGCGGCTTTTGTGGATTCCAATGCATATCGAGCCCTATTTACAGTACTATTTTTAGCCCCACCTCATCAAAGTTTCCAGAAAGGTGAAGTACAACTAGATGGGGACAGGATTAGTCAGAAAGAATCTCACAGTAGGGCAACATTCTACTCTTCTGTGCGAGCTTCAATTGTTCACTGAAGAGATTTTTTTTTAAATATAATTTTTTGCAAAACAAGGTTTCTTTGTTTTTGTATGTTGAAAATGTCACTAAAGAATAATAAGTACAATACAATTCAACCCCAGCAGTCCCATTTTTCCAATACCCCCTTTGTTGAGGTTCCGGTCACATTGGTACATGTCAGTACACCTGCTGGGGTGGGGGTCAGGAAACACTGCAGCCCAATTAGTGAACAGAATGTGAAGAAATCAAATTTTAAAAAGACCGAATTATGATGGAAGGAGGATTCAAAGACATTTAACTGGTTTTGGCACACTGCAATGGATCATTACATGTCTTTGGATTTGATGACGAATAACACAAAGAGTATCTTAACACAACATTGGTGGAAAAGAAAGCATGACTGGAATTTTCTCAGCCCAAAATATTGCGGTGAACTGCACAAAAACGTGCAAATGTCACTTTCTTTTGGTTGATGAAATAACTGATTGATGTCATTTGACAGCCAATTGACTTATAACAACCTCAGAAATAAGCAATACAGAGTAAGCAATAAAAATGGCCTCTTCTGTATTTTGAGGTAATTTGTGACTGACCACAACCACACGTTTTTGAGTGTGATTGAAAATCAAAAAGCATTTGTTGTGCACTTCCGTTTAGTTTGAGTGCCATATTTGGGTGATTTAAGCGGCAATGTCATGACAACGATACTGATCACAAGTGCATTTTTCCCCCGAACATGATCATGTTATTTTTAAGAATCTCTGTTGCTGTGTACAGTAGAACGCAGCCAGACATTTTTCACAACAGGGGACTTTTCTCTTCAGCAAATTTTCTCAGACGTAAACAGACACACACACACAGACACACACACAGACACACACAAAAAATATATGTGTACTCTTTATTTTTATTCCAATAGTGTTTAAGTATGAGCGTACACTTATTTGATTTTGATTAACACAAGTGAAATTTCGAACCATGTGCTAACAATAACAAATACTTCCTGTACTACTGCATGTGTAAGCTAGTGTGGTGGTTGCTGTTGTCGTTTCCTAGCTAAGCAGTAGCAGTGGCTGTGGCAGGGTGAAGTTGGATTAGACTTTTGCGGTAGTCTTGTTTTCGTTGTAGTGAACCTCATTGTGAGGCAAAGGTGAAGAAAGGGATTTCGTATTACGCAACAGGGGGGTTTTCGTTGTAGGGGGAAGCAGAAAAGAGGGAATGGCATTAATGCATGAAGATTTTTTCACACTCAGGGGTAATTTCGCACATGCAGGTTTCGTTGTAGAGGGGTTTTACTGTTAGGAGGGCACTGGAAAGTGACATTCATTTGAGAGACTTCTGAGACTTACCGACTGTCCGAGTTTTTCCAAATTGTCCAGGAAATACCTGACGGACTCCCCCTGAGACAGAGAGAAAAAGAGGGCGTAAAAAACTACTCTTCTTTCCTGAAAATGGTCACAATTTACCATCAGTTTTATATTTACACACAACATATATTTGTTGTAATATAATTTGCTCGGTTATACAGAAGACAAACATATTTGTGCTTAATAATGAACAACAAACTGGTTTTCATTTTTTAGATAATCAACATGTGATCAGCAGGAAAGGCGACTGTCATGCTGTTATTTAAGTCTATTAAACTGGCTTTGATCAGACGGAACTCGCTGATTTGCTTGCTTGCAAGCTAGTCTCCAACGTTGGCACCGATGCTAAATGCTGGCAACAGCTGCTATTCAATACAGAGTCAGCATAATTCTTTTTTTTGTTTTGTTTGTTTTTTAATGGGGGCTTAATTTAAATGAACACGACATTGTGTTATTGACGTCAGTAGGAGATGAGTCAAGTCATCTGTTACGCACGACAACTTCAAAATAAAGTAGGCCGGGGACAACTTCAAAATAATTGTGTGCCAAGGCATTGATGTGTATATACTATTTGGTCAGGTGCTACTGGCACGCACAACATGAATAAGCACAAGGTCTTGTACTGATTGATTTAGTCTGCACCAGATTCTTTGGGTCACAGCTGTACAACTGAACCGTAGGTTAAAAATTTACCTGCTTTATTTTAAAAATCTTTCTTTGGGAAAATGAGACTGATAAGATGATTAGAGTGCAGTGTGCATCAACACAAAAATATATTACTAACATGTACAAAGACACACAAATGTTTTGTTTTTTTCTTCTCCTCTACACCTTTCGGATCTAATTGGGACGAGTCCTAGATCTACCGGTAGATCAGGATCGACGTAATGGGCACCCCTGGTGTAGTGGTACACACGCCTAAATTGTGTGTGGGCAGCGTGGGGTTGGTTCCCCTTCTGTGAATGGGGGTGGCGTGAATGTTTTTTTTGTCACTACAGTAAATATTCTCTAGTACGGACTCATGTTTGCGCTGTCCAATCTGTCCTTATAACAGAAATTCCTCTTTTGGGAAATGAGCATGGTACATGTCCTTTATGAACCTGCAAGTATGATGAAAACTGCATGTGTCACAACACAAGCAATAAAATGCAAAAATATACTGTCCAAAAACTGTTTATATAACAAAAACAGCAGTACAGTATACAGTACAGGTGTAGATTTAAAAAACCACAACACAGTATAGTATGTACAGTATTTTAATGTTGATTTTTTTCAGTCTTGGGAAAAAATGAGTCTATTTTGGGTTGTTTTGTTTTGTTGGGTTCTTCCTCGTTTTCTATGCCATGATCTACAGGACGAAAGTAAATAAAGTTAAAATCGTTCGCAATTACAGTAAAACGCACGCCAATAAAAAGTCACTGACACATAGTCGTTTCGAATTCGATGACATAAACGGCGAAGCAAACACGTTTCTTCCATCTTCTCCAGTTGTGTTGAGTGGGCGTTGCTTTTTACGCTAGTGCCGCGATCAACAGGACGTAAGTGAATAAAGTTAGAAATCGTTCGCAATTACAGTAAAACGCACGCCAATAAAAACTCACTTACACGTCGTCGTTTCGAATCTGATTATCAAAAAATGCGACGTGAAAAGGTGTCTCCGTTGGTGTCTTTCCGTGTATCGGGTGGAGCGTTGCGTGTATTTAAGTTCCCGCTGCATGACGTCTCCATCCGGGTTACGGCTAGTGGAATTTCCGCTTACGTAGTTCCGGTAACATGTAATATCGTAGTCAAAATGTTAATGCATAGGTTTTTATTACGGGTGAAGGATATTCCTTTTCATAGAATTCCGGGGGTGGGAATGTTTACTGTATATGTGCCCTGCAACTGACTGGTGACAAGTTTAGGGTCACCAGTCACTTCGGCCTGAAGCATACCTGTCAACTTTTCGGAGCGCCAACCTGTATAAACTACCAAAAAAATCCTTATGAAGAGCAAAAAATCCTTATAACATACCAAAGCATTTTATATGTCAAAATAACAGCAGAAAAAAAACCCACGAAATTTTCAATGATATTTATTGTAGATCTCCATAATACAATGTCTGGTTAATGTCTAATCATCATTCTACTTAGTGGCATTACTGTGTTCAGAGTTGTATTCCTGCGTTACTTTTTTCACCAACTCCAAATGCTGACCCATCGCCAAAAAAACAAAACAAAAAAACACGGAAATTTTCAGAATGCGTATGATTTGTGCGATACGGCCATATACGTAAGATTCACCACAAAATCCGTATGAACTATGGCTAAACCGTATGAGTTGACAGGCATGGCCTGAAGTCAGCTGGGATATGCTCAAGCAACCCCCCGTCACTCTGTACAGGATAAGCCAGGGGTCCCCAACTGCCGGTCCGCGGACCGGTACCAGTCCGCAGGGCATTTGGTACCGGGCCGTACAGAAAGAACTTGCCTTAATTACGTTTTATTTATTTCAGAATACGAAAGAAAAATTACTGGATTCTCCGTTACATCCGTCTGCGTCACGCTTGACACACATCAAGCCACGCTTCTTCGTCACGTGACCGATTACGCTAAAAACAAAACGCAGGAGCTCGCAAAATGAGTAAAAAAACTGCTGGAGATTGCAAATGATGGCGGCCTTAAAAGTACCTTCGAGACAACTGATTTAAAGTTATGGCTGAATACTCTGAGATCGCCACAATAGCACTGTTGCTATTTCCGACATCCTACCAGTGTGAGGCGGAGGTTTTCTGCAGCAACGGCGACTAAAACAAAATTACGAAGTAGACTGGACATAAACCACACACTTGAGGTGTCATTGTCTCCTATTACCCCGAGATGGGACCGTCTGGTTGCAGAAAATCAAGCTTGGGGCTGTGGTGAGTCGTCATTTTCATGCACTTTGAATTTGCGTTGTATCGTATTTTGAAGGCATTAAACATCATCAAGGTTGGGACCCCTGGGATAAGCGACATTGGGCTAATGTTTAACACGTCCGCCTCACAGTGCAGAAGTCATGGGTCCAATTCCGGGCACTGGCCTTCCTTTGTGGAGTTTTTATGGTCTCCCCGTGCCTGCGTGAGTTTTCTCTTGGGTATTTAAGTTTCCTCACGCATTCCAAAAACATGCGTGGTATGTAAATTGGGCACTCTCTGTGAACCTAGATGTGACTGCCAGTTCAGGGTGTATACCGCCTACTGCCCAAGTCAGCAAGGATACTGACTTCCGGGTTGAGTGAACGCTGGCGCGTTTGGCTGCCGCTGCTCAACCCGCATTGTGTCTTATTGTTTTTGCTCCTGATTGTAAAGTGTCCTTGGGTGTCTTGAAAGGCGCTTATAAATAAAATGTATTATTATTATTATTATAGGCTCCAGCACGCCCACGCCCATCATGAGGATAAAGCGTTGATGCTCAATTTTATATTGTGCAAAAACTGATTCCAAGTTGTACTACGATGTACAATTTGTGAAACAAAACAGGAAAGCACTTGTTACCGACACATTTACGGGCCCGAGTTGAGTCACAGAAAAAGAGTAGCAATATGCTCCAGTGGCAGCAAGCATTTGGGCCAGTGGCTCTTCCTGATGAAGTAATGGTATCGGAAGAGTGACAGAAAGCAGAAAAATAAGGCTCCCTTTCAACTGCTTTCCTGTGTGCATCTCTGTTTGCATAGCAGCTGCAGCTCTGCTCCGTCAAATGTCAGGATGAGGCTTTCTCTGTTTCTGTCAAAGCTTGTCTGTACACTCCAAAGACCCCCAAAGCGCATCTAAAAGTAAGCCATTCAGAATCAATTCTTGATTATATAACTTCGAACACTGAGTTTATGTGCCAATGACATGGAAAGCTCGGGTGGGTGAAGATCTGCCATTTTCAAGTGATGCCATCTGGGCCTGAAGTTTTTTTTTTAACAGCACAGCACTGTGAGCTCATATGGCTGCAGCAGGAACGGAGGTACAAACCCTATGGGCAAGTTGCGGTTCTGCCATTTTAAAGACGAGACAGTTTTGTTCCTTACAATCTGGCATTTTCTACATTTTGAGACTGGACCAGTACAATGAATAAACTATAAATTTTGTCTACTTACCAATTGGAATTCTCTGCGGCGGTCATAGGCATTCTGGATTCCCTGGTCAGTCCACAGGGCCCGGATTGATGGCAGGTAATGCTGAAAAACTTTGGGCTGCACCATACCATGGCCGTGGGCCATCATAGACCGGGTGTCAAACGCCATCAACATATCCCCATGACGCTGATTGGACAAGTTGCCCCACGGGATGTGAAGCTTCTCTCGAGCATCCACTAAGACACGAACACCTGCAATGAGAAAACACTTATTTTAATTCTCATTACATTTGGCATCACATCCTATGACAAGTACTGCAGTGAAAATGCGTGTATAACTAACTGACGGCCATTACAAATACAGTGAAACCTCAGCTCTATTTATGAACGATTCGGGTTACGCAAAAAATATATGTACAGTAGAACTCCTCTACAACGAAATCAAATCGAAAGGGCACATCTATATTTTTAGGGGCAATCACTTAACCCTTTATTTGACATACTGTATGTCAAATTTTCACTTTGCTACCTGTATCACAGGTCGGAAAATGAAAAATGTTTTTTAAAATTAATTCTCAAATAAAACACACAAAGAAAAATTTAAATTGAGAAAATATAAAACTTCAATTTATTTTCGAATAAACACAACACTAAGAACAGAGCTAATGGTCATATGGGTCACCTGGACAGGGTTTAGAAAAATCTGGTTTCACTAACAGTAGTACTGATTGCCCATTTTAGCAATATCCAGTATACCTGAACAGCTGAAATGCATGTCAGAAGTCTAAATCCCAAATGGTCCAACCCTATTATTTTCCCTCATATCACCTTCAATGATCAGACATGTTTTATAATGACAAATATGAAACTGATATGACCTTTAGGGAATAGCAGACAGTGACTTAGTTTTCTCCTCAATCTCTTTTGCAAGTTCTTGGCGATTAATTTTCTTCTGTCTTGCTGTGTGCCTCAATGAATTTGACTTGACCAGGAGGCTATGTCAAGTTTTACCTCTCACGGAGATGCCCTTCTTGCACACTCGGCAGTAGGCCGACGTATAATCGCCAGCAATTTTTCCAACCCAAACACGGACCTCCGGCTTCTCCAGCCACCCCACTTGAAAATAGCATTGTCCCGGAATATTTGTAGCGACGCCACTCGAGCGAAGCGCGCCTCAGCAGTCGAAAGTCCGCTGCTATCTGCTGTGTGCGTCCGCGCGAACATGTACGCACGCGCACGTCTTTTGGTTTCACCCAAGCAACCGACTTCACAAATCAAATACGCTTTGATCTACGACAACAAAAGGCTAGCCTAGCGGAGACAACAGCTAAGCTTAGCTGATGCACACACAGAAGAGAGCAGCGGACTATCGACTGCTGAGGCTCGCTTCGCTCGAGTGGCGTCGCTACATATTTGTCTGTCACTTGTTGAGATCGATAAATTCGATGAATAGATTTTTCCAGAAAATACGGTAATTGTTTGCCGAGCCGACAATCAAACCATCCATTCACTGCCCCAGGATGGCGTCAAGCTATTGTTGTTTCCCGGAATGACCCGAAGTGATCACGTGATCATCGTCTACGGCGAACTAATCGGAGACGGCGGGAAAAGCAGAGCGGGTACCAGGTCCTGCATTTTCCGACAAAACTACGAATTAGAAGGGTGGGGAAAATGACATACACAAATGAAATGAACACCGCAGGTTAATTTTTATGGACTTTTATGGATTTTAGAAGATTTCCCTGAAAATTATGGACAATTAAGTACATAATTTTACTACTTCTTTTTTTATTGACTTTAAGTACGAACCCTGTATGAGTGTACTCTTTATTTTTATTCCAATAGTGCAAAAATATGAGCATACACTTATTTGACGTCATATAGCCAGCGTAGAAAGAAAAAAAGTTTTTAAAAAAATTACAATCAGCATTCATTTTCACTGACATCAATTTCTTGCATGTGTTACTTTGCTTCCTCCATCTTTGATCTTTATTACTTGTATCCTGTCTTCAAATGTTAAAGCTTTTCTTTTGTTAACTCCTTGTGAACAGCCTTGGTCTGCAAAGGTCCGTTTTGTAGCCATTTTATACCAAGCAATGCAACTTTCGTGCTGTGTCTGAAACTACTGAAATTTCTAACCACGTGCTAACAATAACAACTACTTCCTGTACTACCGCACATGTGTAAACCAGTGTGGTGGTTGCTGTTGCCGTTTCCTAGCGCAGCAGTAGCAGTGGCAGGCTGAGGTTGGATTAGACTTTTGCGGTAGGCTTGTTTTCGTTGTAGTGAACCTCGTGAGGCAAGGGTGGAGAAAAGGATTTCGTATTATGCAACGGGGGGACTTTTTGTTGTAGGGGGAAGCAGAAAAGAGTTTTTTTTTTTATCTGGGCAGACTGGCGAATGAATCCGTGTTGTGCTTGTTCTCGCAGTGCGTAACCATCACTGGCTCTGTGCCTAAGTTATGACTGTAAACTGAAAACTATTTGTAACCTTCTGTGACTAAGGCAGTTGCATATGTTGGCGGATGTTCTGCCTCCGCATCCTCAATCAACCAATCACAAATGATTGACGTGTAGCAATGTAGTCATACTAGCTTCAGTACGCATGTTATTTATTGGATTAACGTGTATTTAATTAAATAACGAAAGGTTAATGTCAGCGTAATCACGTCAAAATATCGATGTACCCATGTCGCGAGGCGGACCATCGCATTGATCATCCATCCATCCATCCATTTTCTAATCCGTTTATCCTCACAAGGGTCACGGGGCGTGCTGGAGCCTATCCCAGCTGTCTTCGGGCAGTAGGCGGGGTACACCCTGAACTGATTTCCAGCCAATCACAGGGCATACAGAGACGAACAACCATCCATGCTCACAATCACACCTAGCAACAATTTTGAGTGTTCATTAACCTGCCATGCATGTTTTTGGAATGTACCTGCAGAAAACCCATAAAGGCACGAGGAGAACATGCAAACTCCACACAGGAAGGTCGGAGCCAGAATCAAACCCTGGATCTCTGCACTGTGAGGACGGCATGCTAACCAGTCGTTCACCATGCCGCCGCATGTGCATCTAACAGCCGCTGCATTTGTGATTGACGGGGTGAAATACATCCTTTCACTTACATAAAACAAAAAAATAATATTTCCAGTGTGTGAAATGGATCATTTCTTCACAACAACAATGAAAATGTGCTTTTGATGGCAAAATACAGGAATGTGTATCCAAATAGCCATGAGTGTAACATTTTTGCATTTGACAATTTACGAACTTGATAGTGTGTGTGCTTGTGCGTGTGTGTGTGTGTTGCATCATCGCTTCCATTTCTAAATGTATCTTTATTCTCTTTTCAGTGACACTCACTGTTGCATATTTAGCTATAAAAAAAACACACACACACACTTTGGAAATGTGACCATTAAAAGGAGCGTGTTATTGATCAAATATTCGCCATATTCACAAGCTTCCGCATTCTTCGATCCCAATCAAGCGATATATAAGGCTGCCATCTGCTGGCCATAATTTATCTTATTTGTTCATTTTTTTTCAATTTCGCGTGCTTCGCCTACTTTTTTTGCCTGAGGGTCAGGAGGGGGGGAAGCACGTTGACAACAATTGTTTGTTGCCAGTGCTCAAATAGAGACCTAAGTTCCACCTAAGCACAATACATTCACACAATCAAGTAGGTCCCAGCCAGGTCAACACGTTGAATTCTTGCTAAACAAGTCAAGTAAAAGAAAAGGGAAACTGCTAAAGGGAGTGTTAGGAAGTTAGGCAGCACTTGTCATAAATGAGCAGAAAGGTCTGTTCTGTGCTACTTCTCCAATTGTGTTGCTCTAGGGCTGGACAATAATGGAAAAAATAACAATCACGATTATTTTGGTTGAGATTAAAAGAATAATTGAAATGATAATTCATTTCTTTTCAAATTTAGGATTTTTGCAACTACTCAAACTCAACTACTCAAACCTATCAACGTAGCCTCATGACCACGTAAATATCATGTGAAATTCAACCCTCTTTCGTTTTCATGCTGCCACATCCACATATTTGATGCCCTGCATCTTTTCACACATTGAAGGCCAGAATAAGCATTATCCTTATTTCTATTATATTTATGTTGTTATTTTAAATATCGGCAGGACCCAAAATCACAATCACAATCAGATTTGGATTAATCATCCAGCCCTAGCCAGTGTCTCTGTGCGTCATACAAGGGAAGGTAGATAATGGTAGGTATGGGTACCCTGTTTTCTGCACTATAAGGTGCAATTCCAATGCCTATTTTGAAACTGTTTTCACATATAGGGCGCACGGGATTATAAGGTGTATAGAATAGAAGCTACAATAGAGGCTGCGGTTGATTTGCATGAGTGGTGATTCAGTCATCTGATTGGTTGCCCTCTATGTCTATCAAGTAACAGGATTTATGATAGGCTGACGTAGTACGTTCTGTGTATTCGGCACCGTTGTTTGAATGGCAGCGCCATCGCCGAGGCTTTTGACAATTGTTGTGTGAAAGCCGGGAGCCACACTGAACCAGCCTAAGAGCCGCATGCGGCTCGCGAGCTGCGGGTTGGCCACCCCTGTTCTACCTATAAATTGATTCGGGGTGTACAATCTAAGGCACCTCACCAATTGATTGGAATACTACAATCCGATTATTCATCTATTCAACTTGGGGTATTTTTCTCATTTTGTGGCTCCGTCATACTTATACACAGGGTTTATTGGCCAATATCCATCCAAATACAGGAACCAAACAATTTCATCTCCATTATTTTTTTCTTCACGTCAAATCACAAACATTTCAAAAGGAACCGATAGGAAATAAGTGTGATTATAGCAACGACCGATACAACAAAACCACTTTTATTCACAACAAATAAGGCTTAATAGTTACCTTCCTTAAGTGTAAAACATTAACTGTGTCCAAAGTAATGGGTTTTCATAAAAAACGGGATTCTCTATCACCAGTAATAAACATTTACTTTCATTTACTTTGGTGGAATCAATTTCACAAAATAGTTGCACTTTGGGAGTTCCTACCAGAGCACAAAAGTCCAGTTTGTTAACAAGAGCACTTGGATGTAAATCCTTAGAAATAAAAGTAGCCATGCTTTTACTGTATTTGTTTCACCCTATCATAAGAGTTTTGATCATTTTTCTATTGCTGACTGGTTAACAGCAAACAACATTTCACAAGGCTCTAACTAGACACGCCAAAGTAAAGACGGTGTTAGATTCATCTATTTATTTATTATTACTATTCAAATGTCTCTTTTTAAGGTGGTATCTGTGTGTCAACGGTGAGTCAGACAACTTAGTCAAAACAGAGGTCCGACCAAATTCAGGAGGGAGACTGACATGAAGTTTCCTATTTGGTGTAAACATCATCAACTGTGTCATTTCCCCTTCACACATTTCCACCCTCTCAAATAACACTTCCCCTATTTGCTCCTTTTCACAGAAAAGTAAGTTACTTTTACCAAACAACAAACTGTGCAAATGGGAATAAATGTAATTGTTTATGATGGACCCATAACTGCCAACCTATTGAAATTCACTTCCAGAACAATTTGGCTGAATTTCCTGACTTTTAACTTTTATCGCGGGACCCTCGATTTTCCAATCTGGTTTTACTGTCAAACAATGCAGAACACATCTGAAACAATGCAAACAGTTTGCTTTAACTGCACTTGTAATACTTGTCATACTTCTCTCAAATAAAAATGAAAATCATCTTCGTCACCTCACAGCAGACAAGAACAGTTGCTGATTTTCTTCAGACCTCTGTGGAGCGTGGTGAGATTGATGGACAAGATCTCATTAAAAAAAAAAAAAAATATATATATATATATATATATATACACACACACACAGTCAAACCTCGGTTTTCGTATTAATCCGTTCCAGAAGACTGTTCGAAAACCGAATTGTTCGAAAACCGAAACCATGTTTCCCATTGTAAACATTTTTAGTCAATAAAACAACTTTTTTTAAACCACTTTTTTTTTTTTTTTACAATTTCGCACCATAAACTGTACACATGTAATAGGAGAGCAGGTAATATGTAAAATACTGTACAAACAAACTGTAATATGTTTTATTTTCACCAATTTTAACATTAACATAGTAACATAAAAATTGAGGGAACATCTCTCTCTCTCTCCCTATCTGTCGTGGGGCGTGCGCCTATCCCAGCTGTCATCAGGCAGTAGGCGGGGCATTTCGGCATCCCGAACTCCTTCGCCAACACAGACACACGCACACCTGACTCATATATCGCGATCAAATCTTTCTTAAAGTCTATAGTTTTGCGCACTATTTTCCTCTTTTCTTCGCCAGGTTTACCACTTCCACTTGCTTTCTTTGGTGCCATGACGCCCCTGATTTAGAATGTCCCATTAACCTGCCGCACATGGTTTTGGAATCCATCCATCCATTTTCCAATCCGCTTTATCCTCAGATGGGTCGTGGGGGGTGCTGGAGCCTATCCCAGCTGTCTTCGGGCAGTAGGCGGGGGACACCCTGAACCGGTTGCCAGCCAATCGCAGGGCACACAGAGACGAACAACCATCCACACTCAAACTTAGGGGCAATTTGGAGTGTGCAATCAGCCTGCCATGCATGTTTTTGGTATGTGGGAGGAAACCGGAGTACTCGGAGTAAACCCATGCAGGCCCGGGGAGAACATGCAAACCCCACACAGGACGGCCGGAGCTGGGATTGAAACCACGACCTGTGCCCTGTGAGGTCGACACGCGAAGCAGTAGACCATGGGCCGCCTTAAAATAAAACTCTTGGGTTAAAAAAAATAATAAAAAATTGGGCCATATCGCACAGCCCTACTTATCACACACAAAACAATTCACAAATAATTCACAGCAATCAAGCAATCTCACAAAGGTTTTCATGTTGACATTGCAGACATTCAAATGCTCACACCATGATTTGACTGGCGTGTGAGGTTCACCTTCCTACGAGCCACCACAACAGACAAGTTTTCAACAAATATCTGCATATTTCCGAGCCGAGCAAATTTTGCATCGCATGATACCGATATCAGATTTAACAATGTCCTCATTGTGCTTATGACAAGAGCTACGAGAAGAAGTTGCTCACCAATTGTATCACCAATTTGATGTCTGTCTCAACATTAGGGCTGCCAAGATTAGTCGACTAGTCACAATGACGTCAACGATCGAATTGGCCGACTGTTAATTTAATCGGTGAAGATTCGTCAGTTATGTATTTATTTCTTTGCCGCAATTGGCTGCATGTCTTGTCTGTGACGTGCAGTAGTGGTTATCCGGGTATGTAAACAGAAGCAGTGTTGGTTGAGCAGTGTCATGGCTGACTGTATTAGCAACAGAATCCAAAAATGTGGGTGCATTTCACCAAACATACTTAATATGATGCGAACTTCCCTTGATTTGCACCATGGAAACATTTTACAATTTAATTCCCCCATCACTAACCTGTGGCACAGCTGCACCAAAATCACAACAGTCACCTATCAACTCAAGTTGATGTCTTGAGTTATATACAACAAAATTTGGATTTGGATTAGAAAAAAAACCCATTTATATTACTTGTTACGTTTACTTTGAGTTAAAAAGAACACAATGCCTCAGAATTAAAATTTCTAATTAAGCAAATGAAATAAAAAGACTACATTTGGAGAATCATCAACACAAATGAGTGATTTTCATTACAAGAGCAGCTGCTACCTGGGGCGATAAGGCACTATTGATATATGAGCCGGTTAGTCGACTAACTACTGTTGGTGATTAGTAGACTAAATAAGTCAATGAAATTGAGTGATTCGCTTCGATGGCTTATGTTGGCGCAGCGGCGTCCATACAATGAACTGAATTTCCAATAAAGCGCTGTATAAATCAGGATGTATTGTATATAATTCCGATTTGATAAAACCTGATTTCCTAATTGCAATGGCTGAAATTTGTCTGGTCATTGGGAGCACAACAGAGCAGGCAGTGATGTCAATGCTGAAATTAAACAGAGTGGTACTTGGTGTGTGTAATTTTCCATGAGTTTTCCATCTCATTAGACTTTGAGGTGAATATCTAACATTGAAAATATACATATCTGTGAAAGAACTGAGTGAGCATCCACTGGTCAAATGGTATGAAAATGGCAAAACACTCTAAAGTGGTCAGTGGATACCACATATTAAAAGAAGAAATTACTCCGCATGTGGCCCCAGATGTTGCTTCACCCAATTTCATGAAAGAAACTGAAGCAGATGAACTTCATTTAGTTAGTAAGTGGTAAAGCCACAGATGTATTCGCATTATTATAGTTGCATTTTAGGTTGTGTAATTTCTTATTGATTTACAATACGGTGAGTATTATATGTTAAGGCTACACTTTGTGTGGTCATAAAGTGATGTCCCCGGCAATACTTTTAAGGCTGCATGTCAAATTATTTAGTAAATGTGTCTACAATACTGTAATGTATATCCACCCAATATATTTTTCGATCCGCTTTTATCCTCATCAAGGTCGGGGGGGCTGGAGCCACTGTCTTCGGGCAGTAGGCGAGGGACACCCTGGACCGGGTGCCAGCCAATCGCAGGGCACACAGAGACGGACAACAATTCACGCTCCCACTCACACCTAGGGACAATTTAAAGTGGCCAATCAGCCTGCCATGCATGTTTTTGGAATGTGGGAGGAAACCGGAGTACCCGGAGAAAACCCACACGGGCCGGGGGAGAACATGCAAACTCCACACAGGAAGGCCAGATCAAACTCACGACCTCTGCGCTGTGAGGTCAATGCCCGAACCACTCACAGGCCGCCCTGTAATGTATAGAATATATTTTATTGTTTGATAAGATTAATTGCTTGTTTGTTAAGAACATAATTGCATATTACATTATATAATATTACATCGCAATATTGAGGTGGGGGTGAGGGTAATCGGTGATTAGATCCGAAACATTCTGCGTTTTTTATTTTTTTATTTTTGCGTGTTCCGTATGTAATACATTATTTACTAAATTATAATTCGAGCGCAATAATTGATTTACAACGTTTCCATCTATAGCTAAGAATCAATTATTTATGCCACCCCTAGTGATGAGCTACACCATTCAAAGTCGGTAGTCCAGTTGTAGAGTAGCGTCCATGTCGACGTGCGGCGATCGTTTCAGTAAATACAGTATACGTCATTGTATTAATGATGCTGTCACGTTATCTGCCCACAAGGAAGGCCAGACGACAACCGTCAGTGTCCGCCACCATCGTAACGTACAATACACGCCTAACACGAATCGAGGACAGCTTTTTATTCCGGAGCTCTTCAATTGCACGAACTCAGGTCACGACTGGTCCCCCGCCGACCCCACAGTGGAGACGAACACAAATAACAAGGGCGTTTCTTGCTCGCCCGTGCAGTAAAAAGCAAAGAACAGAAAGTGGCCCCGGTCATCTCAAAGCACAGTTAGCATAGCTTCCAACATCACCATCAGTGTTTACACGCGAAATCACCCACAGCATGTGGCAAACAGAGCAACAACAACTCGGGAGAGAGCAAATGTATTTGTCATAGTCTTACCTTTAATAACATTGCTATAAATAGTGGCTCTGAATTCTTCTTTGGCCCTCTGATCGAAATCCTGCCCATGGATAATGCGCATCTGTTTAAGGAAAGTAGACTTGCCGCTCTCGCCTGCTCCAAGTAAGAGGATTTTAACTAGCCTTTTAACGTACGTCTTATCTCGAATAAGACACTTATCTATTTCTTTCGATTTCCGCAGCTGCTCTGCCTCTCCGCTAGTGAGGAGACAGTTTGGGAAACAAACAGATAAAACAGAGCGGGACGGCAGGAAGTCCGCCATCTTTGAAACAACTTCATCGATGCACACAACGAGGAAGACTGAGCGCAGCCGAAGCTGCTGCCACTGATGCATTCATTGCCGTCGGAATCCCCACTTTCAATGACAACGCTTGAGTGTAACCAGGATTTTTATTGCTGCTTATGCTTTTGGGTTTTTTGGATCTATTTTTATTTCCATATAAAATACACAAAAATAAAGTCATACAACAAAAATGGAGGTACCACACCCGAATTCAAAGATTCTCAACTGGTGGGTCGGGACCTAAAAATGGGTCATGGGCCCATTTTGGGTGGGTCGTGGACACATAGTAAAAAATTATGTGTATTTGTTTTCATATTTTTTTCGGAAAATAATTTAGACGCACCAACATTGGGTAGACATCAGAAAATTATACTCCTGTCAAGAAATACAGCGCAGCTCTCAGCCTTTGGCAAGACGTCATAGCAGTGTGGTTTTGGTGGTATGTCACACTAATTTGAAAATGTGATTAAAAATGCAACATACCGTTCATCTATTTTCAGAGGGTATTTTTAAACGTTAAAAATATTATTCTTAACTTCTATAAAATAGGAAGATGCGGGTCGCAGTGTGACAACAGTTGAGACCCACTGCTCTAGTTAATCAGTGGCTCAATTAGCGACTTGCTGATGACACCTTGCCTCCTCAAGTAAAATCCCAAGAGGTACAACTATCTTTAGGGAAATGATTGCTTTTTTTCAGACTTCTCTACATGAAACTGAGTCACTCATTTAGTTTTAGCTCTGCCAGGAGTGAATCATTGGCATGCAGGGACTTAGCCCGAAATATTTTAGTGTGGTGGCCAGATGACACAACAACTCACTGTGAGGTGACAAGATGAGCATATGTGTGCATTTATCCATCCATCCACTTTCTGATCCGCTTTGTCCTTACAAGGATCGGGAGGGGGGTGCTGGAGCCTATCCCAGCTGTCTTCGGGTAGTAGGTGGGGGACATCCTGAACCGGTTGCCAGCTAATTGCAGGGCACACAGAGACGAACAACCATTCGCGCTCATACTCACACCTCGGGACAATTTAGTCTGAGAGTGTCCAATCAGCCTGCCATGCATGTTTTTGGAATGTGGGAGGAAACCGGAGTACCCGGAGAAAACCCATGCAGGCCCGGGGCGAACATGCAAAGTCCGTACCGGTACCTCCACACTCTGAGTCCGACGCGCTAACCACTGGACCACCGGGTCGAACTATCCCAGCTGTCTTCGGGCAGTAGGCGGGGACACCCTGTGTGCCAGCCAATCGCAGGCACACAGAGAGAACAACCATCCACGCTCACACTCATACCATTATCTGTCCCTAAACCCCTGGATTTGAACCCGGTACCTCAGCACTGAGAAGTTATTGTTTATCATACCATCCACAATCAAGTTTTCATGAAATAAAATGCACACACATCCGGAAACTCGCTCAACATACTTATAAACTTGTAAAAAGCAATGTTTGGCTGAGCTTAATTTACTAAAAGTTGCCTATTATTATCCGTTGCTATGCTTTCTTTCTCATAGTCAGCTGCTATCTCATTCACCGATTGACTAGCTACAAATCAAATCAATCTTGAATGTTATTTTTACAAGGGAACACAATGAGAATATGTCTCCGGGGGAATACCAGAGCATGTCACGCACATCTACAGTAAAAGAAATGCTTGCAACTCCAAAACCAACAATTTTCAGGAAAGAAAAAGTCATGATTGATGAGTCAATAACATTGCATTGTCAAAGAGAACAAATAATTTTCCAAACTTTATATCGGTGAATAATTTATAAAAATAACACAATACGAGGACCGTCCATTTGTATTGGTTTGTGGAAAAATATGGATTTGACCAAATTTTGACATTGTCTGTTTCACCCTGATGTCAGCAACATGAATAAAAGCAAGTAGGGCTCCAACTGGCGATTATTTTATTATTTTGAGCTGCGGCTGATAATTTGTTGTACTTAGCATGTAATTTTCCATGGAAATCAGTCGGTCATGATCGGTGGCCAATTGATCGGAGCATCTGTAGTTCCTATACTTGGCTTTCTCTGGTGGACACATTTTATTTATTTTTTTGGTGAGGTTTCAAAAGTTTCTATGTTTTGATACAGTATTTTTATTTTAGTATTATATGTCTGTTACTCTCTAACCTTCTTTTTTTGTGTTTGGTTAACACTGGTTTTAACCCTTTCATGCACCCTGTAACATGATAACATGATAAGCTGTCCACTGTAGTAACTACTGTCCCTGAATGGGTTAATTTAATGATAATATTCATTGATAAGTGTTTTGTAGCATACATCTTTACACATAGCCACCAAAAACACAAAAACATCTAATATCAGGTTTCTCTTGTGACTGCACGCCTCTTAAAAGAATTGTTCCGACAGGCTGTGGAGGGATGAAGAGGCTTTCTGCAGCTAATTGGTGGCTAAATCCTTCCTTCCCTTCTATCTAACAATCCCCACTTAGGACGAGTGTGTTAACATCTACTACATGCATACACGTCAAGGGAACGTTCTTATTTATTGTTGTGAAGTTTCCACATTGTTGTCAAGGCAAGTCTTTTTTTTCATCAAAGGCAAGTATGACAATCAGAACAGCCCGTCCAGACCGAGTACAACATTTTCGACGTCTGCACAGTCTCAAAAAGGTGGGTGTTGAATCACCATTCATTTTATCAGTTGCATTGGTGCTTATTTTGTGCTTAAAGTGTGTTTTATTTTCTTAAAACTGCCAATTTTTTATTTCATTATGTTTAACGATTTTCCAAAATTACAATTAATCTGACCTTGAAAGTGAATGAGCCAATAAAGTATAAAATATCCTTCATTGTATTTAGCCGGAACGCAGATGTGACATTTTTTCCACTCAAAATAAGAGATCTCCTTTCTTTCTTGAAATATGTCTGGTTGTGATCTGATTTATTGCCACTGTATGAATCTTTGTGGTTGTCATTTACAGTTGGAGGCCATTGTGGTTGAGATGCAAGACCCAAAAAGTGGACTTAAAGGCTCCGAACAGAAACTCAACGTCACCACCATTCCACATGTCATTGCTGGTAAGACACCAAAAATTAAATCTTAGTCTAAAACCTTTTCGATCACCCCTTAAACCTTTCGTATAAAAATCCCCTTGTTCTTGTTATCGTCTTTCCTTGTCAATATTTGCAATTGTAATCTCAGAAAATGATATAGACAAAAGGAAAAGGTGTTAAATACAAATCCCAATGAAATGAAAGAGCTCTAAGTGGGTAGGATCACTTTCCATCGAATTAATAGTAAGGTTCAGTGCCAATTAAACCATTATCAACATTTGCATTCACGTCTGTTTCGGGAAAAGTGAAGAAATCTTTATAACTGCAATTCTGGGGAAATAAAAAAAGATGATCTACCTTACATGTTTGTTTTTACCGAGCTGAGAGCGAACACAAGCTGTCATGGCTGTCCAAGCTCCTACAACAGGCTAAATAAGGAAAGCTTCAATTGGATGGGCTCTGGACTCTTCTTTAGAAACTAAAGTGGGATTTTAATCTGGCCAAAGATCAGGAGGGGTGAAAAGGTCAACCTTGTCACACGTCAGGCGGCCGTACATTGTTGGATGGATTTTGTACCTCCTGTTGATGAAAGTATTTAAACATGCGTCAAGGTAAAACTGTATTATTGTGGCTTCCGGTATTCTTGGATTATTGTTGCGTTCCATCTAAATCACAGGTTTCAAAATCAAGGCCCGGGGGCCAGATCTGGCCCGCCACATCATTTTATGTGGCCAGCGAAAGCAAATAAAGCATGTCAAGTTCCATGATCCTTGCTAAAGTCTGAAATAAAATTTCAAGTTGTCATATGTAATCCATAATAACATATTGCAAGCATTTTCTCATTACCAAACCCCTTATTACATTCATGTAAACAATGTTGAAACAAGTCATTATTCTTGACTTCTGATTTTAAAACTAGTTATCCATCAATTTATTGTGTGCTGTGTATGTAATATGTAGAGGCGATTAAACATTTATGTGGTTTCACAAAATTCACCTTCATAACGGCCCTCCAAGGGAAGCCGTAACTACAATGTGGCCCGCGACAAAAATGAGTTTGACACCCCTGATGTAAATCCATGCAGGCAAATTCAGCCTATCCATACAGTTCATATACCAGTCAAAATAAAATGAATGGTCTATTTTATTAGCACACATACAGTATAGGTAAGAAGAAGTGAAAAAATCTGGCTTTTTTATTTTTTTTTTAAGGTGGCCTTAACTAATATTTTGCCACGCAACCTTTTGAGTTAATCACTGCAAATCTATAACCCTCAATGACACGTTTGTACATATCGGCAGCTATACAGTAAATTCTCGCCACTTCCCGTGAGCCAATTCTTAGCGTTTAAGGGTCCCTTCTCCAGACTCCATTTTCAGTGTAGTTTTAGCTCCTTTCAAAGACGTTCAAAACAATTCAGATCAGGGCTTCAAAATATTGCTTTCAGTCATTCCTGGGCGTTTTGTGTCAGTAATCTTGAAATTTCACGAAGGTTCAGGATAGCCTGTTCAGCAAAGCTGGACCAAACGAAAATCAATTTTCATTTATTTATTTTCAGTGCACGGGTTGCATTATTGTCTTCTCCAATTCAGCTTTCATGACTTTACTTTGTTCTGTGTTTCACTGTGTTTAGTCTATTTGCTCTTGTTGAGTATTTCGGCTCTTACCTGTCTTCAAACAGGTAAAGATATCATTGCATGGATTGCCAACAAGATGAAGATCACCGTAGAAGGTACATGTAATAAAATGACATCAATTTGCCAACAAGCCATATCCATCACTGATCAATAGTTGTCCAACCACCGTTGGTCTTGTAGAAGCCCAGACCTTTGGCACCATGTTCGTGGCCTACGGTTACATCTATGCCCTGCAGAACCACAAAAAGCTTGTCATGTGCAATGACAGCAGTCTTTACCGGTTCCAGGTAAAACACCACACGCCACATGGTACTTGATCAAGTAGTTCAACATCATTCACAGTTGTCAAATGGACACAAAAAGAGATTGGAGTGCACTGAGGTTTGGGTGCTTGTGAAGAAGAATGTGGGTGGAAATATAAACTGGGTTATTGTTTCCCAACATTAAGAAATGAGCAAGCATGCCGAAATCAGCCATTGGAAAGATACTTTAATAAATCAAAACAGTAGAATAGAAGAAGAGTGTTTTATTAGCCGGCTCTGTTCGCCATTGATGTCAGTAGTGAGAATTGCCCTGCAGGCTAAAATTGATTGATGGCAAGGACAGTTCCAGTTTAGAAGTGCCCACTTTGCCTCTGCCAGCCTAACTTTTGCTGCTCCATTTACAGAACTTGTAAAAGTGTTAGTGTTTGTGGCCTTTTTGTATGTTGTCTTAAAGAATATATTCAGGTCAAATGTATATTTCAGCCATCATTAGCTAATTTAACAGACAAAGCGTATATGCAGGACCTGTTGTAGGATCAGTTCTAGTCCGTTAGAATGACACCAATTCTGTGAAGCTGCGTCCTGTAATTTAGTTCTTCTTCCCAAAATAAGTCATTGTGCCAACTTATCAAAACAGGTGCAACAATCAAAATAAAATGTACTTTTTACTTTTGTATATTCACTTTTAAGCAAGTTGAATCAGTCCTAATTTTACCAGGGTTTTCCCCCATACAGGTACCTTTACTGCTATTAACGTACAGTGCAAGAGTACTTTTGCCACCTATGCCTTTAATCGGTACACCGGTTCACCAGTTAAGCATCTTGGAACGAGCAAACCTACTTGTGAGCGCTGAAAGGAACTAAGAGACAAATAAGCTTTGGCCAAGGGTCTAATTATTACACTCAGTGCATGTTAAACAGCGACTTCACTGATGATACAGTTCGAGGACAAACTGAATGATGATCGGAACCCACAAACGTAGACACAAACAAAAGTCCATACAAAAATATTTAATGCAAAAGTGTACTGAGATAGTCTAAACAGAAACTGCTGGTCAAAAGAACCAGGAAAACAATACATTAAAAAGCACTTGCAAAGGCAAGGAAAAAGAAACGACAAGATATAAACGGGCGGCCCGGTAGTCCAGTGGTTAGCACGTCGGCTTCACAGTGCAGAGGTACCGGGTTCGATCCCAGCTCCGGCCTCCCTGTGTGGAGTTTGCATGTTCTCCCCGGGCTTGCGTGGGTTTTCTCCGGGTGCTCCGGTTTCCTCCCACATTCCAAAAACATGCATGGCAGGCTCATTGGGCACTCTAAATTGTCCCTAGGTATGAGTGTGAGCGTGGATGGTTGTTCGTCTCTGTGTGCCCTGCGATTGGCTGGCAACCAATTCATGGTGTCCCCCGCCTACTGCCCGAAGACTGCTGGGATAGGCTCCAGCACCCCCCGCGACCCTCGTGAGGATGAAGCGGTTCGGAAAATGGATGGATGGATGGAAGATATAAACGAATTGACTAAAGTCCAACTTCTCAAAAATATGAGCAAGATCAAAGACAACATGAATAAAAAGCAAGAGGCTAGAGCGCAAAAATGACAAGATTAAGAGGTCTAGAAAACACTTAGCAATAGCAGCAACAAGGTCAATAATCCGACAGAGCCATGATGTTTTGGCAGTCCTTAAGCACTTGACTTAACCTGATTATCAAAGCAGCAGCAGGTGTGCACACTGGAGGAAAAGCCCTCCTCTGCCACCTGCTGGAGGCACACAAGAACAGGATCATGACATTTTAGAAGTGTTTATTAAAAAAAACAAAAAAAAGGGACAACATATGTCGCAGCCAGATTCATGTGTGCCACTGAGTATGTCAACATACTGACTGACAGCTTTCTCATTTTATTCTCAATGTTTACTATTCTAGACTCCATACTTTTGGCCTACAGAGAAATGGGTTGCAGATGACACTGACTACGGTGGGTGAACATGTACTTTATTGCTGAAAGTATACATCATCTTATATTTTCTAGCTCAATGCTAGCAGTTTTTGAATATATTCTCTGATTATTTTTCGGCTTTTAGCTATTTACCTGGCAAAGAGAAACATTCGCAAGAAAGGCATGCTGGAACCCTACGAACAGGTACAGAAAGCAACTTTAGTGCCTTTAATTTAGGCATCAAATTGTGCATTTTTACTCTCATAGTAGTTATGTTTCGTGAGTTGAGTGATGTTATTTGATTAATCTGTAAATACTTTGGATTAAAATAATCACAATTGTTATTGTTGACTTTATTCATGTAATCGGTCACTGCAAAGAGCTCACTTTTTTTAACTTCCTGCATCCATTTTCAAAACAGGCACATTACAACCGCTTGCATAACTGGCTGTTCCACAAGTGGGACTTTATCGTGATGCAGGCCACTGAGCAATACAAGTATGTCATTCAATCTTATTTTCACAGTCTGATTTATTTATTTTTTCATGGACGGAAAAAGAAAATTCTAAATTTTAATTTTCTGAAACATCAAGGCTCTAAATTCCAACGCACGGTAAAATTCATATTGTGCAAGCATTTAGTGGAAAATATCTAAAAAAAACCTGAGATGCGAGAATTTTTTTGTTGTTTTAAATATCTGACACAGTTCATAGACAAACTGAATGGTGATTGGATCCCACAAACGTAGACACAAACAAAATCTGGAACAAAAATATTCATCCATCCATCCATCCATTTTTCGATCCGCTTTATCCTCACAAGGGTCGTGGGGCGTGCTGGGGCCTATCCCAGCCATCTTCGGGCGGTAGGCAGGGGACACCTTGAACCGGTTGCCAGCCAATCGCAGTAAACGAAATGACAAGAGTCCAATTATACAAAACAAAACAAGAGCCAGATCAAAGACAAAATAATATCAATACTTACAAACAAGGGACTTTAGAGCAAAAACAACAATGACGACAATGTCGCGGGGTCTAGAAAATAACACTTGAGCATGAGCAGCAAACAAGGTCAATAATCCAACAGAGACTTGGCAATTAGGCAGTCCTGAAATACATCGCTAACTGATGAACATTGGTAGCAGGTGTGCGCGCTGGAGGGAAGACCCTCCTCTGCCACCTGCTGGAGACACACAAGAACACAATCATGACAATATCAGCGTCAAATCTACATGTAGGAACACATAAAGCCATTTCTGATTAATAATTACTGTTGACAAGTGTTATCAACGATTGAAGGTCTTAACACTGTCACCTGTTTTTTCTTTAATGTGTGTTAGGGCTTCTAGAGAGAGAAAGAAGCCAGATCGTGTTGTTTTTGATTGCCAGGAGAGAGCTTACTGGATTGTGAACAGGCCACCGGTCAGTGTCTAATTGTGTGTGTGTGTGTGTGTGTGTGTGTGTGTGTGTGTGTGTGTGTGTGTGTGTGTGTGTGTGTGTGTGTGTGTGAGAAAAGCCATTTTACAATATGCATTTTTTTGGGTACAAATATGTTTTCCGATGTATGTTCCTAGCGTCGTACTCACAGCGCTTTGGACATTGGACCCGACCGCCTTATTGATCCCACAGATGAGGTAACAGGTCAGTTTTCGCTCACTCACTCACTCACTCACTCACTCACTCACTCACTCACTCACTCACTCACTCACTCACTCACTCAATCAATACTTTTTATGTATGACAACAGATCAGATTGTCAGTCATTTTGATGTGTTTAGAAGTCAAATAATATGCTGTGAAATGTAATTGATATTGTGTGTTTTAAGTGAATTTTAAATTGTAAGAGTATGTTTCGATTTTACAGTTCATTGAAAAATGGGAAAAAGAACGTGTATATTTCCCTCCATTACTGTTGTTAAAGCACACAAGTGACCTAAGTGATGTGACTAATAGGCCAACTGTTTTTTTTGTTTTTGTTTTTTTGTTTTTAATGTGGGAAAACTAAATCAGCCTATACAGGCATTGAGGCAAGTTGGGCCAAAGAGAGGAGTCACACCTGTCGGGTGTTGCCGCTCCCACAATTTTCCAGATTAAAGTTTTCAATGCCGTCACCGGTAGTCGACTTTTCAATTCCAGCTCCGGCCTCCCTATGTGGAGTTTGCATGTTCTCCCCGGGCCTGTGTGGGTACTCTGGTTTCCACCCACATTCCAAAAACATGCATGGCAGGCGGATGTAACACTCAAAATTGTCCCTAGGTTTGAGTGTGAGCACGGATGGTTGTTCGTCTCTGTGTGCCCTGCGATTGGCTGGCAACCGATTCAGGGTGTCCCCCGCCTACTCTTCGTAGACAGCTGGGATAGGCTCCAGCACCCCCCGAAACCCTTGTGAGGATAAAGCGGTTTGGAAAATGAATGAATGAATGAAACGTTTTCAATATCCACACTTTTTCTGCTCGCACTTCTCGTTCACTTTGCTTTGTCTCTCTCTTTTCTTTCAGGCTTCCTTTCATAATAATGATGATGAGAGTGTGACAGTTTTCTGGGTGAACTCCAGTTGCGTAAATTCCCATCTATGTTCAATACCAGACCACATAGCGAAACGCATCCAATAAAATTCCAAATAATTTTTCTTTCATTTTCTAGAAATTGCAGTAGTTTAGTAAGTGATCACAAAATGTGTTTGTTATTGCTCAACAAGCTTTTCATCAGTTAGTTGTCTGTGTGTACCAATTCAAACCCAAGTTTCCAATTTGTTGTCAAACTAATATATTTGTCTTCCAGAAAATCTCATTTGACCAATACAGACGCATGGTAAGTGCCGAGCTGTGGGTTTTTACATCAATAATAATAATAATAATGGTGTTACATTCTGTCACAAGAGATCAATAAAGACAAACCCTCATTTTCAGTGATGTCAAAAGGACAGAAACAAAACAACAGTAGACCAAATGTTATCAGTAACAGATTCAAAAGCACACTATTTCTATTACAGTATTGAAATGGTAATAATTGTGTAGAGTTTCTTTCAGTGTATCTTGTCTGCAGAGAACGGATCACATCATAAACCGAAGTTTTATGCCTCCATTATAATTTCTCAAATGCTAACTAAAATGTCTTTTATTGTAGAACATGTTCTACCAACAAGCCATCATGAGGTCAAAAGTCAAATCCAGTGTCTCGCTTGGAGCGTAAGTTCTAATAATTCTATTTGGAAATTCCAAGTTACAGACCACCATGAACACCATCAGGAGAGTTAGTTTATCATTACAGTCGTATATTAACCCTTTCATGCCCCCTGTAATCTTATAACATGATAAGATGTCCACTGTAGTGACCACTGTCCCTGAAAGGGTTAAATTAGATCAGTCGAGACATTTTTAACATAAAATATATGTTTATAAATGTACATTTTTTGCATCTCCTAATAATTGTCGCTTAACAGACTGGTGAAGTACATCACGACCTACAAAAACCATGATCCCTTTCTGGCACCCTGCGTACCCAGCAATCCCTGGCAGACTGACAATGACTCATACTGGAGTCTTAATATGAGAAGGTGAGAGCATCACTGCAAATATTATGTGATACATACTACATTATGTAAAAAAAAATTCAAAAGAGTGTAGCTCACCATCTGCTCCAGAGATTACCTTGGGTGTATTCAAATGTTTTTTGTGAACAGTGTTGACATCCCGACAAAAATGCGAGTCGAGCGTTGGTCCTTCAGCTTGTTTGAGTTATTGACCGATCTGCGAGGTCGGGACGACTTCAAGATCTTCCTCAAAAAGGAGTTTAGCGGTATGTTTTTTCCATGATATTTCCTTAATATTGCTTTATGACTGAGCATTTTCACTGTTCCCCGTGCTTTCGAGGGTGCACTTTTGTATTACTTGTAATTCTGTTTATTCTAGGGGAGAATTTAGCCTTCTGGGAAGCAGCTGAGGAACTTAAATGGGGAACTGCAGCATCCATGTCAACTAAAGCTGAGTCCATCTTCAAGTAAGCCACAAAAAAAAAAAAAAATTGAAAGAGAAAGTGAGAGAACATAGTGTAATCTTCGCATACCAATCAAGTTGAAAAAATGGAAAGACATTGATCTGATGAGGCTCTAAAACTGCATAAAAGCAGAGTGAGGAAAGAATTTTAAAAAAAATCATAATATTCCAGCAATTAAATAGGGGTTCAATTCCAGCCTCCCCGCGTGGAGTTCACATGTTCTCCCTGGGCCTGCGTGGGTTTTCTCCAGGTAGTCCAGTTTCCTCCCACATTCCAAAAACATGCACGGCAAGCTGATTGAACACTCTAAAATTGTCCGTAGGTGTGAGTGTGAGCGCGGATGGTTGTATCGTCTATGCGTGCCCTGCGATTGGCTGGCAACCGGTTCAGGGTGTCCCCCGCCTACTGCCCATAGACAACTGGGATAGGCTCCACCCCCCCCCCCCCCCGAAACCCTTGTGAGGATAAAGCAGATCGGAAATGGATATTGTAAAACATCCAAATCCCTTTTAAATGAATTACAAAAAAGATGCACCACAGAGAAAATGTTGTTACCAACCGCACCAAATTTGAGTGATTAAAAAAAATAAATTCCCAACTACTGTATATAAAATGAGGTTTCAAAATTGTGAAAATCACATTTTTCTCTCCACTCTCAAACACTGTGCGAATTTGCTGAAACCACAATTCTCAGCTGTCAATCAAATACCATCACATCTAGCATCTCTCTTACGTCAACATATCCCAACATGTTCAAGCCACGAAAATATATCTGACATCCTCTGGTGGCGGGACTATATCCCACCATGCAATCACAGTCCCACCATGTAATCACAGGGCTTTTCCATGGCATGACAATGAGGCACTCTAAAGCATCCATGCCAGCATGAAGCCCCTGTCCACAGCTGGCTGTCGGGTCGGTCTTTATTTCCCTCTTACTTTTTACGCCTTCTCTCAATGCAATGCATGCACTTGTGCCGGACAACGAGACACTCTAAAGCTGCCACACCTTCCCAAAACACCGGTCCACATAATTACTGTCATATCTGACTTTTAAAAAATGCTGCATTGTTTCCAACTCAGCCATGTCCACAAGTAAAACCATGCGCCTGATGGACCCAATGCGCTTGAGCATAAAAACTGGCGTATCCTGATTTTTGTGCTCATGCAATTCTCAATGCTGATGTTTGGGAATTTGAGCAATCTCTGTACCATTCTGGATGACTGCTATGTACCGAGAACATTTCCTTTGACATGCACCTGATATGGCTGAACAAACATGTGACTGTCACCTGGCCGTTTGATAGGCTGTCAGGTCAATCAGACCCTTAAGACAAACTTTAAAACACAAGAGAGACTAGGAGTCAAGCAGAGTTGTCTTTTACTTGTGCACAGGGAGAGTGAACGAGTGTAATCCATTACAATCTACGAACAGCTCTGAAAACACTTGGCTCGTCTCCCCCCTTTTATTGTCTTTTGGAAGTGTCCAAATACACAAATGTCTAAACGTACAGGTATTGCTAGAAAAAGAGGAGTCATGCTGACGGTTGGTTTGTGATAGCAGCTGTGGATGCGTCACGGCCGCGCTGTCCTGAGGCTGGTATTTTATCCTCAATTAAGTCCTTGGAATATCACACTAGAAAGTTGATTATACATCTAAAAGCAGAGAGCGATAAATGATATACAATTACTCTTACATAGGCTTGTGTCCAAGATGGATCCCCCTTAAAATTGTTTGATAACCTAAAGAAATTACATGGGGCTCGAAGATTTCGCTGGTTGAAGAACATGAATCTGGCATCGTGCCTGGCCACCTAAAGTTCTTTGGGTGAATGGGAGGCCTCTGCATGCCACCCACTCAGGTGGATAACAGAGGCTAATAACACCAGCCGCTTCGTTTCCCTTGCACGTCACTGTCTTATCCTCATTAGGGTCGTGGGTGAGCTGGAGCTTATCCCGGCAGCCCCAGCGGATTATTTGTGAGAGCCGGTGTACCCTGGAATAATTGCCAATTGTAAATGGAAATCCCTAAAGACACATATTCCTTACTGCAGTGTCATTTTCATCTGTATTATTTTCAATGTGTTTCAGGACCTTTCTGGCCCCCGGGGCCCCCCGCTGGATCAACATTGATGGTAGGACTATGGGTCTGACTGTGAAAGGCCTGGACCATCCTCACCGCTATGTGCTGGAGGCTGCGCAGACACACGTCTTCTTGCTCATGAAAAAGGTGATCACATTGCTTGCGTCATTATGATTGCAGAAGTGTCCCAAAATCGAATGTAGTGGATACTGTATTTGACTTCTTTTTTTTTTTAACAAACCCAAATCCAGTGAAGTTAGGATTTTGTGTTGAACTTAAATAACTAAATTAGTTTCTTTTTTTTAATTGGTTCTCTATCTCATGCAATATCTTTCATATAGGACACTTTTTTCCGTTACCTCAAGTCGCCAGTGTACAAGGACATCCAAAAGAAGTCATTGAACCCGCAGCCTCATAACTTCAGGTTCGTGAATGACGTAAACATGTCCTGTACCGCTAATATTCCATATGTAAGCAGGGCCAGTTCTTGTCACAATTGCGGCATCTCTTACTGTTATCTACAGTTGAACAGAAACTAACTCATGTCAAATCAAATCATGGTGAATATTATTCAGTCCCAAAAGTCACTTACATTTGGAAAGAGTAATCGTGTTTCTACTTCTATGTAGTCAAGCCCAGTTAGAGCAAAACGCTCAGAACCGAAGCCCGGGTATCCATCCCACCATTCTTTGGAAGCAAGAAGAGGAGGAAAAAGCAAAGGCTGCTGCTGCCGCTGCTCCCGTTGATGTCAAGGCCATGATGAGTAAAATTGACAGAAAGAAATAAAGAAAAAGAATACTTGTGTGTTGGCAAATGCTGTATGGGTACAGTGAGTACAAAAATTATTTATTCTCTGAAATAATGACATAAAATTTTTCGTAACGGCACTAGTTACCTATTTAGTTCTAGGTGCTGAACTGGCAGACAGTATACTTTGTTGGAATACTGTTCTGTGAAATTGGTATCAAAATGTTATCAATTCTCTGTGTGTCTGGATGCTTTAAAATACAATATGTACATATATTCTTGGCAGTTAATTGTCAAATCCAGCCATGACCGCAATATATGTTCAGTTATGTGGCACATTCAAGCTCCAAAAATGTAAAAAATTTACAAAACTTGTAATTGATCTCTATCTGTGATGAAGAGAAAAAGACAGCCAACCTGTTTTTATTTGTGCAAATGTATTAGAAACACCAACATTAAATAGAACATATAACTATGTTTGGTGCCAATTTTGTTTAGTATACTGTACTACCATAATACTCATCTTGCTGTGGACAAATACTCTGCTCAGTTAAATATTTTCTGCTTTTACAGTTCCACCCATCAGTGAATTCACGCTTAGCTCAGCAGAGCACTATACTGTATGAAAGCGATATTAAGTTCAAACTAAATTCCAAGACGTTGTGTTAAACATAAAAACAGAATACAATTATTTGCAAATTATGTTCAACCTATCTTGACTTGAATACAAGACAAGATATTTAATGTTAAAAACTGATACTTTATTGATTTGAACAAATATTCATTAATTTAGAAATTTATGGCTGCAACACGTTCCAAAAAAGCTGCGATACTTTGCAAAAAAGTTGGAAATGCTCATCAAACAGTTGTTTAGAACATCCCACAGGTGAACAGGCTAACTGGGAACAGTTGGGTGCCATGATCGGGTGTAAAAGGAGCTTTGCTGAATTGCTCAGTCATTCACAAGCAAAGAGGGGGTGAGGTTCACCGCTTCGTGATCTGTCTGAGAAAATCATTGAACAGTTTTATTCCTCAACATACACTTGCAAGGAATTTAGGCATTTCATAATATCATCAAGAGCTTCCGAAAATTTGAAAAAAAATCACAGCATGGAAGAAGCAAGGCTGAAAAGCAACATTGAATGCCCATGACTTTCGATCCCTCAGACAGCACTGCATCAAAAACTGACATCAATGTGTCAAAGATGCCGCATCGGCTCAGGAACACTCCAGAAAACCAATGCCAGTTAATATAATTCGGCGCTACATCCTTGAGTGCAACGTACAAAAACCTGGCTTTTCAACCTTCCACAATTAATAATTTTGAATCATGTGGAAACCTATTTCAGTTCAGTGGAAATTGTGAAACACATTATAAAAATACACTGCACACAAAGTGAAATTGCATGATTTTATTGAGTTTTCTTTTAATAGAATCTTGATTATTACAGCTTAAAGTTAACACATTCACCACCTCTAGAAATTAGAATATTCCATAAGTATTTTAAATTTAAAAAATGTGGTTGGAAATGGCCTTCTGCTCAATATTTGTGTTGAAGGTAACATATGTTTGAGGTTGTATCAGGTGTTGTGATGGCCAGAATTTTCCAGCAGTCAAATTTATATTCATAATATACTCAATCATATTCCATTAAAAATATACATTTTTAGCTGTATTAAAAAAAAAGCACTAGCTATGACAATGCATTCTTAGATTTGCAGGATTATTAGTTTTAGGCAAAGATCTCCAAGTCCAGTCCTCATGAGGCTCGACATGACTGGACTTGGAGAACCCTGATTGTAGGTGTAGCATTGAGAGGGGAAGAGAAAAAAAAAAGAAGTAAATTTGCCTTCATAACACACATTTGGCAGTCATGTTTTATGGGTGCAACATGAAATGCGGCTAAAACTATCAGAGATAAATTCATTGCTTTTTTTCTGACAAAGGGTGATCGATAAGATGCTCTGAGCGCACTGCTTCACTCTGACCGCTCTGACATCGAGTCCTGTTCAAATGTGCCATTGGGTTATTCAGAGTGCCTCAAAAAATGAGTCATGCAGCACACGATAACTGGGGACCCGGTGCGTGCAGTGCGTCAGACGGTCCCGTTGGAAAATGGATTGGTTTAGAACAGGCGGCGTTCAGAAATTATTAGGAGGGGGAGAGCGCTCTTCCTTGCCAGCACAAACACCCTCAAAGTGGTGTCAGGCTGTCAGAGTGAATTTCCGAACGCACCCCCAATTGGCCAGGAAAGATGACGCGGATTCTGAGGATACAAGTTTTGTGTAGTGCAACGTTATTTTGTCATGCCTGATAGCCAACTGAGTTTAAATAAAGATTGAGAGGTGGCGTCGTCCTCTTCTGCCATCTGTCGGAAAAGGCTGCCTGGCCGGAAGCTTTCCTGAATGTCGGCTGACGAGGATGCAATAGGCTGCAAGAGGGAACAAAAACGTCTCATTATTCATCTTGACGGATGAAATGGACAGAAAACCGAACAAAATCCAGTCAAACCATAATTGCTGTGATTTAGTAACGGTTACAAACAATTCCCTTTCTGGGGAAGTGCTGCTTTTCTCATTCTAATGGCAGCCCACTGAGCACCTTCGCTGTTGCAAAACACATCATACAAGGGTCATTTTTATCTTTTGGGATACGGATTTGTAATACAGATAGAAGTTTACTTTTTTTTTTTCTTCCAACGTAGTCTCCCAACACTGTCACACACTTGCGACCTGTGCACAAGCTTCCATCTTCCCTCAGCGTGAAAATCTTTGGACTGATGTCACAGCCAGTCGCTCGCCACACTATTGACTTCATCATCACTTTCAAATTTTGTGCCAACTACTGTGAACTGCTGAGGCAGGTCAAGAAAGACATGAAGAACAAATGCGGGAGTCATTAGTCAGAAGGAGTTGCGTTGTCATGTGCATCATGAAGATACAAGGCCTCACACAGCAGCCTAAAAGGTGCAGACCATCAAGGATCTGGGCTGGGAACTGTTCCCACATCCCCCCCTTCCAGCCCAGACCTTGCTCTTCAGACTTTCACCCGTTTGGTCCCTTAAAAGCATTCACGAAAGGCACGAAGTTTGAAAGTGACAGTGCTGGGAGATTACGTAAACTTCTATCTGTCTTAGAAGGCCTTTCCCCTGAAAAAAATCACCTTCTTTATTGAATAACCCTCATAACTGCACTCGACTTGTATTTAAAATGTATTGTATAGCTACAAAAACGCAACAACAAAAGCTCATACTGTGAACATAGCGACACCAATTAACGGCACAAGGCCCACTATGTTCTTTTAGATTGGAAGTAATCATTTGATACAATGTTTTTTGGAAAACCAGAAGTTGATTATGGCCGACTGCAAATCCTGATAGCCGAGGCGGCTTAGGTTTTTGCCATTACATGAGGCTACTTTACGAGCATGAAAAGATTAATACAGTAATAGCAAAGCATAACAGCATTCCCGAGTTTACGTTCATCCAATTACAATCAGTTTTGAATTCATTACATGATCAAACTCTGCAAACGCACCAAAAGAAAAACAGCCTCTTGATAAACACAAAAACAAGCAAACCCCAAAACACGCAGATTTAAAGCCACACTGATGGACTTGCCTGGCTGTCTCGCACTCAAAATGTCTGGGAAAGTTGAACAGACCACATTTTAGCGGGATTAAACAACAATGAAAGCAAACCATAACTGAGAATCTTCCACAGTGACTTCAGTCCTAACTTAACGAAGAGCAGAGCTGTTCCTCACCAACTGGTGCGGTTCACTGGAGCATTTGCTGGTCGACTTTGATTTATGCGTGTCAGACATGCTGAGAGGCAGCAACTCGAACCTGTGGAGGACAAAATCGATGGGAGATTGGGAACAGGGTCACATTTTAATGACAAGTGCATCCAAAAAATTAAAAAAAATTAAGTTAAATTCATATCAAATTATTTCATCACACATAGATTGAAATAGTGTTCCCTTACTTTTTGTAGGTGATATGTTCAATAATAGGCAAATTTCTCTAATGTCTAATTGCCTTTTTTTTTTTTTAAATGTGAATTTTATTTTATTCTGGGTGGGATTTTTATTCTATGAATACAGCTTTTTACATTCCTTGTATAGTGCCTGCACTGGGCTCCCTTTTTTTGGGGAGGGGGGGGGGGGGTATTCGGAATAACTGAACGGCACATTTGAACAACTGTCTGAGTCTTCAAATAGCGAGGTGAAACTGCAATACATTAAGTTATGGTCACAAATGAAAATCCGTGACGGAGTGAATCCGCAATAACCGAACCGCAAAGTCGCAAGTTGAACACTGTTTTTGTTTCTTGTTGTTTTGATCAACATGGTGAATAATAAAATTCTGTGTCGCAAAAAATTTGAATATTGCGATAATTTTAAAATTAAGATAATCCAAAAAAATGTCATGACTAAAAAAACTGGCTGTTCACAAGCGTGCAGTGTGCCAAAAGTGCCAAAAGTCAAATGTTGACTGTCCTGACACAAAGTGACCCGCAAAAATTGACTCACCTCACCCCACCCTCAGCTGCGTATGAGCAGCATGACCCATTAGCAGAACGTTTTGTGGAAAGGAAAAGAGAGGTAGGAAAAAGTACACCAGCAGCCTTGAGGGAATTGTCAAGTGAAATCCATTCAAGAATTTGGGGGAGATTCACAGAGAGTGGACTGAGGCTGGAGTCTGTGCGTCCACAGCCGCCACACAGAGACGAATACTCGACATGAGCTAAAAATGTCACATTCCTCGTGTCAAGCCACTTCTGAACCAGAGACAATGTTGTAAGCGTCTCACCTGGGCTCAGGATAAAAAAAAAGACTGGACTGTTGCCCATTGGTCCAAAGTCCTCTTTTAGGATGAAAGTCAATTTTGAATATAATACGGAAATCAAGATCTCAGAGTCTGGAGGATGAATAGAGAGGCACAGAATCCACATTGCTTCAAGTTCAGTGTTTCCCAGTTTCTAAGGCTCGATGAGTCGAACCCCATAGAAAAGCAACAATGGGCTGTTGCAAAAGGAAGATGAGCACCAGACCAAACAAAGATCACCAGCTATCAAAGCAAACCGGGCTTCGGGCTTCCAATATTTCGGCAGTGCCATCAACTAATCATCTCCTAGCCAGCATTGATGCAGTAATTCATGCAAAAGGAAGCCCAACTCAGTATTGAGTACAAAGACAGGCGCATATTTTTCAAAAATATCCTTTTTGTTTCAATTGGTCTTATAAGATTTTCTCCCCCCCCAGAAACTCTGAATTTTAGACTTTCATTATCCTTAAGCCAGGATCATCAACATTTAAAAGAAATAAAAGCTTAACTCTATAGTTGTAGTTATAATCAATCAATATAAAATAGCACCTTCACTTTCTGCATGACTTGACAAAATTATTGAGCTGGGTCATGATATTTTACTTTCTTTCGATATACCTCATGGTACGAATGAAAATATTGAACACCCACATGTAAAAAAAACACTGACATAACATTTGACCCCAATGACCTTGTTCATGCTCTCTCATATTTTACATTACAATTTGCAGTCTGAGGATCCTCAGTGAGATACAGTGCTCTACATCCTTGTACGCACTGTAGATCTTTGTTTTATTCTACAGACAAACTTCTTGTGAATCAGTGTTTGTTGTAGGTGCTTTGAACTGCCTCGTGGAATCAAATTGGGTTTAATGTGAAATTTGATTATCATTTACATTTCACTCTGTCAGCAGATATTTTTTGTCAGCACTCTTTAAGGACTACTTTTAAATTGACACTCTGTGTACTGTCGAAGGTTCACGTGACTCAGACCTGATTTGAGTGTTGGCCAGCGGAAGGATGTTGTAAGGCTCCTGTGTGTTGACGCTGCTGCTCCGCGGGGCATACTGCTTCTCTGAGCCAGTCACCAGCCCAAACAGCACCTGTACAGAAAATAAGGACACGAATCTCATTAAGTCCACCCTTTTTTTTATTGATAAAAGTTTTAAGTAGATTACCGATGTTTTTTGGGACAGACGATTGAGGTTTGCATTCAGCGGCGGTGTGAACACATCCAGGTCAAAAGGGTCAATGTGGCTCTCCAGCCAATCACAGACTTCCTGCATCCTGAAAGACATCACAGGTTTTAGATCCTCTTGGAGTGATGAAATTCTACGACTGCCTCTGGCTTTTTACAGGATAAACCAATCAGCAACAACCAAGGTGCACAATACTGTCTTTTTTCCATCCATCTATTATCTTATCCGCTTATTCTCACAAGGGTCGTGGGTGTGCGGGAGCCTATCCCAGTTGTCTTCGGGCAGTAGGCGGAATACACCGTGAACTAGTTGCCAGCCAATCGCAGGGCACACATAAACAAATAAACATTCACGCTCACACTCACACCTCGGGACAATTTAGAGTGTTCCATTAACCTGCCAACCATGATTTTGGAATTGGGGAAGAAATCGGAGTACCCGGAGAAAACCCACGCAGATACAGGGAGAACATGCAAACTCCACATAGGCAGGCCAGAGCCGGAATTGAACCCTGCAAAAGCCAATGTTCATATCTGAATTTCAATAGGATAATGACGACCAGCCCTAGTGTGCAACTGTGTCGTCAAAAGAATTAATGAATTTGTTCAAAGGTAGAGTTTTGGACCCAACCGGCCAATTGCCGTAACACATGTAGATCACGTCTGTTTCCCCCGCTGTGCTAAATGCTTGGTGTGACATAAATTTCCAAATTGAGTGTCCCGTTTAATCCAAACTACTTGAGTGAGTTCCAAGGTGAGTCTAAGTAAAAACTACGACTTGATCCTCCCAGTTCCGCTCCCACTTGAACCCAGCAATGTTAAATTACTTGTCAATGTCCCTTTAGGCTTTTTAAAAATGTGTTCCAGTACTTTGTGTGCACACTGCAATTAATATTCATATGGATGTTTCCTTTGACACCTACTCTACTCTTGTTACCTGTGGTCTTGACAGGATTTGGAAGTCTTGCCTTCATCCATATTTGCAGACAAAGTGGTGTGAAGATAACGAAGGTCAAACATCAGCTGCAATGCTCTGTTTTGAGTCATTGGAAATGCACCTTCCTGAAAGCAGACGCCCACTTTATCATGAGTGACTTAAAGTTTCCAAATCCAGTGTCATCATTTGAGAACTTTGTGGGAGTGAGTTGCTTTTGTGAGTTACCCGGGGTACTCGCTGTGTGAGGCTTTGGTAGTGCTGCAAGGCTTGATCTAAGCAGGCTTGCAGAAGCTCCTGCAGGGTGGGTTGTGGCAGTGCATGACCACCCACTCGGTTCACCTCAACACACAGGTCGAAGAGTAGTGACTGGACGAACAAAGATGGCTGCGGAAGGTGTAAACTTCCCGTGAGAATATCAACAAACATATATTTTCAATGCTCTCAAATTCATTAAGGGCGAAGCCGAATGGCCGACCTGGACAGGAAGACGAATTTTAGATGTAACACTGCTTCCCGACTCAGCCTCCTCTTGGATTTCGAGATCTTCCCAGTTTGTAGCATTTGTCAAGATGGCACCGGCGGAATCTGCGTGAAGAGCTGTTCGAAACTGCTCGAGCAACCTCTGAAAAGTCAGAGAACAGCATTCAAATCCCAATATCACAATTTGAAACAATCAATACAGATGCAAACTGTTATTTAACTGTACTGCATTATGTTGACATTGTTTTCAATATTTTTGTTGTGTCATCTAGCTATAGGAAAAGTGAATCAAAATAGTGCTAACATCTGCTATGATGCAGTCCAATTCAAAACCACTACAACCACATGTTGCAGCTGGTCGGTACTCTCTCATAATGAGAATGCAGTCAAGTACATTTGAGCTCAAACTGCACATTTGCGCCATCTGTTCAATGCTGCCCATCTTTACACTTTTTGTCAGCCCAAAAGTACCAGGCTGTTGCCTTTTAAACGTCAGACCCGCGAAGCAATTTAATTTGGGGGAGGCTGTTCACAAAATCACTCAAATGACAAACAACATACCAAGAACGAATACATGAGTATTGGTTTTCTCACGGTTAGGCATATTTAACGGACGTAGAGGTAGGTATCCGAAAAATATCTAGAAAAGACAATTTTAGATATGGACTGACTTTTGAGAGAGTAGAGATCCAGATACGGTAGGCCTCCATGCTGCAGTTGAGAAGCTCCTCCTTTAGTTCCGCCCACTTGGCCTGAGCAGCGCTGACCTGCGGGGCCACCTTAGCTCTGCCCAATTTCTTACTCTGCCTCGGTGTCACTTTAGCTGCGGCCTCGCACCCGCTCTGTTGTCCCAAAATGCAGTGTTTCAGATTGAGACACAGTTCCCCAATGGATTGACACAGCCTCGCCATGAAAAGGACTGAATTCAGGCTGACTGGGCTGGGATCTGGCGAAACGGTCGCTAATTCGGAACGGACGGCGGAGAGAATGTGGTGGACGCAGGCCAGGCAGCCATCTCGTAAAGCCTCCTCCACCGCTGGCGTGTCTGTGAAGCGGTTGAAGGAGGATGCTGTCGAGCCCTCGGGAGGACCTGATGACGGCAGTGTAACTGATATGGAGTCAGCGCCTGTTGAAAGAAAAAAAAAACGTTTTTTAAAATTTATTTAAAAGATTTCAGCATCACGATTAATTGTAGTGGGTTATGTGTGTAAAGTAAAACTACGATAGTATCCATCCATCCATTTTCCGATCCGCATTATCCTCACAAGGGTCGCGGGGGGGTGCTGGAGCCTATGCTGTCTTCGGGCAGTTGGCAGTGGGACACCCTGAACCGGTTGCCAGCCAATCACAGACTACGATAGTAACGTTCTCTTTTTATCAAAATCCCCCAAATTGCTCATGTTCTGTGTAAAGAGGATCAGATTTAATTGTACTGTATTTGAAATAAAACAGCCACAGCATACATCTAAGTGTAACTTCAACTGCGTTTTTTTTTTTGGTGGATGTTAATAGGTGCAGTCTGAATTAGTAGGCTATCATAGCACCAGTAATATGTTATTGAGTTAGGCCCATCTGATGGGCCGAGATATTTCCGGCCTATACCAATTTCATGAATTACGTGCTTTCCCTGCATCAGTGGGCAGTAACCATGTGATTGTACGCAGTATGTGAGGCCCACCCTCTGTGTGGTGTGTAACACAAATATACAGAGCAGTACAAATCGAATTTCTCCTTGTGAGACCGTTTATAAAATATGAAAATGACAATTGGCTCAAAAATAAATAAATGAATACAAAGACTGATTTTCAGCCACACCAACCTGCATACTTGGACGGAAGGTAGTGCTGGAGGTCATCAAGCCGTGCTTTCAGCTTGGCGTCCAGGGAAGAGCAAAAAGTTTGAACGCAGGGTGTCAGGGCCTGCGTCTTCATGGCCAGACCACATTTTAGCTGTTGCTCTCCCCGCTGCGACACACCAACCCAACCCGCATCATTCGGCAGGTCCCCAGGAGACTCTGACCACAAATAGGACGACACGTCGATTTCATACTGGGCCTCCCGGCTATTGGCGGTTTGTCCTTCCAGATCCTTGACAGCAGAGGTGAGGAGCTGCACGGAGCTCAGTGAGATGCCTTCGGTTTCTTCTTTGGTGATCGCCTTGTGGATCACAAATACATCGAATGAAGTCAAGACAGTATACTTTTATTTTTATGAATGCTAACCTGTAAGCGCTGAAGGAAGAGCTGTTGAAGGAAGTCATCCCATATGGGCAGGCGGCGCTCCAACAGCCGCTGGCACACTGTGTCCCAGTGCTGACTGATGGACTCGGCAGAGAGGAGGTCCCAGATAGCATCTCGAATGGCAGCCAATCCCTTCAAGTTCTTCACAAAGACGAGAAGGCTGCCAACACCATGGCAGATGTCCTCCTTACATCTGAAAGCAAGCGGTACGGACTTTTTTTCAAAGCGATCATAAAATGACAATGCAGTACCGAATTTACTTAACACAGAAAAGGGATGAATGTGTCCGAGTGTTGAAGCGAGGCGGAGCGCTTCACCCTTTGTTAGTGGAATATCAGAAGGACATGCCAGAGGCATTACCATCTTCTCGTAACAGCAACTACATAGAGGGTTTACTCTCTCTTGTACCCAGGAATAGAACCTCGCTTGGTTGATTATGATGATTGGCTGAAGAAATCTTTTCCATGGTTATGGAAAACGCAATTGAAAATGTTTGAGGATTTTAACTGCATTGATCATTTTGAGGCATTTCTACCCAAGCTGCGTGTGGGTAGAATTCATTTAGTCCAGTTATATCTATTCTTTTGTTGTCATTTATTTTACTTTACCATGTTGTTATCAACTTCTTTTCCACTTTGCTGTCTTGCTTCTTAAATATCTTTCATCTCTCTTTACACTATTGTTGTCATTTTTATTAAAGGCTTCCCTCATGGATTTTCAATCATGTGACAGTGAATCCCGCTTGATCCGACTCGCCTGATAGAATCCGATAAATTACTTTGGCTCTAAATTCACGTCAAACGAGTCCTTGCGATCATATCAATGATATCTAAATATATCCAGGTCTTTACAATTGCAACAAATCATTTAGGAAGAGGAGTTGTTGTGAAAAGGGCGTGATCAGATTGATTTCTTATTTCTGCTAAGGTTGTTCAATACGGAAATTAACTGATTCAAGATAGGAACTGCCGCTAATGAAATCAGGCATTCTGAACCTGCGCGTGTCTTCTTTTGTTACCATCTTAAAGAATTTTTGTCCTCTGACAATTTTCACGTTACTATGGAGTAGGGTGGGGGTCGGCAACCCGCGGCTCCAGAGCCAAATGCGGCTTTTTAGCGCCGCCCTCGTGACTCCCTGGAGCTTTTTCAAAAATGTTTGAAAATGGAAAAAGATCGGGGAGGGAAATATATTTTTTGTTTTAATATGGTTTCTGTAGGAGGACAAACATGATACGAGCATTCTTAATGTTTTCCAATGCTTTAAGAATGTGTAGAATAAATATTAAATGTCAACATTTCTGTCAACAAGGATTTGACAGGCTGGTGGCTGTTGTGTTAAAAAAAAAAAAAAAAAAACAGCATTTAATGTACAATTCACCAGCGGGTACTGGTAAAGAGTGGGAATGTGGATAGCTGAGAGAAGAATTTTAAACGGTACATGTGAGGTATGATAGTTAACAGGCTGCAAAAGTGCGTCCCATGCCTCGTTCATCTTAGCGGCCGTTATGGCTGTTGCTCATAATCGCATGCGTGTGTAAATGCATGCGTATGCGAGAGGTTGGTTGATCGAAAAGTAGATCTTCCCTCAAAAAAGGTTGGGCACCTCTGCTCTACAGGATGCATTGCAAGGAAAAAAAAATTTCATCGTGAAGGCTCATTGTGTATTTGTAGCCAACTCAGTCATTTTGATGGTGGGCAAATATAGCTAATATAGATCACACAGCATGTGTTGCCTTCATTATGAGGCTTATAAAAGGCTTTTAATTTTTTGCGGCTCCAGGCATATTGTTTTTTTGTTTTTTGGTCCAATATGGCTCAATATTTTGGGTAACCCTAACCCTGGAGTAGGGAAAAAGGAGGTTCTCACCCTTTGAAATGGAGAAGCGGTCAGAGGCTATTTTAGGCCCTGGGGAAGACGATATTTGACAGCAAGACATCACAAGTAAACGCGTGTTGCAGTTAGCTGGCATCACAGTGAATTGTTTTGTTCAACATAAATGAATATTCTCTTGAATAATGAATCTTAAAGTGCAGCCTTTAGAAAACATTACATTTGTAAGAGATCAAATTTCAAATGCAAATGACATTAGCAATCAATTACCCACATTAGTATTTTGAAGTACATATACAAAAAGAAAGACAAGGGAAAGGTTTTTGAATTAATCCGTTAGGGATGTAGGGATTTATGTTGAGAAGCGTATAAGCGTTTCTTATTGCTTGTGTTTTGTTGTGCACATGACCGACTGATACATACGTTTCAATCCACTGCTGTAAGGTGTCCCGCAGGTGCTCTCTTTGGATTGGCTGTGCCAGGGCTCGAAGTGTCGGCTGGAACTCCGTGACAGAGGGGGGCAGATACGTGAACCAGCTTCCTGTACTTGTGTCTTCCCGAAGCACATTCTTAGCTTTCGCTAAGGAAAGAGAGAGACAGTAATGAGGGGCGGGCTTGTAGCTGTGTCCCAATTCGGGGTTTCATCATTCAGCAGCTGCATTTGAAGGCAGGTGACATTAATAATATTACTGTGATGGCGGTCGCTAATTGATGGCACCTTCATAAATGGGGTTCTTTTTTATTTTGTTTATTTATTTATTTTATTTATTTATTTTACAGAATGCATTGTTACATCATTGCCTACCAAGATTTTAGATTTTTTTTTTGTGTGCACTATTGCTTGATTATTTCAAATACAGTCAAACCTCGGTTTTCGTCCATAATCCGTTCCAGAAGGCTGTTTGACAACCGAAATTGTTCGAAAACCGAAACCACGCTCTCTTTAAAAATAAAAATGTTTACTGAACACGTCTGCTCACAATGGAAAGCAACACGAGGAAGCGTCACTTCCTCGTGTAAGGAAGGCGAGGAGTCAAATGGTGCATTCAAGTGCGCTCAGTTTGTTCGAGAACCGAAATTTGTTTGTCATCCGAGGCATAAAAAACTCAAAATATTTGGTTGAAAACCGAATTGGTCGAGAACCGAGACGTTCGAAAACCGGGGTTTGACTGTATTTTAATATGGACAGCACACATTCAAGAAACAGGCCAGGAGAAAGAGTCACAAACGAACCTTCTTGTGAACATTTCAAATTACACACTTTTTTTGTGGAAAAGTTGCCGCGAGTGACGTAAATGTTTCGTTTGGTGAACCGTCTCAGCTGTCAAGGCATTTATCAAAAAGCACCACCCTAATAAATTTGTGGCCAACAGAGCAATTATGCTTCATGGATGAGCCGTTATCCGTCTCACCTCCTCATTTTAAATTGAAGCGCACTTAATCCCACTGATTGCTGAACATTTTCAAGTGTTTGCCAAGGTAGCGAACATTGATTTCTCGTCAGGATTCATTCTCGATCGCAAAGATTCACTCATGGTTTTTCTTGTCAAGACCGTGTTCTAAATTTCCTCGCAACAAGACAAATAGTCGGCGACCATTTAAAACTGCTGGCGAACAGTTTGCTTTGCAATCTTGAAAGAAACCTGACGAAAAAGCAATAGTCGCTACCCACGCAAACATTCGCCACTCAGTGGGATACGGGTTTAAGCACTTACTTTTGTTTAGTGTTTTATTTTTTCATAATGAAGGACATTTTCATGGATTTATATATTGTACTGTATTTATTTTCAACTACACGATTAGTCTGAAATGGACTAATTGCATTTCCATTCATTTCAATGGGAAACGTTACCTTGACGTCCGAATGTTTTGAGTGACATACGGCTTCACAAAGGAAATCAAGTTCATAACTTGAGGGACCACTGTATAGTATTTTTCAAACAATATCAAAATACATATGAGAAAACCTAGTAAAAAAATGGAATAACATTTGAGTGTGACACCGACCTTGACTGTAATTAGAGACGCGTTTTCCAGTAAATGCCCTAATCCGTTCCAAGTGGCCCCAAAAATTCAGACATACATGTTTTCTAAAGCATAAAAATGCATCTCAATAGCTAAAAAATACATGTTACAATTAGATTATTGCACAATAAATGAGAGTTGTTTATTATGTAAAAAACAAATAAGATATTAATGAAAAAAATGGTCATTTAACTTTTAACTGCATCCTCATCGGTTTTTGCCCTCTTTAGTTCATGTTCTCTGTCAGAAGTGGCTTTTGCCTGGCGTTTTGGACAGAAATGATCCAGCTTCAGTATGTTGCGTTCAAGAAACTCACAGCTGCGTTTAGCAGCCCATACTGTATTTTTACCTTTCGTATCTTGAATTTTATTTCATAACAAGAGGCAATATATTCCTGTTGAGGCGTTTCGTAACGTGAACATTTTGTATGAAGAGACGTTCGTAAGTAGAGGTACCACTGTATACTGTAAATTTTCATTGCATAGTGACAATATATAATACAGTATTTTACTTATCAAGACTTCAGGACCTCGGCGATATTTAGTACCTGCAGATGCAGAGGAGGTAACATTTTCCAGGATGGAAAAGAGCAGGCCACAGCTAAGGGTTGTTTCTCCAGGTCTGGGGGACCCCTCAGGGTGCATGTAGAAAACAGCATACGCTTGAAACAACGTAGTCACAAGCAGTTCCACTAGGCTGCACACTTGAGCTTTAATCCCCGCACCTGACATAAAAAGATAAACATATTTTGAAGCTTATACAAAGGATGAATGGCAAGTCTTATAATTGCAACGCTCAGAGCTCCACAATGCGTCCCCCGGAAACCAAAGTTATTTTTATGCTGCCATATTTCAGGAGCATCTCAATTCTTATAATGTGCCACCATGACGGAGTTGTAATGATGAACCACTGATGTCACCTTTGAGAAAGTCTTGTACCTCCTTGATACTGATATATGAAAATTGAGGTGCGGGTGAACTTAAAATTAAGTAGTTAATCTTTTGATTTGGTCATTTCTTGATGATTCACATCTAACTATAACTAGTAGGTATGTAGTAGTATTGTAAATATTGTGATATGTGGCTTCGAGTCAAGTAACATTTATTTATATAGCCCTTAATCACAAACAGTCTCAAAGTGTTTCAAAATTCTTCATTCTATAGAATGTCAAGATAACTTTATTAATATAAAAATGTTTCACAGAGTAGAAAGAATACATGCCGTGTTGTTATGTTACCTGTCTGGATTGGTTACTACAGCAGTTGTGCGTGAACATTTGTTGAGTAATGAGTAATAACTAATGCTAATTCTAATAACTAATGCTAATTCTTGCCAGCACATCAGTAGGGTTTTACAGTACTATACATTGTGTTTTAGCGATAAGCTAGACAATTTCGGGAACGAAGTTTTACAAAGCACTTCAATATACAATGTATCAATTTATTTTTGTTGTGTGTTCAGTTTTAAACAGTAAATGTCAACTAGAGTGTCAATAAGCCATCTAAAGCACACTCAGGGAATGTAGACTACCATTATGTCTCAGGCTTGCTACTGCAAGCGGCAAGGTACATTCAGGGTGCTTTTACAACATAGGAACTTCCATACACACTGCATTATGCGGCATAATACCGGTTTTGTTTCTCTTTGATTACAGTTCAATGTTTTTGTGAACTCGAAATTCTGATTTAATTTTGATTAATCGTCCAGTCTTTCGTGTTCCTGCACCGCTCTTTGCACTTGAAAATGCCTGTTAGCACTACGGACTACCAACTTGGGAGCAAAATATGATTAGAACACTTTAGCGCGATGTATTTTGTATTCAATTATACTACGTATTTTTGTCTTTGACAATCCTGGCACTTAATTTTCCACATTATGGCATCCTCTCCCCGACCACCAATGTTAATTTGTATTGTATTTATTTATTTATTTTTACTAACCCTGTATACCGTGAAGACATCGTATTGTGAGAGTTTCATATTGTTGCACCCTTAAGATTTAACCATAGTAATGGGGAAAAACATGTTAGATTACACATTACCATGTTGGGGCTGATTGAGCAACTGATGGATGGAGGCCTTCCGTGCTAACAAGAAATCAGCAAGTGCCTGGCGTGGGGAGCTGTCCTCCAGCAGCATTGTGGACAAGAGCGCCTCTGCAATGGCCTGATCAGACACTGCCCGACCCCGCAGCAGAGACTTGCTGTCTAAAAGAATGGTGGACCTGGTAAAAAAAAAAAAAAGGCAACAAAGCCTTATTCATTATTGGTTATATGACCCAAAAAAAAAAAAAAGATGAGCAGTTTCATGAATTGAGTGTGCTTAGCATGAATTTATCCAATTACGAATATTTGACAAACAAATCAATCTATTTATTGTAGTAAATGTAGCCGTTTGGGCACTTATGTATTAGACAGGGATATGGCATCTAAATGCCAAGGAACTATGTTGAAGTGACAAATCTGGACCGAGAGACAAGGTTTGGAAGTCAAACGAGCTGGATTTGGAGAGAAGACAAGTAAGACAAGTTTGAAATGACACTGAACGTGTTGGGATCATAGTTCGTGTATACTTACAGTTTAAATTATAACTAAAAGCAATTATAAACGTTATTATGTTATTTTATATTTGCGGCATGGGTCACTGTAACTATGTTTGACGCATATTACTTTTTATGTCCAATCGTGTGACTACTAATATTAAAATATCATTGGTAACAACCCCTATGATATGAGCTACATTTTCTGCCAAACAAAATGGAAGAGATGTAAAAACTACACAGTAACTTTTGCTCACATGTTTCTCAGTATTGAAAGCCATCTGTAAACATACACAGCACTGTTAGAGCTGCACCTACCTTATTTGAAGCGCTCTAGTAATGAAGTTGTAAAGCGCCTAGAGCACATGAATGTCTAAAATAAAAAGTTGCCATTATTCATTTACAACTAATAGACACCTCACCAAAATCCGATTTGACAGAGAGAACGTTTTTTTGTTGCTCTGAATCCCGCTCTGCCCCTCTGTCGCATGGTGTTTCACAGGGCTCGATTTTGGGGCCACTGCTGTTTTAATTGTATTTGCCGCTCCTGGGTTCCATTTTAAGAAAACTTGGTACTGTATTGCTTTCTTCTTTCCACTGCTTTGCGGATGACAATCAGATATAAATCCCGCTGAACAAAAATGACACTTTCTCATTAAGGCCACTTTTGTCCTGTCTGGAGGAAATCAAGTCCTGTATGGCCCTGAATTTCTTGAATTTCAATTCCAAGAAAACATAAGTTATGGTGCTTGGCCACAGTGGCCCTTGCACATTCTACTCTGTTGACCTGGGCCCCCCTGGCATCCTGAATTTTGGTTTTAAAATGGAGAGTGATTTTAAAGTGGATTATCAAATGTTTGCTGTTGTTAAATTAAACTTCTTTCATCTTAGGCAGCTGGTTAAGGTAAAGCCTCTCCTTTCCCAACAGCACTTAACGGCAATCAATGCCTTTGTTACATCTCAGCTGGATTACTGTAATGCCCTTTATTTTGGAGTCAATCAGTCATCCCTGAAGGGTCTACAGTTGGTCCGAAATGCTGCTGTTCGCTTCCTAACTGCTGTTCGTAGGTGGGACCACATAAATCCAATTCTTGCCTCCATTCGGTAGCACCCTGCATATGTTATAGTTCATTAAAAACTGTTTTTGTTTTCAAATGGTCTTGCCCCAGCTTGCCTCTTTCAGCTCCTCCACCTCTATGTACATGCCCAGTGCCACAGGTCTGCGGACCGGACACTCCTGGAGGTACTGAGGACTAAGTGGTGGCTCAGGATTGAGCCTTTTCTTTTGCCAGTCCCTCCATTTGGAATGACATTCTGTTAAATGTTTGGCAAACAACATTTTTACTCTAAGTCCAGTGGTTAGCACGTCGGCTTCACAGTGCAGAGGTACCGGGTTCGATTCCAGCTCCGGCCTCCCTGTGTGGAGTTTGCATGTTCTCCCCGGGCTTGCGTGGGTTTTCTCCGGGTGCTCCGGTTTCCTCCTACATTCCAAAAACATGCATGGCAGGCTGATTGGTCACTCGAAATTGTCCCTAGGTGTGAGTGTGGGCGTGGATGGTTTTTCGTCTCTGTGTGCCCTGCGATTGGCTGGCAACTGATTCAGGGTGTCCCCCGACTACTGCCCGAAGACGGCTGGGATAGGCTCCAGCACCCCCCGCGACCCTCGTGAGGATCAAGCGGTTCGGAAAATGGATGGATGGATGGATTTTTACTCTATGGCTTTTGACTCAGCATGACAGTCTGCATTTCTCTGTGTTTTAGTGTGTCTACTGTATTTGTGCTATTAGTTTGTTGTTTTTAATTGATTGTTATTTAATTCATTGTTATCGTTTGACTCATTTTCATTTCATGTACAACACTTCATCTGTAGCAATGGCTGTTTTAAGGTGCTCTGTAAATAAAATTGAGTCGAATTCTCCGAGCTATATGGAAGCTTTTGACAAAACTTGCTTAAAAGGTAAGTTTCCTGATTCTCCAGATGGAAATGCGTATTAGGATTCCTCACGGTTTTTTGTGTTCCAAAAATATTTTTGATTGCCTCGACACAAATGTGGATACCGCATAATTTCAGTCTTGCCTTCTCAAGTAATTCTTACATTAATAATCCATTTTGCGCATGTCTCCCTTTGAAATTGGTGTCCACAATAATCAAACATGAATAAAACAAGCAGACTAAATCTATTGTTGCTTGCTGAAGGGAGTATTAGTAAGTTTTGCTGGCATTTTGCATGATTGCTTGTCTCTGGCTTTTGAATAAACATCAGGGGTGAAAAAGCCACAAATAATCAAAATTAAAAGCAAAAAAACACCCCAAAACAAACACACACAAAAAACCACACCCAGAGTAACTCTTGTCACACTAGCTGAGCTGAGATCTCACAGTATCATGCAGGATGGTGGAAATTAACGTTTTGTGCAACATATCTGTACTTCCAGATGAATCTAATTACGAAATTGAACCATTTCAGGGGCATTCAATTTCTGAGGGTCCACTAGTACAACTAAATACATTTCAAACAATTATTATTAGCTTGTTCACAGATTAATGAGTATATATTTATTTTGAGAAACAATTATCTTGCGTTGTCAAATGAATGCATTATCTTGCCATTATAAGCACATTGAAAGTTCATATAGTGAACAATGTCAACTACCGCAAATCACCCTGTGAAAACGCAGCAAGTACCTGAAGTGACCAGTTGTGGCAACTTGGCGGACAAGGATCGGGAATCGGGCCAGGGCAGGACTGTAATGACCCCCTGTAGCAGCTTCCAACTGAAGGAGACTGTGCAGATGGCAACAGAGCAGGTAGAGACGAGTTGCCTGAAGGTACTGGGAGGCCTCCATGGCACTCCAAATACGCTCGGGAATCTCCAAAAGGAGCTTGATCTGAGAGGCCATGGTGTAGAACTTGTCCTGCCACTGACTCTATGAGACAAAGACACAAACATGTGTGAATTTGTAGTGAGTGCATGGATTAGCCGGAGTGATTTAAAAAAAAAAATTCAATTTTCTCAATCTTATTTTTTTCAAACATCACTACACAATGTAAATAATGGTGTGTTCAATTGCTTTTTGAATTCTTAGCTAGCAGAAACCCGTCATTCGAGAGCAATTATTTGACTTCAACTCTTCATTGTATGGCAAACTGAGCATTTAGTTAATAGCCTACTATCAGGCTGAATTGCCGAAATCCTAGCTCTTGATCACAAGTAGGAAAATTCAACACTCGTAGAATGACTAGGGCACATTCTCTGGTTAAGTTGTTCTACGACTGGCTTCTATTACAGTATGACATTTCAGCGCAATGTACGTGGAGTAAAAATCACACAATAACAAATACGGTTGAAAACGACAAACCAAGAACACAACTACGTGTACGAGTGTAGGAAAACTGTGTTTTACTAGCTCTACTAACTGCATTATCAAATTTTGACTTGCGCCTGACTTGTAGTACAGTACTCAGAACGCACGTCAAATATAAGTGACCCACTAACATGAGTTGTTCCACTAAATCTGCATGTGCAACAAGTTGGAATAAAATTGCACCTGGATGCTTAGCGCCATAGTGAAAGGAGATATATTGACTGGTGAACATTTTGTTTTATACAGACTGGCGAACATTTTGTTTGGTTGTTTCTGATAATATTTTTTTGCATTCCTTTATGTTCTTTTTAGTATATATTTTATGTGCCGTTTGCTGTACATGTGTTAGTTTGCCTTTGCTTTTATCTTGCCTTGTTTTACTCTGCTTTCTGCAACTGGGCAATGCAAATTGGAATCGGTTCTCAATTGCCGACCTAAATAAATAAAGGTTAATTAAAAAATGAGACGTTAAACGCGCCCCTCACTACTACAAATAGTTTACTGGTACTTATTCAGGTGAAAGCCCATTTACAATTTGGACAATTTAGCGCAGTAGTAGGATGCTGAGATGACAACCTTACGAACTGAGCATGACGACTAGGTTGATTCTTGGAGATCATTTTGAGCCACTAGAAGGGTTGAATTGTAAGATCTGAATGCGTTCATTTCTAAATTAAGTGCCTCGATGTTTAGGTGCAGCAAACAAAAAACAGGGGAACACTAGGTTCGGTTCACCTCCTGAGTGTGGCTGGTGATGCAGACTTTGCCTTGTTTTAGTCGGTGGCAGTACTGATACATGTCCTGGATGGACTGGACAACACTCGCCGAGCTCTGCCTCATCTCTCCGATGGTGTCTGCGGCGTCAATCAGGTCCCGGTAACGCTCCCCCACCATCTGCCTCAGTTCCTCCTTTTTCTGCTCGATCTCCCCGCGGACTTTCCGCTCTATGCCGCGGATATCATCGGTGCTGTAGCGCTCGAACAGAACCACCGGGTCCTTAATCTCCGATATCCGGAGAGACGATGCCGGTGCATCCGTCATTGCTACTCCAAAACAACTTCACACAGCTACAAGGAGCTGTAACCCGGAAAATGAGAAAAGCACACTTCCGCTTTATACGTCAGCAAATGTATAGTCGTTCCACAATTTGCGTTCTTGTCCGTTCTTATGTCCTTGTGGTCTCGTCAACGTCATCATTCGCAGCCCGGGTGCTGATCTAAATAAATACATTGAATGCCCGGATGTTGTTCTTGTCTGCTTGCTGAAAACAAGGATACATCTGTTTCACACTTATGGAGGATTGGCTAGGAAAATATCCCAAGATGCATTGCGTTCATTTATCACGGAAATACGTCAGAGTAAAGAAGAAGCAACATTTTTTACCCACCATCTGCGGGAGTGTTCAGAGACGAATCTACATTTATTTTATAATTGCCCAGTGTCAAAATTTTTGTGACATTGAAAAATATGTTAAAAAAATTGTTATATCATGGCAAGTGATGTAAAAGATAATAATTAATGTAAACTGTAAAGTTTTGTGCATGACGTCAAGTCTTTGACCTTTGTGAGCAATCTATGCTGTTACTTGGCAAATTTTACAAATTAAAAATATTCAAATTCATTCCAAATTTTCAAGCATTTCTTTTTTCAAGAGTTTATGGTGTAAATGCTTTCAAATCAACAAAGAAGAAAAGTGCTTGTACATTGCAGTTCCTTAGAGAATTACTTCACGTTGGCCTCAAATTAAAGTTTACTCTGCCTTATGTTGTGGTTGCTGTTGTTTCTGTGCCTTATATTCTTGTATTACAATGATGTTTATGCAATTTGTTGTACAACAAATGCATGTTTGACTGTGCCTCAATAAAGATTCTCGAAAAAAATCAGCATGTACTCGAGACTTGATCCAGTTCAATATTCGGCCTTGAATTCCAGCACATATACCTTTATTATAGCAGGTCTTCCTTTCACAACATTTCATGCGCCTTTTCAATATCCAAAAAGATTGTTAAAACAGTGTCACGATTCATTAACACTTTTTTAATTTCACAGTCAAAGACGACCACTGAATCCAGTGCAGCTTTACCCCTCCAAAAAGATTTCGGGCAGGCATAAAATATCCCTTCTGTTCCAATCTGTACTCTAAACTGTCCATAATCATCCTCTCTATGATTTTACACATCACAGAGGGTAGAACAATAGAGCTGCAAGATGATGGATTTATCTACATCTTTGCCGGGTTTTGAGATGGATTCAACAACAGCAGCATGCTAACACTCATCTGGAAGATCCCCATTGTCCCACACATCATTAATTATACACAGAAGTTATCCTGCCGTTTGGTCATCCAGATGCCATAGAAAGGCTGTCCTTGCCAGGTGTTGAGTGTCGTCCTCCATAAGAAAAAAAAACAAATTTCATTCCTTCATTATTGTCACTGGTGCATTTACGTTTGTAACCTTCTTGCTGCCATCATTGATTTTCCTTCTTTACATAACTTCACTACTGATATTTTCCTTTCTGTGGTCTTTCTGGAATTTTTAGTATGGATGTGAGAGGTGGCAGGTCTCAACAGAAGTACACAGAAAACAGCACTTTTTCGTTTGTGCTTTCTGTGACAGTCCGTCTAAGGTGCATGACGAGCTGTGCCCCGTGTATTCCAAAAATATGGACATATTTAATTTTGATAATAGTGCCGCAAACACGTATGGTGAACAAGCAGCTGTTGTGACGGCTGGCAGACTGTTTCAGTGCTGAGGTCTTGACAAGTGACTGCCGCAAGATGGCGAACACGTTGACGTATGATACCAACCAGCATGTTGAGGCGTCTACGGTTTCCACCTTGGAGACAATGTAATTTATTTCGCACAATTGCTATGAAGTGTATTTAACTGCTTAGAGCAGTTGATGTAATGTTTAAACATATATGACATATAATGGGGGGCGGGGGGTAAATTGACGGAATTTTGCGCCCACCTGATCGCACTGTGCAATATTTGTATTTGTTGAAAGAATTTCCAGCCTTTTCTTCCCCGTCTGCTGTACCATGCCAACCTCCAACCCGCATTTTAACGAACGAACTGCTGGTTAAAGATTTACTGCTCTAATTTTATTAGGGGCAGCAGAGGCGGAGTTTATTGCGTCAAACAGGTGAATCAGGTACAACTTTAAACACGGAAGGAAATAAAACAAAACAAACGACAGCTACTGGTAAGCAGACAACTACTACAAATAAAGACTCATTCCATTTTGTATACGTTGAAATTTCAAGCATATTACGATTAATTTAAATCTTTCAATACCGTGTTTTCTTCTTAATTGAGTGGTTCCGATCGAGTAGCGGTCTCCACAAACGAATCGCGCTGATAGCCTACTGTTACATGTCAAATGTAATTTTTATTTAAATTTAGGGACGCTTTCTCTAGTCTAGAATATTCCCAAATCCCGGGTTCGAAAGTATAGTGGCGTGTGTTTTAAATATATACAAGGCAACCCGTCTTCAGAAAATATTGCAACCGTGAGGCCAAGTCCTTTGGTTTTTGGAGACTGAAAACATTTCAGTTCGACATAAAAAGGTGACTCGGATAAAAGATGACAATTTCACACAGGTGTTGCTGGCGTTTCCTGGTTCAGGCACTTGTCGCACAGAAATGGGGTGCGAGGGTCAAATTTTGAAGCGTTGTTGTAGTAGGCGTTGTCCAATTTTATTCAATTTATTTATGCGTAATTAATAGCTACGACGTTTCAGAAAAGTTTCCACCTGTTGCTGAACCTAACCCTTATTTCAGAAATATTATCAAATATATTGCTATCTTACATATTGTTATCAACACCTAATGTGCTGGGGGTAAAAACAAGGTCAGATTTAGAATTAGTTTTAAAAAAAAAAAGAAGAAAGTTAAAAAATCCAGAGAAATTTACTTGCATCTCTGATTCACAAATCTAGTCAAAATTTGTGGACCAGTGTATACGGCCTGCTTTTATGAAGGAATACAGAAATCTGAGAAGGCTAAAATCAGGATTTGCAAAATGGTCAGTTCAACAATGACTCAAAGCAATTATTCGATTCTCAAAGTAATTGTCGATTAATGTGTGGATCAATCTATGTTGTGACACAGATGGATGCAGATGTAAGTATAGTACTGTACTTGGAAACAAATATTCACTCGTGCTCTTGTATTCTAATCATCTTTGGATGTCAAACACAAACCTTTTTAGTGTACGTATAAGGCCTCACTGTTCCAAAACAGTACCTTCAGAATAGATTCCATAATATATATCACATAATATATATCATAATTATGACCGCTAAACCATAATTGCATTGCATTGCGTTATATGATGTAACGTGTAAGAAGACATTTTCAGTGAGTGACAAAACATAAATGGTATCACATATTAAGGCAGACTGCATTGTGTGCTCCACTGGGGAGGCTGAATGAAGTGAAACCAAACTAACAATTATTTTTATGCTTAGGCCTTTTTTTGTTTAACTATATTTTTATTTTCTTAAGCAAAGCAGTACCATGGGACAGAGAAACACCAAAGAGGACTTTGAGAGTCAGTTCAATGATGTGATTTCGAGACTGGAGTCCAAACAGTTTTTCCAGTCTGAATGGGACATTGGCTTTGGCGTCGTCTTCTTAGTCTTCATTGGTGAGTGACATTTAACTATAATAAAAACTGAAACTGCCGTGTTTCCTTTGAACAAAATAGACGTGGAATGACCTTAAAGATTCTGAGAGCATACTACTAATTGCTATTTGGATATTTTCACCGTGTACAATTCCCTCACAATAACTCAACAGGAGTTATTTTCAAGTGACACTATTGTTCACTGATATGCAAGCTTCTCACTGACTATGATGCATTTCGTCAGTGTTGTCCCATGAAAAGCTAAAACAAAATATTGACAATAATGTGACTTGTGTACTCACTTTTGTGAAATGCTGGAGTGCAGGGGTGTCCAAACTTTTTACAAGTGAGAGGTACTTCTTGGCTTCTGATGAGTACGAAGGGCTACCAGTTTGATACACACTTCTGAAATAACATATTGGATCAACATATTGTAAAAATATTTTTTCAACGACAGTGGACCCTGGAGTACTTGCACCATTCACAGATTTTTTTTTGTTTTTTGTTTTTGTCCCGCTCTCCAGCGAATAGCGGGGTTCCACTGTATAGGTTTAAGCTATATCACCATTCACCATAGATGAGCTCGCACAGGCTCTTATACTGCCATTTACTACATCATGAGTAGGCCAAAGATTTTTGAGCGGATTTGGAATGACAAACTTACTGCTGTACTTCAATATTACTACAATTTTGTCTTAATTAATTTTTATGAAAAAAAAAATGCACAAAATGAATTCTTGCACTTTTGCCGGTCAGCAGTTTTGTGCCATCCTTGAAGGCTATTTTTTTAATGCGAGAATTGGAAAAAAAAAAGATCTTTTATACATGCACTGAGGAATGTATTATGAAAAATGAAATATATAAAGAGCACATATTTTGCACATATGCAATTTTTTTCCCCTATCCCTGTTGTCCAACATCTAGAGTCTAGACCTATTGTAAATTATTGCAAAGCACACCAGGAAGGCAGAAAGTGGGATGTTTTCCAGTGTTTCACTTTTTATTTTAATCTGTGGCTATCACAATCTAATGTTTACTTCAATGGGAAAATCATGTCATGTAGCATTTCTAAAACAATAAATATACATTACAGGACTAGATTCAAGTGTGGTGAAAGCCACTTTTCACATTTCTACTTCTCTGGTTGCATTGCAAAGTTTGACTCAGGTGAATTTTTGATGTTGCCCTGCCGTGTGTGGTGGCAGGTTTGATTGTGCTACTTGTCCTTCTGGTCCTCATCCGCTGCTGTTGCTGCTGCTGCTGCGATGAGAAGGTAAAAAAAACACCCAGAGCACACATGTTGTGGGTCTGTCACACACATGGTGGAAGTTAGAACAGCGCCCATGAATTGAAATGCCATGAAATGTTCACTAAGTAGTTCTGAAAATAGTTTGTGTGCACGCTGAATTATGCATTGGATGCGGAGACATGAGTGTAAAAAGGATGATGAATTGTTTGTTGCTTTTTCTTTTCTCTTCAAACAGCCTAAACGTCGTAAGGTTGGCATAGAGAACACATGTTTGGAACCATGACAGCTGAACGAACAACTCAACCTTGAGTTTGAATCAACTCCTGCACTTAACATTTCAAAATAGGATTTTACTTTGTTTCAACACAAACTTTTTTGTTCTTGTGATTTTCTACGCGATTATTGTACCTGCTGTGGTTTAGCCCCACTATAAGTGTACAGTTAGCTATAATTGCACTTTATGTGAATGGATTCTTGTCTTGAATAACATGTAATCGATTCCCATTGTCTTAAACTATGTCTAATAAAATCTCAAGGTGATAAATTTTGGTTCATTCTTCTTTAGTATACTCCTTCGCAGAATGTTGGTTTGTTTTATTTTATTGTAGGAACAGGTAGAAACATGCAGCCGCAAATCTGATGATACGACCACAAAGTCAATCATCGAACTGCAACAAAGTGTTTCATGGTGCCGAGTCCACATTAGGACACCCTTATGTTTGAACACGGTGTTTATTATGGGCAATCCCTGACGAGCAGAGAAGATCAATAATAAAACACCCTCGAGTTTTGATCGTGGAGGTGGGGGTACCTCCCAATCACACCGTTTGAGGTCTCACTTCCCACGTGAGCATTGAAGTCCCGCAGCAGAATGGGGGAGTCGCCAGAGGGAGTGCTCTCCAGCACACCCTCCATGGACTCCAAAAAGGGTGGGTACTCTGAACTGCTGTTTGGTGCATACATCTTTATTTACAGGCACAAACAGTCAGAACTCATCCCCCTCCCTCCCAAAGGTGAAGGGAGACTACTATCTCGTCCACCGGTGTCACCCCCAATGTACAGGCATTGAGCTGAGGGGGCAATGAGTATGTCCACACCTGCTCTGCGCCTCTCACTGTGGGCAACACCAGAGTGAAACACCAGATCGAGCTGGTATGAGAGCACAGGCTCTGTGTGGAGGCAAGTCCGAACTTCTCTATCTCGTACACCAGCTCAGGTTCCTTCCCTGCAAGAGAGGTGACATTCCATGTCCCAAGAGCTAGTTTCTGCAGCCGGGGATCAAACCGCTAAAGACCTTTGGCCGCCGCCCAGTTCATTTTGCACCTGACCCCTTTGGCCCCTCCCATATGTGGTGAGCCCATGGGAAAGGGCACCCACGTTGCCTCTTCGGGCTGAGCCCCATGAGCGTAGGCCCGGCCAGCGAGCCCTACCTCCAAGCTTGGCTCCAGAGAGCGGCCCCGGTGACCTGCGTCCATGCAAGGGAAAACGCCATCCAACGTTTTCATTCATCATAAGAGTCGATGATGAGGAATCACACTCCTCAGCCTCCCTGGTAAGGTCTATTCAGGGGTGCTGGAGAGGAGGGTCCGTCAGGAAGTCGAGCCTCAGATTGAGGAGGAGCAGTGTGGTTTTCGTCCCGGCCGTGGAACAGTGGACCAGCTCTACACCCTTAGCAGGGTCCTCGAGGGTATGTGGGAATTCGCCCAACCGGTCTACATGTGTTTTGTGGACTTGGAGAAGGCGTTTGACCGTGTCCCTCGGGGAGTTCTGTGGGGGGTGCTTCGGGAGTATGGGGTACCGAGCCCATTGATACGGGCTGTTCGGTCCCTATACTGCCGAGGTCAGAGTTTGGTTCGCATTGCCGGCAATAAGTCGGAATCGTTTCCAGTGAGGGTTGGACTCCGCCAAGGCTGCCCTTTGTCGCCGATTCTGTTCATTACCTTTATGGACAGAATTTCTAGGCGCAGCCGAAGCGTTGAGGGGGTCTGTTTTGGTAGCCTCAGTATTGCATCTCTGCTTTTTGCAGATGATGTGGTACTGTTGGCTCCTTCAAGCAGGGCTCTCCAACTCTCACTGGAGCGTTTCGCAGCCGAGTGTGAAGCGGTTGGGATGAAAATTAGCACCTCCAAATCTGAAACCATGGTCCCCAGTCGGAAAAGGGTGGAGTGCCCACTCCGGGTCGGGGAGGAGATCTTGCCCCAAGTGGAGGAGTTTAAGTATCTTGGGGTCTTGTTCACGAATGAGGGCAGGAGGGAGCGAGAGATCGACAGGCGGATCGGTGCGGCGTCTGCTGTGATGCGGACGTTGCATCGGTCTGTCGTGGTAAAGAAGGAGCTGAGCCAAAGGGCGAAGCTCTCAATTTACCGGTCGATCTACGTTCCAACCCTCATCTATGGTCACGAGCTATGGGTCGTGACCGAAAGAACGAGATCCCGGATACAAGCGGCCGAAATGAGTTTTCTCCGCAGGGTGTCCGGGCTCTCCCTTAGAGATAAGGTGAGAAGCTCGGTCATCCGGGAGGGGCTCAGAGTCGACCCGCTTCTCCTCCACATCGAGAGGAGCCAGATGAGGTGGCTTGGGCATCTGATTCGGATGCCTCCTGAACGCCTCCCTGGTGAGGTGTTCCGGGCATGTCCCACCGGGAGGAGACCCCGAGGACGACCCAGGACACGCTGGAGAGACTATGTCACCCAGCTGGCCTGGGAACGCCTCGGTATCCCCCGGGGAGAGCTGGAAGAAGTAGCTAGGGAGAGGGAAGTCTGGGCTTCCCTGCTAAAGCTGCTGCCCCCGCGACCCGGCCCCGGATAAGCGGTAGAAGATGGATGGATGGATGGATGGATAAGAGTCGATGAGTCATGCTTTGTCTGGTACCTCATCTAGGATGTGTTTGCCATGTGTGACCCTACTAGGGGCATAAAACCCCAGACAACTTAGCTTCGAGGATCATTGGGACCCCCCACCCGATCCCCACCACCACCACGGTAAGGTGACGGCTCATGGAGGGGTTAATTTTCTAAAATTCCGTTTTTGTGTGCGGGTACATGTGGTCACCTATCCCAGCATATTTCTTGCCAGCTAGGGCCGATTTGTCTCACCAGATGCCTCAGTCGAGGCCTGACACAGCTAACGCTAATTTGTGCATTCAAAAGAACTTTGCCAAAGTAACCATTGGCTTATTTAAGATTCAGGTTTCATTCCATTGTCACATTGCAAGCGTTTCATCACAAAGGGACCATATTCCACCTGTCAATGAGTGTAGCTGTGTGGCACATAACATTAGCGGACACAACTACCCTCACGCCCATGTAGACAATTTAGCCGAACATGACCGGAATGCTGGTTACGCTGTTAGCTAAAGTTAATCTGTACTGGCATTGCAGCTTTGCTTATACTGTATTTTGGCTTTGACATGATAGAGCGCTGCCTGCCCAGAAAAGTGGTTCTTTTGCTTTGAAACGTCTGCCAGCTGCCAGTGGCAAGCCTTTGGCTGAGGCTGACTTTGTGTGGGAGTGGTTATTACGTGAATTATCCCCACTCCCACTGCTTCATAACCGTAAGGTGGAAGTTGTCAACAGAATGGCTCATTCACAGCACAGTGGGCGGGCATGCCCAAAATACAACTACTTCCTGTCAGTGTAAAAAAAAAACAAAAAAACGTCCATATTCCAAAATACAAGTATGGATCCTTCTTCCATCCATATTCCGATCCGCTTTAGATCCTCACAAGGGTCGCTGGCGCCTATCCCAGCTGTCTTCGGGCAGTAGGCGGGGTACACCCTGAACCTGTTGCCAGCCAATCGCAGAGCACACGTAGACGAACAACCATTCACAATCACACCTAGGGACAATTTAGTGTGTTCAATCAGCCTGCCACACGTTTTTGGAATGTGGGAGGAAACCGGAGTACCCGGAAAAAACCCACGCAGGCACGGTAAAAACATGCGAACTCCACACACGAGGGAATCAAACCCTGCACCTCTGCACTGTGAGTTGATCACTGTGAGTTGATCACCGTGCTGCCGGTCAAGTAACAGACATGGACAATTTGCTCATATATAGAGATTTTTTTTTATTGCACAGATTTTAATCATTGCTTCCTAAGTAACACTTACTGGAATGATTTTGTTCACGAAAGGTCATTATCTCAGAGGCCATTTTGACACTGCATGTTGAACAAAGGTGTAACTGTAAAGTTCTCGTGTCGATTTTTTTGACGAGATGGTTGGGATTTTTTAAAACCATTTTAAGTAGTTGATCAATGACGCCGATGAACTCCCTCAAGTGATATGTCCAAATGGCTGCTGGGACAAAGGCCTATTTGAATGACTGTTTGGTTCACAGGAAATCCACAACATATGTGCAAACCATTAAATAAATAAATATATATATGCATGATTGATTAGCTTATTTGAACAACAAGAATATGAATTACACTCAATCAGGCTAACAAAACAAAAAAAGGGCATACGTTGATCTTAACGCTGTGTTAGTATTTGTATTCACATTCACAACTTTCAAAAGATTTGCGTCACGAACCACATTTTAAGGTTAAAACAAACACACAGTCACTCAGCACAGACGTGCCTGATAGTGTTACTCAATGCAGTCAAGAAGGTAGTAACGATTCTTTGTAATCGATCACAGAGCATGCGTTTCACACATCATGCATTGTTGTAATGGTTCGTGGTTGCACACATCTCATGAACCATTCCAGTTTTACTGCAAACTTTGGCGTCAAGGTAAAGCCGGACTTTGACTGCTGCCGACGAACAAGAATCCACGGCAGAACCGCATGTCGTTTTCATGAATGCAGTAAAGACACTGACCGGGGATGACTTCAGCTACCCCTTTGAATCGTAGAACATGGCAACAAGTGTTGCCAGAGTTTCCAGTTTATGCACAGACTCATACAAATGAAAATAAAACACAAAAAGTGTAGCTGAGAAATTTCGGTCAGTCCCATGGGATTCCAGGAGAATTGACAGGAATTTGGTGGGTAATTGAGAATGTTTTCAATTTGTCTAAAGGATGACATGTAGAATTAAAAAAAGTAGTGTATATAAAAAATAAAAAAAATGTCATCATAAGATGACAGTAGTTGGGGCCTCAGTCCACTTGTTGTGTGTAGCAACTGGAGCAAGTATGGCCTTTCCATTCACAGTAGCGTGCTACGTCAAAGGGATAGAGGGATGCGTAGTGCAGGACGAAAAGTCTACCACATTAACATGAAATGTGTCTTTTTTGGGCCAATATGATGCTGCAAAATATTTGCAATGCTTCTTTGTAACAGACCAACATGACATTTCGGAAATGTGTCTGAATTTATTTTATTTTATTAATTTATTTAGCATACCCACGAATTACTGTAAAATCCCCCGTAATTCTCATGGAAAGTTTGCCACTTTGAAAATTCTCGGAATTTTGCGAGTTGGGGAATACATGAAGCATTAAAGCCATATCTGGGAATGCAGTCCATATCATATTTCCCTTTCCACTCTTTTCACCTGAGTGTAGTGATTAGCATTACACCACAAAAGACTAGAAAATACCAGATGACATTTTATGTTCAAGCAACATTGCTTGAACATTAAAATAAGTTTAAAATGAAAAATAAAAAAAACCCGCGAAAACAAAACATACATTCATGGAGAGGTATTAGTCAGTCCTGTGAAATGCAAAACATCGGAGGAATGTCGGTACACTGGAAAGCACAAATGGGGAAAAGCAAAACACGTCTGCCGCACCTAACTGGCTCCTGACGACCATGCAACACTTGAAATAGAATGACTGGCTTATAAATATCAACCAATAAATAAGAGCATGTCCTTCACACTTGTTTGGGTCAGATGTTGACTGAGCTGATTAGAAAGGTCTGTAGTTCCAGAAACTGGAGAAGACAGAGATCTGCAGGTACACGAGAAGAATCTGTTAGTTGCACGTCTCTTCAACCCCATTAAAAGTTTTGCGATGATTTATGTTGGTCTCATTTTTTTTTTATATCACAGTAAAGACATTTGAACATAAGTGTATAGACTTTTTAGATCCTTTGTGAACAGACAGACAGCTGGAGTGGATATAAATAGTCTACACATCCCCTGTTCAAGTGCCAGGATTTTGTGATGGAAACAAAAATGAGACCAAGGGAAATAATAATGGCATTTAGTGTGCGGACTACTTTTATGTATTCTGGACAGACAGACACAGTGTATTTTGCGCCTATAATGGGCAACATTTTTCACAGCCCAGTTTTGTTTAGCAGAGATGTCGGCGCTGTTGCAAAGCGCAGATGCGTATTTGGAACTGAGAGTCAGCGCTTGGAATTGAAACGGATTTGCATGGGACAGGGGAAGTGAACCAATCTCTTTTTTCGTCAATGGACGCTACAGCTTCTTGTTTACTTTCAAACTTAGCGTGTGGCAGACGTGTGCATATTTTGAGCATGACGTCTCTGATCCACTGGTGAAAGGGCAGTTTTATTCTCTCCTCTTTCATCTTGAACTGCTTCAAACTACAAAGCGTATACAGGAAAAGTGGTTATTATTGCACGACTGTCCGTGTCTTATGTTGTGGTATATTATTTTATTTTATGTTGAGTGTTCTATAAAGCGCTTTGGTACAGCTGCCGCTGTTGTGAAAGCGCTATATACTGTAAATAAAGACATATTGTATTCAAAGATGGAAAATCCAGGTCCAGGAAGTTAAAACCCTGCCACAGTTTGTTTTTTTACCACAGGTGCTTCTACTCAACCAGTAGGTGCTCATTTAATTTCCGGTTGAGTAGAAGCACCTGTGGCATAAAAGTTGAGTTGAGTAAAGCCAAACCGTGGCAGTTTTTTTTGTATTCTGGAAGCGGATTACCCATCTATATAACTATAGAATAGAGCCTATTTGAGGTACAACATGGTGTTTAGGGTGGAGACTAAATAGTGACTGCTATCAGTAAGAGGCACACACACACACACACACGCACCTTGTCTTTGAGCTGCTGACAAAGCTGTAGCGAGATGGTGAAAAACACCAGCGTATCATTTAGCCAAGGGATGACACACTCCACCTTATGCACATGGCTCACCTCAAACCGGTTGTTGTTGAGCTCACTGTGGAGGCAAGAAGAAGCAACAAAAAATAAATTCACAAAGCAGTGTTCATAAACTTTGAACAATGCTTAAAATTGTTGATTATGAAACACAATTTAGCTGTCTCCAAAAAAAAGTTGTCTGCTCCAAGGTCTAGGACAGGCATGTCCAGCTCCGGGCCTGGAGGGCCGCTGTCCTGCCTGTTTTCCATCTCCCCCGGCTACAACACACCTGATTCAGATGATCGGCTCATCAGCCAGCTGTGAAGCATCATTAGTATGATCCTGATTATTTGAATCAGGTGTGAGAGCTGGAAAACAGGCAGGACAGCGGCCTCTGAGGACCGAGTTTGGACACCCCCGGTCTAGGACGAATTCCAATCAGGCAAAATTATTATTGGTCTCAAAATAGATGCCCATCCTGATAAAATGAATCATTTTTTAAAAATCTGGGCTTATTGAGCAATTGACTCAAACCTGCATCGTCTGCATGAAAGGCTGCCGGGTATACAACTATAAACTTCATAGACTGATTGGTGGAAAGACTTGCTACAAGACAACAGACAAATTGATTTCATCTTACAACATGGCCCCGGGATTGTGCAACACAGAGCTCCCAGATGGCTTGAAATTCTAACAAGAAACAAGAAAAAAAACGATTACGTTACAGCTCACGCAACTTATGCGGTACAGTATTTAAATGGCATCATGTGTTCAAACCTTGGTGGTGTTGGGCGGCAGCACGTGAAGCTGGTAGACGGTGAGACACAGTTTGCTCAAATTGATGTAAAAATTCACCATCACGTCACCGGGCATGGGAGGAGTGAACATTTTCTGATGGAAGAATATATCTTGTTAGGGCGTGTTTGTCTTGTGCAAACTACTGTACATTGTAGAGTCAAACAGACAAAAGTTAACACGCACACACGATTTTTATTTACTTACATTTGCCTTTGTTTGTACAGATGGAGGTGGGGTGGATTAGCTTTACTCATGATATAAATACAATATTGTACAGTCAAACCTCGGTTTTCGAACGTCTCGGTTCTCGACCAATTCGGTTTTCAACCAAAAATTTTGAGTTTTAATGCCTCAGATGACGAACAAATTTCGGTTCTCGAACAAACTGAGCGCACTTGAATGCACCATTTGACTCCTCGCCTTCCTTACACGAGTAAGTGATGCTTCCTCGGGTAGACGAGGAAGTGATGCTTCCTCGTGTTGCTTTCCATTGTGAGCAGTAGTGTTCAGTTAACATTTTTATTTTAAAAAGAGCGTGGTTTCGGTTTTTGAACAATTTCGGTTTTGGAACAGCCTTCTGGAACGGATTATGGACGAAAACCGAGGTTTGAAATAATGCCCTTTGCCACTCATTGAGTAGATCTTCAAACTATTTTCCCTACGATACTGACAGTTAAGTTCAAAAGTATACATTTCCTCATGTCATTGTGAAAATGAATTTCTCTTTCTCTCTCTCGCTTTTAAACGAAAAGGCTAACAATTTATTTTCAGTTCTCTTCTTCCAGAATAAAAAAATATCCACTGGTGAGGCGATTGACTGCCAGGGCAACAAAGCGATTCAAGAAGAAGCATAAAAGGGTCATTGAAGTGGCCACAACCCAGTAGAACTCTTTGGAAGGAACCGAAGCTGTGATTGTTTTGCTGCGTCTGTTTGTTTTCTTTTAGCATCAGCTGGGGAGGAGGGCGTGCCTCTCCAGCAGCACACCTGTTTCTTGTTCCCAATCAAGACTAGTCAAGTATTTAAGGACTGCCAAAATCCCAAAACTGTCGGATTATCGACTTTGCTCACTTGTTTATGTCAAGGATTATCTAGACTCATAGTGCTCGTTTCGCATTCTTCAAGTCATTTTGGGGGCGGCCCGGTAGTCCAGTGGTTGCTCAAGTGTGAGGTATCAAATTCCGGCCTCCCTGGAGATGTTCTCCCCGGCCTGCGTGGGTTTTCTCCGGGTGCTCCGGTTTCCTCCCACTTGCATGGCAGGCTGATGTTCCCTAGGTATAGTGTGGCTCGTCTCTTTGCCCGCGATTTGAGGGTTCCCCCGCCTATGCCCGAAGACAGCTATAGGCTCCAGCACCCCCCGCGACCCTTGTGAGGATAAAGCGGTTCGGAAAATGGATGGATGGAAGTCATTTTGGACTACTATAAATTTCATGTGTTTGGATTCTTGCCATTTCGTTTTGAGTACTTTCAGTTGAAGTTTGCAAGCGCTTTCAATTCATATCTGATTTTCCTGGCTTGTTGTTGCCCAGCTATTTCTGTTTTGTCGGTACTTCGGTTAATCGACTTTGTACGTTCCCACAAGCTGTGGGTGGTGACCAAAAGAACAAGACCACGGAGACAAGAGACCGAAATGAGTTTGGTGTGTTTTTTTCTTTCAGTGCCCAAAACTGGACATGCCTGGTGCAGAGCCACTGAGAGAGTGGACCGATACGGTGGCTCGCGCATCTGATCATGATTCCTCCCAGATGCTTCACTAGTGAGGTGTTTTTGGCACCTCTCACTGAGAAGACTCAAGAAACACCGTAGACCAGGGGTCTCAAACTCAATTTACCTGGGGGCCACTGGAGCTAGACCAAATCAGGTCCCCCCCACAAAAAATGTACAGTATTAATTAAAAACAGAAAAATATAGCTTCTGCTGTACCCTATGCTTTTTCAGTGCATTGGTTCCGGTTTTCCATAAGAAAAGCTCTGATAAAACATTCCACTGTTCTCAAATGTCTTTTTCCCCCCATCTTATTTTTTTTCTACACAAAATAAGACGGAAAAAAATTAACAAGTCAAAGAACGTAATTTCCGCTCGTACCAGATTGGCTCGGGGTCCTGGCGCCTGCACGGCACAGTTAGTGATTGGTTGAAGATCAGAAACCACAGAAACACAAAGTGTTTGTGGTGGCCGTTTAATATTAAATTAAATAAATAAAATATGTAATAAAGTTTGAAAACTTTGGCTAGCGGAGAGCATGGAGGTAATGCTAACACATGGATACCCACACATAAAACTTCACGTTTGTGTGTATGTAGTAGTGCTAGCTCCGTGTTAGCGTCTTAGCACTCATTTTCCCCGTTCTTGTGCGGGTGTTACGTCAGGTCTGGTGCTTCGGAGCAACCGGCTCGGGTGACAACCACACTGGCGTGTTGTTTATCTGTTTAAATGTGTATTCAGCAGCGCTAGCGAAGGCAACAGCGGTGGGTTGTTTACATCTGTGGTTTACATGTGTATTCAAGCTGGTGTGGGGCACCGTGGGCACGGTCAAGTTGCCGCTTTCATCCTGGCCTTCGAATGAGACAAACCACACCATTTAGCACGGAGATAGTGCTAACACATACATCATCCATATCAAACTCTCGCGGGCCACACTAACATTAAACTTTCAGATCAAGGCAAGGGCCTCAAACTAGCGTGAGTTTGAGACCCTATTGGAGACTCTTTTGACTGGCCTGGGGATACCTGTGGTGAGGTCAATTTGGAACTCCTTGCTCAGGGTGCTGCCCCCATATCCTCCTGACTACCAGTAGTTCAAGTTTGTCCTCTGTAGAGGACATTTCTGAACCTAAATATCTCCCACCCAGTGCATCCAATTGCATTAACTCCTTTTGCGCTCTAAAGAGGACATTCAGTGCTTTCCAATGATACCAAATTTGTAGGGGGTGGGGCTTTGTTACTTTGACTTCTCAATAGAAGAAAATGGCTTCCCTCAGTGCAAGCACTTTTTATAGAAAGAGTATAAGTAATACTTTCTACCAAACACATTTTGTCTTGAAATGCTGTTGGCATTTTATTTATAGACTATTATAAGACTTTTATGAACATGTTCAAGTGTTGTTTGAGTTGTTTTAAGTGTATTTGAGCCTTGTATTCAAGTGTTTAAAAATGTAGTGGAATTTCAAAAATTTCTTTTGGAGTAGTCCAATTACTTAGATTAGGACTACTACTACATAGATTGGGGAATTTCAAAATAAATGTGATTGGACAAAATTTTTTCCCCCTGGTAGTCAGGAGGATAACTCAAGCCCAGATAAGCAGAAAAAAGACGGATAGACTAATGGCTTATGAATCCATCCATCCATCCATCCATTTTCCGAACCGCTTCTTCCTCACTAGGGTCGCGGGGGGTGCTGGAGCCTATCCCAGCCGTCTTCGGGCAGTAGGCGGGGGACACCCTGAATTGGTTGCCAGCCAATCGCAGGGCACACAGAGATGAACAACCATCCACGCTCACACTCATACCTAGGGACAATTTAGAGTGCCCAATCAGCCTGCCATGCATGTTTTTGGAATGTGGGAGGAAACCGGAGCACCCGGAGAAAACCCACGCAGGCCCGGGGAGAACATGCAAACTCCACACAGGGAGGCCGGAGCTGGAATCGTACCTCTGCACTGTGAAGCCGACGTGCTAACCACTGGACTACCGGGCCGCCCTGGCTTATAAATTCTAAACTCAAATGAGTTATGATGACTTATAATATTGATTGCAGCCTGAAAGTGGCAATTCTGTCTAGAGCCAATGAGTTTAAAGTGAAAAATAGTTCGTACCATCAGTCCACTGGTGGCCAATTCAGGCAGTGTCATTGACGCTGGTGTGGTGAGGCGGTTTCGTGCACGTGTCAGCTGGAGCATCACAGCATCCATTAGCTATAACAACAACAGGAAGGTGAGGTTCGCATAATACGTGCATGGTTGATAGACTGTTCTTCAGGACAAACCTTGTTAACCTCTGCCCCCGTTTTGAAGTCGTAGTTCTCATCATGGCTGTTTAACAACTGAAGTGCCTGCGTCACATGATTTCGTGCATCCTGGATCTGAAACAAGGAAGGAAGGATACATGTAAAGAGGGGAGAGAGATGAGTTGGCTGCAAATTTAGTTGAAGGGGGCAAGGGATTTAGGGAGCTTTCCCTTCGGTCTCTACATTGCCTAAATCCAAACTGACATGCACAAATATCTTGGTTTGCTTAAAACACAGATTATTCTGAGAGCATTCACATTCGGGAGGGTTGAAATGATTTTATTAGTTTTTAAACATCTTAACGGTCGAAGGACAGCTTATTTATCTGACCTGCTTTTATCATATCAACCAGCACTGATCCTGAGGTCCTCTGGCACTGGCCCTTATAATTATTCCCAAGATGAGGACCAAAACATATGGCGGGGCTGCATTCAGCCATTTTGGTCCCCAGCTATGGAATAGCTTGCCAGAGGACATCAGGTCCGCAGAGACTGTTGATGTTTTTAAGAGGAGGCTTAAGGCACATCTTTTTTAGCTTGGCTTATTTAAATTACATTTAGCCCCCCAAGAGCTAGTGTTTCCTCTTGGGGGAGGAGGGGGGCTGTATGGTTGCTGTCACTCAGCGTGGATCAGCTGCCCTCGGGTGCTTTTTCTCCTCATATTGTTTCTCTGTGCCGTACCATGTCTTTTATTATCAGGATCATTATGGAATGAGTGCAAGTTTTATATGTGTGTGTGTGTGTGTGTGTGTAGGCATGCTTGTGGGGATATACATTTGTGTATGTTGAGGGGAGGCAGGGGGGTCCTCTTTTTATGTTGCAAGTTTTGAATATTTTAACTGTACAGCATTTTGAGTTGCATTTTTATGTATGAAAAGTGCTATATAAATAAAGTTTGATGAATACATGCAGTTGCTTTGTTTTGGAAAACAATCACTGCTGTGGAATGCTTCGGACTCAAGCTATTTAAATCCAGATGAATCATTTCGCTCGACATCGCGTTTGCCTTCGACAAAATATGTTGAAATCCCAACAGTATTGTTAGATCATAGTTGCGATATTTATTTATTTAGTATTAAAAAAAAAAAAAAAGCGCTTTGGAGACTTGGCGGGCCTGACTACCACCCGTGACCCCCCCCCCCCAAACAATGGCAACAATAGAGAGCGGGTGTGAGAACGGCCAGGGGTATCGAGCTGCTCAATGTACAATGCCGAGTAAAAAAACTGTCTAAAGCGTTCCGTCTTGATAGAGGTGAGTGGCAGCTGCCAGCTTCCCTATATTTCAGTTCTCCCACTGTGCATGATTTGAATCACTTGGATTCATCATCTGGCAAGACCCAGATTGATAATGGACATCACTCAAAGGAGTTCGCAATCTGGGCTCGGGACAAAATGGATTTTCCGGGTTTTGTAAACTCACAAATCTCGCAAGAATTCAGCATGCAGGCAAGGTTACCGAAAAGTGACGGGTTACAGTAGTAAGTGACCTGGGGCTTGCGTGGGTGCTATGCAGCCCGCCAACTGTCAATGTCACGTTATAAGCTCATCAAACTATGTTAAGTTTGTTCTGGATGTATGCCAACGTCGTTACGCGAGTCTACAACACTTTGTGTGCACTTTGACGATAACGCTGACTTTACAAACTGCCTCAGGAGCCTAACGACAGTGTGAAACAAGATACAATACTTGCAGCGAGTAAAGCAAAACCATAGCCATGAGCAGGGCTCTCTGATCACTTATTCATAATCATTAAAACATCCAACATACAATCTTGGTATTTTCCCACAGGTGTTTCTGCAATTGATGACAATTTGTCCAACTGATTGCCCATGTTTTTCAACCTGTTTATTCAAGAGATAGTGATAGCAGAGCTTTCACAAAAAGTTTCACTTGTGAAATCATTCAAATATGAACACCAAAACTTGGAAGGTAAACAACTAATTTTTATGATATATTGCAATCACTAGTAGATTGAAAGCCTAAATCACAGGTAAACTTTGGTTAGCAGGTATTGTGATTATCAATAGGTACATCTCAATAAATTGAACTATTGTGGAAAATGTTCTTTTATTTTGGTAGTTCAATACAAGGAGGCCCGGTGGTCGACTGGTTCGCACGTTGGCCTCACATTGAGGAGGTGCAGGGTTCGATTTTCCAGCTCTGGCCTTCCTGTGTGGAGTTTGAATGTTCTCCCCATGCCTGTGTGGGTTTTCTCCGGGTATTCCGGTTTCCTCCCACATTGCAAAAACATGCGTGGCAGGTTAATGGAACACTCTAAATTGTTACAAGGTGTGAGTGTGAGCGTGGATGGTTGTTCGTCTCTGTGTGCCCTGCAATTGGCTGGCAACCGGTTCAGGGTGTCCCGCTGCCTACTGCTCAAAGACAGCTAGGATAGGCTCCGGCACCCGCCGCGACTTTTGTGAGGATAAGCGGAACCGAAAATGGATGGATGGATGGATAGTTCAATGAAAAAAGTGAAACTCAACAAATTGATTTCTCACAGATTACAATACTACATGATGTTGCCATTTTTATGATTGTAGCTTCCTGCTCACCAAGACCCCAAGTTTTACTCCCTCAAGCAACGTGTTTTTTGGGGGGGGGTGGGGGGTTAAGAAAAAGTAGTAATAATCAAACATTAATTAAATAAATAATTGCACCCCATGACACACACCCAAAATTCGGCCGGTAGAAAAACATTGAAATGAAGTGGCTTGAACCATGGAGTTCAATCGAGCCACATTTACCTGCTGTAATTTCCACTGCTTGTCCTCCCTGAACTGGAAGTGTTGCACTTGACTACTCTTTGCCACCTTCAGATTGATATCCTGTTGAAAGTCAAAATAAAGACGTCGTTGAGCTGGAGCAAATTTTCATAGAAGGAAACACAGATCAGCTCACACTCACCGCCTGACTCAGAGCCTCTCCCTGTAGCGTCAGCACTCCTTTCACCTGATCCATGCTGTAAAACAACATTTTTATTTTATTTTAATAACTTCAACACCAAAGCAACGTGTGATAAACGTGTTCATGCTGGAAGTCATGACCTCCATAGATCGCTTGAATACAATCCATCACACTTGAGCAATGAGTCATTAAGACAATGGTAGGCGGCATTACGTTGAGCTGCCCAGGATGAAGTTTTCCTGTTTGAGCTGACTCTCCAGGCCAGGCGTCGGCATGGTGAAACGTCTTGAAGCCTCCTGTAAGAGAGCAAAACAAAATGCAGACTATAGGTGAGAACCGGGGGGTTGCGATCAATGCTTTCAAAAGGGGATCAATATTAATTGAGGAGGACTTTTGACCTGTGCAAAGCAAAGGGCCATCCTTAAGTGTCAACAAAGTGATGGTTGACCTTTGATTTGGAAACCTCATCTGCACAATTCCTGGACACATGGGCAATCTGGAACTAATAAATAAGGACGGGCTCGAGCAAAAAAGTGCATCTACGACTTCATCAGTTTATAGAGTAAAACAAATATGTGTATGTATGTATATATATATATATATATATATATATATACACACATTGATGACTTTATTCACTCTAAAAACTCTCAGTGTAACAGAACTGAAGATGTGGATGTTTGGGTTTTTAACAGCTCATGTCCCACAGTAGATGCATGTGGCAATACTGGAGTGACATACTGTATTGTCAGTTTGTATTGACAGTTTAATTCAAAATTACTCAACCGACATTGCGAATGTCATCTATTTGCAAAGGTGACAAACTCACAGTGACCCCTGGTCAAACTGAACTTGTGCAACTTTCCAGTGATATGCTTCCTCCGAATGCTATAACTTAAGGGGTAGCAAAAAGCGGAGTTATGTAGAAAAAAATTAGTTTTCAGTACGTATACGACAAATAAAATCTGCTCTGAAATATTTCATTCTTCACATTTTTGTGAGGTGTCCTTTTAGAGCTGCAACTAATGATTATCTGAATAAGGGTAGATTATTTTCTCAATGATTTTGACCAAATAAATAAATAAATAAACATTTAAACGCCCAACTCAAAATTGACAGTGCAGAAAATGCACAAACAATAATTAATTGGGATTCAATTTCTGGTTGGGTTCATAAAATGATTTTCTTTCTCTCTCTTTTTTTTTATTTATTTTTTTTTTTTTAAAGTAAAAGCAGTTTTAGACTACAGAAATCAGATACTGTTGAGAAGATGAAATTCTCCGTATTCGGACAAATTTTAAAAAGTGAATAATTTTTTTGCACCTCTTTTTCCTATTTCAAGCAGTCAACACTGCCGAAATCACAAGACGTCATCAGGTCGGTCACATGATGTCATTCTTGCATAATTTTTTTTTTTTTTAAACTGGCACAGCACCCTTATATGGGCAACAGTGGAGTAAACATAAACAAAGCTCGACAAACACAATTGCCCTCTTTCACAACAGTTTAGACTTGCCTGTAAATAAGTCAACTGGCCATCACACACCAAAAAAAGTCTGTTCTCAAAACAAGAACATGAGCTACGCATGAAGCTCACATGCATTAATGAGAGGTCTCGGTGCTGGATGAACTTTTCAAAAACAGCATCATGATCATGTGAAATTGCGCTTGACGGCTAATGGATGCCGTGAGGTGATTGTTAGAGTAAAATGAGAGCGCAGCAAAGGAAGAAAAGACAATAATTACCATGTTTTATACACTATAAGGCGCTTGGGAGTATAAGGTGCACCTTTAATGAATGGCCTATTTTAACTGTTTACCTGTATAGGGCGCACCGCATCATATGGCGCATTGAATAGAAGCTGCAATAGTGGGTGAGGTTGTGTTATGCATCCATTAAATGGAGTTACGCGAAAGGGAATACAATACAATACCGCTTCATTGATAGAGCGCTTTCACAACCGTTGCAGCTTTAACAAAGCGGTTGACAGAACATTTAGAATACTACATCCAAGAAATCAGAATATTGATCCATGTATTAGGCGCGTTGAGCAGAAATGATACTTTCTTATGAGAAAGTAGAATGCTGTTAGGTGTACCTTATAGTGCGGAAAATATGCTAGTCGCTGGTAGTTACTCAATGACGAATGACTCAGTCCCTGTGTTGAAGGATTGTTTCAGAACTTGTTTCTCTGCCTACCGGTCGATAGGACCGATGTTTGAATCCGGCTCAAGGATTCATGTGTGAAGTTTGCATGCGCTCTCTATGCTTGTATGAATTACCTTCAGACGCCTCCCACATTCCAAAAACAAGTATGTGAAGCTAATTTAAGACTCTAAATCATGGATGTCAACCTCAAGATGGTTTGCCCGACCTGTGTAGACCGCCTAAGTCACAAATTTTCCTTGACATCAATCAACAAGTCCAGTCACCCGCAAAGTGGGTGTAAAAGTCTTTCACAGTCCTTTTCAAATGACTCATGACTCCCATTTAACAGTGAGTTTATAGGTAAGTGGTAACAGGGTTTGACATTATGTTTTGATGAGTGAGTTGTGGTGGCCCTGTCAGAACCAGTATTCACCCAAGTGCACTTTACATGGTGGCATAACCAAGCACTAACCATGACGTGGCATGAACGTCAATTAGAATCAGAATAATCTTTATTAGCCAAGTATGTAAAACGCACAAGGAATTTGTCTCTGGTAGTATAGGCTGCACTAGTATTGCAAGAACAAGCAAATACGAAAAGAAAAGACATGACATATGGGTATAGAAAGACTTTCTGTAATGTAAGGGTACCATTGTAACTTTTTTTTGGGGGGGGGAGAGGTGCTCTGGATGCTGTGGGGCTGTCATGGTTGATATGCCTCTGCAACATAGCGTGGTCAACGGAGAAAGTGCCTCTGGATTGACAGGTCGAAGTGGGGGACGGGAGGGACTTTGTATCGTAGTGAAGAAGGAGCTGAGCCAAAAGGCGAAACTCTCAATATATCGGTCACTCTACGTTGATCACAAGCTGTAGGTCATAACCGAAAAAAACGGCTGAAATGAGTTTGCTACGCAGGGTGTCCAGGCTCTCCTTTAGAGATAAGGTGAGAAGCTCAGAGTTGAGCCGCTTCTCGTCCACGTTGAGAGGAGCCAGAGTATCTCGCCTCCCTGCTGAAGTGTTCTGGCCATGTCCCACCGGCAGGAGGCCCCGGGGACAACTCAGGCCACACTGGAGAGAGTATGTCAACCTGGGAAGGCCTTGGGATCCCCCAGGTAGAGCTGGAAGAAGTGGCTGGGGAGAGGGAAGTCTGGGCTTCCTTGTTCAGGCTGTTGCCCTGTGACCCTACCCCGGATAAGCGGTAGAGAGAATGAATGGATGGATGGATGGATGGATGGGATGGATGGTAATGCTAGGTGATCGGTAATGTTAGGGAATGCCAGGTAATGTTAGTTCACGCTGAGCTTGCGAACGTCATGTGACCAAACTCAAGTGGCAAAATGGCTGACCCCTGACATAGATAAAGACGGATGTTTTTTTTTCTGCTTAATTAATATTCCACAAACGCACTATTGATCAGAATGCCACATTTAGATTAGTGGGGGCGCAAAGAACATTTTTGACTTGACATCCCTTTTAAATTGAGATGAGAACAAATTCCACATTGTTAGCTTATCAACTCTTACCTTAAGGACATCCTGCAGCTGCTTCAGTACAGCATGTACTTCTTCTTTAAGAAGCCAGTTGAACTCCTCCTCCTGGTATAAATTGAATCAGAAAATCAGCAAATGAGGCGTTACAAAGGAAAATGACAGTATATTTTATTTGGACAGTCAAACAGTCACAACAATGTAATTCAACAAAAGAAGCAGCAATACGATAACGTTAATATTTGTTAGCGTTAGGAATCTCATAGAACATTGTTAAGGATGGATGGGATTTTTTCTTTCTGGGAACTGAACTGAGCCATAAAGCAAACGATTGTCTGGAAAGTTTCATTGCTTCATGAGGCTTCATTTGCAACAGTGTTGCGCAGTTGGAACTAATACACCGCGATGATAGGATGTGTTCAGTGCTGTAGTATTCCTGAGCGTCTCTGAACTACAGTGAGTACACAAGATGGTGATTTACTATACATAGTTTATACAGTAGTGTGTATATTTGTTGAGGCATTGTGTTTATTGCCATTTCTGTGACTTGTTTAACTTTGTTGCCGATTTGATTGACAGCTCCTGGCTGAAGTTCGTCACGCATCTAATTGAGTCTGAAACGCGACTTGTGGATGCTAACATGGCCCTTTGTGTATGTTAGCGACCTAGCAATAAGTGTAGACAAGAATAGTGCATTTATTTACATGTTTCATGCATCTTAGGCACGTAAAGTCTGCCATAAATTGGGTCGTGTGCACTTTATTAGCGCCATAGTCGGCCACTATTTAACATTTATTTGATGTAGTTTCAGCTGTGTATTAGCATGGGGAAGTTGCCCATATTAAATAAGGTTTACTATGTGTTTGAAGTTTACATAATTGTGTACAGCTACGATAACATACTTTCATGGGGCCGAGTGATCCATTATTATTTGACAAGAGATGTGCGCCTTTAAGTATTGCAGTATTTTGCGACATCAGAAGCCCAGCATTTGTACTCAGACGCTGCTTTGTCTCCGTTTATTGCCGAAGCACACACATACCGAGACCCACTCACACACGCCACACATCCGTGTATCATTGCAACCTGTGCCTGTTTGCCTGCATACCTGTGCTGTTCTCTGTTTGTGTCTGCGATGGGATTAAAGCTGCCAAACCACATCTTCACTCTCTTATTGTGTTATGACCGACACGCGGGGGTGGACAGGGCATACACTTTTTTTTTTCAAGCTGGCGCCCTAGTTGGCAGCAGTCAGCAAGTGCTCTTCAAGAGCTTTGCTTTTTTTTTTTTGTTTGATAGTTTTTGTTGTTGTTTTTGTCTTTTGTTTTGTCAAATGGCGTTTGACAGATGTGGACTGTTTTCAACGTTTTTGGCGAAGAATCTGTGCTTGGTGGTTGCGCCTTCTCGGCAGCACGCGTGTACCATCACTGTTTAATTGGGAGGAATGTTGGCACTACTTGACTGTCGCCACTGGACAGCCCTGGGGCGCTTGTTTTTTGCGCCTGTCCTGGGCAGCATTTCTCGCAGCCCCGTTTTGTTTAACAGAGATGACGGACCTGTTGGTCAGTCTGCGCTGGTGCGGTTGGATGGATGGCTTGTGGAGGCGAGGTTGAGGAGAGGAGAGAGGAGCGTCGGCGCTGAGCGCGGATAAGTACTGTATTTGGAATTGAAAGTCGCCTCTTGGAGTTGAAACGGATTTACATGGGACAGGAGAAGTGAACCAATCTCTTTTTGCGTCAATGGACGCTACAGCCTCTTGTTTCCTTTCAAAATTAGCTTGCGGCAGACGTGCATATTTTGCGCATGACGTCTCTGATCTACTGGTGAAAGGACACTTTGATTCTCTCCTCTTTCATCTACAAAAGAGGTTCTTAACCTGGGTTCCATCGAACCCCAGGGGTTTAGTGAGTCTGTCTCGGGGGTTCGACGGAGCCTCTGCCATGGAGGGTAAGACACAAGCGACTCAACATGTTAATTAGTTATGACACGCCCGCTTGCCAATTACTGGCTGCAGATGATCACATTACATTGCTTGTCCAATCAGTGCGGTGGGAAATTTAGTTCGCTTAGTAGTCAACATGTGACTGTTGTGATAGGTCGTACAATTTTTTAAAAAACTATATGGCCTATAATTAGGCCATGTAATTTTATTTACTTTTTTCTGTTTTTAATAAATGTGTTCTTTTAAATATATCTTGAATTTGTAGAAAAAAAATATACTGTACTTATTTTTCACTCATGAAGGGTTCAGCGAATGTGCATATTAACCGGTTGGGTTCAGTACCTCTAAATAGGTTAAGAACCACTGATCTAGAACTGCTTGTGCGTCGACATCACAGTGTAGAGGTACCGGGTTCAAACCAGCTCCGGCCTTCCTGTGTGTAGTTTGCATGTTCTCCCTGTGTCTGCGTGGGTTTTCTCCGGGTACTCCGGTTTCCTCCCACATTCCAAAAACATGCATGACAGGCTGATTGAACACTCAAAATTGTCCCTTGGTGTGGCTCCAGCATCCCCCACGACTCTTGTGAGGATAAAGCGGATCAGAAAATGGATGGATGGATAAAATAAATAAATAAAATAAATACTCAAATCGAACGACACCTGTACAGTCCAACCTAACAGAAACAGTGGAATGCAGATCATCTTAAGGCCGATATCAAAGCATCTTGGGTAACAATAACACCGGAACTGTGGCAAACGCTGATCGCCTCCATGCCATCTTGATGCTGTCATTCAGGCATGTCCAGCTCCGGGCCTGGAGGGCCACTGTCCTGCCTGTTTTCCATCTCTCCCGGCTGCAACACACCTGATTCAGATGATCAGCTCCTCAGCCAGCTCTGAAGCAGCATTAGAACGATCCTGATGATTTGAATCAGGACAGCGGCCCTTGAGGACCGACTTTGGACACCCCTGCTGTCATTAATGCAAAAGGGGGCCCAACTAAGTACTGATAGCTTATTAATTTAATAAATTTCTGAGTTTAAAGTCCCTTATTGTTGGGCACGGGAAATGTTCTAATTTAGTGAAACAGCATTTTGGGGGGGGGGGGGGGGGGGGTCTGCCTTAACCCTTGTGACCTGCATATTTTTTTGTGACCAAACGCATGTAGTGTACCTGATGTGTACGTGAACTTGAAGTGTGATAACGCAGTCATTTATGAATATATTTTTACTTCCGTGGGAAATTTGAGCTCCCAAGTGTTTACTTTTCAATGCTTTCTCTTTGATTGAGCAGACACAACACAGGGGAAAAGTACAATAAAAGAACCTGTATGTCACAAGGGTTAATCACCAAAACTGAAACAAATAAAAGCTTGAAATATCTCACCTTGTCAGTCGTGAATTCACATGACATACAAGTGTCACGTTTTGAAACAAATTATTGCAAATTATTTAAGTAAACAGACTTTCCCTCGAGATTAATTTTTTTTTAGCATGCACCTGTATTGTCATTATCGTGTGCCTTTCTAACTCTTCCATTTCAGGTGAGCAATATTTCATTTGTGCAAATTCTATAAATTATTGTAAAAAAAATTACAAAATGCGCATTGCAATTACTGCGGATGACCAATGTTGACATGGCAGTGTCCTCCCAGGGAAGTTATAATTTTTTTCTGATATAATTACTGGAGGCGCCCGTGACAGTGACGCAAGAAAGATTAAAAAAAAACTGTGTGTCGGCAAAAAGCCTGACACGAGTTAGTGGACACTAGTGTCGCTTGTCACTTTTCACAGTTGCTCCACGCTCAATTCCACGATTGTTAGGTTCGGCCGGGCCCGCCGCCAGCACAACCACAACACACAAGTGACAGTGTAAACAATTACCGTAACTGGACCTGCATTCTATCGCCCTCGGAGACCTGACTCCATTCTTAACGTGATCCTGCACAATTGCAGCAAACTTCACAAAGGCACCACTCGTTTTGGTCAAGCGACTGCGTTGTGGGGATTTTGCATTTAAACATATCCAGTGAATGTGAATGTGAATGTCAATGAGTGAAGCGGCTAGCTTCACGCATTCGCGGTCTTGCAGACTGACTAGACACATCATCATCTTACCAGCACAGCTCTCTCCACTTGACTGGCAGCCGACATCTTGGGTAGTTCTGAGAAAGATCTCTGAGGATTGAGCATGATGATCAGAAAACAGCGGGCAATACTCTGACAACAACCTTAGAACACAATCTTTAATGTCCCCTAACGTGTATACGTTTTCTTCCTAGCTTAGCAGATGAGGTGCTGCCTTCAGAGGCAGTGAGAATTCGCGGACGCTAGAGAGGCGAACACTATCAATGGAAAACGGACGCCTTGGCGCACACTGACAACAACAATTGAACGTAATTCCTAAGTGTAAACATCACATTACATACATAAAATATAGTTTACATTTTAATTTTAACTTGATAACAGGGTTTGCCAACTTACTTTATTCGGGAAATCTCTGGACAAAAGCTGTTGTTTGAAAGCAAACGATTCACAACAAAAAATACATGACATGTGTCGATGAATCCGACACGAAAAAAGTGAAATAGAAATTGCGGAGAACCGTGAATCTAACATATCACAGTCACATGCATATAATTAAATGACCCCGCCCATTGATCCTTATTAGGAAGAGTTTCGCATCCCATCACTGGCAACTTGCCTGTGCTGCGATTCGAAGGTTCCGAGGTAGGAAAAAAACATCGTGATGTTTAGACCAGAGGCAGCCCGAGGTATAAAGTAACGAAGCATGTGTCCAGTGCCCCAGGAGAAAGCGCTTGTTTTTTGTTTTTTTTAATTTTTTGGTATGAATTCTTACATCTAGCTCATGCAAGATGAGTAAAAAAATAAAAATCATACACATTCCACATGCATTCTCTGTTCTGAAGTATACACGTTTTAATTCTGTTCGTGTGAGTGTCGTGACCCATTTCTACCTTCACTGAAGCTCAAACAAAAACAAACAAGATAAAAATAAATAAAAAGAGCACTTTTTATTCTTCAGTGTATCTCAACTGTTGTGACCCCAAGACCCCACAATTTGCCACAGTCACTAAATGACAATCGCTTTTGTAGAGGTTAAGAACAATAAAGAAAATGTGTTCAAATACACATGCAGTGATAAAAAAAAATTACCTTGGAAAATATGTACACCATAATTTAAATAATAGTAAAGTCATTCCGTAAATAATTTGTGTATGAAAAAAACTAATGTGGGGTCAGGCAAAAATAATCTGACACCTTTGTATGTTAAATAAAAGGCAAATAAGGTACAGAAGCAAAAAGTGTTTTTATTTTCGAAAAGTACATATAATGCCATTTTGCTTTGTTTCTTTATAATGCCAATTGTTTTTTGTTTCTTTTTCAGTTGCTGCCATGAATTGGACTGGTGAGCATTGCGCTTTCATTGTGGAAACGTTTATCAAAACAAATGAAGCTGTTACTTCAACACGACAAATATTCCATTTGCACTTCAATCTTGGTACTGACTCTTGGACATGATCCCGTGCCAGCTCGAAACACGATCTTGTTATGGGTTACCAACTTCAGAGCTACTGAATTTGAAACGAAAATCAACCGGCCGGCCTTGTGGAGGCCCCCCAGAACTCCAGAAACTGATTTCATTTTTAAAACATAATGAAACAGAATGGCATTACAGTATACGTACTTTTCGAAAATAAAAACATTTTTTGTATTTCTTTACTTTATTTGCCTTTTATTTAACCTACAAATGTGTCAGATCATTTTGCCTGACCCTGCATAAAACAAAAGAAAAGCAATATATTGTATATCTGTACAGTCATCAACCAGGGACCCCCAATCATTTTTTACTACCTGTCTGCAACCTACCCATAATGAATGTGCGATTCACTTTTGGATACAAACACAAACGCTAGCAGGTGGATATTTGGTCAGCTGTATTTATTTTCAGGTCTAAGTCCATCTCATAAAAGGACTATGACGTTTATGTACAATAAATACTGCCTGTAGCGTTCTTGAGTTACATATTCATGCTGTATCTTTAAGTGGTAACTGACTTGCAAAGAATGAACACAGCAATACTTGTATATGATGCCTCTATATTTCGGGCTATAATTCCCATTTGCAAGCAAGATGGTTTAATTTTTAACACCTTGTACTTGCGCAGGTTTCATCCATGAGAATTCTTGCATAAGGACACCTGACACACCCGTTGCATGAAAGATCGTAATGAACACAGAAACACTAAAAAGCAATGACAACCATACTTTTCAGTCACTCTGGAGTACGAGTTCCAACAGTCCCCCACCCCCAAAAAAAGTCTTTCTGAAGTCGCTTTTTATTTGAGACCAAGTCCACTAGAGCGACTTAAGGTTGGATTCAAAATTTCCGCCTCGGGCTACATAACACTTCTTTATTTTAAAATGGCTTATCTTAACTACAGTCACACATTTACATTTGGCCAAAGGCAGAGTTTTGGTCAGCCATTGCATTGAGCCTTTTAGTACTATGAATAGTAAATTCCTTTTTGTGACAGAAGCTGTATGCTAAACCTGCCCCATAATCGTTGCCAAGAATACAACTTTTCATTTCTTCTTGTGCTCTCTCTTGGTGGTTGGAAAATACATTTGTTGCATTAGTGACACCTTGCTATGCTAAAAGAAGCAAGGGGACGCCACATGCTAAAAGAATGTGGAGGTAATGCAGCAAAAGTATTTGTCAACCGCCAAAAGAAATTAGAAGAAATTGAAGATGAAATGTGAAAAGAAATGGAAGCATTAAAAAGAAAAGAATAAAAAGAACAAGAAATGTGAGAAGAAGACGAAATGGAAGTGCGAGAAGTAGTCATCAGGGCAACTAATGTGTGACGAATCAGTTGAGCATGCTAAACAAATATTTACAGCGGCTAAATGCGCAATAACAGATGAGGATTCTATCTTTGACCACAGTGCGACATGGGATTTCAGTTAAGGTAAGCCATTTTAAACTAAAAAGAGAAAAAACATTTCAGTCGTTAAAAGCGCAGGTTTCGAATACAATGGGAAATCGTTAGCTGCCGCTATTGGGCATTTTGTTTGCGAGGGCTAAATTTAATATACAGTATACAACTCACGCTTGAGTATAAGTCTATGAAAAAAATGTGTGACTTATATGCGCACGTCTCCTCAGACTTGCGTCATTCTAATGTGTGCAAAAGACAAAGCACAGGTGCAATTGGTACACACACCACAAAAGGGGGCGTGCCTATCGTGCTCTTCGATCTTATGACAATCGATTCCGAACCTTTCTCAGGCACAGAGAGGTTTTGCAAAAATATTTTGATAAACCAGCAAACAAATTTGCAAATTTTAAACTCACCATTATGCAATTAAAATGAATGTAGTTGGTTGGAGAAGTCCTTCACGTTTCTCTTCCACGAGCCAATCCAATGTTTAAAAAAAAAAAAAAAAAGTTTTTTAAATCCAAAGGTGTGGCTTTTAATGCCAGCCAGGAACATGCATGAAGCAAAGTCGCAAAACTCAGAAATAAGTCCACTTTCGCCAACGCACTCTACAAATAAGTAACCGTATCACGGTTTAAACGCTGTGATTGCCAACTCACAGTTGCTCTTTAATCAACCCCAATTTTGTGCTGAGGACCAATGTTGAAGATGTAAATTTTAAACACCAGTCAGGGGATGAAATGTTTGGGTGGAGAATTGAGGCATCTTGTCATAATAGGTCAGGGGTGTCCAAAGTCGGTCCTGGAGGGCTGCTGTCCTGCCTGTTTTCCAGCTCTCCCAGCTGTAACACACCTGATTCAAATGATCAGCTCATCAACCAGTTCTGGAGCAGCATTAGAACAATCCTGATGATGTGAATCAGGTGTGTTACAGCTGGGAGAGCTGGAAAACAGGCAGGACAGCGGCCCTCCAGGACTGACTTTGGACACCCCTGCAATAGGTGTATGCCAATGTTGACATACCGAATCAGGCGCCTGAAAACAAAAAACGTTCAAATCCAATCAGCAGCTCTGTGAAACATTTCTAAAATCCTGCAAAGGTATTCAAGAATCTCTCCCACAGCTAACTAGATGGATACATGACTCTGTCAAATAAGCCCCCCCCCCCCATACATCAGCGTCTGTGTCGCTTTACTGTGGTGTTCCTGAAGGGAATGTATTGGGGTCCATTCCTTTAAATTTGAAGGTTTTATTCCTTGTAAGTGCCCGAAAAATAAAATTGTCTTTTAGCCCTCGTAGTACAGATAAGGGCACGATACAATTGCTTGGTAACATAAGGGTTGGATGGCTGATAACTAGCTTCAGTTGAATATGGCAAATACCGAGGGTACAGTATTTTTTTATTGCTATCTTTTTACACACCACTGTATATTGTTGCTAAATTGGAATACGGCCCTGATTTGCGTACTGTACAGTATATAGGTAAAGTGTTCTAGTTACTTCAGATTTGTGTCTGCATCAGGAATGGAAAAAAAAGTAATTTATTTCTGCCCCCTTTAGTGAGGCACCTTGTCAGCAGACATCAAATCATTGTTTCTCCAACTCGCAGTATACTGAATGTGTCATTGTTGAAATGTTTCACAGCTTTGGCTTCGCAAGGCTCTGTTCTGCATGCAGAAGTGCATTCTTCTCTACCTTCTAAAACTTCACCTTAACGGATGCCATGGCTACTGCGGATGTGGTGTGTGCTGTGATCAAGATTTCTATTGCAGAGTAATTCAGAAAATAAAAATTTGACACTTTGGACACTCTTTCGACCAGCAAAATATATACAGTACATACATTTATATATATATTTTTAGAGGGTTACTGTGTGACTTCTCTAAAATGGCTCAGCAGTTTCCCTGATGATTTTTAAAAATTTTTTTGGTTGAACTTCTCACCTAGATATACACAAATTGGAAGCTATATGGAACAGGCCAAGACCTACAAATAAGTCTTTTCAAGCCTTTTGAACAGGAATTCTGCTATTTTTACTGTACTTAGGAATTGGGCCTTTATAGGTCATATTTCAACAAACTCATCCTAAAAAATTTACAGATAGTCTTCAATTTTGTGCGTTTCATCCAAGGTTTTTGAGATGAAAAGTCATTGCATGCTATCTTGAAGATGCACTATTTTGCAAAGATAAATGATGCCGTTTTTGAGGTTTAAAACCTTGGTGACTCATATTTTAGAGGGCTATTGTACTCTGTGTTCGTACGCCAATGTGCAAGTACCGTGCCGCTGTCCCTGAAAGGGTTAATAGGAGCTCTCTATTCAAATTATGTAAAAAGCCACTATTTGAGGAAATAAAGGGAACACCAAAAAAAACACACACACACACGCACGCACACACACACACACACAAGCAAAACAATATTTTGATGTCAGAAATGAGGAGAGGATTTATTAAACAGCACAAAAGCCTTGAAATTCCACATGTTCAAATCATAAATATCCCCCAAATTACCATAGGTTGCCGTCATCCTTAAAACAATCTCCACATTTTGGGCATGTGATTTGATTACATACCAATTTACACTTATACAGTATTAGGACAAGACTAGGTTGCTCGGAAGAGTCAACAGAGTTTATGCCAGTAATTGAAGATATCAAACAAACTCATGGTGCCATTTACACCTGGCTTCTAAAACATCCTCCAACTGTGTGTGTGTGTGTGTGTGTAACAAACGTAAAATCCTCTAAATTGAAAAGTTACTGAACTTGATAACAAGGTTTGCCAACTTATGATGGACTTCAAGGGGAAGTCAACACCCCAAATTTATTCAAGTGTTTTATGCAACCCCATTAGACTAAACACGGTACTCTGATTAATACTGCATTTGTGGGATATGCAACAGCTACCTGTCTTGATCCATCTCAGGGGGGCGCGGATGGATCGCCACTTGCTGCTGACCCAAGATGACATCACAGTTGCTCGGGCTAGGGTATCGACCAATCGGGGCTCGCCTATTTTCTCGTTCAGTCATGTGACATTCGCAAGCTGAGCCCCGAGATGGATAAAAATGGCTGGATTTTGATGCTTAAGTCATATCTCACTCACGCAACGCTGACCAGAATACCGTGTTTCGATTAGTTGGGCTACATGCAACGTATTATTGTTAAGGACATCTTTGAGTTGGCTTCCCCCAAACACCTCAATCGGCAAATGCTTGTGAAATTTTTAAACGTTCCAATTTTCTTACAGACAAGAAAAACGGTTTGCAACCGTTTAGAAACATTGACAAAAACCCAAATTGCGTTACGTACACAAGCATTCACTGCCCAGTTAAATACCGTCTTACTTTTGCTTAAAAACAACAAAACTAAACGGGGCCTTATGCAACTGAACATGGCGTGTGTTGGTTCTCTGCAAGAAACCAATTATGTATGCTACTATATATAATATTTAAGCCGATAAAGTCTTTCTGCCATAATTATATGTGTGACATTTTTAGCACAGCCCCCCCTCATCATTAGCAGTAACCACAATAGATTTATCCATGACCTAAGCATCTGGTTCTAGGTCCAGATCTGCAAAATAAAATTTATCAAACTGATGAGCGTCAGCAAGTTATTTCCTCTAAGTAGGGTGCCAGTGACTGAAAAAAAACAAAAATTTGCTGCTAAGAATATTATTTTTATTCTACAGCTTTCAGTCAGTGAAACAATTCTCAGTCACATAAAACTTATTCATCACGTTTTTCTTTTCTATTTTTTTTTTTAATGAGGCGTGGTTCAATGTTGCCTAGCAGAACATAGATCATATTGTTTCCCCTAACAACCAGAAAAAAGAAATCCTGATTAACATCGGGGCCCATCTCAATTAAAATATAACTCAAAAGCGGATTCCCCTCACTCCAGGATAATTTATAAATTTAAAATAAAGAGAACTGAGAATTCCAAACTAAAAAAATTAATCAAACACGAAAATCTCAAAACTTGATGACACTTGAAATCCAATAAGCCTCCATTGTCTTTGTCAAATACAGAAATAATGCATTACAAACTCCAATGAGGACCTCAGAAATAAATAAATCCAATGAAAGAGTTGAGGGTGTACTATTTTAAGGCAATGTTCTCTCGGTTTTCCTCTTGGAATTGTAGATACTTAAGAAAAGAGTAGATTTACAGACAAACTTAAATTAACTCACTTGCACATAAGAATACTTGGGGGTGATGCAGTCAAAACCTGACAGCAATCCATGTGGGCTGGGACTGGACAACCTGCTCTTCAGTGGTTCTGGACACCTCAATCGCACCTTCACACACAACCTATATTACTTTCACCACGAGTCTGATTTCAGAGGTCTGATAAGCTGCCTCCACTTGCAGTAGTACAACCTTGTTTAGGGCACTAATCACACATCTTCCCCTCAGTTAGGTCAGTGCAATGTTCAATGTTTCTTATAATGAAGAAATTGCAATCCCATCAATTGTGGGCATATAACCAAGCAGGCGCAAAAAAAAAAGAAGAAAAAAATAATGCATGAAATAAAACTAGAATTAAAAATATAAAACTTGTTACATCAAATAGGGGGAATAATGAGGGATTAATGACTGTGGTCCAGACAGAAAGTCACACCTCAATCTAATGAATGTAGGCTCTGTAGACTGCAGAAATATCATTGTCTGACTGGTCCAGTGCCTTGGCCCTCTTGTACACCTGTAGCGAAAACAAAAGACGAGCTTTCTAAGCAAAGGTCAGAACACACAAGAGAAACCATTTTGGAGTGGCTCTATGAAAAGAAGACCCACACATTAAGGCTCATCTCTTTTAGCTCTTCCCTTGCCTTGCAACCCATTGTAGAAAGGCAATCATTAAATGATGACACAGGCTTGTGTCATTTGTTTTAAGAAGCAGCTGTGGACATTGACCAAGATTTTCTATCCTAACAGGTTATTTTCTACCTGGGCAGTAATATATTTCCCTTAACTGTTCCATGAAAGGCATATGTTTAGAATACATATTTCATAGACAATACAAGAACATGAAATAATAAAAACAAATATTTAGCCACAGGAAAAACTCCATTCAAACTCCCTGGTGGTACACCTAGTTTAAGGAATGTATATTTTCATGTAACAATTAGGGAATCCCAGGGTGTTCACAATATCACAGTATTTAGAGTGCCTCGCTATGATCATAGCCTTGTGTTAAGATCGAGTTTTGGTTCGGCTATACATCACGTAAGTAAGTCGGCTATGGCGCTCTCCACTTTATGACAATACACATGTACAGTGGGGAGAACAAGTATTTGATACGCTGCTGATTTTTTAGGTTTTCCCACTTATAAAGCAGGTAGAGGTTTGTAATTTGTATCAAAGGTACTCCTCAAATATAAGGGACAGAATCTAAAACAAAATTCTAGAAAATCAGTCGATTTTTAAAAAATTAGTGTGCATTTTACCGCAGGACATGAGTATTTGAGTGAGTGGAATTTTGACCAAAAAGCTCCACTTCTGTATCATCAGACCACATGACCTTCTCCCATTCCTCCTCTGGATTATCCAGATGGTCAATGGCAAACTTCAGACGGGCCTTGATATGCGCTGGCTTGGGAAGGGGGGGCCTTACGTGCACCGCAGAATTTTAATCAATGACGGCGGAAGTGTGTTACTGATGGTTTTCTTTGACACTGTGGCCCGAGCTCTATTCAGGTCATTCACCAGGTCCTGCCGTGTAGTTCTGGGCTTATCCCTTACCGTCCTCAGGACCATTGATGCCCCACGAGGAGAGATGTTGCATGGGAGACTGAGGCAGATTGACCATCATCTTGAACTTCTTTCATTTTCTGATAATTTCGCCAATAGCTGTTGCCTTCATACCAAGCTGCTTCCCTGTGGACCTGTAGACCATCCCAGCCTTTTGCAGGCCTATAATTTTATCCCTGATGTCCTTGTGCAGCTCTCTGGTCTTGGCCATTGTGGTGAGGTTGGAGTTTGTTTGATTCACTGTCTGGACAGGTGTCTTTTATACGGTAAAAGAGTTCAAACAGATGAAGTTAATACAAGTAATGAGTGTTAAACAGGAGGGCTTCTTAAAGAGGAACTCACAGGTTTGTGGGATCCTCAATTCTTAATGGTTGATAGGCGATCAAATACTTAGGTCCTCCAATAAAATGCAAATTAATTATTTCAAAATCATTGACTGTGATTATCTGAATTTTTGTTTTAGATTCCGTCCCCCATAGTTGAAAAGTACCTTTGATACAAATTACAGACCTCTACCTGCTTTGTAAGTGGGAAAACTTCAAAAATCAACAGTGTATCAAATACCTGTTCTCCCCACTGTACCTGATTGGCAATGTAACCACGTCACAAGAAAATTAATTTAATTTTAATTGCAATATACACTGACCGGGTCACAGTTCGGTAATGTTTACTGTTCAATTACAGTAAACAGCAATTTATTTCATCCACGTATTAATTACTTATTTTTTCAAGGCAGAATAGAAAAAACAAATGCAGCAGAGAGAAGTCCATGCATCAAAACGCAGACCACTCAAAGTAAAAAGTACCTCATTGGCAGCTGCAGCCATCGGAGTTGGATGGTTGGCCATATCACCCATGGAGATGGCTAGCCTTAAATCCTTCTGAATGTGCTTCAAATAGTAGTCTGGCTTAAAGTTGCCTTGTAGGATATCTAGATAAGGCAACAAGATAAATGAGCCGAATAATAAGATCCTCGGATATTGTTGGAACATGAGGTGTAATGTACAGAGACATCTCATCTTTTACTAAACGTCATGCACTTTGCTTACTTTGGCATTTCTGGTCCACAAAGGTGCTTGCCATCTGGCCCTGGCATAGGATGTCCAAGAAGGTCTGTTGTGATTGGCCAGTAGCCTGCGCCAGAGTGAGTCCTTCTGCAATGGTGGCCATGAAGCTGCCCTGCACCATGTTGAGGATGAGCATCATTCTTGCTGCATTTCCTGCTTCGCCTTTTAAGGAACAATTAAAACATTTTAGAAACCACACATACACCACTCCAAAGAAATAATACGGCTTATTTGCAGATGGTTGTCAATCCTTGGTGCGCCACACTATTGTCAAAATCTTAGCTTCTCTCTAAATCACCAAAATCTCATTCAGTGTTCACAATTTTTTTATGAGCTTCACTTTAAGTTTTCATTTCATCACATTTTAAATTTAAAACTGCACACAATGAAGCATTCAAATTGACATTTAGATCTGCTCTCAAGGGCACAAAATAGTCATCTCGCAAATGTTACGTAATGCCTGCCATGCAGCCTTCAAATTGGAAGGCATGCAAACAGCCCACTGCACGTGTGAAGTGTACGAATATTTATTCAAACCGTGGATAACTTTCTTGCTGCAAGAAGACAAAGGCAAAAAGCGCAGATGCCTTGAAATAGGATACAGCTTTCAAAGATTGGGTTAACACAGACAGCAAATGGCTGAACGCGAGACTGAAGTCGAGGGGCGTCTTTGGGCATTGGTTTTCCTCCCTCCAACTTTGAAACCACTTGACTTCAGTGGAAGTACTCAGCAGAATGACATTAAAAAAATATGACTATCCCAAGTTTCTGGACCCTGTTATTGTGCTTATTTGGTTGTGGCACGGGCAGTATTTTCAGTTGCTACTTTATTCAGTTTGGCAGTTATTTTTTGTTCTCATGTTTGTATGAGTCATTTGTGCAGCTTATAAACCAGGGCAGCTTGTGTATGAAATATAATTGAAATAAATGTTTACATATTGATGAGCACCACAGATTGCATTTTACAGTATCCAGTTTTAACAGTAAAATTGATGAAAAAAAAAAGGAAACAGAAGATGGCTGGCATCATTACGCCCTACATACCCAAGAAGAAGGAAGTCTTGCCCATGGCCTGAAAGCAGCTGCTGCAGTCCTCATAAACCGTTCGGTCACCGGCTGCCAAGATGACCAACATCCCGTCATTAGAGAGCTGCTGGCTTCCGGCCACTGGAGCCTCCAGGAAACGTCCACCCCGCGATGTGATCACCTGATTTAACAATGTGTGCAACAAATTAAATGCAACAATTTCAAAGACAATGTTGTCAACTTTTGGGATAGTGGGATTGTAAACCAAGATACACTAAGTCTATCAACACCAAGAGTTGAAGCACCTGTGAGAGTTCTGTAATGGTCTCTGGGTCAACTGTACTCATCTCGACATAGCACTTGCCCGGCCTGATTCCTTGCAGCACTCCACTGGGACCCAAAACCAACTGGATCAAAACACACAAAGATGGTTCTATCAACAAAACCAAGATCACCATCAGTCCCGGAAGATAGTTGTTGTCCAACTCACATCTCTGGCAGCTTTTGGGTCAGAGACACATGAGAATGTGATGTCACACATTGAAGCCACTTCTGCGGGAGTTCGACCCAACCTGGCACCTTCTTGGATGAAAAGGTCACACTGGAAGGCCCCCCCCAGCCCCCCCCAAAAAAAGAAAGTTCTAAAATCCTTCACCGGCTAAATTTAAAGTTTTAACATTCATTAGATAAACAATATTTCAATTGAAGAGCATCATGTTTCAAGTTAAGCATAACAGAAATATATTTTGGTATTTACCTTACGCTGTGTAGTGAGCTGTTAAATCAGTGAGCACTGTGTATGGACATGTATGGGTTCTATCCAATTCCATATTAGGTGAATTAACAGTACACACAGATATCGTTCCAAAAATGGTGTCACAAAGTACTTTCTAATTGAAACCACAAGTTTTCCCATTTTAAGTAATCACCTTGGGGTCTAACGCATGATCACAGCCTTCTCTGCCACGCCTGCATATACTCTCAGAATGATTCTTTCAGCATCCTGCACAGCTCTGACGTCATGGCCACCTTTGATGCCGTTCATGTCTAAACCGGTTACCCTCAATGACACCCTTGGAAAACACATCACAGAACCAGGGCGGGAAAATAGGGGCATTGCTCTGGTCTGTTTTTTTTCCTTAGCCAGGAACTGCAAGATGGCCATGGCATTGTGAGAGGACATGTCATGATGAATCAGCCACAACTCTCGCTTCTGCTCGCGCACTGTACAAAGGAGCCTACATCACAGGAGCTTTTTGTAGATGAGCGGTTTGTGGTTTGGTTTTGAAATGCACAGTCTTTTGTGACACCAGGAGCCTTTCTGACATGCCCCGTCTGCATGAGTGATGAAACCTTTGTTTTGTACCTTTTCTGCTGTGCGGTTCCAGACTGTGACAACATGACCCATTTTCAACAGGTTGGATACGATGCCGCTACCCATCAGCCCCAGACCAAGGAATCCTATCCTGAGAATAAAAGAGAAGAAAAACTGGTCAAACGTGAATGTGGAAAAGATGTTTGCAAGAAGTGACAGGTTCAAACTTTGAGGCGACAGGGGTGAATTTCTTCTAATAATTTGATATAACGGCATTTAATTTCAAGACTTCTAAATATTTGTTGGGGTTCCACAAAAGAGAATGTTGAATATTGTTCTGATATATGAAGCACATTATCAAAATAGTTTGTTTACATTGATGTTTTAATGTGTAAAAACAACCAGCTTATTCTGATAAGGTAAATAGATAAATAGCTTGTTATAAAAGTGCTTTTTTTCCAATTTTGGAATCAGCAAAGCTGAATTGTTTTGTCTTCAAAATAGAACATGTTGGAATAGCTGCTGGAAAACCTGCATGTGGTTACACATTTTTGTTTGGGTTTCTTTGAGCAATATTGATGAAAGTGACAGTTGGAGACACGATTACCTCATTGGCCCGAATATAAGACAGCCCTGATTATAAGACAACCCCCTCTTTTCCAAGACTCAAGTTTGAAAAAAGACTTTTTGAACACCAAATAAATTTTTATACAGAAAATAATTACAGTACATCTGAAACCAATGATTGTAATAATATATTTGATATTTGAAGCCTCATTCAAACCTCAAGTGCAATCACATTCGTAAATGAATGGCTTCCGTTTAAAAAAAAAAAAGAAATTACATCATAACTTCTCCTAAGCTGCCGGTTAACCTGGCCGGTCTTCGACCCACTTTTCTCCAGATTGTCACTATGTTTCTCCATTTTCTGTTATATCTTCTATTATTTTCTTCTCTTTTCCTTCTTACCGCTATTTTTTATTTTTCTTCTTCGTGCTACCACCATTTTTATTTTTATTCTTCGTGGCAGGGGTTCACTTTGGCCTGGGGAGTCAAGTTCAGCATTTGCTTCATTGATATCTGGCGCCATATAGCGTCGTCAATGGGTATAATGTCTAGACCCCGAATATAAGACGACCCCCACCTTTTCAGTCTTATTTCAATGCAAAAAACACCGTCTTATATTCGGGCCAATACGGTAAATTGAAATGAAATTTCATACCTTAAAAGATGCCATTTCAATCACAAAAGGAGCTCTGTTTGAGATGGCTGAGTTATTACGAATGTTGCTAAGTACAGACCCTTTTCCCCACAACATCTCAGTGTGGAGCTCATGCAATCTTATCCCCCCCCCCCCCCCCCATCTTTGTCATTTAAAATCTCTGGTGTTGTGGACAACTTTGAGATACCACACTGCACAAATAGAGGAGTAAGAAAGTGGAGAGGATTTATTGACATCGGTGTTGCTTTTGATGTCGTATCTCTGAATTAAAAGCCCCAAAGATGGCATATCGCCATACATATGTTCCTCCATAATCTAAAAAATGCAACTGTGCGCAAACATTCCCCTTTGGCTTTTTAGCTTGTTGAATCGCTTCAATCACATACAATTCTGAGGTAATTGCAATTTCTATTTTTACTTTCAGTTTTAAATATGCCTCCTTCCATTTTCTGTACCAGTTCTCAAGCAGAGCTTAATTTGATAAAATTATAAATTTGATTAAAATAGAAAAATTCAAAGTTATTTTGTCGATGAAATTTGGCAAATCACAAAACACTGCAGTGCGTGTTTTTAATACCTTTTATCTGTTGGTGTGACGCTGCCATTAATGGCTGTGCTGTCTGCCGCTTGAATGGATGTTGATGCTGTATCCTGTAAAATCAAAAGCCATATAGCTGTCATTTTTAGAGTGATGAAAATGTATTTCAAAAGTTTTCAAAATTTGGGAAATACCTCTTCAATAATTTTTAGGCGCTTGCTTATCGGTTCCATGGACGAGGCAGGCTAAGGGAATAAATGAGAGTATGTATTAAGAGATACATATTTGACAAAGCCAAGCTTCCCATTTTGCGATGCACGATGGAACCGTTTGAATGACTTAAGAAAAATAAAGTGTGGCTACAATCTACATTTTGTTTCTCAAGAGCTAGATGTGTCAATTGATAAGAAAATGTAAACACTGTGTAAATCTTTACCTTCTCAGACTGGCTAAGTAAGAAGTGATGAAAATGTGGGTCATCCTTCACAGGCTGCAACAGAACAAGGTTTCAGTTGGAATGAATGAATGAAAAATCTGGAGGACTTCCATCTTTAAATTTGGTAAATCAAACTGAATGGTTCAGCAGAGGTAAAGCTCATTCACACCAGTCGCTTGATTCATGGCGTTCCGCTTGGCAATCATGGGTAGCATTCCGTTTGTTACAAGCGAGTAATCCTTTTCAAGGCCGGTAAATATGAAAGTAAGGGGGAAGAACAGACTTCGGTGTGGCAATAATCCGAGAATAGGGCTGGGCAAATCTAAATGACCTCTCACGATCATAAAAACATTACAAATCAAAGAAAAATTATTCATGCGCTAAATAGAGTGGGATGTGTATTCGAGTTCCTGTGCTGTGAATGTACCGCGGTGCTTACAGCGTGGAACTTGTGTTCTTCTGCCTTCCCTGAGCATGCATTAAGGTTATACAAACCCCAGTTGCAGCTTCCTTTCAAACAAAAACACAACAAAAATGACGACATACATTGTAAATTTAAATACCGTACAACACGCAGTCTCTTATAGCTACATTGCCATTTTAATGCTGACCCTCAATTGACAACCCATCTGGCATTTGCATTAAGGATCACGGGAGGGCTTAACCTCAAATAACAAATCTCCACACACAAACGCTATATTAACACATGCAGTCAGTTCAAGCACAAAATCCTTGTGCCACAGCTGGAACAAAACTGTGACTTATACACAGTAACGACCACATTTACCTCCGTAAACACCATGCCACAAACGACTTATTTAGTGTGCATGTGTGTCACTCCATGTTTTGCATGTGTGCTCGTCACTTCACTAACGCATTCCGTTCACATTAGAAGTTGGATTTATTTTTGTAAGATGAACAACTAGATAAAAAGATCAGCTTTAACAATAAAACCTACACTGCCCTGCAGTGTGGCCGTGGCCAAAGTATGAGCTCCCCGGCTCCTTCCGAGTGATGAGAACACGTCACGGCCACAGGAGAGGCAGCCCTTGGCTGCCATGCAACCTATTCGCCCCAGACCAATGGCTTTTAGCAGTGAGCTTCATTTCCCCATGTCATAAGCACCTCCATGGCTCAATTCAGCTAGTCGTTGGCACATGCTTGTGTCACCGAAACATCCTTTGAAATGCACTTTGAGCCATTGTGAGTGAGCAATTTTCCATTCGTTCCGAATTAAAAAGGACACTTCACTTTCAGGTAGAGGAAACAAAACAAACAAACAAACAGCTGTTTGGCAATAGCTTGAATGAAAGCCGATCGTAACAGTCACAAATAAAATGGTTTTAGGGGCAGTTCCACTACAGTCCACTCATTTTGAGGATAAAGGGGCTCCTTTAACTTTAGCTGAAGCTAATCTGAGGGTTCAGCAGTTAATAAATATACTACCTATCTTTCTATATGAGAACATCAGATGGGAGGGAAAAAAAACGGTTACCCAGCTAAAAAAAAGTATACACTGAAAAGCCCATGCTTTGAATAATGAAATTAAGATCAAGACCAACCAAAATGATTTAAAAACAAAACACTCTATTTGTATTTTATTTAAAGTCCGGGAATGAATTCTCAAATGCAGCTACACATCGCGTGGTGCATTTTATGCCAATTTTGTCGGGCAAGGGGTGGAATCTTTTTAAATTGTGTACCTATCCATGGTCATAAACTGTTGAAGCCAACTATTAGGTTCAACTAAATCCAGGAGTAGTGATTCTCAACTGGTGGGTCAAGACCAAAAAGTTGGTTGCGGATTCATTAATGGTGGGTCACAGGGAGTTAGTTTAAAAATAAAAATGTAGAGGTTGCTTGGTTTATAACAGATCGACTTCTTTTCAATTGTGTCACATTTTTTCATACAAATACTGAATTTACTGTACTTAGGACTTTACTATTAGCCTGTATATTTAAAATGTGAACATACTTTCAAAGGCAATTTTTTAGCAATACATTTTCTGTATCGTTCTCGACTGACTGAATCCAAACAGAAGAATGTGGGATCCAGGGTGACAACAGTTGAGAACCACAGCCCTAGAGCGAAGCTACAACTCATGCTATAAGGATATGAAATTATGAAATGGTTGGTGGTTCGGTGAAATATTTTTCTCGCTCAATTGAAACAAAGCGGCCATTTTAAAACCGTGACACACTATAATGTGTCAAAATCAAAAGGGGAACCAAACAGAATGAGGGGTCAAGTGCAAGCACCAAAAGGTCAGAAGGAAAAGTCTGCATAGCTGGTCATTAAAGACAAGGGTTAAGTTGAGGTAGAAGAAGGGCAAGGCAAGGCAAGCTTGGTGGGAAGGGTTCACCTACACTGCTTTCCCATTTGAATCCAGGTGCAGCCCCCAGCCTCTCAATAGTGGACGGCTCAGGGTCAGAGTCAGTTAAGTCCTTTAAAAGGAGGAAAGAGACACACATTCACCTTTAAAACAAAGGGTGAATTTGAGATTTCCAGGGGGTACCCATTTCAGATGACAAAATCAGGCGATTTCTTAGGTTTAAAGACACCACTGTTCAAATTACCTCCAGTGTGATGGACACAAAACCAAAACATGAACATAAATCCACATTCACATTTTCACATTAAACCACAAGAAGGTGCTCTAGACCTGTGTTGATAAATGGACAATGAGTCTGACGTAAGCGACGTAGAAGAGGAAGCGTCGCATCTTTTACCTCAGGAGTTGGCTGAGTTGTTTAAAGGTGGATGAAGATTTTATTGGATTAGGTGATTTGGAGTGACACTGATGGTTTGGTAAACTTGTTAACATGTTCTTTATGATATTGTTATCGGAATAACTCTTAATATGTTACGTGAACATATCGGGCACGTTCTCAGTTCGTTGTTTATGCGTCATGTAACATTAGCATATCGTACCTCTTATTCAGCCTGTTCTCTACTTTCTTGTTATTTTAAATTGCCTTTCAAGTCTGTTCTCGGTGTTTAATTTTATCAAATAACCCCCGCCCCCAAAATGCAATTTATACTCCAGTGCACCACATCAGTTTTTTTCTTCTTTATTATGCAATTTATGGCTGGTGCGATTTATACTCCAGAGCGATTTATAATCCGGGAAAATACTGTACATCAAAATGTAATTGTGATGTCAATTTTGCCTACCCATTATAATAAAAACCATTTGAAAAAAAGAAAAATGAATAATGTGCTGAACAGTTTCTGCGCTGTGAACGCGGCGTGTTACTTGCAGCAACTATGTGACGTGTATGCTATTTTGCCTTCTCTGATCGTGCTTTAAGATGTTTAATGATAACCCAGAGTTTACTGTAAAACTAAACAAAAAATAAAAACAATTACATATATCGCATATTTAAATACAAGACATACTGTTTAAAGAAACATTGCGAGCGCACTGAGTTCTTTGAGTCCTTCACATGACGGACATCCATTTAAACACTGTTATAACAAATAAAGAGAGGCAACAGCACTATTCACAGGAATAGATTGTTACTTATCGGCAAAATGCAAGTTACATAAGGTTCCATGGTAATGTTCTTCTTCTACTCTTATTTTACTTGTTGCTAATATATTTTTGGGTTGTTCAAGTTGTATTTTAAGTAGAGTTTTGGTATTGACAAATTACGAATGTTTGAAATCAATGAACAATCATATTTTTTCATCGTGATTTCAATATTCATCCAGAATAATCATTAAAAAAAAATTCCATAATCACCCAGACAAACCGCCACACCTAAAAAGGTCAGGCAGCTAACAACTTGCCTTAATTTACATCTCCGGTCAACGACTGTGGCTGAGAACAAATGTTTGGTTGAAAGTACACAGTAATTTTTCCACCAACAAGTCTGTGTTTTTGTGTCAAAGACCAATTACTGGTCTTGCTAAAAAAAAAAAAAACTAGTCATAGCTCATGATCACGAAAATAAACCTTACGCCACACTGCAAAGAGGTGCCAGGACTCGCTGGCAAAGCATCACATAGATGGTGTGTATCTTCTTGAAGGGAAGCGGACACTTTTATTGAAGTTCACTGAAATATGTTTTAATAAAATCTATGTGAGTGACGGTCAAGTACTATTTTAGTTCCTTTGGCATCTTCCACTTAAAAAGCCAGTCATCATTAGCCAAAACTAATAGAAACTGCTTTTTAATGAATATTTCACTGAATTAAAAAAACTGTTTGAACACAATTGGGGCTGGTGGGGGGCACGAAAAATTATAGGTTTGTAGCCAAAAGGAATCTCCATTTGTTGCAAAAACCCGCGCTGTTCTGGTTAAATCCCTTGTAATTCCCTCACTGAGAGGAGAGTTGTCTAACATACTAACGGTTGGAACTACTTAGTGGAGATAAAAAGTATTGCACACTCCTTTTCAAATGCCAGGATTTTGTCATGCAAAAAAATAAATAAATAAATAATAATAATAAAAAAATAAAAGTGAGACCAAGATGAATCCTTTCAAAACCCTTTCAACCTTTAATGTGACCTATGACCCACAAAACTCAAAAACTCCAATCCTTTCAGGACATTGGTGTTTTATAACAGTACAGTCTATTTGCGATCTATTAGTGAGGCACACATCTTAATGTGACAATATAAGTCTTGTTTCAATGTCATGCTGAAGATAAAGTTAGTCTTTATTCTTAGCTTGATGCCAAAAGCTTGAAGGTTTTGTGCTTACATTGACGGGTATTTGGAACAGTTCATGATTCTCTCCGCCTTGACTAAGGCCCATTTCCTGCTGAAGAAAAATAGCCGCAAAGCATGATCCTGCCATTGCCATGGCATGATCAGGTTTCCATGCCAACTGTAGTTATTTTGGTTATAAACAGCGTTGTGTTTACACCAAATATATCGTTTAAAATTACGGCCAGAAAGTTTAACCTTGGCTTCATCAGACCGGAACAAATGATCCCCAAGTCTTTAGATTTCCAGTTCATTCTGCAAATCGTATCAGGGCTGGATGATTTCCTTTTACAGATAATGCTTCAGTCTTGACACTCACACCTATAGCCCAAACATACCATGATCATTACTGCCTTCACTGTGGTTCATGGTACATTTAATGCTTAGGAAATTCTTTGGTACTCTTTTCCTGACTGATACCTTTGAACAATGAGATCCCTCTGATGCTGTGTTAGCTCTGCATCGGTTATGCTAAAAGATGTTAAATATAAGTCAGGAATGGGTTTCTATTAGAACATCTCAACTTTATTTGGGGTTAAACAGAGGCACTTTTAAATGGTGCAGGTGTGTGCTAATGTGTTTTCTCATTTACTTTGTAGATGTTACAGGTCACATTAATGATGAAAATATTTGTTGAAATGATTAATCTTGGTCTCATTGTTTTTATACCACAAAACCAAGCAGTGGTACAGTAAAGTATATAAACCACTTTTTTTTACGCAAAACAATGTACACGCCGATCTACAAACCGGGCACAATGAGGTTTAGGTCTGCAAAGTGCAGCGTGGTTTATTTTGCATGATGTAGAAGGAATATCCGAATAGATTAATGTAGCGCATGCAACGTGATTAATAAAATCTGAGATGAGTTGTGTTGGCTGAGTTTGCGTCTTTAAATATTAGGTCTGAAAGGCGGGTAATAGCTTATTTTTTTGGGTAATTTTTTTTTAAATACCAGCTAAAATGACTGCAACAGGATACGCTATTCAGCAGCGCACTTTTGGAGCTTCTGAATGAGTCCCAAGAAAAATGCCATATTAGTTTATTTTTACGCTTCTTAATGTGTACTATCCCAGTATATCCTCGATGGATATGTCCATCCAATTATCATAGACTCACAATTAGTTAAATAAAACAAAGTTGAGCTTTTAACGGTTACCAGCTTCCCATAAATTATCAGCATGATTGGTGTATTATCTGTAACACAGCAATGCTTCCCTCTTTCACTTACAGTTCCATTTTTTTTTGTTTTGTTCAAATGGGAAGCCAACAAAAAATGTTATTTACAATATGTTTTATGCACGCCCACTAGTCTAAACACAGTATTTTGATTAATATGTGAAATCTATATTAAAGAGCAAAATCCACCCAATGTTATCAATCTCAGGAGGCAGCCATTTTACTACTGTACTTGCTGTTGACTGAAAATGACATAACAGTTGCTCACGACTCAGGTGACGACCAAATACGGCTCACTCGTTTTCTGGGTTTGGTCATGTGACATTCGCAAGCTGAGACGTGACTGATCATTACCCGAGGCTTGACCAAGTTTTAGTGTCAAAACGGGAACCCCTCGAGATGGATAAAAATGGTTGGGTTTTGCTGCTTAATTCCAAGTCCACAAACGCAGTATTAATCAGGACGCCTTGTTTAGCTTAGTAGGTACAGATAGAACATATCATTGTAAGTAAACCTTTTATTTTTGGGTGGGGGGGGTTACTTCCCCTTTAACTAGGGACAGAAGTTGCTGGGATATATCAAGTACAAAACCATCACCGTAGTGACACGATGGGGTAAGGTCCTCCTTGTTTACAGTTCACTAATAAAGTAGCCTTATCCACAGTTTTTTGTTCAGTGTTGCAGCCCACGTCATAGACTAAAATTTACAATTACAGCGGACTCCTGCATTTTCAGTTTAGCATCCGCAGATTTGTGGATTTTATTTTTTATTCAATATTTTTTCATACTTTTGTTTTTTGTTAACCCACCCCCAAGAATATAATTACAGTATTGATAACATCATAAAAGGTGATTTGACCAAATTTGTTATTTTAGAGGTGTGCATCAAACTGACCCTAAACCCATTCAGCCATACTTTTTAAAGATGCAAAATGAGCCAGTGCAATTTGTGTTGGATTTGAAATAATTCCACTCTCCTTTCAAAAGCACTTATCCTCACGGGCGTGCTGGAGACAGCTGTCTTCAGGCAGCAGATAGGATACAACCTGAACATTGTTTGCGCTAAATTAATCCATTTGCATAATTCCTCCCACAGTGCATAGGGACTTCTTGCAATTATGGTCATTAAACAGAAGTCTGGAAGCACATGGCTAGCCAATCAGCTTCTGCATCTGTTGGCGTGTGCAATTGAGCTTGAATCGTTTTTGCATGTGCACCCTTTTATTTATATTAGGCACAACGCAGCCACCAACAGTATGCATAATCTGTTAGCATGTCAACGCAGTTCAGATCCTGCTATTTGGGATTTTGGTAAATCAGGCCCCGAGACAGGAGGCCTACCTGTATGTAACAAACAAATCAAAGGGGGTGATATTTTGTTTCACGTACGACAGACAGTACATTATATTTATGTTTCTTATTTCTCAAGGCAGCTGCCACATTGATGATCTGGCAAGCAGTTTCACTTCATATTCGAAGGAATTGGCCTGTTGCAGAGGTCTCCACCCTGTGAGTGTATTTGTGGTGTAAAACTCAGCATGGCTCCTCTATGAATAATGGACAGAAGGTTTTTCTTGTCCTGTTCTGTTAGTGGCTTACTGACCTTCTCAGAGGGGTCCCTCAAGGCACTGAGATCCTCATCGTCCTCATCCAGTATTTTTAGTGGTTTTTTAGGAGTCTTCTTTCCTTTGGAGTCTCCTTTACCTTCAGAGTTCTTGACAAAGAAATTGTACTTTAGCACATTATAAATTGTGTACAGCAAAAACCAAAATTATTTTTTTTGAAGTGCAGCAGGGCGAACCATATGAGATGTCTAAAAACAACCATGACTACTCGTATGGTGCTTTTCCATTAGCCTAGTTCCACACCAAAATGGCTTTGCTTGTCCCCGAGTGGCCACTTTTCCATTAGATTTGTCAGGGACAAGCTGTTACAATGAAACACGTTCATTTCCTGGTTTTAGACGAGCGGGGCAAAGCCACACAGCGGCCAAGTCATAAAAACGCAATATATAAAGTAACACAATACAGCGATCCCTCGCCACTTCATGCTTCAAGTTTTGCGGCTTGTGGGGTTTTTTCCATTATAAATATTGCTATTCTGAGCTGCAGTAATGGAATCGGGGTGTAAAATCATCCACACAGTCTGCCCTGAGGATTAAATAAAGTTTACACCATAACTGCACTACAGATAAGGAGTCCCCTCTAGTACATGTTGTTAAAACATTGCCTTTATTTTGCTTTAAGTCCCATATTTGTTTGATACTTTTCAGCATTCCTCATATTTTGGGCATGTGTATGTTCATCGCACTTGAGCAGGTTGGTTCACAGAAATAAACCCACAACAACTGCCAAAGAAAGTGTTTTGGTTCTCGGCTTATTTTGGAGTAATGAACATTGATTCCGCTGCGACTACTTTATCTGTGTTTAATGCACAATTCTTAGTAGGTCAGAAAGTCTTTGCTATTGGGTGGAAATCTTCTACGTCTACTTTGAACTAAAACGGACTAAAACATTTTTCGGAATTTGTCGACTAAAACTATCACGAATAGGAATGACTAAAATGTGACTAAAACTAATAAGCATATTTTTGTCCAAAAGACTAAGACTAAATCTGAAATGGTTGGCAAAAACAACACTAATTCACAGGAGGGCAAATCTTACTTCGTGGTTTTTCACTTTTCGCAGCCAATTAACCATGAAAAACGAGGTATTATTGTACAAACATGATTGTGTTCTTTCACAACAGCGCACCGTATTTGCAATTTCATATGTACTAATGGATGAAATATTGAGGTTTTGGACTTAAAAAAAAACCCGAGTCCTATTCAATTGAATGAGAGGTCTCCTGCCATATAGAGGAGCTTTGCTGCTTCCCCGGCCAGAGAGCTATGGTCACCACCTCGGAGATGGCAGCTGCCGGTGACTCGGAGAGGTGTACAAATGAATGAGGCTGAGCTCTCCATTCAGAATGAATGAGCGCTGATGGCGAGGTTTCGCATTATTTCATCCGAGGTACATATGACAGTTGTAAATATGGCTCAATGTTGATGTAAAAAACAAAATGTGTGTCCTGTACAGTGTTGTCTCAACGCCGGCCGGCTGTGTCTTGCTGGCTTAAACCCGGAAAGAGATTATTTCCCCAAATATGTAAAAGCTTCTGTATATTTGATGGTCTGTATTATGCGATGTCACCACACCATGCAATGGCGATTCACGTTTGACTCTTAAAAAAAATCAGCCGAGACTCACCACTCAGTAAATGTTATGGCAGAACCCACATGCTGCAAGTGTGCAATGGGCAATATTTGTTCATATAGTTCGGTTGCTGTGCTGATAAGCCAATGGGGAGTAGTGTGGTGGTGTTTGGGACAAGAATGAAAAATCTATAATATTGACCTCAAAGTAACAAAAGTTCCAATTTGTACGTGTTACAAAATTTTTTAACTTAACAGCTTAAACAGTTGTATCCATTGATGGCACAATACATGAAAACGTGATAATATCTGGAACGAGGTCATCTTGATTAATGTGTGGGAAGATCGAATATTGTATGGAGTAATGAAAAGTACAATATAAATATTGTGAGAAATGTAATATTTGGTTGTCACCCCTTGGCTTCCAAACCCCAACTGCAAACGGCAACATACGTGGCTGTTAATGATATTTTTAATTTATTTTTTTGTATTACAGCAATTCGAATCCATGAAGGGAAATTTATGGAAATGGTTAGGAAACAAATGACATGTTCTCTTAAATGAGTGTACCAAAGACAGGATGACTGTGACTCAGAATCTTGGATGACTGAGATCCACATTAACTTTGGATTGATTAGAAACGAACTTAAACTGCTGTTTTGAAATGAAAAGATGATCCTTTGTCAGTTTTTAAGCCTTATCAGACAAGACCCTCACCTGTTCTTTCCCCTTCAATTTTTTAAGGAAGTCTTCCACTGCATCAACAGCCTGCTGGAAGCGTTTGCCCTTATTTATCTTGATCATCTCCTCTTTGTGAGCATGATAGGGCTTCAGTTGCTCCACTTTGATCCAAGCACTGAAGAGAAATGTAATCATTTCCAATGGTTGAAGACATAATCGTGACCTCGGTCAGAACATGTACCAATATTTACTTACTGGTCTTCAGTTCCAAAGAATTTCACAAAATGGCATTTTTTGCCCCTTGGCTTTTTCAGATCCTTGGGCGGACTAACAATCTAAATTGAAAATAAAAAAAGAAGTGTTTTGAAGACCAAAAGCGACATTTATTATTGCTTCTAATTGAAGGCATCGTTATTACTTACCTTTCCCGGCCATGGTGGATAGCGGCCAAGTTTCCCCCTGGAATTTAAACAAGTATAATGCAATGCTTATTACTCATGTACAGCAAGTAGAAAGCAGAAAAAATACTATACACAATTCTAGTACTGAAATAGGATGCTAGATGGATCAACATAAACATTGATACTTTATTAAAACCAAAATAACATAATTCCTGAATCAACAAGGTAAATATATATTCAAAATATGTTTTAAGTGCTTGTTAACGCACACTCAATGGAATGTGCATGTTATTGAATAACCCATGATACATTAGGAAAGGGTTCTGGTTGTTTTTGTTTTGTTTTTTTACAGTAACAGCCTCACACGTTTGAAGAATAACAACATCACGCAAATTATGATTGAACAGTTATTGTAAAACATCCGAATAGCCTTATGTCAACCCCATGTTTGTCTGCGTCAGTGGAGCATTTTCCAGAAGACGTTCAAAAACAACACTCCATGTTGGAAATTGTATGAAGGGTTAACATTTGGCAACAAAACGGCTCTTTGTTGAAAAATGTTCTGTGCTTTATGTCCCTTTTGTTCGCTGTTTCACTGTTCAAGTCTGTAACAGTGGTGGATCATTCACGAGGAGAAACGCAAACAAGTGCCTCTAGGCCCGCATTAAGAGTAGCTTCAAATATATAGACACTTCAATTACACATTAGTCACAAACTATAGTAAAAACCAGCAAACTGTCAAATGTTCCGGCCCGACCAAGTCGAAGGATAAAAAAAACTTTCCCGTGTTAACGCCCCCGTGCTAATCTAGATTTCCGCTGAAGCAACTGCGCTACTAAAACCCGTCGTCAGAGTAGGAAATTATACAACACGTCAACTCCAATATAAACTTGAATGGATAGAGCGCGTGGCAGTCAATTGCGTGTTCAGAATAGTATCCATAAAGCTATGTTTCATTAACGGGGGGGACTACATTATCAGAACATCTGCTTGTTTTTCCGCTAACGTTAGCAAGGAGCTAGCAACGAATGTTGAGTCAGCTTGGCTAACAATTTGTTTGGGTTACCCACCAACTAACCAACTGGCTAACACTTGAAGGATTTACACGTAGTTACTGCTTGATTTTTACACACTAAATAAAACAACATTAATGAATGATGAGAAAATTATGAGTAAAACTGGCATGTTTTAACATTAAATGGATACCTCACCACACTAGATCGCCGATTCTTAGATGCACCGTCGCCATCTTGCAACTCTAATAAAACGTCGCAACGAATGAGAGAAAAAGACAACACTTCACACACCCACTAATCACGAAGCGAATCCCCGCCTTTCGTGTCCACAAAGTGTACGCCATTGGCTGAGACGCCGTGCACTCGTTTTCCGTGGAGGGAGTCACGTGTACAAAATAGACAGTTGATAAAACAACGTTCTCTCGCAATTCAGAGAAACCCTAATGGTAAACATTATCTGTAGCAATCAATAAATTAAATGCAAAACTTTGAATGATAGGATAAATGGCATAATGGTGTCCTTAGCATAACCAGAGGTGGTTAAAGTACTCACACTCTATGCCATAGACTCTCTGCCATAGTCTATGCCAGGGGTGTCAAACTCATTCCCTTTCACGGGCCAGATTTTAGTTACAGTTTCCCTTGGAGGGCCGTTATGACTGAAACCATATAAAGAAGTCAAGGGTAACGGTTTATTCACTTATTATTACAGTATTATTATTATTATATTATTGTTGAAGTTACTGTAATGAGGGGTTTGGCCACAAGAAAATGATTCCAGTATCACTCTAATGTATTATAAATGAGAATTGGAAATTTTGGTAGACATTTTAGCAAGCATCATGAAAGTTACCATCTTTGATTTGCTTTCGCGGGCCACAGAAAATGATGTGGCGGGCCGGATCTGGCCCCCGGGCCTTGAGTTTGACATCTATGGTCTATGCCATCATGTGTTGCACAGCTTTACTAACGATATGTATTGAATAACAAAAAATGCAACATCCGTTCAAGATGAAAACTTTATTTTTAAGATTAGCTGGAGCGTTTTGGATGCCAGAAGATGATGTGTTTTAGACTGACCATGCATCTGCCACAAATCATTCTTTGAGCTGACAATGTCAAACAGCTCTCTTATCGCACTGGGCAGAGAATTTTTGCAAGTGCATGCAGGCTTTTTTTCGTCAGGGTTCGTGGCAAAGAAGTTTTGAACATGTTCAACATTTGATGGAGACAAGAAAAAATGTTTGCAAAAATTAAACTTGTTTGGGAATATCTGCTCAACATGTATTATAAGACCCCATGATATTATCATAATATTAAATCCAAATGCAAACCATGTTTGATTTTGACTCTTTATTTGCAACAAAGAAGTGACAAGGTTATTTTTACAAAAGTAAGGAGTAGAATGTACACATATGTCAGGAGTAAAAATAAAACGTTTTCAGAAAAATAAACACTCGAGTACATGTACCTGGAGCCTGTGTATGCGGTTTTTGTATTTTCTTTCTCAATGAATGTTTTTAAATTCATGTACTGCTTTATAAGAGGAGCCCAGGAAGACTAGCCGTGCCTAAGGGCACAGGTAATGGGCATCTTAACAAATGAACAAACAGTATCACAGCGGGTCAAGTACAGCCACCCATCATTCTTTTTTTTTGCCCGCTCACCTGCCCTTACTATAAAATGGTGGATTACATTTTTAAAGTCAAAATTTTTTTAAACTGGACATTAGATCTGAAGGCGGAATTTCCACCACACTATTTGACCAATAATCAAATACCTTGGCGGACTTCCGGGGTGCTCGTTGATGGGCTCAGGAATGACCACATGCACACGTCTATCGAGTCAGTAACACGGAACAGTATTTAATCCTTAACAAATAGTCTAATACAGCATAGATTAAGACAATTATTCTAAACAGAGCTCTGGGTCATCAATTTCTCCTAACCGCAAGAGTAGCGAGGCAGAGTGACAAAGACGCCTTTCCCTTGACCCACCTTTAATACAATTCCCCAAAAAGGGTGTGTCTGTGTGTGTGTGTCTTTGTGTGTGTGTCTGTGTGTGTGTGTCTGTGTGTGTGTGTGTGTGTGTTCAGGCATAGACAAGTGGTCTGCGGAGACAGTCCAGATGTAATCAACGGCATCTGTCAGATTAGGTGTGAATTGTCCTATGGTGAATCGTCCTTTGATGTGGATAGAGTTGTCCACATTTGGCCATCTTTTGTTCTTGGAAGTGGCTGTCCTGCTGTGAGGGCCTTTTTAAGTGCCGATTGTGATCTCCAGTCCAGGGATTCGGCCGGTGTCCCCCCGTGCTTGTGGCACCTTGGCACCCCCTCTTCCTAGATCACACCCAAATGCAAACAGTCTCTCATTTACACTCAGAAAAACATCATTATTTGTAGTCACTCATTCCAAACCTTCACCCAAATCATCTATAACCATGAAAGGCAGCACTGAAACAAAAGTATTTTGTGACTATGTGAAAAACCGCAATACAGCAATATGAAAGCCTATACTGTGAATGAAAATCCCTTCAATGTGAATGAAAATCCCTTCCGATCAAAGCAGGAGGTAATAAATAAAGGAAGACCAACGCTGGACCTAAGCGGTTTGATTCAGTCTTCACGACAGCAGTTCCGCTCTGTGGTTACAAGCATTTACCAAAATGATGTGCGCACTTTGTTTCATATCATAGAAAATCCTTATAGTTGGGATAATGACACGCTGATGATGGTTGTCAAAAGCAGCAACCTGCTTCCTCCTTCTGACATATTTGAGGACAATTTCAATTGAACTAACGCACTGTTTAGAGTGCTTGAAAACAAAGTGATGGACATTGAATATTGTCTTGCACGTACATTCACAACACTGTTGCAGCTCTCGAGCGCATGACAGGAGAGTTTGATAGTTTCTGTGGCTGATATGAGAATGGATGCAGCGCACTTGCTTTGACAGAGAGTGAAGGCAGACAGTCGATTAGAGAAGATCGCAAACTTGTTTTCTGGAACATTCTGTACAACATAAGCTGTCAACTGAAGGCCAGGTTTTGTCGTTTTGTTGAGTTGGCATTTTTTCTCGTTTCTAAATTTCCTTTTATATTTTTTTGCCCTATTTTTTCCCGTTTGAATGCTCTCATCAACCTGGAATCATGGATACGTTTTCTATGTGCAAAATGCATACTTTGTTTATCACAAGTTTGCTTTGAACACAGCAGTCAGGCCATGTTGATTCTGTTGGTCCTTCTTGCACGGAAGTCTCTCTATGGTTTTGTGTAGACATAATTTGGGATTAGGACACTTGGTTCGAGGCACAACACTGGATATGTTTTATTTTCAGTGTGGTCGCTACCACTGCACCGCTGAACTCTCGACGTACCTCAACGCACCGTCACTGTTAGACAAACACAGAGAAGCTCCACCCACTTTATTGATATGGAAACGGAACACGGTAACCATCCATCCATCCATCCATTTTCCGAACCGCTTCATCCTCACTAGGGTCGCGGGGGGTGCTGGAGCCTATCCCAGCTGTCTCTGGGCAGTAGGCGGGGGACACCCTGAATTGGTTGCCAGCCAATCGCAGGGCACACAGAGACGAACCCTAACCCTAACCCTAGGGACAATTTAGAGTGCCCAACGAGCCTGCCATGCATGTTTTTGGAATGTGGGAGGAAACTGGAGCACCCGGAGAAAACCCACGCAAGCCCGGGGAGAACATGCAAACTCCTGGGATCGAACCCGGTACCTCTGCACTGTGAAGCCGACGTGCTAACCACTGGACTACCGGGCCGCCCACACAGTAACCTTCTACACAAAATACAGTGGTTCCATCCAAGTAACAATCGCGTCAGTGGCATACATCGTACTCAACAGTCTACCTGCTCTTTATTCATCAGAGGCTCATCAACCTAGTCTCTTATTTCTCTCCCGAAACAGTGTCTTCTCCCGCTTGGTGTACCTTAGACTTCTCCGCTACGTACAATTTCTGTACATAGCTTCATTAGCTTGTAATGGAGGCTCTTGCTGGCAATCCGTAGTGGAGTCGTTAGATGCAATGCAAATTATTTCAGCTTGAGTCGAGCGTTGAGCAATGTTGACAGGCTTGCATGCAGTAGCCATACATTTAGCTATGGCTTCAGCAAATTTGTTCTTCGTCATGTTATCCATTGTCCTCGCTTTGAAATAATCCATAGCTGTCTGTCTCAGACGAGGGGGCGGAATACTCACATCAGCTGTGTGCTTGGCCATTAAGTGGTATTTCAGACTCGACGTGCTATGATGATAGCTCAGTTTACGACTGCAAAACATCCAGGTAACTTTGGTCTTGTCAGTGGAACAATCTGGCAACCTTGTAAAAGTAAACTTTCCATTCATAAACTCTTTAAGTATCCGTTTTTGGTGTCTGTTTTGTTTCCGGTTTATTTATAGAGCAACGTAACATCCGTTGTGACGGGTGGCCGCATTAATCTCGCAATAAAAAATGTAATCACGTTAAAATTGATTTAAATAAATGCTGGGGCGGCCCGGTAGTCCAGTGGTTAGCACGTCGGCTTCACAGTGCAGAGGTACCGGGTTCGATTCCAGCTCTCCCTGTGTGGAGTTTGCATGTTCTCCCCGGGCCTGCGTGGGTTTTCTCCGGGTGCTCCGGTTTCCTCCCTCGTTCCAAAAACATGCATGGCAGGCTGATTGGTCACTCTAAATTGTCCCTAGGTGTGAATGTGGGCGTGGATGGTTGTTCGTCTCTGTGTGCCCTGCGATTGGCTGGCAATCAATTCAGGGTGTCCCCCGCCTACTGCCCAAAGAAGGCTGGGACAGGCTCCAGCACCCCCCGCGACCCTCGTGAGGATCAAGCGGTTCGGAAAATGGATGGATGGATGGATAAATGCTGGTTTTGTCCCGCCCATCGGACGCTCAGCGTCTCTGGGAGTCTATGGCCCGGACGCTCAGCTTCTCTGCATGATGATTGGATGATCTGTCCTCTTCTTGATTGACAGCGAAATGATCCAATCACTGATCTTTTGGTGTTGGCATCCGTGGGAGCATTTTTCAATTATCATTCTGTTCTGAGTTGAACTGGAGACTTCTTCTAATTATTTTAGCGACACTCTCTTTGTTAAAAATGACTAGTGACAGATTAATCTTTTATTTCTGGTGTGTTTTATTGTAGTTGCTTGTGTTCGCAGACTGACGTATATCACCCGAGTTAAGACCCTGGAAAAGACGCCTTGTTATTATGACAGGGACGAAGAGTAGAATTCACGTATAAATAAACGGACCATTTTATGATGTAGCCCGAAATTGAGCTTCCCCTCCTTGACAGACCAGCATCGGCCACTGATATATACATATACAGTATATACATTAGCGTCATACTATGTAGGTAAATTTGACTGTGATGAAGTCAGTGTCTCACCAGCCTTGAACCTCACCGCACGTCACTGATCAAAACAGGTATTGGTCAATTCTAATTACACACAAAAACACTTCTCAGTTTAACTGGACTTTATTTAGGGATAGGCATAGCATACATTTTATTTCCTGTAAAATACCACAAGTCATGGAAACATTCCAGTGTCCAAATGCATTACAGTATATTCGGGGTGGGGGTGGGGGGGGGGGGGATCAAAGAAATAAAAGTTTTGTATACCCTTGTACCCAGTGTAGTAAAATATAGCTTAATAATGGGCATTCTCCCGAGACCATATTTAAAAGTAATTTAATTTGGTTATAACTGCATGTTCATTTCAATACCATAAAGTGTCATATGAATATGAATTAGCAACTAAGTACAATCAAAGAAGCATTTTCCAGTTCACCACAAAAGCAAAGTCAGAAGCTAGTAAAAGGCAAACTTATTTTAAACAATGGAACAATAAAATCGTATTGTGGTTGCATGAAACCAAACATGCTTTTGTGGATCAATTTACTTGCTCTTTCCCGACACCAATGCACCGAACTCCTGGATGGTTAATTGTTTGTTCATGTACTGCTGAAGCTGGTGATTTGTGATGTGCCCCAGACTCAAAGCATCATCAATGGAGAATTTTTTCCCTGATTTCCTATCATGGAGTACTGATGATTCTCCCTTGGGGCCCTTGAGAGTGATCTCCTCCCAGTCACATTCCTGGCTTTGCAGGTTGACAAACATCTTCCAGTCGATCAGTCCCAGCTTAAAGGCTTCCTCTGGTCGCATTTCTTTCCCTGTGTCTGGGTCAATAACGACAATAGACCTTCGCAGATGGCTCTCTCTCTGTTCTCTCTTCATTCTAACAGATGACAAGCTCTTTTGTAGCCTCTCTATCTCCTCATCTTTTTTTATGGTGAATCCTCTGAGCTCTGCAAGTTCTCTTTGTAGAGAGTCAAGCCTCAACTCCAGGTTCTTGCCATCCTCTCTGGGTGCGGACTCAGTGATAAACTGGGTCTCTTTGCTGGTGATCTCAATCTCAGAACGAAGCTTGCGAATTTCATTCTGTAGTCTTTGGTTTTCATGCTGCAAACGGCCACTTTCATCTCGGATGTAGTCTAGCTCCTTACTTGACCTGGTGTTGGAAAACTCAATTTCGGAGAGCCTGGAAGTGACAGTTACCAACTCTTGGTCGAGTTCTCTCTTTCTCCTTTTCTCCTCCTCCAGAGTCCTCTTGAGGTTCTCGATCTCAAGCTCAGCCTCTGGATCCTTCTCAACCTGGACCTTCTCTGTGCGAACAATTCTTTCTTTCACATCCATCTTCTCCAAGGTAGTCTGCTGCTGGATCAGCGCATTCAGTTCTTTCTCAAGCAAGACGCGTTTATGCTTCTCTTCGTCCAGCTGAAGTCTGAGAATGGAGTGTTCCTTCTCTTGTTGGGGATCCTGCTGCAGGACCACCTTTTGTTTGACAGTCACCTTCTCGCGATTTTCTTTGTCGCGCAGCTCCAGCTCGCTAAGTCTGATCCGAAGCCTTTGGATCTCCAATTCAGCTTCACGTCTTAACCGCCGTTCACGTTCAAGTTCTTCCAACTGCATTTCCAAGTCAGCCTTCAGTCTCTGCAGTTGATAGAGCTCTGCTTTCAGAGTGTCCTTCTGTCGCTGCTCATTGTTAATGTTTTGTAAGAAGGTTTCGCAGTCTGAACGGAGTATAGCATCCTCTTCCATCTTGACCACTTCCTGCTGAACAAACCTCTCACGGACCTGAGACAGATCTAGCTTCCTCAGTCTGATCCTTTCCTCTTGCGATGACCTTTCTCTCTCAAGTTCGAGACGTTTGGACTGCTCATCAGCCAGTTTCCTTTTAAGGATCTCAACCTCCTCCTTAGTTTTTGGATCCTCTCTGTATTGCATCACTTCGTTGACAACCTCTTTAGTCTGCACTTGAGGTTTCATTTCTTTCCATCTTTGAATTTCGTCATTCAGTTGGCGAATCTCCATCTCAGATTTCTCAGTTTGGTGAGTTTTGTCAACAATTTCATTGCGAAGTCTCTCAAGTTCTCTTTCAGTTTGTGGATCGGTTTTGTACTTGATGACCTCTTTGATCATCTCCTTGACCTCCACAAGCGGTCCCCTGTTCTTGAGCATGGTCAGTTCATCCTGCAAAGATCTAAGCTGCATTTCTGCATCTTTATAGCGCCTCTGCTGCTCTACAAGTTCAAGTCGGAGATTGGCTACCTCGTTCTCGGCCTTCGGGTCGGGACGGACAATTTCCCGCATCTTCTCTTGGATCACAACCTTGGACTTCTCCTCCTCTAGACTAGCAATTTTTCTTTGGAGGTCAGTTTTTTCTCGCTGGGATGATCTCCGTTTGGTCTTCTCATCTTCATATTGCCTTCTAAGGTTTTCCACCTCCCTTTCCAGAGCAGGGTCTTTCTCTACTTTAAGCACCTCCTTAATGGAAACCTTCTCCTCAGCCATTGCTTTCTCCTTCTCCAGCCTACGGAGTTTCTCTTGAAGAAATTTCAATTCATCCTCCAATTGCTTCCTTGCGTCAATTTCTTTTTGTCTCCTGTTCATGAGAAGTCTGTATTCCGTTTCAAGTTGGGGGTCGTTTTGTACTTTTATGACTTCCTCTTCTTTGATAACTTCCTGCTCTTTATTCTTCTCTTCAGCTAGGATTGTCAACTGCTTTTGTATCTGAATAATCTCATTGTCTTTGATCAACTTCTGCCTTCTGAGCTCGTCCAATTCTTCACGGAGTTTGCGCATCTCCTCTTCCTGACCACGATCTCTTTCGATTCTGAGAACCTCTTTCACCATGTATTGCTGCGCTCCCTCCTTGACCTCGGTCTCAAGACCACGCAGCCTCAATTTTAGTACCTCTAGGTCATTCTCCAGAACATGAGTAACCCGGCGTTCCTCTGAAAGCTTCTGTTGTACCTTGTACAGTTCCTCATCAAGCTGAGGATCGGGAACCTTTTTGATTAGCTCCTTCTTCACAATGGTATCCTGAGGCCTCTGTCCTTCGAGGACATATATTTCAGTCTGGATTAACTCAATTTCTTTTTCTAACTGCTCTCTTCTCTGGATCTCATCTTGGAACTGCTTCTTAATTCTCCAAAGCTCCCCTCCTGGGGCTGCAGCATTAACTGACTGGACATTTGAAGACTGGATCAAAGGGATATGTGGTTGCTGAAGAAGAAAGTGGAAAGAAATGTTTTATCCCTGCATGTTTTGATAGTACTTATGCTCATTGTCATGCAGAAATTCACCTGGTTGAGAAGGCTATGGGTGAACTCGAGATTTTGTAGTCTTTGCTTGTTCAAAGCATTCACCTCAGTATATTTGGCCTCAATAGCGGCTTCCTGCGAAGGGAGAAATAAAATGTCATCGGAACGGATACAATGAGTTCCCCCATGCCCCTTTCTCAGATTGATGCTTACATCATGTGTGTATGTGAATGCATGGGCGAGTGTGTGACACCATAAACAAATGTGAATCATCATTCTCACGCATTAGTAATATTTTCCATTTGACTCTTTCGACCTTTATTCAAATCTTACACACATCAACTTGGATGTGATAGGCTCACTTGAGGAAAACGGATGGATATTTAAGTGAAGATTAAATTCATTATGAGTAGTAGTTTTAACGGTAGATTTATTCAGCTGCTGGATTCTAGTGTTTGTATTATACAAATTACACAAGCCTTTTAAATATAAATCATAAAAAACGACTCCACTTATCTACTTAAATTTGTCATGGTTGAGGTTAAGGTTTTTTTTTTTTACCAATCTATCTATTGCATTATTAGAAAATGCAAGCAGGATGGTGTGTTTCCATAGATTCGGTTTGATTTTAAAGTAGTGTAACAAGACAAATATAGCTTTGACATTTAAGGAAACAATATTTGTATATACAGTAGTGTATTTCAGGGTCCCCTTTGATTGTTGCTACTGCAAGCATAAGTTAATGAGGTGAATCCGTATGTAAAACAGCAGCTGTGGAAAATGTGTATTTCATCTATTCCTGCAATTCGAACTACTCTGGAAGCCTCTAATTTAAGTGTCTTTCTCATATAATGTGGCTAGGAGAAGCTTCTGCGTTTCCATTTAATTCCAGTGCTTAGATAAAACAAAAAATAAACACAATGTCAATGGGGTACAATGAAGTTAGAAAGTCTCAATATAATCCAGTCCATCACAATGGTCCTAGTGATGACATTGTCAAATAATGATAGCCTATATCTCAGCTGACATTGGGCAAAAGTACATCCTGGAAAAACCAAGTTTCGTGTCGCAGAGTCTGAATTTATTAAAATTAAGCTTTATGGCTGAATCATTGCAGAATATTGTTAAGATCTATTTTCAAAGAACTTTTAGTAAACGTTGCTTTTCTTATATACAGACAGGCTGTGAAATTGTATTGTTTTGTGCATTTACTAGTTACTTCAAAGTACTGTATCTGTGCATTTCAATGTACTCGTCCAATGTTTCCCAACCTTTCTCCAGCCAAGGCACCCATTTTACATAAGAAAAATCTCATGCCAAACTTGTTGGTAATGTCACATAAAGTAGGAAAACTGCAATAATAAATATCTTGTCTAGATTTGTGTTCAAATTGACTTCCTGAGTGTGAAACCTGGGTATATTTTAATTGAACACAAAGCTGATGTACTTGCAGCAAGTCATGACTTACATTGTATGAATGGCAGCATGTAGATACCGAGGTTTAGTGCACCTTTTGCCATCTTATGAAACGTGTTGATGGCTTTTATGTGTATGTATGTATATATATATATATATATATATATATATATATATACTGTATATATATTGTGTCTTGTCCAGGTGTTTCTCGTTGTCTCGTCACTCTGCTTGTATTTAGTTCCCTGAGTTCTGGCAGTCTTTGTTGGGTCATTGTGAGTTGTAAGTGTCAGTATGTGAGTATACGTTTGCTCCTGTCATGTATTGTTTACTGTTATCGTTTTGTTTGATACTTTGCTTCCTCGTGACTTCCAGGCATTTTTTGAGTACTTCGACTTGGTGCTTTTTCCATTGTACACCTGTGTGTATTTTTGTTAAATACATTTTGGTCAATCCACCCTGCTCCTCCCTGCACTACCACAACGCAAACATGACACACACACACACACACACACACACACACACACACACACACACACACACACACAAAATTCGCAGATAACACCTTTTGGAAAAGATTTTGGATATTGGATAATTTTCCACGGCACACAAGATGATCTCTTACACCACACACACGAGGGGTACCACAGCACCCTGGTTGGGAATCACTATTCTAACAACCGTGTATACATTACTGTTTGTTTGAACAAACTTTGGCAACGTGCCCCACCTCGGCTTTGACTATAAGTGCAGGGGATTCCATTCGGCTCCGCTTGTACGTCTGAGGTACAAGTCCATCATCGAGGTCTAATATGGATCTGAACTTCTCAGTTTCAGTCTCGTAGTCCTATAAAATTAATCGGTAAGATTAAAACCATTAGCAGATTGTTTTCTTATGTGCCTAAGCTATGACCAGTGAGAAAAATGCTCTTACTTTGATAGATTGCTGGTAAAGTCGACAATTTTTGGAGAGATTGTTCATGTCGGGTTCCTTTCTTGCAATTTCAGAGAGCAAGTTCTGCAGACAAGGCAGTGAAATAGTTGGTCCCACTCGTATCTCTTATAACCTTGTTCCATAGTGAAAGATGTTTGATCATCATCAGGTTCAGCGACGACTTGCACTCACCCTCTGATTCTTAAGTTTGATCTCCAGTTGCTTGATGTCATCCGTTTCAGATGGCTCATAGTTTGGAATACGAGCAAGCCAGGTGTTCATGTTGTTATAATCATTGCGATAATTATTGTGTGACATCTTAGCCCTCTGCAAACTTTGAGACCTGTGACATAGTGTAAAGGAGAGCAATAAAATGTACGGTTCGTAGGTTGAATTTCTGGATTGCCTTTCTCATCAGGACCCACTGACCTGATGTCGAGCTGATTGTTGAGGATGTTGAAGCGCTTGTTTAGCTTGTGGACATCACCTTCCTGCCTCTCAATGTCAGGGCAATGTTCTTGGAATTTTATGGCCATTTGGTCTGCACTATTTTTGGCCAAACGCAGGTTCTGCTCAGTCTCATTGAGGACTGCCCTCTTGGCCCTGAGATCTGAGGCAATATCCTTTTAGTGTGGACGGGGAGACAATAGTTAGGTAAATAATCATGTTGAGAAAAGAACAATAAACAGACAAAAAAAAACTCTGCTGCAAAGTGAATGGCTACAATTTAGAATCCGGAGAGAAAAAAGGTGGAAGGAACCACACATTTTAATTCAATGTGACATAATTACCAGAATTTCCCAACTAATATTTCACTGAAATTCATTTTCTTTTCATAAAACATTTGTAAATTGTAATTATTTCCTGTACTTGGCCCATTACTTTCAAACACAAAATAATCTACATGGTATACATAGTATGTGTGTTAGGTACAGTAACACAATGAACAAGACAATGTAAAAAGACAATATGTAGCACAGTATCTTATCTTTCTTTTCCTGTTCTTTACAATACGACACAGATAATATAAATCTGTCTTCTCGAGTGGAAGATTAATCTTACTGCAAGCTCGCGCTGAGTTTTCTCCAACGAGGATATGTCAGAAGGAGCAACATCCTCCCTGGCCAACCTGTTCTCATAGCCGGACAAGCAACTCTTTCCATTTTGAAGTGAAGCCTCCAGCTGGTTTGAATTCTTCATTCTAAAAAAAAAAGAAAAAGCGTGATTTACTGGTTGGCTAAGGGAAATTCAACCAAACTTGAAGAGGTCAGAAAAGAAGACAATCATATCAGCAATACTGATGGAGTAGGTGAGATAGTGAGAAATATTTCATGTCAACCCATCCATCATCTGAACAACTTATTCTCATGATGTTCAGCTGACCCCAGGTAGAAGGCAGGATACACCATGAACTTGTTGCCAGCCAATTAATTATTGTCAATGATTTTGGGTCATACTTTTCTTGAGAGCACTGAAGAAGCTGCTCTAAGTTGTTGTACTTCTTGTTGACATCATCTGCTTTACTGTGAAGGTAAGGAGCGCTGGGACATGTTGGATTCGAGACCAAAAAGTTTTTTGCTTCATTCACTCTGGAGGTCTTTTCTGGTTCGATTCTATGAACTGCCATGTCAATATCCTGGAGGAAAAAAAATTATGCGTTTGTGAGTTAATAATAATTCTTTGAAGATAGAATGGATAACAACAATTATAGTCCTGTAATTACCCTCAAATCCTGCAGGCGGTCACCGCTATCCTGGAGCGGCTTCTTCAGCTCCAGGGGTGGGCGCATTCGAGCTTGAATGGCTCTCTCTTGTATTTCCAAGTCTCTGGCAACCTTATCTAGTCCAGCCATCATCTGGCGACATTGTTGTTCCTGCTTGTCTGATGACACAAAATCACAACACAATATGCTAACAATTATCTTGGTTGTCAGTTTCAGTGAGGTGGAGCTGAATTGCACCATGCCATTGTTAGTCCTAATTTGTATTTAGCTACATTGGATGAAAATACTTGAAATTTATTGTGTATTTATTCATTTTGTATCACTTCTTCTGTTATGAATCAATAACGCAGCTTCCAGGGGCTCAAGCCAGGGTAAACTGTCGACAGTTCGCAAGTCCGCAAAAATGCAGAGGGTTAGTAAGGGCATCGGGCTTGAGACTTTGTCAAACAATGATGAGCGTTCATCCAAGGAATTCCATATTGTATTGGTCACGGCCTGGGTTAGAAAACGACTACCTTTGTTTGTGTTTATCTACTGCGCTGGTGGAAATTCAGCTGCTGTGGATCGAAGACAAAGGAGCGGTGGAAAGTGTATTCATGGGCAGAAAGATAAGAGGAAAGCACAGAGCTTAGAACTGAATGTGGGAACTTTTAATGTTGCTACTTTGACAAGAAACACTAGGGAACCGGTTGGCATGATGATTAGGAGAAAGATACTGCATGTTCTTTGTCCAAGAGACCAGGTGGAGAGGCAGTAAGCCGCGAAGTGTTTTACTTCCAAGTGATTTAACATGGTGTAGATAGGAAGAGAAATGGGGTAGGGTTTATCTTAATGGAAGAGTTAGTGAAGCATTTCTTAGAGGTGAGAAAAGTGACACAACTTGAAATCCAGAGTGTTGTGTTTAACCCTTTCAGGGACAGTGGTTACTAAAGTTGACATCTTACCATGTTATCAGGTTACAGGGCACATGAAAGGGTTGATGTAAATAGTGGTTATGCCCCACAGGTAGAATGTGAACTTGAAGACAAATAGAAATACTGGAGCCAGGAGACAGATGAAGTAGTTCTTATCATCCCAAGCAGAGAAAGACTCTGGATTGGTACAGATTGTAATGGACAACTTGGTGAAGTAAACAGGGGTGATGAAGAAGTGATGGGTACATTTGGTACCCAAGAAAGGACCTTAGAATGGACAGATGGTGGTGGACTTTGCCCAAAAGGATAGAAATGGCTGTCGTGAACATTTTCTTCCAGAAGAGGCTGTAACATAGAGTGTCCTTCAAGGGTGGAGGTAGAAGCACACAGGTGGGTTACATTTTGCGCACAAGATGTAATCTGAAGGACGTTACTGACTATAGGGTGGTGGTAGGAGAGAGTGTAGCTCGATAGCGTAGGATGGTGCTCTGTAAGATAACCCTGCGGCGGGTGTTAAAGATTAAGAAAACAAGGACCGAGCAGAGAACCATGTGGTGGATGGTGAGAAAGGAAGATTGCTGTGCAACGTTTCAAAAATAAGTGAAGCAGGCGTTCGATCAGCAATAGGTCGCTTCCAGAAGATTGGACTGCGACAGACAAAGGGGTTCAGAGAGAGAGGCAGTAGGGGACTTGGAGTGCCTTATGGTAGGAAAAGGGGAGAAGTGGACTTGGTGGTGGAACCAGGGAGTGCAGGAAAGCATACAAATGGGACACTGAGGGGACAAGAATAGAAGAAGGTGAGACATAGCGCAAACACATTGCAAAGGCCAAAAAGGAGACATGTGATGACATGTATGGTAGGTTGGACAGTAAAAAAGGAGAAAAAGATCTTTACATGTTGGCTATACAGTGAGATAGAGGTGGAAAGAATGTGCAGCAGGTTAAGTTTGTTTGTTTGTTTGTTTATTGTTTTATTGAACATAAAAACATACTCAGTAATAAATTAACAGAAAGTAAGGTAAGTAAAATTGTAAAAGGAAAAGAGAAATCAGTCATCATACAACACAATTTTATGTTCAAAGGAGTAGGAAGAAGTAAAAAACTTATCTAGTCCTACCCCAAGTTATGTGTTTATATATAAATAGACTATTTTTTTATATCAATCAGAAAAGAAAGGAAGAAAGAAAGAAAGAAGAAGTCTCCATAAAAGCTCATGCTTTTACCCTAGACCGTGATATTTTTACTACTTTTGGTTTGTATCTGGATTTTATACTTGCACACCCTAGTACTCTTATGTCAAATTTCTTGTATTCATAATGGATATTGCAGTACCTTTCTCTATTTATCAACTTAATTATTATTTTTAATTAATGTTTAGAATTTATCACCTTAACACTGATTGATGTAGGTTGTTTGTACTATTTTCTTGAATTTGTTTTTGAACTCAGGAAGCGATGTACTCATTTTCAGGTCCGTTTCGAAATTATTCCACAGATTAACACCTATGACGGATACACTTCTTTGCTTGATGTTTGTTCTTGTTTTGGATTTTTTGTATAGGTTGGTACCTCTTAAGTCATAGCAGCTATCCCGAATTTCGAAAAATTTCTGAATGTTTTGGCAGAGCAGGTTATTGTGAGCTTTGTACATTAATTGGGCGATTTTAAAGTCAACCAGGTCATAAAATTTCATCGTGTTGAATTGAATAAATAGTAGATTTGTGGGTTCCGTATATTTTGATCTATTAATAATTCTGATTGCTTTTTTTTGTAGTTTAAAAACAGGGAGTGTGTTTGTTTTACAGGCATTTCCCCATATTTCCACACAGTAAGTCATATACGGTAATAATAATGAAGAGTATAAAGTGTACAAAGACCTCTTATTTAGCACATCCTTGGTTTTGTAGAGGATCCCTATGGTTTTGGCTATTTTTCTTTTTACGTTATCGATATGTGGCTTCCAACATAGTTTTGAGTCTATTACTAATCCAAGAAACTTGGTTTCATACGCACTTTCAATCTCAATTGAGTTTACCATGATTTTAGATTGGTGTTTGATTGGTCTTGTGCCAAAAACAATTAATTTAGATTTTTTCAAGTTAAGTGACAATTTATTCCTGTCAAACCAGTTTTTTAGTTTGTTTAATTCATTTTCTACGATTGTCAGGAGCTGTTTCAGATTTCTTCCAGAACAGTAGAAGGTTGTATCATCAGCAAATAGGACGCATTTAAATTGTTTTGAGACCTTGCAGATAACATTTATATATAAGATGAATAGTTTTTGAAAGACAGAGAATTGGAATTGTGTTGACTGATGAGGTAGTGAGATGGATGGATGGAAAGAATATTTTGAAGAGTTGATGAATGAGGAAAATGAGAGAGGAGTAAAAGTCAAAGAGTCTAATGTGGTGGACCAGGAAGTAACCATTTAGAAAGACACAAAAAGGATGAAAGAAGGAAAAGCAGTTGGTCCTGGTATCATACCCATAGAAGTATTGAAGCACCTAGGAGAAGTGGGTTTTATATGCCGAGCGCACGGGCATCAGTCTATGAAAATAGGGCCCTGAGGATCAACAGTCCAGAACAACAGTGAGTATGGTAAGGAGGTCAGTAACTGGATCCAAAAAGGTTGGAGTCGGTGGAGAAGAGTATCAGTTGTATTATGTGATAAAAGAGTCTCTGTCTTTTGCCGGTCAGTATATGGTAAGCTGATTCTCAAATTAGTCTGGCGATACATGATGAAAGATGCAAAATAAGTGTCAGCTTTACCTGCACTACCACTGGATCTTTTCAGCTCATCAAAGCGCTTCAGCAGTGCTGCTTTGCTGTCTCCCATCTTGTGCTTGACAGAATTTTGCTGTCCCGCCAGACTGTTAACACACAACATTGCAGTGGTTCCAGCTTTATATTGTCATTCTAGGGTGTATTATGAACCTGTAAAACGATACCAACTTACTTGTCAGCGAGGGCCACCGCCTCAGCGTCTGTGGGGGGAATAATGAAACAGATGCCTGGAGCAGACACTTTTTGGCCAGCTGCGTCCTTCACGTCCCACTTGGCTGCATTGTTGCGAAGCAGAGTGTATCTGTTCCCACGTACAATTTGCCCCTGCAATATGCCAAAAATAAGTCATACAATTCAAAGTTACCGGATATTGAAGCGGCAACAAAAATGTCTTCAAAGACCGGTGACTGATAAATAAATAATTGAAGACAAAAATATTTTGGAAATTAATTATATTTGTGTACATACTATATACAGTAGAGACAAAATGAAACAAAAAATAGGTTTAGTAAAATATTCAGCATCAATAGCTGTCCATTGAGTGTCAAGCGGACCATAATACCCAAAAGGTTCTGTACACACGATTAGTGGCTCATCGTGCTTTTTCTCGACATAGTGGATTTTAATCTCCAGGAAAACCAAGATACCTGTTAATAATCGTCTGCTGAATTTTCAGCCACAGCTTAACAGAACACAACTGACAACATTTTACTTCACAAGAATGATCACAGTACCTCATCCGTGTCAAAATCGCAAAGAGACTCAACGGAGAGAAGCTTTTGAGAGTTCTCCCGTCTGTACTTCAGAGGCAAAACTTGCAGGCCACGCTTCTGAAGAGCCTTGACCCGCTCATCAAAGTGGTCCATGGCCTTGGATTGGTCCTAAACAGCCATACAAATGACATTTTCAGTCGAGATAATAGCAACCGCTGAGCAGTCTTACAAGAAAAGCTTACTTCCAGCTCTCTGATCAGACCCTCCGTCTGGTACACATCCTTGAACTCAGGGTTGTATTTCTGTTTGACCTCCGTGTCCAGTCGCTTCAACAGGTCCTGGGTGTCACGTGCCTCCTTGTGGTACTAATTCACACAAACATACACACGTGTTCGATGAACTCATCTGATTGTCTGTGTATGCGTGCGTGCATGCTTTTTTTGTTTGTTTCAGTGCTTATATGCTATCAGTTTCCAACCTTGTGGTACTCGTCCATGTGTTTCAGGTGATTTTCTTCACAGATGAGTAGATTGAGATACTCCTTCCAGTCAGCATGTACTGCCTCCATGTGAGCCTGGGAAAAGAGTATATACATATTTGAAAATCTCTCAGTAACGACAGACCGATATTTTTTAAAACACATGCATACATAATGCATGTGCACTTATGTCCTTTAGAAATTGAGGGATTATATTTTTAACCTGAGAAATTATTTTACATGACAAGACTACAATAGAATACTGTATTATCGTAATGACAATGATGCATACTATCAAGATATTATCCGATCAATAATTGTATTCAATCCTAATCTTTTTATTATTATCATTGCCTTTGCTCATTGTCTCAAAGACATTGAGGTATGTGGAGTTCATTTCTACTTTAATTTGCCAGATATGACATTCATGTGCCAAAAAGAACCACAAGAAATTGTGTAGGCTGTTTATGGAAAAAGAAAACAAAACCCCGTAAGTACCTCAATAACATTTGCCCCTGGATGCTTGGACGCAATCAACTTTTCTCCATCTTCATTGAGCTTGGTGATTGTCCCCTCCTTGGACTCCAAACATTTGCTGATGAAGTTCTGTTGGGACAGGAGGGTACATATTGACTGAAAAAGCTATTGGCTCCGAAAATGCAAGAAAGCATTCTATTCTTACACCGGAGGATGGATGGATAGGGAGAGGGAGAGGGAGAGAGAGAGAAATATGAATATCTATCAATGACATGTATTTAAATTATTGCTGATGGAGACCTCCTAGTGCAAATCGGTCAGTCCACACGTGTGTGTTATTTTTTTTACTTTACAGACCAGTCTACAGTAAAGTGTTGAAAATAGCTTGCCTCTTTGATGATGCAATGTTAATGCTGCTTGAACATATGTGCAGTTTTTTTGGACTCCTGAAAAGTGATGATTTTAAACTGAGGTATCAGGATTCCGCCCAGTGCCAGTGATCCAGAATTGGAAAACCATCCTGCCACATTCAATTTTCACTATCGTTGATTGTGTTTTCAGCGCGTACCTCATACTGCCTCTGGCGAGCAGGGTAATCAAGGTTGCCGTCACTCCAGTCATAGTTGATTCTCTCATCAGCCTGCTGGTCCATCCAGTAAAGCTCATTGGTGCAGCGTTGCATGTAGTCACGCAGGCTCAGCAGGTGGCGCTGGCGATCGCTGGAAAGGGCCTAGGGAGGAGGAAATTTTAAAATAAAATAAAATTTTCTTTCAAAGTAAATTTGGGAAGTTCATGGACTACGGTAAATTCAACTGAAACCATTGAACTACGGTACATACAGATGTGCATGTCTACTGAATGATTATCATTCCATTCATTGTGTGACGATGAGGATGATCATGTCACAGTTTATGCAGGAGAATGTTTTATAAAGCAAATGCATACAGTGCATATACGTACAAATACACATGAGCAGGATAGTGTGGGACTTAAATTACCAGCAGTTTGTTGTACTTCATCTGGAGGCCACTGATATAATCCTGTAGAAATACAGACCAAACAAAACAGGATGACATTTTGTTTGCCTCTCATTGGTTGAATGACTCATGTTTTAGATATTCATTGTTATGCTCTTACCACAGAAAAAAAACTGATGTTTTGCTTCTACATAATTTACTCAAAATCTGTTTCAATACAAATTCAATATTATCAACAAACTTCACCGAGCAATTTTAAACTGATGAATGTTTTTGGGTTTTTTTGTGCACATTTTTGAAATAATTAATTCATGATAGAAAGTGACAATTTAAACAGTTTAATTTAAAACATTGGTTTTCCTTTTTCTTTTGTACCTTGTCACCACCGGCAGAAATGTGAGGAGCCAAAGCCTCAACCTCACTATGGAAGATGTTGTGCTCCTCCACGTCATTCTCTACAGATGGGAGATCCTGGCCAAAGCCCTTGTTGCTCAGATTCGCCTAGGAAACCAGATACATATAAGCAAACATGAACTTTTCTCAAGCATATTGCTGTACTGATTCAAAGTAATGATATTCAAAGTATTGACCCTGATTGGGTTTCTTACAGTTTTTCTCAGTCGCTTTGGTACATTTCTCAGATCAGAAACTAAACTTGCAAAACAGCAAGTGCATTTCGCAAAAGAATTTGTGCAATTAGCAAAACATTGTGGCTCCCCTGCAAAAGCCATTTTCCATCTCAAAATCCTGAGACTGTCACTGAAGAGTACATGTTTGTCACTGAACATGTCTGTGGCATAAAAACAAGTCTTCTTGTCTTTGTTGTCATGTTATGTTGTCAATATAATAGTGTACTGTGGTGGGATGTTCTGATGTATACTCCCACCTAAGTTCAGTATTATATAAAATATATATACATATATACATATATATATATATATATATATACTGTATATATAAATATATAATAATATATGCAAGTGACTGGGATTCACATATCACATTTCCTGTTTGCACTGTAATTTGTTGGAAAACATCTCACTGTGATATAGAAAGGAAAAGAGTACTGCAAACCACAAAGAAAATCTCTTTAGGGAAAATTGTACATGCAACGCTGTAGAAATTCCAGTGCACTCTTCCTTCCTTTGGGCCACAAGATCACAACAATTACCTTCACTTCACATGAGTAATTTCAGAAAACTCATTGATTGATTTAATGCTTCCCACCATGTCCCTACATTAGTAAAAGTCAAGAATTGCCTGACAAAAACAGTTTAATGTGAATATATAGAAATATGCTTAACGTATGGTAACACCTATTTTGCATAGAAAGACTGACACGATGAGCAAATGCGAAAACGTTGTGAGACAATTCAACGGAAACGTTAATAAATTTTGATCAACGTGACATAAGCAATTGATAACATTGGAAACAACAGAAAATTGCACATAATCATTTGCATGGATGCAGCAAAGCATTTGCAACTTGTTTAAAGAAATGAGAAACTGCTTCTTGGATGTGCACAACATAGCAGTTTTGAGAAATTCAATTCTTATCTGAGAAATCTATCAAAGTGACTGAGAAAAACTGTGAAATAAAACTGCTTGGCTGCTGGATGGCTTTCACAAAAGAAAACGACCACTGTTGATGCATGATGCTGTATATCGGACTTCCTACCAGTTTCTCATCCATCATGTTGCCCCAGTTGATGGTGGGCACCCCCTCAGTGCGGAGAAGTTGGTAGATGCGTTCATGGTCTTCTCTCAGCTTATTCACTCTCTCACGCAGCTGCTTCATGCTACATAGACACACAAACGCGCACATGGGCGCACGGACAAACTCAGTGAGTCATTTAAAATGAAATTAAATGAGGAAGACAGAATATTTCTTACTCTTGTTCGATCATCTCTGCCTGAGGATGCTGAAGGCGCTTGGCATTGACAGCATCTTCATCCAGGCCGACGAGCAGCGTCAGAGAATTGAGGAGTCGTTTGTTGGTGTCCTCCTGATACAGCGGCTGCTTGCCCTCATTGATCTTACTGACATCCTGAAGCAAAGAGAAGTTTAAGTTTAGACAAAACACAATTTCTATAGGGACATTGTTTTTTTTTTTGCTCTCAAACTCACCGTTACATTTTTTTCCCCCACTGTGCATGTTCAGTGTGTGAACGACTCACTTAACAAAAAATGGCGCATGTTCTCTTCTCATTGGCATTTTCATGTTCCCTTTATCAGATGTGTGTTTGTGTGGGTGGGGGGTGAGTCACATGACTTGACTTGAGTCTGACTTGAGTTGCCAATTTTACAATTTAGGATATGCTTGGCTAAAAGTTCAGAAAGACTCGACTTTATTTTGACTTGAGGGACAAGCCACCCCATTGACGTGAATTTTAATTTAATATGCCTTTTCTTTTTGATGGAAGAATAATTCTTTGTGCGGTGCCCATCACCAGTTTTGCAATGAGAGTATTGAGGCCACTTCTTCGAGCGATTATCACGGACGGAGCGCCAAAGATGATTACATTTGGGTTCAAGGATTGTGCTTTTGATGAAATCATGGAGAGGGATTGGGGGGTTGGAGACAATGTAATGGGCTAAGTTTGCAACTTAGACAGGAGACACATCATCGACATTGTCTATTTTATAGTATCTGTGTAGCGTTTACATCTGAAGATTACGCGATACATTATATTGTTCACGCTGATATCCTGTATCTGTACTAATTTTTCAACGCAGTAACACAACACTCATGCAAACTATAGAAAAAAAAACATGCATTCATCCAATATAAATAAATGTAAATGTATTTCATATTGTTAAGTGGTTCATTTAATTTTTTTATGGAGGTACAGTACTTTTTTTGTTTGTGTTATGATTCTTATCACTCGAGAACATGTCGTGACTAAGCAAGACTGGATTTACAACTTGCTTGATTATGTTTTCACTGTAGGAACGTGCTTGAAACCTGAAGGTTACAACTTCAGATTTACCTTTGACATGAACATACGTGACTTACTTGCAGCTCTGCCCTTTTCTACAGGGTTCTTCTAAGGGGTGATCAAAAGCAAGTGTCTAACCCAATTCTTTTAGCTGTGAAAGAACGTTTAACCAAATACTGTATAATTTGTTAACTACCAAAAATACACACTTTGGAGTTAAACCAAGATTTTGTTGGATGACGCTTTTTTGATTATCATTTTTGAGCATCTCTGCATTGAAAGATTTCTTGTTCAAATCTATGTACCTTATTGAGGTTCTCCTCCACATCGTAGATGTTCTTCTCCACTTTGTCAGCATTCCTCTGCAGTTTCTCGATCAGAGCCGTCAATTCTGTCGAGTTAATGCTCCTACAAGAAACAACAAGAGATAAAAAAAACAACTATGATGTAATTTCAAAAGTATAGCGTTCAATGATCTGACAAAATGTCTTTGCAGCATATACCAGCAAAAACTGTGGCATACTGTTTATACAGTACACCAATGGACCAAACAATGATTCAAAATAATACGTCAAAGTAATAATGCTCAGCTTCGACGCTGTCAGGAAATTCTTTGTGATCATGGTTATACTAGTGGCGCAGAAAATTGTTCATTGTCACGGTTGGATAAGTAGCGCAGACTTGGAATGTGCCTGGTTACTTTAAAATGTAACGGCTCATATTAATTTGCAATTGTACTGTAAGTTTATATATATTTAAGATTGGGTTGGGAGTTTGCTTTCATCTATTTGAATTAATTTAATTTACAAAAACTAGAGTCGAGTCTATTACATTACTATATGAAAACATACTCAGAAGGCCTTAAAACCGACGAGCCTCTCCGAATCACGTTTGATTTCTACTAAAATTGCTTCTACTTGCAACATCCCATACTGTTAGAAGACATTATTCTGTCCTCAGTAGTCTACTGTGCGGCCCCTCCCTCCGTTGTGTTTTGTTACCTTTCCCTGAATTCAGTGTGAGCTGGGCGTCTCCCCAATCAGTGCACCTGTCTCACCAACACACCTGCCAGTTTTCACCTCGTCAACCACACTCATCCCTTGCAGCATAAAGGCCAGTCTGAAGAACCACCCATTGCAAGTTCGTCACCTATCTTCCCTGCTGCATATTTGTTCATGCCTTCAGGTACACCTTGATTTGGTTTACTCTGACTGCCTTTGATTCCTGCCTTTTTGACTTGTCCATCTTCCAAAAACCAGTTCTGAGTTCACCACCTGTGGCTCCTGTGCTCTTCTCAAGCTAAAGCTAAGCCTAACACATACTTCATTCAGGCTCACTGTGAGTGAGTTCTGCGTGGACAATCATAGCAGTCATTGAGATAGCGTGAGGTGTGTCTGCTCTGAGATAAGACGGAAGCAAAAACCAGCTGGGCCAGTTTGCGGTCAAATGTTGTGCTGCCTTCATCTTCACCTCATAGGAATAATTTGAGAAACTATGAAACACATTCCTTATGCACTGTGACATTATGTGCAACATTTGAGCTCACTGTGATTATTTTCAACCCGATACCCTCCATTGCAATGCGACGAGAGCTTGTACTGAAAAGTTGTGAGTCATCCGCTTGCTATTCATACCGTAGAGGACAGAGTGTCAAGTAGAATCAGTCTAGATATGGCGAATATCTTCATTCAATATTCCTGCCTTCATGAAGACTATTTCACGTGTAGGCGAAAGAGCAAATATTTCCAAGTGAAATACAAAAATGGCCCGATTTTTTGGCATTTGGCTAGTTTCTTCACTATTGTGAGAATTGTTTGATATAAATGAATTAATCGGAAAAAAATCATCACGGATGTTTATGAAATCCGTGCCCAAGGAATGTTTTGCATTCAAGCATTCAAGCGAGCAGCTATGTGAGATAACTTGGCGTTCTCTGACAGTCTGTGCGTTTGACAGGTCATGACTGTCATTTTCAAACACGAGTTCACATTCATCTCCTCACCAACACAGCGGAACCACACCCACTCAGCCGCAGCATTAAACAAACCTTACGTAACTCCCTCTGGATGTATGATGCACAGTAACTTTAATTCCAGCCTTTTTTTTATATGAAACAAATTGAGAACAATTTTGGACTGACTTATGGCTAAATGTCCGACAATCTAACAACGGATGTTCTTTTCAAACAAAACATCATACTTCAATACTTCAACCTTTAAACACGAACATAATATTCTCAGTGGCGTTCTGATCCAACAGGTCCTTGTGTAAGCCATCATGTGACATTTTCTCCTTTGCATGCCTTTATTTTTTGCCGTCAATGTAGTCAGATTGAACACATGATAAAAGAGCAAGTGTCATGAATATGCTTTCAAATGACAAACAGCAAGGTTGCGCATTTTTGTTGCAACATTTGAAGGAAATGTTATGGTTTTCCTGCATGTTGTTTCTCTAAACATGCACTAATTCAAAAGTTGTGGTGGTTTAGGGGAAGTTCTTGGCACAGAAGCTTTGGAAACACAAAATTCAGATGTTTCCACAGAGAGGGAGAAGAAAACATAATTGGGAACAGAAGGCTCAAAAAGGCCCGATTTAAGTCACAGGAGAAGTGGTTGTTGCCGTCATTTGTTGTGGTTGTCACAGTAAATATTACTGGCGCCTACATAGTCTCCGTGTGTACTTGTTGGGAAAGACATAACTTATCTATACTTAAATATGCCAAAATTCTATTAAGAGGTTACTTTAAGAAATACTGAACTTGTGAGAGAGCTTTGATCATTGTCATGTCTCTCTCTCTCTCTCTCTCTCTCTCTCTCTCTCTCTCTCTCTCTCTCCCCCTCTCCCTCCCCCACAAACTAAAAAACAAGAGCAGCAATAACAGAACTAGGGTTGGCAGAGTTGCATCAAGCTAATTCCTCACTGTTGAGAAAACATAAAAAATGGATATGAAATAAGAATATAAGTAAAAAGATGAATATGTATTTTTATAAACAATTCATATTAATAAATATTAAAATGTGAAATGTTGTTTCTTTCAGTGTCTTATTTTGTGATGTATTTCCAGTACAGTAAAACGTTCATGTTTTTGAAATGAGGGAGGAAACCGGAGTACCCAGAGAAAACCCATGCAGGCACAGGGAGAACATGTAAACTCCACACAGGAAGGCTGGAGCCGGGATCGAACCCACGACCTCTGCACCGTAAGGTCGACGTGCTATACAGTATATCTATCTATCTACATAGATAGATAGAACAATAAAATAAAAACAACCTCTATGGTAGAGTATCTTATTATGCTTATTTTCTTTGCATGACAGTCCGGTGAACTACTCGGAAAACTTTACCCTCACTTCTATTACAGTATTCCCCCCAGTGCTCCCTAAAACCAAAGACAAGGAGCACGAAGATGAGTGACAGAGAGCAGATAACTCAAAATTCAAATACAGTAGAAAGATTGTTTGGGAGGAGATGATGATGATAATAATAATAATAAGTTCAGCTCTGCAAAGTCAGTCCAAATGTCAGCAAGGCTTGGTTCAGTAAAAGTGCATTATTGTGGGAGAGGCCGCAAGCATTTCCTCGAACATTGTCCTTCAAAAGAGGTACAGCTGAATACCTATCAAACCTGTTACTACAACCTTACAACATAGTGCCACACCCTCTCTCCAGCGCAAACCATGCAAGCTAATGTGCTGGTATTTAACACTCACACCCACGTCTATGAGGGTGATACTGATGTTCATGTTTTGTGAAATGCGCATACCTGCATGCAAAACACAGATTTTGGTAATACAGTATAAATAATATGTGGTTACATTAAGTCAGTGAATGTAAAGGTAGCTAAATAGCGTGTAGTCATTTTCAAGTTGTAGCTTTATTAAATGGTAAAATCTGGGTGAAATAACAAGGTGACTGCACGGCGTGCACAGTAGTTTCATGACATGGAAGATAAATACGGGAGGTCTTGCCTTTACGTAATGCACACATTAACTACAATAAATAAATGTAAAAGGCAACTTACGTTTGCTTGACCGGGCTAACGATCGAGCTTTTTTTGCTCTTCTTCGTGGTGGCAGGTGACATGTCGGCGACTTCCGATCAAACACCACTGCCAGAAAGTCGGCTCAACGTCGGAGTGTTGATCCACCGATGTCCGCGTGTGAGTGCCGAGTCTCAGCTGTGTCCAAACACCCTTCACTATGTCGAAGCGTCCCCTCCCACACTCGCCCGTCCAGCTACACTGCGCTCATTACCTGGAGCAGCCACTTTTTGACTTGACTTGTGTCGCCTAACACCTGTCTCGTTGACAGCCAAGCAGCAAAGAGGGCGGGGCTACGCGCAGGCATTCGCGGCCCAAGGTGAGCGCGCGCACGCATGTGCCGAGCGCGCGACGCGTCGCACTGGCTAAACCGGTCCGACTTGACATTGTCTTTAGTATGCATGTCTGTGTGAACGCCAAGGCACGAGGGCGTTGTACATAAAGAATGTGACTTGTCACAATGTAATTCACCTACTAGAGAATGCAATTGACTCTTAAAACGGGTGGAGGAGCGCTTCTTGCTGTTCAACATCTCCTGTGTGGAGGCTCAAGGTCTCTCACGTGGCTCCTCCATTGTTCCCAAAACATATATGGTTGGTTTGTTGAAGACTCCAAATTGTCCAGTGGTGTTAATGCAATAGAACAGTCTCGGCCAGTGTTTCCCAACCTTTAATGAGCCAAGGCACATATTTCACATTGGAGAAAAACTCACGGCACACTACTTATCAAAATAACTGACTAAAAGTAGTTACATAGGTTAAAAATGTACCTTCTGTCATCTAGTGGAAGAGCTTTTGATTGTTCTGCCTGTTACTATATGTGGTTGGCATAGATCGATTAACAAAACACTTGGGGGAGAAATGAAATAATTTTCCGTCCAAATATTTGACACTGGACAATTTCCCGTGGCACATCTCACGGCACACTAATGTGCCAGCGCACACTGATTGGAAATCACTGGTCTAGTATTGTCTTCGCTTAACTTTCTAAGAAAGGGGTGTCAAACTAATTTTTGTCGCGAGCCACTTAGAGGTTATGTCTTCCCTCGGCGGGCCGTTACAACAGTGAAACTAAATAAATGTTGATATATTATTAATTGTACACAAAAAATTAATGGATTACCAGTTTTGAAATCGGTCAAGCCAACTAAAATAGTTTGTTCCGTTATTGTTTGAGTGAATGTTAATAGGGTAACAAAATGCAAAATCTCAATGTTATTTATTATACAATGACAATTTGACATTAGGGTTTTTAGCAAAGATCTGGGAATTTGACACACATGATTATTGCTTTTGCAGGCCACAGAAAATGATGTGGCGGGCCGGATCTGGCCCCCAGGCCTTGAGTTTGACACCTGTTTTCTAAGAAATGCTGTTGACATTGGGAACGGCCATCATTTTTTGTTTTTGTTTGAAATTAAAGCTAAAATAAATGCCAGGTTTTACATTTTCAGTTATGTTGAAATGTCGTGAAACTGTATTTACTAGAGAAAACTTCACAGAGATATTTACATGTTTAGGTTGTCATTAAACTCAAGACAAGCCGATGACCTCCCTTGCACTTTTTGTTTGGGAAAACTTTCAACATATTGTAAATTTTAAGTTACTTGAACAGCATTCCAACAAAGCTAAGAGTTTACATAAAAAAAAAAATATCTGATTGTTCTAATTTTAACTGTTATAATTGACCTGCTAATGTTTTCAATCACTGCTGATGACGACAAACTGTATTGTTTATAATTGACAGTTTGGCTGGCAACCAGTTCAGGGTGTACCCCGCCTACTTCCCGAAGTCAGCTGGGATAGGCTCCAGCACGCCCGCAAACATTGTGAGGGTAAGCGGATTAGAAAATGGATGTATGGATGGATAATTGACAGCAGTAATTCATTGCGGTTTTTTTACGTTAGCAATTTCTTAAGGCTAGATTTCAGAGCCTGTATTTCTTTAGTTGTACTTAAGTTCAAGAGTTGAATAGGACTTATTGATAATAGTGTCAAAAAAGACACATGTATCTGTACGTCTACTTCCACTACTAAGTAGTGAGAGTACCCTTGTCTGTGCTGACATCTTGCACGACACTGTACAGTATGCTGATGTCTCAAGAGACGTCATCAATGATGACTGCCCATCTTTTTAAATAAGTTGGCATAAATCCACATGGCAAGAAATGCACATATCCGCAATTAATCAATCGGTGCTTAAAGCGTTTACATTTTTTTTTTTCCTGAACATACTTATTTCTTTACTGTATGTTTTTATTCACACCAATTTGCTCTTTTTGCGCATGATGCTGCCGATATTTAAATTCAAGAAAATGCTTCCAACTGGTGTAATACTTGAACTGCAAAGGCAGAATTGTTGTTTTTCCACTACCCTAAGCATTAGAATTTCAGATTCAGGTTCAGAAAACTTTATTTATCCCCGTGGGGCAATTAGAGTTGTGCAAGAGCGGCTTATTATAGAGACAGTCAGAGCAAAGGAAAAACATATAATATATTATTGATTACATGGGGAGAATTTCTTGCACAAGCCCATTGACAGTCTACAAGTCTTTCCCCAAGTGGTGTTTTTCTCCAAAAGCAGGTGTTGAAAACATTTCCTGTTAGCAATTATTACATCACTTTTATCCGAGCCTGCATTACAGCACTTGGCGTCTTCACAATTTTTGCACTGTAATTCCCCTTTTATGTGTCAAGGTGTGTGCTTACTGTGGGCACTTAATTTGTAGTTTTATGTACCGATTCATTAGAAAACTTGACAACTGATCTGTTTTTGCGAGTACAATTTAGTCCATCAATCCACCCACCCATTCATTTGCAAAACCACACCGGGTCATTGGTGCGCTGGGGCTCATCCAAGCTTCCTTTGGGTAGGAGGCAGGGTACACCCTACACACTAGTCCTTTCTATCCAGCTAAAAGTAAATGCCATTCAATATTGCCTTCAACCTTTGACCCCATTAGGAAATGTTATCGTCTGCTGAAAGGAAGATCAGGAACAGCTACCCATGGGGTCCCAAAACTTGTGTGTCTGTTTCCATAAAAATAATACAGCAGCTATTGAAAGTCGGTGCACACTTTTTCAAACAGAAATAAATAAATGATTAAATATGTATATCAGTCCATAATAAATAAACAAACAAACAAGTAAATAAATACATGAATGAATAATGAAATGGGCGGCCCTCGGTCGACTGCTTCGCATGTCAGCTTCAGAGTGCAGAGGTGCGGGTTTCGATTCCAGTTCCGGCCTTCCTATGCAGCCCACCAGCACCGGTCACCTGTGTGGTGAGGCATAAAATATGCCACAATGTCTCCTCAATTATCAGTCATTTTTTTAATGCTGGTTTTGTTCAAGGCGAGGTGGTCGACTCGTTAACGCGTCAGCCTCACAGTGCAGGTTTTGATTTCGGCTCCGACCTTTCCAGTGTTGAGGTTGCATGTTCTCCCCGGCCAGGCCTTTGTGGGTTTTTACCGGGTACTCCAGTTTCCTCCTACATTCCAAAAACATGCGTGGCAGGTTAATGGAACACTCTAAATTGTCTCTAGGTGTGAGTGCGGATGTTTGTTTGTCTATACTGTATGTGCCCTGCAATTGACTGGCAACCAGTTGAGGGTGTACCCTGAAGACTGCTCGGATAGGTTTAAGCACGCCCATGACCCTTGTGAGGATAAGTGCATCAGAAAATGGATGGATTAAAAAAAAAGGCTTTCTTCTCCAAACATTTTGTTCAGTGTGTCCTCCTGTCTTGTTTGTAGAATGCTTTGAGTCTTTTTCTGGTTTCACTTCACTCAATGGCAACAATCAGACTGACTCAAAACTCTTGACAATAGTTTTTCTTAGAGAGCAAGTTAAAACACTTATTATTTATGTAAGGGGAGAGAAAGAAAATTGGGAGGGGGGCAGGGGGGACTTGGGGGTTGGTTTGTGTTCATTGAAGACAAATGCAGGAAAAAGGAATGGGTGGATCAAGGGTTGGGAGTGCATTACCCAACAATTCAGTTATTAATAGTAATATTTCTAAAGGGGCGGCCCGGTAGTCCAGTGGTTAGCACGTCGGCTTCACAGTGCAGAGGTACCAGGTTCGATCCCAGCTCTGGCCTCCCTGTGTGGAGTTTGCATGTTCTCCCCGGGCTTGCGTGGGTTTTCTCCGGGTGCTCCGGTTTCCTCCCACATTCCAAAAACATGCATGGCAGGCTCGTTGGGCCCTCTAAATTGTCCCTAGGTGTGAGTGTGGGCGTGGATGGTTGTTCGTCTCTGTGTGCCCTGCGATTGGCTGGCAACCAATTCAGGGTGTCCCCCGCCTACTGCCCGAAGACTGCTGGGATAGGCTCCAGCACCCCCCGCGACCCTAGTGAGGATCAAGCGGTTCGGAAAATGGATGGATGGATGGATATTTCTAAAGCAAATTTGAGAGAATGCACCCCACTACCTCCCTTTTACACTGAATAGGTTATGCATTACATCAAAGTACTGTATTTTGTATATGGATCACTGGTGTTTACACCGCATACATTCTCATACACTTCATAAAATGGATTTGCGGTATAACTTAAAAAGGGGTAGTCAATCCTCCAAAATTCTTTACAGGAATACAGTATGTTCAATGCAGCCCCACTAGTCTAAACATGGCATTATGATTAATATTGCATTGGTGGAATATGAGTTCAGCAGTAGAATCCATCACGAGGCCATTTTGCCACATGCTGTCGACTGAAAATGGCATCACAGTTGCTCAGGGCTCGGGTAATGGCCAATCATGACACAGCTTCACAAACCAGGTGCCTCTGTCATTTTCAGTTGACAGTAAGAGGCAAAATGGCCAACCCCTGAGATGGCTTAATTCATATTCCACAAATGCAGCATGAATAAGAATGCAGTGTTGAGAGAGACTATGGCGGCCCGGTGGTCGAGTGGTTAGCGCGTCGACCTCCCAGTGCAGAGGTACCGGGTTCAATCCCAGCTTGGGCCTCCCTGTGTGGAGTTTGCATGTTCTCCCCACCTGTGTGGGTTTTCTCTGGGTACTCCGCTTTCCTCCCACATTCCAAAAACATCATGGCAGGTTGATTGAACACTCCAAATTGTGCCTAGGTGTGAGTGTGAGCGCGGATGGTTGTTCGTCTCTGTGTGCCTTGCGATTGGCTGGCAACTGGTCAGGATGTGCCCCGCCTACTGCCCGAAGACAGCTGGGATACGCTCCAGCACCCCCCGCGACCCTTGTGAGAATAAAGCAGATCGGAAAATGAATGAATGAATGAATGTTTAGACGATAGTAAGGAACATTTTTGGCTGACTTACCATTTAAACTGATCAATTAATTAATTAATTAAAAAGTAAATAAAATGGTAATAAAAATTGAGTTGAGTATTCATACCAAACACCTCCCAAACCGTTATGACCAAAATGATAAGATTGTGTTTCAGATACTCCCCTTTCATTTCCAATTAGCCATGTCAAGTTTTGTTAGCGCAATACCTTTATATAGTTCACTATAAACTTCGCAAGTTGTCGCAGACCTCCCAAGCATAGGTGACACACTTGACTCATGTGTCCTCTAGTGTGGAATGCTGCTCACATAGGTGCGGCTGATAAATGCACAATTGAGTAGTTACTTTAGCATGCACATTCACAGAATAGCATGTGCTCTTGCTGCATTTAAGCAAAATTGATTTTCTTTGTTTTTATGCTTCAAAGAGTCTCTTTTGGTACTACTGTATGACTATGAATGACTATGACTGTTCTATTACTCTTTTAAGCGCACATATATATGTATATATATATATATATATATTCATTTTTTTACTTTACTTCAAACAAGTTTGTTTGTTTCTTTTAGAGGGAGGTGGAAAATTGACTGTTGAAAAACAAGTCAGTAAGAATACACCGTTGATTACCTTCTGCAAAAGGTTTCTGGCAAAGGGCTAACATATAGTACGGTGGCACCTTGAAATAAATGTGACCTGACTTTATTAAGATGCTTTTTTTTTAGTTCACTTGCAAGCCAAAATTTGAGATCCGACCTCTGTATGGGGGCAGAGAACAAGTAGCAGTTTGACAGAGTGAATACATCTTCAAAAAAAGTGACTTCAATCTGCTTCTTCCAGTTATTTTACTGTCAAACAACACTCACATACCGTTGCCTTTAGGTCCGTTTGCTTGAGGATAACACAAAATGGGAAACGCCGTAACCCTAACGCTAACCTTAACCCTAAACCTTACCCTAACATAGCATCTATGTGACGGGGTTATAAGTAAGGGATGCGCATTTGAACACAAACCATGTTCCAACACATGCAAACAGCCAATACAACAATCCGCACAGGCGGATATCTGTCATCTGTGAAAAACTGCAAATATTACTGCTGATTATTGTCTTTTACATAAGTAAAGTCCCCTCCATGAGCCGTCACCTTACCGTGGTGGAGGGGTTTGCGTGCCCCAATGATCCTAGGAGCTAAGTTGTCTGGGGCTTTATGCCCCTGGCAGGGTCACCCATGGCAAACAGGTCCTAGGTGAGGGACCAGACAAAGCATGGCTCAACAGATCCCTTATGATGAGTAAAATAAATGGATTCAAGTTTCCCTTGCCCGGACGGGCTCAGCCCGAAGAGATAACGTGGGTCCCCCTTCTCATGGGCTCACCACCCATGGGAGGGGCCAAAGGGGTCGGGTGCAGTGCGAGCTGGGCGGCAGCCAAAGGAGGGGACCCTGGCGGTCGGATCCTCGGCTACAGAAGCTAGCTCTAGGGACATGGAATGTCACCTCTCTTGCAGGGAAGGAGCCCGAGCTGGTGTGCGAGGTAGAGAAGTTCCGACTGGATATAGTCGGACTTACCTCCACACACAGCCTGGGTTCTGGTACCAGTTCTCTCGAGAGGGGTTGGACTCTCTTCCACTCTGGAGTTGCCCACGGTGAGAGGCGCAGAGCTGGTGTGGGCATACTCATTGCCCCCCGGCTCAGTGCCTGTACATTGGGGTTCACGCCGGTAGATGAGAGGGTTGCCTCCCTCCGCCTTCAAGTGGGGGGACGGGTCCTGACTGTTGTTTGTGCGTATGCACCCAACAGCAGCTCAGCGTACCCACCCTTTTTGGAGTCCTTGGAGGGTGTGCTGGAGAGTATTCCGGCTGGGGACTCCCTTGTTCTGCTGGGGGACTTCAATGCTCACGTGGGCAATGACAGTGAGACCTGGAAGGGCGTGATTGGGAGGAACGGCCCCCCCGATCAGAACTCGAGTGGTGTTTTGTTACTGGACTTCTGTGCTCGTCACGGATTGCCCATAACAAACACCTTGTTCAAACATAAGGGTATCCATATGTGCACTTGGCACCAGGACACCCTTGGCCGCAGTTCGATGATTGACTTTGTGGTTGTATCATCGGATTTGCGGCCACATGTTTTGGACACTCGGGTGAAGAGAGGGGCGGAGCTGTCAACTGATCACCACCTGGTGGTGAGCAGGCTCCGATGGTGGGGGAAGATGCCGGTCCGACCTGGCAGACCCAAACGTATTGTGAGGGTTTGTTGGGAGCGTCTGGCGGAATCCCCTGTCAGAAGGAGTTTCAACTCCCACCTCCGACAGAGCTTTTCCCATGTCCCGGGGGAGGCGGGGGACATTGAGTCAGAGTGGACCATGTTCCGTGCCTCTATTGTTGAGGCGGCCAATCTGAGTTGTGGCCGTAAGGTGGTTGGTGCCTGTCGTGGCGGCAACCCTCGTACTCGCTGGTGGACACCAGCAGTAAGGGAAGCCGTCAAGCTGAAGAAGGAGTCCTATCGGGCCTTTATGACCTGTGGGACCCCAGAGGCAGCTGACAGGTATCGACTGACCAAGCGGAATGCAGCTTCGATGGTCGTTGAGGCAAAAACTCGGGCGTGGGAAGAGTTCGGTGAGGCCATGGAAGCTGACTTCCGGACGGCTTCGAGGAAATTCTGGTCCACCAGCCGACGTCTCAGGAGGGGGAAACAGTGCACCACTAACACTGTGTACAGTGGGGATGGGGCGCTGTTGACCTCGACTCGGGACGTTGTGAGCCGGTGGGCGGAATACTTCGAAGACCTCCTCTACTACACCAGCACACATTTCCTTGGAGGAAGCAGAGTCTGGGGACTTTGAGGTGGGCTCTCCTATCTCTGTGGTCGAAGTCACCGATGTGGTTAAAAAGCTCCTCGGTGGCAAGGCCCCAGGGGTGGATGAGATCCGCCCGGAGTTCCTCAAGGCTCTGGATGTTGTGGGGCTGTCCTGGTTGACACGCCTCTGCAACATTGCGTGGTCAGCGGGGAGAGTGCCTCGGGATTGGTAGACCGGGGTGGTGGTCCCTCTTTTTAAAAAGGGGGACCGGAGGGTGTGTTCCAACTACAGAGGAATCACACTCCTCAGCCTCCCTGGTAAGGTCTATTCAGGGGTGCTGGAGAGGAGGGTCCGTCAGGAAGTCGAGTCTCAGATTGAGGAGGAGCAGTGTGGTTTTCGTCCCGGCCGTGGAACAGTGGACCAGCTCTACACCCTTAGCAGGGTCCTCGAGGGTACATGGAAACTCGCCCAACCAGTCTACATGTGTTTTGTGGACTTGGAGAAGGCGTTTGACCGTGTCCCTCGGGGGGTTCTGTGGGGGGTGCTTCGGGAGTATGGGGTACCGAGCCCCCTGATACGGGCTGTTCAGTCCCTATACTGCCAATGTCAGAGTTTGGTTCGCATTGCCGGCAATAAGTCAGAATCGTTTCCAGTGAGGGTTGGACTCCGCCAAGGCTGCCCTTTGTCGCCGATTCTATTCATAACCTTTATGGACAGAATTTCTAGGCGCAGCCGAGGCGTTGAGGGGGTCCGTTTTGGTGGCCTCAGTATTGCATCTCTGCTTTTTGCAGATGATGTGGTACTGTTGGCTCCTTCAAGCAGGGCTCTCCAACTCTCGCTGGAGCGTTTCGCAGCCGAGTGTGAAGCGGTTGAGATGAAAATCAGCACCTCCAAATCTGAAACCATGGTCCTCAGTCGGAAAAGGGTGGAGTGCCCTCTCCGGGTCGGGGAGGAGATCTTGCCCCAAGTGGAGGAGTTTAAGTATCTTGGGGTCTTGTTCACGAGTGAGGGAAGGAGGGAGTGAGAGATCGACAGGCGGATCGGTGCAGCGTCTGCTGTGATGCAGACGTTGTGTCGGTCTGTCGTGGTAAAGAAGGAGCTGAGCCAAAAGGCGAAGCTCTCAATTTACCGGTCGATCTATGTTCCAACCCTCATCTATGGTCACGAGCTATGGGTCGTGACCGAAAGAACAAGATCCAGAATACAAGCGGCCGAAATGAGTTTTCTCCGCAGAGTGTCCGGGCTCTCTCTTAGAGATAAGGTGAGAAGCTCGGTCATCCGGGAGGGGCTCAGAGTAGAGACGCTTCTCCTCCACATCGAGAGGAGCCAGATGAGGTGGCTTGTGCATCTGATTAGGATGCCTCCTGAACGCCTCCCTGGTGAGGTGTTCCGGGCATGTCCCACCGGGAGGAGACCCCGAGGACGACCCAGGACACGCTGGAGAGACTATGTCACCCAGCTGGCCTGGGAACGCCTCGGGATCCCCCGGGAAGAGCTGGAAGAAGTAGCTGGGGAGAGGGAAGTCTGGGCTTCCCTGCTAAAGCTGCTGCCCCCGCGACCCGACCTCGGATAAGCGGTATAAAATGGATGGATGGATGGATAAGTAAAGTGACATTTTTCTCTGCAATTTCTTCTTTTTTTCTCTTGTTTTTTACAGCTGCCCAGTGTCAGTCGCACTAATTAGAAGGAATTGAATAAATGCTTTAATGTTTTTGTATAAAGTACAATATTTTACAGTGCTTGCGGACCTTGTATCGGTCTGTCGTGGTAAAGAAGGAGCTGAGCCAAAGGGCAAAGCTCTCAATTTACCGGTCGATCTACGTCCCAAGCCTCATCTATGGTCACGAGCTATGGGTCGTGACCGAAAGAACGAAATCCCGGATACAAGCGGCCGAAATGAGTTTTCTCCGCGGGGTGTCCGGGCTCTCCCTTAGAGATAAGGTGAGAAGCTCGGTCATCCGGGAGGGGCTAAGAGTCGAGCCGCTTCTCCTCCACAATGAGAGGAGCCAGATGAGGTGGCTTGGGCATCTGATTCGGATGCCTCCTGAACGCCTCCCTGGTGAGGTGTCCCACCGGGAGGAGACCCCGAGGACGACCCAGGACACGCTGGAGAGACTATGTCACCCAGCTGGCCTGGGAACGCCTCGGGATCCCCCGCGGAGAGCTAGAAGAAGTAGCTAGGGAGAGGGAAGTCTGGGCTTCCCTGCTAAAGCTGCTGCCCCCGCGACCCGGCCCCGGATAAAGTGGTAGAAGATGGATGGATGGATGGATTTCTATTGCCCTTATTAAAAAACACATTTTTACACAATTTTTGTTTTGTTATATTTTTGAGGGGGCTGAAACGGATTAATGGTAATTCTATTCATGTCAAGGGGGAAAGGTGATTTGAGACACAAGTTTTTCGGGTTACGGGCATTGTCAGGGAACAAATTAAACAATCTGAAGGTACCATTTTTAAATCCGTCGAATCATAACTCTTATTTAAATAGGGCTGAGCTAGGCCTTGTATCAAGAGTTGAGATTTCCATTGAGGTTTCTCCATAACAGAAAGCTCATGTCTCAGAAAGTGATATGCATTTGTGGTAAGTGGTAAAGATGGGAGTAATCTGGAAGTCACATCAGTACGGTACTATGACTGGAATGTCTGCTTGGATTGTTGAACTCGTTTAGCAACATTCTGCGTAATACACAGCGACTGAAGTATTTGGAAAGCAAGCCTTACACAGTCCAACAGCTGAGCTTATTGAAACACCCATGAAAGGCTGTACATGCACTTAAAAGGAGTTTCACTACTCAAGTATTTATTTTGTTCTTCACTCAGGCACCGTACACTCTACACTTAAGTGTGACTTGTTGCTAAATTGTCCTTGACCAAGACACAAAAAATTCTTGATCATAAGTGCAATCTGAAGGAATTGTACAAAATCAGCATTGAAGGGGCCCTATTTTCATAGACAGTGTATATGCGCTTGGCGTAAAAACTGGTGCATATTCATTGTCATGCTGGGGCAAGTCTAGTTTACAGTGTTTAGGAATTGGTAGACCGTGGGCTGTGCAATGCTGGGCATTCCGGCAGACTGGGGGTGTTTTCTTTTATACACGCATTTGACAGTTTGGTCACTGAAAGTAGACTAAACCTTAGATCAATTCAGAGCAGGTTGAAGTTGTTGTGGCACAAGTGATGTAACGCGATTTTTGTGGATTTGATCAAGGCACAGTTAGACAGCTTCTGCGTTCTATGGACGTGTGAGGTGGATGTTATTGTATTTCCTTCATAAATATGGCAACGTCCATAGAAACTTCTGAATCCTTGCAAAAATCACATTAAACGCATCATTATTATTAGCTTTAATTGCTTCCATTGGACCATAAATTTGATGGAGGGTTGTGTTCACTCCCTCAGTGTTGCAAACGTCCCTTTATAACTGCAGCGGCCTACAAAAAAAACCAACAACATAGACATCAACCATGGGCAGGTAGACTGCGCTTTGCACAAAACCTTTTCTGGGCCTTGAAAATGGGACCCAGAGTATATTTACATGAAGAAGAAATACAAGTAAAAGGGGGAAACTTTCAAATCCTGACTACACATTTTTGTATTCATGCTGAGCCTGTAGTTGATGCTGAGCCAGTAGTTGGCGATGTTACTTTTTACAATAACACCATGTGCATGCTTGTACTAATAGAACTCATACAAACCCACTTCCACTGAATTTCGGACATTGTTTTGAACAGAATACAATGACTTGCAAATCATGCTCCACATATAATTAATTAAATACACTACAATGACAAGATATTTAATGTTCAAACTGATAAATTTTAGTGTTTATCGCAAATCATTAACTTGGAATTTTATGGCTGCAACACATTCCAAAAAAACTGGTACAGAATCATGTTTACCACTGTTACATCAACTTTTCATTTAACATTCATGAACTGAGGACACAAATTGTTGAAGCTTTGTAGGTGGAATTCTTTCCCATTCTTGCTTGATGTAATGCTTCAGCTGGTCAAGAATCTGGGATCTCTGCTGTCGCTTCAAAATGAGGCACACATTTTCAATGGGAAACAGGTCTGTCCTGCCGGCAGACCAGTCTAGTACCTAAATCCGTTTACTACGAAGAGACGCTGTTATATCACATATAGGATGTGGTTTGGCATTGCCTTGCTGAAATAAGCAGCGGCGTCCATGAAAAAGACATTGCTTTGACGGCAGCATGTTTCTCCGAACCTATATCAGCCTTTCAACATGAATGGTGCCTTCACAGACATGTAAATTACCAATGCCATTGGCACTAACACAGCTCCATACTATCGCAGATGCTGATTTTTGAACTTTTGGTTCTTTTTCTCGTTGCCCCGGAGGACACGACATCCACAATTTCCAAAAACAATTTAAAATGTGGACTCATCAGACCACAGAACACTTTTCCACTTCTTCATATGAGTCCATCTTAGATGAGCTTGGGCCAAGAGAAGTGGCATTTTTGGGTGTTGCTTTCAGTTATTTCATGGGTTTTAAGTTGCACTTACGGATGGTGCGCTGAACTGTACTGACATTAGTTTTCTGAAGTCTTATGATTCTCTGAACCTTTTAATGATACGTGTATAATTGACCGTAAATGATGAAATCCCTTACGATTGTACATTGAGAAACCTGAAACCAGGTGTGTCAAACTCATTTTTCTCCCAGGCCACTTTGAAGTTACCGTCTTTCCTTGGAGGGCCAGGACAGTGAACCCGAATAAATACTAAATCATCACATCATATTATTACTGTACACACACACACACACACACATTTGGATTTCTAGTTTTAAAATCAGTCAACTACTGGTATTTATTTTTATTTATTTTTGTTGCAGCCATAAAACTCTAATTTAATGTTTTTTTTTTTTTTTGGCCAAGTACAATAATGTTGATCTGTTTGAACATTAAATATCTTGTCTTTGTCATGCATTCAATTAAATATAAGTTGCAAATCTTTGTATTGTGGTTTTAGTCATGTTTAAAACAGCGTCCCAACTTCATGGGAATTGGTTTGTACTAAAAATCTTTTTTCATCCTTGCGTAGACTGCCACCTGTCCATTTTGTCAAGCATTTGTATGGCAATCTGACATAGTCAGATTTAAGTGTTATTGATTGACTTGTAGGTGCCCTTGGAGATTCTGTGAATGGCAGCGACGGCACAAAACTAAAGATCAGTGCATTTGAGTCATCATGTTGACCATTTTGTAATGCAATAATTCCGAAAATACACACTGTGGCTGGATGCTATCCTCAAGGGCGGTATACACCCCAAGTGGTCGACAATTAGTTGGTTGTCCATCCATCCATCCATCCATCTTCTACCGCTTATCCGGGGCCGGGTCGCGGGGGCAGCAGCTTTAGCAGGGAAGCCCAGACTTCCCTCTCCCTAGCTATTTCTTCCAGCTCTCCCCGGGGGATCCCGAGGCGTTCCCAGGCCAGCTGGGTGACATAGTCTCTCCAGCGTGTCCTGGGTCGTCCTCGGGGTCTCCTCCCAGTGGGACATGCCCGGAACACCTCACCAGGGAGGCGTTCAGGAGGCATCCGAATCAGATGCCCAAGCCACCTCATCTGGCTCCTCTCGATGTGGAGGAGAAGCGGGTCGACTCTGAGCCCCTCCCGGATGACCGAGCTTCTCACCTTATCTCTAAGGGAGAGCCCGGACACCCTGCGGAGAAAACTCATTTCGGCCGCTTGTATCCGGGATCTCGTTCTTTCGGTCACGACCCATAGCTCGTGACCATAGATGAGGGTTGGAACGTAGATCGACCGGTAAATTGAGAGCTTCGCCCTTTGGCTCAGCTCCTTCTTTACCACGACAGACCGATGCAACGTCCGCATCACAGCAGACGCTGCACCGATCCGCCTGTCGATCTCTCGCTCCCTCCTGCCCTCATTCGTGAACAAGACCCCAAGATACTTAAACTCCTCCACTTGGGGCAAGATCTCCTCCCCGACCCGGAGTGGGCACTCCACCCTTTTCCGACTGAGGACCATGGTTTCAGATTTGGAGGTGCTAATTTTCATCCCAACCGCTTCACACTCGGCTGCGAAACGCTCCAGTGAGAGTTGGAGAGCTCTGTTTGAAGGAGCCAACAGTACCACATCATCTGCAAAAAGCCGGAGATGCAATACTGAGGCTACCAAAACAGACCCCCTCAACGCTTCGGCTGCGCCTAGAAATTCTGTCCATAAAGGTAATGAACAGAATCGGCGACAAAGGGCAGCCTTGGCGGAGTCCAACCCTCACTGGAAACGATTCCGACTTATTGCCGGCAATGCGAACCAAACTCTGACCTCGGCAGTATAGGGACCGAACAGCCCGTATCAATGGGCTCGGTACCCCATACTCCCGAAGCACCCCCCACAGAACTCCCCGAGGGACACGGTCAAACGCCTTCTCCAAGTCCACAAAACACATGTAGACCGGTTGGGCGAATTCCCACATACCCTCGAGGACCCTGCTAAGGGTGTAGAGCTGGTCCACTGTTCCACGGCCGGGACGAAAACCACACTGCTCCTCCTCAATCTTAGGCTCGACTTCCTGACGGACCCTCCTCTCCAGCACCCCTGAATAGACCTTACCAGGGAGGCTTAGGAGTGTGATCCCTCTGTAGTTGGAACACACCCTCCGGTCCCCCTTTTTAAAAAGAGGGACCACCACCCCGGTCTGCCAATCCAGAGGCACTCTCCCCGCTGACCACGCGATGTTGCAGAGGCGTGTCAACCAGGACAGCCCCACAACATCCAGAGCCTTGAGGAACTCCGGGCGGATCTCATCCACCCCTGGGGCCTTGCCACCGAGGAGCTTTTTAACCACATCGGTGACTTCGACCACAGAGATAGGAGAGCCCACCTCAGAGTCCCCAGACTCTGCTTCCTCCAAGGAAGGCGTGCTGGTGGAGTTGAGGAGGTCTTCGAAGTACTCTGCCCACCGGCTCACAACGTCCCGAGTCGAGGTCAACAGTGCCCCATCCCCACTGTACACAGTGTTAGTGGTGCACTGTTTCCCCCTCCTGAGACGTCGGATGGTGGACCAGAATTTCCTCGAAGCCGTCCGGAAGTCGGCTTCCATGGCCTCACCGAACTCTTCCCATGCCCGAGTTTTTGCTTCGACGACTACCGAAGCTGCATTCCGCTTGGCCAGTCGATACCTGTCAGCTGCCTCTGGTGTCCCACAGGCCATAAAGGCCCGATAGGACTCCTTCTTCAGCTTGACGGCATCCCTTACTGCTGGTGTCCACCAGCGAGTACGGGGGTTGCCGCCACGGCAGGCACCAACCACCTTACGGCGAAAGGTGAAAAGGAGATGTAGCTGAATAGGGCCAAGACTCGTGTTTTCCCAACCCAGTGGCTACAAGATTACAATTGAATTGCATGGTTGAATTTACTGTGTCCGAGTGAGCAGTTTTAATGTCTTGTCTACATTTTTCTACAAAATCGTTTTTTTAAAAACCGAGCCAAGTGACTGACAAAATGTGCAGTCTTAATGATTTAGTTCAGTCATCGCTTTCGAATTTTGGTACATACAGTGTATGTCCATCCATCCATTCATCCATCCATCCATTTTGTAATCATCTTAACCTCGCGAGGATCGTGCACGTGATGGAGCCGTCTTCGGGCAGTCAGTGGGGTACACCCTGAACTGGTTGCCAGCCAATTGCAGGACACACATAGAAGAACAACCATTCGTGCTTGCAATCACACCTAGGGACAATTTAGATTTTAGAGTGTTCCATTAACCTGCCATGCATGTTTTAGGAATGTGGTAGGAAACCGCAGTACCCGGAGAAAACCTACACAGGCACGGGGAGAAAATACAAACTCCACACAGGGATACCAGTGCCAGATTCAAACCCTGCACCTTTGCACTGTGAGGCGGATGTGCTAACCAGTCACCATGCCGTACATCGTATGTGACATACATATTTTATAATCAACCTTCACAAATGTGACGTCGAGTTTGAGACATTGGTCATAGTAACACAGCCAAGTGACTGAATGAAAATGGGATGAAGTGTTTGTGTTACTACGCCAATGAATAAAGTTTTAAAGTGCGGTCTTCGTTGGGTTACCACATTCCCTTTGGAGGTGGGACCTCAGAAACTTTAAGGTGTGTTTGGCTGCATGTCACAGAAGTTAATTATCTGGAGGAGGCAGGTTCAAGAGTTGGAATGACAAGTATGACACATTGTTGCCAAGGGTGTTGGCATACGCCCTGAGCCTACAGTGAGTCTGGATGTTATGTTATGTTGCATTCCATCAGTATTATCAGCCATTGAGCAAAAATGCAGTGAATATCTCCAGATCGTTGTTTAATGTAGCCTTTGAAAGTTAATTAGCACAGAGACTAGACAACACCGGTAATCTGCCAAACTGTAATTCCACTTAACTCTTATGCTTGTTTTATACAAGACCAACAATTGACTTGTTCGTAAAGAAACTTTTGTCTTCAACAGAGTTTTGCGATTGATTAATTCGGGGTGTAGAAATTAATACCTTAGAAACATAGACAAACAACAACCTTGACGCTCACAGTCACACCTAGGGACAATTGAGAGTGTTCCATTTACCCTACCACGCATGTTTTTGGAATGTGGTTGGAAGCCAGAGTACCCGCAGAAAACCCACGCAGGCTTGGGGAGAACATACAAACTCCATACAGGAATGCCAGAGCTGGAATCGAAACTCTGCACCTGTGCACTGTGAGGCCGACGCGCTAAACAGTCAATCACCATGTAACGCCACAATTTACATTTGAAACAAACAAACAGTGTACAGTGAAACTCCTCTACAACGAAATCTACATGGGTGAAAATACCCCCTAGTGTGAAAAAATCTTCATGCATTAACACCATTCCCACTTTCCTGTTTCAAATTTGTTTCAAAGTAACTAAACACGTACTTATTTGGATGATTTGATTAACTTAAATTATATGTAATCTTATCAAAATGTTTTATAATAAATGATCAACACGATAAATATTGTTGCTTTACAGACCCCAGGCAAAAGTTCATGAGGAAAATGAAAACAAATGTCAGACTTTGTCTTTCATAAGCACGCACATTCTGCACTGATTGTGGCGCAAGGGAGTGGGCATGCCTGAAAGGACCAAAGGTTCTATAACACTAAAGGGAGGAAAAAAACCACAACCTTGTCATGATGAAAGCCCACAGTTTACTGAAATGTTTCCAAGTGTGCTAAAAGATGTCCCACCCAAGTATTATTACTTCATAATCCAGGACAGTTTTGAAAATAAACACATTCAAGCTTGATCTTTGCTCAAGTTTTCTCAGAACATGTTGTGTGCTTTTTCTTGGAAAGCTAATGCAGGTGTTTCAAACTATTTTGCATTCAGTAAAAAGTTCAACAGTAACCATTTCATGTTTCCGCAGGAAGAAGTATTTATTTGCTTTGTCAATGTGTTCCATCTTGATTGTCGGAACCAAACCACCCAGTCTGCAAGTACAGATGACACAGTATTAGCGTGAAGAGTCACATTCTTTTAATGCCACCCCCGCCACTGAACCTGAAAGCTGAAATTTTAAAGCAAACACACACACACACACACGCACACACACACACACACACACACACACACACACACACACACACACACACACACACACACACACACTTTATGCAGATAAGTCATGTGAGAAGTGGATCAATAATACCCGTACATTCATGCAAACAAGTACTGTATGTAGTGTGGACTGTGAGAGTGTTGGAATTATAAAACTGTCCAGATGAGGGCAGCACGTGTTCAATCGTTTCTTTTACAATAAAGGGAAAGCCCATCTTGGTTTGAAAAAAAAAATCCCGTAATAATCATTAACGGGAAAACGAACGATAATCACTCACTTTCACACCTTTAGACATTTTAGAGTCTTCAACTAACCTACCATGCATGGGTTGTTTTTTTTTTGGGGGGGGGTGGAAAACCGAATAGCCTGAGAAAATCCACACAAGAAAACCTGATCTGAGACACTCATTTTAATTTTAAGGTATTGGTAGCATAGAACAGTTTTTCCTCAAACTTTTTAAAGCCATGGTATACCTCTTTCATTGAATAAATCTTGCGGCACACCACTAGCTGAAATTGTGAAGAAAAAAAGCTTATTTTAACAATGAACGTGTTATATTGTTACTATAACCATTTTTAACATTGAAAAATGACGTTATAACAGCTTGAATTGGAATCAAATAAATACAAAGAAAAAAGTATTTTATAATCTTTCATATTTATTGTCACTCAGTGTGTTAAATGGGCCTGCTTGGAGTAACACAAAGCTGATATCCTGGCAGGTATCGATGAAAGACACACACGGAGCTCTTCCTCCACAGCTCTGAGTCTTTTTCTGTTTTTCGTTTTTATAACAGTCAGGCTTGAAAAGCTCACCTCACATAGGTATGTTGTGGGAAATGAAAGCAATGTCAAAATAGCTTTATTGACCAGCATGGGGAACTCCTTGGCAGCTGCCAACCAAAAACTGTCCAAAGGTAGATCAGCAAAGCTTAGTTTGAGACCACGATCTTGTCTCAGTTCAGTTAGTTCCTCCTGGTCATTTAAAGTCACGTCCTTTCCAACAGCTGAGGCTGAGCTGAATGGGTTCTTAGCACTCAGTGGAGGCTGAAGAGAAATAAAAGGATATCTTCTCCTGAAGAGTTTTCAAATGTTTAGCTATTATCTAACACAGTGCAGCAGAGTTGAGCATGTCCACTTATATCAGTAGCTTCATCAATTTGCAACGCAAATTTATTACTCATACGGATCTTGTCCAAAATCACACGTTCGATGTCTGCAGACATATCATCAATACGTCTGGAAATTGTGTCATCTGAAAGAGGAACTTGGGCTATTTCTTTCGCCGCTTTGGGTCCGAGCATCTTGTTTACAATGACTTCGCAGGCGGGAAGTATTAATTGCTCGGCCACGGTGTGGGACTTTTTTGATTTCGCCACAAGTTCAGCGAAGTGATAGCTAGCTTTAAGGGAGGGGTCGGCAACCCAAAATGTTGAAAGAGCCATATTGGACTAAAATAAACAAAAAACCAAATATATCAGGAGCCACAAAAAATAAAAAGCCTTATAATGAAGGCAACACACACTGTATGTATCTTTATGAGCTATATTAGCTTGCTATTTAACATGACTAAGTTGGCTACACATACACAACGAGCATTCATGATTAAACATGTTTCCCCAAGCAGTTCATCCTGTAGAGGACGGGTGCCCAAACTTTTTTGACGGAAGATCTACTTTTCGAACAACCACCTCCCGCGATCGACCCGTTATCACACACGCGCGCCTACGCAGACACTTACACACGCATGCCGTAATGAGCAACAGCCATTAGGGCCACAAAGATGAACGAGGCACGGAACGCACTTTCGCAGCGTGCTAACTATCGTAGCTCATGTGTACTGTTTAAAAATGCTTCCCTTGGCCGCCCAGATTCCCAGTCTTAGCAAGTACCCTCGGCGGATTGTACATTGTACATTTTTTTAGGGGCGCGGGGCGGTTTGTTTTTGTCTTTTTTACAACAGCCTCCGGACTGACATCCCGCCCTGCAAATAGAAACGTGTGTCGCAGGCTATGACGCAAATATTCATTTGACTAAATGTTGACAGTTAATATTTATTTGACACATTTTTACAGCATCGGAAAACGTTAATGTCATGTTTGTCCTTTGACAGAAACCATATTAAAACAGTAAAGTATATTTCCCTCCCATCTTTTTCCATTTTCAAAAAGTTTTGAAAAAGCTCTAGGGAGCCACTGGGGTGCGCTAAAGAGCCGCAGGCGTGTTGCCGACCCCTGGGTTAGCGCGTTGACCTCACAGTGCAGAGGTACCAGGTTCAATCCCAGCTCTAGCCTCCCCGTGTGGAGTTTGCATGTTCTCCCCGGGCCCGCGTGGGTTTTCTCCAGGTGCTCCGGTTTCCTCCCACATTCCAAAAGCATGCATGGCAGGCTGGTTGGGCACTCTAGGTGTGAGTGTGAGCACGGATGGTTGTTCGTCTCTGTGTGCCGTGCGATTGGTTGGCAACCGGTTCAGGGTGTCCCCTGCCTACTGCCTGAAGACAGCTGGGATAGGCTTCAGCACCCCCCGCAACCCTTGTGAGGATAAAGCGGATCGGAAAATGAATGAATGAATGAATTTGCCACACCATCCATCCATTTTCTATTTGCTTATCCGAGTCGGGTCGCGGGGGCAGCAGCTTTAGCGGGGAAGCCCAGACTTCCCTCTCCCCGCCACTTCTTCCAGCTCTTCCCGGGGAAGAGACATAGTCTCTCCAGCGTGTCCTGTGTTGTCCCCGGGGCCTCCTGCCGGTGGGACATGCCTGGAACACCTCACCAGGGAGACGTCCAGGAGGCATCCGAATCCCCGAACCACCTCATCTGGCTCAACGTGGAGGAGAAGCGGCTCGACTCTGAGCCCCTCCCGGATGACCGACCTTCTGACCTTATCTCTAAGGGAGAGCCCGGACACCGTGCAGAGAAAACTCATTTTGACCGCTTGTATCTGGGATATTGTTCTTTCGGTCACGACCCATAGCTTGTGATCATAGGTGATGGTTGGAACGTAGATTGACCGGTAAATTGAAAGCTTCGCCTTTTGGCTCAGCTCCTTCTTTACCACGACAGACTGATACAAAGTCTGCGTCACGGCAGACTCTGCACCAATCCACCTGTCGATCTCTTGCTCCCTCCAGCCCTCACTCATGAACAAGACCCCAAGATACTTAAACTCCTCCACTTGTCAGTGGTTCTCAAATGAGGGTGGGTACACACACCCCTGGGGGAATGTGAAGGCACTCCAGGGGGTACGTGAGATTTGGACATATATTTTATATATCGTTAAGATTACGTTGTTGTTTTTTTGTTCTTAACCATGTGTTTTTAATTTGAGGGCGGCGCAGTGGTCAACTTGTGAGCACATCTGCCTCACAGTGCAGAGGTCCAGGGTTCGATACCAGACCCCTTCCTGTGTGGAGTTTGTATGTTCTCTGTTCTCCTCGTACTTGAATGGGTTTTCCCCGGGTACTCCGGTTTCCACATACCAAAAACATGTGTTGAAGGTTGTTTATGTTTTGTGTTGCCTGCCAAGACAGTACGAATGTGAATTAGCTGTATGCCAGTGGCTTTCCCTCAGGGCATTCAAGGCCTTTTCTGCAGGCGCAAACACTATCAGAAACACAGACCCATATATGTAACTTATGTTTCAGCCATGCGAGCTCCCAGTCCTTTTGTGGGTTAATTCTTTCTTTATTTGTTCCAATTACATTTCAGTTAGATTGTGCCATGCACATATTATTCTGTGCAACACCCTCAGGACCTTGAGGGCAAGCGTCGACCACACACACCACTGAAATCATTGGTTCTTCTGTTAGAGTGCTTGGAAGGGAGACAACTCACTGTGAATCTGGGTGCTTTTAGGAAGAGTTTAGTAACATGCTCTGCAGTGTGCATGTACTCATCGTTATCGTGACGTGATGGCGTTATTAAAAGGTGGATGAGATCACTAAATATCCCGTTGAAGGCCCAGGTCAAAAACTCACCGCTCGCCACTGCTGTATACTAACACATTTACGCAGGTAATTGTACCAGTGTTCATGTCCTGTCCTTCATGCCCCCTCCACCAGTGTGCATTGTCCTTGCAAATAAACACTAAAAATGAAAGTGAAAAATTTTCCACTCATTTTCTGTCAAAAGCAATTTGCATTTTGTCTGTACAGTTTCACATTCACACCAATGGGCAAGTAAGTGTCCTCAATGGACGTAACATACATGTTTTTGGAAAATGGGTGGAAAAAGGTGTACCCGAAGAAAGCTCACACACAAAACCCACAGAACATACCAAGTCCAAACGGGATGGTCTAAGCTGAGCTTTAGAACCAATAACCTTTTCACTTTGAAGCGGACTTGCAAACGGTCTGCGGTCTTGTATTATTTTGTCATTTTTTTGGTCAACTTTTCTTTTGATGGCGGCGCGGACACCCGCAGCGGCTCCTCTTGTTTTATGTTGAGGGGGAAGAAATTTCATCTGTGCTGTATGTTACACATACGTACAGCACATTTGACAATAAAGTTGTATTCCATTCCATTCCATTCCATTCCAAACCTCCTGCTCAACTCCAAATCCACACAGAGTTTGCATCAAAATCAGATTTATTGGCCAAGTATGTAAGAAACACACAAGGAATTTACTTCGCAGTTACAACACGTCCAGAGGAAAATAGACAAGACAGCAATAACCAACAAGGGGGAGACCGACTGAGGATGGTTGGAGCCAGAGAATAAAAAACCTCAGCACATGAAGCGTACAATTATAAGCACAGTACAACATTTCTCAAGATTTAACATGAATACAGCAAAGACTTTGACATTGCACCTGCAGCTGGAAGGCGAAGACCTTATCAGTCACAGGCTTGGTAGAGTAAGAAGAGGAAGATAGGGAGAGATTGGACTCGTGTCAGTGTGTTTTTTTACCATCCGGGGAACTCCAAATAGCAGCTGTTTTGGGAACAGGGTGTCTACTGTTTCAGACAGCCTTGAACGTCTTTTAGCATGTAATTGGCGAATTAGTAATGATCGACTGCAGCCTACTCCGCGTTCACAACTACTACAGTACTTACATTTTTACAAGCAGGCGGTTAATCTTGTGTGTTAAAAATGTTAACCAGTTTATAAACTATTTATTATCTCTTAATTACACTCTTTGAAAACTTATGGCCTTGGTCTTTCACTTGTATAGCATTTTTCCACCTAATAAAGTACTCAAAGAGCTTCACACTGACTTCGCATTTACCTGCTAATAGCGCAGCATAAGAAGCAACCGGGGTTCAGTATCTTGCTCAAGGACATTTCAACATGGTAACAAGGGGATTGTGCCCACAAGCTCAGAGTTGGGAGACAACCACTCTACCATTGAGCCATGCCGTTATATCTATAGGTTATTGAGCCAACCAACCTAAGATCGAGTTTCAAATGGCAACAACAAAATGTGTGTCGTAGCTTCAAAGCATCTTGCAGGATACCTATGAATTATCTTATGCAGATTAACGGAATACTAAAACCGGGACCACTGAACCCTCAGTCACCTCCACCGTGGCAACTGTGTGTGTGTGTGTGGTTGTCACATTGCGCATCCTGTTATTGGGCTGCACTTTCCATCTCATTGATTCCAAGGGGAATGAGTGGTGACACTTCCACGCAGTCAGCATTGATGCGCAAGAGAGAGATGATGCATGTCTCCGCCGAGTGTTTACCCTAAAATTTGGCCCACAGCGGCACACCGGGACCACATTTTGTTCCTCCGATGATGTCTCTGCTGAAACAGAGGGGGAGAGAGTTCGAGAATTTCAATGGACTGTCGCTTATTTACTGGTATGTAAAAGCTGGTACTGTATATAACCTTGGACACTTGCAAACAATGTTGATTTGAATATGATGGAAGTACTGCAATTGGCTAGGATATGTTGAGGGGCAGCTCTTGCAGGTATTAATGTGGTGCTGGTTTTATAATGACTGACTTGATGTGTTGGATTAACATTGAATTATTTATTTCTCACTTGTTGTCATCCTGTCATTATTGGTGTCATCTCTGTCATGTCCCCCCCACCAGGACAGTTGAAAATGCTTTATTGGTAAAATGTCTATGAGGTCAGGATATGTTTATTTCTGTATAATTCTGTGGCCATTAATAACTGCTGTTTCCCCCAATTACAATTATTGTAATAATAGTTATTTTACTATCAACAAAAATGACTACTTTTCAATAAAAAAAAAAACATACATCCATGTGTGTGAAAGTCTAATTATATGAACTGGAAAGCAGTCGTAAAATGGTGACTTCAGTTTGGGCTCACATTCTTTCCAAGGGTATTGACACAGTCAGCTAAATGCACTGAACATGTGTGCTGAGTGGACCGCTATGGCTGGGTCAGTCAGGATTATCAAAAGAACACCTAAGGCGTGTGTTTGGTCATTCCTGCTCATGTTTGGGGGCTGGATCTCTTACAAATAATTGCCAACAAGCCTTTCCCTGATGACTCTCATCTCTGGAAATCATAATTTTGAATTACAATGAGGAGTTTGGGCATTTTTATTTATTTATATATTTTATGCCTCACAAAAAAATCCACAGCTAATGCCACACTCGTGTGAGATCACACAAGACCTTCTGCTTAATGAGCATTGAAAAGACTAAAGGGGACTAGTGGTCCCAACTTTGCACTTATTTTATAGTTAACCCTTTCAGGGACAGCGGTTACTACAGTGGACATCTTATCGTGTTATCAGGTTACAGCAGGGGTCGGGAACCTATGGCACGTGAGCCAGGTGTGGCTCTTTTTGATGATTGCATCTGTCTCGCAGATAAAACAAAATATTCTCGCTTGTTTAATCCATCCATCGGTTTTTCACTGCTCATGTCCTGTTCAGGGCTACAGTTAGCGGCAGGAGCAATTTTAATTTTATGATACTGGCCTTCATTGGCCATTGCTGGGTAAACAGGTAAACGTCCCCTTTTGAATCAGCCTGCTCGGTCATTAGCTCAAAGCTAATCCTTTGACGAATAAGATCGTGAAAGGAAAAAAAAGATGACAAGTATGGTACACTTTGGGACAAATGTACCAAAGGATTTGCCTTAGTGGATAAAACAGGTTCTGTGGTGTGTCTAATTTGCAATGACAACATGCCATCGAAGAAACGGTCTAATGTAAAGCGGCACTTTGACACGCGCCATGCTATGGTCGCGTCAAAATACCCTGCGGGAGACAGCAGAAAGGAAGTGTGCAAGCTACTGAGCAGGGTGCAAGCTAGCCAGCAGCAACTCTGCGTATGGACCCGGCAAGCTGACTATAATTCCGCTAGCTTTGCTTTGCCGTTTCTGTTGCTGTCACTGCTTCTGTTGGTTTGCGTTTATGGCGTCCTATATTTTACTTATGCCATGAGTTTCGTTGTTACTTTGGATTCTTGTTGTTTCCAGGACTTTGTTTGTTCTGGACTTATTTTTCTCAGTATTTTGTTAATACAGTTTGTCAAGTTCACCCTGCCCCTCCCTCTTGCCTGCTTTTTGGGGTCCTCCACCACCACGTCCGTGACACTTTCAGAGAGGTGTTAGGGTGTCAGAGTGAATTTCTGACCCAATGAAATTGACACTACTGCTCACTATAAAGTGTCCAAGTTAGTCCATCCATTTCACTAAGAGCTCATTCAGTGAGGCCGAACTACCACATGACTTTTAAATCACCCATAAACAGATTTCAACGTGTTTTTAAAAAGTGGTTCGTGTGGAAAATCTTATTTGGGGTAATTTCAATAAATGTGATCACACGGAAGTAGTGACATTCTCAGTGATTTACCTATTGTAAAAATAAAAAATAAAAAACAAATCAACTGATGTGAGCGCTTGAACTGATTTTCTCTGCATCAAAATGGCCAATGGCAGGGAGCGATGTGATTGGATGCACCTTGACTTGACAGGCTATTTACTCCACGAGTGTCCTTTGAAATTCAGGCCTGTGGTGGTTCTCTCTTTAGTTTTGCTGTGACGGAGGAAAACAATGTGATCTCATTAAGTCAACTGGCCTCAGTATCATTATCTCTTTGCAGCATTGTGTTATCAGGACATGCCTCATTCAACCACCAAAATCCACCCTCAGATGAATGAGATGTAAATGTTAGAACATGGGTTGGAGCATATGCTATCCATGTTTTTTATTTTATTTTTAAATTGTATTTTATTTTTATTTTTTGGGCTTTGGCTATCCTTAATTACTCTTCTGTCTCAAGTGACGTTTAACTGACTAACAAGCTTGCAGTCATAGTTTAGCTTCCTCATTGCAGTTAAAACCACAAATGATTTTGATAATTGACTAGTCACTGATTATTTTGATGATTCGTCGACTAATCGGATCACATGTAAATTGTAGTTTATTGCATCAGCAAGGCCCTGGTCTAAAGCCCTGGGGGAACTAGCTTCAAGCGGGGAAGAGCAGGTAATTCTCCTTCTCTGACAGAAAAAAAAACAGGTTGAACATCATTAGTTAATCTGTTGGCATATTGTTGTGCTGCTTTTGCTGCTAAAGAGTATCTTGATTGACAGTTCAACAGCTGTAAACAAGTTAATACACACACCAAATGCCGACTTCCTCATCCCCATCTCCAAGCCTGCTCCTTTGGGGTTCAGGCCCAGCCGTTATTGGAAGCTGCCTATTGCCTCTCAGTGTCACAAACCGCAATGATATTGTGATACATTGTTTTTGTTTGACTATGCTGGGTGGGGCCGCCCGGTGATCGAGTGGTGAGCGCGTTGACCGAACAGTGCAGTACTGGGTTCGATTCCAGCGATTCCAGGAATGTGTGGAGTTTGCAAGTTCTCCCCGTGCCTGTGTAAGTTTTCGCCAGGTTTCCTCCCACATTCCAAAAACATGTATGGCAGGTTAATGGAATACACTAAATTGTCCCTATGTGTGATCGTCAGCGTGGATGGTTGTTCATTTCTGTGTGCCCTGCAATTGGCTGGCAACCGGTTCAGGGTGTCCCCCGCCTACTGCCCGAAGACAGCTGGGATAGGCTCCAGCACGCCTTGCGACCCTTGTGAGGATAAAGCACATCAGAAAATGGATGGATATGCTGGGTGTGTTTGTGCTTGTGCTGCTGCTACTTTTGCCGTAGTAAGTACATTCTCAACACCAATTGGCTCTTAGCGACGCGATACTCCTTCACATTTGCAAACTCCAGCAAAATGGGTGAAGAATCTGATTTTTCACTTCAAACGCTTCACTCGCACCACCCGGCGCGTATTCTCGGCCAACTGTCTGATCTGCATTAATTATGTATAGAAGCACACCACTATAAGCTTCACTAAATAGCCCAATAGCTGACTGAGATATCAGAAATGGAATCAGCCACAACTGGTTTTGCATTGCAATCGTCTTCAGTATTTTTAGTGAAATGCTCACACTTTTGAGGTACTTTGCTAACTCCAGGTAGCTAACTCCAGTTAGCAAAGTACTACAACTGTATCAGGATACAGTTACCCGCAGCTTTTATTGTTTCATCATGGCCGAACTAGATTGCCACAAAATTGCACGTGTATCATCACAGAAGACCTGGATTACCACGACGGCGCAAGTACAGAAGGCAGACAACAGTTGCATCAGTGGGAGGCTAGTGATGCAGTTTCAAAAGAAAAACAAAGCTGAAAAAAAAATAAACACCATTATTGTGAGTAGCATCGGTACAATGTTGGTATGCAGTTCAATTAAAAATACAACCCACTAAAGTGGCTGTAGAAGTGCTGTTGTCACCCACCGCAGTTGTAATTCACTCGAATTTGGCGGGTTGGGAGGTGTTAAGGTCTCACACTGTAATTATTGCGGCACTATGCTACAAGAGGATGTTTGCCACGATGACAAGGCACTGAGAATTTTAAAATGTTCGATTCTAGAGCTGCGCTTTTGTGATGTCAGAACGTGCCTCCAGAACAAATGACAGTAATCCCTTGTTTATCACGGGGGTTACGTTCCAAAAAAAGCTGTGATAAGAATAAGAATAAGAATAAGAAAACCTTTATTTGTCCCGCACTGGGGAAATTTGCAGTCTTCAGCAGCAGAATTGGAGGGGGAAGGAGGGTGGGGTAAAAAGAGAAAAAAAAAAAAAAAAGATAAGTGAAATCTGTGAGGTAGTCATCTTTATTTTTCACAATTACTATATCCATCCATCCATCCATTTTCTGATCCGCTTTATCCGCACAAGGGTCACGGGGGATGCTGGAGCCTATCCCAGCTGTCTTCTGGCAGTAGGCGGGGGACCCAATGAACCGGTTGCCAGCCAATCGTAGGGCACATAGAGACGAACAACGATCCGCGCTGCCAATCACACCTAGGGGCAATTTAGAGTGTTCCATTAACCTATGGTGCATGCTTTTGTCATGTGGGAGGAAACAGGAGTACCTGGAAAAAACCCACGCAGGCACGGAGAGAACATGCAAACTCCACACAGAAAGGCCGGAGCTGGAATCGAAAATAAAAAGGACAAAGAGGAAGGAGTGGCGATATAAAAAAAGCGACAATAAGAAAATTTTTTGTTCAAACACACGGCGAGAGGTTGTGCCAAAGCGATGCCAAATGTTGGCCCAAATGTTTTTCCAAGTGATCGAGATTAGTCTGAACACCACACAGCAGGAATATATGATTCGATTTATCTTTGGAGCCATTACAATGATCTCCATGATTTTCGGGAGTGTAGAATCAGGGCTAAAGTTGAGCTAATTATTTTGTCACGTGTGTGTGTGTGTGTGTGTGTGTGTGTGTGTGTGTGTGTGTGAGAACCAGGTTTAAGGTAAGGGAGACAGAAGATCTACTTGAAGTGGGACTTGCTAAGGGGACGAATTCGCATTGTGTCGGCTCTCCACGGTTAGCAGGCCATTTAGGGCTAATGTTAGCCAAGCCATTAGGTCGACAATTGTCAGGTTTATCAATTTTACATCTAGACATAAAACAAAAGGAGGAGACAGGAGACTCAATTCTGGTACCAGGAGGGAACGAGGAGAAGCGTTAGGTTTCAGTTCTCTGCACGTCACCCCTAACGATTTCCTCCTTCACCCCCTCATTTATTGGGAAATCTGCTACATAGGTGTGTCCAACCTAAAGGGTGGGGGCTGTTGAAGACACACACTGAACTTGTTTGACTATGTGTGTGTATGTGAGTGCAAATTACGTACATGTGTGCAATTGTTACAAAAACATGCACGTTGCAGCTGGTGTTGATGGCTCCATCCACTGTCCAACCTTGCTCCTGTTTAGTCTTAACACTTATCTCTTCCCAACCACATCCTCGAAAAGGTGGTTGCGTCCCTAAACTGCCACACAGCGCACTAAGCATTCTTGATTATGAATGCGAGTATATAATGGTTAATATATCTTCTTCTTGCGTATGAGGGCAGCTTTACGGTGTTAAATGTCCAGACGTTGCAGCCATTGGACAGTGGATTCATTAGGTGCTGTGAGGTTCAAGTTGCCATCTGGTGGTCGATGTATGGGACAATAGTAGATGAGATGTTCTGCAGTTTGGAGTTCTGGTCCACAGTCGCAGAATGGTGATTCGACGAGACCCCATCGGAACATGTTGTTGTTGAAACGGCCTACCCCAGTTCTTAGGCGATTGAGTCGTACCCAGACTTTCCGGGGTAGCGTTGAGCCAGGTGGGGGTTCGGTGTTAGGTTGGACCATGAACTGGTTGGGTCTTGCAGTTTTATCCCAACTACTTCTCCACGCTTCCAGGATGTTGAAATTGGAATCATGAAGATCTGCGGCATAATGAGGGAAAGGGTGGCGAGATTTTAGCCTTTGGCGCTTTCCAGGTTGTACCTCGGCGACCAGCTGGTTTAGGGCATGGTTTTTGTCCAGCACATCATGTTGAGCAAGGCAGTGGGTAGCTTTTTCTCTACGTAGGCTGGCTGGGGCAATGCCTGCTAATACTGGTAGGAACTCCGTGGGGGTGGGACGCAGACATCCAGTGATTATCCTCATGGTGTCGTTGAGGGCAACATCGATCTTCTTTGAATGGGTACTTCGGCACCACACTGGTGTTACATATTCAGCTGTGCTGTAAGCAAGCGCAAGAGCGCTTGTACGGAGTGTGTGAGTGCTTGCACCCCAGGACGAACCAGCTAGGCATCTCAGCAGATTGTTTCGAGCTGTTACTTTGGTACGAAGAGCATCTATGTGATGTTTATATGTGAGCTGTCGGTCGAGCTTCACTCCTAGATACGTGGGGGATGGGTTATGTGGGAGTGGGGTCCCATGCAGGTAGACAGAGAGTTAGCGCTTGGATTCCATGTTGTTTAGGTGGAAAGGTGTGATGGTAGTCTTTGCCAGGCTCAATTTAAGTCTCCACGTTCTCAGGTATTCCGATATCAGTGCCATATCAGCAGTTAGTGATTTTTCCACCATGCGCCAGCTTTTGTGGGAGTAGCATAGTGCAAGATCGTCAGCATATCCATATTGATGAGACTTGGTTTTGGGCATATCGCTGATATAGATGTTAAAAAGCATAGGCGAGAGGCATGATCCCTGTGGTACTCCATTTCTCAAGCGGCGGGGTCGACTGCATTGTCCGTCGCTGGTCTTTAGCACAAAGCTTCGGTTTGCCAGAATATTGCTCAGGAAGCGTACCATTTGCTTGTCCGGAATCTTCTGGAGAAGCTTCAGTATCAGGCCTTGATGCCATACAGTGTCATATGCCGCAGTTAGGTCAACCAAGATAACTCCAGCCTTGTTTCCCTTCTCGAAGCTATCTTCAATATTACTGGTCAGCTTGATTATTTGCTGGGTGGTACAGTGTCCATGTCGGAAGCCAGCTTGTTCTTTAGGCAACTGGGGGTCGACCACTGAGTCAAGTCTGGTCAGGAGAAGTCGTTCCAAGATCTTATACAGGACACATAGCAGTGAGATAGGGCGGTAGCTCCTTGGGTCATCGGGAGGTTTATGTGGTTTCAGCAGGGCAGCCACAGTAGCTTTCCGCCAGATCTTAGGTATAGACTGGTGCTTAAAACAGGCTGAGAGGTATTTGCATAGCCAGTTCATGCATTTTGGGCCACAGTATTTCAAGAACTCAGGTGGAATATTATCAGGGCCTTGAGCTTTGCCAGTCTTGATCTGTTTGATGACAGAGGTTAGCTCTTTGATGGAAAAGGGAGGTGAGAGGAAGCCATCAACGCTTGGAGCATTCCATAATCTGGTGCATTCTTGCTTCACTCGGAGGTCATGGACTTTGTCAGCCTCTTTATACTTTCCATTAGCTAATAGCTGGTGTGCAATCAAGTTGGCAGTGACAGGGCAGCGGGTTAATATATAATGATTAAGAAGCATTATTTCTTTATTAAAAGCATAAGCGTTCTTCATTGCAGGCATAGTCAATTAATGATTGCAGGCATAAGTGTTCTTCTTTGCAAGCATAATCAAATTATCATTGCAGGCATAAGCGTTCGTCTTTGCGAGCATAATCAATCAATCAATAAATATATAATAATTAATTATAATATAATTAATATATAATATATAATAAATATAACATTAATAACATTAATAATAAGCAAATGTATGATATCTAAAAATAATCAACCTATCAACAATGCTCATTTTTATCTGCTCGAAGCTAAAAATGCAGAATCTATGCAGTGACAATACGAAACAGGAATGGGCACCTGATACGGAAGGAAGTGTGTCTATGTAAATAATCTTCACTCATGACTCGGTTGCATTTGTGAAAAGAAACTCCAGTAATATACAACCTCAATACCATAAAACCTGACTGGCACCTGCAAGCTGAACTTTTGGTTCATAGCTCCTCCTATTTTAGGGTGAGCCTCAAAGAGGAGAAAAAACTGTCTTGACATCAACCGTATTTCTTTTGGCCACTAAAAATGCTCATTATCATAGATAAGGAAAAAGTGTAAGAATGTAGCCCCATCAGTAAATTGAGCATTTCTACACTTTTGCGCTATCACTAAAGCATTGTTATGACTGAAGCACACATCAATCTGCCATACTCTAACCTTTTTTTGGCCTAACCTCCCAAATGTGTAAACATAGATCAGTGAAAATGTTTTCTCATTTCATAACTTGAATCATGGGGTCACTGGAATTTAACTCTGACCCCAAGGGTCCAAAAGTGTCAGGTTCAGACCGAACCGAATAATGTTTTTGGATTCCAAAAAAATGCAGGCTCAGACAAAGCGCTATAACAAAAATATTTAGGACAGAAAATCGCACCGACAAAGTATAAACGGTAATCACTGGTCACAAAGAGCCCGGAAAAACAACCCATGAAACAAAAAGCCCTTGCAAAGGTTCAGTAGAACACAGAGAATACACAAACGAAATATCAAAACGTCCAATAAAACAAAAACAATGAGCAAGCGTAATAATAGAATAACAAAAACACAAGGATCTATGATCAAAACGAGAGTGACTATGAATAGTGTCGAGAGGTCTCGAATAAATCTCTTGAAGCACAACAATGAGCAAGGTCAATAACCCAACAATGACCAGGAAGCGAGGCAGTTATATGTGTATAAATACACAGCAAGGCTTGATGGGGAAACGTGGCACAGGTGAGCCTGCAGGAGGGCGACACCCTTCACTCTGGCTGGAGCTGAAACACAATCAAGACAGAACCTGACAAAAAGGGCATGGTCTCATGCCCGAGCATCCACATCATCACACTGTATGCGCATTGTGAACTTGAGGCTTACTTTGAACTGAAAGAGGTATCTGTTGAGCAAAAATGGTTTTTCACCACCATCAATAATTCCACAAAATTGTAGCCATTTTGTGCAGAAGCTTGGTTTAAATGTTGATTGGAATAATTTCACAGCACCATCCAAAGTGCTGTGCATCACTGTAACCTCAACTCATTTTGAATGGTGCATTTTCTCCCAATGACACTTTGGTAATTGGAAAGAACGTTATCCAACTGTGGTTGGAAATCACTGTTCCAGATTCTGCTCAGCTTCAAGTGGATGTCTCTTCCAGAAATGGAGGACATTAGCTAAATTTTTCCCATGTCATGTATAATCAATGGCAGGTCCTGCGATTCCAATTCAAGCTTTTTGGTGATGTGGTCTTCATGCCCTCTTGATTTAATGGGATTGACTTTCTGGCGAATGTGTTCCACTAAAGATGTTGCCATCAAAGCAGAATGCTGAATGGAGTTGTCTGTCACATGAGACATTGGCTTTTTGCTCAAGTTCGGCGCTCCCAATCAACTCATTGAAGTTGATGCTCTGTACTTGCATAGCACGACTTGTCTGATGAGTCTTTTTATGAGGGTGATCGCGCGCGTGTGTGTGTGTCCACATGCATGTGTGTTCGTGTTAGTGACCGAGAGGGAGTGCTGATCGAGTGCAATGTATTGCTGTGATTGGGTCCCAGCCCGTTTGATTTCTCAGCGTGGAGTGGATAATCCCATAATCTGATAATGACCCACTGTGCAGATTTAGTGATTAAAGATCTGAGGCAAATGGTCGTTGCTATGGCTGCCAAATAAGAGGAAGCGGACACTAAATGAATGGGCTTGAGGAGAACTGCATTTTTGTCAAACACTCCCATTGTTCAAATGTATTTTAGTAATATTTCAAGACAAACAATCAATTCAGGGCTGTAGGCGTGTTACCACTAGCTATTGAAGCAACTCACTTTTTTATTTTCTAAAATTAATTTTAGCACGCCATCATCAACCCATTAATAAAACTGATTGATCGACCTTATCTCTAAGGGAGCCTGGACACCCTGCGGGGAAAACTCAATTCGGCTGCTTGTATCCGGGATCTCGTTCTTTCGGTCACAACCCATAGCTCGTGACCATTCAGCTAATGGTCAGGGTCAGAAGTTAGATCAACCGGTAAACCAATAGCTTTGCCTTTTGGATCAACTCCTTTATCACGTCAGACCGATACAAAGTCCACATCACAGCAGATCCCGCTCCCTCCTGCCCTCACTCGTGAACAAGACCTCAAGATACTTAAACTCCTCTACTTGGGGCAAGGAGAGGAGTTTGTAATTGTTCTTGTGATTTATGTTTTATTATTCAGCCTTTTTGACCAGCTAAAATGTTTCTTGTTAAAATTGGATCACATTGTTCATTAGTTTTTAGTCAAACTTCGGTTTTCGTCCATAATCCGTTCCAGAAGGCTGTTCGAAAACCGAAACCACGCTCTTTTTAAAATAAAAATGTTAATTGAACACGTCTGCTCACAATGGAAAGCAACACGAGGAAGCGTCACTTCCTCGTGTAAGGAAGGCGAGAGGAGTCAAATGGTGCATTCAAGTGCGCTCGGTTTGTTTGAGAACCGAAATTTGTTCATCATCCGAGGCATAAAAAACTCGAAATTTTTGGTCGAAAACCGAATTGGTCAAGAACCGAGGTTTGACTGTACTTGTAAATGTGTCCATACCGTACAGTGATCCCCCTGTTTATCGCAGGAGATCTGTTCAAACCCCATCCACCATCGGTCAGATGTTGTAGATCAGGGGTGTCAAGTTCATTTTTGTCGAGGACCACATTGCAGTTACGGTTTCCCTTGGAGGGCCGTTATGAATTTGGCAAAACCATATACATGCTTAATCCCCTCCCCATATGACATACATAGCGCACAACAAATTGATGATTTAACTCGTTTCAAAATCAGAAGTCAAGAATAATGACTGTTATTGTGGATTACATATGACAATTTGAAATCTTTAGTTCAGACTTTAGCACGCATCATCGAACTTGATATGCTTGATTTGCTTTCACGGGCCACATAAAATGATGTGGTGGGCCAGATCTGGCCCCCGGGCCTTGATTTTGACACTAGTGGTAGAACATGTGGTCAGTGTTTAGGACCATCACAATTTTGTACCTAATATCCAAAAAGGTCAATGTAATGTCACAATGCTGGTTACCCCATCTCTGGGAACAGAGAAAAGAATGGTCGGTTTAGGCCTATACTTGAAGGACAGGTTCTTTGACAAAGGGCAACCTTATTACAGTGCCATATGTTCTTCAACAAATCTCCATGTCCCCAATGATCCCCCCCCCCCCCCCATCTCCCTGTCATTCTGTCATTTCGCCCTCTCTTTCCCGAGATACTCTTCTCTTCGGATCAGCATCTCAGCATCTTTTTGTGCGAGAGCCATTTCCTGTCAGATCGATCAATCAATCAATCAATTGCATTTCAATCACAGTGTGATTATCTATTTGTGCCTGACTGGGAGCACCGTCTGGTATGGCTAAAGAGGCCAATCCGGGAGTGACAGTCCCTGTTGCAGTAGATGCACCTGAACACACAGTTGGAGGGGGGCGCTTGTTTGTCCTGGCTGTTCTTTCCCCTGGCTCTCTTGTCTTCTGCTGATGCTCTCATCTTCTCCTCCCCTCGGCACAGACCACGTGCCAGTTCTTGTTTCCAGCTTGTGCGGTTCTGGGCCAGTGACTCCCATCCCTTCACATCTATCTCAACAGCCTTCAAGTCCCTCTTGCAAACGTCTTTGAAACAAAGCTGTGGGCGGCCCTGTGTTCTCTTTCCAACTGCTAGTTCTCCATAGAGCAGATCTTTGGGGATCCTACCGTCCTCCATCCTGTGGAGGTGGCCGAGCCACCGAAGGCGACGCTTACGGAGGAGGGTGTACATGCTGGGGATGTTGGCACGTTCCAAGACGTCTTTGTTGGTGATGTAGTCGGACCACTTGATACCAAGGATTCGCCTGAGGTTTCACATGTGGAAGGTGTTGAGCCTCTTTTCTTGGCGTGCATACAGGGTCCAGGACTCGCTGCCATACAGTAGGGTGCTGCGAACACAGGCCCTGTAGACTGCCTCCTGGTGTTGGTCGTCAACAACTGTTCTCCCACACGCGTTTGGTGAGCCGGGCAAGAGTTGTTGGTGGCTCGGCCGATCCTTCTGTTCAGTTCAGGGTCCAAGTGAAGTGAGTCTATCACTGTGGAGCCAAGGTAAGTAAACTCCTTGACCACATCCAGCTGGTAGTTGTTAATGGAGATGGTGGGTTGGCTCTCCGTGTCCTGACTCAAGATGTTGGTCTTCTTGAGACTGATGGTCAGCTTAAAGTCGCTGCACGCCCTTGAGAAAGGATCCATGAGATGCTGAAGATGTTCTTCCTTGTGGGCAGTGACAGCAGCATCCAAGCAGGGCCAAGACCAAGATACGCAAAGTCCTTATCAGATAAGGACTTTGCGTATCTTGGTCTTGGCCCTCAGCCTCGCCGTCCGAGCGAGTATGGAGGTAGACACCCTCAGTGGAGTTCCCGAAGGCGTGCTTGAGCATGACAGCGAAGTAAATGCTGAAGAGGGTTGGAGCAAGCACACATCCCTGCTTAACACCGCTTTTCACTTCGAAAGAGGAAGATGTTACGCCATCAAACTGGACCAAACCCTTCATTCCGGAGTGGAAGGAACGAATGATGCTCAGCAGCCTCCCCGGGCAACCAATCCTGTCAAGGACTTTGAAGAGGCCGTTGCGGCTCACAAGGTCAAAGGCCTTGGTCAGGTCAATGAAGGCAACATACAATGACTGGTTCTGCTCTCTACATTTCTCCTGGAGCTGGCGGAGCGAGAATATCATGTCGATGGTGGATCGTTCCGACCTGAAGCCACACTGTGATTCGGGGTACACCCTGTCAGCGAGCTTCTGGAGTCTGTTCAGGACCACTCGGGCGAAGAGTTTCCCCACGATGCACAGTAAGGAGATGCCTCTGTAGTTGTTGCAGTCCTGCGGTCACCTTTGTTCTTGTAGAGGGTGATGATGTTACAGTCACACGCATGTCTTGAGGTACCTCGCCGTCTTCCCAGCACTGGCAGAGTAGGTTGTGTAGGTGGTGCAGCAGAGGTTCTTTGCCGCTCTTGATCACCTCTGCTGGGATACCGTCAAGACCAGGAGCTTTCCCAATGGGCAGTCTGTCGATGGCTTTACTGAGCTCCTCAAGGCTTGGTAACTCGTCTAGCTCCTCCATGACGGGCAGGCGCTCAACAGACTCTAGGGTGGCATCGGAGATGGTGGTTTCTCTGCTGTAGAGGTCCGAGTAGTGCTCTACCCACCGCTCCATCTGCTTGATCTTGACTGTGATAGTCTCGCCTGTCTTCGTCTTGAGGGAGGCTGTCTTGCCGTATGAAGGGCATATGGCTTTCTTGATCCTGTCATAGACGCCTCTGATGTTGCCGGTGTCTGCGGCTCGTTGGATGCCATCACAGAGATCCATCCAGTACTTGTTGGCGCAGCGCCTTGCTGTAGCCTGGACTTGACTTCTGGCAGCTCGGAGAGCCTGCAGTGTGGACTGGGAGGGATGCTGGTGATGCTTTAGCAGTGCTGTGCGCTTCGCTTCCATCACGGGACTGAGTTCCTTCACGTTTGCTTCAAACCAGTCCTGGCTTTTCCTTGTTCTCTTGCCGAAGATGGAATAGGCAATGTCGTGGATGGTGTTGCGGAGGAGGTCCACCTCTGTTCCGCGTTTCCTTCTGGTGGTTTCTTCTCCAGGGCGTCTTTCAGGTGCCGGGCGAGTGCCTCCACCATGTCCACATGGTTTGCCTTGGCTGTGTCGATGCGGGGCTTGCTTGGTGGCTTGGCTAGGTGCAGCTTCTTGGGCTGGAGTCGGATCTTGCAGCAGACCAAGGAGTGGTCTGTGTCGCAGTCAGCGCTATGGTAGGAGCGTGTGGTGAGAATGCTGCTTAGCTGCTTGCGGCGAGTCAAGATGAGGTCCAGTTGGTGCCAGCGCTTTGAGCGGGGGTGGCGCCAGGACACCTTGTGCTGCGTCTTGCTCTGGAAGAAGCTGTTGGTGACACACAGGTCTTGAAGTGTGCACAGTTCCAGGAGACGTTGTCCGTTGTTGTTCATGTCACCCACTCCCCAAGGGCCGAGACAACTGGGCCATGATGTGTGGTCAGATCCAACGCGGGCGTTGAAGTCCCCAAGCAGAACAAGTTGGTCGGTGGTTGGAACTTTCTGGATGGCTGCCAACAGCTGGTCGTAAAATTTGTTTTTCGCCTCCTGCGTGGAGTATAGAGTAGGGGCGTAGACGCTGAACAGGGTGACAGTGCCGACTGTAGTGCAAAGTCGCAAGGTGAGAATCCTCTCAGTCCCTTCTTCACCAGGCTCTATCATGCTCAGCAGGGAGTTCTTGACAGCGAAACCAACACCGTGAGCTCTGGTCTCATCGGCAGCTTTCCCGCACCAGTAGAAGGTGTAGTCTTTCTCCCGGAGAGATCCAGTTTCGGCGAGGCAGGTTTCTTGCAGCGCCGCAATGTCAATGCTGAGTCTCAGCAGCTCGTTGTTGATCACTGCTGTCTTGCGTGCATCGCTGATGTCCATTAGGTCTGGCGTCAGGCCGGTTGTCATTGTCCTGACATTCCACGTTGCAAGTTTTAACAAGGGCTTGCTCCTTGTTGTGTTTCTTTTGTTGTTTCCTGGTGCATTGGTTTTACAGTCCACCTTTCAAACCATTCCTGGTCCTAATCCCTACGCACCCAGTAAGGAAAGTGAACTGTGGCGGGGTAGCACCTTACTGTCCGGGGGCTGCCCGGCTTGAAGCGGGCGGTAGCTACCCAGTGGGGGTACGAGGCCCCCTCCCACTGTCAGGAGCGACCCCTAGCGCCTAGCTCTACGCCAATTGAGCACTGACTCATCACTGGTATCTGCCACTCCTCGTGTTGTGTCGTCACACGATGACGCTGGAGTGTCCTCTCCAGGGCACAAGCCTGGGCAGGTGTGTATGGAGGACCTGGCGTTGCCCATGCGCTAGATCCTCCCTTTCCACGCCGTTGATGTTGTCCAAGGGAAGGGCGGGGCCCAAGCAGCTTGGCATCAACGTCGTCGCAGGAGTTGCCGGGACACTGAGAGAGTTTCACAGCGCACCGCCTTAGGGACTCCATCTCCGGATTTGGCCTCTGGGTTTACTCCCGAAGGAAGATTGCCGACCAAGGCTAAGGAGCTCCTCCCACCCCACGGGTCGCAACTGATGATGTCAATCGTACTGACAACACTTTATAATAATTACTGTTTCAATGGATACTGATTACAAGAGGGTGTGATCAATATAGTTGATCATGTGTTGCAAGTACAGTCAAATAAATGTTGGCTAATTTCGAGCTATAAAGTGTAAAACATTTTCAGACATACTGGTAAATTACGTGGACAGTTAGTGTACCATTTGAATATTGATATACCTGTGTCACAATTTACACTATACACATTTCTTTATATTTTGTCATAGATTTTCCAATCTGTGGAATCTAATTGGGTGGAATTTTAAAACCAAATTAGCCACAGCTCTTTGAGGCATACATCTTTAGCTAGTTACTCTACACAAAATCAGTACTACACCCACGACTTGTCGCAGGGCATATAGTGTGACAGTAAATATTTTGCACTCACATTTGTGCTCCTCACTGAGTGGTGACTGAACCCCCGTTGCCTCCACCGAAGTCAGGCAAATATACCACAACACTTTGTTGCCCTTTGAAATTATGCCCCATTGTCTGCGATGGGTTTTTTTTTTCGTACAGGCGTTTCCATTGAATCCACGTAAATGACAGTGTGAATGGTTGTCTGTATCTACATGTTTCCTATATTTTTCTGGCGAGATTGTTTTTTTGCCTGAAGTTAGCTGGGGATAAGTTCAAATTCCCTGCGACCCTGAACAATACAGGAAGAAAGGAAAAATGGAAATATGGATGTATGTTGAAACATTTGTAACATGCATTTTTTTGGATGAACAGCACAATTAAGCATGATCAGTGTGGCATGTAACCACAGCCACAGGGTCGTGTTACGACGGCGTGACGTCATGGCCGTAAAGTGTTGATATAAAAGGTGGCTACTGACAATAAACGGCAGTGAGCACAAAGTCAGACTCCACGTGTTTTATTAAACATAGCAATCAGCCTCTTTACAAACTGTCGTGGGATGGGATTGCACTCCTGGACTCCTCGTCGTCGCAAGTCAGCCAGTAATACTGTTTAGGTCAACTCTTCTAAAATGATCACACAAGTGTTTCGTAGGGTTGAGCTCAAGACTGTTGGCAGGATACATCAGTCTTTGCTCTCCCAAATCCTGGAGGTTGTCTCTGAAAAACACCACTCTGTGGACCAAGCATCATCTTGGAGTTTTGTCGCACACTGTGGAGACATGGTATTGCCCTTGATTGTACTCACTCCATTCCGATTGACATAAATGATGACAAATCTCATATTACCAGCGATTGAGATGACCCCCGCACACTATCACATTACCTCCACTAATAAGTGCAATGTACAGTCTCAATTGTGCTGCTCATAGTGCGATGCATGTTCTTTAAAAATAAGGCATACTTTAAAAGCAAAACAAACTAACGTTCCAGTGGTGCAAGATTTGTTTTATTTCAAATGTATTTCCAAAGGATATTTCTGATCACACCCAAATGACTGGCGCTGGAGAGAGTCCTCTGTCCAATGTATCTTCTTGATTGTTGATTTGAATCCCAAACGAGTAAAACCATCCCTCTTCCTTCAAGGATAAATACAGTATTTTTCGCTCTATAAAGTGCAACTAAAAGCATGACATTTTCCCAAAAGCGCCGTATAATCCGATTCGCGTTGTATATGGTGTAACATGTTCTTTCTATTTCCCATTGAGTTGTTTCCTTGTTCGTGTTCCAATGCCATCAAGTGGTGATTATTAGCAAGAACCAAGTGTAACTAACTGACATGCGCATTCGCCAACACACACTCAGACAACTACTTTGTGAGCTCTGCCATTATGAAACGAAGACAATACCAAAAGCATAGTTAACGACTGACGAAACGAAGGAAGGAGACAAGCAAGACTTAGGATATTTAGCCCCTTGTGGACGTGAGCCCATGAGGTTTGTGTGCCTTTCCATTGAATCAGTTGTCTTCATAACTTTTGTCTTTCATTTGTTGTTTTGTAATGCCATTTGTATTTATATGTTTCATGTCTATATTTGTGACAAGTTCTCATGGCTTTGTTACAGCTGCAGTGGTTGTGAAGTTTCAATATAAATAAAGCTGTATAGTATTGTATTGTATTTCCTTTTAGCGTAGCACCATCTAGTGGATGCATAGCTCAACCGCTGCGACTATTATAGCTTCTATTCTATGCACCTTATAATGCAGTGCACCCTATGTATGAAACAATTTTAAAATACAGTCAAACCTCGGTTTTCGAACGTCTCGGTTCTCGACCAATTCGGTTTTCGACCAAAAATTTTGAGTTTTTTGTGCCTCGGATGACGAACAAATTTTGGTTCTCGAACAAACTGAGCACACTTGGATGCACCATTTGACTCCTCTCGCCTTCCTTACACGAGGAAGTAACACTTCCTCGGGTAGACGAGGAAGTGACGCTTCCTCGTGTTGCTTTCCATTGTGAGCAGACGTGTTCAGTAAACATTTTTATTTTAAAAAGAGCGTGGTTTCGGTTTTTGAACAATTTCGGTTTTCGAACAGCCTTCTGGAACGGATTATGGACGAAAACCGAGGTTTGATTGTCGGTCATTTATTGAAGGTGTCCCTTATAATCCAAAGAGCCTTATAGTGCAGAAAATACGGTACTTGGGTCCAATAACATACAGCCTGATGAAGCTCGTTTGATGAGAGACAAACCATCTTGAATACAACCTGAACAATTTTTTGTTTAGTTTAAAATATCCTTCACTTCAATGGAAAAAAAACCAAAAATGGATTATTTATATCCTGGTAAGCAACCTGTTATATACTAGTAATTCCCGTTTGTTTTAAGCCTTAAAACAAACGGTTCCCTCTGTCACAGACCAGCAAAAACTCTACACACGAGTGCCATTTTGAAGTTGAGGTTTTCTGTTAGTGTGCCTAAAAAAACCAAGAGCAAGTCTTGTTAAGAGCACACTTCAGTTCTTAATAAATGTGGCAAAGAGGCTTTGAAAAGCTCCTAAGCTTCTCGAGGTATTAGATTTTTTTTTTAATGTTGGATTTCATGTGGCATAATCCAGTGGCAGATCAAAGTAAACACAAGTCTGCCAAACCAAAAGCTCATGGAAAGCATTTAGCCGGCAATGCAGCTGTAAAACACATTGTAAAGAAACCAAACTTGATATTCTTTATCAAGCGACAGCAGGCAATGCCGGAAAATCTATTAAACTCTTCCTTTCTCTTCCAACTAGTTAAAGATATTTGGTTGTGAAAGATCATGTAATATAATCTGGCATTTTGAATACTGCGACCATATATACAGTTCATGTGGAATAGTTTATGAAGGCCAAATTATAAACCCTTAGCCTCGGACTTGTCTACCAGTCCAGAGTGTACCACGCTTCTCACTCAAAGTCAGATGGGATAGGCCCCAGTTCACTAGTTACCCGAGTAAGGATTAGTGGACGGGTCAGGGAACTGTTTAGAAGAGTGGTCACCAATCTTTTTGAAGTGTGGAGCTACTTCATGAGTATTGATTAAAGCAGTTTCATAAATATATATATATATATATATATATAGAGAGAGAGAGAGAGAGATACCGTATATACTTTTGCTCAAATTACCTTAACAATAGCTGGCTTTCTAATGCCCCCAGAAACGTGCAAAATACAAAAGTTGCGCAGTAGCAAACTATTAATGGAAACGCAGAAATTTTGAAAAGCTTCTCAAATATTGCTAAAAATATCACGTTTTGCATGGTGGTAGTTGGAGGACCCCAAAAAGCAGGGAGGCAGGGAGGAGCAGGGTGGAGTGACCAAGATGTATTTAACAAAATTGTAAACATGAATACCCCGGAGAAACTAACTAAAAAAAAAAACTCACTCAATTAAAGTCCAGAAAAACCACAAGAAATCAAAGTAGCAAAAACCTAAGACAGAAAACAAAACATGACACGTGCACAGAGACACACAATGATCCGACACTGACTGTTCGGGCAGGGAGTCCTTTTAACCACACACTAATGAAACAATGACCAATAGGTGTGCCACTGCAGGAGGAGCCCTACAGTGCCACCTGTTGGTCACAAACAGAACCACCCTAACAAAAAAAATTCTGTTCCCATGAGATGGGTTTTGAAATGTGTTGAAATTAAAGTATATCGCAAAAGTGGAAAATAATTTTTTTTCGGATTTCCACCAGGTGACATGATGACAACTGACTCGTCAGGTCATGTAGTTCAAGTCTAAGTTATTGGTAAGTCGCAAGTCCGAAAAACAATAACTCCAGTCTGACTCGAATCAAGTGATATGGCTTGAGTGCCCATCTCTGGAAATTGCACTGAATGTTGCAGAATAAACAGCATGGTGAATGAGTGCTTAGCCTCTTGCCTCACAGTCAAGAGATCCTGAGTCTCCGTCCTTCGGTTTGAAGTATACGTATTCTCTCCTCATTTTTGTGGATTTTCTTACTTCCTTGCGCACTCCAGTGTTCTTACTTCCTTGCACATTCCAGAAACATGCATGGTAGGTTCATAACAGTTCCCATAGGTGTGAATAGCGTATTTCAGTGCACTGTCATAGGTTCCTGTGACACTACAGAGAACAAGCTGAATACAAAAAAATTGATGGATGAATGATGCAGACTGAGTTGACATTAATTCACACAATATTTTCAAGCAGATTTATTTGGATTCTAATTACAAAGGTAAAACTAAAACACTTTTGTGAATTGCTTCTGTCTGTGTCAGTAATGAGGTTCTGGCATTGTTCATTAATAGCATGGTAAGTAAATAATAAATTATTTACAACACACTTCACATAGAGGGGCTCTCACAGTGCATCACAAATACAATAATAAACACAAAAATCAGCATAGAATATAAATAAAGAAGACATGCATTGACAGTAGCTCCTATATTTTGTTCTTCTACTTCTTCTTTGGATAACTTTGCTGTTGTGAATTGGGAATTTCTCCAATGTGAGACTAATAGAGGTTTTCTTATCTTATCTTATCTTAATGCCACTGGTATGCACACACAAAGGGATGTTTTTCATTGCCTTTGAAACATTTCCACAGAAGGGGAGAATCTCAGCTTGTGGTGAAGTGTATTCCACAATTGAAGAGCAACCAACTTAAAAGTTCTGTCGTGTTTAGTTTTCAATTTTGTATGACAGTACAACCAGTAGAAAGTGGTCAGTAAACTGCAGTGACCTGACAGGACAGTGAAAAAAAAGATCTACGAAGTACGCAGGTGTTGACCATGGAGGGCCCTAAAAGTGATAGATTTTTGTATTAGATCCGAAAATGAACCAAGCCTTTCAAAAGGATATCTATCTATCTATCTATCTATCTATACACACACAAACACACACACATTTCTGTATATGTAACAATGATGACAATATCGCGACATCGCAATAATAAAATTGCCACAATTTCATCGCCATGTCACAATATTAAAAGAACACAGGGAACACATCAATGAGCAACCATTCTCACGCACAATCGCACCTAAGGACAATTTGGAGTGTTCCACTAACCTACCATGCATGTGTGTTTGGAATGTGGGAGGAAACTGGAGTACCCGGAGAAAACACATGCAGGCATAGGGAGAACATGCAAACTCTACACGGAAGGCTGGAGCCGGGATCGAACCCGACACCTCTGCACTGTGAGGCTGACGTGCCAAACAGTTGACCACCGTGCCACCTCTCTCTCTCTCTCTCTCTCTCTCTCTCTCTGTCTCTCTCTCTCTCTCTATATATATATATATATAGACAGCAAAATGAGCCAATCACCAATCTTATGGTGAAGGCATCCTTTTCATTTTTTTGAAAAGGAACGGAGAGTAGAATTCACGTATAAATAAACGGACACATTTTAAGATGTAGGCCGAAATTGAGCTTCCCCTCCTTGACAGACCAGCATCCGCCACTGATGCAATGAAACCAAAGACCAAAAATTTGGTAAGCTGTACAGAGTCGAGGTGCGGAGACTGTTTACGTTCGTCAGTCCCTTAGCCAATCAGGATGCAGAACACAATTCACTGTTTTAAAAAAAAGCATTTAAAAAACTGCACTAAAAATCCGTGAAACAGCAAAGCCGCAGAAGGTGAACCGCGTTATAGCGAGGGATGACTATCTATATGTATATGTACAGTCATACCTCGGTTTTCATCCATAATCCGTTCCAAAAGGCTGTTCGAAAACCGATTTGTTCGAAAACCGAAACCATTATAGTCAATGTAATAAATTTTAATCCGTTCCAAGTCTAGAAAACTACTTTTTTTAAAGCAGTTTTTTAACTATTTTATACCATAAACTGTATACACATGTAATAAGAGAGCAGGTAAAATGTAAAATACTGTACAAACAAACTGTACAAACATTTTGTATGTTTTATTTTTACCAATTTTAACATAAACATAAACATTGTAACATAAAAATTCAAGTAACATCTCTCTCTCTCTCTCTCTCTCTCTCATTGTGACAATTGTCCATCCATCCATCCATTTTCCGAACCGCTTCATCCTCACGAGGGTCGCGGGGGGTGCTGGAGCCTATCCCAGCAGTCTTCGGGCAGTAGGCGGGGGACACCCTGAATTGGTTGCCAGCCAATCGCAGGACACACAGAGACGAACAACCATCCACGCTCACACTCATACCTAGGGACAATTTAGAGTGCCCAACGAGCCTGCCATGCATGTTTTTTGGAAAGTGGGAGGAAACCGGAGCACCCGGAGAAAACCCACGCAAGCCCGGGGAGAACATGCAAACTCCACACAGGGAGGCCGGAGCTGGGTGTGACAATTGTAGATTACATTATTTTACACCTTAAACTAATAAACCCGAAAGTAATGGGTGTAACTATGGACTCTCTCTCTGCAACCCTACGCTACGGTATAAGGGAACATCCCTCCATCCATTTACTGCACCACTTTATCCACACAAGTCCAGTCTCGTCCATATTAATAGTTTGCTAGGGAAGATATTCCTCGGCCTCGATGAGATTTTCAAACTCAACTTTAAACTTTTCGGCAGCTTCCTGGCTGCCTCCCCATGACGAATCACGGAGTGTATCCCACTTCTTGTACACACGTACACCTGATTCATATTTCGCTATCAAATCTTTCTTAAATTCAATAGGTTTGCGCACTATTTTCGAGCTTTTTTTCACCAGCTCTATTACTTCCATTTGCTTTCTTTGGTGCCATCATTGGGGGCTGATACACAATGCAGAAATAACAGTCCGATTTGCGTAGATGTCAACAAACACGATGCTTTTTAAAAAAAGCTTTATTGAACACGTCTGCTCACAATGGAACGCTACACGAGGAAGGAGGGCGAGAGGAGTCGAGTGGCGTATTCAAGTGCACTCAGTTTGGTCGAGAACCGATTTTCGGTCGTAATCCAAGGCATAAAAAACTCAAAATGTTTGGCCAAAAGCCGATTTGGTCGAGAACAGAGACGTTCGAAAACCGAGGTTTGACTATATATATATATATATATATATATATATATATATATAAAATCAAACCTTTATATATGTATATATATATATAAAGGTATACAGTATATAAAATATACTGCCAGCGGCCCGGTGTGGTTAGCGCATTGACCTCACAGTGCAGAGGTCGTGGTTTCAATCCCGGCTCCGGCCTTCCTGTGTGGAGTTTGCATGTTCTCCCTGTGCCTGCGTGGATTTTCTCTGGGTACTCCGGTTCCCTCCTACATTCCAAAACCATGCATGGCAGGCTTATTGAACACTCTAAATCAGGGGTGCCCAAACTTTTTGGACCTAAGATCTACTTTTCGTTCAACCAAACTCCCGGGATCGCCCCTTACCGCGCACGTGCACGCGCGCGCTCACACACACACACACACACACAAACGCACACGCACCCACACACAAATACGCGCGTGCGCCATGATGAGAAACCAAACACAGAAGCAAGCGATGCACTTTTGCAGCCTGTTGACTATCGTAGCGCTGATTGGATGATTAGGATGATTAGGGTGCAGTGTACATTAACACAAAAAATATATTACTAACATGTACAAAGACACACAAATGTTTTTTTCGTTTTTTTTCTCCTCTACACCTTTCGGATCTAATTGGGACGAGTCCTAGATCTACCGGTCGATCAGGATCGACGTAATGGGCACCCCTGCTCTAAATTGTCCTTAGGTGTGAGTATGAGGGAGGATGCTTGCTGTTCCTGTGTGCCCTGCGATTGGCTGTCAACCCGTTCAGGCCTACTGCCCAAAGACCGCTGGGATAGGCTCCAGCCTGCCCCGCGACCCTTGTGAGGATAAAGTGGATCAAAAATGGATGAATGGATATATACTGCCCGGCTCATCAACTATTTTTTTTTCTCTTTAAAAACAAATTAAATAAACGATTTGTGTTTCATTTCGTTGCTGAGTTTGAGACAAGTGATCAATATTTCAATACCTATTCAGGACACAAGGTTGTTGATTATTGTTTTGTTTCACTAATAGGTTGGATAATTGTATGATAGCATGCAAGAAAATATGTGAGTTAAGCCAAGTGCAGTAATTATATAACATTAGCCATATTTTGAAATTCACTGTTTTCAGTCGTATCAGCACATGCACACATACATTGTTGAATTAGGTTTTAATAATGGGTTATAAAAGGCTTTCATTTAAAAATTTTGAATAAAAATGATTTTCTACACTGGCCTATGATCGATTGATGGAATGTAATTATTTTTTAAATGAATGTATAGTTCGAAAACATTGATACAAAATACAGGATCAATCAGTAATCAGCATGGTTTAGCTTTAGAAGCTGCTGCACAGTATCGGATCACAGTGTGGGGTGGGGGGAATGTAACCTTCTACACACACACTTGAGCCTTGGCAACAAATTGCCCCTACGTTCAACAGGCATTCCACAGTTTCAGTCAGAGCGGTCGAGCCCCTAAAACACACACACAAACGCTTAAAAAATTTTTTAATTCGTCGACTTTTAAATTACGTAACAGATTAACTGCGCGGGCGAAGGTGGGTGATGTTCACAGGGTGGTGGCGGCGGCAGTTTACCGGAATGCAGAGGCAGCCTGTTCCTGTGCAGACACACACACACGCGCGTATCGTTATGCGGCGGCTGTTCGGAGGCTGAGGCAGTGGAAGCTCTGCCCGACTCACTGAGCGAGCGTCCGTGCGGCCGTTCTGGCGGAGAAACTGGCTCCATGACAAGATGCCAACCTTTTCCGTTATGTATAAAGGAGCTGTCATCATTAGCAGGTGAGCAATGAACAGGGACAAGTGTTCATCTGAAATATTGCGCGTACAAGTTTTTGTCGATGTACTTTCGATAAACACCTGCACGTTTGTTGCCATGGTAGCAGAGATACGTGTGATTTTATTGTTAAACAAACAAGCTAAACAGGGACGATTATTTTTCATTAAAAACGGTTGATTCATGAAAATGTACGCGTATTTTTGCTTGCGCGTCATTACTTCAAAAACAAGGGTGACTCGACTCTCTCGCGCCCAGTAATTCCCTTTTCGGGAATGAACCGTTCTGTTTAGCTATATATATTATTATTATAGGGATTTGAGAGCAACATGTAAAAACAGCAGCTCGCCTTCTCGTTGATTCCTGTTTGCTTCGGTCGAGGTTGAACTCTTCCATCTGTCGTCTGCTCGCCGAGCCGCCGTGCGCAACGAGAACTGGGTGGATTTATTCTGCCTTGTCTTTCAAAGCCGTTTTGTGGATTAAAAACATTGTCTGTCATGTTTAGAAATGTCCAGAAAAGTTGACAGGGTTTTTTTTAATCACAGATAGGGGTTTTATCACTATCAATGCGCTCACGGTGATCACACCCACCACCAAGCGGTTTTAGTCAATGCGTGAGGACTACAGTGTATTTTATGGAGGTTGTGAATTGATTGTCATACCGATTTTCTTTGATAATAATTTTAGAAATGTAGGTCTAATACAATAGAATGGAAAGCATTTAACAATTGGACATCAAGATTCCTTTATTTTAATGCAGGAAAATGTTTAGAAAAGGGGGAAAAATATTTGCCCTTATCAAACCTTTATTAATGGTATAGGATAGTTTTTAAATGACATCACAACATGCAGGGTGGATTCCGGCCTTCCTTTGTGTCGTTTGCATGTTCTCCCTGTGCCTGTGTGGGTTTTCTCCGGGTACTGCAGGTTCCTCCAACATTCCAAAACCGCGCATGGCTGGTTAATGGAACACACTAAAGTGTCCTTAGGTGTGATTGTCATGGTGGGTGGTTGTTCGTCTATCTGTGCCCTGCGATTGGCTGGCAGCCAGTTCAGTGTTCTCCGCCGACTGCCTGAAGACAGCTGGGTTGGGCTCCAGCACGCCTGCGACCCTCGTGAGAATCAGCGTATTTATGCATCCATTTTCAATTCCGCATAGCAACCTATAACAACGAATAACAACCGCACACTCAGGGTCACAACTATGGACAAGTGTTCTGTTATCCTGCCATACATGATTTTGGAATGTGGGAGGAAACCGGAGTACCCGGAGAAAACCCACGCAGGCACGGGAGAACATACAAACGCCACACAGGCACCTCTGCACTGTGCGGCGGACGTGCTAACCAGTCAACCACTGTGCCAACACAAAAAATCTAATCAAAAGCAAAAACAAAAAAACCCACACATTATAACATGCACTCATTCATAGGCAAACTTGCCCACATTTTTGGGTGTTGAATTCTAAACAGTCAGGGATTTTTTTTTACTTCAAAAGCTTCCACTGTATTATTTATTGCTTCAGATTTGAGATGTTCAGGGAAGCAAAGCTTCTTAACATAAAGTTTCACGTGCCATTTCATTGTGTCCCCAATTAGCCTCATTGTTTCACAATCAACCAAGGGAGTATCAGACTGCTACTTAGAAACCCTCTGTAGCTGAAATATTGATACATTTCCTTGTCAGCCATTTGGCAGCCAGCCAGAAAAATTCTGTTTGGCAGTTAGGAAGATATCACTGAATTAGTACAAGAGGAGAAAAATAAGAGGTTGGACAAAATATCAATAGAACAATAATGTATGTCGGATCATCTCTCATAGTACTGATACGCCAACATCCAAAATCTATACAGTACTGTTGTTTTCAGTTAAGAACGTGTTGTCGTGTTTGACCTTTTTTTAACTGTCAATCTTCATCTTCTTCTCCATGTACCATTCATGCTGCATATTTGTACAAACTATAAAACAGGCTTTATTACATCATATTACATCAGGTGATATGGTGCAGTGGATGTAAAAGTCGACTCTCTGTTCAAATTACAGGTTTTATGGCATCATGAAATGAGATGTAGAGTTAATCATTAAAAAAAAAGTGAAATCCTTTAGACAGGGGAATTAAAAAGTAAACTACTGAAATAATGTGGTCGCACAAGTTGGCAAATCCCCTGATAATGATGTTCTTAATTAGCCAATCACATTCAAATTCATGTTAAATGGGAACAATTAAAGTGATTGAGAGGACTGGATCTATACAGTGAAACTCCTCTACAACGAAATCTACATGGGTGAAAATACCCACTAGTGTGAAAAAATCTTTATGCATTAACACCATTCCCACTTTCCTGTTTCAAATTTGCTACAGTGAAAAAACCCCTGTTGTGAAAAATTTCTTGCTGCAAACATGATTTCGTTGTAGAGGAGTTTCACTGTACTTTAACCCCTTTTTTGGAAGGCTTGATGTGGCCCAGACACACCCAGACTCTATCTCCAGCGGCTTCACGTAAATTGAGCTAGCGACAATTGCCTCATGCTTCTTCGCTGTTGTTGTTGGCCAGGTTTCTTTTCATCCATTTTTCAGGGGTATCCAGTTTTTCATGCCATGAAAATGTTAGGAAAAGGCGACTATGTTTTTTTTGGGGGGGTGTGGGGGTACATTAAGAAGCACATTAAATAGTGGGAGGTGTATGCTGCCTTCCATTTAGGGTAGGTTCAACAAAGGAAGTGAGGTCTGTTGAGGAGGGGATCTGTTCATTTTCTTATTGCCCTCCTTGGACACAGGTTCTTTTATTTCTCTATAAGGCGGAATAAAGACCCAACAGCACATCGTCTTTTCTGCACTTTATCACAACACAATACGAATCGATTCGGACTCCTGAGAGTTTCGATTCGAGTCAGGGAAGCCCCGAAAAAATACAGTCATGAGAATATATACAGACAATATGATAATGAGAGGCGGGCAGTTACGCCTCCATGCAAATCCCGGAAACAAAGAAATTAACATGTCATCTGACCCGGTGGGGCTGGAAAAAGTAGGGCGTGATGAGGTGAGACCAGGCCACCACTACCCACCATTGTCTTCGGTCTGAGCTTTGATGTGATGGCAGCAACATAGATACTTGAGATAACAGTTCTTCTTTTGATGTTAAACATATCCTCTAGTGGGGCCCTAAAAATGGTGGGGGTGAAGGGGCAGTAGGCAGGAAATACCTTCAACATACTACAGCATACTACATTCGTTGTTTAAAGTGTTTGAACAGATCCAACTAACAGAGAGAGGCTAAAATAATCACAGTGAGGAATAAATTCCTTAACAGGTCCTAAATGAGGGACGAAATCAAGCACGGGTACAAACACCACATGATGACAAAACAATATTGGACCAAGTTTTCCTTCCCCACTGGCGAGCCACCCAGGTGAGCTGGTCTGGAGCTGAATTTGGCCCCAACACACCGCTTGGGTAGTACAAAAACCTTTGAGAAGGGTTGGACAAGGGGTCGGAGTCTCTTCCACTCTGGAGTTGTCCCCAGTGTGTACATACATACCGGTACTTGTTTCCCCCAAGGCTTGTTGCTTGGATGTTACCGTACACTCATGTGGACAAGAGGCAGCCTCCTCTACCTTCAGATGGGCTGGCAGGACCTGACTTGAGTGTGCCTGTGCACAAAACTGCAGTTCAGAATGCCCATCCTTTCTCGAGTCCTTGATTGGGATGTTGGAGACTGCTGCCTTTAGGGAGTCCCTCATTTTGCTGGGGACTTAAACCCTTTCAGGGACATCGGTTACGACAGTGGTCATCTTGTCATATTATCAGGTTACAGGGTGCATGAAAGGGTTAATGCTCATGTGGGAAAAGACAATGAGACCTGGAAGAGTGTCATAGGAAGAAAAGCCCCCGTGACCTGAACACCATTGGTGCTTTCTCTGCTAAAAAACAAAACAACAACAAAAAAAAACAGCATAGACCAGCATAGTTTTGTTGTGTTTTCCTGATGGTCCTGATGGTGTCCCTTCATTTGTGAGCCCTGTATTTTTGTATTTATGTACACCCTCTAACTCAATGTTTTTGTATCTTATGCATTTTGCTACTGTCCATGCTGCTAAAAATTCGATGAAGAAAGATTTCTTAAATTTTCCTGTCAATGTATTATCCGTGCACTTATTTGTCCCCTCTTTCTTCATCTTTAACCAGGACACTCATGGGTCCATATGGTGTCGACAGAACAGTTCACTCCATGGACTTTACAGATTGCGAGAATGGCTTAGGTGAGTACAGTATATCAGTTTTTAAAGAAAGTTAGAGATGAGTTACAAGATTCGTTTCAGCAAAAATATAATTCTTTAGCCACGAGAAAAACGACAAAAATTACTTGTGACACACACTAGCGTTCATACATGATAGTCCACAATCCGATTTGTTGATTTAACTATTGCACAATGAATTACGAGCATCATGTTTTTGGCTTGCAGAGTAGACAGAGCCCATTCTAGCAAAAACTCATTTATGAATGTGTAGCTTTAGTAAATGAGGGTGAAACAGTAAAAGAGAAAAAGCCAGGCTCAAGCAGGATTTGGATTTGGCCCACCTGTAGGTGAGCAGGGAATTATTCCGCAGCACACAAAGAAGTCAGTGATTACTTGCAAACACTGCAACTACTCACCATGCAAACCCCGGTGCTGTTGTGGGCCCGTGACAGGTTTGCCCATTTGGACAAATTATGCAAACGTGACCTGACTGTTCCAATGGCAAACACACCGAGTGAGAGGATTATTTATTTTAGCATCCTGCAGCTTCGGGTTAGCTTTTACCAAGCTGCGCAGCTATACCTAAAAATTATTATTGACGTCATCAGCGATGTGTTTGTTGACGTCACGTAAAATCTTCATCACATCTGTGGCGACTTGAAAATATTTGAGGTGGTGCAGCCCATCCGGTGTTAATGACAAAATTACCGGTATATGTACAGTTGGTTTGTTCCACCATTTGGTGGGGACCTAAAACAGCCAATTATGGAAACTGTATTCATTAACGTTTGCTTATAAATAACTGGGTATTTGAAGTGTAAAATTGTGAAATCTACCCTTTCATGCACCAATAACGATAACCTGTAACCTGACAACATGATATGCTGTCCACTGTGGTAACCGCTGTCCCTGATAGGGTTAAAAGCACAAGTAAATTTGCGGTTATCTGTCAGACTATTATAAATCAATGAGGCCAACTAATATAATAAAAACCCCGCATTGGGTAGCTCAACCCATGATAGCTTGGCTCGCTTGGACAAAGTCAATCAATGAGGCTAAATAATATAATAACAAGCTCGCTTTGGGTAGCTCAACCCATGACAGCATTGGACAAAGTTCTAAAGAACTCAAAGAACTACTTTGCCACGATGGCCGAAGCGATTCCCTGTCAAAGCCAAATGATGAGCAGATCTGTAGTGTTAGCACAATTTAGTGTTAGCAAACACTGTTATCAGCATTGACTTATGATAATAATGCTCTATTTGACAAGTGTTTGAAATGCTGCCACCACAAGTAATAATGCAATGGAATCTCAACAGTACTGGATGGGTGCTCACTTTAACCCTTTCGGGGACAGCTTCTCTTGATATCAGGTTACAGAGTGCATGAAAGGGTTAGTTGTGTTTGTGTGAGGCCGTATGGTTAAATAACCTTGTGGTGGTTTCATGCGTGATAAGAAATGCAACATTCACTGGATTGCTCTGTGAAGTTATTGACGGTGTTTATGTTGGAAGTTGAGAAAAATGTTTTCATTGTCTTGGGCGCACGCTTGTTTCCACATTGTGGGCTTTGATCCCACTGATAGAAGCAGGGAGCTGACGGCAACACATAAAATCGAGCGAGACCGAAGAGGCTCAATGTCAGCTGGAAGATCAGTGACACTGGTTATCAATATAACGAAAGACGTGGTTGCCATTGCTGATTAAAAAAGATCCACTCCTAAACCAAGCCAATTTTACAGGACCGTAACAGTGCAGAATAGACTGGAAAAAAATTTATTTGTGGGGGAAAAATGTGAGCATCTGCATCACTCTGTCCATGTAATACAATGGTTGATAAGACAATTACAGCTACAGCTGTAATAATGCTATTAGGTCCATTTTAATTTGTATTCAAGTTTTTCTGGATTATAGTTTGCGATATATTTAATGGGTTTAAACTATTAATAAAGGCAATTGTAAACATTATTAGGTGTCAATAACAATTTCCTTTATTTGCGTCAAACCATTGTCAAACCTAATTCTTGATCCTTCTTTGCTCCAGTCTGGGCTCAGGCATGTGTCAGAAGCCAAGTTATGTATTTAATCATCTTTATAAACTGTTAGCACTTTTGTACAAGGGTGTCGCGTGTCCCAGGGTTCAGAGACTGTGGGTCTGAGGGATTTATTTGTCTTTCATCATCTGTTTTGTGACGTATCAGCCCACCTTTGCGGAGTTTTGCAGGACGAGAAATGATATCATCTTTGTCCTTAAAAAAACAAACAACCAAACAAACAACCAAACAAACAACCAAACATAAGGTGGTTTAATTTCAGGTTAAGGCGCCGACGGGCCAAATGCCAGTATCCAATAAAACGGATCAGGATCTCTATGACATGGTTCTCAATTGTGTTCTGTTAATTGGATGTCTATAATAACCAACTGGAAACCAATTGGAAATTGGGCTGCCCAGTGATTCACACAACTGTTTCACCAAAAGAGGGGTCAGGGTTGAGCAAGTTGTGGTATTTTCAAACCTACGCGACTGTATATGTGGAAATGTGACCTCCGAACACATTGTTATCTCCAGCAGTCTTTTAAACAAATGCTTCTAACAAAATAACTTTACTGGAACAAGTCATGACAAATCAGTTCCAGTCACCTTCTGCAACCGGATTGTATGTACGCAAGCTGACCGTTTAGCACGTCTAATAATGCAAGTACTACTTTTGAAAGGGATTTTCTCTGTAGAGGAGGTATCCCTGCTCAGTATCAGTGTACGGTATTTGCCTGTGAGCCAAAGTAGGTCATGTAGTAAATCCTAACCCACTTAGCAGGGTTAAGAATGCAGAAAGCTGAGCGCTGTTGTTTGTATCTGTATGTCACTTCCCTTGCACCATACGCGTACAGCTTCAGCCCACCCACAATTGAGTATTCTCCTATATTTGTGGGCAATTCACAATATTTTGTTGACATTTTTATTGAAAGCATTTTTGACAACTCTTTCTCAAGCACCAGCCGTCTGCCTCCCTTTAATTATTTACATTAATATTTATAATGTGTTTGTATTTTTTTTTTTAATACTTTCCCATTTTGCTGTCCTTCCTAATTTTTTATGATTACATTAGGTGCAACTTAACTCATTCACAATTTGTTTACCAATGTACTGGTATCGGTATGTTTGCATGTGAGGTTGGAATGACATATAAACACATACTGTTAGGCTTAGCTTGAGATGAGCACAGGACACACAGGTAGGCATAATGAACTCAGAGCTGGTTTATTGTCAGGAAGATGGACAGGTCTAGGAGGCAAGAACCAAATGCAGTCAGAGAAACTAAATCGAGGTGTACAGCAAGGCTTGAAAGCTAGGCAGCAGCGAGTACGGCAGGGAAGATAGCTGACAAATTGGCCTTCATGCTGCAAGGGGTCAGTGTGGCTGACGAGGTGAAGACTGGCAGGTGTGTGGGTGAGACAGGTGCGATGATTGGGGAGACGCCCAGCCCACACTGAATTAAGGGAAAAACAACCAAAAACCGAACAGAGGGGGGGGGTCCACACAGTGAACCACAGAGGACAGACACATTGGATTCAAACACATACAAATATATCTTTTTACTCATTCTCCAGCCTATATATATGATTGCTGGTCAGTAAATAAATGTAATTAAAGCTGATTCCAACTGATCAGACTCAATTACAGCGTGTTTGGCCTGAAAGCGGATCAGACAGTTATAAAAAGACCGTTCAGTAGACAACGTACAGCAAAACAGGCATATCTGCAAACTTGAAATTTAAGACTATTCTTGTTGAAGACGTTTAACCAATAATAAAAATAACTATCAGTTCTAAAATTTAGCTGCGGATTTTGTTTTGATGCTTGGTCTAGTCAGAGATTGATGAAATTATCGTGAGCCCAAGGAGTCAGAGTACTGGTAGACACGGGCGATGCTGACTGTCAATCCCAAATCTAATACGGCTGCAGTTAGCTTTGTATTGGATGAATGTGATGGGGGCAGGGAGCGGAGGGTGGGACCATTAGAGTAGGCGGAACTTCCACTTTTTGCCTTCTGCCGCGGAAGTTTGGTTGAGCGGGCAACTCGTTCGATGTTTGTTCGGCCTGTTTACAGCCGACTGTGACTGTTTGTTGTCTCGATCAAAGAGACTCATACAGATCAATATCATACGTAATGTATGTTTTTTTTAAATATTTGAGAAAGCCAAAGGAGCAACCTGAAAAAAACACATGCAGCACTGTGGAGTTGGACTCTACACATGAAGGAGGAGCTGAGATTTGAATGCTGAACCTCAAAACTGTGACGCAGAAGTGCTAACTACTCGTCCATGTGCTGCCTTGTGAGCTCATGCACATGTACAGTGGATATAAAAAGTCTACACACCCCTGTTCAAATGCCTTTTTGGGAAGGGGGGGGGGGGGGGGGTGATATACTGTAAAGCAGGGGTGTCCAAAGTCCTGTCCTGCCTGTTTTCCAGCTCTCCCAGGAGCAACACACCTGATTCACATCATCAGGATTGTTCTAATGCTGCTCCAGAGCTGGTTGATGAGCTGATCATTTGAATCAGGTGTGATACAGCTGGGAGAGCTGGAAAACAGGCAGGACAGCAGCTCTCCAAGACCGACTTTGGACACCCCTGCTGTAAAGGTGCAGGTTGAAGGCTACATTCAGGGTGGAAAAAGGTTTTGAAATGATTTGTCTTGGTCTCATTTGTATTAGAACTGTCATGTGTACACTTTTGAAATCCACTGCAGTGTTGTCCAAACTCATAAAGCCTTACAAGCTCCTAAAGGTATACAGAATGTACAGCGTGTCTATCTCCACGTCTGTTATGAACATTGACGTTTGCAGGAGTTGTTAATTTATGTCATAATATCAACTTTCTTGCTGTGAGGCCACTGTCCACTGAGTCGCTTTGATGTCAATGCATTAATATGCATTTTTTATGATGATTTTAAGAAAATATAACTTTTATTCCTTGGGAAACAATAATGTCTTTGAAACATCAAAAGCGGAAAACATGATTTGAAAAACAAAATATGATTCATATGGTTTATATTTGCTCCAGCTACTTATGCATTAAGCGGGTGATGTTATTCTTCTTATCTGATGTTAGTAGGGTTGAGAATGCTTTGAGGCTGAACGCAAGAACAAGGAAGAGTTTTCCTCTGAAGGATAAGCAAGGTTGGAGCACTGCGATAAGGAATATTGTTACCCCATTTTTGGCGATAATTAACACGCACCCCTTTCCTTCAGACCCAATTAATGTTTCAATTTGGTCTGTGGTTACAGACTAATGGTGGCCTTAAGCTGAACAAACCTTGATGTAAAGCTTTAATAAGGCAGTTTCAAGGATAGGGAAGGCTTTGGTGTATTTGTATGTGTGTTGGCGGAGTCTTGTTAATGGAATTAGCAACGACAGCTTGAGGCACGTTGGACGTCATGACATCCGTAGTATAAGACTGCCGCACATATGGAATTCCGAATTTCAGGATAGATTTTGAACTTGGCAACAGACTATCATTATGATTAAGAAAGATAGAATAATGTAGTGGATAAATGACATTTCAACCATTTCATGAAAGTAACATTCATTAATATGAATGTCCTTTCTCTATCTGTTTGAGTGGGTCTTGCAAGTCCTCCAGACTGAGGTCATGTAGAGGTCAAAAGATTGCATACTCACCGTGACGAATTTCAGTGCCACCACTCGTTTGCTATCACCCACACGTGCCCTACAAGCCCCTTTTTTTTTCTTTTGGGGGGGGAGGATTCTAACCTCATGCAAAATTTAGATTACATTGTTGATGCTAACATTTATTTTGCCACTCCCCTAAGCCTGTTCAGACACAGGCTCTAAAACCTTTGTCAAAGTCAAGCGCATCTCAGCTTTCTTGCTGATGCCACCTGCCACCCACAATTCTATATTATCGGGTGACTTGGTTCAGGTGGTTCGTGTGAGTATTTAACCAACTTCTATGAGACTATATTCTGTGCATTACATGGTAAATGAGGTTGGTGGTGAATGTTTTTTTTTTCTTTAACCCTTTCAGGGACAGCGGTTAGTACAGTGGAGCGCTTAGCATGTTATCAGGTTACAGGGGTCATGAAAGGGTTAAGGCACTCAAATACTTTACTTTTTGGCGTCTAGCAGTAAAAACATGCTATTTACTGTTATATCATTGATATGGATTTTCGTTATTGCATTTGCAATTTATTCAAATTGCAATCATTTTAACTGTATATTAAATCTTATTTGAAAGTAAATCAACGGAGCACTTTTGTCTCATAAACACTAAATCAAAGATTGACCTGAGAGTTGATGGCTTTGACCTTCCCATTTCGTTCCTGTCAGCATTATGTCACTAAAATGGTGGTCAACAAATGACCTTCCTTTTACACCCAGGAGACAATATTCAAAACTCCATCTGGTGTTGTGTTATAATTATTCATAAGGAAATTAGCATTAACTATATTTTGGTCGGGCGGCATCGAGTGAATAATAGAGTGGGAGGGTTGGGCAGTACAGAGTGTCAAATTTTTACGTCATATATATTTGTCACAAAATAGGACAAGACAATGCTGTGTGAGTTAGAAGAGTTGCTTCAAAAATAGAGAATTGTTTTTTTTCTGGAAAGAGGCAAAGCAAGCCATGCTGAAGTATATGTGTAGAGGGTGTTGTACCATACATAACCTTTTCAAGCTGTTGCTCAAAAGACGTAATTAGGAGCCGACGGGGGTTACTACATTGATGGGTGTATCGCCCGTTACTCGTACAATAAAAGCAGGGAAAATGCGGATATGGATGGGTGTTGAAGCCTCTCATCAGAAAAAAGTGTGGGTGTTGAAAAATACTTGGGAATTTGTGAAACTGTATGGCTCTTTTTCCATCTCGCTCGGCTCTACTCCGGACGACCTCACAAAAACAGTCATTATTATCCACTTCAAAGCACAAAATCGTGAAAAATAGAGCCCGCCTTCCACCTGTGTGGATGTGTTCGCTGAAGCCGACCTTCAGCTGTCAAGCAAGTCTGCTCCACGCTGTCCTGGTTCCTTCTGAGTGATGCACATGCTCTCACGGGTTTCACAGAAGCTCACTGTTTTGTGGCAGGTACACTGCAAATATTATGGTGTTAATTCAACACCCTGCGATTGGCTGGCAACCAGTTCAGGGTGTACCCAGCTGTCTTCGGGCAGTAGGCGGGGTACACCCTGAACTGTTTGCTAGCCAATCGCATTTCAAATCAACACCAAACTCTGTCAAATCCAGGTGATTTCATTTTAACAAGCTATCAGTGATGCATCTACACAGACTATTTTAGTGCTCTTCTCATGAATAACGTTTAATTTGTGCTACTTCGGTCAATTTCTTCCTGAGGGCAAGTGATACAGTTTGAAACATAACAGTAATTTTAAGGCGCTCACTTGGAGCAACAGTGCCAAAGTTGATGGAAAATTAGCATTTATGGGTTAGTTCTTTATATTATGTCAAAAAATGAATTGCTTAGCACCATTATTTTAATTTACAAAAAATGGTGTACATCCCTCCAAATCAGTGGTTCTTTTTAGACGTATCGAACCCAACCAATTCATATGCACATTCACCGAATCCTTCATTAGTGAAAAACAAAAATATGACTTTTTGCAAATTCAAGACATAAAAAACGCATTTATTAAAAACAGAAAAAAGTTTTAAAAAATTCGAGACATAAGTACACTTTTTAAAAAATATTACGACAGTCACACGTTGACGACTGAGCTTACTAAATTTCCCGCAGCACTGATTGGACAAGCAATCTAATGTGATTATCTGCAGCCAGTGATGGCGAGGGAGGCGTGTTATAACTAATTGACATGTTGAGTCGGGTATGTCTTAACCTCTATGGCTGAGGCTCCATCGAACCCCTGAGACCCATTCACAGAACCCCTGGGGTTCGATCGAACCCAGGTTAAGAACCATTGCTCCAAATGAAAGATGCCAGTTTGGGCCTTAAAATGAGCATTGACATAAGAAATAAGTTAACTGAATTTTTGTTGAGATAAATAATGAAGGCGAGGCGGGGCCCGTTGGCGAGCGCCTGGTGGCCGGGCCTATACCCATGGGGCCCGGCCGGGCTCAGCCCGAAGAGATAACGTGGGTCCCCCTTCTCATGGGCTCACCACCCATGGGAGGGGCCAAAGGGGTCGGGTGCAGTGCGAGCTGGGCGGCAGCCAAAGGAGGGGACCCTGGCGGTCGGATCCTCGGCTACAGAAGCTAGCTCTAGGGACATGGAATGTCACCTCTCTTGCAGGGAAGGAGCCCGAGCTGGTGTGCGAGGTAGAGAAGTTCCGACTGGATATAGTCGGACTTACCTCCACACACAGCCTGGGTTCTGGTACCAGTTCTCTCGAGAGGGGTTGGACTCTCTTCCACTCTGGAGTTGCCCACGGTGAGAGGCGCAGAGCTGGTGTGGGCATACTCATTGCCCCCCGGCTCAGTGCCTGTACATTGGGGTTCACGCCGGTAGATGAGAGGGTTGCCTCCCTCCGCCTTCAAGTGGGGGGACGGGTCCTGACTTTTGTTTGTGCGTATGCACCCAACAGCAGCTCAGCGTACCCACCCTTTTTGGAGTCCTTGGAGGGTGTGCTGGAGAGTATTCCGGCTGGGGACTCCCTTGTTCTGCTGGGGGACTTCAATGCTCACGTGGGCAATGACAGTAAGACCTGGAAGGGCGTGATTGGGAGGAACGGCCCCCCCGATCAGAACTCGAGTGGTGTTTTGTTACTGGACTTCTGTGCTCGTCACGGATTGTCCATAACAAACACCTTGTTCAAACATAAGGGTGTCCATATGTGCACTTGGCACCAGGACACCCTTGGCCGCAGTTCGATGATTGACTTTGTGGTTGTATCATCGGATTTGCGGCCACATGTTTTGGACACTCGGGTGAAGAGAGGGGCGGAGCTGTCAACTGATCACCACCTGGTGGTGAGCAGGCTCCGATGGTGGGGGAAGATGCCGGTCCGACCTGGCAGACCCAAACGTATTGTGAGGGTTTGTTGGGAGCGTCTGGCGGAATCCCCTGTCAGAAGGAGTTTCAACTCCCACCTCCGACAGAGCTTCTCCCATGTCCCGGGGGAGGCGGGGGACATTGAGTCAGAGTGGACCATGTTCCGTGCCTCTATTGTTGAGGCGGTCAATCTGAGTTGTGGCCGTAAGGTGGTTGGTGCCTGTCGTGGCGGCAACCCTCGTACTCGCTGGTGGACACCAGCAGTAAGGGAAGCCGTCAAGCTGAAGAAGGAGTCCTATCGGGCCTTTATGACCTGTGGGACCCCAGAGGCAGCTGACGGGTATCGACTGGCCAAGCGGAATGCAGCTTCGATGGTCGTTGAGGCAAAAACTCGGGCGTGGGAAGAGTTCGGTGAGGGCATGGAAGCTGACTTCCGGACGGCTTCGAGGAAACTCTGGTCCACCATCCGACGTCTCAGGAGGGGGAAACAGTGCACCACTAACACTGTGTACAGTGGGGATGGGGCGCTGTTGACCTCGACTCGGGACGTTGTGAGCCGGTGGGCGGAATACTTCGAAGACCTCCTCAACTCCACCAGCACGCCTTCCTTTGAGGAAGCAGAGTCTGGGGACTCTGAGGTGGGCTCTCCTATCTCTGTGGTCGAAGTCACCGATGTGGTTAAAAAGCTCCTCGGTGGCAAGGCCCCAGGGGTGGATGAGATCCGCCCGGAGTTCCTCAAGGCTCTGGATGTTGTGGGGCTGTCCTGGTTGACACGCCTCTGCAACATCGCGTGGTCAGCGGGGAGAGTGCCTCCGGATTGGCATACCGGGGTGGTGGTCCCTCTTTTTAAAAAGGGGGACCGGAGGGTGTGTTCCAACTACAGAGGAATCACACTCCTCAGCCTCCCTGGTAAGGTCTATTCAGGGGTGCTGGAGAGGAGGGTCCGTCAGGAAGTCGAGTCTCAGATTGAGGAGGAGCAGTGTGGTTTTCGTCCCGGCCGTGGAACTGTGGACCAGCTCTACACCCTTAGCAGGGTCCTCGAGGGTACGTGGGAACTCGCCCAACCAGTCTACATGTGTTTTGTGGACTTGGAGAAGGCGTTTGACCGTGTCCCTCGGGGGGTTCTGTGGGGGGTCCTTCGGGAGTATGGGGTACCGAGCCCCCTGATACGGGCTGTTCGGTCCCTATACTGCCGATGTCAGAGTTTGGTTTGCATTGCCGGCAATAAGTCAGAATCGTTTCCAGTGAGGGTTGGACTCCACCAAGGCTGCCCTTTGTCGCCGATTCTGTTCATAACCTTTATGGACAGAATTTCTAGGCGCAGCCGAGGCGTTGAGGGGGTCCGTTTTGGTGGCCTCAGTATTGCATCTCTGCTTTTTGCAGATGATGTGGTACTGTTGGCTCCTTCAAGCAGGGCTCTCCAACTCTCGCTGGAGCGTTTCGCAGCCGAGTGTGAAGCGGTTGGGATGAAAATCAGCACCTCCAAATCTGAAACCATGGTCCTCAGTCGGAAAAGGGTGGAGTGCCCTCTCCGGGTCGGGGAGGAGATCTTGCCCCAAGTGGAGGAGTTTAAGTATCTTGGGGTCTTGTTCACGAGTGAGGGAAGGAGGGAGCGAGAGATCGACAGGCGGATCGGTGCAGCGTCTGCTGTGATGCAGACGTTGTGTCGGTCTGTCGTGGTAAAGAAGGAGCTGAGCCAAAAGGCGAAGCTCTCAATTTACCGGTCGATCTATGTTCCAACCCTCATCTATGGTCACGAGCTATGGGTCGTGACCGAAAGAACGAGATCCCGAATACAAGCGGCCGAAATGAGTTTTCTCCGCAGGGTGTCCGGGCTCTCCCTTAGAGATAAGGTGAGAAGCTCGGTCATCCGGGAGGGGCTCAGAGTAGAGCCGCTTCTCCTCCACATCGAGAGGAGCCAGATGAGGTGGCTCGGGCATCTGATTAGGATGCCTCCTGAACGCCTCCCTGGTGAGGTGTTCCGGGCATGTCCCACCGGGAGGAGACCCCGAGGACGACCCAGGACACGCTGGAGAGACTATGTCACCCAGCTGGCCTGGGAACGCCTCGGGATCCCCCGGGAAGAGCTGGAAGAAGTAGCTGGAAGAAGTAGCTGGGGGAGTCTGGGCTTCCCTGCTAAAGCTGCTGCCCCCGCGACCCGACCTCGGATAAGCGGTAGAAAATGGATGGATGGATAAATAATGAAGTTAAAATGTTTTACACTCATTTGAAAGTGCTTTTCTGACCAGATTTTCAATAGGCAAATTAACACGAAGGAGTTCCCCAAAATCAACATCCCCCCCCCCCCACACACACACACAAAAAGCTCAATTTCTCCGAACCCCTTCATCCAATTTTCAAAATTCTTCCAGCATTGCAAAATCAGATTGAAGTGCCCTTTACAACAAGACTTTGCATTTTGGCAAACTTTCACTTTTGGGAAATCCTGACACTTTGCCCACGTTATGACTTGTGAGTTGACAAAAACTAAAAGGCTTAAGACATAGACTTGGACTTGGGAGTTTAATTAAAAGGCCCACGACATCAGCCATGGTGGAATCATTGTGTGTGCTCGGCTTGCAGATAAAAACCTTTCAAAATGTATTCAGCTATGCCCGTCGTGTAATCAAATATAAGCTATGAAGGATATCAGGAAGTGCCACATATTTAGGAAATCAGTGTGGCTGCATCTTGATGCTGCTACAATTTTTGACAGTGAACCTACAACACATTCTTGCTTTTTTTAACATGCAAAAAAACCTAGCTAAACAGAAGTCATATTTACTTAAAGTCTTAAATATTACGGTATAAAGATGAAATAATCATTGAAACTAATCATATGAATGCATGGGACCAGTACCAGTTTTGAAGTGGCACCACAACTTGGCTAATGGTGATCCCAAAGGGCCACCGCTAAAAAAAGCTTGATGTTGGACCCTGCTTATAATAAATGGGGCACATTTCAATGTATCTGCATCTCTTTCCAATAGGAATTAAAGTGATTGGAGGAGTGAAGGAACTAACTGGAGAGGAGTTTGGAGTTTATGTTAAAAGGATTTTACCTGGTGGCCTTGCTTCAAGTGATGGTAAGCATATAACTTTATAGTGTATGTCTTTTCATGTCGAGTATGAGGTTTCTTAATTTTTAAATACTGCTACTCCTGTTTAAAAAAAATATGTATATAATTAGGAAATGAATTGGAAGTGCAGTATCGGTAGTTTTATACAGTACATGAATAAAAAGTGAGGTTATGATAAATCTATTGTTTACTTTTGAATTTTCATTGATCTAGGAGAAATGGCAAGCTTTTATAACATGACCATTCATTGAATTGAATTGAATTGAATACACTTTATTGTCATATGTGTTGTACGTATGTGTAACATTCAACATTCATGTGTTGGATGACGGAATTTGGATGTGTTGCTCTTAAGTTGTGTATAGGAAAAGCATTTGTGGGGCAGATCTTAAAAAAAAAAATCATTCACATTGTGATAAAAGTCTGAAATTTGGTTCATATACTCTTCATATACTCTGAACTCCAAAGATAATGCAATATTCCAAGATGGCGGCAGCAAAATCCAAGATGCCTGCCCAAAAGTGTGGGGTTATTTTTGTTTTTTATTTCTTTAATGACTTGAAATGCGTTCCTTTTAAGCCCCATAGATGTTATGGGGTACCAAAGATAAAGGCATCAGCCGATCCAAAAGCAAATGGGAGATAGTTGGCAGTGGGTAAAGAACGTGTTTAATTAAAGAGAGAGTCTGATGATCTAGCTCAGGACACAACGGTGGCTCGCAAACAAGAGGGCGAACTGACGACGAGAAGAAGGAATGGCATGAAGGATAAGTGTTGGATCAAGTGGCCCGTGGAGGAAAACGCGGAGTCAGGCTGGGACAGGGAGGCACACTCATAATCATCTGTGAATCATCTGGCACCTGCTTGCAGATCAGCAGAGGTCTTATACACAGGAGGTGATTGCTGATCAGCTGCAGGTGTGGGAACATGATAATGAAAGGAAAGAGACAAACAGAAGGTCCCTGGAAGTGGACTCGCCAAAATAAATGTCCCACTTGGGCAGAAGTCAGGCAAAATCTTTGGAGTTTTAGCAAGTCCTGGAAAACAATCTGGCCTTTTTGTCTGAGCCAATCAAGAAGAAAAAAGACAGGACTCTTCTTCTGCAGAAACCTCAAAGCAGAAGCTTCTCACAGAGGACCGTCTGCTGTTCTCAAAGCTTTACATTACTTGTCAGAGCTGGGAGTGTGACCTGCATGAGTACTTTCGGCCGGAGAACCAGTACTTCGCTGCTGGATTGAGCAAGGGTAGAATATTGTAGTTTTGCCAGAACTCTCAGTTGACCACTGTCCTTGAGACTTACCAGTTAACAAGGAATCTAAGCCAGACGTTCTCATTGTAGAGGTGTCAGCTTTGGTCCATGCCCTGCCACTAAAAAGATCCAAAACCTTTAAGGACTATGCTGTTTTTGATCTCCTACCAGTGATATAAATGTACTCCAGGTACACAATGCCACATTTGGTCTTTGATGTGTACAGTAGAGCTAAGGTTGGTCCGAAAAAAATCGAGCCCGGCCCGACCCGGCCCGAGCCCGATCACTTAACTTGATTTGCAGGCCCGAGCCCGAAGCAAACCCGAGATTACATTTGGGCGAAGTCAGAGCCTTCGCTGGATCAAACTTCAGTATTTTGGCCTCAAGTCTTCTCTCCTTTCATGCCTTCACAAAATGTATCTCCATGTCAGCCTTCCGCAACAAAGGCTGTTTGGCAGACACCTGACATATGACCAAAGGCCTTGCCTGTATTCTCCAACCAGGGTTTTTACCCTCTCACAGTGGAGGATTGTCACCGAGAGATTCTGGAGAAGTTTGTCATCCTAATGTATGACAGATCCAGCTAAGCTGCGACTGTGGTTTAGGCCATGCTTGGCTCCTCCCAGGTCTTCTGGACAGCCAGGTCTCGTGAACAGCTCATTAAATGTAGCTGTAAATCTGGCCGTTGTGCCAGTTGAGATGAACAGCATCTCATGTATTATAGTTCTGTGCAGTTGCAACTGTAACTCATATGTGCCGTATATTACTAGCTGTAATAGATGCAACGTGGTCCAAATATATCTTTTATCAATGTCTTAACACTGTACCGCATTTACGATTACACTTCGAGTTAATGACAGCCATCTTGAACTCCATCTTGGTTTCAGAATTTTATGTCAACGCTACTGAAAATAACTTGTGAAAATAATATTTTCGTATAACCAGACTCACTTACGGTAATAACAATACATTTTACAAATATCTCACTCTCCCAAAACTGTACTTGTATCTATGCGCTGTATCGCAAGAGTTGGAATTGTTCCAAAATGTCTGCAATACCCAACTGTCCATGCATTTCCAGTTAATAATAAAAAAAAATTATGAGCAGACATCTTGGATTTTGCAGCCACCATCTTTTTGCATGGCTAGCATTATTTATTATTATTTTATTTTTAAAGAGTGGCATTTGAAGACTATATGTACCAAATGTCATGCTTGTGAATGATTCTGGCTATTATCTGGTCCACTACAATGACAAAGTTAACTTGTCTGCATCAAACTGTAGTACAAAGAAAAGATTTCCCTCCGTGATACAGAATGTTTTTGAATTTTTTTTTACGTACTTTATAATTAAAATGGCATTGCTTTCATGGCAATGGGGTTTTGAAACCCCAAAACAATTATCTGATAAAGTGAAAGTCATGAACCCACGCGCCACGCTGGGCGATTTGGCGTAGCGAGAGCGTTTCCTTTGACATACAACCATAACATCTGACAATTTGGTGGCAAAAAGTCATCTGAACTATTTACCTATTCGAATCACACCTTTATTTTGGCACAGGTAGTCTAACGCAATTTTGGAGAATTTGATTGGGACCCAAATTTTGAGCTCCACGGATTGAACTATCAGAGTGGAAGGCAGGGTCACTGTGCCCACTACATAGTGCGATCTGAGATCTCTGTAGCTAACTTCACATCATCTGTCTGTGGAGGTCTGCGTGTAGTTCCTGATAAACATGACATATTTTGCGCGCTGCGACTTCCCGGACTTGAGCAAAGCAGTTTCTTCCTCCGCCATGTCAAGGACGATCAGTGAACCTGAGGCTGCAGCTCAATGATTACCCGACTGAGATGTGTTCTAGAACATGGCTCGAATTGACATCATTTATCAACCTTACACCTTTCTAGTATTCAATTTTGCACTGTATTTTCTACTAATTTCATGCCATTTTATTTGTGGTATTGATATAACGCGAACTTCTTCACCCCTAACAAGATAAACGGCCTTAATAACATGCAAATCTCTTCCACGCTTCCAGCGCGAATTGCTTAGTTTACTTCCCCCTACATGACTATGCATGAGCAGAAAAGCACAATTTGCTAATATGTTAGAACATGTGCCCTGGAGTGCACCTTCCAGCTGAAGTTGAAGTTTACATCATGGATTGCAAGTGATAACAGTAAACTGTTAGTCTGTCTAAATCCATCTGGAATGGCAGATCAAGTATTTGGCGATTTTCTCTCCCGAGAGTAAGTCGCACAAATAAAACAAGCCACAACAGACTCGCGACCGACATATGTAGTATGTTTTGGCCACAAACAGCAGACTGACAATGTGTCCCCCTCTCCCCCCCAATTTTTTTGTTGGTTAGTGGTGAATCATACACAGGTTCCCCTAAGACAGGCTGTATTTTAATCATTCCACCACATCTCGAGTAGACATCACGAGTTTCATATTAATGAAACCCCTATGTACATCTGTGCACACTGATATAAACTGCTCATAAAAATAAAGGGAACACCTAAACAGCGCAGGTGTTCCCTCTATTTGAGCAATATATATAATAAGACAATCCTGTTGCTGATGCTCCATCAGTTGGACATGAATAAACGACCTGTATTTTACTTCCCACAGGAAACCTGTTACCAGGAGACCAAATCTTGGAGGTTAATGGAGAAAGTTTAATAGGTGTCACAAGTGACAGGTAAATCAGTAAAATCTGACTACTCTCCTTCACACACTATTATTATTTACACTTTATGATATTTTTGTGAAGGGTTCAGAATAGAATCGGACTCTCAAAACGTGGACTCATATGGAATTGAACAAAAATGGTTCATTTATACAAAAATACGCAACACCACTTTCTGATTGAGGGTGGTACCCTGAAGACAGGCTCGCAGTGGCTCCCAGGGCTCGGCAGAAACATCTCCAAACCTGGGAGATGAATTGTGGACCGGGATCCCACGAAGATGGAAGATGTGATTAAAAAGAAGGTTGGCGGTCTCAAGCGGATGTTAGCTTGGACAGAGCGATGAAGTGAGCTGATTTTGAGAGCTGGTCAACAATGGTGAGAATGGCAGGCTTGCCTCATAATGGAGGAAGGCTTATGATGAAATCCATGAAGATGTGGGACCAAGGTCGAGGTGGAACCGGTAATGCTTGAAGCAACGCAGTAGGTGGAGCAGGTGGAGCATGCTTTGATGAAGTCCAGGATATCTTTCTTGAGTTCTGTCCACCAAAATCGCTGAGAGATTAGATGAAAAGTGCGATTAACACCGGAATTGCAAGGCACTTGGGACATGTGAGCCCACTGCAACACACCCGATTGCAGTTGTGGGGGCACGTATACCTTTCCTGTGGAGCATCCAGCAGGAGTTCCGTCTTGAGCCTCCTGGATCCTCCGCTCTCTCTCCCACCTCAATCCCACGATGCAATGATCTTGGAAAATGTTCTCTGTTTTGGGACTTTCCTCCGCAGCGTCAGGGATCCAGGACAGGGCATCGTTGGCTGGCAACCAATTCAGGGGGTCCCCTGCCTACTGCCTGAAGAAAGCTGGAATAGGCTCCACCAGGCCTGTGACCCTTGTGAGGATAAGCGGATTCAAAAATGGAAGGATGGATGGATGTTAACTTTGGGGCTTACTTGCGCTACACGAGTACCCAACTTCTCAAACCACTGAGCCACGTCATGGAGCTCTGCGAGCGCAGACTCCTGCCTGTCCCACCAGTTGTCCTTGCCAACACTTGCTTGATCTGATCCGAATCCACAAATTCCATGGTCAGATTATTCTGTTACGGTTTGGCAGTCCTTTTATACATGGATGATTATGATGCGTGACAGGTGCACCGCTGTAGGGCACCACCCACCACTCCAGTTGGAATTCGGAATCAAACTGAAAAGAGTCATGACAATTGCCTTGTTTTCATCAGAGCTGTGGACATCTTGAGAGCAGCCTCAGCAACCAATCATATGCGACTTCTTATCGCCAGGGATGAAGAAGCAAAGTAAGTAGAGCTCCATGTAGCTTTATATAACCTACTGTACATGTATTTATTGGTTCTTCATAGTTGGGTCTTAATTGTGCTGGTCATCTCAAAGTTATAATGAAAAAAGATCCTTGAAACTAATTGCAGGATTTTCATTCCGTTGACTTGAGTTTTCACTAATCATGTTTTAACGGGTCATGCATGCAGCCCACCGGCACCGGTCACATGTGTGGTGAGGCATGAAGTATGCCACTTTGTCTCCTCAATTATCAGTCATTTTTTAATGCTGGTTTTGTTCAAGGCGGTCGACTGGTTAGCGTGTCGGCCTCACAGTGCAGAGGTACAGGGTTCGATTCCAGCTCCGGCTTTCCTGTGTGTCCTGTATGTTCTCCCCATGCCTGTGTGGGTTTTCTATGGGCACTGTGGTTTGCTCCCACATTCCAAAAACATGCATGGAATGTTAATTGAACACTCTAAATTGTCCCGAGGTGTGAGTGTGAGCCCTATGATTGGCTTGCAACCAGTTCAGGGTATCCCCCGCCTACTGCCCGAAGACAGCTGGGATAGGCTCCAGCACACCCCGTTACCCTTGTGTGGATGGATGGATGGTTTTGTTCAAAATCTTACCTACTTTAGCCTATTTGTTTCCTGTAAGGGCAGCTGTGTCAGCATTTGAAAATATGGGCAAGGTTGAACCAAGGCGCCCTTGACCTTGCACACTGCCCCGCTGACTTTTTACACTGAGCAAGTACAGGGTGAAATGACTTAGGTCACTAAACTCACCTTTTGACATTTACACACAATAATGAATGTCAGACAATAATGACAAATTAATTCAAGTATACTACAACAGCTATTAGCAAGCTGCCTTGAAATGCAATGTTCCCTCTAAATTTCCATGAGCCTTAAGCATTCCTTAGACTACGGGGCCAAGCCTTTGGCATCCAGAACACAGAACTTGCATATAGGAAAAGCTAACAATTCACACACCTATTTACAAAGTTACTGAGTGGAAAGTGAACCCATGAATCCTGCAGAGTTCAAGCAAGAAAACCGTTACACCTTCAGAGACTATGCGACCAGAGCATGTCTGCGGAATTATTTTCGTGCAAATTCTCAGATTTATGCACCTCACCTTTCGCATTGCAAAGAATTGCATAATGTCTTTGCATTGTGGTCTAAGTAGCCTACAAGAAGGTCAGATGAAAACATTGCACTACTTTTTGAGGCACGGGCCTTCTCTTCCTCAAAACCATATGATTTTAACTCTGACTTGAAAAAGCATGGATTTGCATATTTAAATATGTGAAGCTAACAGTACCTCGAGGCGTCTGCCAAGAAATTTCCCAAATAGTTTGCTTTGTCTTGCCAGTCCATGTAATCCTCAGAAAAGCGGTTCTGACAGAGCGCAGGATTTACACTTTAGCTTTTCCGGTGAATTTGACGGAAATAAGTTAATCATGGTGATGTGACAGTCAAAGAAAGTAAGAAAATGAGTCACGGTTTAGTAATCTCAGAAGTATTTCTTGGAAAATGAAGGAAAGTGGAACAGTAAAGCCCCCCCTTCAGTAAAACATGTTGCGTTCAATGCCTTGGGACACCAATGCGAAATATATTCGCGCCTGACAATACTGTATATTCTTGCATAAAGCAGGGTTTCAGTGGTGAACTTGCTCCATCTCCCCTCCTTCCCTTTGTGCTGCTCTGGAATAACAGCTGACCAAAGTAAGGGGTAGAGTTTAGCCTAAGGCTGCTCTCCTCAGAAGATGAACCTTGTGTGTTAACCTGTGATTTAACCACCCTACAACCAAAGTATGACTATGGAGAGAAAATGGACATTGGAAGGGACAGGGGATTATGTTTGAAGTTGCCTCCTCTCAAAACAATCCAAACCACTTAACACTATTTGGTCGGATATGTATTAAAAATACTGATATCACATCTCACCAATCTTTTTCAACCATCAGATCATTTAAATGAAATGTGTTGGTGACTGTTGAAGTATGAACGTGACAAAGTCTAAAAATGACATTTTGTTGAATACGGATATACCTCTTCATTGACCATTTCAAAGCTCAATAAGAATAATAAGATAAGAAAACCTTTATTTGTCCCGCACTGGGGAAATTTGCAGTCTTCAGCAGCAGAATTGGAGGGGGAAGGGGGGTGGGGTAAAAAGAAAAACAAAGTATTGCATGCACAAATAAATGTTCCAGAACAAAATAGAGCTGTACACAGTACAGAATGCAAGATAAAAAATACAAAATACAAAATATAAGGTGGCTGTGCTATTTACAATGTATGGATGGGTTGAGTCCGTTTTTTTTTTTCTTTCATGTGTGTTTATTGAGCAGCCTGACAGCAGTCGGTAAGAATGAGCGGCGATATCGCTCCTTCTCAACCAAATTAATCCGATCTAATGATACTTCAGAGCAGTGGTGGGTGACCAACATGGGTTTTGCTGCTCTCATGCTGTCAATGTATGACAATTAAAATCTGTCTTTGTCAGTGTTTGGCAAGTACTGCCACATACAGTAGTCACCAACAATAATTTCCTCCAGTGTGACTAAGAGCACATACCTTATTTGAGAGCACAGTAGGGACTTCCCTGATGCATCATCACGCTAACCTGGGGCACCATTTTTACCTTGCTGCTAAAAGTGACAAAGATGACAAAATTTGTAGTGTTTACTGCAGATTTTCATGTCCATGACCGGTGAATTTTCACACTTTGTTCCCCTGGAAAGGAAAGAATTTGCTGACCTATTGGAAAAATATGGCTCCAACGGTAGCACAGGATCAACACGCAACTCTCCAATACAGCAAGGTAAGAAAGGCTGTGCTCTGTCCTGTTTGTACAATGTCGCTTGTGCTCAACTGATCAATGATCTTATGCTCATGAAATCATTGCATGTGAGAGAAAATTGCTGTGAGCACTGGACGGACCATAATACAGCAAAAAAAGCTTGTGTTTTGTTCAAAGTTCTGAGCCCAAAGGCTAAATGGACTCAGTCAAGCTTTAAGAATGGTTTAGGACAAGTGCAGTTGTCCGTTACACAATTGCCAACATCTGTTTCTTTGGTAAAAGAGACAGCGGGCTGGTACAGATTTGCTAAAACAGTGCTGTGTTTTCTACGCAGCAGGTGGAGATCTGAGGTTTGGGTTTTGATATCATGACATCAAAATGCTGCTTCCCCATATATTTGCACACTGGGCATGATTAGCCAAACTGATCCAGTAAATTGAAGAGTGATTCTTTGTTCATCATTTCACAACACTTATCAGTGAAGTATTCTGTGTCATTTGGTGAGTTTTACACAAGTAGCATAATGTTAAAATACATTTCAAAAACCCTTTCATGCACCCTGTAACCTGATAACATGAGCTGCCCACTGTAGTAACCGCTGTCCCTGAAAGGGTCAAATATTGTAGCTGCACGCCTGTGTTAAATACCCTGTAGAGCGATAATGTGACTGCTGAAGGTCAGATCAATACATTTTTTACTTCAGCTTTTGTTTTTGTTTTTTCAAATTTTCCTCATTCAATTATTTATTTGCGCCAACTGTTGGCACATACGTTTTCAGAAAAATATTTGGACAATACTTTGTAATACTAGTACAAAAATTGTCTGCAATTCAATGAGTGGTTGAATTCCTTCACTACAGATACCTTCAGGTGTTGCTTGTTCAGTCTTATTTCCTTCATTTCCCGCCACTTTGTCTCTGAAGCACCAGAGGAGCAGGTTGGAGAAAGGTTGAGGCAAGAGTAGAAGTATAAAATTATGGACAACGACAACACTATTTTGATCGGCGTTAAATGCAATGGGAGGAGGAAAAAACAAAGTTCGGGCGGCAGCTTCGAAAAACTCACCGAGCACAGACCAAACGGAAACAAACAAGATTTCAGGAGAAGAAATGCAGGAAGAGAGGGCTTTGTAACTTCCACACTTGCCGTTCATATTATGCTTTCTACGATAACACATATTGCCTAGGATCAGTGATGCGATAACATGTCGTCAACTACTGAAAACAAGTTAACTCATTACCAGCACATTTTTATTGTGAGTGTAAACAGTTCCTTCAGAGCCTTTAGTCGCTCTGCTCCCCAGCTCTGCAACACACTCCCCACTGACCTTTGTAACATAGACTCATTAACACATTTCAAATCCAGCCTCAAAACACATCTGTTTAGACAAGCTTATTTACTCTGACCATAAATCCATTATCTCTATTTTGTTTTCATCCATCCATCCATCTTCTACCGCTTATCCGGGGCCGGGTTGCGGGGGCAGCAGCTTTAGCAGGGAAGCCCAGACTTCCCTCTCCCTAGCTACTTCTTCCAGCTCTCCCCGGGGGATCCCGAGGCGTTCCCAGGCCAGCTGGGTGACATGGTCTCTCCAGCGTGTCCTGGGCCGTCCTCTGGGACATGCCAGGGAGGCGTTCAGGAGGCATCCGAATCAGATGCCCAAGCCACCTCATCTGGCTCCTCTCGATATGGAGGAGAAGCGGCTCGACTCTGAGCCCCTCCCGGATGACCGAGCTTCTCACCTTTTCTCTAAGGGAGAGCCCGGACACCTGCGGAGAAAACTCATTTCGGCCGCTTGTATCCGGGATCTCGTTCTTTCGGTCACGACCCATAGCTCGTGACCATAGATGAGGGTTGGAACGTAGATCGACCGGTAAATTGAGAGCTTCGCCCTTTGGCTCAGCTCCTTCTTTACCACGACAGACCGATACAACGTCCGCATCACAGCAGACGCTGCACCGATCCGCCTGTTGATCTCTCACTCCCTCCTGCCCTCATTCGTGAACAAGACCCAAAGATACTTAAACTCCTCCACTTGGGGCAAGATCTCCTCCCCGACCCGGAGTGGGCACTCCACCCTTTTCCAACTGAGGACCATGGTTTCAGATTTGGAGGTGCTAATTTTCATCCCAACTGCTTCACACTCGGCTGCGAAACGCTCCAGTGAGAATTGGAGAGCCCTGCTTGAAGGAGCCAACAGTACCACATCATCTGCAAAAAGCAGAGATGCAATACTGAGGCTACCAAAACGGACCCCCTCAACGCTTTGGCTGCGCCTAGAAATTCTGTCCATAAATGTAATGAACAGAATCGGCGACAAAGGGCAGCCTTGGCGGAGTCCAACCCTCACTGGAAACGATTCTGACTTATTGCCGGCAATGCGAACCAAACTCTGACATCGGCAGTATAGGGACCAAACAGCCCATATCAATGGGCTCGGTACCCCATACTCCCGAAGCACCCCCCACAGAACTCCCCGAGGGACACGGTCAAACGCCTTCTCCAAGTCCACAAAACACATGTAGACCGGTTGGGCGAATTCCCACATACCCTCGAGGACCCTGCTAAGGGTGTAGAGCTGGTCCACTGTTCCACGGCCGGGACGAAAACCACACTGCTCCTCCTCAATCTGAGGCTCGACTTCCTGACGGACCCTCCTCTCCAGCACCCCTGAATAGACTTTACCAGGGAGGCTGAGGAGTGTGATCCCTCTGTAGTTGGAACACACCCTCCGGTCCCCCTTTTTAAAAAGAGGGACCACCACCCCGGTCTGCCAATCCAGAGGCACTCTCCCCGCTGACCACGCGATGTTGCAGAGGCGTGTCAACCAGGACAGCCCCACAACATCCAGAGCCTTTAGGAACTCCGGGCGGATCTCATCCACCCCTGGGGCCTTGCCACCGAGGAGCTTTTCAACCACATCGGTGACTTCGACCACAGAGATGGGAGAGCCCACCTCAGAGTCCCCAGACTCTACTTCCTCCAAGGAAGGCGTGCTGGTGGAGTTGAGGAGGTCTTCGAAGTACTCCGCCCACCGGCTCACAACGTCCCGAGTCGAGGTCAACAGTGCCCCATCCCCACTGTTTCCCCCTCCTGAGACGTCGGATGGTGGACCAGAATTTCCTCGAAGCCGTCCGGAAGTCGGCTTCCATGGCCTCACCGAACTCTTCCCACGCCCGGGTTTTTGCCTCGGCGACCACCGAAGCTGCATTCCGCTTGGCCAGTCGATACCCGTCAGCTGCCTCTGGTGTCCCACAGGCCATAAAGGCCCGATAGGACTCCTTCTTCAGCTTGACGGCATCCCTTACTGCTGGTGCCCACCAGCGAGTACGGGGGTTGCCGCCACGACAGGCACCAACCACCTTACGGCCACAACTCAGATTGGCCGCATCAACAATAGAGGCACGGAACATGGTCCATTCGGACTCAATGCCCCCCGCCTCCCCTGGGACATGGGAAAAGCTCTGTCGCAGGTGGGAGTTGAAACTCCTTCTGACAGGGGATTCCGCCAGACGCTCCCAACAAACCCTCACAATACGTTTGGGTCTGCCAGGTCGGACCGGCATCTTCCCCCACCATCGGAGTCGACTCACCACCAGGTGGTGATCAGTTGACAGCTCCGCCCCTCTCTTCGCCCGAGTGTCCAAGACATGCGGCCACAAATCCGATGATACAACCACAAAGTCAATCATCGAACTGCGGCCAAGGGTGTCCTGGTGCCAAGTGCACATATGGACACCCTTATGTTTGAACAAGGGGTTCGTTATGGACAATCCGTGACGAGCACAGAAGTCCAATAACGAAACACCACTAGAGTTCAGATCGGGGGGGCCGTTCCTCCCAATCACGCCCCTCCAGGTCTCACTGTCGTTGCCCACGTGAGCATTGAAGTCCCCCAGCAGAACAAGGGAGTCCCCAGCCGGAATACTCTCCAGCACACCCTCCAAGGACTCCAAAAAGGGTGGGTACGCTGAACTGCTGTTGGGTGCGTACGCACAAACAACAGTCAGGACCCGTCCCCCCAATTGAAGGCGGAGGGAGGCAACCCTCTCGTCTACCGGTGTGAACCCCAATGTACAGGCACTGAGCCAGGGGGCAATGAGTATGCCCACACTTGCTCTGCGCCTCTCCCCGTGGGCAACTCCAGAGTGGAAGAGAGTCCAACCCCTCTTGAGAGAGCTGGTACCAGAACCCAGGCTGTGTGTGGAGGTAAGTCCGACTATATCCAGTCGGAACTTTTCTACCTCGCACACCAGCTCGGGTTCTTTCCCTGTAAGAGAGGTGACATTCCATGTCCCTAGAGCTAGCTTCTGCAGCCGAGGATCGGACCGCCAGGGTCCCCGCCTTTGGCTGCTGCCCAGCTCACATTGCACCCGACCCCTTTGGCCCCTCCCATGGGTGGTGAGCCCATGAGAAGGGGGACCCACGTTGCCTCTTCGGGCTGAGCCTGGCTGGGCCCCATGGGAGCAGGCCCGGCCACCAGGTGCTCGCCAACGAGCCCCACCCCCAGGCCTGGCTCCAGAGGGGGACCTCGGTGACCCACGTCCGGGCAAGGGAAACTTGGTTCCAATTATTTTAGTCATCATAAGGGGTTTTTGTGAGCCGTGCTTTGTCTGGTCCCTCACGTAGGACCTGTTTGCCATGGGTGACCCTGCCAGGGGCATAAAGCCCCAGGCAACTTAGCTACTAGGATCATTGGGACACACAAACCCCTCCACCACGGTAAGGTGACGGCTCACGGAGGGGTCTATTTTGTTTTATTTTATCTTATTTTATTTTATTTTGTTTTTAACATTGTATTTGTGTTTTAACTGCTTGTTGTAAGGTGTCCTTGAGTGCTTAGAAAGGCGCCCACATATAAAATGTATTATTATTATTATTATTATTATTATTATTCTGTTCAGTGAAAGGGAGAAGGATGGAGTGTTTCTTGCCCCATTGGGTGACGCTGGGTCAGTCTCTCATAAGGTTTTGGAGTTTTTTGAGTTCCGGTTCTGTAGCGGGGTGGGGGAGACACAGGAATCTGCCATTGTGTTGTTAGGTTATATCTGTTACAATACGAAATGAAATCAAAGCCTTTGAATGCACCTACTACGGAGGTTTTCTAAAATTCTTTGTCCTTTATTCCATATCCCAAGGAGGTCGCTACCTGGAAAGTACGTCATCTGGTTCCTCATCTCGCTCCCAGAGTCCTTTGTTGTTAAGCCCAGCTGGCTCTCAGAACATGTACAACAACAGTGGACCGATGCTGCGCTCACTCAGGTCAGACGAGTTCAAAATGTGACACTCTCCTCCGTTTACAAAAAACATACCTCCTTTTGTAACTTTGATATGATGATGTATTCATGTTCTCAGTCACCCAGGTGAAGGAGTGATTCAACTCATTTCTGTGACCCGATCCAGCAGTATGGGCATCACCCTGGGAGGTGGCTCCAACCGCCCCGATGGCCCAGCAGTTTTCATTCAGGAGGTGCTGTCTGGTGGAGACTGTCACCGGGTAAGTGAGAGGGCCAGCGGCCAGATACACTCATCGACCAAAACTCAATGTGAGGCAGGGGTCTACAATTTTATTTTGAAAACAATTTTGTGGTAATCTGTATATACTTTTGATTGATCCAGATAATTGAGGGACACCTCATTCCCAAAATAAAAGAAATGCTTTGAAGTTTGTGAGCACAGCGTTTACTATGACCTACTTCTACATGAATCGTGGAGCTACTCAAAGATTCAAAAGTTCAACTCTCTTTACTTTTTTGTAGCTAGCATACCATTTTCATAACGTGAACAATGGCATGAACAATAATACTAATTCAGAGAATGGGTGAATGGAAACAGCATCTACCTTTGTTATTGTCTTGAGATTCAGGACTAAAGTTTCCTGGCTTTATGTCCTCAAAGCTCCTCTTTGCAAAGTCGGAGAAAGAATTACTTTGTCACTGAGAATTCAACTCTGGACTCTCACAAGGACATTCACGGAGTTGTTCTGAAACCACTTTTTTTAATGTCTTGACTGGGTTTGTGTTTTACTGAAAAAGGAACCATTGTCCCAGGCCGAAGTCAAGAGAACTCTCGAAAACTAATATCCAGAGTGCCTCTGCACATCATTGCATTCATCGATACCTTGCCGATGGTTCAGTGGTTAGTGTGTTGACCTCACAGTGCAAAGGTCACAGGTTCAATACCGGCTCTGGCCTTCATGTGTGGAGTTTGCATGTTCTCCCTTGGCCTGCGTGGGTTTTCTCCAGGTACTCCGGTGCATGGCAGGCGGATAGAACACTCTAAATTGTCCCTAGGTGTGAGTGTGAGCAGATGGTTGTTCATCTCTGTTGTCCTCGGCCTACTGCCCGAAGACAGCTGGGATAGGCTCCAGCACTCCCCGGAAAATGGATGGATGGATGGATCTTTACCTTAATCTGTTGGGTGTGGCTAAAGCTGTGACTGAAGAGCCCCAAAAAACAGAATCAAGTATGAATAATGAGATTTATAAAATAAATAATAATAATATATTTTATTTATAAGCGCCTTTCAAGACACCCAAGGACACTTTACAATCAGGAACAAAACAACAAAACACCAAAAAAGGGCATGTGCACTTTTATAATATACTGTATTTTCCACACTAAAAGGCACACTGGATTATGAGGCGCTCCTTCAATGACTGGCATATTTTGTCATTTTTTTTCATACATTGGGTGCACCGCTTATAAGACACAATCTACAATGCATCCACTAGATAGAGCTATGCTCAAGGAAACGCTAACAGAACGATCAGATGTCAGTAAAACTTATTTAATAAAATAGTGACACAGTTCACTTAACCAACAGCAAGTTATAACATTGACTCATTAACGTTGAACTCTCTTGCCGCTGCTCTATTTCCGTGTTCAACTGCGTTCATCTTAAGTTTGAACTCTGCGTTGTCAGCATGTCTCGAGCACGGACCCATTTTGGGGTCAGAATATTGAATAATGACCATACACAAGTCGCATCGGAATTTAAGGCGCGCTGTGAGCTTTTAAGAAAATGGAAGGCTTTTAGGTGCGCCTTTTAGTGAGGAAAATTGGTTACCACAAAAAGTGCTGCCAGACCACAAGGGAAAAATAAGTGCAGTGCAATTGAAAGGTGAACAGAGCTCAGATGAATAAACTAAGGTTGATAGTCGGAGCAGCGGCATGTTGGTTGACTGGTGAGCACGTCCGCCTCACAGTACAGAGGTCAGAGTTCAATTCCAGCCTCTGTCCTTCCAGTGTGGAGTTTGTATGTTCTCTCTATGCCCTCGACGAGCAGTGCCACTTTTCCTCCAAACATGATATCTGGGGTTCTCATCTTTCATTCATCAGACCAGAAATTCTCTCGTCCGGCTCTGCAGTGGCCTTTGGGCCAATTGCAGGCATTCTGCCATCATATAGCTTGTACTAAGGGTGGCTTCCATCTTGCCATTTTTGTATCTCAGCCTGAATGGTGGAGTGGGGCAGCGAAGGTTGTCCTTCAAGAAGGTTCTTCTCTTTCCATAGAGAAAAGGTGGAGCCATCTCGTAAGGAATTGTGGAACTTCTTCCATTTCCAGTTGTTGGAGGACGCTCATTGGGACCTTAAAGCAGCTCAGATGTTTCTGTTTCCCATTCCCGAGATCTGTGCCTGAAGACAATGCTGTCTCAAAGGTCTGCAGACAATTCATTTGAATTCATACTTGGTTTGTGCTCTGTGGAACTTGATATAGAAAGGTGTGTGCAATTCCATATCACGTTCAATCAACTGAATTCACCACTAGGACTCCAGTTAAGCTGCAGAAACATTACAAGGTTGATGAGTTGAAACTGGAAGCACCTGAGCTCAATTTTGAGGACTGTGGCAAAAGATGTGAATACTTATGTTTTGGTTTTTTTAATCTTAATTACATTTTCAGATTTCTTTTTAAACTGGAGAATCAAAACATGATCATCTTTTTTTACTGTAAACGCAAAAGGTTAAGGACATCTAGAGAACCATTGATGGATGCAGTGCAGCAGAGGTGGGACGCTCAAATAATGAGTTCCACGGAAGAAGGCAGAGCTGAAGAAGGGAATAAAATACTGCATGTGCAGACCTATCCAGCTTTGGCCAGGGATTAATATTAAATACAGCTGAGTCATGTTAAGGTTGCATGTTTCTGATCCTGTTTCTAAGACTGGCAGCTCCATCCACGATTCATAATAAATCAAAATTGGAAAGCAGTTTGTTTTCTAGTTTGAACAACTATCACTTCTTCAATAAAACCAAGTGGTGTGCCTCTCGTGTACAAATATGATAGCTCAGCTTGGTAGTTTATTGTTGTCTAATTCTGTGGGTGCAAGATGGAGGGGCAGCAGCAGCAGAGCGATTCTTAAAGCGGGCCTTTCCTGCTGACCTTCACACTTGATTTGCTGTGTCTGTTATGGGTCTCTGGGCTCATATACTGAACCTGACACCAAAACAACACGCAGGCCAAAACACATCCAAGCACTATTTAACATAAGATTCACCATGGAATGAAACTGTAAATATTCAACAGGATTATGCTTGTCGTAGGCTAATCTCCTCCAGAAAATCAAGGTGACACCACATATTTAAAATATGACCTATTTGAGTGTAAAATAATGACAATAACAATACCGCAATAATAATCACTGCAGATTAGTGGCAACAACGGTGCATATTTAGTACACTGCTGTTGATGTTCCATGTAATTGGCAATACAATACAGTCAAACCTCGGTTTTCGAACGTCTCGGTTCTCGACCAATTTGGTTTTCGACCAAAAATTTCGAGTTTTTTATGCCTCGGATGATGAACAAATTTCGGTTCTCGAACGAACTGCGCGCACTTGAATGCACCATTTAACTCCTCTCGCCTTCCTTACACAAGGACACGGGTAGACAAGGAAGTGACGCTTCCTCGTGTTGCTTTCCATTGTGAGCAGACGTGTTCAATAAACATTTTTATTTTAAAAAGAGCGTGGTTTCGGTTTTTGACCAATTTCGGTTTTCGAACAGCCTTCTGGAACGGATTATGGACGAAAACCAAGGTTTGAACTGTAGTTCTATTTGAGCTCACAACTTTTCTGTGTTTCAGTAAATAACCTGCAAATATCTTTCTGTGCCATTATTATGAGCTGAAATATGTTAGGTTTTATTACAGAACTAGTATATTGCTGAGCTGTCTTTATTTTGTACGTTCACTTGTGTCAGGCAGCAGTGCCTTTGAGTTTCAGTACACAGTCTTTAAAAACTGCAAATCTACTGTGCCAGCAGTGAAGTGGATCAAGGTCAAGGTCAAGGTCATCTTTATTGTCAAATATGCTTACATGTGACATGCAGCATAGATTAAATTTCTTTCTCTCAATCCTCCGTGCAATATGCATGCAAACATGCTGTGCATTAAACACACAGCTGAGAAGATAGCAGCTACACTGTATAAAAGACATAATGTGCAATCTGAGCAGTATAAACAATATAGACGATATAGACAATACAACAGCATAAACAATGGCACTTGTTTATGTTGTCTCGCAAGTTGTTGGATTCTGCTGACATTCGTGACAGATTCTGTTCATAACATTTCTGGACAGAATTTCTAAATGAAGCCATAGAGTTAAGGTCGTCTGTTTTGGTGGTCTCAGTTTTGCGTCTCTGCTTTTTGAAAATGATCTGGTTCAGTTGGCTTGAACAGCCTGTGATCTTCAACTCGAACAGGAGTGGTTTGCAGCCGAGTGTGAAGCGACTTATATAATCACCTCCATATCTGATTTTAGGGTTCTCATCCAGACAAGGGTGGCCTGCTCTAAGCGGATGAGTTCAAGGATCTTGGGTTCCATTTCATGATTGAGGGAAGAATAGAGAAGGCACAGGGATGCAGATTCTGAATGAAACCTGGTGTGGTGAACTGAGCCGAAATGCTCGATCTATCTTTCCACCCTCACCTTTGGCCACAAATTTGGTTTGTATAGTAATGACTATTTTAAAGGGAGTATGACAACCGAATTTTGAGTGGGGGAGATTTTTATGGTAGCTCATTATTTTGTACAAAGTAAGACATGTTACAAAGCTCCATCTTGTGAAATGAGAGAGCTCTCCTTGGAGTGGCTTACTCGGAGGTATCAGAGGTACATCATTGCAAGCAGACTCGAATGATGATGATGTTGGGGGGGGGGGCATCGTTTCAATTGGCCACCCACTCACTCTTGCATGATTTGCACATACCACTGCCTTTCTTCGCGACAGCTCCTTCCACTTTTCAAATCCCATCCTCCACACCTCCCTTTCGCCCACTCATTTCACAACTCGGGGCAATATGACAAGCAAATAAAGGAGCGCCAAGCCGATAGAATTCCGGAGTCGTCACGTGTTTTTGGTCAATTGAGGCGTTCTGTATCGAAGGAACTGTTTGCTCTGTTGCTCTTTTTGTTTATGTTGCCCTGCAACATAAACAAATTATGGATGCAATTCCCACAGTGCCTAAAGACGATGAAAATATTGTATGTGATATTATTTCAGAGTTGCCTATCATCTTTGACACGAGATGGATGCTTAATTTTTATCAATTACAATTGTTTCTGGTTATTTACATTGCATTATTACCGCCACAGAAACAGAAGCGAATTATTTTTCATCCTCTGACTTTCAGTATCCACATCCCAATAACCTATGACGAATTGCATATACAGTATAATGCTGGGCTCTCTGCAGGGGCAACCAGCACTGATTTTTGATATTCAGTCCTGTTTAAAATTAGGCCTTTTTCTTGCAAACAAAACAAAACAAAATGGTCCAGTTGTTTTCATATATTGTCTGTGGCATTATTCTGTCAAAATATACAGATAAAAGGCGCATTTGGAACACTCTGGTTGACTCGGTTTTGAGGTATATTATTCTCTAAATTAATTAATTGAATTTATTCATTAAATAACTCAAAATGAAGAATATTCAAGCTCTTATTATGTTCCGGACACCCACAGCAATCACCCTTCAAGCAACCATGGATAAAACGGGATGGATATAATTCAACGCAGGGGGACGGGATGTGCAACGTCGACAAGGCTTGATTGCCATAGATGATGCTGATTTTTTACACTGTAAAGGGTGTGACCTTCTTGTGAAACTCTTAAGGTTGCACGATTGTCTGTGTCTTATGTGTTCTCTTGTATTATTTTGTCATGTTATGTTAACTTTTCTTTTGATGGGGGCACCCGCAACGGCTCCTCTTGTTGCATGTTTTCTTGAGAGGGAAGAAATTTCATCTGTGCTGTACAGCACATTTGACAATAAAGTGGTACTTGACTTGACATGTATATATTTACTGTATTTTGTTATTTATATACTAACCTAACTTATACATCTTATACACATGTGTAGTATGTAGCATTAAGTAATGTTCATTACTTCAAAAATGTACTTCTACATGCATGTACGGTCAAACCTCGGTTTTCGAACGTCAGGGTTCTCGACCAATTCGGTTTTCGACCAAATATTTTGAGTTTTTTATGCCTCGGATGACGAACAAATTTCGGTTCTCGAACAAACTGAGCGCACTTGAATGCACCATTTGACTCCTCTCGCCTTCCTTACACGAGGAAGTGACGCTTTCTCGTGTTGCTTTCCATTGTGAGCAGACGTGTTCAGTAAACATTTTTATTTTAAAAATGGTTTCGGTTTTCGAACAGCCTTCTGGAACGGATTATGGACGAAAACCGAGGTTTGACTGTATACCATTAAATTTGGCCTTATACATATTATATATACTCATACACATGTAGATATACCGGATTTTCCTCTTTCGCAAGTGATCTCGGTCCCCATTAGCCGTGATAAGTGAGGGATCACTGTGAATCCGATTCTGATTCAGACATTCTGACTTTAAAATTAAGTAAATTCCATCATGTTGAAGGAAATTGAGGTCTGTCTCAAGATTGAAGGCATTGCCTTTTTGTCTTGATTGCACAGGATGGACGTCTCAGGCCCGGAGATCAGCTCATTGCCATTAACAAGGAGTCCTTGATAGGTGTTACCCACGAGGAGGCCAAAAGCATGCTCAACAAAGCCAAATTCAGGTGGGTGGAGCGCAGACATCTCTCCACCGAATTTATTGTGCATATAGTAATGTATGAGCAATGTACCTTTATCTGTTATATTCCCAGTCAGGAAAGTGCAGTGGAGATTGCTTTCATCCCAGGTAAAGGACTTTTCCAAAGCAGCACATCTCTTCACAATGGTGTTCAGCGGGCAGCAGCCAACTCTGGACGTTTAAAAGTCCACATCCGATCACCCGAGGTCAGCTCACAGTTCTGGACCTCCCGTCCAATTCATTTCTAGACATTTGCTTTCTAAAAATATATTAAGAAGAAAAACATTTCAGTTATTCTGCATTTGAAAACATACCAATTTTCAGTATTATCTAGTATTTTATGACTGATTTTTATTTTATTTTTTTTAATTCAGCCCCATTGAATCTGTCTTAACAGCATTGCATTCATTGCTGCAGATGACGCAGAAGCGCTTCAAAACTTTTGTAGGATTTTCATATCAGGGACCAGACCTACACTGTGCCCCTCACTTACAGAAAAAAAAAAGAAAAATGGGTTTAGGTTACTTTTTGTCTCCAGACTAGTTAATATTGATTTCTTTTCACTTTAATTATTTTATGTGGTGTCACTATTTGTGTGTGTGTGTGTGTGCATGCGTGCGTGTGTGTGTGTGTTCATTGTAGGTCTGTGCAGAGGAGCCTGCCCCAGTGTCCTCGCCTTCTCCTGACATCTGTCCGCCGGATATCCATATTTCAGGTCTCAATACATGTGGGAGTGACAATTCAAACAGAATTTCACCCAGATTTACCAAACTTTAAACTTTCGGCAATTATTATGGTAGAGAAAAGTGTAAATGATGCAAGGAAATGTGTTTGTGTAGCACCATTAATCAAAACCCTTTCATATCAAATCGGTTGCAGCCCGACAGTCATCTGCGCTGTTAACCCAAAGGGCGGCGGTGGAATGTCTCAGAGGTGCAAAGTGTGTCACGTTGAGTGACGATTGAAATTGAGGGTTGCCACGTTTATTGTTATGAGTGTTTACGGTTCACAGGTGTAGAAGGAGCTCAGACAATGTTGTTAAGAGCATCCTGATTGAGGCAGCTTTTAATTGGCATGTTGATGAAGGCAACAGCGATGAAAAAGAAATAATGGTCAGACTGGATCTCCAGGACAGGAAGCGCGAGGGACAGACTATGCTACACTTAGGCAAAAGAATGGAAATAGCTGTTGGAAACACTTTATTCCAGATGAGGCAGGAACATGACGGTAGAAGGACACATGTACATACATCTTGTGCAGGCGATGTCAAAAAGGAATTGGGAGCCATTTTTAATCCAACAATAGTCTGCCGTGAGGATGTAAGTTGAATCAATTTATCTCAAGGTCTCTGTTGGGGACGTGTGCGATTGAATCAAGAAGGTTAAGGTGTCTGGCTCCAGGTCTCCCCAGCGGCATGTCACAATCGGTGATTATATCAGGCAAATGGCATTGTGTTAGATGACTGGTCGCCAGGAAGATAAAGGCAGAGCAGAGAAAGGAATGGAAGCTAAGAAAGAGTGCTGCACGGCTTTCACAGTAGAGTGAGGTTGGGTTTTGGTAGGTAGGAGGAACTTGGGCAGCTTGGGATTGGTTCCCACTCAGTGATGATATGAATGTAGGTGTGAATGTTCGTTTGCCTCGATCTGCGCCCTGCGACTGACTGGTGACTAGTTCAGGGAGTAGTCTGCCTTCCGCCCGAAGTCAGCTGGGATAGGCTCCAGGAACTTCCCACGACCCTCTTCAGGATAAACGGTGCTGAAAATGGATGGATGGATGACATCTCAAGCTCATTAGATTTGGGTTTTGTCATAAAAGAGTCTTTGCTTTGCTGAAGGGAAAGGTTTTACAAGACCGTTTTGAGGCCAGCCATGATAAATTGCTTTGAGGCACAACAGGATGCACATCTGGAGATGGAGATACTGTACAGTCAAACCTCGGTTTTCGAACGTCTCGGTTCTCGACCAATTCGATTTTCGACCAAAAATTTTGCGTTTTTTATGCCTCGAATGACGAACAAATTTCGGTTCTCGAAAAAACTGAGCGCACTTGAATGCACCATTTGACTCCTCCCGCCTTCCTTACACGAGGAAGTGACACTTTCTCGTGTTGCTTTCCATTGTGAGCAGACGTGTTCAGTAAACATTTTTATTTTAAAAAGAGCGTGGTTTCGGTTTTCGAACAATTTCGGTTTTCGAACAGCCTTCTGGAACGGATTATGGACGAAAACTGAGGTTTGACTGTATTGAGGTTCTCCTTAGGAGCAACCAGCGTGGATGGGATAAGAAATTAGATAATCAGGCAGACAGCCAAGGTTGGAAATCGTTGGAGATAAAGTTAGAGTCACCAGACTTGGGGATTTTCAGGGGACAAATAGTGAGTTTATTGGTAGTAAGATGAGGAGGAGGGAGCTGCCATGCAATACAGCTACTGGAAAACGTTAGAGATGGTTCATAGATGTAGTGAAGAAACACAGAAGGGTAGTTGGTGTCATAAAGGAGCATGCGGAAGACATAGTAGGTTGAGATGGAAAAGGATGTTGCACGATGGCTACCTGCAGCAGGACACGCTAAAAGAAAAAAATATATATTAATTTTGCTGAAATGAATATTCTACAACCATGTTGAACTTTTGAGACATTTCCCGAATCAGTTCATAGCTCACATGCCATTGTTTTGAGTCTAGGCCTTCAATAGACCGCCTATTTGTGGTCCTGAACTGGTATTCCCTTCGCTTTGTGTTTTGATTGGGTCAGCACAGTTTACGCATTCCACGGGAAAGGCCGCAAAGTCATTCATTGCTGGGGAAAATATGTTGAGCTCTCTAACTTTATTACTTTTGTGTTCATTTGTATATTTGTTATTCCACTTGGCTGGTTCATGGGCAAGGAATGTCACTGTGGCTGGAGACTGGATTAGCAGAGGGCACGATTCAGTCAGTGCTAGATTGTGTATCAGGTTATACCGTATTTTCCAGATTATTAGCAGCTACCTTTTTATATTTACGGGCTAATGAGCTTCATGTGGCCAGTACTTTCACACCCGCCATTGGTTGTCTCATTTCTCAAATGGGTTAGTCTCAAATCACGGAATGGCGATAGCTCCGAGATGTCGCCCAAGAGTGAGCGAGCACCAACCATTCCGCGTGGCATCACGCAAAAAAAAAATCCAAAAAAAATTGAGGTTTATGCTGACCATTTCCGATGATTTCAAGTGTGTCTGAGGTGAGACTAGCTTTGAAAAATACTTAGTTTCACCATCTGGGAAATTCTTTTTCTATAAAACACGACATCAGCTAAGACTTTTGTTTTTACTTGTGGTTGTTTCCTTATTGATCGCACCGAGCCGTTTCATGACAAATCCACGCCAAGGCCACCATGACTCTTGGTCAGCACCAAAAAAAACTATGCCAGGCAAAATTGTTAGCAACGTAAGAGAACTTCTATTTTACAAAAAACAAGTGTCTGATCAGAAGAAATCCCAAGCTATTAAATTACTATGTGGAGAATTGTTAGATTTATTTTTTTTGTGCGGATACCACCAAATCAGGTTACCGTATAATATATGAGTACAGAGAACAGGCTTGTACCAAACACACATATTCATACAAAGAGGAAGGCACAATATTCTCAGAAATTGAGTAAAAGCGATCACCCCGCATATCTGACCATCTTTCCTCTGACTGCAGCCCTCAAATGTTTTTCTGGCGACATGATCCCCACTTACCTGAACCCACAACAGAGTAAAATAATCTCCACTGCACAACCTGTTACTGGGGTCACTCGGAGTTCACTACTGCGAGTGCAGTTTTTATCGTTCAACTCTGTTTTTGAAGATGTTCACAAATTGTCACTTTGCCAGCTGTAGGAGCCTAGATTCTATGAAAATGGCATGTTCCAGGTTTGCTGCTAAAAGGAAAGAAAGTATTCTTAATCCCCTCTGAATACATTTGGTGTGGATTTATGATCGAGTTCATTTTATTTGAGTATCCCAGGCATGGGATTTTCACATATGGTGAGTGTCTTTGAGCCCCACAGCCCGAAATTCCAAAGTACAGAGAGTAGACCCTGTAAGAGAAATTCTGGGGGAAATTATTTTTATTTATCACCCCATAGATTTCTTTAATTCTGTTCATCATCATCGGTCACTCTAAAACAGCTTTGATTGATTGATTGATTTATTTATTCTGTTATCATAGAGTGCATTCCACACAATGCTCACACTATAACAATCAACAGTCATAGAGATTGATGACAGAATGGGACAGGAACAAAAGCATTTATATTTTTGTTTGTTTTTTTCTGCTAAGGGAAACTCATAAGGGAGCAAGTCCAAATAAATTCAAGCACTTTGAATGAGGTTACTAATCACTACATTGAAAAACAGGGAACATCGAGATTTGGCACTAGGTGTGGAGGACAAGATTAATGTAACGCCCTCCGCCAGGGCACTGTGACCTGAGTTTGACCTGCACAGAGTTTAAAGCACACTGATTGACAGCTGGAGTTCTAGTGACATACTTAGGGAAATTACCAATCAGTATAGCCATTTAAATCTATAAATTGTTTCAGTATTGTGGCTATTAGGACATTAGGAAGGCATACTTGTAGGGAGACGAATCTCACGGCACACCAGGGTATGGTGTGCTTCTGACAAAAGAAAAAGTCAACAAAAAGTGGTTAACACGAGTCTTATTTTCTGCCATCTAAAAGAATATCATTTAGTTGTTCTTTTTGTCACGATATGTTTCTGGTCGAGATAAATTGGCAAGGATAAGTACATAACTGTTACTAAACAAACCCATTTCTGACCAATTTAGTGGCATTTGATATTTTCCCACGGCACAGCTTTAGAGCTCGCGCTCATGTGCCCTTGCTCACTGGTTGGAATCACTGCATCATGGTACCAAATGAATCCACTTTGACGCTCATCAGCTCAAGGTGGCATACAGGAGGAGAGAACAAGATTAACAGAGCTTGTTGGACACTTAATCTAACATCTGAAGTAATAATTTAACAATGAATATATAGAAAGAGTTGTATATTGGTCAAAAAGTCATAACCTGTGTCATACTGCATTGTTATTGATAAACATGCAAAAACAAGTAAGAAAATATACAGTGTAACTGGCACAATTGACCAGCCGCTTTTGCAGGTTTTTTTTTTTCACCCCTTCAGGGACAGGGGTTACTGCAGTGGACGGCTTATCATGTTATCAGGTTACAGGCTTAATGCAAATGGAGTGTCATATGGCTAATATGTTTGTGTTTGTATTTTGCCTTCAAACAGCCAAGCAGACAAATATCTCCAATGGTAAGGGTCACACGTGGGTCCCAGAACCCACACGCCTCACATCCCAATCCTATTGACAAGGCTTACCACAGTTCAAGTTATTTTCTAGGTGGTTTGACCCCTTAGCTCCCTTTCAGACTCTTATTGGTTAAGCCAGTTGCTAGCTGTGACAGATGTCAGCACTTTCCAAAGAGGTGCCAAGATACACACGCAGAAGCAAAATACAGTGTTTGTTTGTTTTTGGGGTTGTTTTTTTTTGCTGTGATTGGTCACGTTAAATGAATCAATGAATTTCAATTTGAGAACTTATCATGTCAAACTATTTTTGCATCACTTAAAGAGCCACAACACAAAGCCGATGCAAAATCTACTTACACATGCACGCTCATCTCTTTAAGATGATCTCGCTGACGGCCGTCTTGTTACACTTTGTCTTTGTCACCCATCCTGTAACACAGCTGGGCAACAGCTCATCAGTGGTATGCAATCCTGTTAGAAAGATAAACCGGCATGTGCCGACATAGGTAAAGCCCTATATGCACGCGACTGTTTCAATGGGGGCGGGGGACGGTTAAAGATGAGCCACTAACAGAAGGGAATTTCTCTTCACATTTGTATCTTGTTTTTCAAATCTAAAAACCTGTGCAAAGATTAAAATTACAAGTTGAAAAGGCAAGAAAAAGGACAAGATCAGGCAAGTTCGAAATGTAAGAACAAATAGACCAATCCAAATTAAAAATTGGCACAAACGGTTGTTGGGACTTGTAATTACTATTAATACTTTTCACAGGTCGTACCATCACACGTTGTTCAAAGCGTAATAATTTGCGCAAGGTCAAATGTGCCTTTGTGGATGTTCACCCTTAATTGCACGAAAGAAAAGTGAATCATATGGACTGTGTGTGCAAGCAGGATTTAACGCACAGACTGTTGTCACGGCAGCAGGTCTGTCAGTCATCACCACCGGTTAGGGGTGGGACAGTTTAAATCCTTTTGGATGAAAGAGAGGCAGGTTTTCGCTGCTATCAGTTTACTCCCAGCAAAAGGACTGAGCACTTTCATAAACACACGCGCCCGCACACACATCCACACACTGCAATGGCAGTATCGGTGCCATTGCCATAACAAGCAGACTCACAAATCTGGGACAGGGAAGCTCATCAAATTAGTATTAGGCGCTGACTGTCTGCTCTCCTGTTTTTCACCGTGTTCCCTCGCTCCCATCTACATAATCACTCATCTTTCCACTACTCCACTCTTTTTAATCATGTTTTTTTTTCCATCCCGCCCCCTCAGTCTAAAAAAAATAAAAAAATAACCCCTGATAACCGCAACAACCCTCTTCTCCAAAATCCAGGTTCATCCACTTGATTAGTCCAGATTATCGAGTGATATATCCTGTCTGTTATTGCCCAATCACCTATCCTTGTCCTTGAGCCACTTGTTTAACTCCAACTTGTCTTTTCCCTCTCTAGATTCAACCAATCAGAGTTCACCCACAGGGACCAAACCTAAGATCACACTCGACCCCTACATTCGGCTCAAATCAGACAAGTTGGATTTGGTGAGTCCGATCAGAGACATTTTTCCCAGCAATTCAAACAAGTTCTTAGGGACAGTACATTAACCCTTTCAGGAACAGCGGTCACTACAGTGGAGAGCTTATCCTGTTAGCGGGTTCCAGCACAGGTGTGACCACAATCAGTGTTTGTATCACACTTGTGCCCGGAACGTTCTCATAAAATCTTCATGAAACAACTTCTCCATTCCCAGCCTCTGATTTTACACGTTAGCTCAACCCGAATTCAAACGAACACGCGTAGGACGCGGAGGACGGCGAAAGGATCCCGCCGCAACCACAACATCCTCTCCCTCCCCCTCCCAACAATAGTAAAGTATTATTGTCAAACAAAATATATCCTGGATTGTTCTGGCTATGTTGGGAAAGAAAAAGGAAATCCGTCTCCACATGAAGTGGACCCCGTCCGTGTTTGTTGAATGCAAGCTTTGAAAACTGTAACTCGATCAGGACCTTTGATGTCTGAGTTCATCCTCTTTCATGTCTTCAGACTGATTGTACTCAGGGAATTTCTCTCATTCTGATAAACTCGCTTGCAGCTTCTTTTTTCTCTTTTTCCTCTTTTGCACCCTCTTCCAGCCCGAAGCTCTTTCTCTCCTCATCTAACTACAGTATTGATCTTTCTTGCAATCTGACTCTGCCAGCTCTTTTACACTGACACACTTCAATTGAGTTTTCACCATACTCTATTAGCACTTGAGCTCGTGGTTCCTGACGCTCAACCTAGCCTTCAAACGTCACATCTCTCGGCGGTTCTGTACCTGCTGTGACTGATTCAGCCATATGGGCTGCTTGTTGTTGTTTTGTGTTTTGTCAAGATCCCACACAGATAAAGCTGAGCCCCCGCGTTGACCAATTTCTATTTTGATGGTATCCTTTGTCTGTCTGTATTAAAAGCAAATATAACTGTATGGGCATAAACCATACATTCACATCAAAATTTATAAAAGAGAGATAACCATTCTGCATGAGACCTTAATGCAACTTGCGATTGGATATTTACATCTGCATGTAATACTCATCAGCCCTGCATGGATAACGGTTGACAATTTTGCTGAAACTATGAAAAATGTGTTGATTATGATATCATTTTGAAGACTGTTTGTGCTGTTTGCTCTTTTTGTGTTTTAAATGTACTGTATATCCATTTCTTGTTCCAGCCTCTTGGTATGTCATCAATATGCTTGCCAATATGCATAATCATCTCAAGCCTGACAAGTGGCGCTTCTGTTGTTGCAGTGATTGTCTTCACGTTAAATCTGTTCATCACTTGCAGGCTCTGTCCTTTCTCGGCTTGGATGTCACGGACGAGAAAGGAAAGAAGTTACGACAGAGCCTGACGACAGACCCGCAAGGCACTGTGGCCTACGGAGGTGAGTCCCTCATAAACACACACGCACACGTGCAAACGGATAGCTGCTTCGAGTTGCCTCAACTGCAAGTGACAGATCCGTGTTGAAACGCTGTCAAATCGCTACTCCATTGTGATGGCTGTATGTCACTTATCGGTTGTGGCACTTGTGCGCGATGTCACGTGGAGCCGTAAGCCTGTTCTGTTTCTGCAGCTTTGTCCGAAAATATGTGTGGAATTTGAAATACCCGTTACCGTATATGCAAAGAAGGACCTATGAAACACCTTGAAAATAATTCCTTGGTGACACGACTGCGCCAAAACAAGGAAATCACTATCTACCCACACCAGAAGCCCTGGTTGATTGCTGAAGGCTAGTGATGCTACATTTAGGACACACAAAGAATCAGAACGGTAGCAGGAAGAATCAGGAGGGCTAAAATCTCAGAAAATCCAGGGCCACTTCAACTCCAAGGATGCTCAGTGCCCAAAAGACCCCTCTCTGCCCGATGCCCTCAGCAAGTTTGTCTCCCCTTTTCAAGGACCCCAGCAACAGCACCCCGAATGTCAGACACACAGCACCACCCAATGACACGCAGCCCCGCCTGTCCCCAGCAGACGTGAGGAGAACGTTGTCAAGTATTAACCCCCGCAAAGCCGAAAGCTCTGACAATATCCCAGGGCAGGTACAAAGAGACTGTGCCCATCAGCTGTCCAAGATACTAACAGACATTTTCAATGCCTCGCTCCAACGAGCATCTGGCCCACCCTGCCTGAAAACTTCCCCCATCATCCCCATACGTAAAACCTCCACAAGGTCTGAATGATGAGCGGCTAGTAGTCCTCGCTCCGATAGTCGTGAAGTGCTTTCAGAAGCTGATCATGGTGCGGATCAAGAATTACATCAATATCTCTACGAACCCTGAATTTCTCCTCCGTTTTCAACACCATCAGCTCACAGAAGCTGATGCAAAAGCTGCCCATTCTTGGGCTGAGTCCATTCCCGTCTGGAGTTCCTGACCAACAGTCAGGCTCCACAGCACCGTCACTGGCTCAACCCACAGAGTTGTGTGCTGCCCGCGGTTGACACTACTGACCATATGACTGCTCTGTGAAATTCCCAAGCTGTCTTCCAGTGAAGTTTACAGATGCCACAGTGGTAGTGGGATGCATCATAAACCCTAGTGCATCAGAGTACAGAGAGGAGTACAGAACATCTGGTGTACTGGTGCAGAAACAACATTTGCATCAATGTGAAGAAGACCAAGGAGATGTTGGTACACTTAAGGAAAAACAGACACCCCTTTTTCCCTCTGCACATCGGAGGAGCAGCAGTGGAAGTGGTTTCCAAATACTTAGAACCTTGAAGTCCACCTTTCCAAGGACCTCACCTGGAGCCAAAACACTTCCTGTCTACAGGAGTAGGCTCACCAATGTCTCTACTTCATCCAATAGCTGTGACGTGCTGGATTAGAGAACTTTTTCATGAGGAGCTTCTCTAGAAGTGTGTGAAGAGCGTCCTCAGCACGATCATCACCGTGTGTGGTTCCCAAAAGGAAGGCTTTACAAAAGATGGGAAAGGTGAATTTGGGGGAACGGCCTCCCTGCATCTACAGACGTCTACACCAGCGGATACAGAAAGAGGGCTCTCTGCATCATCAAGGACCCAGCCCACCCCGCACACAGCCTCCTCCATCTCTTCCCCTCAGGAAGGAAGCTAAGGAAAATCCAGAACAGGACCACCAGGCTGAGGAACAGCTTCTTTCCGTTCCGCAAACTTTCAGACTGTTTAACTCACGCAGTGCTCTGGAGCCCCGACATCAGTCACTTTGTCCTTGAGCACTCAGCGACCGACTAGTTAGCACATTCTCCTCACAGTTCAGAGTTCATGGGTTCATATCCGGGCACCGGCCTTTCTCTGTGGAATTCGCATGCTCTTCCCATGCCTGCCTGGCTTTTGTCCAGGTTCTCTGGTAGCCTCCCCCAATCCAAAAACATGCATGGTATCTTTACTGAACTCTATAAATTGGCCATAGGTGTGACTGTGGGCGTGTGTTTAGACTGTACCCCGCCTCTCGCCCAAAGTCAGTTAGGATAGGCTCAAGCACACACACGATTCTCTTGAGCATAAGCGGTGTGGATGGATGCATATAGCACGACCTTTTTTTATTACACACTGCAAATTAGCCCCTACTTTGATCATTCAGAGGCTCCAAAATGGCATTGCTGAAGAGAATCTGGTTTGGTAATCTGAAACATTTCAGTGCAATAAAGATGAAGGAAAATCAGAAATCAGGAACAGGGCACATGCTTTTTCACGCGTGGATTTTGGATTAATTTCTTAGCCATACTTTATTTTGTGATTTAACAGTAATGGAAAAAGCACAAATCCCTCCATCAATGTTCCATATCAGGGTCATGGGGACAGGTGGCAGTACACCTTGCCTGGTATGTTCATAATCAATATTCACGTTCATATCTATGGGTTTAACATGCATCGTTTTGCATGTGGGAGGAAGTTCTCAGGAACAAAATCCATTGCAAGCACAAGGAGAGCATGCGAACTCTAAACAGGAAGGCCTGAGCAGCAAAAACAACATGTAAGCAGGCAGACACCTCCACGGGAGCTGTAGCACTGATTATTTAATCAGAGTTCATTGCAACTTTACGATGCAAATAGAAGTGATATTTCCAAAGCATTTTGATGACACCTTGGGGGAAAAAAAACTGACTTCTAACTGACATTCCCTCTCCGAACTTTATCAGAGTTTGTTGAGGCCACACGGACCATTTTCCAGGACAACTTGGAGGAGCTCAGTTTAGGCGCAGGTCCTTTCATGTTCTCCTATCACGAAGCAGCCAGCCTGATGGACACCTCGGCCTTCCACTCCCCTGTAAGCAGTCATCTCATCCGAGTGACGTGTAGTTTATTCACTATGATCGCTATCTAATTGGACCCGTGTGTGTAAATTTGCATTTGCGTCCGCAGACATATGAATCGGAGTGCAGCTACAACAGTGAGGAGCTGGAGCAGTTTCAGAGTGAGGCGAAAGAGCTGCAAACCCAGATGAAGCAGCTCAAGGTGAGCGCACGCTCGCTCTCAGACTCAGGCCATGGCCACACCAGCACGGCATACGCTCTGATGTATGCGGCCTACAGTTTGTGTTGCGCAGCACACATACAACTGAATCATATCATACTGTTTGTGCAGTCGAATTGAAATGGCGTGCCTCTCGAGTTTGGGTTTATGGGTTGAAACCTTGCTCAAAAAGGTACCTCAACAAGACCAGCCTATCGTGCCACCCATGAGTGAACAATCATGACCAAAAAAAAAAAAAAAATTGTTTTCACAACTACCCGGTGAATTCCACTGCTGTTTTTTTTTTTTCATTAATATTTATGACATACGATGACGAATAATTGTAATTACAGAACAGCTTTGGCTGTTTGATTATATAAATTCACAAGCATACATTGAACCACATAGCCACCCAAATGACCCATGCTGCAAAAAAATTTTTTGGGTTCATTTCATGTTTTTGGATCAATTTGAAAGGGAGATCAAATGTTTAATTAATAATGTGTAGTAGAGTGAAATAAGAAGTTAGAGGTTTTATAATTTCTTATAATCTGCAGTGTCAGACAGTCAATTTGTATGCTCAGGTTTGTTCTGATGCGTCACCCAATCTTATTTAGACTGACTGTTGACAAGTAAGGCCAAGCCTGACTTGAATGTTCTTTTTGTGAAAAATCAGACATAACACAACAAGTGTCAGAGATTTTCACTCGGACAGTTAACAAAGGCTCAACGCAGGAACATATCGACTTTCACTGCCGGCAGGAGGTGCAGTTCTCCATGAAGCCACTCAGTGTGCGCTCCCCACTGTCACCTGACCTCTGCAACCTCTTTTATTGATTGTATATGCAAATTACAAGTAATATATCAGAAAAACACTCCCATCTTCATTAACATGTCGCACCCCTGGGCGGCCCCATTGGGTCGCCCCTCAGCCAAAGCATTCTCTTGGTATCAGCACCAACATCCGAAAACTAACATGCACGTGTACATTTTAACGAGCGGTGTCCCCTTGAACATATATTATCTGTAATCTGGCACCTGACCCTTTCTCACGATGGAGTGTTCTAGTACTCCCTTCTGGCCAAGGTTAAATCTTCCTTTCCAAGTTGTCACATAACAGGCACCAGTGTGTCTACTAGTGAGGGTTAAATCTTTCTCTCTGAGGTACCATGCGCTCGGGTCCCTTGACCTCAAACTGACCCCTGATTCTCTGCTTCCAATGTGTGCAAGATGTTCTGGACACAAGCACTTCGAGGTCAATCTAGCATGTAACAAGATGACACTTTAAAACATGACAACATTGTATTTTCTATTCTAACAACAAGTTACATTACACTGATTCAGTTTTACCATTCGAAAAGGCAAGTCAATACAAGTCTATCAACTGGAATAATATAAGTCAGTAAGTATGTACTACTTTAATTCATTGACCTTTTTTGCGATGCACACAATATCCACACTGTACTTGTAGTTTCTATCATTCAGTTCAATGAGTTGCTTTTTTTTTTGGCATGTTATGTTTGATTTGACAGGTGGTACTAAAGGACATGGAGCACAGCAAGAAAACGCTTGAGGATGAGCTGCAGAAGACCTCTGAGGTGTGAGACAATGACACAAAAGGAGCGTCTCGTGCATCAGATGATATTTAAACGTGAAAACAAAAATAATTTCCAGTTAAGATGATACACTGACAACAGAGCATCCAATCCAATCCAATTCAGAAAGCGTGTTTGACCGTGGAGGAGAACACCCGTCTGAAGAGCCGTCTGCAAGCAGCGGAGGCCGAGGTGGTGCAGCGCCACGCGAGCAGTGCCGAGCAGGACTACGAGGAGGTGATCCAGCTGCTTGAGGCTGAGATTAAAGACCTAAAGAACCAGCTGGCGAGCAAGGGACAAGCACGAGGAGGAGAGGCCACAAAAGTGAGTCTGTCAATCAAAGTTAGACTCTCTCAGTTCACGTTATTTAAAAAAAAAAAAAAACAGTCAAACACAGAGACAAGGGACTCGCGCTGGATCTCATTAGATGATGCAGTGGCAGTGGGCGTTTTTTTGTTGTTTTTTTTGGTGAAAAGCAGCAGATTAGTTGTTCTTTCACACGACACACTCACACCCCAGCCAGCATCAAGTGTAATCCTCGCTCTTCCGTCGCAGCGTAATTACATGGAACTCTGAGTGTTTTTTTTCTTCTTCATTGTATAGTATGTCTCATCGTGTCATCTGTTCCCCTGTGCCATAAGAAAAGGCTCGATGCAGAGAAGGCGCAGCAGCTGATGTTCCGTAGTTCTAAAATAGGCTTGAGCGTTTCTATTCTGCATTCTTCTCCTGCCTCCTCCCTCACCCGGTGGGTGCCTGCAGCATTGTCAGTCCCAGTGAAGCACACTCGCTCTGACTGAGCCGCTTGAGCCGCAGCCACAGTATTCAGCGGCAACCTCGCTGTGATGAAGCAGAGGCTTTTCACTCATTTGCTCTCGCTCTCAGGCTCTCCCGTCTCACCACTCACAGCTTTTCATCTCGAGCGCTAAATCCCTTGGTTTCACGCTGCCTCTCAGGGACCGACGACCTTACTCTGACTCCCATTCAAATCATCAGTTGCAGCGATCTCTTGGCCCTTTGTTATTCCGCTCCCGTTGAATCGTTGGATCTCTTTCTTTGCAGTCCGAGCTTATCCAGGTGATCTGAAACGGCACGCTCCAAAAGTAATGGTACGGTGGGAACTGAACTCGCTGCCAAGTCAAGCAATTGAACCACTATTTATTTATTTATTTGTTTGATTCATTGGGACAGTGCACATTAATCAACACAAGAATAAACTGTGTAAATGTGCCGCCGGACAGCTATTTTTCAGCCGTAGTCCAAAGGCAGGTTTCTAAAATAGCATAGTGACACACATAAAACTTTAAAATAGAAAATAAATAATAAATAAAGAAGAAATACGAACTGAATAGGTAAAACATAAAACGGACAATACAAACAGTTGCAGCACTTCAGTGGATCAGAGATGTCATGCTCCAAATGTGCACAGGTCTGCTACAAGCTAAGTTTGAAAGTAAACAAGAAGCTGTAGCGTCCACTCCACCACGGATAAAGTGACGAATGATTTCCCAAACAGTTTGGGTGTACCGTTTTTTTTCTTTTTATACGTTGGTGGACAAATGATTCTCCAAGCCTCTGAGTTCATTTTGCTGTTGCCATGAAAGTGCGCCCCCTAAAGGTCGGCCCCTTTGTGATCATGAGCAGCCTTTATTTCCAAACGCTTTATTTAGCCGTTCTGCTCTTGTCTCATCAGTCTTTGAATTGTTGTGTCTCACCATTTTAGAAGTTGAAGGAATTCCAGTCTGGTCTTATATTCTGCCTTTTGATGAGTGCTTTGTAACCTCTATACGTTTTGTTCATCAAGTCGTAGCACTCGGCGATTCAGGTACATTCTCTGCTGCCCCCTAGAGGTTGTTATTGACCTTTTCTTGACAGCTCTCGTGTTTCTTTCAACTGATAGGGTTTTCCTTAATCTACCCCATTCAACGTTTAACATTTGAATGTCACAAATGATTGTATTGGCATTTTTTCCAGCTTCACAAGTGTCTATCTTTCACCCATGGACAGCACTGGAATTTTAACTCAACTGAACTTTATTTATAGAGCACTTTCAAACAGCCATCGCTGCATACAAAGTGCTGTACATGGAGCAACTAACATATACAACAGCAAAGCAACAAATCGGTAACAAAGACGGTAGAAAGCACCGAACAGCAAAGATCGTTATGCTGATATGTCCACCTAAGAGGCAAAACCCAAATCTGAAATCACCATCGATATTCACCAATATTTAGTGTTCAAATAATCATCTCAGTGGGCCACACATGGGCAACAGAATATGCCAGCCAGTCAAATGTTCCAATAATTTTGCTAACATGAAAAATGGCTGCTCTCTTCCAATTTCTGTATGAGATCCACGAGTACATTCTAATAAATTAAAGCTCTAATGTTGCTTATCAAACTCAAATGTATTCAAGCCCACAGCAAAAATAAATATGTCTTCAAAGTAAAAAAAAAAATCACATCTTTCATTTCATAAGAGTCCATTGAGACTCTTTATATTGTTAATATCCGAATTAATTCATGGCGTTATGTGAAATGTGTTTTTGCCAGGAAGAGGTGCAGGAACTGAGCAGGAGGCTGACTGCCATCGACTGTCAGCTTCGGAAGTCCGAGGTCAACAGAAAACATCTTGAGATGTCCAACAAAAGACTGCTTGGCTTTGCACAGGTACAACACTCATGTGGAGCCAAAAGTTGTGTCACGATAATGAAAGGGACAATGGACTGGGCTGAACATTGGCCTGTACATAAATATGATGTCAACACCATTGGCCATCCCCTGAATAACTGTACTGATTTGAATTTTATTGGGTGATAAATTTTTAGCCCAATTGGAATGCCCCCAAACTGAGAGGAGTCTATTTGATTTGATGCCACCTAATTATTGTGCCTGCGCTCTGCCCTCAGAACGTCCACAAGGTATTAACAACACCGAGTCTGTTTGGAGGAGAACTTGGGTAAGGCATAAATTCTAACTCCGCTGTCTGCTGCCCCGCTGTTTATTTACTATTTTGCTTTCTGTTTTACGTGGCAGGAGCAACAGGCCGTCACCGGCTGCAGATAGTCCCGACACCTTGTCGCCTCTTCCTGATCCCGCTTTGCAGTTGGCTGTTGAGGCCAAAGAGCTGGTGCAGGGCGTATTCACCCTCCCCAATGATGACAAAGGTATCCATTTTCCGATCCGCTTCATCCTCACAAGGGTCGCGGGGGGTGCTGGAGCCTATCCCAGCCGTCTTCGGGCAGTAGGCGGGGGACACCCTGAACCGGTTGCCAGCCAATCACACAGTGACGAACAACCATTCGCGCTCACACTCACACCATGGGACAATGTTGAGTATTCAATCAGCCTCCCATGCATGTTTTTGGAATGTGGGAGGAAACCGGAGTACCTGGAGAAAACCCATGCAAGCATGGGGATAACCTGCAAACCCCACACAGGAAGGCCAGAGATCGAACCCATGACCTCTGCACTGTGAAGTCAACGCGCGAACCACTGGACCACCTCCTTTTTAAGCAAATAAACGTTAACAACATTGTCACTTTTTGGTTTCATATCTGTCAGGCCAGCTCATATAAATATGGCTCTCAAAGCAATTAAACATGCTTTGGAACTTTAATATTGTTTGGGCACCCGAAGAGCTATGGAACTACCTAATTTAAAAGCAGAAGTGTGACGAAAAAAGAGGGTGAAAAAACACAGCTTTCATTTTGTTTGTTCAATTATTGTTCAATGAGTGTAAAAAGGGTATAAAAAATATATTGCAAAATATCAACATTTATTCATTACACATGAACATTTTATTTTTTGGGACAGATTTTAGCAAGGGTCACGAAAGTTGACATATGATTTGCTTTCGTGGGACAGTCCAGATCTGGCTGTCCCCCCTTCACCTTGAGTTTGACCCCCGTGCGGTAAATGCTACTAAAAAAACGGCTGCAGTTTGTCTCTTTTCTGCATTGGGGTGACACTTGAATAGTTTAGTTCCTGTTCCCAGGTCACCTCTTCCTCATTGACAAGACATTATCTCAAGAGAGACACACATCCTGTCATTTCAAAATAAAATGCGCAGCTGACGGCAAGCTTGGACCTGACAACACAATTAATTTAATACAATTGTTAGCGATTGGTGCTTTAAAGTGGATTCCATCTTAAATAAACAAGTAAACAAAAAAAGGAACTTTTCGGGCTGCACTTAAAAAGCAAAATGGTAAATGGCAGTCATGTAGCAAGAATTTGCATTGCTACTCTCAAAATGTTTTCTTTCAACAACATACTTATCACTTAAGTATTGTATTTGTCCATTTCGTGCTCATCCCAAGATATTGCAACCTCTTGTCTTCCTTTCTCGATCTCGCATTAAACTTGATGTTTTCTCATTTTCTACTGACTGACCTGCAACCAGTGACAGAGGAGGAAGTCGCCCCAGATGTCAGCCCTCACTACATGTGAACCGAAAGGCCGACCGAGGAAGAACGTGATCAAGACTAAAGCTGTGCAATCGGACGCCCCAAACCTTGCTGTCCCACCCACCTTCTCAAAGTAAAAATTGATTTCAGACACACGGGTCCTAGTGACAGACGGAACACAATCATTTAATGCCAAAGCTCACAACAAGTATCCATCCAATTAGACATCCTTAGTTTCCAGTACAGCTTTTCTGCAGATGGACTCAACCAAAACTTGATGCATCTCCCCTCCTCTGGACTTTTGACGGACATCTTGTTGACTCTTGTTTAAACTTATGTTGAAGCATGACCCCAACAAACAGATGTTACAGACTCAACATTTCTTCCTGACCTATTTTCTACCCTTTCAACAAACACATCCCATCGCATGTAAAGGACAATCGAAATCCACGAGACTCCATAATAACACGGCCTCATCTGATTCCTCTGTTATGACCAGCTAAGAAAAAGTACTAAAACCTTGACCCCCACCCCCACCCCCATTGTTTTACATCTTTCTCCCCATGTGAATTGAAGCGGAGCAAGATTTAGCGTTGGTACACAGGACCAACAAGAACATCGTTTGTTCAGTCAACATCACTGTATGTCGTGAGGGACGTTGTTGTACAATAAGGAAATCGCTGACGTAGCTCCTGTTGTGTAATCGTGTTGTTGGTAGTCAAGAGTCTCAACAGCCTTCCATCATGCTTCTGGCTATTTCTATGAACAATGCACATACAGTAGAAACCGATATTGTCATTTTCCTGTCATTCAACCAGACTGAATCTTTGTTGTGGCCTCATATTCTTTCTGTTAACAGTTTTATAATAAAGGAATAACTGAGAACTGGACTTTCTCATAATTCATATTCAAATCAAAAGTCTACTACTCCAGAAACAAGGCCATCGTTTTATGCATTTTTGTGACCTTAACGACTTCAGATGCAATAACCCAAACAAGTCCTTTGTCGTTGAATAATAGTACTGGCTGGTCCAGCCAAGAGTCGGTGACGCAGCACTAGCAACGTCTCTGGAAAGAGACGGGGGGTGAGCCGATACTGGGGTTTGAGTCCAAGGAGTTGGGTGTCATTCCGACAATGCCATCACCCTGGGGCGTCTCTCCACACAGGAAGTCGAAGTCATCCTCTTTCGAGCCCTGACAAAGCAACGGTGACTGTGTTCATCATCATCAGTTGTGATTGTTTTTTTTTTTTCTTCCAATTGTTTAACTTTGGGAGCATGTTGATCTGATCCTCCAGTCATCATACCTGGTAGACTGTTTTATTGGTGATCAGCTCTGAGTCTGCTGGCTCCTCCCACGCTTGATAGAGGGGCTCGATGAACTTCCCAGACCTGCGCACAAAACAAATGTTGCATTCCAGGTTCAAGAAACACACAAAAACGCTTTTTAAGTTGTAGAAAAGAAGACGAGTTTTGCTTCTGGGCTCTTCCGTCAGTTGTGAAATGTTATTCCGTTCAAATCAACAACACTTCATCAGTATGAGCTGGTCAATGTGCGTGTAAATATTCCAAAGACTGAAATCACCTGTTTTGTTGAGTTTGTTAATTTGTCAACGGTGTTTTGTATTCTCAACTCAACTCAACTGTATTTATAGAGCACTTTCAGACAGCCATCGCTGCATACAAAGTGCTGTACATGGAGCAACTAACATATACAACAGTAAAGCTACAAATCGGTAACAAAGACGGTAGAAAGCACCGAACAGCAAAAAACAAGAACAAATCTGAGTCAGTATTGAAATGAATTATTTATTTATGATGTGACTGAATTAATAGTGTATTTGGTACATATATATATATATATATGAAGAGAGAGAGTGACTGCTGGTTGGTCTTTGTTGCATTTAAATTCTTACAGGAATTTTGGAATTCACTTGTTCAAGGTTATTCCTTGAAACACTAATAATATTTAGTAGCATCATGGATGATTCCGTATTGATAAGCACACACTGTCAAGGAGGTATTAACAAGATGTGGCAATTTGATTTCACATTATGTTTATGAATGTTGTGGGTCGCAGTTGTATAGAACTGTACCATGTGATAATGAGATGCATTTTGTGATTCATTTTAAGGGAAAACTCAAACTGGGTCAACATGTGGCTACGGTATTAACATTTGCAATACATGGTGTGCATTCACGCATTCCGTCTGACACATTTCTTATTTGGTCTCTGGGGTGAAAAGGTTTAGGATCATCGGAAGCAGATGTGATGTGCAGTCGCGTACCTTTTCAGCAGGTAGGGGTCAAAGGGAAAGAAGCTATCCAGGGGGTTGGTGTTCGTGGTCACGCTGTCGCCTCCAGCTGAGCTGTGCACCACAGGCAGCATGTGGCGGCTGTTTCTCTCGATAATGGTGTAGCAGAACACCACCTGATATTTCCTAATACAAGCACAAACACAGCGACTGTCAGGTCCAGCAGGCAATCAGACCCTTAAGACAAACCGTAAAACACAAAGAGAGACTAGGAGTTAAGCAGAGTTGTCTTTTGTCGCAAGGAGAACAAAGTCCTTGCAGGGTCGCACGAGTAAGTTGATTATATATCTAGAAGCAGAGAGCGATAAGCTATATACAATTACTCTTAGAGCGACGCTAAAGCAACTCGGCTTTGACATGCACAAAGGATTAGTCATGCTCGTGCAGGAACACTTGTCTTATGTGTGCTGAGCGGTTACCTGGTGATGGCTGCAAACATGTTTGTGACCGCAGGGAGACACACTTTAAGCGGGTTCATCTGACACATGACCACCCTCTCCAGGTTCAAACTTTGCAGGTACTCCAAGCCTGACGCAGACACACACCATTACTGGATAAGACTAGAGTATGGACAGATTTAGTGTGTGTGTGTGTGTGTGTGTGTGTGTGTGTGTGTGTGTGTGTGTGTGTGTGTGTGTGTGTGTGTGTGTGTGTGTGTGTGTGTGTGTGTGTGTGTGTGCGTGCGTGCGTGCGTGCGTGCGTGCGTGCAGGTTTGGGGGCCGAGGGGGGCTCCAGACAAGATTTAAGCATTAATGAGTAGAGTGAGAAACCCCTTTTGGGAGATATGGAAGTAAGTCTAGGTGTTCCGTTTGGACAACAGTAGTGCTTGCCATCTTGTGGCATCTACAAGGTTCCCACTCTTCCACTTGCTTTTTATTTATGGACTTTTGAGGGCTAATTTAGCCATTTTTAAGGACTTTTTCTCTATTCAGCAGGGGATTCGCGGTGGATTTAATGAACGCTCAGCAATATGCGGGCTGAACAGAAAGCCACATATCACTGAGCTGGTGTTCGAATCATTGCCGCCAAAGGAAGGGCACATCTTTATTTTTAGGGGCAATCAGCTAAATAAACTTGAATTCATTTTCAAATAAAGTACACTATTTCGTTGTAATCTTATACAATGACAATAAAGGCGATTCTGATTCTGACTAGGACAAATTTAAATTTAGAAAATATAAAACTTCAAATACATTTTTACGGATTTTTATTGATTTTAGAAGCTTTCCCTGAAAATTAAGGACAATTAAGATTAACAATTGACTTATTTTTTGAGGGATTTTTATTAATTTTAAGGACCCGTGGGAACCCTGATGTATAGGCAATTAGCAACTTTTGTTGGTTTTTACTATTCAGGGCAGGGCTCGGCCCCAATTACCTGCAAAAACAGGTACTGGATTATTCTGACTGAGCATGCAAAATTCTACAAGGAAAGTGCATAATAATGGGTTACTTGATCATTTATAATTCTATTGGTAATATGGAATAAATTGTAAGGAAGGGATGTCAAAATCTTTTCCTGGATGCAAGGGCCACTTTAACATTGTCCGACTTTATTAAACATGCTAAAACCAATCAATCCAGCAATTATGTCCATCCACATTTTATGAACCGCTTTATCCTCACAAGGGTCATGTGGAGCATGCTGGAGCCTATCCCAGCTGTCTTTGGGCATTAGGCAGGGGACACCCTGAACTGGTTGCCAGCCAATCGCAGGGCACACGGAGATAAACAACCATCCGTGCTCACACAGGGACAAAGAATGCAGGGATGTGTACCTTTCTTCATGTTGCCCGCCAGAATGGCTCCATGTCTGAAGATCAATGTGTAAAAGACAGCCTGGCAGGCAGTGTAGAATGGTCCGTGCAGGCTGATGTCACAGCAGGCCTGCCCACCTTTACTGTCCTGGCCATCAATATAGCGGTGAATCCACGAGATGAGCAGATCCAGACACGCTCGTACTGTGCTGGGGGAGAGAAGGTGCACACTCAATTAGAAACGTAAAACTTAATTCAAACAAGAAATGAATAACTTCAACTATTGTTATAACAGTCAGGAAACCAAAGTTGTGAATAAGCTTACAGCACAGGGATGAACTTGGCTCTGGCAAGGAAGCTTCCCATGTACCCCGCTGCAGCCTGGCGGAGGACAGCAGGCTGTGATGGACTCTGCAGAATCTTCCACAAGTGCTCCAGGAAAGCCTCAGCTAGGGCCTTAAAGACACAAAATTAGAATGTATGGGGATTTTCAAGACACTCAGACACTTTATCAAACAAAAAACAGTTCAGAAAAAGCTGCGCATTTAGTCCAGAGGCTGTGCCGCTGCCAAGCACACAAACAGGGTAACGTCCACCATGGTGGAACTGCAGACAAGTCCCTCGATTGACACAGTGCAGACGGCGAAGGAGGTTTTAGATAACTGCTATGTGTAATACATTTTAATTTAGTCATTGCTTAATAGGTGCAGTTTTCAATTTTCCCACAGTATTTTTAACTCATTGAATTTTCCGCTGGAGCAAAGCCCTCAATCGCAGCCGTTTTACTGGATTTTGACTGATTTGCAATGCCCACGGATTATTGGGTTCTAGAAAATAGCTACATTTCATAAGGTTTTTTTCTGAGTAAAGAACGGGCACCACTAATTAAATTAATTCAACTAAATAAGATTTTCCTTCTACAAAACAACATAAACAACAGCACACAAGGGCTTTTGATAGCAAAAATATTTATCTGCACTCAATTGAACTGATGAAATTAACTATGAAACAATGACTTCCGTGAGTGTGTGCACGTGCATGTGTGTCCCCCCCTTTCACCTTGCAACTTGTGCTGTGTGTAATACAAAATGAAACAATGAAATGTCTGAAGGCACTTTCGCTGCGCTGTGGCTTTTGCATGACGCGGACGAAGTTCATGCACACGGAGCCTCTTTTGATGGCTGCTTGTTACTTTTGCGCGCATGAAAGCGTCCTGCTGCGTTCAGCAACTCCATCTCCCTCGTCATGGTGGAAGATTTTCTTTCCCAAAAGCAATCCTCACGGGTCAATTGTTTTGACCCATCGCTACTGGTTCGACTGCACTCCCATTCATCCCTCTCCCTCTACTTCTACTTGTTCTGCAATACAAAACATCATTAATTATAATTGATATAATTATAATTAATTATTCCCATCTAATTCCGCTTAAATTCAAAGTGCCCACTCTCAGTCCCAAATATGCCTCTGCATTCCATGCCAACGTTCCTCTCTCCTCATCCTTAGCACCAACAGCCATCCATTGCGCCACACCAACGCCGACTGTCCTATGGCGCCGACATCAACACTGAACAACACAGGGCAGTGAAAAATGCTGGCCCCTGTCCCGGCTCCTTAACAGTGCAAGGGCTCAACCCTGCTCCAGCGGCACATGTCTTGCGGCTGCCCAGGGAACCTGATCTGGCAGCGCAAGCCCCGCGACCACCCTCTGAACCTGCTCAGGTGGCGCAAATCCTGTGGCTGCCCTTCAACCTTACTCCGGCGGCGCAAATCCTCCAGTCGCACTCCAATCCTGTTCCGGCGGCGCAAGCCCGATGGTTGCCCTCCGATTCTGCTGCGGCGGCGCCTTTGCTACTTTATTCCAATGTTACTCATGATGGTGGTTGAAAAAAGTTGAGCACCGCTTATCTAGGTGTTTCTTAAAGGGAAAGTAAAGTCAAATTTTTCTTTCCAACATATTCTATGACCCCGCCCCCACTCGTCTAAACATGGTTTTCTGAGTAATACTGAGATTGTCAAATATGAATTAAGTAGAAAACTCCACCTGTTTTAATGTAACTCAGGAGTATGCCATTTTGCCTTGTACTGCCACTTGCTACCGACTGAAAGTGACTTAACAGTGACTAAGCTCAGCTTGCGAATAACACATAACCAAAACCCAGAAAGTAGGTGCGTAGTGATGGTCGTTATCTTATAAATTCATTTGTGAAGGTTTATAGCAGAGGACGAAGGGGAGACTCACCAGCCTGAAGCTGCAGAGGTAAAAGAGCATGTACTGGATGTGACACGAGGCATGTGTGGGCAAGATGAGCTTGTCAAACACATCCACCAAGTCCCGGTACAGTTCCTTGGTTCTGTCTGTATGCAAAGCACCTGGAAGTAAGGACAACGATAGGAATACATTTGAATGAAAACAGCCAATTAAGCAAGTGTATTCTGATGATTCCTATTGGTCAAACCAGTACAGTGGTACCTCCACTTACGAAATTAATATGTAGAGACACATTTTCCATGTAAATGCCCTAATCCGTTCCAATTACCCCAAAATTCAGACATAAATGTTTTACAAAGCATAAAAATGCATAAAAAATGTAACAAATACATGTTACAATTAGATTATTGCGCAATAAATGAGAGTTGTGAATAATGTAAAAAACAAAGAATAAAAACGATGGTCATTTAACCTTTAACGTCCTCATCGTTTTTTGGACTCTTTAGTTCATGGTCTCTCTCAGAAGTGGTTTTGAAAAGAACTGATCCAAGGACGTTTGCTTTTGTCGGCTTTTAAGAATCCTTCTAAAATGTCCAAAGCAAACATCAGCACAGTGAGCGATCGCCGGACTGGTGAGCACTTTTTCTAAAACTATCGGAAAAACTCATGGCCTGAGGAGCGAATGACGAGAACGCTGCATAGACACATATCTATTTATATATCTACACATATAGACATATACAGTAGAGGTATGGGATGTCAGGATAATGCTTGGTAATAGCCAATGGCAGAGCAACTATAAGTATGTTGCGTTCAGGAAACTCGGACCTGCGAGTCGCAGCCCATAATGTATTTTTACATTTCGTTTCTTGAAATTTCCTTCGTAACAAGAGGCAATATTTTCCTCTTGAGGCGTTTCGTAACTTGAACATTCGTAAGTAGAGGTTGCACTGTCGTTTAAAGACAATAACATTATGATGTAATCGGCTACCGTTGACATGGCAGACGTCCTTGATGTACGCCAACAACATGGTCATGAGCGAATCGAGCCTCTCGGCCACCGGGTGTGCCATGACTCCCAAACTGGGGGGCTGACCTGTCGGCAGGTCCTCATCCTAACACACACACACGCACACAAACACGCACACTTTTTTGAATGACAACACAAGTGACTCAAAACCAGGGTGCTGTGGCGCACTGACATCCCCAAACTTGTCATTGATCTCCTTGAACCCGTCAGAATCTCCCAATCAGTTTGGGTTCTACATTAGCAGTACGCTACTATGAGACCGTGTCGGGCCACCCGAAGTTCACCGAAGTTCTCGCCATGTATCTTTTCATGTATGTAGTTCTTGTTGTTAAATCTCGGTTTGTATTTTTTTGATTGTCCTTTGAGTTGACAAGCAATTTACATTTTTCTCATTCCTTGCTTTTTGTTTCACTTTTTCTTGGTTCTTTGTTCCCAGCGTCCTTTTTTGGTACTTTGTTGGTCTTGCGTTCTTTTACAAAAAAATATTTTTTGTCTAATCTCTTGTTTGTGCTTACGTTTGTGGAATCCAATTCTGTACACCAAGACCATTAAAAAATAATAAATATCACAGATTTCAGAGCCATGTCAGAAAAAAAAGAAGAATTTGTGTTCATTTATTTCTCCAACATGGCAATTTATAAATGTATATGTATGAGTGAATTGGATCATATTGCATCATATCGGCATCAGGAGTTGGTCATGATCCTCATCACAGCGTAACGAGCTGTGTATTTTAAAAATTCTATATGATGACTATGATGGGGGTGGGAGGGGGCTCTCTTACGTACCATGTCAAAGAGGGCCTCTTCTGTACAGTTGCCTGCCTGCTGGCTTTGTGACAAGTTCTCTTCGGCCTCTTCAATATCTGAGCGGGATGCACTCACCTAAGGCAGGAGATACTGTAATTGTTTGTTCTTGTGTGTTACAGTTCCCGTAAAACTATGACATCATTGGGCATTAACATTCTGAAGCCACAGGAGGTGCCCCTTCAATTTGCCTATGCAATACAATGATCGAAGTTGAAATCTTTACAAAAACTGTGTTGTGTTTCGATTCAGAATGTCACCAAAATAGAATTACGCCTAGATTTAAAAGCCAAATACGCAAATACCTATAAAGCAGATCTGTATAGGACAAATCGAGGTCCTGAAACATAACGGCACTTGTGTAGGTAGAGTGAAGTGGAAAAGGGGCTTTACACGTACTGAAAATAACACACTTAAAGAGCACTTACATCCAGTTTAAGCATCTGTCCAATGATGATCTCGAGCACGTCTCGTCGAATGGCTGGTAGGTACGACGTCACAGTCAGAAGGTTGTGGACGTAACACTCCTGAAGAGAGAAAATAATGATGCCAATACTGTATTTTGCAGAGAATTCTGGTAACAGTTTAATCGTCGGTGTAATTTAAAATATACCTAATTAAAAAACACTTACTTTAACACAACAATGATATGAATTAAAGGCAGAAAATTTGACTGTCTTATAATACTGTGTCCTGAAGTATTCAACTTTAAAACTTTTTTTTTTAGGCGGGGAGGGAGCTTAACAATTATAGGACTCTTTTTAAAATGTCCTTATTTTTGTCTTTTGTTGTAATGTGTTCATGTGTATAAAAATTTAAAATAAAATGAAGCAGCAAAAATCTGTCTATTTTTGCCCATTCTAAATGAGCTAATAGCGGCGGCCGATCAAATCAGCCGAGCGGTAATATGCACTGTATTTTTCAGTCTCTTACCAGAGTTCTGGAGGACTTTTGAACGAAAGGAAAGCTGTCTTGCAAAATAGGCACCAAAAAGTGACTCGTTCTGAGAGAAGGAAGAGCAGAACATGAAGCACTAAACCAGAGGCAACGAGCTCAAAGCTTTCAACATGACAAAATGTGCTCAAACCAGAATGAATAACAGAGTCAAAAGAACGTACAAAATGACTTACGATGGGACATATCTGGTGATGAGCTGCAAAGCCTGATGGCAGTGGTTGAAATTTCTGGGGAGATCTACAAAAGTTATTGTACAACTAAGTGTCAATTCAGTCAGGAGAAAAAAATGCTTTTTTCAAAATCTATACTATTGGTCTGTCCACATGAATGGGTGTTATTTTTACGCAAAATATTGACCAATCTAAGGTGAAAATGTCTCACTCTCTTTGATAATGCAATGTTAATGGTTGAACAAACATGCGGTTTTTGGGGTTTGCTTCGAACCGACAATTTTGGAAGTACAGTACATGATTTGGACCTGACGGTAACAATGTGTATGAAATATATTTTGTTCAAAAGAACCATCTTCCAGAGCTTCTTGTTGCTTTCAAGCTTAGCTTGTAGCAGACGTGTGCACATTGCCGCATGACGTCTTTGATCCACTGGTGAAAAGGACACTTTGATTCGCTCCTCTTTCATCTATTACGGCTTCTAACAACAAAGTGTATGCAGGAAAGTGGTTAAGATTGCACAATGTTGTCTGTGTTTGTGTTGTCTGTGTTTCATGTGTTGTCTTGTATTATTTTGTCATTTTTTTGGTCAACTTTTCTTTTGATGGCGGCGCGGACACCCGCAGCGGCTCCTCTTGTTTTATGTTGAGGGGGGAGAAATTTCATCTATGCTGTATGTTATACATACGTACAGCACATTTGACAATAAAGTTGTACATGAGAGACTAACGAATAATAATTTTAAAGCGAAAATATGCCGCGCACACTAAGGAAGCAGGAGGTCAGGGTCACTGCTCCACTCTGTATTTGGAGTTTCGTAGGGATCCATACCATTTATAACTTGTATTTTTGCAAATAATCCGTCTCTGGCGTGTCCTGATAAAATCTCATCAGTGTCTTGCTTTTTAACATGTTTTTGACTCACAAAGAAATGTGACTAAAACACAGCCTTGACAGCAGGGGTGCCCAAACTTTTTGGACGGAAGATCGACTTTTCGATCAACCAACCACCTGAGATCGAACCGTTACCGCGCACGCACATATACATGCACGCTGCGATGAGCAACAGTCTGACACGGAGGCGTGCGACGCACTTTTGCAGCCTGTTAGCTATCGTAGCTCACACGTACCGTTTTAAAGTGCTTCCCTCAGCCCTCTAGATTTCTATTCTTTGCCCGTGCCCACTGTGAATTGTACATGAAACAAACTCTGAATGAGAATAATGATAACGATAAAAGATATAGCGCAACAGCTCTGATCACAAACTGCAATTGCAGACTGCTGAGCGCTAACAACTTCCGGTGACGCAGGCCACGCGCCACCGTTGGTTAAAGATTTACCTGCTTTGTTTTAAATGTTTTTTTTAATACGTTTGGTGAAAATGAGACTGATAGGATGAATAGGGTGCAGTGTACATTAACACAAAAAATGTATTACTAACATGCACAAAGACGCCCAAATAGTTATTTGTTTTTTTTCCCTCTACACCCCTCGCGATCGACTTGGGACCGGTCTGCGATCTACCGCTCGATCGTAATCGACGTAATGGGCACCCCTACTTTACAGTGAGCCTTTGACATTCGCTGTGGCCGCCAAAATGGTGAATGATGACACGATGCCCGAGCGCCTTTCCGCAACACTGGGACCTGGGTGTGCTCTTTAATGGTCATTTCTCATGCCCAACTGTGTTGAAAGCAATTGGCGCTATCGAACAAGTAGTAGGGCAGTCCCAGACACTTGTTAGTCATCGAATTATCTGATTGCAGCACGTTGTGTCCCAATCCCCAAATTTTGCGAGATCTACGAAAGCGGCTTCCATTGTCTAAAATAATAATAATAGTAATAATGTCATAAGCCTAAACATAAATAAATTGCATTGAAAAGTATCATAAAGGACACATACTTTCATCGTCGTCATCTGAATCTGAGATCTCGACTCCTTCTTCACAGATCGCAACTTTTTCTGGAAATAAACACACACACACACATTATTCTTCAAGACACAGTGGCGTTATAGAGAATAAAAAAGTGTGACGAGATAGAAACCTACTGGGCGTAAAGTGGGATACGACCATTTTGAGACATGCACATAGGAAGACGGTCTGAGCCGACACCAGATTACTGAGGAAAGCCATGTACTCCTCCACCACTGCTTGGCTCCGACCCACCCAGGGAACCCTCTGCAAAATCCACACCAACAGGACAAGTTTCAACATAATTTCTATATTATATTAGGTCAATGAATATTAAATGAATGCAGTTACATCATACTGACTAAGATAGTATAGATGAGTTGTTCATGGTCTTTGGTGAGCTGAGCGACACAATTCCGAAATTCTTGTAGCCATGTAATAATCTGTGCGTCCTATGAGGAGAGAGAGAGAACATACACGAAGCTGTGACAAGCTGCCATCAAAACAATGACTGAAGTGCTTCTTGAATACGCTTTACCTTTATCTCAGGGTCCGCCAGCTGATGCTTCAGCAGTTCATAGTCACTCAAGTCTCCCTTCACACAACAACAAAAATAGTTTCTCACGCACGGATTCCGACAGAAAGAATCATCATATAAGGAAATAGAGGCATTTCAAAAGCCACACTGAGTTGAAACGTATCACTCACCCGTTTATACTTGGCTAAAGTTTCCACAACACTACCGCCAAATCTGACCGTCTTCAGAGGCGGAGAGTTCAGAAAATCCCGATCTTCCATCTCCATGCTTTCCAGATAAATGAAGGCTTAGCGATGCAGGGTTAGCTTCTCAAATACGTATTTTACGGCAGCCGGAAGAAATCATGACACGGTGTCGTGAATAACGTTGAAGCAAAAAATGTTAACCTGCGAATAATCATATGTATTGCTAATGGAAAATATATACTACATTCCGATGGTAAACGTCTTATATAAAAGTAAACAACCACATGGACAATTCCTCTCCACATCCGAGAGCTTCTTCTTCTGATACTTTTAGCGTGTCCTAAAGCACAGCGCCGCCAAGAGCGTCATCTGGTGGATTTGAAAGACATAGCACGAGTACAAAAAAGAAAGACAGAACTAAATAAATACTAAACGTCTACGCTCTGTAGTTTGGTTGTTTGAGTGAAAATATAATTTAGAATTCGGGTGTTGTCGATTGAAAATATGATTTTCTAAATGACATTTTGTCTTTAATTTGATTTCAATTACAGCTTCTTAAACTACTTAGGGTGGTGCTGTGGATAAAGAGGTGGAGCATGCTTTCTTGGCAATATTTTTTGTCAGTAAAGAATCTGTTGAATTTCCATCCATCCATCCATTTTCCGAACCGCCTTATCCTCACTAGGGTCGCGGGGGGCGCTGGAGCCTATCCCAGCAGTCTTCGGGCAGTAGGCAGGGGACACCCTGAACCAGTTGCCAGCCAATCGCAGGGCACACAGAGATGAACAACCAACCACGCCCACACTCACTCCTAGGGACAATTTAGAGTGTCCAATCAGCCTGCCATGCATGTTTTTGGAATGTGGGAGGAAACCGGAGCACCCAGAGAAAACCCACGCAGGCCCGGGGAGAACATGCAAACTCCACACAGGGAGGCCGGAGCTGGAATCGAACCCGGTACCTCTGCACTGTGAGGCGGAAGTGCTAAGCAGGCGACCTCTGTGCCACCCCCTGTGTGTGTGTGTGTGTCTATGTGTCTATGTATGTATATATATATGTTTATATATGTAATTGTGTATATATACACGGGCCGCCTCTGTTGAATTTGTAAAACTAAAAATGATAAAAGTGAATTTTGTTCATTCATATTGAATGTTCTGTAAAGAGCATTAGTTACAGCTGTTGTGAAAGCGCTATATAAATTAAGAAGAGTTGCAATGTATTGAATCACTGATGGTGTAGTGGTCCACTCGCCTGACTTGTGTGCGGGCAGTGTGGGAGGGTTTTCCCACAACCGCCGCTGATCAGCAATCACCTTTTGTGTTTAAGACCTCTGCTGATCTGCAAGCAGTCGCCAGGTGATTCACGCATTATAAGTGGTATTTCGGCCATTAATAGTGCACATGCTTGCCATTTTTGGACTTTGGTACATAACCATTTGACTTTGATTATCTCTTTTTCCATAGTGCTTCCCTTCCCAGTCTGGCTTCGCGTTTTCCTCCAATGACTGCTTGATTCTACACCTATCCTTCGTGCCATTCCTTTTTCTCGTCGGCAGTTCTCCAATACTAAGACGGAACTTCACCTTCTTGTTTGCAAGCCACCATTGTGTCCTGAGCTGGCCCATCAGACCCTCTCCTTATTAAACACTCTCTTTACCCTCTGCTAACAGTCCCCCATTCACTTTTGGATCCACAACTGCCTTTACTTTTGCTAACCCCATCCATCATCTTTCCATAAATTATTAGAGAAAAGGGCAATTCCAAAATCAAGGAAGAACATCATCAGTGATACTCTCAATCTTCTCACAAAAAAATATGTTATCAGTATCTTTTTGATTTTATGATTAAGTTAACATTTTGCAGGTGAAGTCCAAAAGCGAGAGACTTGTGTCAGCAATACTCCCCATCGTGCGATGACGTCAGTTTGGAAAAGTGGAATACCTGTACAATTCTTTTGAAACAATGCTGTCCTTTCTTATGTTGAAAAGGTAGTTCCTTTTTTTTATCTCTCCTTGATCTGATGATGTAATCCAACAAAGGTGAAGGAAAGGTGGCGTAAAAAGTTAGGAGGTTGGACTTCCTGAAGAGGCCTCTGAAATAATTTGTGCAAGCGTACTCTTTGTGTACTGACAGTGGCAATTAAATGGGCTATCTTTTAAATCAATTTTGTTTACTTGTTTGTATGGAATTAGTGAAGAAAATATCACACTGAGTAAATGTATAAGTGTATGTAAAAAAAATACACACTAATTAACCACAACTTTAGGTAACATAATCTGATTAACTAAAGTGTACAGTACTTTTACTTTACCGTGACAAAATTATGAACTCCACTTAAATTGCAATGACAATACTAAACAATGCCTTTGTTTGCAGTGATGTAGAAGTGCCAAGATTAATAGTGAGAGCAGTCACTTGGAAGCAAGGTCAATAAAGCCAACCCATTCCAAAGGTTACTCATTGACATTAGCTATCACTCTATGTGGGAACAAGGACGCTGGTACCATTGACTTCCAAGCCTCTTAGATGATACAAAGGTCAGAGAAACTGAAAAGTGTTCACCTGTCACCGCAATAACACCTTAATGCAAGACCCTCCTAACACTTTAATGCAAGACACTCCTTTTTGTTCATAGAGCTTTAACCAACAATCTCTAATATCGAAATAGTTATGTGACGTTTCATTGTTTGCAATTCCATTTACAGATTTAGTCAGTCAGTTAGCGTTTACATTTAAGGCAAAATGGAGTGTCCTACCAAAATACAATCTAATAAAAAAAATAAAAATAATATTAATACTTCACAACAACTATTACTACTAATAACACATAATTTAAGACATTTTTATTGTAGAAGCTTTTCGGCAATGGTCACCCTATAATAAGCTTATATGCATCTCTTGAAAATAAAGTAGCAAAATGTGTAGTCGTCAGATGTATTGTACAAACTGAAAGAGATGTATTAGACGGGTATTAAAACTGTGGAGAGAGTCAAGATCTCAAAGTGAGGTCCGTCAATGTAGGGATTTACAACTTGGTCTCGCAATCACATTAAATCCATACAATCTGAATTCATGCTTCCAAGGTAAAGACAGATGAACATTTTTATTGAAAATATAAATCATTCCTTATCATGGTGACGACAATTGCAAATCGATATCCATCAAGCACATCTGCTTGCCTGTTTGAATCAACATGGACATTATAGAAAATAAAATACAATTATATTTAAAAAAAAAAATCACTGAATCAAGTCGACTTGACTCTTCCCGCATCAGCAATGAATTCACAGAGTCTCTGCAAGTGAAACAAAAATACAAAATCATCAGGGACTTAGAAAAGTCATTGACATGTGACTTTTGCACCAGAGTGTGTCTGATGACTATGTAAGGAAGTACATATCAGGTTTCTTTTGTTTGAACTGGTGTGGTCTTTTAGTGAGTAACGAAGTAAGGTGAATGATTAACTACTGATAATACTTTGTGGGCTGTGACTGACAAACTACAAAGCAAAGGAGCATTTAGTTTTGCATTTCAGATCCATTAAAAAAGGGCACAACCAGATGTGCTGGTAAGAATAGCAAAAAATAAAAAGGATTTGTTAATAGCTTGGAATACAGCCTTTAAAATAATGTACTAAAATGTATGTAATCTATTATGTTGAGACATTTTGAATTCATGTCTCAACTACAGCCATCAATTTTCCAATCCATTTTATCCTCACAAGGGTCACGGTGGGTACTGGAGCCTATCCCAGCTATCTTCAGGCAGTAGGCGGGGGACACCCTGAACCGGTTGCCAGCCAATTGCAGGGCACACAGAGATGAACAACCATTCGCCCTCACACTCACACCTCGGGATAATTTAGTGTTTTCAATCAGCCTGCCGTGCATGTTTTTGGAATGTGGGAGGAAACCGCAGTTCCAGGAGAAAACCCACGCAGGCCCGGGGAGAACATGCAAACTCCACACAGGAAGGCCGGAGCCGGGATCGAATTCAGGACCTCTCCACTGTGAGGTCAACGCATTAACCACTGGACCGTTCTGAATTCATATCATATTGTGCAATACTTTGGTGTTGTCAATAAGTTGTCACGCTGCTGAATAGTGTAGATCCGAACATTACTGGGCATAAGGGACAATGAATCTTAACTTGATGTAAAGAGCACTGTTGACCACAGTGGTGGGAAGACATTTTCTACGTTGACTATGGTCCAACACACAAATTCACTCAGTCAATTCAAAACAAACCCTCATTATTATCATTCATTGTAGTAGAATACATATTTGAGGAATGAGAAATTCTTCATCTGAGTAAATTATAGGGCAAAGAAACATGTTGTAAATTCCATTTGTGTCGAAAATGGGTGCTCCACGTGTCATTTTACATCACAAATAGAGAAAAAGGTTCATGAAAGAGCTAGGCTAAAATGAAATGAAAGAAAAGCACTTTATATGTGTATAGTATGGACGGTTTTATAATTTGTAAACGATAGTAGGGCCCAGGTGCTTCAGGCAGGAAGTGATGAACCAACGCTGACTTGAACCGAAAATTATGACAAAAAAAGTGTTGTGTTTGCAGTGACATGGTAGTGTGATCTTGAGCTCAACACTAATATTTTCTTTCAACCCAAATGTCGTCAGTATACAATGTAGGCTTAGAGATCATACATTTTATTGTTTTTGTTCCTGACTGTAAAGTGTCCTTGGGTGTCTTGAAAGGCGCTTATAAATAAAATGTATTATTATTATTATACAAGAAATTGAAAATACACTTTTGCGAAGACCTCACCCCTGGTCTTCCTTACGTAGGTGAGGTCTCTGTTGCTGTGGAAGGCATCTCCGCATCATAGCACCCCGCCGAAGAGACAGAAGTCCGTAAATTTGGCTCATTTGGCGTCAAGGTTGCCATGGCAACGACCACCTGCTCCGAGTGCGGGGTCGCAGTCGGATCCGCAACCGGAGTCCGCGCGCCTCCCCTCCGGCCGGCGCTGCCGTTCCTGCGCAACGAACTTCTGATGCCGCTGGACACGCGGCTGGACAGCCGCCGGACCGCCCCGCCGATGCCGCTCAGACCGCCCTTGTCCTTCTTTGTTAGGCCCACGTCATCCTCCAGTTCCGCGGAGAGCACCTCGATATTGCCGGAGTACCAAAACACCCACCACACGAGGCTGAGGAAGATGACGATGGCGCCGGCGTAGATGAGCAGGTCGTAGAAAAAAACATTCACGAACACGCCGATGAGAAGGACGAGCAGTCCTACGACGTCGAAGGCCACAGCGAGCCAGAAACAACAAACACAGCGACCCAGACCGCGGTACGCTGGTTCCATGTCAGCGTGCAGTGGGCCGCGCTCCGCAGGTATCGTGTGTCGGCAGAGCACCTGTAAGGTGAGCTAGGTGAGAAGCAGCGGGGGAGGGCGTGAGCCCGGTGGAGGAGGGGACAAAAGGACTGCGAAATGTGTACATGTGTGTTTTATTTATTTATTTATCCTGCTTTCCGTCGAAGAGGGATTACTTTATCGGTGGAAGAAAGTCATGAAGGACAAATATTTCATCACTGTTCTAAAAATGGTACTTTGGCTATCTGTACGATATGGGTATAGTGTATTCTTCCGTCAACTTTTTGCACTGACCACCACCATTTGAAACAAAAATCAGCTGTGTCTTGAAATACGAGTTTACAGGTACTGTATTTGGTTCCATTTATCACACATTTACCCAAAACATCAAATGAATACATAAAATTGTCATTTATAAAAATATACAGTACTGACATAATCAAATACGATTAAATTAAGGGTTGATTCTTAAACATTGTTGTCACACTTCATCAAGAACAGTTCTTTAAATTGGGGAAAAAATAAGTGCGGCATTCCCCTTATTCAACTGTTGGCGGTCGATAACAGCAGATCATTAAGTTAATTGTATAACAGAAAATCAGTAACACAAAATAAAATAAACACCTTTTTTATTCGTTTGAGCAGCAGTCCAGCTATTTTAGTTTTTAACTATATTACCTTTTTTCCACATTTCAGGTTTCAAACAAAAATAATATTTTGAGGGGGCCGGGGGGGGGGGGTGTTAGTATAAACACTAAGTGGGGCACAGTCGTTTAGTGGAACGAAATCTATATATTTAATACTTTTTTTTTTTTTACAAAGAAAAAAAAATGAAAAGAAGTATGAAAATATTTACTCCTCCTGAGTTAATACTAAGTATAACCATCTTTTGCTGCTATTACAGCCGCAAGTCTTTTGGGGTATGTTACGTTCGGCTTTGCACATTTAGAGACAGAAAGTTTCGTCCATTGTTCCTTGTGAAACAGCTTCAGCTCAGGTAGATTAGATGGAGAGCGTTTGTGAACAGCAGTTTACAAATCTTTCCACAGATTCTCAATTAGATTCAGACCTGGACTTTGACTTGGCCATTCGAACACCTGGATATGTTATAATTTAATTATACACATATATCTAAAGGCATCTACACACCCACGCATACATATATAGTGTGTATATATATACATATATACAGTATATATATACACATAGATATATACATGCATATATGTGTGTATATATACACTGTATATATATATATATATATATATGTATATATAGTATATATATATATACACACACACATATATATATATACATATACACACAGATATAGACACACACACACACATTTATATATACACATATATATAGACACACACACACATTTATGTATACGCACACATATATATATATATATTATTTATAATATATACATATATATATATATACACAATTACATATATAAACATATATATATATAAACATATATATATATATATATATACATACATAGACACATAGACACACACACACAGGGGGTGGCACAGAGGTCGCCTGCTTAGCACTTCCGCCTCACAGTGCAGAGGTCATGGATTAGATTCCGGGCTCCGGTCTTCCTCTGTGGAGTTTGCATGGTCTTCCAGTGCCGGCGTGGGTTTTCTCTGGGTTCCCTGGTTTCCTCCCACATTCAAAAAACATGCATGGTAGATTGATTGAACACTAAATTGTCCTTAGGTGTGACTGTGAGCGCAAATGGTTGTCTATGTGAGCCCTGAGATTGGCTAGCAACCAGTTCAGGGTGTAGCCTGCCTACTGCTCAGAGAGCTGGGATAGGCTTCAGCACACGACACGACCATTGTGTGAATAAGTGGATTGGAAAATACATATATACATAGGCTTTGTGTGTGTATGCTTGTGATGTATATTCACAAAATCAGGCGTACGTTGCGCTTACATAAACATATTTTTTTAATGAAAAGGTGACTGAAAATTAGATTTTTCATATTATAAAAAATAATCTTAGAGGATAGAAAATATATTTCCAAAATATATTCGTGCTATGCACGCCTCATTTTATCTTTTTGGGTAACTTTGGGTCGCTGGTCTAACACAAAAAGATTGTATCAACCTCTTTAAAATAGACATTGTTGAAATGGCATCAAGTTACTGTAAATGACGTTAGCTTATTCAGTTGGGAAAAGTTCTGTCCATGACACATTACTAGAGCAATAACTCACCAACATCAGTGAAATATAAGTGGGCCACACTTGTTTCACTGATGTCAATAAATTAGGCTGGTAAAAACATTCCTTTCCAGTTATATACTGCTTGCATTAATATTATTAATTAGTAGTATTTTAGAATGTAGGCATTACACCATGATTTTCACCATGATGTGTCAAATGAAAAACATTGCTCCAAGACAATTTGTTAACCATTTTTCAAAATGTTCCCATCAGCACAATTAAGATATTTGAAACCGCTCCCTATTACTGCTGCATAAGCACCAGAGCACAAGAGACGAACAGCATTTAAATCTGGTCTTAAACGAGAAGCGTTTTTCCAAACATTTTATTGTCATTGTTTGCTTTAATATTTGAGCACGCTCAAGCAGACAGCCGGAACGCCACACGAGAAACCAAGAACTGATAAAAGCAAAGGGAGTCATGTACACCCAAATAAACATTTTGGTTTCAATTGGTGAAATTCTTTCAAACTATTTGTTTTTGCAGCACATTTCTGAAATCAATTTACACTCCAAGCAAAAATCTTGGTCCACATTTGTTCACAGATATAGCTTCTGTCATTTGTCATTCATGAAAACAAAATAAAATGGAATGAGAAAGAAAAAAAAATTACTGCCATGATGAATCGGCCAGACAAAAGAAGCAGGGAAAGATGGAGGGTGGGCTAACCCAGAAATGGCATAGCTGAGCTCTCAATATGAGAAAGCTGACTTGAGTGGACTTCGTCTTGGATTTCACTGACGTAAAAACCGGTTTCTCTTTAGTTTTTTTTTCTGAAGCTGATCATCGGCACACAGAAGGTAGGCGACATAGGAAGGTGCCTTTGCCGCTGACAACACTGGGCAGGTTATGACCGAGCTCCACCTGTTTCTTCCAAACTGGATTTTTCGAACATCTGCGTCTTCAGTCCCGCTCTGCAACCAGCTTCAGAACTTTACCGATGGCAATGGTCTTCCCTGTGACAAACACACGTGCACATAATATTTCGTAAGTTTCATTTTAATCGTCAAGTGTTGTTTTTGTCAGCAACTTGAGTTTTGGTCTATGAGACGAAAATGAATACTTTTACAACTTTTCTATAGGTTTTGGTTCAATTTTAGATGATGACCCCAAAACACACACACACAAAACTTTAGTCTAATTTTAGTAGTACTTTTTAAAAACAAATATCCATTTCAAATTCAACATAATTTTGAAATACCACCTTAAGAGAATATATTTTTCCAGATACCATCACGATACACGATAGTTTCGATTTCTTTTGTCCCACTTGAATGAATGTAATGATATTGATCATAATTCAAGTATATCCTTTTCATGCGCTATTAATTTTTAATATCTCAATGTTTTAAGACTGGCATTGAAATGCAGAACACTAAATACAATATCTCAAATAAATAAATAAAAAAATTGAAATAAATTACACTCAGGATTTGTTCACAAAAATTGCAGTTATATATTAACAGGGCTCAAGCCTATTTTTTATACTTGGAACACAATGGTTCTAAGCTGACATTTTAGAGATGCAAGTAGAAAATTTAGGGGCGCAGACGTTGACTTGCAAAGTAAATAGTAGCTGCACTCATTTTCACTATCTTAATGATTATTGAGATTAAGTGTGGAGCAGAAATTTGTAAGCAAATATATATTCAATAGTGATTTAAAAGCAAAAGAAAACCCCCCAAATGTACTCGTGGCATAAGTGCGAGTAGATGAAAGCTTTACGTACACTGTTTCTAATTCTAGAAGCAAAATGCCACCATTTGGCGGCAGCCGCTGCTCAACCCGTATGGTGTTTTATTGTTTTTGTTCCTGATTGTAAAGTGTCCTTGGGTGTCTTGAAAGGCGCTTATAAATAAAATGTATTATTATTATTATTATAACATCGCACATGTTCCTCACACAAAAAGCTAGCTCATTGATGATAGCAGATGCCTGATATAAAAATGTAACCCATCCTTTCTGACATCTCTTTCTGGCCAAAATTAGTTGATTTTTTTTATTTTTTTTTGCTGTGTGCTTATTTTAATGAACCAAGCACAGACAAATCTGGACAATAGATGTTTCAAGTTGAGGGTCAAAGTAATTTTGCTATTCAAGTTATTCATCACCTGCGAAACTCAGCTGACAAAAAGTAAAAACTATTCACGTCCTGTTCTGATGACATTGTGTAGACAAAACAAACATGGACATTCTTGTTTACCCTGAAAATACTGCATGAAAAATTCAATTACACAGTTCTCCTTAATACGACTGCTAGAATTGAAAAATGACAAAATCTACAACTAAATAGGGAGATGCCTCTTTTGACTGTGCCACTGTGTGCAGGTGCTTTACCTTCATCCCGTAAGGTAAACCGTCCCATCTGAGGAAAGTCTTTAAAGGTCTCGAGGCAAATGGTCCCTGCCGTGCGCAGACGAGCAATGCAGACCTGGTCTTGTTTCACAAATCGTGGTCGCATCTTACTCTTCTCTCCTGACTTTTTGTCTACCAGACAGATTAAGGCCTTAAGAGGGAACAGAACAAACATTGCTATTTATGGATTTAAATATAAAACAAGTGCATGTGTATATACTGTATGTACAGCTGACTAGTGACCAGAAAGGCGTGCTTTGATACGCATGAGATAGAAGAACTGAAGGTTTCATCTTCTGAATCTGCTCAGCCACAACTTGGCTTTTCAAAGGATCACTCAATGTTTTGAAAAAATGTCATTTTGCTCTATAGCAGGGGTGCCCAAACTTTTTGGATCCAAGATCGACTTTTCGATCAACCAACCTCCAGCGATCGACCGGTTACCGCGAGCGCACATACACACGCACGCCATGACAGGGTTCCCACTCTTCCACTTGCTTTTTATTTATGGACCTTCTAATGACTTTTGAGGACCAATTTAGCCATTTTTTAAGGACTTTTCCGCCATTCGGCAGGGGATTCACAGTGGATTTAATGCCTGCTCAGCAATACACGGGCTGAACAGAAAGCCACATATCACTGAGCTGGTGTTCAAATCATTGCTGCCAAAGGAAGGGCACGTCTTTATTTTTAGGGGCAATCACTTAACCCTTTATTTGACATACTGTACTAAATTTTCACTTTGCTACCTGGGAGCACAGGTAGGAAAATGGAAAAAAAACTTTAATTAATTCTCAAATAAAACACACAAAGAAAAATTTAAATTGAGAAAATATAAAACTTCAATTTATTTTCAAATAAACATAACACTAAGAACAGAGCTAATGGTCATATGGGTCATCTGGACAGGGTTTAGAAAAATCTGGTTCACTAACAGTAGTACTGACTGCCCATCTTAGCAGTATCCAGTATACTTGAACAGCTGAAATGCATGTCAGAAGTCTAAATCCCAAATGGTCCCACTCTATTATTTTCCCTCATATCACCTTCAATGATCAGACATGTTTTATAATGACAAATATGAAACTGATATGACCATTAGGGAATAGCAGACTGTGACTTAGTTTTCTCCTCAATCTCTTTTGCAAGTTCTTGGCGATCAATTTTCTTCTGTTTTGCTGTGTGCCTCAATGCATTTGACTTGACCAGGAGGCTATGACAAGTTTTACCTCTCACGGAGATGCCCCTCTTGCACACTCAGCAGTAGGCCGACGTATAATCGGCAGCAATTTTTCAGACCCAACCACGGAACTCCGGCTGCTCCAGCCACGCCACTTGAAAATAGCATTGGGCACAGCAGAGAGCAACTGCTGAGGCGCGCTTCGCTCGAGTGGCGTCGCTACATATTTGTCTGTCACTTGTTGAGAGCGATAAATTCGCTGAATAGATTTTTCCAGAAAATACGGTAATTGTTTGCCGAGCTGGCAACCAAACCATCCATTCACTGCCCCAGGATGGCGTCAATCTATTGTTGTTTCCCGGAATGACCCCAAGTGATCACGTGATCATCGTCGGAACTAATCGGAGACGGCGGGAAAAGCAGAGCGGGGATCAGGTCCTGCATTTTCCGATAAAACTATTAATTGCAAGGGTGGGGAAAATGACATACACAAATGAAATGAACACCGCAGGTTATTTTTTATGGATTTTTTTGTATTTTAGAAGATTTCCCTGAAAAGTATGGACAATTAAGAACATAATTTTACAACTTTTTTTAATGGATTTTTATGAACTTTAAGGACCCGTCCGAACCCTGCATGATAAGCAACCGCCTGACACGGAGGCATACCACGCACTTTTGCAGCCTTTTAACTATCGTAGCTCACACGTACTGTGTTAAAGTGAAGGTGTGCCTCATAATCCAGTGCGTCTTTTAGTGCGGAAAATACGGTAATTTTGTTGAATTTCGTTGATTCCTTGATCAAAACCTAGTGGTATTGCAAACCATTTATTAGTTCAAATAGTTGTTCAGTCAAACCTAGGTTTTCATCCATAATTCGTTCCAGAAGGCTGTTCGAAAACCGAAACCACGCTCTTTTTAAAATAAAAATGTTTACTGAACACGTCTGCTCACAATGGAAAGCAACACGAGGAAGCGTCATTTGCTCGTCTACCCGAGGAAGCGTCACTTCCTCGTGTAAGGAAGGCGAGAGGAGTCAAATGGTGCATTCAAGTGAGCTCAGTTTGTTTGAGAACCGAAATTTGTTAGTCATCCGAGGCATAAAAAAATCAAAATCTTTGGGCGAAAACCGAATTGGTCGAGAACCGAGACATTCGAAAACCCGAGGTTTGACTGTATTTGATTAAAATGAGAATAATGAAGTACTAAGCATTTATTTATATATATTATTTATATTATTGTATTAATATATTCCCACTGTTAGTAAATATGTCACCCTCCTTTTAAATGGATTTTCCAAGGTCTTGCATGAGAGAAAATTCACTTTGGGTGATGACATTTTTTGTATTGAAAAAAGGTTCTGCGACGATCTGTTCTTTTGCTTGTTTCACATTTTGTAATCGATAATTTTAGTGATGACAATTATGATCTAAAATTGTTATGATGGTTCATTCAGGAAGCATTTGTCAGTGCAATCATTATGACGCCAAGTTTGGATCCTATTTCTAATTGGAAAACTTCTGTGGACAGTCCACCATCTTTCGTAACCTTTTCATATGCTTACCGTAATCTGCACCTCTTCAATGCACGTGTGAATGTGAAGGACAGCATTATAACCTGGACAGATGATGGATTTGTGTTCAATGATGACAATCTAGAAAGAGAAGAAACAGAGGAATTCTTTTTCTCATGAATATTATTCCTGTTCGACTGACACTGGTTTGTTCTTCCAAACAGACCTGCGCGTCAAATGTGCGCCCAGAATGGCACAGGTTCTCTGCATTACACAGGATGAAGCCAGGGAGGATCTCCTCCTCTTCAATGCCCTTCAGTCGCAGCTTTAGATTTTCTCCTGGTCCTGCATCGTCTGTCTCCATGTCATCAGACAAGAGGCTCAGCACCTCGACCACATGCTATTAAGACATTATAATGACATTCACATTACAGGAGGCGAGTAAAGGGCCACTAAAGCGGGAGCAAAAACAACAAAAAGATAAAGCTTTTATTCCCCGTACTGGTGAAACACAGGTCTTACCCTATTCGGCATCATAACAAGCTGCTGTGCTTTACTGATTGAGCCTGACTCAAGTTTGCCGAGAATCACAGTGCCCATGTCCTGCAAGAGAGAGAGAGAGAGCTTTATGAGTTATGTAATTTCTTCCATTTGAAAAAAAATCTGAAATTCATTCTCTCAAGTCTAGCAGATATTTTTCCCCATAAATTATAGATATCATACAGGGGTAAATTTGTAAGATTCCCCAACATTACTTTTACCAAGCAGCACAACCTTTTGATGGCTGAAGGAAACACTCAACAGCCCTACAAAGTTTGCTCTTACCAAGTCTTGTCACAATGGACACAGGGTACATTCGGTAGACTTTTATAAATGATCTAAATTTGGCCTAGAGTACATTTTTGGACTCTACTCCAAGTGGCAATGGCATCAAGCGCAGAGAGCACGGAACAGGAAGAGCTGGTTAAAACAAACAAAACATTAACATCCCTGACTGAGCACTCAGCCATAATACTATTTTGGATTTAAAAAGTCCAATAGTGAGCAGAAAAATGCCATTTGCAAGAGCTGTTAAGTCATAGTTTTTCTGCGAACAACTGTAACACGGGCACATTTTTCTACCATCTGAAACAAAAAAAAACGTGCTTGACTCAAATGGCCCGTTAGATTCTCAACGCAGGAGGGCAGAAAGAAAGCTCACTATTACCCAACCACAGACTACCTGTTGCACAAGTTCTTTTGAAGAGTGGACCCGATTGGCAAGGCCTCATGCCATGTGGTGCGGTTTGTTCTGAAATGTGATTCTAGTTGGGCATTTTTATTGGAAGTAATGTTAGTGTCGTTGCATTACCAGTCCTTTGTAACTCAATATTTGGAACCACAATCTAACAAGTTGCAGATGGTCAGCAACTCATGAAAACTCGTCACAGAACTCCACACACTTTGCAACGCGACTAAATTGTTCAGTATCGTTTGTTCACGATGCACAGTGTGCAGCTGGCTTTAGATGCAGCCTTCTGCATCTTGAGGTCGGTATTAACTTATTCACTCCCAAAGACGTATTTAGATGTCTTTTCAGACGCCACACATTTAATCCCAGCTCCTCATTTAATATAGACAGTCCTTGAAAAGGGTCTGAAATTACCATTTTCAGACCCTTTTCAAGTACAGTCAATATAAGACATCTAAATATGTCTTTGGGAATGAATGAGTTAAATATAAGTATAAAAGGTGTGAAAAAAAAAGTTACCTTGTATTTGTCTACAATGGGCAATCGGATAGGGCCGTCACTTGATCTGTTAAAATTTGGCAAACTGTCCAGGTGTGGAATGAACGGTAAACCTCTGCAAAAACAAATAGGGACACATGTTGCAGTCGGAGGAACGTGGGAAAATGACAAGGGAGGCTTTATATCTGTTCATATTTAAGGACTTACGTGTACCAGGAGCACATATCAGTGGGCTCCTTCAGGTTGGCTCCTGTTAGGCCTGAACATGGCATGAAGTGAATGTCTTTCTTTGGGTTGAAGCCCACCTTCTTCAAAAATGGCACTAGTTTCTCCTTACACTCTTCATACCTGAGCATTGAGACAGAAAGTGATCCATGTAAAGTCGCATAGAAAATCAAAAATACCATGAGTCAAGTATCAACGGAACCTGTTTACCAATTGTATTTGCTGCCTGGCTCACTCTTTCTTGGCAGCCATACCCACAGCTAATTTAGAGCAAACAAGACAAAGCTACAGATGTGTGCAAAAACTGTACACATTCCACGTGTATGCTGTGACTTTTTGCAAACTAAAGCGTTGCTTGTGAACCAAAACAATCTGTCAGAAAATGTCAAACCGATTCATTTGTGAACAGGTGCATACGTGGATCGAAATGTTGCCGTATTTACCAAAGTATTTATGATGCGTTTTGTCCAGTGCACCAAATTTTGACGAGATTGACAAAATCATTCCACAGTGAGGGCAAACACTTATTTGTCGAAGCAAAACAATAATCTGATCTCTTATCTTATAGACAACAAGAATCGAACAGAAGCAAACCAACCTCCAAGATAAAAATGATGGAGCTTGAGTTTTCATTTGATGACCCTGACACAATCTCAGTGTTCTTCAATGTTCAATTGACTCCAATTGATTCTTACTGATTCAATCCAGGCACGGGAAAAAAGTTAAAAGGTCTGTGGTGTTTAACCACGCACACCTTTATGTGGCTAATGATGAAATAACTACAACTAATGCAATTGGTAACTCATTTTAATTAAACAGAATTATAAAACAACATTTTGAAATTACCCGAACACAAAGCAAGTTTTGCTGGTCCAGTAACATCAGACCTTGACATCACAATTTTCTTACCAGCTGTGGCTTTGGCGCCATCTTGTGGCATCTTCAAGCATTACCCAAAGAGTACAAAGCCCGCAACAGATGAGATTGCAAGCAAATAGTCAAGATGGGTTCCACAGAAGAATACGCAAATAGTTGAATATCAAACTACGAGTAGGCGGAGGGGTGGTGCTTGGGTTCACTGTCATGGATAATGGAAAATACAAAAATCTCCACATTTTATTTAGAACACACAACCTGCACGCTTCCCCTTGCTTTACTCCGCCATAGATTTAATTACCGTATTTTCCGCACTAAAAGGTGCACCTAAAACCCTTCCATTTTCTTAAAAGCTCACAGCGCACCATAAATTTCGATGCGCCTTGTGTATGGTCATTCCTGTAATATTTCAACCCCAAAATGGCTTCTTGCTCGAGACATGCTTACAACGCAAAGTTCAAACTTAAGGCGATTGGTAACATAGTTGAACATGGAAATAAAGCAGCGGCAAGAGTTCAACATTAATGAATCAATGTTGTTATAACTTGCTGTCGGTTAAGTGAACTGTGTTGCTGCTTTATTAAATACGTTTGACATCTGATCGTTATGTTGGCTTTTCCTTCAGCGTAGCTCCATCAAGTGGATGCATTGTAGATTGCGTCTTATGTATAACATTTTTTTAATAAAATCAGCCATTCATTGAAGGTGCGCCTCATAATCCAGTGCGCCTTTTAGTGTGGAAAATACGATAATGGAAAACGTGACTCTACTGACTAAAAGAAGAAATCTTGGTCTTGTTCTTTGCTTGAGATGATTAGAAATGGGCTAACAATTTATCAAAGGAAACTATTCCTGTCTTGTCCATATGTGACACAATATTGCAAAATTAAGACATTTGATCGCGTTGATCATTCTGATCCATCGACCCACCTTTCTAGACTCCAGTTGACTGTAGGATCATCCATTTTATTTACCAGAACAATCAGGTGCTTTACACCTGCCGTTTTGGCTAACATGGCATGTTCTCGTGTTTGTCCACCCTTTTCAAAACCTGTTTCAAACTCGCCTTTTCTGGCAGAGATCACCTGGAGAACAACATTAAAACGATAAATGTCACAAAACATGACAGATCAGAGATGCAAAGAACGATGTGTCACCAAATCATTTGATCGAGATATGGTGCTAACTACAGAACGCCGTGTAAACCAAGCGCAAAAGGAGCGTGTCCTACCTACTCATATATGTGGTAATGAAATAACAAGTGGTAATGAAATAACAAGTGGTAATGATTTCATGAGCAATTTGTTTGTTTTAATAAGTAGCGCAATGGGTGAGATAGCGCTGGAAAGATGAGATCATTGTCTTTCTGGTAATGCCAAAACTTAATTTCTGAAATATAGGTAAAAAATGTGACATTTTGCTGCGGTGGGTCACATACTGTATGACACATCCAAGTACCGTTACATGAAGGCAGAATTGGTGTATGAAGATAAAGGTGTATGAATTGTAATTGTCTGAATGCATGAGATCTGACACGGATGAATGATATGCTGTCACCACTGTGTCTGCTCGATCACTTGTGCAAGGAATTTTTAAGAAACACAAGGCTTTTCCTCGACCCACCAGCACAGCCAAGTCCGCTTGTGATGCACCTCCAATCATGTTCGGCACAAAGCTCTTGTGGCCTGGGGCGTCTAAGATGGTAAAGTGCTTTTTGTCTGTCTCAAAATATGCTCTGCCCACTTCTACCGTCTTGCCTTTGTCCCTCTCCTCTTGATTGGTGTCCAAAGCCCAAGACAGGTACCTGAAGAAAGACAACCGAGATGTTAGGTCATATTTTTCAAGGAAAACCAGCAATTTATGATTTATGCATTTGTTGTTTTTTTTTTTAAACAATTAGCACCCGTGAGCACATTTCCATTGACATAACAGATAGCACAACACACCCACTCACCAGGTTTCTCGGTTCTTTTCCTTTGCCTCTCTCTCATACTTCTCTAAGGTTCTCTTATCTACCATGCCTGTAAGGTACCTGATGGTGAAGAAGGGAAGACAAGAAAATATGAGACAAGAGTGATTACTGTAAATTCCGGATTACAAGTCGCTACTTTTTTCCCACACTTTCAACACTCCGGCGTGTAATATGAAGCGGCTTAAAAAAAAAAAAATTCCATCGCGAGAAAAACATGGACCAATAAAATGAATGAGTAGTTCACTGAGGTCCAATGAGATTGTGTGACTAATCACAACTTCCGCTCTTTTCGCCGCAGCGGGGAAAAATGTGTTACCAGGCAACAGTCGACCAATAAAATGAATGAGTAGTACACAGGGGTCCAATCAAATTGTATCATTACCGGTAATCACAACTTCCTTATTTCAGTCTTTCTTCTAACGCTGATCAACACGGAGAATACCAGACGAAAAGCATATGATGCAGCTTTTAAACTAAAAGCGATCACTCTGGCAGTTAAAGAAGGAAATCGAGCTGCTGCCCGTAATCTTGGCATAGACGAGTCGATGATGCGGCGAAGGTGGAGGCTCCGGCAAGAAGAACTGAGCCAGTGTACAAATCAGGCTGAAGGCTAAAGCTATCGCTACCGAGATGAACATTGAAGGTTTTAAAGGTGGGCCGTCGTGGCGTTATAGATTCATTAAACGGAAAAGCCTGTCTATTAGGGCACCCACAACGTTGTGTCAGCAGCTCCCTCCCAATTACAAGGACAAACTTGCTTCGTTCCGCACATTCACACAAACAAAGATAGCGGAGAATTCCATCAGCCCAGATGAAATAATAAATATGGACGAAGTCCCTCTGACATTTGATTTGCCTCTCACTCGGACTGTAAATAAAAAAGGTGACTCCTCTGTCATACTGAAAACAAGCGGCCACGAGAGAACACATTTTACCGGTGTTTTGAGCTGCGCAACATCGGGTCTAAAGCTGCCACCGATGATCATTTTTAAGCTGCCGACTATAGTAATAATTTCATCTATCTTTTCCCATTTATATAATTTGCATTATTCTATTTAAAGCCTAGTGGGCTGCAGTATTTCTCCTCGTAATTACGCAAATGCGCATCAAGATCTCTCTTTGTCTGGCCTCTTATTATGTGTTTCAGCGTAATTTCGTTGTGCAAACGCATTTATCATGCTCATAAAAATATGGAGATTATTTTAACCTTAAGTAATTCTTAAGGTCTTAAGGAAATTTCTGCGGGGGTTCAGCGGGGGACCGCGTCCGCGGCCTCACCCGGAGGCGCTCCAGGCGGCAGGGACGCAGAAGCAAACCCCTGCCTACTCATTGGCCAGCGGTTTATAATATGGTGCGGCGCATATAATTACAAAATTGATTTTTCTTCATAAATTTGAGCATGCGGCTCTTAATCAGGTGCGGTCTGTAGCCCGGAATTTACGGTATGTATTTTCACCTGCAATAAGATGGAAAACAAAAACAGTGCAACTTACATGATTTGTCCGCCAATAGTGGACTTTCCAGCATCTAAAGAGGAAAGAAAGGTTGTAGGTTTGGACAGTTGCTTCACTGATTTATATGTCGTAAGTGCAAGATGGGGAAGCAAAAAAAATAAAAATAAAAAATCAACAAAACAAAAAATCCCCCAATTAATAGTTTCATCCAACCCCAAACATTCATTTTCTGTGTTGTGGTCGTTCACGTTGCGGGTTCCTCCTCAACTAGGTTCACGTTACAGGAAAGTCCAATCGAGATTGTTTTTTTTTTTTACCAAATGCGATCTGTATCAGATTTTTTTTTTAATGCTGCAATGATGTGAGGTAATCTTAAGTGATGTCACCATGAAATGAGAAAATCCTCAGCATATTTCCACAAAATATTGATTATACCTCATCTCGCATCGCTCCTCTGTAGATTAAAAAAAAAAACCACAAAAAAACCCCAGCCCCGACCACATCAGTGGCCCTTACATATAAGACCTGTCGTGTGAGCCTCGCCCTAGATTCTTATTCTTTTTAATGGTTCCTAAATTTTAAGGCTTTGGCAAACTATAAATGATATTCACTTTCTATGTGACATATTAAAAAAAAAAAAAAAAAGTATTTCTTTGATTGGTTCAACTTATTTGAAAGTTTAATGCAGAGGCACAATTTGAAATGGTGAATGAAACCTTTGGCATGGAAGAAGCAAACCCCCACATGCTACTTTTGAGTGCATCTAAAAACACAATCACATCAAACTCAAGCCATTCAGAGGAAAATTAAAGACCGATACAAATATCGGTATCAGCATATCTCAAATTATGAGCCCAGATTGTGAGCTGTCCCCTGTAATGTGACATTTTGGATTGGATACAACTTTATTGTCAAATGTGCTGTATGTGTAACATGTGTATGTGTAACATACAGCACACAAGACATTTCATCTGTGCTGTATGTGTAACATACAGCACAGATGAAATGTCTTCCCTCTCAACAAAACAAGAGGAGCCGCCATCAAAAGAATTGCAGAGGGGACCCCCCCTCCCCCACAATAAACTAATTTGCCGTTGTTTGGTTGTTGCGCTGATGAAACCGTGCCGCAGCTAATTCCATGCATCTGTGTCAGCTTCTTCGTTCTTACTTTTCACCAGCTAAGTAATGTGATTAATGCTGGTTTGCAGTTCATTTCAGCCACCATTCATGTTTACTTCAGCAGTCACAGAACGGCTGACTGGGTTGCATTCAGGGAAACAGTGTAAATGAAAGTGAACGGATGTTCTCTTTCTTTCTTCCCATTCGATATATTGGACAGAAATGGTGGTTATGGGGGATTTTTCATTTGAATTGTATGCATGAACACACTCTAAACAATCAAACAGTTGTAATTATTGATTTTGTTTTGTAAAATGTGATACATTTTCCAGCTCCATGCGAAAAAAACATCCATAAATTTACCTGTTTCACAACTATACAAGACTTACTCAAATTTCACCATGGTGCCTTATATTTTAGCATTATAGCCTATATATAGCCTTTTGTACTTTATTTAAACTATGCATCACAATAAAGCAATTCAACAGATACGCTACACATTTTAAAAAGTGTATCTGTAGTTTTATTTGTGTTACAGTGAAACTCCTCTAGAACGAAACCTACATGGGCGAAAATACCCCCTAATGTGAAAAAATCTTAATGCATTAACACCATTCCCATTCTCCTGCCCCCCCTACAATGAAAAAAATCCTGTTGCGTTAATACGAAACCTTTTTCTCTGCTCTTGCCTCGCGAGATATTCACTACAACGAAGTTTAATCCAACAGCGACCGGTTTTGCTTCGTTCGGAATCGGCAAAAGCAACCACCACACTGGTTTACACAGCTCCGACTTTCCTGAACGCAACATACTCATAGCTACTCTTGCCATTGGCTTACCGAGCATCATCCTGGCCTCCGATTGGCCAAGAGGGACCTCACTGCCTAAGTGTGTAGATACTGTAGCTTGATCCGTGGAAGATAGCGTGGAATGCATCCGATTAGCTGCTCAGAGTAAATTGCTTATGGCTCGACGGACATTCAAATAAACGAACGTTTCCTGGAATGCTTTACTTGTTATCATGCTAAAAAGCTTATGCTAACTGGAGCGCTAATTAGAGAGAAGGCGGGTTCCATCGCGCTAACTATGGCCATCGAGGACTACGAAGCGTCCCGTGGCTGGCTTAAAAGTTCATTGCATGACATCAACTGAGCAACGCTGTCTTGGGCAGCGATCGAGGGGAGGTCGAGTTAGAGACAGTGAGATAGTGGATAGAAAAGCCAGGAAGTATCTGTTATTGTTCGATTCAGACGCAGCATGAACGTTGCATTGCTAAAATGGCTACAAAACGCACCTTTGGATGTCAAGCAGCTAAGACAAGAAGCGCTCTGACGCTGGAAGAGAGGGTAAAAGTGGTCAAAATGAAAGACGTAGGAAGCAAAATAAAATACATTATCCAAGAAATTTATGCAAGTAAAAGTGAATGCTGATCGTAAATTTCGCAATTTCTTTCCTTTTTTTTCTTTCTACACTGACTATGTGAAGTGTCAAATAAGTGTGTGCTCATACTTATGCACTATTGGAATAAAAATAAAGAGTACACATACGATTGTGTGTGCGTGTACACATTCGTTTGAGTGTGTTTGTGTGTTTACATCTGAGATCAAATTTGCTCCTGTAAAAAAAAACCTATTGTGAAACATTTCTTGCTGCAAACATGATTTCGTTGCAGAGGAGTTTCTCTGTACTTTGCAACAATTCTGCAACAGAGTGCTGAATTGTGGGGTTTGACAGTATAAGGGATCCCATTTGCACAGCGACATAAATTTCAGTCCATATGTCCCGCATGTGCTAACGCCAATGTTGTGCAGAGTGAACAGGGCAATGTACCCAAGAAAGACCCAGGTGTTCTTATAAACAGGTGAATTCATCAAAAATTCGGAGTCATGCATTAACTGACCTACGTGTCCGATGAACACGACATTTATGTGTTCCTTCTTGGGGGCGTCAGGTTGTGTCGGGGGAACCTTGGGCGCAAGCATTTCCTCTTCCTCTTCCACCATCTCCGACCCCATCTCCTCAGTTGTTGTTGCTACCACCACTGGCCCACGGTCACCATAGCATCGACCTCCTGGCTCTTCCTCATTTGGTTCAACTTCTTTCTGATCCCATGGTTCCTCTGGTGTCATTTCTGTGTCACCATTCTCCAATCGAGCTGCATAAAATTTCATATATATTTGCTTCTCCAAATCCTTATACAAATGTTTCTTGCATACTTTCTTCTCCAAATCATCTTATCAAGTTTATTGCATACTTTTATCATTACAAACATCTCCATTAAGCGACACCAACTCAGATAAGGAATACTGTGTAAGAATAATGTTGCTGATCGTTTTTCTGCAGCATACCAACACCAACCAGAAGAATTGATTGCACTTAATATAGTGCAGCAGTAACTACCGTATTTTCACGACTATTAGGCGCTATTAAAAGTCTTTAAATTTCTCCAAAATGGACAGGTCGCCTTACAATGCGGAGCGTCTTGTCTATGTGCTGAGTTCCAAAGCCTGACTGAGAGCACGTCTGGCCGACACGCTGGTTATATAGAGAAAAGGCGGACGTGAGTGAGGATAGGCATGCGGAAGTCCGCCAATGAATGACGGGTGGGCGTGTAAGAGGATACTAATGGCTGGACGTGAGTGAGGTCCGCCAATGAGTGAAGTGTGGTCGCGTAAGAGGCATGCCCCCTAGCAGGTACGGCGGCTTTTTCCATGCCTCACCGTCACTCTTGATTTGCGACTCCATGCGTGCCCATCTCACAGCAGCAGTGAAAAACCAAGTCAAGCAAATGAACTCCGAGCTTGCCGTCATTCCCGGAGGCTTAACTAAAGAACTCCAACCACTGGACATCGGCATCAACCGGGCGTTCAAAGTCAAGTTGCGAGCGGCATGGGAACAGTGGATGATCGATGGCCAACACAGCTTTACAAAGAGTGGGAGGCAGCGCCGGGCTAGTTATGCCACTATTTGCGAATGGATTGTGGCTGCTTGGACTAACGTGTCTGCTTGCACTATATAAATAAAGTACAACCGAACTCAGTTTTGCTTCCGTTGGCTTTTTAAAAACGTGTTTTTAGCGTGTGTCCGCATGTCTTAGCATGCATGCTACCGTATGCTTCAAGCTAACGTGTTTTTAGCGTGCGTGAATGCATGCCGTATGTTTAAGCTGGCGTATGTTTAGCGCCCAATAAAACGGTGCGCTTTGTGTATGTGTAAAATACAGAAATAGCACCCGTTACTGAGACTGCGCCCAACAATACGGTGCGCCGAATAGTCGCGAAAATACGGTACTTCTGCATTTTTATAAAATTACTTGAAATTGTATATTTTGCTGTCTGGCATCAGTTTAAGAAAATAAGGCTTAGACAAGTGGATATTAATTGCCACAGTTCACTTTTCATCTCCACTCAAATGTTTACGTTGAAATTACAGTTTAAATAAATATTTATTAGTGTTTATTTGATTATTTTCACAAAGTTCGGGTACAGGCAGGCTGTACTACAATTCGACACTTTGTAGTTCATTTTTTCAGTATCTTATGAACACATTTATTACCTGTTACCAATGATCAAAAGAGTTCTGATTTAGGTTAATGAGGAATTACTTATGTGAAAGTGACTGGGTATTTGAAACAATTTCTTGGAAGCTGTATTTTGCTGTATTGGAAGCTGTATTTTGTATTTTTTATCTTGCATTCTGTACTGTGTACAGCTCTATTTTGTTCTGGAACATTTATTTGTGCATGCAATACTTTGTTTTTCTTTTTACCCCACCCCCCTTCCCCCTCCAATTCTGCTGCTGAAGACTGCAAATTTCCCCAGTGCGGGACAAATAAAGGTTTTCTTATTCTTATTCTTATTCTTATGATCACCTACAATTTAACACATTTGGAGAGAAGCGCATTCAAAGAGAGGGAGCCACCCTATATTATTACAGGACATTGTCTGTACAGTACAGGACAACAAACGTCAAGAAAATAAATCTCACTGCTGGAATGCTCGCTGACACTCACGCGTAAGACACAGACCATACATACCAGCACTTTCTGTCACCTCCATGGTGGCTATTTTTTCAACAGCAACTGAAAAACAACATGTCTGTTACTTCAAAATAATTAAATCAGACAGGAAATAATATTCAACACTCGTAAGCGCAACTATTTTGTTTCCACAGGGGTCGCAAGCCACTTGTGTTGCTCAAGAAAGTATACAATTATTGCACATTTATTTTGTTGTACATTTGTTCATCAACATCATTATTTTGTGTTAACGACATGTAACTGGCTATCCTTTACACCTTCATATAATGAGTAGAGTCGGACACTGCGTAATCAGACTTGTTTACGTGTAGAAACTACCCTTAACGAATGACTCAATAAAACTTTATGCGTCACCGTGTCCACGTCACATCGCACTAAGGTCAACACGCGACATAGCCCAAGAAGGTTATCTTTACCCGAATAATTCAATGTGCTTGTATCTTGTTGTTAAATATGACAGCAGTTCTAAGTTTCACTCACTTTCCTCTTCCAGTGACGTGTACCGTTAGAAGTAACGGTTGGTACGCCACACAAACCTAAGAGGGCGGAACAAGTGTTCAGCACTCTTATCATGAAACCACACCGGCTACCTTAGCATTAGTAGCTAACAAGCTAATGCCGGTTGGGATCCAATAGACATTCAACAAATCTAGAAAAAAAGTGATATAATAGCACAACAAGTGTATATACACATTGCATGAGCCAAAAAGCAGAGCAATGTTTTCAGTACAGTGCAGCGAGCGTCCTATCACATTAGAGCGCACAGTTGTTAGAATATACTAACGCGTGTCTGTAGTGTAGCTCGAGGGTTAGCACCTGCACAGTCGTGCTCATGTTAACGACTAGCTTGTTGCTAACGTTGCTACCCAACGTGACAGTCGGCTTACCCATTGAATCGAGATTTTCCGAGTGTGCTTTCATGGCAAACGTCGGGACAAATTCAGCGGCGTTCACATTGGGAACAAAGGGTTTAGCGTTTACATTTAAGTTTTTGAAAGCAGACTCAAACTGTCCGTCGATTGTGGCCTCCACATCGTCCTCTTGTTCCCAAGAATCAGGGGCAGTGTCTCTCGGGTCCATCGTGGGTTTTGAATTTTCACTAGTGAGATTTGAGCTACGCAGTTTTTAGGCTACGTTCAGTGTCCACCCAAATCCCGGTGTTCAGGCCACACCTTTGACTGATATAAAACGTCCCAACTCGAGGAGGAATGTTTTCAATCCGACCTAGGTGAAATTAAGCGGCCGGTACGATCGGTGGAGACGCCAAAGAGGATATTCGACTCAGCACTCCCAGAGACAGTCCGCGTGAGCTCTTGCGTCCCTTCAACCGGACGTGCTGTGCGCAATGACTTCTGGGTTATGAAGTCTAGAAATGGAGAATAAAGTTGTATTTACCCGAGTCGTGAAATCAAGAAGACTACATGTCCCATATACTCCAGTGATACTTTTCATAAGAAATTGCGTCTGTCCTTTAAAAAAATAGTTAGTAATGTTCTCATAGTGGAAATACTGCCTTTGAAATGTAGAATGACTCAGTTTGAAATGCAGACATTAGTTGGGCAGGCGACGATAAATTCATTTACAGTATATTAGATTCCCCCCCCCCCAATTGAGAGTACAAAGGAATATTGAAAAAAAATTCCAACGTAATTAAAACAGAACATAATAATCGCTATATTTTAAATTGATTTCCCTTTCTGTGATTAATAACGTAACCTTTTATCTGTCATTTGTTTTTGTTCAAGTTATCATGAGGTTTGACCCTACATTTAAAAAACCGTTATACTGTATCTTGTATTGGCAATATTGCATCCGATAAAAGTGAGCTGTACCTTCCACAAGGACGTTTCAACGAACCGTCTTCAGAAATACTTTATACTCACCATAGGGAGTATTTGGGAAGGTGAGGGATGTTTCATTATTATATACAGACAATAAAAAACATTACAACAGGTTGGTCTATAGGAGATTGTATTAAATCAAGGTTCTTCATGAAAGATTGGAAGGTTACAAAGTTCGAGACACAACTTTACATTATCATCATCTGATGTGTAATCAAGCATGGGTTTAATTTACATCATGTAAGAAATTATTTACAAGTGCAATTAAGGTAAATATAATCAATTTCATTCTCACCATAATAACTTAATTCTACCAACACAATGTAATTCTAACCACAAAAGTTTGTACTTCAATATCTTATCTCAATACTACAGAAGGCCCTGGCTCAGAGTACTTCAGTGTGACTTTATCTATCTGGTACTTTTCTTTGATATACATTTAACAGTTGGCAAGGTATGAAAAACAAATTTTTGCCAGGTCAGACTAGTTCTCAATCTCACCAAATTCCAATTGGTATTGACAAACTGTCAATTGATCATCACCAATTTAAACAAGATTTCCAAAAAAGCCTTTTCCCACATTGAAAAATTGATATTGAATAATAATCTAAACATTTTCAGAACGTAATAATATTTTCTACCAGCTTTTTTGTGAAGTATAATTTGCAAATGGACATGACATTAAAATATCTTTCATCGTTGAGCTCAACATCCCCTGAGGATAGAATACAAGGAGTGTCACAAAAGTTCCCTGACAAGTAACACAAAAGATCTATTTCAAACTACAAGTTTTTCCTTTCAATGTTGGCCAGAAGATCAACTAGTACATTTACAAAGAGATCCTGTGGTTTGCTAAGTGAGAGGTGTGGCAAGACAACTCATGGATGCTTCACCATGACAACGTGCCTTCCATGAGAAAATGAAACCACGGCAGAGAAACCTGGGAAAGTGTATTAGTTCTTCTCATTTACTTTAGTACATTTTGCAAATCAGATATTAAAAGTACATTGTTCAATCTTATCATTGTGCCACTTGTGCACATCCAAAAAAGGCAAATTTTCATTTTTTTTTTACGTTTTCAAATGCTCTACTACATCCATGCAGATCATGTACATTTCACAGAGGATGATCAAGAAATGTACAAAAGTGATTCAGAAAAACTTGAGAGAGCCCATGGGAATTACCTCGAAAGGGAAAACTTGTAGTTTAAATTCCATCTTATGTGGCATCAGTCCATGAACTTTTCTCACGCACCTTGTATATTCTATTTTTAGTTCCCATATCATGATCCATGACTATGACATGTGGAAAATGTTAAGTACCGGTACTTTGAGCCAGGTCAGGTGGGATATCTTTGGCAACAAAAAAAACAAACTGTAAATGCAAAAACATATTCTTGTGGTCATGATGAAAATATAAATGCTTTGGAGGGTCATGTAGGAATTAAAGTTTTTGCTTCAGTGTGGCTATGGCTGCAATGTGGTTGCATATATTTTGAAGTAATATTTTTAAAATAATCCTTTACTGATCCTCCCACCAAAATACCATATTCTGGTAAAATATACACACAATTTTTATCATTTTCTATGCTATAGCATTATTTGTAATTTGTGTCTCAATTAGATTTGCATAGACAAAGCAAAGGTAGATGACATTTATATGTATTGTGTGAATAGAGTTCATGTTGTGCAATGGCGTGTCCAAAATCATCATGCATGCGGTCAGGCTTTTCTGCATTACAATCACAGCAGTGCACCATGAAGCGGAACTGTTCTAATACGCTGTATCCCATTTGTGTAGCTCTTTCCTCATGCAAATTAATTAGCATCTCTACCACAGTCAAGCCTTTATGACCTTGGCATCTCCCACAGAGCTGAAAGAATCGGCATCTACAATGAGTGAGGTCTTCAAGGGGACTCAAAAACAGTTTAAAAATTCCTCTAAATTTATGGATAGTTGACCTAGTGCAATTAATGTTTTTCTTAAACATCCCAAAATAAGCAACGACCACTCAACCCACGACAAAAAGTTTGACCGGCATGTGCTGTTTCGGTGAATGCGACTATGTGATTGAATGTAATGCGAGATCTTATCTGTCTCGTCAGTGATGGTGCTGCAGTACACTTAGATCACAGGTGTCAAACTCCGGTTCTTAAGGGCCACTATTCTGCATGTTTTAGATGTTTTCCTCCTCCAACACACCTGATTCAAATGATCAGGATCGTTATCAGGCTCCTGCAGCGCATCATGATCTGATCATTTGAATCAAGCGTGTTGGAGGAGGGAAATATCTCAAACCTTCTAAATAGTGGCCCTCGAGTTTGCCATCTGTGACTTGGGACTGTTACCATTAAGGGATGGTGTAAATATGAGTGTGAATAGTCCTTTTGTTTACATCAGTCATTTAATTTATGTGTCCTGTGACTGACTTGTGACTAGGGTGTTCTTTGCCCATCGCTTTTAGTCCTGATCTTGGACCACCTTGATAGGTCAAACAAAAATGTGTGTAAATACAATGTAAACTACAGCCATTGGTATAAGTGGAAGTGATTAGAAAAAAGCATCACAGTGTTACAATGATCGCTGATATCCTTTCCAACCTCATTGGACAGACACTCTTGAGAGAAACAATTAGACCATACTAATTCGGCAACTTTACTCTTTCATACCAGCATAAATGCATAATTTACGTATAAAACGTCTTATTAATGAGTTAGGCTGGTACCGTTATGATGGCTGGCCCTCTTGGCCTTCAAGCTTCCTCTCCTCCAAGAATGCTTTGTCCTCCACTTGGCCATGCTGTTTCTGCTGAGACGAGTCCTGAATTTCTTCTGGAATGCACTGACATGCAGAGTCAACCTCTGGTACACTTAAAGAGGGTGAGTGGATGCTGGTTGACTCCTCAGCTAGTCCAATTGAGCTGGATTCACTCAAGGAGTCAGAGCCTGCGCCTGAGCGCCGAAACAACTTCTGACCTGTGATGGAAAAGAGCATTATTGGATCGTGATGCATTGGGAAGAACAAAACATATCCAACAAGACACATGCAAGTGATGTTCTCCTTCCTCAAACGCATCACAAAGCACTGTTTGTCTTCAGTAGTTTTATACAATGCTACCTTGCAGTCTCTCCAATGATGAGGTGGAAGAGTCTTTCAAGGGAGGCCTGCCTGACTGGGCCTTGGTCGAGTATGTCACCTCTGTGGAGTCCAAGGAACCTATAAATAATAATATATCGAGTATAAATAAGAAACATATTAAGTAGGGGTGGGCATTACATCAGTATTGACGGGAGCTCTGTCAGACAGTCACTGAGAGATGCCCGATTTTCTGACGAATAATGACGGACGACAAACGTAAAAAAATAATAATTCATTGAAAAAAATTGATGATTTAAGTACAGTACTGACATGATTTTTCCTCTGTGAGTTTAAAAGTCACTAACCGGGCACTTTACTAACAATGGACCTGAACGATGGAGCAGAAGAAGAGAAAGAAGTAGAAGATGTACCAGAAGAAGAGCAGAAAGAAGAAGAAGAACAAGAAAAAGCACTGATTGTCACGGCAACTTGATTTTGGTTTTTTTCAAGGACTGGGAAGCACACTTTGGGAACAATGTGACATGGGATTCTGGTTATGGTTAACAAAACTTTGAAGTAAAACATTTTAGGAGTTAAAACAGCGGTAGGCGATGACTTTTTTTTTAACAGATTGACTTGTTTATGAACATACGATTCAAGTTTACTGAAGGAAGTGATGACGAAACCGCGGATTTAATGTTCTATCAGTGTAATGTCTCTTCAACTTTATCCTAGCTGCAGCCCTGGCTTTGTCTATTTACTTATCTGCATATGGCTTTTATCCCCGGATATTCAACTTAAAACAGTACAAGCAAATAAAACCAGGTGAAATAGAAAATGTATTGTGGGCTATATGTGAGCGTTTAAATCGTTTACGAGGACCAAAAAAAAAAAACGACAAAAAAAAAAACAACCAGAAGCTCTGTTGACAAACTAATACTGTATTGCAAATACACATGCGTACACAAACCTGCCGCCAGGCTGAAGGTCCTCCCTTTAATTGAAGTTTGTACAGGAGAGAACCAGTTTAGAACAGAGCCAACCAAAGGAAGCTGTCTCAACATGCCCTAAAAAAAAAAAGACAATTGTTTTCTCGTAGTAGCATTTCTCCTTTTTGGGAAAGCTTAATTACTACCGCTATAAGTCATTCTGATTCTAAAATAAATCAAATGTCTATGTTTGTAGGTTGCACTTCATGCAACCCAAATTCGCTTACCTCTTCCATGAGTTTCTCATCATTGGCTTTTAAGAGCTCCAGTTCTGCCTCCCGAATGCCTTTCCTCACCACCTCCGTCATGTTCTCCAGTAGCTACATTGGAAACAACTCTATTTAGAATGGTACTACAACAACAGATGGAAATGTCGAATCGATTACAAATGAAGTATACTTTTGCGAGACTGTACTACAGTTTAACTACCGTAATTTCTGGACTATAGACCGCAGCTGATTATAAGCCGCACCACTACATTTTTAAAGGAAAAAAACATTTTGTACACACATAAGCCGCACCCGTCTATAAGCCGCAGGTGCCCATATTGTTACATGAGATATTTACAAAGAAAGACGGTACACAGGCGGCCGTTAAAAAAGTCTCTATATAGGCCGCTTCATTAAATAAGCCGCAGAGTTGAAAGCGTGTGACAAAAGTCGCGGCTTTTAGTCCGGAAATTACGGTACTTTTAAACATTTATTTTCCAATATACATTAGGTTTCAATCTAACACCATATTCCAGCAATAACTTCATTCAATAAATAAAGCAACTTCCTACATTCCAAATTAAAAAGTATGAAGATAAAATGATAAGAGACAGGGTTCTAAAAGCAGTGAATCCCAATATCAATAAGCTGTAAACATTTTCTGACTTGCATCAAGGCCTGGCTTTACATTTAAGAATGCTTTAAAAACGTTAAATGTAAACCTCTGAACCTTCCTGACTCATTTGATCCATTTTTAATGTGGTTCAAGCTTTGAAATTGCAATAGCAGGCTCTTTCACCTCAAGTGGGTTAAGATCACAACTTTGACTTGATTTCCAGAACATGCATTTTCTTCTGAAACCATTTGCTTCCATGGTTTAGATCATTGTACTGGTGCAACAACTCTCTCTTTTGAGCTTTAGCTATTGAGACAGATGGCCTCAAGTTCTTCTGCAAAATATCTTGACAAATTTGTGAATTCATTTTTCCAGCGATGAGGGCACGCTGTCCAGGCACTGAAGAGCAAAGCACACCCTTTCCACAATGCACACTCCACCATGTTTCATATTTGGGATCAAGTTTTGACATTGGTGTGGTGTGCCAGTATTTTTCCACATGATAGTGTGTTTCTTTCCCAAATCATTCAATTTAGTTTTAATCTGCCCACAGTCTGACAGGAGTGCCGTGGAACATCCAAATGCTCTTTAGAAAACTTCAAAATTCATTCTGATCAATGTGCAATTACAAGGAATCTTTATTTGAAGTTATTTCTGCCTAAGGAGCGTTAACTTTTTCCTCCCAGGTTATTTTAAACAAAACTAAGAATACATCATAGACCCCCCCACCAAAAAAACCCCAAAACATTGTATGCACGTATGCATTTACCATGTGTAGATTCAATTATTGGTTATTCAAACAAAACAATGGCCACCTGTAAAATGAGTGGCAAGAGGGAGTATATAAATTGGAGTTCAGCTGTAGCTGTCCACATCCTCCTGAATGGGGTCCCCAGAATAAAAATAAAAAGTATAAAACTAGACAGTATATGCATATTCCTATGTAGAAATTTACAAAATACAACCTAAATTATCAATCAGTCCCAAGGAATTGAAACTCTGGGAGCAGGTTCTCAACAAGAACCAGTTTTCAATTCCCATCCATAGCCCTGTCTGTGCATCAACAATATGGTTCCAAAAGATCAATTTCAAGTTCTGGAAAACTCAAAATTATTATTGTACTAACTGCAAACCTAATTCCAATGAAGTTGGGATGTTGTGTTTAACATGAATAAAAACACAATATAGTGATTTTTAATGTTCAATAGATTATTTAATGTTCAAACTGATCAACCTTATTGTTTTTAGCAAATCATTAGCTTCGAATTTTATGGCTTCAACACATTCCAAAAAAGATGGAACAGGTGGCAAAAAATACTCAAAAATTGACAAATGCTCATCAAACACCATCCCACAGGCGTACAGGCTAACTGGGAAAAGGTGGGTGCCATGATTGGGGATAAAAGGAGATTCCCTGAATTGCTCAGTCATTCACAAGCAAAGATGGGGCAAGGTTCACCACTTTGTGAACAAGTCCATGAGAAAATAGTCAAACAGATTATCGCCAATGTTCGTCAATATACAATTGCAAGGAATTAATGGATTTCATCATCGATGGTCAATAATATCAAAAGATTCAGCAGAAAACACTGCATGTAAACGGCAAGGCCGAAAACCAACACTGAATGTCTGTGACCTTCGATCACTCAGGCAACACTGCATCAAAAAGCGACATTAATGTGTAAGCACATCACCACAAGGGGTCAGGAACACTACAGAAAACCAATGTCAGTAAATACAGTTCGGCACTACATCCGTAAGTGCAACATAAAACTATAATATGCAAAGCAAAAGCCATTAATCAACAACACCCAGAAATGCCGCCGGCTTCTCTGGGCCAGAGCTCATCTAAAATGGACTGATGCAAAGTGGAACATTTTTTTTTGTGGTCTGACACAAAGTCAATTTTTCAAATTGTGGGCATCATGTCCTCCAGGCCAATAAGGAAAGGAATCACCAGGTATGTTTGGGACGCAAAGTTCAAAAGCCAGAATTTCTGAGGCTGGGGCTATGGTAGTGCCAATGGCAGAGGTAACTCACACATCTGTGAAGGCATCATTAATGCAGAGGAATACATCTTTTTCATGGACACTCTTGCTTACTTATTTCAGCAAGACAATGCCAAATTTTGCACGGGTTACAACAGTGTGGCTTCGTAGTAAAAGAGTGCGGGTACTAGGCTGGCCTGCCCTCAGTCCACACCTGTTTCCCATTGAAAATGTGTGTCGCATTATGAAGCATAAAATGACAAGAGACCCCGGACTGTTGGGACACCAAGAATGGGGAAAAAAGTCGACCTACAACACAGTGGTAAACCTTGTCCCGGCTTTTTTGGAACATGTTGCAGCCATAAAATAAGTTAATGCTTATTTCCTAAAAGCAATCAAGTTTATCAGTTCGAACATTAAAACAGCTCGTCTTTGTCGTGTATTCAATCAAATATAGTTTGAGCCTCATTTGCAAATCTCTGTATGCATTTTATGTTTACATAACATCTCAACTTCATTGGAATTGGGTTTGTGCATTGGCCGTTGCACTTTTAATGACTCTGCTAATAATACACTCATATGACAGAATGAACAGATGAAAATAACAGAATGCAAATTACTCTTCCATTCTCTTCGATGTCGCGGCCTAGCGTCACTATTGTTTCCACGAGCTCCGAAACATCAACGTCATCAGCCACCATGCTTATAAAGATGCAGTCCTCCTCTTTGGCAAACTCTGGGCCTAGGAAATAAATATATAAAAGGAAAGGTTCAAATGCAAATCAATGAAGCTATTTTCATTTAACTGATGATTCGAAAAAATGAAGGGGTACAAACCAGTGGAGAAGATTATGTCAGTGTCTAGCTCTTGTAGTTGCTTCAGCAGTTCAGCGTTTATTTTCTTTATTTCCTTTGTTCTCCTGATATCATCAATTCCCTCCCCCTGAGGCTCATAACTGAGTAGCATGTGAAGAAAAAGCAGGCGTGGTTGTGGAAAAAAGGAGATGGTGTATTCGTTAAAATTTGAATAATTTATTTCAAAGCAAAACCTTTCAACTGCTCAGCCATAGGTGAGAATACATTCGAGTCCATTCATCCATCCATTATCTGAACCGCCTTATCCTCATTATAGCTATTAGAAATGCACGTTTTTCTTGACATACTACCTAAGGCTTTACTTCATTTAATATTCATCGTGCAATTTGCTCCTAAAATATCTTACAAATGTACAATATGATTTGAAAAATGTTTGATCTAGCAGACTATGATTATGGTTAGGGTTGAACATCGATAATTGAGAACCGAGGGCACCTGGAGTAATATTGTGGTTGTCTTGGATTCATTCAAATTTGTTAATGTCTGTGCTAAATTTCGATGCTGAGCTGCACGAAAGCACCACCATTAGGAAATGTGTGTATGTGATGCGCAGCTCCATCTCCGCCCCCGGAGCCACATTGCGGGCGCTTGGCAGCTCGGCAGAGGCCTGATAGGCGGCGTTCCATGTCTGTGAGGCTGTTCACGCTGCCCGTGCCCCACCAAATACGCTTAACGCGAACAGAGAACGACCAATATTGTGCATGCTACATTTAACAGCACACACATCGAATAACTAAGCACGAAATGTGTGCAAGGATCAAGTTTGCGAGCTGCGGACGCTACTCAGCAGAGATCAAAAGAGATCAAAAGTGCAAACAAAAAGACAAAAACAAATAAATAAAGACCTTTCTTCTGCTCAGTGCACGAAGTATCATAAAATTATATAGTGCAAAGGAGGGTACAATTCAAATAACACCGGATTCATGGAATAGCGTTGATTGCATGTGCCGTGTCTGACTTTCCTGCGGTGCCTTCAGCTCCGACCCCTCAGACTGGCACCACACGGTCAGAATTGGGTCACCAAACCAGTACAATACCTCTTATGCCTCCAAGATAAACTGGAACTAAATAGGCGGGTGAAAACAAATGGACAGCTAATATTTAGCTTAGCATACACAGCACATGCAGATACCGCCGCTCATTCCTACCGACTGCTGTCAGGCTGCTGAATAAACATACAGTCAAGCCTCGGTTTTCAAACGTCTCGGTTCTCGTCCAATCCGGTTTTCAACCAATAATTTCGAGTTTTTTATGCCTCGGATGACTAACAAATTTCGGTACTCGAACAAACTGAGCGCACTTGAATGCACCATTTGACTCCTCTCGCCTTCCTTACACGAGGAAGTGATGCTTCCTCGGGTGGACGAGGAAATGACGCTTCCTCGTGTTGCTTTCCATAGTGAGCAGACGTATTCGGTAAACATTTTTATTTTAAAAAGAGTGTGGTTTCGGTTTTTGAACAATTTCGGTTTTCGAACAGCCTTCTGGAACAGATTATGGACGAAAACCGAGGTTTGACTGTACGTGAAAACCTGGAACCATTGTAAATAGCACAGCCACCTTATGATGTGTTTTCTATACTATTGCTAATTTATTATATTTATTCTACAAATATATTGCTAATGCTATATTTTATATTGCACTTTTATTGAAGTGTGTACAGTTCTTTCTGAAACATTTACTTGCAATGAAGGAAACACATGCTCTATGTATGTAGGAGACTCTACTCTATTCATTCCTTTGTTGTGTGTTCACAAACACCCCCATAGATTTTATTTTGTGATTTCCTCGCTTTATTTTTTGTTTTGGTGCATTATTTTCGCTTTTCTTAGTGTCAGTGAAGTGATCATGGATTTCGGTTTTCGGAGGCTGTCTTTGAACGCCTCTCGAGTTGAAGAGAAGAGAGAGGCACAGAGTCGGAAGGAGACGTGTCTGTGTTTGTCAAGACTGTTAAAAGCATAAATAAAGTGTACGTTTTAAAAAAACAACACCACAGCTCTCCTTTATCGGAGCTGCAACATGTATCGATATTTGAGTTATGTTAGACTACTATGATAAATCTTTTTCCACTTTCAAACATTTTTTATAAAGCTCCAGGGAGCCACTAGATGTCGCTAAAGAGCCGCGTGTTGCCGACCCCCGAGTTAAGGTACCGTAATTTCCGGACCATAAACCGCGACTTTTGTCACACGCTTTCAACTCCGCGGCTTATTTAATGAAGCGGCCTATATAAAGACTTTTTTAGCGGCCGCCTGTGTACCGTCTTTCTTTGTAAATATCTCATGTAACAATATGGGCACCTGCGGCTTATAGACAGGTGCGGCTTATGTGTGTACAACATTTTTTTTTCCTTTAAAAATGTAGTGGTGCGGCTTATAATCAGGTGCGGTCTATAGTCCAGAAATTACGGTAATTAAATTAGAGTCACTCATTTACATTTGCTCATTTCTTTCCTCAGAATACTTCATGTTGACTATCAGAACATCTGACTGTAAGGTTGCTGTGTTAATCTACCTGCTAAACGGTGCTCTGGATTGATATGGAATAGTGTAATTTTTTGGACAGGAACCAAGGGTGTATATTATCAGCTGAGACTGTACACCAATGTAACTTGAGCCAATCAAAATGAAGTATTTGCAAAAACCATGGTATAACACTGTATGTTCTTGCACAAAAACTGTAGCTACGCTTCAAGGACCTTTAAAAAAATGTCCTGCATTACGCCTTACCGGACGGCTCCGAGGCCTGGCCAGCTAAGCTCTTCTACGTATCTGAGGTAGGGTGAGCGTTGGTGAGTCTCCTCTTTGAAGTCCTGTCTGAAGGACATTGTGGAGGTCATCAAAGGAACAAGCTCCAACAACTTCTCAACCAGAATGTCAACATCCTCAGGTTGAGTTCCTAAATCTGTAAAAGAACAAGAATTGCGTAATTGGCACACTAAGTTGATTTTTGTAAATATAAAATGAACACTGGAACGATGATCCTCTAAAAACACCCGTTTAATGTGGCATTTTTTAAACCTCACTACAAACACTGTCATGCTTGCCCACAACCAATAAAAAATAAAAACACATTGAGCCTTGCCAGGGTGCGTATGTGCAATTCTGTTACCTGCAGCCGTTTGGAGCGGGCTAAACCGAACACAGGTGCCTTCATCTTCAAGCTCCACAACATCGACCCCACTGGCAGGAACCATCTGGGCAAGCTGCTTGCCAAGCTACAATTTATTAAAAAAACAACAACAACCCTTATATAATTAACCATAATGTGAGCGACAAACCGACAGAAGAAAATTGTCATTTACGAGTTAGCAATGAACATGATCTTTATTTGACAGCAATAATCCCTTATAATTGGGAGCTCATATGATTTGCACGTGGGAAAGTGCTACAAAAAACTGTTACGCCTACATTTGACCATTGCTATTTAGACCTAATGAGGCCTGGAAGTTGCGCAGGACACTAATTGAAAAAAAATAAATAAATGAAAACTTTTTATGTAATTAAAAAAAAATGTTTGAACATTAAATATCTTTGTCATGCATTCAATTAAATCATCAAATTCTGGTTTTATTTGTTTCCCACAACGTCCCAAATGCATAGGAATTGGGTGGAGAGAACGTGATCATGGGCAGAGCTTTATAGAAATAGTGTTGTTTATTGATATGTATGTCCTTCCTGATCCTTCCTGATCATTAACATGTGTGTTGTCACATAAATGACTATCAATTATTAATAAAAACACGATAATAACATTCATAATTTGAGATAATTTTTAATTTCAGAAATAGGGCGTATCAAACTGGTAGCCCTTTGCCTTAATCAGTACCCAAGAAGGAGCGCTTAACTTCAATAGGTTGGTGACCCCTGTACCACGCTCTTATTCAATAATGAAAACAAATAACAATAAAACACAGCAAATCACATACCCATCTATTGATTGCATCGAGTACCTCCTTCTCCCCAGCACAGTAAGCATCCACTGAACCACTGCTGGCTGCTAACAAATAGGACAGAGGGATTTCAATTTGTTTACCACAATATACACGCCCCTCAAAAAGAAATAGAGAAGTGACTAGTTTTTCTGTACATGTTTGGATTTGTGATGAACATTAGACAAACGTGTATATTTCTAGGTTTTTGCATATGGATTTAGTATCTTGAAAGGTAGTACAGTATTGTTTATAACACCCCACTTTTTTGAAAGAAAATGCCAATCCCGCCCTCTAAAGGCTGCTGCAGAATGATTGATTTTCCATCTTTTCTCAGGTTAACGACGACTTGTTTTTTAGCCCAAAATAGCTGTCTGGTTTCCATACTGGTTATACCTCTAAAATAAATGTCGTCTTCAAATGCAAAAGCCAAGTCTGAGACTAAGCATGGACATTTCGCTCTATTTATTGTTGAAACAATAATTGTAATTGTGAGAAAATACTAACTGCAATGTTGATTGCTTCTCTCATACTATTTTTATAATCAAACATTTTTTTCCAGTCTACAGCAGTCATGAAGAAATTGGCCTCATTGTTCGTATTCTTTCGAAGGGGAGTGCATGATAAAACATTTTTAGAAGGGACAATTAAAGTATCAACATGGACATGGCAACAGTAACTATTGACAATTGTTGGGAATAATGATAGAACATAATGCAAAGCAGGAATTAATACTTGGACCATGTTTTTAAACAAAAATTATTTGGCCAATGATTCTGCTGATTATTGGCGTTGATATTCTACCTTTTTTCAAATAGACTGTTTTACTGGGAATTCTTGTACCTTTTGTTTTTGTTTGAAATTAAAACAGAAATAGGTGACGGTCATTTTGAAAAACGAATGTATATATTTTTTAAAAACTTTTAGCGAGCAATTTACGTGTTTGCCTGTTCATTTAACTCAGGACATGCCAATGACATGCCTGTACTTTCATTTTAAAACAAAGCTGTCTGTTTTCTATATGTCAAAAATTAAGAGCAACACTCAACATGTTTAACTTGCATTACATTTCAACAAAGTTAAAAGTTGGGGTTTTTTTCTCCCCCATTTAATTTTTATGCCAACATTTTCCTTGATACTGAAAATGAATATCACCTGTAAATATCAGTTATCTGCCTCCTTAACAACTAGTAATCGGCATCGGCCTGAAACCCCCCCAAAAAAGACCCATATGGTCACTTACTATTTTATTTAACATAAAATAAGGACATCCTTGCTGTTCTGTTTTTTTAATGGAAACGTTGTTTTCATTTGTTGTTGACATTTGTAGACAACATATTAGATGATGACGCCGCTTACCTGCAGTAATTTCCTGAGAATACTTGAGCAGCACCACTGGAGAGTGGAGTTCATCCTCCACCTATTAAACGACAAAGAGACAGTCATCTGAGATTTAGTGACAGTGATGGTCAGACTTCAATTTGACCACTGTATGGTATACAAAATAATGACCAGTTTACAGGATGGGAGAGAATCAGGGTCATAAAGGTTTTTTGTGTGTTTTTTTTTAAAGATAGTGATACAAACTGTCAGGGAGGGTTGTTTTTGTTTGTTTGTTTAATAGCTATACAAACTGTCCATTGTTGCCTAAAAGAAGCAGCCCAACGACACAGCAACTTTATCTTGGGGGAAAATCACAGGACGGATGAATCGTCAATGCATTCAATACTCCTCTCCACAAAAAAAATAAAAAAATAAAAAATAAATTGGTGATTGCCTATTTCTATGACCTCATGATGAGCAACGTTGTCAAGTTTTAAATGAACTTTTGAATCAAACCATCAAGTGCTTGACTCAGTAACAAGACACACAACTACCCAGGGTGTTGGTCCCTGGATTAGCTACATCAACAACAGCGTTGCTGACCTTGACGTCACATGCCAAACGTAAACCCTGCCATTTTGCCAGGACAGAAAACATTCCAAATGAGAATTTTCCCTTTCAAGTGATAACGGTCATTGCATAGTGTTGTCAGTAGGGAACGTATGGATCGCACATCCCATCTCCCTGTATCTGACATACTAGCTTAGCGCTAAAATAGGAAGAGGCAAGTACAACATAGATGGTTTTAAAATGGGAAGGGAAAAAACAAAAAACATCCAGTGTGCTATTGGCCAGAGTATGGCGTGGGATCGTTTTTTAAAACTCCAATGAAGTTGCGCCATTGTGTTAAACATAAATAAAAACAGAATTTACTGATTTGCAAATGATATTGAACCTATAGGGCGGCCCGGAGGTCCAGTGGTCAGTGTGTCGACCTCACAGTGCAGAGGTTCAATTCCAGCTTAGGCCTCCCTGTGCGGAGTTTGCATGTTCTCCCCGGGCCTGCGTAGGTTTCATGTATGTTTTTGGTATGTGGGAGGAGACCGGAGTACCCGGAGAAAATTCACACAGTTACGGGGAGAACATGCAAACTTCACACAGGAAGGACATGCTAACCAGATGGTCACAGTGTCGCCCTACGAGTAACTAAATCGAGTTGATTTGGTCATTCAGTTGTTCTTGTCGATCAGGATTGTGAATGTGGAGTTTGGGTGTGAGACCGAGTTTCCATAATATCCAACCTGTATAGCTTGCGCATGTCAGTCATCATTTCCATTTTAATCAAAGTGAAAATGTGAATTCACTTGGGCAGAATGTTGACTGATAGTACGTTTTTGTATCGCTGCTCTCCATTTTAAATCTGACACCTGCCAACATCGCTCCCATCCTGCCAGAATGGCGGTGTAAACAAATGCATGTGGTAACAGTCACTTGATTCCCCCCCCCCCAAGAGAAACCACCCATCACAGATTGCATCCAATCAAGATCATGCTTGGGTTGGGTTCAAAAGAGGTGTGCGTGGGGTGCCTCTCATCGGGGTCATGAATAATTTATTAAGTGTGTCTGGTGTTGTCAGGTTATCTAAATTATTACTAATAAATGTTTATGTCGTACATAATGTACTGGATGGTGAAAAGCTCAGTCTGTTTTTCAAGGAAGTTGTTTGTGACAAGTGTGTATAGTCTTATTTTCATAATATTTTGAAATAAACTCAGCAATGGAAGAACACCAAGCCGAAAGGATTCCAGGGGGCTCAAGCAGGAGAATCAGTTTTCTGCTAAACTAAATTTTTAGTTTTTTGTGCATAGTGACGGTTATTGACCATTAGCATCCTGAACAAAAATCCCAATACAATTGAATTTGATTTAAAGATCCAATAAAGTGACAAAAAATAATATATACTGGTGTGTATCTCTCCCTCTCTCTCTCTCTCATATATATATATATATATATATATATATATATATATATATACTGTATAGATATACACATATATATTTGGTTTTTTTCATTTAACACAACACTGAAGTGATGTTGACGAGTCAAATCTGGATGAATAAAAACATCAAGTCATGGACCCCCACTCTTTGCAGGGAATAGGAACTGGGCTAGCCCTCGTATAGGGAAAATCCGATAATCAATGTCATTTGTGACCATTGAAATGCAATGTGGGGGTGGTGGGATAGGGATTAAATGAAAAATGCTGATAAACTTCCAATACGAAAAATAGGCGTTCCCTTCACAAGAAGACCCAATCCCTCTCAGAAATCCCACTCCAGATTTTCTGAAAATATTGAACAAATGTAGAAATGAATCCGCAGGTGCCGAACTGCGAATATGCGGGGTTCCGCTGTACAGTATATAAAATAAGGACCTCCTCTAGTTTCTTGGAGGCTGTGGCCATGTCTGGTATCAACCAAAACTAGAGCCTGTTGTGTGGCTCACAGCCCCAGGCTGTCACTGTGTTTGTTTAGCAGTTAATTTTGATGATTTGTTTAAACCTTGGACTGCATTCAGAAATTATTGGGGAGGGACCGCACACTGCCTCTCTGAACAAGTGCACTTTATTTTCTTCATTCAGACAATAATGGTGTTTGCTGCAATGGAAGTAAAGTTAAGGTTAATTCAGACGTAGGTGCAACAAATTGGGATCCGTACCATTGGCAAGTTCTAACTGGTGAAGTAAATTGTCTAATGGTGCTGACAAATCACAGATTTTAAATCTGATGAGATGTCACAGGGGCTCGGGGGAGCAGTTCTTGTGTAAGGGCTTAAGCTTTGGAACGCAGTGTTACAGTTTAAGTCCCATTGCATACAAAAAATTAAAATTGAACAAGACACCAGTCCCAGCCATAGCTCAAGAGGGGCATCCCTGCAATCTGACATCTTCTCTAGCTTGCTTACCTGTGATCTGGTTCTCTTTGTGGTGTGCAACAAAAATGTACAGAACTGTTTACATATCAGTATAATATTCAGAAATATTTATAAAACAACAGGATGTAAGTCAATTATTCATGACCCTGCAATATCTTCCAAAGGCAACAAAATTAATGATAACATGCCTGTGTTGTCCACATCCTAAACAATTAGGAGGACATGAACAGCCATCAGCCAATGGAGACCCAAATACCACTGAACTAATGTGGGTGGAAAATGATTATGAGTGAAAGAGATAGAAAAGCAGGAGGAAGAGGCAAATGACGAAGAGTGCTGGTGACAGGCAGACTTAGCTACAGAGACAGAGGAAACTCCCACCTACAATAGAAAGCATAAGGGACCCCAGAACATCTCGTAGGGAAGCCCCAGAAATGGGCGGGATCGGTGGCATGACAGCCTGCAACCAAGGTAACCCACACTGGCTATTATAAAGTAACCACAGAAAAATACTCTTTTATAGCACACGGAAAAGAGTTTTTGTACGCCTTTAACTTTTTGCACATTTTGACATTTTATGTGCAAAGCAAACAGTGTATCAAATTAATGTCAAGTGGAATGAAAATGATAGAGGGTTTTCAAAATTTTAAGTCAATATATGTCTGAAAAGTGAGGCGCACATTTGTATTCAGCCCCCCGGACAGCTACAGAGACCACATTTATACTCTCAGTATAAATATGCCTGTTCTGTGAAGGCCTCAGTACTAGTATAATGAAGACCAAGGAGCTCACGAAAAAAAGGTCAAGGATAAAGTTGTGGACACTTTAAGAGAAAATACATCCCAAGTTCAAAAAACATCCCCAACAATGGAGAAAGTAGGCAAATCTACCCGGACATGCCCATCCATTTAAACTGGAAGAGCGAGTGAGGAGAGCTCTGGTCAGAAAAGCAGCCAAGAGGCCCGAGGTCCTGCAGCCCTTTGGAGGAACTGCAGAAATCCACTGCTCAGGTGGGAGAATCTGTCCACAGGACGACTCGAAATCGTGCACTTGACAAATCTGGCCTTTATGAAAAAATGGCAAGAAGTCACCCTTGTTAAAAAAAAGGCCTACCGTAAGTTTTATTTTGTTATGTAGGGAAAGAAAGTTGGGGCAGGGTGAAGAAAGCCAGTATTCAACCAAGGCCCCTCCGACCGCCGCCAAACATTCACACGCGTGTTCATGTTAGGATTCATTGAAGGTCTCAAATATTCATAGAAATGTTCACCAAACGTTAGCCAGACAGTGACCAACAACGTTTGCCGCAATTAAAGGCGCTATCGGCAGCCGCAGTTCAGAAAGTATTGATGCAGGGGATCTGAATACAAATGCACACCATGTTTTTATTTGCTTAAAATGTTCAAAAAAACTTTCATTTCCGTTTCAATTGACAATCATATGACAGTTTGTATGGGTCAATCACATAGTCTTTTTGGCTCTAAGGTGCCAAAGCAGGGAAGGTTCAAGCGGTATAAATACTTTTTCAAGGGACTGTACACATTCCCCACACACAGTTTCCCGACATCATCCATCTTTGCTGTGAACTTGGATAACCAAAAAAAACGCACACAAAAAAACGATCAATTTACCAAACACCCACGAGTTAGAGATTCACGGTCAGGGCTCCAGACTACTTTTTCCTGGGAGCATCTTCGCCCCTAACTTCAAATTATAGGGACACAAGCAGGACATTTCGGGCCGTACACTGTAAATCAATTAGCAAAGTAAAAATAAAAAAAAAGATACAGTATTTTATCTTTTTACCGGTAGTCTCTGTACAAATGGACTCTCAGTTCTGCACCCACAGATTTGTATATTTGGGCATTTTTTTCCTCATCTTTTTAAAATGGGAAAGGTGTTTTGCTTTTGTGTACTCTCCCATTGGCTACTTATACTGTATCCCATGCACTGTTTCGCTAATTAACAGCTAATCAGTGATTAGAGACGATTGTTGCTGCTTGTATTATGAGTGTCTGTGCATGATTGCAATGTGTGCATTTTATTTCATGAAACCGTAACTGTGGATGGGATGATGAACAATGACTTCTCGGCCTATTGTTTGCTTGCTATGCTTTATTACAGGGCTCCACATTCTTCAAGTAAACATATGCTTGAGTTGTCTCTTTCTCGGCATGACTTTTCGCTTTCATGTCTCCCACAGAATAAACTGATGCATGTTTAATTTAAATGCTCAAATAATTTGGTCATGCTACTTGCTTTGAACGGCGTCTAAACATACTTTGCACGGGACTGTTTGCTGCTCACTCTCTGACATTGCAAACTCAAACAGATTCCAAATGACTGACAAAATGGTGCCTTCTTTATTTAGTAAGCTTGCTGCTCTGTTTCCCACCATGTCGTCAGCATGTCTGTATGTCTCGTCAGCATCCAAAAATATTTAATAATACTAATTTTTTTTAAATGGCAAATGTACAGGTCAATCACGGGCAAGTGAATGAAAGGTTTTTGTCACAGTGTATGGAATTTTCAAAATGGGGGGCAGTCTGGAGCCCTGGCTTGGATTATTGATACTCCCACAAAATTGTCATTTCATTGTTCACTGTATCTAGAGTGCAATAGAAATCATGCAACTTAAAACAAATTTATCCGAGCCACTGAAAAGGATAAATTCATCCCTCCCATTACACCAATGTACAATTTCCATTTACTGGATACCAGTGAACAAGCGCTTAAGTCTTTAAACTTGAGAGTATTTCAGTATTTTAGAAAAAAGGCTTTTACCATGGTCAAAGCATCGATGAGGGGTATCTCCATCGCTAACACATCCTACAAAGATTTATCTTTGAAAGTATCAGTATGTCTTTGTCAACAGCATTTACAAATAATTACTCAGTGTGAGGTCAGACAAAGTAATTTCATGTGGATTAAAAATTGTCAAGTGTAACTATCGTCAGGAAGAATGTTTTAATAGTTCCGCATGTGGCATCATTATCATGCGAGGGCTCTCGCTTCCATTCCAGGCCAACCACGAATGACATGAACAATCAAGTTCTCCTTTTTGCAGATACATATATTACTAAGAGTTGGGCAAAAATATATCCTTCTACAGAACAAACACTAACAACAGTAAGTGTGCTGTGCACTACATCTCTTTTATACCGTGTGGGCTTGGTTCAAGTTATTCTAGATTTGATTATGTCATAAAATCATTGTATTACCTACCGATGTTTTGATGGAGCTCACAGATTTGAGGTTCTGTAGCAATTGTTGACTCTGTCGATGACACACAAAAATGAGATTGCTCAACAAAGTAACAGGAAAAGACTGAAACAAAAAAAATCTACAGTGGAGCTACTGACAGCATATTGATTGTTAATAAAACGGTCTGATATATATTAGTCTTGAAACGAGTGGTGCGCCGATCGGTCAGACAACGATTATGCTCAGCATTTCCGCAGAAAGGTAAGTGACTGGCACGTGTTGGTCAAAGCCTTTCATTTCCAATCACAAAAAAGAAATCACCCCTCGGTCTTGCTCAGTAGCCTGCTACCACCGAGAGACCAACCTGTGTGCAGCATTGCACAGGTGTGGGGCAACTCAAACAAGCAACAACCTTTTCCCCTATTATCTGACATGTTACAGATGAAAGCAATAACTGAATCGTAATACATGTTTGTGCATTGTCTGCACTGTCAATTTATAATCATGTCACGTTTTTGTACAATACATTTGCTAAATTTGATTTATCTAATCGATTATTACAAATAATTGTTAGTCAACGTGTGGTCAATATTGGCCACTTATTTATGGATGAAACCCCGATCGGAACACCCTTACTTAAAATGTTGCTGAACATGAACTACTGTACTTCAAATAGCTTGATCTGATATTCTAGACCAGGAGTGACCAAACATTTTCTTTTCTTTTTTTTGTCATTGGAGGACTGTAAATAGAAATGTTGTTCCTAATTTAGTCATTTGTGATTGATGCAAAACAAGAAATTGCAAACGTCATGGGCCACAAAAAGGAAAATAAAAAATAAAAACAGCCGGATGCAGTTAGCCCGCAGGACATAATTTGGACACCACTGTGCTAGCTCTAGAGTAAAATATGTTTTTTCTTCTCACCAGCATGGCAGCGTGTCTTATTTTTTGGATGATCCCACTGTGACCAAGGTACTGCAGAGACAACCAAAGAGGCAATGCTCGCAGCTTCTCGACAGGCTGACTCGAGGTCAAACCTGCAGCCAGAGACTTCAGTCAAAACAGAAAGAGTCAGAAGTGAGTAATTTACAAATAGACACATATTGTACCTATGGATATACCGGTAACTCATCTTGATTAGATATATCTTCATATAGATCAGTGCTTCTCAAATAGTGGGGCGCGCCCCCGCAAGGGGAGCGCGTTTGACCTCGGGGAACATGCCTTTTTATTTTGATTTTTTTTACTGTCCAAGAATAAGGTGCAATTGCACCTCCACTACATTAAGGGGCACAAAGTCGACATGCGGAGAGAGACAGAGAAAAGAGAAGGTCTCCCGAAAGCTAAGACGAGGAAATATGATGAAGCTTATGTTGCGCTTGGCCTCACTGTGACTACGGTGGTAGACGAGGAACGACTGGTGTACCTACTGTGTCTAAAAATGTTGGCAGCGGACAGCATGAAGCCAAATAAATTAAGGTGTCATTTAAAGACATTACACCCCAATCACGCTGATGAGCCGCTTGAGTTTTTTTCAGCGAAAACGTGCCGAATATTGCTAACAATCATCCCGCTTTGTGACTGCTACTTGTAGCCATTAATCCAGACATCATCTTTGATTAAATAAAAATCAGCACAAATGTATTCATTCATTTTCCATACCGCTTTATCCTCACTAGGGTCGCGGGGGGTGCTGGAGCCTATCCCAGTTGTCTTCGGGCAGTAGGCGGGGACACCCTGAATCGGTTGCCAGCCAATCGCAGGGCACACAGAGACGAACAACCATCCACGCCCACACTCACACCTAGGCACAATTTGGAGTGTTCAATCAGCCTGCCATGAATGGTTTTGGAATGTGGGAGGAAACCCACGCAGGCCCGGAGAGAACATGCAAACTCCACACAGGGAGCCGGAGCTGGAATTTAACCTGGTACCTCCACACTGTGAAGTCGACGTGCTAACCACTGGACTACCGGGCCGCCTTTCAACACAAATTATTTTATATATTTTTGTTTTGCAGGGTTTCATACTGTGCTCCTGAATTAATGTTGGTGATCAGTTTGAATGTATTATTATATTTATTGATTTTATGCAATTTTATTTTTCAGTGTTGTATGTTTTGACATGGTCAGTCAAAAAATGTTTATAGTTTAATTAAGGATTTAATTTAATTTTTGAATTTCAGATGCACTTAAAATCTTTTCTGTTACAGTTACTAAAGCTATTCTTTGTTTTAAGTTGGTCCATATTGCTTTCTTTTGTATTCTCTTATACGTTAATTAGGATACAGTGTTATGCAAATGTATACTTATAACAATTTTATAGACCAATGATACTATTTATAGTCGCGCGGGGGGAATGGGGGGGGGGGGGGCGAGATGTTTTCTTCTTCCTGGGGAGGGGGGTGGGGGCATGACAAAAAATACAGTCAAACCTCAGTTTTCGTACTTAATCCGTTCCAGAAGACAGTTCGAAAACCGAATTGTTCAAAAACCGAAACCATTGGAATCAATGTAAAAATGTTTTTATCCGTTCCAAGTCAAGAAAACAATTTTTTTAAACCACTTTTTTTTTTACAATATCAGACCATAGACTGTACAAATGTAATAGGAGAGCAGGTAATATGTAAAATACTGTACAAACAAACTGTAATATGTTTTATTTTCACCAATTTTAACATTAACATAGTGACATAAAAATTTAAGGAACATCTCTCTCTCTCTCTCTCTCTCTATCTGTCGTGGGGCGTGCGCCTATCCCAGCTGTCATCAGACAGTAGGCGGGGCATTTCGGCATCCCGAACTCCTTTGCCAACACAGACACACGCACACCTGACTCATATTTCGCGATCAAATCTTTCTTAAATTCTATAGTTTTGCACACTATTTTCCTCTTTTCTTCACCAGGTTTACCACTTCCACTTGCTTTCTTTGGTGCCATGATTAGGGGCTGATACACGATGCAAAAATAACAGTCCGATATTACGTAGTTCTCACCAAACCAAAAAAATCTTGATTGAACAATTTTCTCCCCCTCTCCCTCCCTTGTGGTTTCTTTCTGACTTCCGGGTTGAGTGAACGCTGGCGCGTTTGGCTGCCACTGCTCAGCCGCATTGTGTTTTATTGTTCTTGTTCCTGATTGTAAAGTGTCCTTGGGTGTTTTGAAAGGCCCGTATAAATAAAATGTATTATTATTATTATAATACAAAAACGTCTGCTCACAATGGACGCTACGAGGAAGCAAAGCCGAGAGGAGTGAAGTGACGCATTGAAGTGCGCTCAGTTAGTTCGAGAACCGAAATTTGTTCGTCATCCGAGGCATACAAAACTCAAATTTTGTTCGAAAACCGAATTGTACGAGAACCGAGACGTTCGAAAACCGAGGTTTGACTGTAATTGAGAAGCACTGATGTAGATCAAATGCTGGAAAAGTTGGTTGAGCAGTGCAGTATTAGCAGCCTACCAGTGCTGGATCTTCGTGTCTGTAGAGAGTAACAGCAGTAACAGCAGGCAGTCCTAGCCACGGACCTGGCGTGAGCGTCATACTGTCACTTCTTGTTGCTGCCTTTTAGGGAAATAGATGAGCACAAAATAACTCTTGAGTACATGTCCATGTAAAATAATTGAACAGTTCTGGTTGCATTAATTAGTGGAGTGTAAATTTATGAGATAAACAGGTCAGATTACCATAACAGCAGAGCTGGCCTCACCCAGCACCAGTGTCGCCAGGTTGATACTGAAGACAAAACAGATATGACTTAAGAAATCTTAAAGTGCTACAAAATAATCTATCAATATGTACAACCAGTAGGAATAACAGAGAACTTGACACGTTATAATTATGACAATCATCACTTCTGAGATGTGCATTTAAATTTGTTTAAGTTAAATACAGTCAAACCTCAGTTTTCGAAGGTCTCGGTTCTCGTCGAGTTCGGTTTTCAACAAAAAATTTCGAGTTTTTTATGCCTCGGATGATGAACAAATTTCGGTTCTCGAACAAACTGAGCGCACTTGAATGCACCATTTGACTCCTCTCGCTTTCCTTACACGAGGAAGTGACGCTTCCTCGGGTAGACGAAGAAGTGACGCTTCCTCGTGTTGCTTTCCATTGTGAGCAGACATGTTCAGTAAACATTTTTATTTTAAAAAGAGCGTAGTTTTCGAACAATTTCGGTTTTCAAACAGCCTTCTGGAATGGATTATGGACGAAAACCGAGATTTGACTGTATTAGATCTTATTAAATGTCTCACCCCTCCACATGGAGCCACATTTTGTACTGATCACACAAGTCCCTAAGGCGCCCCAACTTATCAGTGTGACCTGCCAATTGGGTACCTGGAAAAATATTTACAACCAAGAAATGTCATGTATTACTATTACAAGAAAACTTTTTTCAATCACTATAAGTATTGTATTTTCACGACCACAAGACGTCTGATAATGCAGGTCTCCTTGTACATGCACCGAGTTCCAAAATCTGTGACAATTTGTGGATGCTTGGGTTTACGTGTTTACGTGTCTGCGTGCACCGTTGTTCGAGCTTACGCAAAAGCTAGCATTATTTCTGAGGAGCCGCACGGCAACGAGGATGACTCTGACAATGGTGCGCGGGAACCTGGCGTGTTTGATTGTGAACTTGCACAGTTGTTTATTTCGGCTACAGAAGATTAGGAGTTTTATGCATTTGATAATGAGGATTAATCAAAAAACTTATGTGAGTACATTGTTAAATACTTCAGTACAGTACAACCAAACTCAGTTTTGGTCCTGCTGCCTTTTTAAACACATATGCTAGCGTGCATTCATGCTATCGTATTGTTTATGCTAGCATACGTTTTAACATGCCTGTGTCTAATAATACAATGTGTCTTGTGTATCTGTTAAATACAGAAATAGCACCCGTAAATGACACGCCTTTTAATACGGGAGTTTCGCAGACTGTGAGAATTTGTTTTTGCTTTACCTGCATTGGCTATTAACAACAACGGAAACTTCCCACTTTCCACGTCCTCTTTTATTAGCTTGTCCAATAGTGCAATATCCTAGGTGTAAAAAAAGAAGACACAGTATGTATATATTTGCAAAACAGCTTCCATGTATCTACAATTATGAGTAATCTCTTACCATTTGATGTTGTGATCCAAAGAGGGTGTTACATGGGACTGTACACAAACTGGAGAGAGGTAGGCCAAGCTAATGACACAGAAACTGACATTAAAATAAGCCATGAGTGCAAACTATTGTAATGTTTCTACGTTTTCGTACGATGCATGTGAACAAGGTCACAGGGTCAAAACTAAATTCTGTCAACTCTGTTACCTACTTGGTTGCACAGATGCTGTCCCAAACCAGGTCTGCTTGATGCGCTTTGGTAGATGACTGGCTGCTTTGAGCTGAGGACGGCATAGCCCTCAGAGGCATAATCATCATAGCAAGCATTGATGACCAGTCGACATACATTGACCAGGCCTTCTCTGTCATCTTCATGGAAGTAAGCTGAACCATTCTCATATCTAAATGTCAGAGTAGACAGGTGTGTATGAAAGAGATACTGAGGAGAGAAATTCTTGTACAATACATAGCAGAACATTTAACATAAAATGTAGAACAAATAGTTGCAATGTCTGGAGCCTCTAACTGTAACTGCCATGTTACAAAGACAATCAAGAGTTGAATGTTGAGAGGACTACCTGAACAGTCTACAAAGCCACAGTGTGGTATCAGACAGGATCCGAGTGGTCAGCTTCCTCAGCCTCTCTCTGTCCAGCACTGAGACGTAGGCTGCCAGACTGTGGCCCAGCAGTGCCATGTGACCCTGCTCACCCACATTCTGCATCCTACTGGTCACACAAAATAGAAGGTTTAGTTATCCATTTAGTGGCCGATCTCCTTGTCTCCATTATTTACCATTCGTCAAATGGAATACAATTACCGTATGTCCTTTTGTTTTTATCTTACATTATTTTACTGGAAGGTCTTTCCTGTGGGCATGTAGGGGGCCGCGATAATGGTACTGTGAATACAGCTTGTCACTTACTGTGGGTTTGGTTTGTCTTCTCCCTCCTCCTCTTCATGGATGAGGCTGTGAATAAGGTGCAGTATGGTGGCAACATCCTGACCACTGTAAAAGAAAGGATCATGAATTCCATATTAAACTTTGACTTTGTTTACACTAAAGCAGAAAGAATGTTTATGGAAAAATCACCTTTTCTTTTAACAAAATTCAATAAACACTAGGGAACCGAGACACAAATTGTCGAAGCTTTGTTGGTGGGTTAAAGCGAAGTTCAAAAGCCACTTTTTGTCAAGTCATCACGTTAGCATGCATGTGTTTATTGTATGTGCATTAGTATCCGTGTGCGTGTGTGCCTTACGCTTCCTGCAGGGGACCAGGTATGCTTGTTCTACTGAAGATTGAGCCCTCTGTTTTCTCCTCCATTCCTCTAGTTGATAGAAGACAACAAACATAAATGTTTATATGCACACATTAATCAGGTTATTGCCATAGTTTTTTTTCTACCTATTCACATTTCTCTGAGAAGCCCGTTTGTATGCTTTGAGTATAATTTAATCGCTGGCCTAACTTTATGTTTGCCTCCAATACTCTAGGGCTCAATGACGCTCCGTTCTGCTTGTTTGGCAGTGACAGCTGAAGATGCTCCTTGCTACTTGCTTACCAGAAAACTACATAAACGGCATACTTTTACAGCTCTATATATCTTTTAAATGAAGTATTCATAAAAGAAAAAAATACTGCATAGGGGACATCTGCCTTGGTTCATGTAGAAATGGTTGTGCATTTGATTAAACTTCTTGAAGCACTGTTGCTTTCCAGCCGGAACAGGTTCCTTATTTGAGGCTTCAAAGTACACGCGACACCTCCTGGTTGAACAAACATAACCAGCAACAGTAAAAAGTCTCAATAAAAAAAGTTTCTGGATGACACGGTCGTCAAATGACACAATCTCCAACACCTCCGAACAATCCAAAAATAATAGGACTGTGGATCATCTGAGAATTTTTCAAGGTTAGGTGCGCCACCAAAAGAAACCACTACTTGTAGAACTACATCTTCCAACAATACAGACCTTGATATGTATTTCACAAAATCCTTCATGGATTACTTGGGATACATACCATGTACTATGAAGGCCTTTACATAAACGTTAGATAATGACCAGACTGGTCTGATAATGATGAATGAAATTCATTCCGATTTACTGCTTTAATATACTTAAAGATCTGGAAACAAACTTTTCACTCCACAAGTTATTACTTTAAATCAGGGGTGCCCATTACATCGATCGCGATCGACCAGTAGCTCGCAGACTGGTCCCAAGTCGATCGCGAGGGGCTTAGAGGAAAACAAACAAGCAAACAATATTCTTGTCTCTATGCACGTTAGTAATATAGTTTTTGTGTTAATGCACACTGCACCCTAATCATCCCATCGATCTCATTTTCACAAAAAGTATTAAATAAAGAAGAGAAAATAAATCAGGTCATCTTAAACGTACGGTGGCGTGTGACCTCCATCACCGGAAGTTGTTAGCGATCAGCAGTCTGCAATTGTAGCTTGTGATCAGAGTTGTTGCGCTCTATCTTTTATCGTTGTCATTTTTCTCATTTGTTTGTTTCGGATACAATTCACTGAGGGAACGGGCAAAGAATGGAAATCTGGAGTGTGTGTAAGTGCGTGCGTGTGCGCGGCAATGGGTCGATTGCGGGAGGTTGGTTGATAGAAAAGATCGTCAGTCAAACAAGTTTGGGCACCCCTGCTTTAAATGTTTTTGACTTGTGACATGTTTGTGCCCTTATCTAATTCAGTCGTTCCCAAATATTTTTTGGAGCCACCCCACTTTTTGGGTAGGAGACTTCTGGGGCCCCTGAACATACCATGTATATATAAACAAAACTGAAAATGTTGATGTGATGTTAATGCTGATGTGCAATTATATGGCAACAGACTCAAGTCTCACCTTTGTCCATCCCCTAAGATCCTCATGGCATCACCCAGATTCTTGCCCACTTGAGCCACTGTGGTGTCCACCATCTCCAGAGATGTTTGCCTACCGACTGTTTGTGTGCTGGGAAAGAATAAAAGGCAGTACAAGATCTTATGTAAATACATTAAGAATGTACACATTTATTTTTATTCACAATAACAAATACTGTACAACAGAGTATAAAAAAGTTGGGCACATTTTCAGAGCAATGAGGCCATTATTCAAACGACAAATACAAATGACTTCTTAAAATCTCTAATTCATATAAAATAACAGTGTCAAAATCATTGTAAATGGTAAATTGCATTGTACATCGTAGTAGCAATAGTAGCAGTAGGGCCTCTGTCACAACAACCGCTTGTATCGTACAGTATATGAAAGGTACATTTGTGGACCAAGCTGCATGTTTTGCAAATTGGCACTTCCACTGTTGTTCAGAAGTGTGTTGTTGTCATGGTCCAAAGATAACACACGTTAACATGATCAACTATAAGCTTGGTCTCGTTAATTAAAAAGGTACTTTTTCCTTGTAAATGTTATTTAAAATCTAATTTGTATGCCGTTGGTGTCATAGAGCTTATAGTTTCACTGTACACAAACGTTGCATTTTATTTAAAGGAGCTTTTCAAACCATAACGGCACCTTAATAAGAGTAAAAATCTAAGTTAGGAATGTCTAAATTAGTCATGCCAGGGAAAAAAAATGCATGTTAGATAAATGCATGTCAAATCAAATGACTTGTGACAAATCATGTGACTTTATGAAACAGAATACTCCTATGTTTCAGTGTTCTCTAACCCAACCCAAAATACAATAAAAAGATTCTGTCACACCTAAAGGGTTGAATTCAATCCCAGAGTTAAATGGGTGTGACTCTTGCAATGTGTGACATCATTTATTTTGAAAAGCAGACTACAGGTTATATTTACTTACGGTTTACCAACAGTTTTTTATGCCCTGAAGAACTGCATTACATGAATGAATACAGATAGTTTTTATAGGTGTAGTAACATTAAAAATTATTAAAATTTTAAAAAGTCAGTTTAAAAAAATTATTAAAGAGAACCCACAATTTAACCAATAGCAGAATTCTGAAAGGTACCAACATTTACACGATGTCTTTGACAGGTGCACTGCTGCTGCCGTACAGCGACGGTCCTTCCCCGCAAGATCTGCAAAGTCAACCACTACTTTGCTTTGTTTTTAAGGCAATAATAACGATATCATGGTGGCGTGTATACCGGTCGATCATTTACGCAAACTTCTGAGTAATGTGTGTTAGTATGCAGAATGCACTACGCTGTTTGACAGGCGAATTACAGGCGGCTAGCTAGCAACACGCATCTGAAAGAACCTCTTTACCTTCTCTGACTTCACTGAACACTTCCCACTGTCTGCGATGGAAAGACAAGCCTATGGCAAAGAAATCCCACCAAGTCTCGTCATGGAGCTTTCTTGGAGAAAGTCTGTGATGTTGACTTTGAAGTGTTTCCTGCTCTTTCCGTGGCGTCAGACGCAACCGTGCAGATGACTTCCTGGTTTGGTACGAGACGTCCGTTCCACGCTGGCAGTGGTGACGTCACGCTTGTAACAAGCCAGTCAGGTGTTGACTGATGACAACGCTCAATGCATACGCTCGCTGTTTATTTAGAAGTATCTAGGCACATAAAATAGTAAGTTGGTTGCCCTTAATAAAAACAATAAAACTTTACTTTGTGCTAAAATGACTATACTTTGTAGCTGTATTGGTGGTATGTGTTAAACCAAAGTGAATACAGTCAGCCTTCGCAGAATCCGGGTTCGGCACCCTCGGATTTTCTTATTCGCAGATTTTTTTTCAATATTTTAATGTCTTTTTTCAATACAGTAATTTCTTCATGCCGGTATCCCTCCACCCCCAAGCCTCCTCATCATTTATGGAAAAGGTACGTGGCAAGTTTATCAGGTTTTTTGGAAACATTTTTCAAGTTAAAAAAACCCAAAAACATTCTCCAGTGTACAGTATTTCATTAATCCATCGAGCCATCCATTTTCTAATCTGTTTATATTCCCGAGAGTTGCAGGCACTGCTGGAGACTATCCCAGTCGTCTTCAGGCAGTAGGCGGGGTACACCTGAACTGGTGCCAGCCAATCGCAGGGCACACATAGAAAAACACTTAACATTCGCACTCACAATCACAGGGGGAGGGGACAGTTTAGAATCTAAATTTTAGATGGTGCTCCATTAGCCTGCCATGCATGTTTTTGGAATGTGGGAGGAAACCGCAGTACCCACGCAGGCTAAAACTCACGCAGGCACAGGTGAACATGAAAACTCCACACAAGAAGGAAGGAGATGGAATTGAACCCTGCACTTCTGCCCTGTGAGGGCGATGTGCTAACCAGTCAACCACCGTGTTGCAGTCCAAAGCATGTGTGTGCAAATCCCATTTGGCACAATCACATAAAAATATACCCCAGATTGTAATAGGGGTTTAAAAAATGTCTTATTCACCTTTAATGTTTTTGAAAGTTGCTTGTCAAGTGTAAATTTCACGAAATGTTGTCCAAGATCTGTATGTAATGTTCAAGATCGATTTGAAAACCTCAAAATTGTGGATAAACTTGGAATTGTATTCTACATCATTTTTATTTTTTATTATTGCATATTGGCAAGGAAAATAACACAAACACTGTGAAACACAGAATACAACTGAATGTTTGGCAATTCTACAACTTTTCCCAAACTAAGGTTAGCAGGTCAGTTTTTTGTTTGATTGCTGATTAATATGAATTCGCTGTTTCCTCAATTTTAAAGCAGCCGTGCATCTTTTTTTATGTTGTAAGTTGTTTTGCTGATCGTTACCCTGGCTTATGGACAGAACTTTTGTGACAATAAGACAATCAGTATTTGTTCCAGTTGTCTGTAACTTGCAACAATAATGTGACTTCAGGTATGTGTGCTATTAAAAACAAAGCCTCGAGGACAAAATAAAACTCCACCAACAGGATTGACTTTCCTGATAATCTAGTTGATCTTGTTGGTGTCAGGTACTTTCAGGCCAAAGTTGACTCAGGACCCCAATAGCTTCATACAGCAAATAGTTGCTATTTTGGAATGTATGCCTTGGTTGAGTCAAGAACTTAAAGATTGAAACCAGAACTAATAAAACTAAAACAAAACAACTCCAAATAATCCATAGGTGTTACTGTGAAGGTGACTGGTTGTTGGTCACGATGTGCATTGCAATTGGCTGATGACTCGTTCAGCGTCTCCAACCTGCATCTCACCCAAAGTCTTTTGGGATGGTCTCCAACTCCCAATGAGGAAACTGTTTTTATTGTATTTATTTGTTATTTGTTTATTTTATTTAAATGTACATGTAGACCTTGTTTTTGGCAGGCTTTAAGATGGAACTTTAAATGTCAAATTCAGCCAGGATTTTCTTGAAAAACAATTCAGAAGTCTACAAAAAATCCGGAGCCAATTTCATGATGCAATGCCACCCACCATGTAAGACATTGGTTCAGTGAGTGTAGTAGGAGTGAGGTTTTGTGTTTGTTTCCACTTGATTCAGCACAATATAATCAATGAAGTTACAGAGTTCAACATTCACGATGGCCTGATGGCCCGAGGCCAGTATGGCACTGTATTGGGCCACCACATAGCTATAGACGCTGGCAGATTTGATAGATACATATGGTGAAATCCACACATTCACTTAAATTGATCAAGCCATTTTACGGGATTGCAATTTTTTTTGCAGACGTAAGGAATGGGTCGTAAATTTGACATGGCTCCTTTTGGGATCCGCTAAATTGACACAGTTGCATTGTTCAACATGTCGTTCTGCAAGTTTTACTTACAAAATACACTTGACCCTGACGTGATTTGAACACGCAACCTTCTGATCTGGAGTCAGACGCGCTACCGTTGCGCCACAGAGTCAGACACTCACTACATTATATCGCTATTATTAGTCAATAAGTTGGCAACCATGAAAATATTGCTATCAGAATTGACGCATTGGTGGCCTCACAGATTGAAAGTGTAGAAGACGTAACTATCAGGGTACCATACTAGTTATTTCTCTTTCAAACAAATTGGGACAGATTGTATGAAACTTCGAGTGGGCCAGTTTTGACCACAGGTCGTAAATTTGACATGGCTCCTTTTGGGATCCGCTAAATTGACACAGTTGCATTGTTCAACATGTCGTTCTGCAAGTTTTACTTAGTACGGCTTACAAAATACACCTGACCCTGACGTGATTTGAACACGCAATCTTCTGATCTGGAGTCAGACACGCTACCGTTGCGCCACAGAGTCAGACACTCACTACATTATATCGCTATTATTAGTCAATAAGTTGGCTACCTTGAAAATATTGGTGGCCTCACAGATTGAAAGTGTAGAAGACGTAACTATCAGGGTACCATACTAGTTATTTCTCTTTCAAACAAATTGGGACAGATTGTATGAAACTTTGAGTGGGCCAGTTTTGACCACAGGTCGTAAATTTGACATGGCTCCTTTTGGGATCCGCTAAATTGACACAGTTGCATTGTTCAACATGTCGTTCTGCAAGTTTTACTTAGTACGGCTTACAAAATACACCTGACCCTGACGTGATTTGAACACGCAATCTTCTGATCTGGAGTCAGACACGCTACCGTTGCGCCACAGAGTCAGACACTCACTACATTATATCGCTATTATTAGTCAATAAATTGGCTACCATGAAAATATTGACACATTGGTGGCCTCACAGATTGAAAGTGTAGAAGACGTAACTATCAGGGTACCATACTTGTTATTTCTCTTTCAAACAAATTGGGACAGATTGTATGAAACTTCGAGTGGGCCAGTTTTGACCACAGGTCGTAAATTTGACATGGCTCCTTTTGGGATCCGCTAAATTGACACAGTTGCATTGTTCAACATGTCGTTCTGCAAGTTTTACTTAGTACGGCTTACAAAATACACCTGACCCTGACGTGATTTGAACACGCAACCTTCTGATCTGGAGTCAGACGTGCATCCGTTGCGCCACAGAGTCAGACACTCACTACATTACATTGCTATTATTAGTCCATAAATTGGCTACCATGAAAATATCGCTATCGGAATTGACACATTGGTGGCCTCACAGATTGAAAGTGTAGAAGACGTAACTATCAGGGCACCATACTAGTTATTTCTCTTTCAAATGTTGGGGGACGAGTGGCCTACTCTCCCCCGCGTGTTCGTTGTCTTTCGGACGAGGAGAATGTTGGTTCTTCAAATACAGGCTGGAGGCAATGAACAGTCATCTTCGAAGCTTTTAATTTAGTTTACTGCAGTTTACGAATCGATTCGGGCTCCTGAGGGGTCCAGATTTGAATCAGGAAGCCCAGAAAAAATACAGTCACACGTCTATATAGGCATAGTATGTAAATGAGGGGCAGGCAGTCCTTCCCCTTACGTAAAAATCAGATACAAAGAAAGGTCAATGCAGTTCAATCTTGACATGGTGACGAAGTACAGACCACATCTGCTGTGCACAAATTATGAGATTGGAGCTCCTTTCCCAGGCAACTTGACAGCCTTCAAAAACGTGAAAGGATGGGAGTACTGGGAGGAAGATCTTTGGGGCTGTTAAGTTGCCCAAGGACAAGAGGGGAGTCAAGCAAAATACTACCTTTTTGTTTTAAGTGCTTCAGCAGATGTTCATTATAGAGATTAGTATCCATAGTTCTCATGGTAAGGCGAAATTCCTCAACACAAGGCATAGTCCCTTAATAGTTGCAACACAGATACTTGAGACAACAGTTGTTCTTTTGGTGTTAAACAAGTCCTATGGAGGGGGGCCCTAAAAGTGGTGGGGGTGAGGGACACTAAAGGTGATTGTAAACACAGTGAGCAGGACATACCTCCAACAACATTCTACATTCTTTGTTTCTTTAAAATCCAACTAACAGATAGGAATCACATGTCAACACAAACAAATTGGGACAGATTGTATGAAACTTCGAGTGGGCCAGTTTTGACCAAAGGTCGTAAATTTGACATGGCTCCTTTTGGGATACGCGAAATTGACACAGTTGCATTGTTCAACATGCCGTTGTGCAAGTTTTACTTAGTACGGCTTACAAAATCCCCTGACCCTGACGTGATTTGAACACGCAACCTTCTGATCTGGAGTCAGACGCGCTACCGTTGCGCCACAGAGTCAGACACTCACTGACACGTCGTACATTATATCGCTATTACTAGTCAATAAGTTGGCTACCATGAAAATATTGCTATCAGATTTGACACAAGGCGGCCCGGTAGTCCAGTGGTTAGCACGTCGGCTTCACAGTGCAGAGGTACCGGGTTCGATTCCAGCTCCGGCCTCCCTGTGTGGAGTTTGCATGTTCTCCCCGGGCCTGCGTGGGTTTTCTCCGGGTGCTCCGGTTTCCTCCCACATTCCAAAAAAAACATGCATGGCAGGCTGATTGGGCACTCTAAATTGTCCCTAGGTGTGAGTGTGGGCGCACATTGTTGTTTGTCTCTGTGTGCCCTGCGATTGGCTGGCAACCAATTCGGGGTGTCCCCTGCCTACTGCCCGAAGACAGCTGGGATAGGCTCCAGCAGCCCCCGCGACCCTAGTGAGGATGAAGCGGTTCGGAAAATGGATGGATGGATGGAATTGACACATTGGTGGCCTCACAGATTGAAAGTGTAGAAGACGTAACTATCACGGTACCATACTACAGTCAAACCTCGGTTTTCGGACGTCTCGGTTCTCGTACAATTCGGTTTTCGAACTAAAATTTCGAGTTTTTTATGCCTCGGATGACGAACTAATTTCGGTTCTCGAACTAACTGAGCGCACTTGAATGCGTCACTTCACTCCTCTCGGCTTCGCTAGCTCGTGTAGCAACGCTACCTCGTGTAGCTTCGCGAGGTAGAGAAGCCGAGAGGAGGTAGTAAAGCCGAGAGGAGTGAAGTGACGCTCCCTCCTGTCGCCGCGCTCCCTCGTGTCGCGTCGCTACACAGGAAGCGACCATTGTGAGCAGACGTTTTTGTATTGTTCAATAAAAAAAAGCAGACGTGTTTGGTGAGACGCTTCTGTTAGCGCGAGTGAAATCCCCCTCTTTTCATAATGGTTTGCCCTTGCAGCACAGGGGAGGGGGTGGGGGCGCGCGTTTGTTTACATTTCAATGCAGCGGCACATAATGAACACTCTGGTGTCCGGTGTCTCATTATTGTGCAATAATCGTACAGAAACAGCTTGTGAGCAGACGAGTTTGTATTGTTTGATTAAGATTTTTTTTGTTAAAAAGCAGACGTGTTTGGTGAGAACTACGTTATATTGGACTGTTATTTTTGCATCGTGTATCAGCCCCTAATCATGGCACCAAAGAAAGCAATTGGAAGTGGTGAACCTGGTGAAGAAAAGAGGAAAATAGGGCGCAAAACTATAGAATTTAAGAAAGATTTAATCGCAAAATATGAGTCAGGTGCGCGTGTGTCTGTGTTGGCGAAGGAGTTCGGGATGCCGAAATGCCCCGCCTACTGCCTGCTGACAGCTGGGAGAGGCGCACGCCCCACGACAGATAGAGAGAGAGATGTTCCTTCAATTTTTATGTTACTATGTTAATGTTAAAATTGGTAATCTCCCATTACATTTGTACAGTTTATGGTGTGAAGTTGTAAAAATAAGTGGTTTAAAAAAGTTTAAAGGGATTAAAACATTTTACATTGATTTCAATGGGAAAAATGGTTTCTGTTTCCGAACAATTCGGTTTCCGAACAGTCTTCTGGAACGGATTAAGTACGAAAACCGAGGTTTGACTGTAGTTATTTCTCTTTCAAACAAATTGGGAAAGATTGAATGAAACTTCGAGTGGGCCAGTTTTGACCACAGGTCGTTAATTTGACATGGCTCCTTTTGGGATCCGCTAAATTGACACAGTTGCATTGTTCAACATGTCGTTTTGCAAGTTTTACTTAGTACGGCTTACAAAAAACACCTGACCCTGACATGATTTGAACACGCAACCTTCTGATCTGGAGTCAGACGCACTTCCATTGCGCCACAGAGTCAGACACTCGCTACATTATATTGCTATTATTAGTCCATAAGTTGGCTACCATGAAAATATTGGTGGCCTCACAGATTGAAAGTGTAGAAGACGTAACTATAACGGTACCATACTAGTTATTTCTCTTTCAAACAAATTGGGAGAGATTGTATGAGACTTCGAGTGGGCCAGTTTTGACGAAAAGGTCGTAAATTTGACGTGGCTCCTTTTGGGATCCGCTAAATTGACACAGTTGCATTGTTCGACATGCCGTTCTGCAAGTTTTACTTAGTACGGCTTACAAAATACACCTGACCCTGACGTGATTTGAACATGCAACGTTCTGATCTGGAGTCAGACGCGCTACCGTTGCGCCACAGAGTCAGACACTCACTACGTTATATTGCTATTATTAGTCAATAAGTTGGCTACCATGAAAATTACACATTGGTGGCCTCACATATTGAAAGTGTAGAAGACGTAACTATAACGGTACCATACTAGTTATTTCTCTTTCAAACAAATTGGGAGAGATTGTATGAGACTTCGAGTGGGCCAGTTTTGACGAAAAGGTCGTAAATTTGACGTGGCTCCTTTTGGGATCCGCTAAATTGACACAGTTGCATTGTTCAACATGCCGTTCTGCAAGTTTTACTTAGTACGGCTTACAAAATACACCTGACCCTGACGTGATTTGAACACGCAACCTTCTGATCTGGAGTCAGACGCGCTTCCGCTGCGCCACAGAGTCAGACACTCACTACATAATATTGCTATTATTAGTCCATAAGTTGGCTATCATGAAAATATTGGTGGCCTCACAGATTGAAAGTGTAGAAGACGTAACTATCACGGTACCATACTAGTTATTTCCCTTTCAAACAAATTGGGCCAGATTGTATGAAACTTCGAGTGGGCCAGTTTTGACCACAGGTTGTAAATTTGACGTTTCTGCTTTTGGGATCCGCTAAATTGACACAGTTGCATTGTTCAACATGTCGTTCTGCAAGTTTTACTTAGTACGGCTTGCAAAAAACACCTGACCCTGACATGATTTGAACACGCAACCTTCTGATCTGGAGTCAGACGCACTTCCATTGCGCCACAGAGTCAGACACTCGCTACATTATATTGCTATTATTAGTCCATAAGTTGGCTACCATGAAAATATTGGTGGCCTCACAGATTGAAAGTGTAGAAGACGTAACTATAACGGTACCATACTAGTTATTTCTCTTTCAAACAAATTGGGAGAGATTGTATGAGACTTCGAGTGGGCCAGTTTTGACGAAAAGGTCGTAAATTTGACGTGGCTCCTTTTGGGATCCGCTAAATTGACACAGTTGCATTGTTCGACATGCCGTTCTGCAAGTTTTACTTAGTACGGCTTACAAAATACACCTGACCCTGACGTGATTTGAACACGCAACCTTCTGATCTGGAGTCAGACGCGCTACCGTTGCGCCACAGAGTCAGACACTCACTACGTTATATTGCCTATATTAGTCAATAAGTTGGCTACCATGAAAATGACACATTGGTGGCCTCACAGATTGAAAGTATAGAAGACGTAACTATAACGGTACCATACTAGTTATTTCTCTTTCAAACAAATTGGGAGAGATTGTATGAGACTTCGAGTGGGCCAGTTTTGACGAAAAGGTCGTAAATTTGACGTGGCTCCTTTTGGGATCCGCTAAATTGACACAGTTGCATTGTTCAACATGCCGTTCTGCAAGTTTTACTTAGTACGGCTTACAAAATACACCTGACCCTGACGTGATTTGAACACGCAACCTTCTGATCTGGAGTCAGACGCGCTACCGTTGCGCCACAGAGTCAGACACTCACTACGTTATATTGCTATTATTAGTCAATAAGTTGGCTACCATGAAAATTACACATTGGTGGCCTCACAGATTGAAAGTGTAGAAGACGTAACTATCACGGTACCATACTAGTTATTTCCCTTTCAAACAAGTTGGGCTAGATTGTATGAAACTTCGAGTGGGCCAGTTTTGACCACAGGTTGTAAATTTGACGTTTCTGCTTTTGGGATCTGCTAAATTGACACAGTTGTATTGTTCAACATGTCGTTCTGCAAGTTTTACTTAGTACGGCTTACAAAATACACCTGACCCTGACGTGATTTGAACACGCAACCTTCTGATCTGGAGTCAGACGCGCTACCGTTGCGCCACAGAGCCAGACACTCATTAAAATATATCGCTATTATTAGTCAATAAGTTGGCTACCATGAAACTGACACATTGGTGGCCTCACAGATTGAAAGTGTAGAAGACGTAACTAACAGGGTACCATACTAGTTATTTCTGTTTCAAACAAATTGGGAAAGATTTATGAAACTTCGATTGGGCCAGTTTTGACCACAGGTCGTAAATTTGACATGGCTCCTTTTGGGATCCGCTAAATTGACACAGTTGCATTGTTCAACATGTCGTTCTGCAAGTTTTACTTAGTACGGCTTACAAAAAACACCTGACCCTGTCATGATTTGAACGCGCAACCTTCTGATCTGGAGTCAGACGCGCTTCCATTGCGCCACAGAGTCAGACACTCGCTACATTATATTGCTATTATTAGTCCATAAGTTGGCTACCATGAAAATATTGGTGGCCTCACAGATTGAAAGTGTAGAAGACGTAACTATCACGGTACCATACTAGTTATTTCCCTTTCAAACAAATTGGGCTAGATTGTATGAAACTTCGAGCGGGCCAGTTTTGACCACAGGTCGTAAATTTGACATGGCTCCTTTTGGGATCCGCTAAATTGACACAGTTGCATTGTTCAAAGTGTCGTTCTGCAAGTTTTACTTAGTACGGCTTACAAAATACACCTGACCCTGACGTGATTTGAACACGCAATCTTCTGATCTAGAGTAAGACGCGCTACCGTTGCGCCACAGAGTCAGACACTCACTGACATGTCGTACATTATATCGCTATTATTAGTCCATAAGTTGGCTACCATGAAAATATTGCTATCAGAATTGACACATTGGTGGCCTCACAGATTGAAAGTGTAGAAGACGTAACTATCACGGTACCATACTAGTTATTTCCCTTTCAAACAAATTGGGCTAGATTGTATGAAACTTCGAGCGGGCCAGTTTTGACCACAGGTTGTAAATTTGACGTTTCTGCTTTTGGGATCTGCTAAATTGACACAGTTGTATTGTTCAACATGTCGTTCTGCAAGTTTTACTTAGTACGGCTTACAAAAAACACCTGACCCTGACATGATTTGAACACGCAACCTTCTGATCTGGAGTCAAACGCGCTTCCGTTGCGCCACAGAGTCAGACACTCACTACATTATATTGCTATTATTAGTCCATAAGTTGGCTACCATGAAAATATTGGTGGCCTCACAGATTGAAAGTGTAGAAGACGTAACTATAACGGTACCATACTAGTTATTTCTCTTTCAAACAAATTGGGAGAGATTGTATGAGAGTTCGAGTGGGCCAGTTTTGACCAAAGGTCGTAAATTTGACGTTTCTGCTTTTGGGATCCGCTAAATTGACACAGTTGCATTGTTCAACATGTCGTTCTGCAAGTTTTACTTACAAAATACACCTGACCCTGACGTGATTTGAACACGCAACCTTCTGATCTGGAGTCAGACGCACTACCATTGCGCCACAGAGCCAGACACTCATTAAATTATATCGCTATTATTAGTCAAAAAGTTGGCTACCATGAAAATCTTGGTGGCCTCACAGATTGAAAGTGTAGAAGACGTAACTATCAGGGTACCATACTAGTTATTTCTCTTTCAAACAAATTGGGAAAGATTGAATGAAACTTCGAGTGGGCCAGTTTTGACCACAGGTCGTTAATTTGGCATGGCTCCTTTTGGGATCCGCTAAATTGACACAGTTGCATTGTTCAACATGTCGTTCTGCAAGTTTTACTTACAAAATACACCTGACCCTGACGTGATTTGAACACGCAAACTTCTGATCTAGAGTAAGACGCGCTACCGTTGCGCCACAGAGTCAGACACTCACTGACATGTCGTACATTATATCGCTATTATTAGTCCATAAGTTGGCTACCATGAAAATATTGCTATCAGAATTGACACATTGGTGGCCTCACAGATTGAAAGTGTAGAAGACGTAACTATCACGGTACCATACTAGTTATTTCTCTTTCAAACAAATTGGGAAAGATTTATGAAACTTCGAGTGGGCCAGTTTTGACCACAGGTCGTAAATTTGACGTGGCTCCTTTTGGGATCCGCTAAATTGACACAGTTGCATTGTTCAACATGCCGTTCTGCAAGTTTTACTTAGTACGGCTTACAAAATACACCTGACCCTGACGTGATTTGAACACGCAACCTTCTGATCTGGAGTCAGACGCGCTACCGTTGCGCCACAGATTCAGACACTCACTGACACGTTGTACATTATATCGCTATTATTAGTCAATAAGTTGGCTACCATGAAAATATTGCTATCAGAATTGACACATTGGTGGCCTCACAGATTGAAAGCGTAGAAGACGTAACTATCACGGTACCATACTAGTTATTTCCCTTTCAAACAAATTGGGACAGATTGTATGAAACTTCGAGTGGGCCAGTTTTGACCACAGGTCGTAAATTTGACATGGCTCCTTTTGGGATCCGCTAAATTGACACAGTTGCATTGTTCAACATGTCGTTCTGCAAGTTTTACTTAGTACGGCTTACAAAAAACACCTGACCCTGACGTGATTTGAACACGCAACCTTCTGATTTGGAGTCAGACGCGCTACCGTTGCGCCACAGAGCCAGACGCTCATTAAATTATATCGCTATTATTAGTCAATAAGTTGGCTACCATGAAAATATTGACACATTGGTGGCCTCACAGATTGAAAGTGTAGAAGACGTATCTATCACGGTACTGTTGACATGTGATTCCTATCTGTTAGTTGGATTTGAAAGAAACAAAGAATATAGAATGCTGTTGGAGGTATTTCCTGCTCACTGTGTTTACAATCACCTTTAGTGTCCCTCACCCCCACCACTTTTAGGGCCCCCCTCCATAGGACTTGTTTAACACCAAAAGAAGAACTGTTGTCTCAAGTATCCGTGTTGCAACTATTAAGGGACTATGCCTTGTGTTGAGGAATTTTGCCTTACCATGAGAACTATTGATACTAATCTCTATAATGAACATCTGCTGCTTGACTCCCCTCTTGTCCTTGGGCAACTTAACAGCCCCAAAGATCTTCCTCCCAGTACTCCCATCCTTTCACGTTTTTCAAGGCTGTCAAGTTGCCTGGGAAAGGAGCTCCAATCTCATAATTTGTGCACACCAGAGGTGGTCTGTACTTCGTCACCATGTCAAGATTGAACTGCATTGACCTTTCTTTGTCTCTGATTTTTACGTAAGGGGAAGGACTGCCTGCCCCTCATTTACATACTATGCCTATATAGACGTGTGACTGTATTTTTTCTGGGCTTCCTGATTCAAATCTGGACCCCTCAGGAGCCCGAATCGATTCGTAAACTGCAGTAAACTAAATTAAAAGCTTCGAAGATGACTGTTCATTGCCTCCAGCCTGTATTTGAAGAACCAACATTCTCCTCGTCCGAAAGACAACGAACACGCGGGGGAGAGTAGGCCGCTCGTCCCCCAACAATTGGTGACCCCGACGTGATTTCGGACTGAGGTTTTGGCCAACAGACAGAACATCGGGCGCCCACAATTGACGAGGTAAGAGGACATTTATCCTCTAAATTGATCTTCTGTCTGTGGGCTGAGACCAAGGTAAGAAATACGTCTTGAATTGATATTCTAAAGAGATAACTCGTGGCTGGATGAACAGTGATATGCGCAATTAAAATGAAATTAATTCGGTGAATATGATTGGAGAAAAAGGATCGGGTGTGAAAAAATAAAAAAAAAAAAGTATCAAACACCTTTGGAACAAAGATTCGAGTACCCACGTCTTCGATCGGGACCGGGTACTTCTGTAAATGAGGATCAAGTGCTTTTGCTAAATTAAGGAATATAGAGATTCGAGCACTTTTGAGAGAGGAATCGAGCACTTTTGAAAGGATCGAGTACACTGTTCTTCGATGACGATTGGGGATCAGGTACTTCTGTAAAAGAGTATCGAGTGCTTCTGCTAAATTAAAGATCGAGTACTTTTGTTTGGAATCATATCAAGTACTTTTGAGAAGAGAGGGATCGAGCGCTTCTGAAAAAATCTGTTAAATTGTTAGGGAAAGTGAATGGTTCAATTTGCGACAAATACCAAACCATTCTGAATGAGTGTTACTGAATGAACAAGTGAGAAGGTGTGTGCGTGCGCGCATATGTGTGTGTGTGTGGGGCAAGTGTGTGGGCCTGAGAAAGGACGAGAGAGTGAGAGAGAACGGTGACAAAGAGTGTATGAGTAACTGAATGGAGGTTTGCTACCTCATCCGAAAACTTACAAAACTATATTGTTTGCTTAATTGTAAGTATATTGGACGTTTTCTTGTTGCTTCCTGTTGCAGGGAAGTCTTATTTTGAAGGGATGCGGAAAGAGAGAGCGACTTGTTTGACATTGATTTGATGGTGTATGTGTGTGTGGATGCAGGCACAAAATATGTTCTGTGTGTGTATGTGTGTGAGGGGGACATAGACAAGAGACTTGGGAAAGAAAGGGTGGGGGTGCGATTGTGAACACGTAGATGTTCGGTTTACTGTGTTGGCCTGAACTCACCTTATGTGCCAGTGTGTGGGTGCGTTCTTAGATGAAGTTAAGTGGTTTGGCTGATGATGAGATTAGAAGTTTGAAGATACTTGATTTGGTTGAGAGTGATAGCGAGGTGAATATTTTAGTTTGTCTGTAGAGTTATGTCTGTGATGAGAATGCACACTTTATTAATCTTCCCATGTGTGTCAACAAGCGACTTGGTGTGACTCATGACTTCATGTTTGTTTCGTGATAACAATGATGGTGAGACAAGATGTAACCTGAAGAAGAATAAGGATAAGAACTAAAGAGGAGCAGACAGGCGAGGTTGGACACAGTGATGCTGCGAAAAAGGAGGTCATCATGTGTTTCAGTCGACATGAGCCAGAAGGTCATGGGATGTTTAGGAGGTTGTTTGTAATTCATAAGCACACTTTTGTTTGTCTTAAGTGATGATAGTGAGTGGTTGTATGTGGGATATTGTTGAACATGTATGCGTGCAGTGAAGGCTTTAATGTGAATTACTTGTGTTACATGTCTGTGGGTTTTTAATTATTTGTTTTATAACTGCTCCTGTTATGCTGATATTTGATGGGAATTTCAGGTTATGATACATTGTGTTGTAGATTACATTCACAAGCTGCGCATTTCTCTCGAAAACAGATAAGAACCATCACGGCTGCTAATGTGAGAGTAATGATGGTCACGTGTTATGAAATTGTGCAAATTCGTTTTTGACTCTGCTGTCATTGAGTTGGGTTGTGCCCTTTGAATTAGTTTAACACGAGTTTTCCAGCTTTATCGATGTATATGTTTAAGGGTTATGTGTGGGCAATTTGAAGTTGGATTTGTTAAATTCGTAATTCTAAATTCGTAATGACTGCATGTTTTAAGGTCGGCAGGCATTTTTGAAAACCACACCCAAGGTGGTGTTAACCAAGGACAGTAATAAAAGGAAAAGACAGAATGAATGAGCTGCAGCACACTAACATGACGTTTTGTCACCTACCAAACATTTATCTTGCATGAATATATTTTCGATTCCATTTAACACTGAAAAGATGCACAGGATTTAACTCTGTTACATCATTAAAACTTCCTGGTGTTTGTTTGTTTGTGTATTTGTTTGTCTGTCTGTTGGTTTGTTTGTTTGTTCATTTGTTTGTTTATAAATAGATTGTCAGGAATTGGCTGAAGAAAAAGAAAAATAATTACATCTGAAAGACAAATGCTGCTCGGTTGCCACATCAAATTGGGATATGTAAGTGCACAGCACACACAACAAGTGCTGATGACAAAACAACAAATGATGCAGCTTCTAAATTTTTTGGGGGGAGAGAAATTACTGACTGTACAATTTGAATCCTATTTGATATGCGGAAACAAATTCCAATCAATAATCAAAGATAAAAGGGGACTACATTGCGAGATGGGGTTTATGTCCGCACTGACAGTGAACCCATTTTGCCCAAAATTCTTTTTACGTCATGGATTACCTCACGCGTTGGCAGGGGGAATGGTGTCTTTGGTTCGGGAACAGTATGCAACCTATGGTTTTAACCTATATCGAGAACACATTGTGCGAACAGAGTAATTGATGAAATTGAATACATGCTTCATATTGATTTATGACACCATTGCTCCTGCCATCCACAATCTGCAGGATGGTGGCGAGTATAGTTCTACGGTTAAATGTCAATTGAAGAAATGCATGGATGAAACACGCAGGCCCTGGGATTTATGCATAGATTTAGTTAATTTATACTAAGGTAATTAGGTTTTATAATTTGTGAAATTACATGAATATAATTTGTAAAAGATATATGTATGTAATCCTATTATTTGGTTGGATTAACTAATTTGGCTGATTATATGCAAGTAACTCTGGAAAAAAAAAATTAAAAAAAAAATAAACAGAATTGGGATTGCCGGAGAGCATGAAAAAGGAAACATTGTAACTCTGAAGTGTTGATGACCACACTGATTGCCCCACATTGTAAAGAAGTCATCTGTGTTTCTGTTGACATGCTAGAATATCGATGATTGTGTGTCCCCATTTCCTGTTATACTGTATGATCACACTAACATTTGGACAACTGCACTGATCTTCTTTTTCTGATATTTGTGTTCTCCTTCAGCACATGAGAGAGGGGATGTATTTTTGAAGGATAATCTACACTTTGCTCACAGATCTGGACCAGGGGTGTCAAACTCGTCTTTGTCAAGGGCCGCTTGGGGTTGCATCTTCCTTCGTTGGGCCGGTACGACGGTGAAACTTAATTGAATACTTGTACAACTCAACTGTGTTTATAGATTATCAATTTTGAAATCAGTCAAGTTAACTCTGATGGTTTGCTCAATTATTGTTTGAGTGAGTGTTAACGGGGTTACAAGATTATCACAGAACCTCCACATTATTTGTTATAGATCAAAATTTGACATTTCGGTACTAATTTTAGCAAGGATTTTGAAAGTTGACGCGCTTGATTTGCTTTCGCGGGCCACATAAAATGCTGTGGCGGGCCGGATCTGGCCCCCAGACTTTGAGTTTGACACCAGTGATCTAGATGATCTAAAAAATAAAATAAAAAAAAACAAATGTGTTGGCGAGTTGTTTGATACATTTTTGTTTTGGATGGAAAAGTGTAATATCTATTTGATCTTTTCAACCTTATAAAACAAGAGCATAACAGCTTTTATTCATTTTATTTTGGAGGTCTAAGTTTTTAATGTACAGTATTGTGCTCCTGAATTAATGTTGCTGAACTGAATGTGAATTATTATCGTTTATTGATTTGTTTAATTTTGTTTTCAGAATGGTGAACTGGTTCAAACGGTGCATTCATTTGATTTGAAAAAAAAAAAAAATAATAATAATAATTATACGCAAATTTTTATTGTTTACTTCATTTTTGTTTGATGTTGTGTTGTTGTGTTTAGGTTGTCTTCTGTTACAGTTCGAGAATCTATGTTGATTTGTTATTTTTCGCTCTGAATGTTACTGTATTTGTTCTGTTCTTTAATGTTGATCAGGTTTCAATTTAATACAGAAGTATATTTCTAACAATTCTATAGGCAAATAACAATTATCGCGGCAGAATTTGTGTTTTTCTTTTTAATGAATAATAAAAGAAAATGAGGGGGAATTATAGTTAGTGCAGAAAATAATTGGAACATAATTGGAAAACAATTGAGATGCTATTTTTACTAATGACTAAGCTTCCGTCCACAGCAGAGGATATTTGAGATTCCACATACATTGGTGCAATTGGAGTTCCTCGTGGCGTACTGGGTGGGTATAAATTGGTTAACCAGGTTGCTGACGGAATCAGCTACCTCCACTACAGTGTCCAGAAGCTTGCAAATTATACTGATGAAGCCGTTTTGGCTATTGGAAGTGAAACAATTGACAGTCACCTCTCTGATGACGTTCCGGGACCACACAGCGGTGGATGTGCTCTTGGCTTAGGCCAATGGAGCGTGTGCGATATGTGGATGAACAGTGTTGTTCTACCACGCCCTGAGGGCCTCGCACACTGAACCGGACCACACGGGCATGACCACGCCCTCGTCGTCAGAAATAGTGGGTAAGACCTTTGTGACGTTAAAAAAAAAAAAAAAAAGAAAAAAAAATGACTTTTTGTCGGCTATGTTGACATTGTGTGGATGTTGCTGCCTTTCCTGTATCAAGGCTCTGCTTATCCAGTTTATCACTACGGCCGGTACGCCCACGACGTCTAAAGTGAATGGAATGTACCCTCTGCTGTGACTTTTGGATGGTAAAGGTTCTGGTCTAGAAAACATTGGCTAATGGAGACATGATTTCACATCAATAGCCAACTGTCATTGATGATTTGTAACCATCTTTTCCTGCATTATTTTGTTGATTATTTTGAAACTGGTGGTAACCTATTTTTTCCAGCCCCTGAGTATAACTATGACATGACTCCACTGAATAAAGTTTGACAGGAAGGTTCTATGTGACGATATGAGCAAATGTAGTATAAACACTGTTAGGCTGATTGTTTTTAGTTATCATACATTTGCATATTATTAATGATGCATTGATTATGCTTGCGATGAAGAATGCTTATGCCTGCAATCATTAATTGATTATGCTGCAAAAAAAGAACGCTTTTAATAGAGATATGATTATGCAAAAAGAGAAAAGATATGCTTTTTCTTTGTTGGAGTAATTATTGTACACAGATCCACCTTGGGCTGAGCGATCCCACCACCTGACAAGGACCAAAGACCCAAGTCTACTGATCCAGCCCCACCTGCCCCCTATTGGTGACACCATTCAACAGAGGTTGATTTCACGGTATACGGGCAAAATAACCCCGGTGAATATAAACCTGGGACCAGGTAGTCTACCCTAAGGTCCTGAAGAAAACAACCGATATAGTTCAATTCATCACTGACGAGCCACAACCCCCACCCCTCTCACTCACCATGACATTCCTTTCTCACACGTACAGCAGCCCCTCTCATGGTCATTCATCCAACTCCCCAACACAACGCTTTCGGCAATTCATTCATGGCCCTGCCCCGGAGAACATCTGACACACCATGGACAGGGACATCCCTCAACGATCAACATGTGGTCATTGTTGTGTGCTTTTGCGTCTTGTTGAGATTTTGACTTCCAATTTTTCTAACAGTCGCCTGCGATGATGATGCTGCTGGTACCGTTATTTGATTTCAGTGACGGACTCTTTCGAGTCCGTCAGGGGGGTATGAGGTGTGCATTCTGTTATATGTTGACAAGAGATTTTGACACAGATGATTTTGTGATCACAATATTAATTGTGATCAAGAGAGGAATTGTTGACATGTGATTCCTATCTGTTAGTTGGATTTGAAAGAAACAAAGAATATAGAATGCTGTTGGAGGTATTTCCTGCTCACTGTGTTTACAATCACCTTTAGTGTCCCTCACCCCCACCACTTTTAGGGCCCCCCTCCATAGGACTTGTTTAACACCAAAAGAAGAACTGTTGTCTCAAGTATCCGTGTTGCAACTATTAAGGGACTATGCCTTGTGTTGAGGAATTTTGCCTTACCATGAGAACTATTGATACTAATCTCTATAATGAACATCTGCTGCTTGACTCCCCTCTTGTCCTTGGGCAACTTAACAGCCCCAAAGATCTTCCTCCCAGTACTCCCATCCTTTCACGTTTTTCAAGGCTGTCAAGTTGCCTGGGAAAGGAGCTCCAATCTCATAATTTGTGCACACCAGAGGTGGTCTGTACTTCGTCACCATGTCAAGATTGAACTGCATTGACCTTTCTTTGTCTCTGATTTTTACGTAAGGGGAAGGACTGCCTGCCCCTCATTTACATACTATGCCTATATAGACGTGTGACTGTATTTTTTCTGGGCTTCCTGATTCAAATCTGGACCCCTCAGGAGCCCGAATCGATTCGTAAACTGCAGTAAACTAAATTAAAAGCTTCGAAGATGACTGTTCATTGCCTCCAGCCTGTATTTGAAGAACCAACATTCTCCTCGTCCGAAAGACAACGAACACGCGGGGGAGAGTAGGCCGCTCGTCCCCCAACAGTACCATACTAGTTATTTCCCTTTCAAACAAATTGGGACAGATTGTATGAAACTTCGAGTGGGCCAGTTTTGACCACAGGTCGTAAATTTGACATGGCTCCTTTTGGGATCCGCTAAATTGACACAGTTGCATTGTTCAACATGTCGTTCTGCAAGTTTTACTTAGTACGGCTTACAAAAAACACCTGACCCTGACGTGATTTGAACACGCAACCTTCTGATTTGGAGTCAGACGCGCTACCGTTGCGCCACAGAGCCAGACACTCATTAAATTATATCGCTATTATTAGTCAATAAGTTGGCTACCATGAAAATCTTGACACATTGGTGGCCTCACAGATTGAAAGTGTAGAAGACGTATCTATCACGGTACCATACTAGTTATTTCCCTTTCAAACAAATTGGGACAGATTGTATGAAACTTCGAGTGGGCCAGTTTTGACCACAGGTCGTAAATTTGACATGGCTCCTTTTGGGATCCGCTAAATTGACACAGTTGCATTGTTCAACATGTCGTTCTGCAAGTTTTACTTAGTACGGCTTACAAAATACACCTGACCCTGACGTGATTTGAACACGCAACCTTCTGATCTGGAGTCAGACGCGCTACCGTTGCGCCACAGAGTCAGACACTCACTACATAATATTGCTATTATTAGTCCATAAGTTGGCTACCATGAAAATATTGGTGGCCTCACAGATTGAAAGTGTAGAAGACGTAACTATAACGGTACCATACTAGTTATTTCTCTTTCAAACAAATTGGGAGAGATTGTATGAGACTTCGAGTGGGCCAGTTTTGACCACAGGTTGTAAATTTGACGTTTCTGCTTTTGGGATCCGCTAAATTGACACAGTTGCATTGTTCAACATGTCGTTCTGCAAGTTTTACTTAGTACGGCTTACAAAATACACCTGACCCTGACGTGATTTGAACACGCAACCTTCTGATCTGGAGTCAAATGCGCTACCATTGTGCCACAAAGTCTCACGCCCATAAGATGATGCGTTGTACATTATATTACAATTATTATTCCAAACATTACCATGGAAATACTGCTCTTGGCTCTGGAGGTTTCTTAAAATAATGACATGATGACGGACTGGCGATGACAGTTTTGGTTTGTCTTGAAATAACACAGAATGACGGACCGGCAAAATTTACTGCTGCACCCATCTGTGGTGCAGATAGGTGTTTACAAACCTCTAAACTTATTTATTGTGTGTGAAAGCTCATTTACATTTGGATCCGCGGTTCAATATTCTCATGAAAGCTGTTTGAACTTTCACTCTTGGGTAAGGTTCACCAAACAGGTTTGGTTGCATTGTTCGGTGTTCACCAGGCACATGGTGGATTTAAAGCAGAGACTCATGTGTCTCAAGATACTGTAGCAAAAATAGTTGCGTGACATGACCATTTTCTCTTCTCATTTCCCACCAACACACTAATGCGATGGCAAGAAAATGCACCCTTACTTTTGAGTGATTCGCAAGATCAAGAGTAATGCATCAGTGGGTGCAGGAGCCTCATTCTCCCAAAGTGACCAAAAGACATGCAGAAAAGCATCTTAAGAGGACTCTGAATCAAAAAGACATCGAGGACTTGTAGATTCGCGGCTGCATCAGGTATATGGATGGGTCCCAAGCCCTGGTTCTAAACTGGACTGGCTGGTGCTGAGTTAAAAAAACAAACAAAAAAAACTGTTGTATCGGTAAGCTCCACCCATAATGAAGTGTGAAGTAAACTTGGCCAAACATGTTTTGAGTAATATGACAGAAACTGTTTGAAACATACTTTGGTTAGATTTCTAACGCAACCTGTCAATGTTAACTATTACCCATAGCAACACGCTGAACAATGTGTTAGGCTGATTGTTTTTAGTTATCATATCTTTGCATATTATGAATGGTAAATTGATTATGCTTGCAATGAAGAACGCTTATGCCTGCAATGATTAATTGATTATGCTCGCAATGAAGAACACTTATGCTTTTAATAAAAATATAATGCTTTTAATGAAGATATGCGGACATTTATAATGTGAGAATGCTTGGTGCACTGGGTGGCAGTTAAGGGACGCAACCGCCTTGCCGAGAAAGTGGTTGGAAAGAGATAAGTATTAAGACAAAACAAGAGCAAGGTCGGAAGTGGACGGAGCTGTCAACACCAGCTGCAACTTCAGGCCTGAGGATTTCACGGTAACGATCGTTTCCGGTAGTGTGTCGTTTCTGTGGGATCATTTTCACTGTACAGAAAAATCGTTTCCCATAAAAATCACCGCACACTCGTTGACTGTACGCGATCGAATCTCTCCTGTGTGATCAATGCGATTTCACTGTGCCTGTCGGTATGTTTGTGGTGTGGTGTGTGAGTGTTTTTCTTCTAATCTACTTTCGTGGGGGGTTTTTTCATGGTGGGGGGGGCGGAACAGATAACATTATGTGCGCATGCGGGTTGCTAGTTTAGTCTGCACACTGAGAAAGCGCGCGGATGACGGAGTGAGATGGCGGCGGAAAAAACACAGAAAGGTGTATTACGACATTTAAGAAATGGGAATGCCAATCAGATTTTTCATTCGAATCATCCGCAGAAGGGCGGATCACGAAGATCACATGTGATGTATGCACAAAACACGACAGATTCGACGGAAGGCACGATTCAGTGGCAAGTCAACGTGTGACTGTCATGATAGTATGTTGTGTGATTTAAAATCTCAATATATTTTAACACGTTATGTCCAGTAAAAAAAGATAGTGGTCAGACGAATATGTACAACATGGATTCACATGCATCATAGAACATGATGGAACTCAGCGTCCTATCTGCATGATTTGTCGTGCCATGTTGAGCAACTCCCGTCTCGCACCTGCAAAACTGAAGGAACACTTCTCGAATCATATATTTATTTCTCACTAAGGGTTCCGTGAATCTGCATATGGACCGGGTGGGTTCGGTACCTCTAACAAGGTTAAGAACCACTGATCTAAAGGCTAATCGCTATGAAAAATATGCAAGCTTTTGTTAAATTGTTAATTATTATCATTTTATGTTTGAGCATTATATTCTTTTGTGTTAGGATTACCTAAATTATATTCCGTTTAATAATTGCTTAAACAAGTTTATGTTGATATTGTCTGATTGGTTGAAGGAAAGCAGTTGACGTGTTTGAGTAGCCGGAAGGAGGTGTGTTCTCATTCGTTCGTTCGGGGGTGCAGGTGTTGGAAAAATAAAAGCTGCATTCAAACAAAGTCCATCTCTCCTTTCGCCCATTCATAATGTAGAACCATCCATTGAAAAACTATGAACCCCTCAATTTACAAATGTTATGAAACAGTCTTAATTATTCTATAATTTACTAGTTGTAGACATGGTTACTTTATGATTAAAACATTCGTCACAAGGTAATACGAATGTTAACTGTCGGTAGCCCTAACGATGACGTGTGGTAGATTATTTGGTCAAATTGCTCGTAGATTACACAGTGCATCGTCTTGGGGTTGCAAAGAGGACGTCAAGCCATAATCAATACTATATGTCTATGTATAGTAATTAGGTCTTTTTTTTTAAAGAGTCATCACATGATTTTATTCATTCAATTTCTATTACTGTACATGCTTTTGTATTACTAAAAGGGGTGAGTAGCCACTGATATTATGTTACATACATAGTACACACACATAATCATGTTAACTGTGTCAGGTTTACTTTTGGCCCATGGTATATAGCCAGGACTGGAGTATTGTGTAGACATATGTGTTACTGATGGCCATAGTATTTCATAGTAATTAATATATTAATGATTACCAGTAAGTTAATCTTTGCAGTGTGAGACTGGAAAAAATACTCTGATTTTGAAGTATGCTGTATTCATGATGCCATATGAGTATAATAAAAGTGTTAAACAACATATTTTGATCCATTTATTTTATGAACTAAACCTGGAGTACACAGCTGCTGATGTAATGCTCATTGTTAATGTATTTACCCTTTAAATATTATACTTTTGAGTATCAGAATTATTGATTATGGATATCAGTCAAAATAGAAAAATGGGTTCCCATGATGAACGTTTGTGGAACCAAAAATTAGTTACCGTGGTTTCCCATTGTGTTATCCAACGGAACTGAAAAATGGTTTCTGGTCATTTCTGAAATCCTCAGGCCTGAACTTGGTGTTTTCGTAATGATTGTACACATGTACATAATTTTCACTCACATACACACACACATAGTCCAACAAGTTCAGTGTGTCTTCAACAGCCCTCACCCTTTAGGTTGGACACACTCATGTACTGTATTAGGTTTCCAATAAATGAGAGGGCGAGCAGGGAGATCCTTGGATGATGTGCAGAAAACTGAAACCTAACGCTTCTCCTCGTTCCCCTGGCACCAGAATTGAGTCTCCTGTCTCCTCGTGTTTTATTTCTGAATGTCAAATTGATGAACCTGACACAATGAAAATGCTTTAGTTCGGCAATCTTCGGTGAGTGATGTCATTTAAAGAATGCTGAGTCACCAGTCAGCCATTGAACTGCATTGTTGATTGTCCAGGCTCTTTGGCACTGTTAAGAGTTATTTGCCAAAATGCCTCGGGGCTGCATGGCGATACATTGTTCACATTCAGGCCAACAGTTGTTTGAGGGAGCAAAAGATAAAAATAGGGCGCATATATGGAGCATTTTTGTTCTCTCGTCAACGGGTGGTTGCAGGTTTATATGAACTCAGTCAGAACAATGAACCGGTCCGTGGCAGAAAAAAGATTGGGACCACTGTCCAAGTGTCACAATTTGTCTTGGAATTTTTTTGTTGATTTGTGTCAATGCAGATATGGTGACTTGCGAAAAAACAAATAGGGTGTGGAATGGTATAGTATACTTCTCATCCAATCCATCCATCCATTCATTTTCCAATTTGCTTATCCACGCTCACATTCACACCTAGGGACAATTTAGTGTGTTTTTAATCAGCCTGCCATGCATGTTTTTGGAATGTGTGAGGAAACCGGAGTACCCGGAGAAAACCCACGCAGGCCCGGGGAGAACATGCAAACTCCACACAGGGAGGCTGGAGCTGGAATTGGAATTATCTCTGCACTGTGAGGTCGACGTGCTAACCACTGGCCCACCGGGCCACCATCTCATCCAATCAACCACAATAAAAATGACTTTTTATTTATCCAGATAGATTTTTTATTTTTTTACAATGACGGGACGGAATGAGCACAATCCAAAATGAAATAGAACAATGCTTTTTTTAAATTGTAAGGAGTGGGGAGTACGGATATTTGCATGAAAATGTGAGGAGTAGAAGTAAAAAGTAGGCTGAAGCACCTCTGAAAAGGGACCACTTTGAACAATGTCTCATTCCATTCCTGTGTGGAGAATGCATATATCAAAGAAGGTACACAAAAAAATAATGACATCCACGAACTACAAATCCATCCACTTTCCAAACCACTTATCCTCACAAGCGTTGTGGGTGTGCTGACCCTATCCTGGCTATCTTCGGGTAGTAGCAGGGGAATTCTTGAACTGGTTACCAGCCAATTGCAGGGGATACATAGACAAAAAACAATGAGCGCTCAATCACACCTGGGGAAAATTTAGAGTGTTCCATTAACCTACCACGCATATTTTTTGAATGTGCAAGGAAAGCGGAGTACCCAGAGAAAACCCACACAAGCACAGACAGGGGAGAAAATGCAAACTGCACGCAGGAAGGCCGGAGGTGGATTCGAACCTATGATTTCTGCACTGTGAAGCGGAAGTGCTAACACATGCCGCCCACTAAGCAAAACCCGATATACGAAATGACTGTATATGCAAATTCATATGGTAAACTGTTGCATACAACAATAAATCATCACATCATTCATATATTACATGATATCAAATTTTATTGTCGTTTAACAGGTAAAGGTACATGTAAAGCAAGTAGATTGTGTTTAATGGAGCACTTACATTCACTGATGTCAATTTTGTATACGTATTGAACAATATGTGATCCACAAAGTGCAAATCAATCAAAATCTTATTTTTCTAAGTTAACATGTTTGTGGGAGTGAACCCAAATTACATGGGGATCATATTAGGTATGCAATTTGAAACATTTTTTGCAAAGAGCATATCTAAAATGTAATTTTTTGCACACTTTTACATGGCCCTGAGTAAACCAGAATAATGCAGCTTCCAAGATGACTTATGCACATACATTTTTAAATGTGACCTTGGTGGTATATTGGTGGTTACAAGCCCAATTATAGAAGTACAGTATAACCAAATTTACATGATGGACACATTTAAAGTGCCCATGCATGTTCAGTCGGTATTGATGTGTTGTCAAAACTACTGTATTATGTTACACAGTGGAATCTCAAAAGTAGCTACACTGACTGATTCACATTGTGGAAAAGTGGTTCCTCATTGATGTCCATGAAAAGAACTAATGAAATATTCACAAAAATGTGATACGTGAGATTATTATGCACTTGACTCCATCAGCACGGAAAAAACACCTCTGAGAAACAGCATCACTCTGCAGGCACCTTCCTTTCCAACTTTGTTTGTGTCAAGCTTCTTTAATTAATGGGTGAGTAGTTTTACTTAATCTTAGTTTTATTGGAGGGTAATTTGTATTATTACTTTTAGAACAGGTAAAAACGTTGAATGTTAATGACCAGTTAATAACCAGTGAGTTGTGATCAACTTTTGAGGGTTGACTGTACAGTAAATGTAGCCATTATAAACAAGCATTTATACATACACACAATCAAACACTTTTGTATTTTAAAATATATGTAATAAATTATTCACCCACACCTAAACTAGCTGTCTCCACAACAATAACATGCATTCATGCTTTACACGTCATGCGTGAAAGGCCCCATTGAAGACAAGCATTCATCAAGTAGGCTTGTATAACAGAAAATAACAATAGCAATGCAGAGGATGTTACATGTGTTTCATCAAATGTAAACAAATTTAAGAGAACTTTTCTTTGCCGTTGGGGATGTATCAGCAGTCTTGATCCATGCATTTGTTTAAAAAGATCTTACAATGATAAATATATCTTTATTTCACATTTTTGGTGGGGAAAAAAAGCTTCATTAAAAGGAATAAACTATTGAAAATAGCTCTGTATGTTCATAAATTATGATAAGAGTACAAGAATCCCCAGATTGATTTGAGATGACAAGTCATGTCGCTGCAAACATTTGATCAGACACAAAACAGTTGGAGCAGCTGTGAATACAGAGGAAAGCATCTGACCAACAGTTCATGATCAAATAAATATCAAAATTGCATCACTTATCAATGAAGCTTAAAATATAGTAAATGGGAATAGCGAAAATACTTTGATGGCAACTAAAAAGTAGCATAAAGTACATTCTTAACATGTTGCCCTGTTATCATGCTATATTTATCTTTTCTTTTTTGGGAGTATGTAGCCAAAAGAAGCAATGTAAAAAAATAAAATAAATAAATGTTTAGTTTCAGTGAAAGATAACTATTTTCTCATCTCCTCAGCCTCAGGGGTTAAGTCTGTGTTTTCTTTATCTTTTATAGTTTTGGCATCCTCATTTGTCGTTCTTGTTTGTTAGTGTCCCACCCCAAGGAATTTCTTCATGTGCTCATACACCACATAAGAGATGCTAACAGCAGGAATGACTTTGAGAAAATTGGGTGTTATGCCACGGTACAGACCAAACACACCTTCGTTGGATAAGATGTATTTGAACTGGCCCACCATGGTCAGTTTTGGGTTACCCTCCGTGCTGGCTGAAAGAAACACAACGATTGCCTTCTCAGTCTCGCATGTCAAGCACACTCATTTGCTTCATCAGAACGTGCAGCCTGTCTCACCTTGCGCTTGCATTCGTGTCCGAATGAGAGCGAGTGGATATGATGCTAGCTGCCCACAGGTGCTGGAGACAGTACCGCAGCCCAGTAGGACCAAAACACCCGGATCTGCAGAGTCTAGACAGTACCTCTGAAGCCAGGCATTCTTAAGAGTCTGAAAAAAAAAGACATTCAAATAAATAGGTGAAGATAATAACAAAGGGCATTGGAGGATGACAAATGTGCATTAAAATATAACTACTGGTATACCTGCACTAAAACATTCAATTACAGTGGAACTTCCAAAGTTAAATACCTTCTCTTGGATATTCCAGGATGTTGATAAATGTGCAATTTGTCCATATTTTAAACTACTTGTATAAAACAGGTATAACTCCAAGTTTCAAAATATTTGCAGTAACGTTTTAATAATAGGGCTTGGCATAAGAACAGACGCATCTCCATTTAGCGTGTTTGTGAATTTAGTAGACGCGCTATGTGTCGCTGTGCGTGCTGTGTGACGCGGCTGCCGTAACCCGCGTCATGTTCTGCCTGTTTTGATTGTGGTTCAGCTGCAGCTGGAGTGATGGGTGTTTCCCTTCAGCAGGCCCATCAAGCCTTGCCATGTATTTAAGGACTGCCAACTTGCCAAGTCGCTGTTGTGCTTCAAGTGTTGTATTCTAGACCGTTCGATATTTTTCATAATCGCTCTCGTTTTGTCATAAAACTACAAGTATTTTCCTTTTTCCTTTTTATCGATCTTGATCTTTGGTTTCGCGTTATTGGACTTTTGATATTTCGTTTGTGTAATCTCAGTGTTCTCTTGTACCTTGCCTTGGTTTTTGTTTGATACGTTGTTTTTTTTCCTGGCTCCGTGACCAGCAATTTCAGTTTGAACTTTGCGGGTGCACTTTTCTGTCATAAATATTTTTGTCGTTGTCTGAGCCTGCATTTCTGGAATCTTTGGTTCAGAACCTGACACCCTGGCGTGTTTTGGTGATGAAAAAGTTGACTAGAGAATCCCTAATAGGTGTGTTTTGCAGCGCAGGTGGTGTAACCTGATTTGGGTGGATTTGATTGATGTGCAGGCAGATTGGGCACTCTGAGCACTTGTGTGGTGGATGTCATCTATTTCATTCGTAAATATAATGTTAAGGAATTTATTCCTTACTGTGATTTTATTTAGCCCCACTCTAGTTGGCTCTGAAAGAAACAAAGAATGTAGAATGTTGTTGGAGGTATTTCCTGCTCACTGTGTTTACAATCACCTTTAGTGTCCCTCGACCCCCACCACTGCTAAGGCCCCCTCCATAGGACTTGTTTAACATCAAAAGAACAACTGTTATCTCAAGTATCTGTGTTGCAGCTATAGCGGGACTGCGCCTAACTATGAGTACGATTGTTCCCAGTCTCTTTCGTGGGCATCTGTTCGCTCACCTGGAGCAATGTATGTAGTGTTAGATTGTATCTTCTTCCCCCTTGGTCGATTAACGGCTCCCAAGTGTCTCCTGTTGTCCCCCGACCCTTGGGAAAGTCCCTGGTTGCTGTTAACCCCCCTTGGGAAGACCTTTTATCTCAGGATGTATGCACAGCGGGGGTCTGCAACTTGCCATCACACCAAATGGTGGGTAGTGGTGTTCTGGTCACACCTCACCGCTCCCAACTTCCTCCAGCCACACCGGGTCAGATGACAAGTTACTTTCTTTGTTTCCGGGATTTGCATGAGAGGCGTACCTCCCCGCCTCTCATTATCATATTGTCTCTATATAATCTCATGAATGTGTTTGTCCGGGGCTTCCTGACGAAATCTGAGAATCTCAGGAGCCCGAATCGATTCGTGTTGCGTTGTGATAAACTGAGAAAAAGACGACGTGGTGTTGGGTCTTCTTCCGCCTTATAGAGAAATAAAAGAACCTGTGTCCAAGGAGGGCAGTAAGGAATTGGACAGCTCCCCTCCTCTACAAATGGCGTCACGAACAGGATTTCTCTGGAATAAGACCAACATCGGTTTCAGGACCTTCAGACTCAGGCAGTAACCAAGGAGCGCTCCACTTTAGAAAGGTAAGACACACCGGTTCCTACGGGCAAAGTGTCAAGATTCGGCTTATATCCAAATCAAACTGCTCTGAACCTGAATGTGTTGAACCAAGTATAGTGATTGGATTTTGTGTAGGTGGCAAATACCAAATTGATACTGTAATGAGTTTTAAGGGATTCATGTGACTATGGAAAAATGAAGTACTGTAATGGCTGAGTAGGACCGCCGACTGGAGATTGGGGTCTGAGTAGAGTAGGTGTGAGGTATATTCAAATTAATATACCGTCTAAAATTTGCCACTGAGTAGTAGATAACTGAATTGGCACAGTTATTGAGTCACCACGTAGGCGGTTTAAAATTAGGTAGAACCGCTGAGTCGTAGGTTTGGCCAGTAGCTGACGAGCAAAGAGCAAACTGAGTTTGTAGGCAATTAAAAAATTAGTGGTTAATTGCTGAGGCAGGTCCAGATAATTTTTATTATTCTGGATGCTGTTAAAGTGTAGGATTGACGACTGGAGATCGGGGTCTGAGTAAACAGCTGTATTTTTAGGGCAAGTTAGGGACAGCTCCATTGTTACAATTGGAGAAATTACGTGACGTCACACGGTCCATAAGAGAGAATATTGGACGGTGAGTATGATAAAAACATGGTGAACTGTAAGATGGACAGAAGGCCTGAAGGCAAGAAAACGGGTAAAACGCCGTAAGGAGGTAAGTAGAAAAAAAAAAAGGTGAATGCTTTGCGCAGAAAGAGAAAAAAGGCGAATACATTGCGCAGAGAGGTAAGTAAAGCGAAAACAAGGTTTTAAGAATAAGTTGTAAGAATAAGACAAAAGTTTGGAAATGAAGAAAAGCTGAGTGAAATTCAATTTGAGCTATATTGCATTTCATGGGCGGCTTGACCACTGCCGTCGACATTCAAAAAAAAAATAAATAAAAAAAATTTAAAAAAAAGAATTAACAAAGTAACACAGAGAAAGTTATGATAAACGAGGCAGCGATGATGCCTCCTCCGCCGCATGGGGTGAGGAGCGCTCAATTTATGATCCCACTACAAGCGTCGAGTGGCCAATTTAACATAGATGAGAAAAAGGGGGTAACACATTCTAGCCATTTTACTGGCCCCCACCCAAATCCATTGTGTGCCAAGCTTCCCCCTGATTTGCCCAGGGTGGTTCATAAACAATTGGTAAAATTTGAAAAATGTATGCAAATTAAACAGGATAATGATAGCATGAGTGCTTGGGATGCGAACACTTTTATAAGTAATGAGACTGAATTGGCTAGGCAAATGTTGCTGGATTTGCCTAAAATTGACTATGACATACAGTTGTGGGCAATAGACTGGCTTAAGAGTAAGTATTTACCCAAAGAAATTATGGACCTTCTAGAGGGAATAGCTTCTTGTAATTTGACTAGGTTGAATGATAGAAAATCAGACACACTGAGTTCCCTTTATCCGACTCCATTGGGTTCCCTACAACAATTGGCGTTTGAATTGTTATCTGAGGTACACCCAATGACTTATTTGGTTAATTGTATGGATGCTTGGGTGACTGTCACCGGGCAGGACCCCAATAGTCATCCATTGAATCAAGCTTTGTTCAGGCAAGCAGTGCTGGGGGGTTGTCCGTCTGATGTGCAGAAAATGATGACTAACTCTCCCACTCTCCCCACTTCAGATGACGCGAACTGGCGAACTCATTTCCTATATTATGTGCAGCATTCTCGAATGAGAGCCAAGGAAGAGACTGAGAAAACATCCAAGCTACAGAACAACTTTTTGAACTCACAAATACAAGAGGCTAAGAGAGTCTCCAGTAATGCATGCAAAAAAGAGAAACATGGGAGATCTAATCAAATGTCTATCAGTGTCTCTCAACAGGCTCCACCACGGCTGATCACACCCCCACCGCAGCTCCAAGCCCCACCTCAACATTACGGCCTGCCCCCAAGGCAGGGCCGAGACGCATGGCTGAGGGGAGGTCCGAGACGGGAAGGTGGGCATGGACGAGGAAGTCACGGGAACCAAGCTGGCTGTTTCATTTGTGGTGATGTGAATCATTGGACATGGAAATGCCCACACCGCCGGCACCCATCTGTTCATCAATCAGGCAATGATCAACAAGCTCTGACTCCTCCTCCACAAAACCCACAACAATGACAAGCTACGGCACCCTCACATGGACAATACCCATCTGCTCTGTGGGTACCCGAATCCTGAACAAAAGGGATCGCCGCTGGCCTCATCGAAAGACTGTCATGAACTTGAACATGCTGGACCACACTTGCTCCCAATGACTGCTGACACAAGGCTGACTATTGCTAAAGTCAGCTGATAACCCGCCACTGAACTCTGTCTTCCAACAGTATCGGCTTTGGTTTCCTTAGATTTCCTCCATATGACCTTACCATCCGCTGATCGGTCCTTCCCACTGCACAATGCTTTTGACAGACTAGAGAACAAAATCTAATCGCATGGCCTGGTTGGTTGAAACACAAGGCAATTTATTCAATGTTCCCTATTCCTAAATTGTCATAGGTTCAGAGGAGGGTATGGCAGCCAGAGTGGACCTGTCAGAGGATCTCATCTCATTGACTGGTATCGTATGCCTGACATAGTTGCACCGCACATATGGTTTTTGTTGTCTACTCAAATATACAGAAATTGTCATTCGTACACATTTTTTCTGTAATTGATTTAGCAATTGTTTTTTTTTCCATTTACCACTTTCAGAATCATATTGGGAAATTTCTCATTCTCTCACCTTGGAGCGATATTTCGCTACACTCGTTTACCGCACGTATTCAATTTTGTCTTCGGGAATTTTTTTTTAAGTGCGAAAACAGCTACTTCTACTTTTTCCAACCTCCAGATGGCGTTGTACTATGGCAATGTTCTTCCCGGTGCAACATCAGGGATTTCTTGTTTGGAAGCCACTAGGTGGCTCCTTTTGGATTGGCTACAACTTTATTGTCAAATGTGCTCTATGTGCAACATAGAGCACAGATGAAATTTCTTCCCTCTCATTGACGTTTGGCTTTTTGCGGTTTCAAACTATTGCATGGGAAAATTACAATGCCCACTGTAATTGTATTTTGGGGAAGATTGGACACATCAGAAGGTACAGCGATGCCGGCTTCTCTTGTGCAGCCTGATCTAGCTGGTTCATTTGGATGTTTCCGAAAAAGAAGACTCTTTCCGTAGTTCTTTTTCAGAAAAGAGAGGGGAACGTGAATGAAAGGAACGTGAACAACAGGGAAGTAAAAGACTAATTTTGACATACGTCAGCATGCAATTGGACCCAATTGAACAAAAACATTCAGCATGCGTCAGATATGCGACAGCATTAGGCAAATACGAACAAAAACAGCAGCAGTAACATCAATTAAGCATAGTGTGGAAAATAAATAAATAAATTAAATAAATAAAAATCTAACTAAAACCCACTAAAACCAAAAGAAGTAGCTATTATTAATGCAGGGGACATATTAGAAGGAATATAGTACAAACAACCTACATCAATCAGAGTTAAGGTGATAACTTCTAAACATTAATTAAATATAATAGTAAATCAGAATTAAGTTGATAAATAGAGAAAGGTACTGCAATATCCATTATGAATACAAGAAAATTGACATAAGAGTACCAGGGTGTGAAAGTATAAAATCCCGATACAAACTTCCCACATAGAAGTAGGAAATGACAAAGCAGACAAGATGACTAAAGAGACAGCAGACGACGACTTGAGTTAGTCAGTGATGGTAGTGGAACCAAGAATGGGAAAATGTATGTTTTCCACACTAACCACCTTCTTTCAGACCAAGAGAGGGTATCCTGGAGGAGAAAAATTAACCGAGTGGCCAGGGATGAGACTGGTTTGTATCGGCATGAAATTGATGGACGTCCAGCAAACGTCGGCAAATAAATTGAAGACTCCAATTTGGGAGGCATGAGTTTTTCATCTGCAATTCAAGGTAAGCTAGAACAAACGAATCAGAGGCTTATATCGAAACTCTCTATGGTGATGACCTCATAGAAATTGGATTGGGATGAGGAGCTGCTACTTGCGCTGCTCACCAGGAGGTCCACCATTAATCCTGCCACAGATTTCACGCCCTTTGGGGTGGTACATGACCAGGAGTTCCCTGTTCCATGATAATCCATGGACCCGGGTGCTCCTCAACAGATAATTCTATTCCTCATAAAGCAAAGATAGACTCATTGAGTGTTCTCGTCTCCCATTTTCAGGAGCAGAGGAGACTCCAGGGTGAACACCCCGTGAACCCACAGACGTGTCCTGAGCATGTGTATCTGGGGGTCCTAAAGCGGAAGTGGCACCAGCCGAGATGAATGGGACCACGCAAAGCAACACAAAGGACCCGTCATGCTGTCAACCTGGATGGAAAAGCAACAGCCCCAAGAAGCATCTCCAACTTCAAAGTGACATTCGGAAGGACGACTGGACGTGAAACCAAGACAAAGCTATCAGAGGGCCCAGAACAAATGACATCTTTCTGATTGAACTGATTATTTTGGTCTCTATTTCTCTGCTGATGTAGGCATTGGTGACAAGCTTCACTAAGGCTGTTATTCCCGGCTGTAGGTTTTAGATTATTTTGTGATCACAATATGAATTGTGTTCAAGAGAGGGATTGTTAAGGAATTTATTCCTTACTGTGATTTTATTTAGCCCCACTCTAGTTGGCTCTGAAAGAAACAAAGAATGTAGAATGTTGTTGGAGGTATTTCCTGCTCACTGTGTTTACAATCACCTTTAGTGTCCCTCGACCCCCACCACTGCTAAGGCCCCCTCCATAGGACTTGTTTAACATCAAAAGAACAACTGTTATCTCAAGTATCTGTGTTGCAGCTATAGCGGGACTGCGCCTAACTATGAGTACGATTGTTCCCAGTCTCTTTCGTGGGCATCTGTTCGCTCACCTGGAGCAATGTATGTAGTGTTAGATTGTATCTTCTTCCCCCTTGGTCGATTAACGGCTCCCAAGTGTCTCCTGTTGTCCCCCGACCCTTGGGAAAGTCCCTGGTTGCTGTTAACCCCCCTTGGGAAGACCTTTTATCTCAGGATGTATGCACAGCGGGGGTCTGCAACTTGCCATCACACCAAATGGTGGGTAGTGGTGTTCTGGTCACACCTCACCGCTCCCAACTTCCTCCAGCCACACCGGGTCAGATGACAAGTTACTTTCTTTGTTTCCGGGATTTGCATGAGAGGCGTACCTCCCCGCCTCTCATTATCATATTGTCTCTATATAATCTCATGAATGTGTTTGTCCGGGGCTTCCTGACGAAATCTGAGAATCTCAGGAGCCCGAATCGATTCGTGTTGCGTTGTGATAAACTGAGAAAAAGACGACGTGGTGTTGGGTCTTCTTCCGCCTTATAGAGAAATAAAAGAACCTGTGTCCAAGGAGGGCAGTAAGGAATTGGACAGCTCCCCTCCTCTACAATAACCATGTGGTACAATCATTGTATGAATGAATTAATTGTATAATCAGTATCTTAATAGCATTGCCTAACTGTGCAGCACCACGAATGGGAGGGCCGGGCGGGGCGCGGGGGGGGGGGGGGGGGGATGGGGGATAGGGGGGTTCACACACGGACGCAAACGTTGTGGCTGCAAGAAGGTCTCCAATTTGCCCATGTCACATATGCGGCTGACTACATCATCCACAAGGAGAGAGCTTGCAGTTTATGTGCCAATGTCATGCAAGGACCCCAGCGACTCTTTGTTTCTTTCTTTCTGTTTTAATGTCAAAGAGGAATGCTGCCACGATTGACTGCGGAAAATGCTACTTTCATCCCACAATGGGCCCTGTTTCGCCCAAGTCTACCTGTGCGAGCCAAACATCAAGAGAAAGAAAACTGCACCCATACGTACAGTTAGACTGCTCTTAGCGCTAGATATCATTTTGCCTGTTTGCCACCACTGATAACCCTTGAGTGTCTGCATCACAGAAAACAAAAAACTATCTCTTACTCCACTGGATGCCGATCTTAAGTCGATTAAATTTGCTTAAGCCTTGTGAGATGTTGTGCATGATGACAGTTCAGCCTTCACGTTACTCATCCCAAAAAGTCTGGTTGCACTCCAAATTGATGCTTCTGGAGGATTTGACTTTGGAGGTTTCACTTTATTTAAGACTAAGGTTGACCTTAGACTCATTGATGATTCATCTGCACTAACCTCATACACAGCTAGGTCGATACCAGCGTAGGGGATAATGCCAATCGTATTTGGCAGATAGCCCCTGTAAAAAGACCGGACTCCCTCCCTTCTCAGGATCTGTCTGGCGCAGTCAGCCATACCTGCGTATTGTCCCGTTGTCCTTAATGTGAGACGAGTTTTAAGCACCTACCGGATAGAGAAGAAGGGAAAAAAAACAGATTAACAAAATAAATCTTAACTACATGTTGATGAACCACATTTGTCCAACGGTGATGCTGGGACAGTGCAGTGAATTTTTAGTATTTGCCCTCTTCTCAAATGTTTACATTACACATACTATAATGTTTCAGATTTTCAAATGTAAATATCAATAAACAAGAAAATGTCATGATGAAAATGTCTGTTTTGCTTTGTTTCTTCAGTCTTTAGCTATAGAGTGGGTGTTCCCTCACGGGTCGCACCTGTCTCGTGACCTCTTTGCTTTAAAAGCCATGCCACGCCGACAAATGGCTGTCAGATTGTTAGCGTTGCTCATGACTCTGTCTCCAAGTACTGCACTTCATTCTCTAGATGTTCTTGACATTTTTGCCTTACAGCCTTGCCTCGTTAGTTTGTAGTAATTTTGTTCATGTATTTTCCTTGTTTTGTATTCTCGGTTTATGTTCTTTGTGTATTAGATTTTCTTGTCCTTTAAATTGAAAAGCAATTTTCATTTATCTCGTTCCTTGCCTTTTGGATTGCCCCTGCCTTTTCCTGGTTTCTTGTTACCAGCATCCTTCGTTGTAATTTGTTGGTCTTGCGTTTTTGTTGATAAATATTTTTGTATCACCATTTATCTCAGTCTGCATTTTTGGGATTCACTATCCACTTCGTCTGTGTTGGGACCCTGCCAGTTCGAGCCTTTTCCTGTTTCCTTGTTACCAACATTCTTTGGTGTACTTTGTCAGTCTTGCGTTTTTGTTAATAAATATCTCTGTCTACACTTTTGGAATCCTCATTCTGTCCGGACTTCATCTGGACACCTGACTAATAAACCAAGTAAAAAAAAATTTTTTTTCAAATGGTGACTTCATTTAGTGATAGACAACTTATTGGCCCGCCCAATTTTTGGCATCGACCCTTTGTATTAATCTGACACTCATGCCAACCTCGATAGGTCCCCTGAAAAATCCAGCAAGAATCTTTTATTTATTTTTTTTCAAAATAACAAAATGAATTCACGGGTAAGTCACAATGCAATTATAATAATATACAGTATTTACAAGATTGTTTTATTTTAAACATATATTGTTTCAGCAACTATGCATCAATGAACAAGAACAAATTAATGTTATTAATTTTATTATGATATTAGCTAAATTGTGTATTCACAGACATCAATACACAAACAAAAAACTTCTTTCTTTGCATATTTGAAAATTAAGTCATATAAAATGAAATTATGGCTGGACAGGGGTGTCACCAGTCCCCTTTTGCTGGGGCACGTTTCCCAGTATTAAAGAGCAATGCCCCAGTATCAGGTACGGACTGATCAATTTGAAGGTACAATAATTCTACCCTATGCCAACGATATTTACATTTCCACTCATTTTCATTGTATTTATGATAAATGGTCTGAAGTTTGCAGAAGATGTTTGAAAGCAGCAAAGAATAGTCAAACATAATGAAAACCAAAAAAATCTAATTTACTGAACATAGATAAGCGAGTAGTTTTAGTAGATTTTACTTGCACGGTTCCATATTTTGGGGCAAAATCCCACCATTTGCATATGAACTGGTTGGGTTCTTAACCTCTGACAAGGTTAAGAACCACTGGTCCACACTATTACCAATATAGTGACTTATATAGGGTATGTGCCATTTGGTACGGGTGGCGTCAAATATCCATTGAAATTTCACATGTACAACTTTTACAATAAAGCAGTCAATATTTAAGTGATATTCGTAGGTACAAGCACAGGAATTCCACCAATCGTTGCCCGTTTCTCGCTAGTTAGGTCAAATTCGTTATGGCTTGAGGGGTTATGAATGCGGGCTCAGTCGAAGTGCGGAACAAGGACGAAAACGGGCAGACCGACAAAGCGCTTTGAAGAATTGGAATGCGTAATTGAGGGCCACAAGGGTGGAAGTGTGGGTATTGGGATCGGGCCTCAAGACTCATGTCCGGGCAGAGTAAAAAATATTGCATGTGGTGACGGTACAGTAAGCAAATATCTGTTACAAATTTACAAAGACAAGTTAAGGTTACAGACTTTACTTGAAAGATGAACATTTCAGTTTTATTGAATTTTTGGAAAACTATTTACTGTAGTAAACTTCCATCCATCCATCCATTTTCCGAACCGCTTGATCCTCACTAGGGTCGCGGGGGGTGCTGGAGCCTATCCCAGCCGTCTCCGGGCAGTAGGCGGGGGACACCCTGAATTGGTTGCCAGCCAACCGCAGGGCACACAGAGACGAACAACCATCCACGCTCACACTCATACCTAGGGACAATTTAGAGTGCCCAACGAGCCTGCCATGCATGTTTTTGGAATGTGGGAGGAAACCGGAGCACCCGGAGAAAACCCACGCAGGCCCGGGGAGAACATGCAAACTCCACACAGGGAGGCCGGAGCTGGATTTGAACCCGGTACCTCTGCACTGTGAAGCCGACGTGCTAACCACTGGACTACCGGGCCGCCACTGTAGTAAACTTGAAGGGGGTATTTATTTGTTTATGTTCTCATTAAACCGGATCCGTCATGCTACCGATCCTTGGAGTTCCCTGCACTTTTTGTTAGAATTCAGAAACAAAGATGTCTGTTTTTTATCAGTCTAAAAAAAGCCCTGAACATTCTGCAAAACACAAAAGTTTTTTAATAAATATGCTTAAATATATTTACACAAAGTCTTGTGTCGGAGTTATTATTCATGCCATTAATTTTTTCCGAAAATGACATAACAGTTATCTGCATCTCTTACTACTCATGATCGGCCCTAAAAAAAGCATATTGGTCTCTCATTAATTTTTTACCCTTTCAAGCACCCTGTAACTTGATAACATGATAAACTGTCCACTGTAGTAACCGCTGCCCCTGAAAGGGTTAATTTATTCAAGAGAAAAACACGAATCAAAGCTACCTGGCCCTGAGTGAACAATTACTTGTTAAATCATGAACGAACTGTGGCTAATCATATTTTTGAGAGAGCTCATTTTTACTGACCATACCCAAACCGGATTACACACTGACCTGTACAATAAATCACCTAGATAGAACCTGTCTAACAGAATGAAATCATCCGAAAGATCTAAAAAAGCTACAACAAAATGTCACAATCCAAAGACATTCAAGAACAGATGGGAAATAACATGAATCCATCAATCTAGAAACGGTAACAAAATCATTCCTTCAACCTTTAGGACTCCCACAAACCCCATTGAGTCCCCTTATCCTTCCTAGGAGTAGGCAGCCTGCAGGAATTATCCCAAGAGCACAGCACAGACAATTCAGGGAGGTCATATCGAAATCCGGTTCAACATCTAAAGATGTGCAGACCTCCCTTATTTAAGGTCGGTGTTCATGACTCAACAAGAAGGAAATGACTGGACAAAAAAAATACATCCATGGCAAAGTTCCAAGGCGAAAACCACAGCTTGAACTTTTTGGGAAGGTCTCGTGACATTTGGCGTTAAGGTAAAATAACATTTCTGAAAAAGGACATCATACCAACAGTCAAACATGGTGGTGGTAGTGTGATAGTCCGGGGCTGCTTTCTCCATCAGAATCTGGATGTCTTGCTGTGATTGATGGAGCGAGGAATTCGACCCCATCCATCCATCCATTTTCTGATCCGCTTATCATCACAAGGGTCACGGGTCATGCTGGAGCCTATCCCAGCTGACTCTGAATAGTAGGCGGGGGACACCCTGAACTTGCAAGCCAATCGTAATTCTACTCTTTACCAGAAAATCATGAGGGAGAATGTTCGCCATTAAGTTTGTGACCTCAGACTCCAGTCTACTTGGGTTCTGCACCCGGGACAAATTTCCAAGACACACCAGCAAGGTAACTTACGAAAGGTGTAAAACACACACACTCACACACAAAATGAAGGTTGTGAAGTGGTCAAGTCAAAGTCCGGAATTTGCTGCGTCATTGCCTTAAAAGGCTGTATTTGCTCGAAAACTCTCCACAGTTGCCGAATTAAAGCAATTGTGCAAGGAAGAGTAACCCAAAATATCTCCACAGAGATATGAAAGACTTCTTGGATCACGTACTTTTTCAAAAAGGGCCAGGTACATATGATTTGTATTTTTTCCCCTGAATAAATAAAATAAGCATTTGATGTTTCTTTAGCTTATCGGTTTTCTGATATTTACATTTGTTTTATACTAAATGTTGAAGTGGGGGAGACTATACAAAAAAATAAGAACAATACTTTTTCATGGCACTGAACAGGCATAAACGCTTGGCCCTATTTATTTTCTTAGAAACAATAATGTGAAAACAGGTTTGTTGCAATTCTTACCAAAAGGTGATTCACAGATATATAGACAACTCATTTTAAACCAATTGAGTGCAATCACTTTTGCTCGAATATTCAATAAGCAGACCGATAAATACATTAAATTTCATGTTTTAACCTCCATAGGGTAGATGATGGTCTGGGCAGTAGCGCCTGCCAAAGAACCTGCAAGAAATCTTTCTTGTACTTTTAAACTTTCCCCTTCCCTGCTGCCACGAATCAGCCACTTGATCTGAAGAACATTAAGAGAAAGAGAAGGAGAGAATAATAGCAGATATGAGACAGCAAATTTTTGCTTCAAAGTCCCCCTACATTTAAAAAAAACTAAAAAAATGTGTTGTCTGCGAAAATGAGCCTTTGTGGGGCACCCGCGAGCTGTTGACTTCTTGACACTGACCTGTTCATAGGCCATAAACTTAATTGCAGATTCTGGGGCAATCTTGAGGACATTGATGCCATTTCCCCTCCAGAGTGAAAAGACACCTCCTTCTTGGATCATCCCTCTCAGCCCCGACCACAGATTTTTCCGATGAGACACAGAACCGTGTACCTTAACACACAAGCACAAACCAGGCCAGCAGTCTTAATATATCCTGTGCCAATTTTGAAAACATACTCCGTCATGAATGTGGATACCCTAAGACACGTACTTGTGCTCATTTAGAACACTAAAAGTTGTTGCTTTTTTAATGATGGGAATTGAGGAATTATCATATTTTTTTGTTGTAAATTTGTAATTTCAGAGACTTGTGCTTTGGATGATATTTTGTTTTTTGTCATTTTTTTAAGCTAGGATTGTTACAATAAGCAATAGCATTTTCTTTGAATAAAAAAGTCAATCAAAATTTCACAAATAGAAAAGTATAACAATGCATCCTGTGGGAAATTTCTGGATGTTGCCACCTATTCAGCCATTGAATCCATATGAGAATAGCTGCTGGGAAACTAAATTACCAAGGGTGTCAAACATTAACCTGTGATAATAAAAAAAAAAAAACACACAAATGGGAATATGTCATAGGTAAGGGCAAACTGAATACACCACATATAAAAAAAAAAATATCTGCATCCGTAGACCTGGTGGGAAAAATCCAAACCCCCGTGTGATACAAATAATGTCATGATTCTATCTGGGGTTGTTTTTTTTTTGCTGTTTTTTTTTTGTTTTTGGTAGAAGTCAAGATTGTGTCCAGCTCCACGCCTGATCATCATCATTGCTTTGCTCTGACTGTCTCTATAATAAGCCGCTCTCGCACAACTCTAATTGCCCCACGGGGATAAAGAAAGTTTTCTGAATCTGCATCATCCTCATCATCACCTCCGTTTAACTCATTCAGTACCAGCCAATCTAGACCAAGTCTGAAAAGACGTTTAAAAACGTCTTTGGGAGTGAATGAGTTAAAAGACTCGTTTTTGTAATTGAATTTCTCTTGTCCATTTGAGACAAGCATTTTATGTTTGCGTTTTCTCCCTTGTCTTTTGCAAGCACTTTTTGTTTATTTCATTTACTCCTGGTTCATTGTTACCAGCGCCATACTTTAGTAAACTTTGGTCAAACGATCTATCTTGGTCTACATTTGTGGGATCCACTATGATTACGGACTTCCGGAAATCGTATCAAATGAATTGTGACCATTTTAAACATACTTCACATTTCAGGTAAATAAAATTATATTTCGGTGCCAAAACAAACAAACAAACAAAAAATCTTCAATTGGACTCACCTGCAAGAAAACTTTCAGGCGATCCAAAGGAGCAGTTCCTGTCCTGGACACAGCACCTGCCATTGCTCCTGCAACCAACTGCCTCCAAACCAGACCGGATCGCCGTTCCTTCTCTGAGAACTCATCTGGCACCGTCAAATGTTCCCCAATGTCAAACATCTTCCAATAGTTTTGAGATTAATGAATTTCATAATTAATTTTGGGTGCAGAACACTGTGCTAAATTTGCATCAAAGCTATGTAATCATGCTACAGTATGCACTCAATCGGCGTCAAGGCTTGATTGGTAGAGAGGCTGAGGGAGGAAGGGCTTCACAAAGGTACCCCGTGAAAAAATGTCTGATTGGATGTCTATTATTTAGTACACCAGTTATTTCTTCTTTGGGATATTCCAATGTTTGTGAGATGGCTCTCATTGATTTTCCATCTTCTCTCAGCCTCACAATTACTCACTCTGGTTTTACTGTTGGTTACACCTCTAACAAGTAGAAATGTAGTCTTCAAGGTCAAAACCCAAATATGAAACTGATTGTTTGAATTGTCGCTGTAATTGAATACACCTGGGCAACAAACATGCCTGTCCGTTCCAGCACTTTTGCTCGCATGAAAAATGTGTGAATTCAAACAAATGGTGTTGTCTTGTAAGTTGTGCGGCAAATCCAGATGTAAATATCTGGAAACAAAGCTGAAATGCTTCTCTTGTTTCATACTCATCTTACCATATCAGACAATTTTTGTAGTCTGCAGCCAAATAAACTAGCATCAGTATTGCAATAATTAGGAAGATTATGTATCGGACGTATATATGATGAAAAAAAGTCTATTTCTGTAACTTCACACCCATGAAGTATAAACATGCATGGTATTTTCAAGACATCTAAGCAATTTTTTTCTTAAAACAGTGATTGGTCAGAGAAAATTTTACAGACTACAACTTCTGTGATCAACACTTGCCTGATGGTCACATTCCCTCTACGAGAATCCACCAGAACTAATGAGGCCACTGTCAGATGATACTAGATTTGGGCTAGAATCTACCGTTGCATCTTTATTACAGCCGTCTTCTTAATTGTTACAGCCGTACAAATTGACAGGATGATCGCCTCCGTTTGTCAACGACCTATATACTGTATGTGTTTAACTCAGGACAATAAAACAACAGAACAGCTTTACCATCAAAGTCTATGTAACATATTTAAGTGGTTTCTTCCAAGCCTTTGACACAAGGAGTCTAAACCAAAACACCCACTACATCAATCTGCCTTTACAAAAATAAATTGAAAGAGCTCTGAATCAATGCAGCATGCTACTATACAACAACCATGACAACTAATTAGAGGTGAGACAGTATTCCAGAAGGGCTCCGCAAGCATAGCGACTCAGACATAAAGTACAGCCATGAAGCACTCAGACGATTTTCAAGATAAAGATTTCAACAGAATCACAGAAATCTGATTACTCACATGGGAGTGCTTCCAGTAGTGGACAATCTCTTCCATGTTGTGGAAAGGATTGAACATGAAGTGATCTCGCCATTCTTTCCAGTCAATGGTCATGGTACCATCCCTGTCCATACTGGGAAATGGACAAACTTGTTGTGGGTGGACGTTAAACAATCATTACATTTCGGGTAATATTGTGTATTAGACAATTTGTCATGCTTGATGCAGCGTTCGAATACATTGTGTCTGTCTTCAGTGTTCCACTGCGTGGCCCCTCCCTCTGTTCTGTTCTGGTCACCTTTCCCTTAATTCAGTGTGGGCTGGGTGTCTCCACAATCAATGCACCTGGCTCACCCACACACCTGCCCGTTTTCACCTCGTCAGCCACACGCTCTGCAGCATAAAGGCCAGTCTGAAGAGCCATTTGCTGCCAGTTCGTCAGCTATCTTCCCCGCTGTATTCTCTGCTACCTTGTTGTTGCCCTCAGCCTTCCTCTAGTGATGTGCCCAACTGTGCCGAGGCTCCGATGCGTGTGCCGAATAAACCGCAAAAAAATCTGCGAAGCGCGCTTCGAGGCATGTGTCGATCACGCCCGAAGCCTCGGAACGTGCGTTGCTACGTCCGAAGCCTCGGGGGATGGGATTCCTACGTCACCGCTAACAAATAGTTTCGCGGGTGATTCGAAATAAAATGGCGCACGGGACGACAATGACGGACGCCGGACGGCCTTAAATTTTTCCTACAACTCTTAAAAAAATCCGTCAATGATGGAAAATTGTTGGTTCCTCTGCAGAAACAGAAATACATGTTTAAAAGATGTAAATAATTATACAGACTTCGTCACATTTCGTGACAAAAGACAGGCTTTAATTTGTTATCACTAATCACCCCTCGTCCTCCCGGGTCATCACAAATGAAATAGGAAATGTCGGGTTTGCTTCGGGCTCGGGCCTGCAAATCAAGTTAATTGGTCGGGCCGGGTTGGGCTTAAATACCAGCGGGCCGGGTCGGGGCTGGATTTTTTTGGCCCGATCTTACCTCTACATCAAATCCATGGTATGATTTTAATCACTGTCTGTCATGACATTTATTTTCCACATGATGGCGCAATAGTACAAATAAAGCCTTGTGATGCTTCGGCCCAGGAACTAACCAGTTGGATGGAAAGCCTCATTGCTTCACGAGGCTTCATTTTCCCATCACTACCTTCATTACACCTTGGTTTAGTTTCCCTGACTGTCTTTGGGTCCTGCCTCCTTGATCTGTCCCTCTGTCTGACAATAAAGCAGTACTGAGTTCAGTGTGTCAGCCTTTGGGTCCTGTGCTTGTCTTAAGCTAATCATAACTTGTACTGTTACTTGCGACAATTGCTAGGTACTTTAAAATCTACAATCAAGTGGCTGTCAAAGTAATGAACACAGTTGCTACAAGTGATTATATCCGTGTTTGCAAGCAGTAACACAGAACCTGCTAGGACGGATCATGTTGCAAGGACTACTTCATTTAGCTGTGAGAATGGAAGCTCCTTATGTTCACTTATAAAGTTGACGTAGGACTAATAATATTTCAGTAATTAAAAAAAACGCTTCTTGCCACTAGCATAGATCTGCCTAGTACCAAAAGTGGTCACAGGACATGAATTAAAATTCAGTTGTATTACACTGTACTGCTTTCTCAAAATGTTATGTCTACATAATATGACAGGTTTGTTTCCAATACTGTAAATAAAATCAATTAATCGAGCCGTAATGCGAACCCAATCCAAACCGCTTATCCTCATGTAAAATAATAATTACAAAAGTACAGTTGGTGCCACTAGAAAAGATAGAAATGAACCATACGATCTTTGTTTAATCTTCTATTCTACCTCTGCAGTATTCTGGAGGCCTGCTCCTTGGTGACCTCAACTCCAAGCTTGTGCATCAAGTGCTGGCTTTGTAAAATGTGTGTTCACAAGGTACAATTGAAATCAATATTTACTTCTCCGTGTATTGCAAGATCAGTCAACAATATTGCCTGTGTAATATACTGTACCAATCATGAAGTTGTGAAGCATAGTGAGGGTGAGCCACCAAGTACCGGTACTGTTTACTAACAGCAAGTTAATTTTAGTAGGTGCTTTATTTAGATAGCTGGAAAAGGAAGGCATGAATGTGTGTGTATGGGCTTGTGTTTCATAGGTCAATACCGTCATTGTTCCGATCAAGTTTATGGAACATGAGCCATAGCCTCTTCTCATGAGCCTGCATGTACTGAGAGAACTCTTGGAAGTCCAGCAAGCCATCTTGATTGATGTCACTCTCCAGGACTATCTGTGGGTGCAGATTTGAAGCTGTCAGGAATTGAGGTCATTGAAAAGATGAGGGGATGCATTTTCCTGTTTTCTGCTTGTTTAATGTGTATACAGGGTGTGGTGGACATAATAATCACATTTAAACAGTGAAGTGAGGAGGAGCGTGGAAGACACTTTCCTTCCATAAAATCTTAACGCTTCTTGCCACTAGCGAATGTAAAAATAGATCTGCCTAGTACCAAAAGTGGTCACAGGAACAACATGTTTAATCCTTTATCTACAATGTAAAATTCAGTTGTATTACACTGTACTGCTTTCTCAAAATGGGTTTTCGAGAAATGATTTTCATCTACTCATGTGGCGACATATGACAGGTTTGTTTCCAATACTGTACAAGTAACAAATCAAGATGGCATTAATCGATTTGTTTCTACCGTAATGCGAACCCAATAGAACAACCACAGCACATGGAGCCATAGAAGCAACAAACATTAAAACTTGAAGACAGTCAATAAAACTCAAGTCAAAAGTCCAAGAATAAAAATGATAAGAAATAAAAATACATCAAAGTACAGTGAGCCTGGTGCCACTCCAGCCTAAAAAAATTGGTAAAGATAGAGAATCCACCGGCACAGGGCCAAGTCGGAGCTATGTCATTCCGCCATTGTAAAGCATCCAAACTGCTTACGTTGACATTTCTTGCGCTAGGGCGGCCCGGTGGTCCAGTGGTTACCTCTGCAGTATTCTGCAGAGTTTGCATGTTCTCTCCGGGCCTGCGTGGGTTCTCTCCGGGTACTCCGGTTTCCTCACACATTCCCAAAACATGTATGGCAGGCTGATTGAACACTCCGAATTGTCCCGAGGTGTGAGCGCGGATGGTTGTTCATCTCTGTGTGCCCTGCAATTGGCTGACAACCGGTTCAGGGTGTCCCCCGCCTACTGCCCGAAGACAGCTGGGATAGGCTCCAGCACCCCCCGCGACCCTTGTGAGGATAAAGCGGATTGGAAAATGAATGAATGAATGAATGAATAATAATAATAATAATAATCATCATCATCATCATAATAATAATGATGATACTGTAATGATAATGATAATAATGATGCGCTGCAAGCATCTGCTAGTCAATTTTGCATAGCCTCAATTATACTGGTGTGCAGTACAGAACCGTCAGGGACATGCAATCAGCAAACACGTATATTTTTCTTAATCATTGTAGATGATCACGCGACTGGCTGTGAGTCAGAGTTTGCATGCTATCTGGGCACATCCGCCATCGCTCTTCTGTTGGGTCCTCTACACCTGCGATGGTGATGATAACTCCGCTCCCCGGCCCCTGACGTAGTTGGTGCCAGAGTCTGGCCCAACAAATAATTGGAGTCATTTCAAGTACCAGAGCTAGATCTAGAGCCAACTTCAGTGGTGGAAAAAGAAAGAACTGGTGCTCACCTGGGCACTGGTCCACAACTCACACAAGCGTGGTGGAAAAGGGCCATAATAGTGTCTGGTTTGGAGACCTGAGGAGCTCAGAGAGGTAAGGTAGGGAACGCTAAAATATACAGGGATGCACAGAGTAAACCGTTTACTCTGTGCATCCCTGTACATTTTAGGTGTCGAATTGCCCTGCACGTCTCTGCTGCTTCTTTATCCTCACTCGCGTGCCGGAGCCTATCCCAGCTGTCTTCGGGCAGTAGGCGGGGGACACCCTGAATTGGTTGCCAGCCAATCGCAGGGCACACAGAGACGAACAACCATCCACGCTCACACTCATACCTAGGGACAATTTAGAGTGCACAATCAGCCTGCCATGCATGTTTTTGGAACGTGGGATGAAACCGGAGCACCCGGAGAAAACCCACGCAGGCCCGGGGAGAACATGCAAACTCCACACAGGGAGGCCGGAGCTGGATTTGAACCCGGTACCTCAGCACTGTGAAGCCGACGTGCTAACCACTGGACTACCGGGCCGCCCGGCTGCAACACACCTGATTCAAATGATCAGGAGCACTATCAGGCTCCGATAGAGCTTGCTGATGAGCTGATCATTTGGATCAACTGTGTTGTAGCAGGGAGGGATGGAAAACATGCAGGACCTCAGGTTTCCTCCCACATTCCAAAAACATGCATGGGGAGGCTGATTAAACACTCAAAATTGTCCCTAAGTGTGAGTGTGAGTGCGGATGGTTGTTCGTCTCTGTGTGCCCTGCGATTGGCTGACAACCGGTTCAGATTGTCCCCCGCCCACTGCCCGAAGACGGCTGGGATAGGCTCCAGCACTCCCCCCTTGTGAGGATAAGTGGATCGGAAAATGGATGGATGGATGGATGGATATTTCTGAAACTAATTGCCTACATTGCCTTCCTTATGAAAGTAAGTTCACATTCACAGCAATGCAATCTAATGTAACAATAGATATAACAAATCTACACTAGAGGTGTCCCAATCCGATGATATGATTGGAAATCAAATCCAGGGCAACTCCAGAGTATAAGAAGTCCAAGCTTTTTTGTTTTGGTAAACCAGACTATATTGCATTGAAGCTTCAACCTTGCACACCAGCTCAGGCTCCTTCCCTGCCAGAGAGGTGACATTCCACGTCCCTAGAGCCTTAAGTAGTATGGCATCGGACCGTCAACATCCCCTCCTTGAACCGCCACACAGCTCGCTAATGCACCTGATCCCCTTGGCCCCTCCTTTAAATGGTAAGCCAATGAGGAGTGGCACCCATCATTTGAATGCCATTGAGCCCACCTCCAGGCCTGGCTTCAGATAGAGACTTGGAATCCAGTGTCCATTTTTGGTCATCTCAATAATGGTTCTGAGCTGTGCTGTGTGTGACCATAAAAATCTGGTAACTTCCCTCTTAGGATCATTGAGACACACAAAACTCCTTCAGCACAGTTAAGGCAACGTCTCAGGCAGGAGCGTCTTGTTCATCAGGTACAAAATGCAAACAAAGCAAAACATACAGTATAACAAAAAATAAACGTGACGTTGCTCAGTTCTCTTATCACAAATTTCTAAAAGGAAGAACATGTTATAGCAAGCTCAGATTGTGATTTGATGCACAACTAACACTATATTGACATGTCATATAACTGTGGCTGGTGTTGTGTGTTGCAGATATTTTTTTTCTCTGACCAACAAAATCATTAATTGGACGCATGACTATTGTTTTGGAAAATGACAGACAATAATGTTTTGAGTGTTTTTATATGACATAATTTTTAATGCGTTGACGTTTGTATGCTGCAGTATGTGTTTCTTCCAAATTTTCCTCTCTTCACTTTCATAGAGATTGTGATAGTTGATATTTCTTCCGCTGTATCGATTAACTATTGCATAAACATTATCCAGTGGTGTTATCATTATTGATGAATTCTATAACATATACAGTACTGTACTCTGGTTTAATTGACAGCAACGTCTTCAGTTAAGAGATAGTGGTTCATTAAGGGGTTCAAATTAAAATGAATGGGTTGGTTATGAACCGAATGGGCTGTACCTTAAGTCTATTCAAATATCTGTATTTGATAACACCTTTTGGTGTTGCGTAATAACTGCTGAGTTTGCATGCAAATTAATTACTGTGCAGTGTGCACCTTTTAATACGAATACGAGAGCCTGTTCCAGCTGTCATGGTCTCACCTCTTCAGCCTCTCCTTGGTGTAAACCTCGAGCAGCCAGTCCAATTCGCAATTCGCTAATGTCAACCCTGCCATCTCTATTCAGGTCCAGTTGCTCGAACAGATCCGCATATCTCCTTTGGCATTCTAGCTCGGCAGACGTGCCGTGTTCTGCCTTCACTTCGATTGTTCCGCGTTGAGGTCGGTGGAACAGATCCTTGTCTTCTTCGCCCATTAAGCTGAGAACGCGAACGGTTTCCCTGTCTGGTCTGAAAAGAATATGTCGCCTTATATAATGCGTTAGCACGCTGTGTATCCACGGAGACCGCAGCAGTACTTGACCACAAATGGGAACAAACGGACAAGGTACGCGTGGGGTGCGCGTTGCTCGTGCGCAGGGGATTAGTCATGGAAGTGTGGATGCGGCGTTTCTTTTGTTGCTGGAGTGATCACCGAACCTCAGTTGATCAAAAAGATTCTTAGTGTATGCCAAGCAACTGCGCGCGCTTGATTAATAACATAAATAAGAGTCTGCTTTTCATTTGGTCCTAACAAAAAAAAAAATTAATAATAATAATAATAATTTAAAATATTATTTCTGAAATTTAAAAATAATATCATCATCTGTTTTTTGTTATTTAGTTGGTGCATCCCAGCGTGTAAAACAAGTGAACCATTGATGGCTTACTTGCTAATAATAACTGTAGTAGAGAGGATTGTACACTGTGACGCAAGTGATAATTTAAAGTGCACATTCAGCATTCACAGGCTGTTACAGAGAGATTTAACAATCTGTAGTGCACACAGGGGGCGGCCCGGTAGTCCAGTGGTTAGCACATCGACTTCACAGTGTTGAGGTACCGGGTTCGATTCCAGCTCCGGCCTCCCTGTGTGGAGTTTGCATGTTCTCCCCGGGCCTGCGTGGGTTTTCTCCGGGTACTCCGGTTTCCTCACACATTCCAAAAACATGCATGGCAGGCTGATTGATCACTCTAAATTGTCCCTAGGTATGAGTGTGGGCGTGGATGGTTGTTCGTCTCTGTGTGCCCTGCGATTGGCTGGCAACCGATTCAGGGTGTCCCCCGCCTACTGCCCGAAGACGGCTGGGATAGGCGCCAGCACCCCCCGCGACCCTCGTGAGGATGAAGCGGTTCGGAAAATGGATGGATGGATGGATAGTGCACACAGATTTATTGCATTTATTTTAAATGTACTCAGCCAGGTATGTGTGTGGGTGTATAGTTCCATACTATAGTCTATTTTTTTTCATTATCTTATATCACAGGTGTCAAACTCAAGGCAAGGGGGCCAGATCCGCTTCATCATTTTATGTGACACTCCAAAGGAAATTATGTGCATTCACTTCATGTTTTTTGCTGAAATACCCAAATTGCCAATTGTCTTCACTTTTAGAAATTGCGAGATATTACAAGCATTTTTTGTTCCCAACCCCCCTTTTTGTTAAATAAATGTAATAATATATGAAAAAAAACTGTTTTTATTGGCCTCTGATTTCAAAACTAGCTATTTTGTCATGTAGCCAACATGTAATATGAAACAGTTTTACAAGAATTTGGGTTCATAGTTGGAACGGCCCTCCGTAGGAAACCATAGCTATGATGTCGTCACCGAAAAAAATGAGTTTGAAATCCCTGTCCTTTGTTTATTGTTTGTTCTTTGTTTATTTCTAATTTTCTACTCCACTCAATATGTTCATAGTCGGATTGGGAATATGACTATTTGATATTACGTTTATGTATTTATTTATTCTTCTCACTCATATATAAATATACAAAAAAATAAAAGCTGCGTTCAAACGTAGTCCATCTCTCCTTTTTGACCATTCTTGACGTAGAGCCATCCATTCCAAAACTACAAACCCCTCAACTTATACCCACACACACACACACACACACACACACACACACACACACACACACACATATATATATATGTGTGTGTGTGTGTGTGTGTATCAGAGGTGATTGCTCTAAGACTGCAAGGGAAGCTCAGCTTCCGCTAAAATGTCCAAAAATAAGTGATCAAATACATGTGTGTAAATACACTTGTGTGGACATGTCATTGACTAAATATGCGCTACAATGCGCTCAACTTTTTTCCGAATCAGCTTCTTATTACTGGTTACGACACGCCTCTCTACTCATTCATTCTTGCAGCTTCATTGTGCTTTCAACTGTGTGGACGCTGAGAGTCTACAGCGCTGACTGGGCGTCTAGAGATTTCAGTGTAGGTTGTCCCAATGCATTGAAACGAGACGAGTCATTGGATCAATGCTGGTTTTGTCCCGCCGATCGGACGCTCAGCATCTCTGGGAGTCTATGGACGGTGGGCGTTTATGGGCCGGCCCGGACGCTGAGCTTTTCTGCATGATGATTGAAAGATCTGTCTGAGGCTGAATCTCTTTTTGATTGACAGCAAAATGAGCCAATCAACGATTTTTGGTGTAGGCATCGTGGGAGCATTTTTCAATTCTCTTTCTGTTATGAGTTGAACTGGAGACTTCTTCTAATCATCTGAGCGACACTCTTTGTTGAAAACGACTAGCGACAAATTAATCTTTTATTTCTGGTGTCTTTTATTGTAGTTGCTGTAGTTGTAAGACACTTGTTAAGTCCTTGGAAAAGAAGCGTTGTTGGTAGGACAGGGTCACAGATAATTTTCTTGAAAAGGAACGCAGAGTAGAATCCACATGTAAATAAACGGACACATTTTATTATGTAGGCTGAAATTGAGCTTCCCCTCCTTGACAGACCAGCATCCGCCACTGATTTTTAAACTTCCTGGACCCACGCCAACCATCATCGCCACAGTTTATCGCCCTCCGAAGCCACATAGCGATTTTATCAGTGAATTCTCCAGCCTAATCACACTTCTATCCACTTTTTCGCCAAACTTAATTCTGCTGGGTGATTTCAATATTCACATGGACAACCTCGACCTGCCACTCACCAGAGACTTCACATCATGTTTGGAGAGCCTTGGGATGCGTTGTCTTATCGACTTCCCCACCCACATCAAAGGCCACACATTGGACTTGGTTTGCTGCTCTGGTCTTTCCCCCTCCAAGCCCACTGCTGATGTACTTCCTGTCACCGACCACTTTCTCCTCACTTTTAACACCGTACTCTGCCTTTCTACAATCAAAACCCCCCGACTCATTTCTTTTCGTAACACCAAAAATATCAACATTGACACCTTCTGCTCCATCATCGACCGTTCCTTGCCCCCAGACACCCTTTCAAACCCAGACGACCTCACTGCTCACTACAACACCTGCCTTACAAATATTTTCAATTCTCTTGCCCCACTGAAATCGCGGACTGTCTCATTCTCTTCATCTGCCCCCTGGTTTACACCTGCTCTTCGGTCCATGAAATCAAAAAACCGTCAACTTGAGCGACTCTACAAAAAAACCGGTCTCACCATCCACAAGGACATGTACACCACCCATATCACTCAATACAAGGAACAAATCTCACAAACCAAATCCACCTACTACTCCGGCCTCATCCTCTCCAACGAAGGAAACTCAAGAACTCTCTTCTCTGTCATGAACAAAATCCTCCAGCCACCAAATTCTCTCCCCCTCCACCTGTACTCCACAGCAACCTGCAACTCCATAATGGAGTACTTCAATAACAAAATCCTTAAGATCCATCATCACCTCCATCAAAACCTGCCAGCTCCTTCCCCACCCGAACCTCCTTCTCCTTGTCATTTCTTCTCCAGTTTTGTAGCTCCCACGACTGCTGAAATATCCAACTTCATTCACAAATCCAAGCCCACCACCTGTCAGCTCGATCCCCTCCCTTCATCCCTCGTCAAATCCTGCCTCCCCTCCCTGCTTCCTTTCATATCTGCCATTATCCACTCCTCACTTTCCTCTGGAATTGTCCCCTCACTTTTCAAAACCGCTGCTGTTACCCCCATACTGAAAAAACACGGCTCAGACCCCAATAACTTCGATAACCTCCGCCCCATCTCCAACCTTCCATTTATTTCCAAAATACTTGAAAAAACTGTTGCTGCTCAACTCCACTCCCACCTATCCCTCCACTCTCTTTATGAACCTTTTCAGTCTGGTTTCCGCCCCCGCCACAGCACAGAGACTGCCCTAATCCGTATTGTTAACGATCTCCTCATCGCATCTGATTCCGGTTTAGCTTCCATCCTCATCCTCCGAGACCTGAGTGCCGCCTTTGACACCATCTCTCACCCTATCCTCCTCAATAGACTCTCCTCCATCGGTCTTTCCCACACTCCCCTCAGCTGGTTTCACTCCTACCTCACCGGCCGCACTCAGTTTGTCCAGCTCAAATCCTTCACTTCAAAGCCCTCCCCAGTCACCTCAGGTGTGCCCCAGGGATCTGTCCTCGGGCCCCTTCTCTTTATCATCTACCTCCTGCCTCTTGGTCATATCCTCCGCAAATTTAACATCCACTTCCACTGCTTTGCTGATGACACCCAGCTCTACCTTTCCTGTAAGTCAAACTCCATTCTCCCACCCTCCTCCCTCACCTCTTGCCTCTCCGAACTCAAAACATGGTTCACGACAAACTTTCTTAAACTAAATTCCAATAAAACTGAAATTCTCCTTCTTGGCACCAAATCCACTTTATCTAAAATAAACAATTTCTCCCTCAACATTGACAGTTCCTCAGTGTCCCCCTCCCCTCAGGTTAAGAGTCTGGGTGTCATCCTGGATAGCATGCTCACCTTCCAGTCCCATATCAACACCATCACCCGTACTGCTTATTTCCACCTCCGCAATATTAACAGACTTCGCCCCTCCCTCACTCCCCGCACCACTGCTATTCTTGTCCACAGTCTTGTCACATCCCGCCTAGATTACTGCAATGCTCTCCTCTTCGGCCTACCTCAAAAGTCCCTCCATAAAATCCAGCTGGTCCAAAACGCCTCTGCCCACATCATCACAAAAACACCCTCCCACCAGCACATCACCCCTGTCCTTCAGCAGCTCCACTGGCTCCCTGTCCAATACCGCATCAACTATAAACTGCTCCTATATACATACTTGGCCATCCACAACCTGGCCCCTCCCTACCTGTCCGACCTCCTGCAGGTGTATACCCCCACTCGCTCCCTCAGATCCTCATCCTCCCTCCGACTGTCAGTCCCCCCTGCCCGTCTGAGCACCATGGGAGCCAGAGCCTTTAGTCGGGCTGCTCCAACACTGTGGAACAGTCTACCTCCGGACCTCCAAAACTGCACACCTCTTTCCGCTTTTAAGCCCCGTTTAAAAACACACCTGTTCAGGACTGCCTACAATATCTAACTTATTCCACTTCCCATGTGTTGTGTTTTTATGTCCTGTTTATATTTAATATTTCTCTTATTTATTTTTTATACTGCATCTCCTCTTTGTACAGTGTCCTTGGGTGACATGAAAGGCGCTTTTAAATAAAATGAATTATTATTATTATTATATGTACATTGTAAAGCCGTGTGAACGCTGCGACAGGGTTAACACGCTTCTCTTTAGTAAGCAGCTTTTTACGTGTGAACGCTCCACAAAAATTTACACCGGTGTAAGATACATGTATATCGCAACAAAATACAGTATGTCGGTGCAGCATAGATCAGGGGTGTCAAACTCATTTCACATTGTGGGCCACATACGACCTCGTAGATGTCAAGTGGGCCAGACCATTAAAAATTATACCATACTCTGCTATAAATAACCAAAATAACATGTCTTTCCTTTGTTTTGGTCTAAAGAAGCACAAGAACACTAGGAAAATGTTGAAATTTAATGAACATATCTTTTACAAAACATTTCATGAAGCACCTAAGATTTCCTTAGACAAATGTGCAATTTACTTTTATCATTCACATATATGCATTGCAACTGAGCCCACTGACTGGACAGAGGCACAAAACCTTTACAAGTAATTGGTATTGAAAAATATAGTAATGCACTTTTAAGATTAAACGAGATTTATAAATAAAGGAATTTTTAAACCATTTACACGTGTATATAAAATCTAAATGTAATCCCTGCCTACACCTTACAAACTAAGGAGAGTGCTATAATAGGTGTAAAGAATAAAGTACTGTATTCACATGTCCTTAATAGCGTCTGCTGTGTTGGGTCTGTCTCAGTGACAGACTGAGATTGCTGTTGTCTTCGTTTCTGATCAAAACAATGTTGTCTTTTCCTCGAATCAAAACAGTGTGTTCAATGAATTGCACCTTATTAATTGCACCTTATTAAAAATATTCATTCCGTGTCTTTTATGCATGTTTTCACTTTTAAATTATCCTGCGGGCCTGATCAAACCTCCTTGCAGGCCGGTTCCGGCCCGCGGGCCGTATATTTGACACCCCTGGCATAGACGCAATTGTGCGCCGTGTGAACACCCCTTATGCCTTTTGCCTAGCACACAGGAATCAGAGCTTTCAGCCACTCTGCACCCAAATTCTGGAACTCATTTCCACATAACATCCGTAATATTGATTCTCTTCCTATATTCAAATTCCTTCTTAAAACCCACCTATTCCAGATTTCATAGTCCGTTTAAATTGCATCTCTTTTTTTTGCTGTGTACAGTTTTAATGTTGTCGTCGGTTGAAAAGTGTGCGTGAGTGTTTTGAAAGGCGTTTATAAATAACATGTATTATTATTTTTATTGTTGTTATTTTTATTATACTCTTGTGGGGCAAGCGCAAGTTTATTGTACATTTGATTGAGCTGACAGTGCTGTATGTCGGTGTGAAACGACCCCTTTTCGCGATCCGTAGTATGTCACTTTACAATATTCCATCCGGATCGGAAGAGCAACCCACTCATTAGCACTGCTCCTGGATTTCTCTGCGCACAATAGTCATATAGTTTAGTCAGAAACGGCATACAAGCTAAAAATGCCTTTGCCTGTGCAGGTTTTTAACTTTCAGGTAAGTGTGTCGATGTTTTCATGGAAATACACGCAATCGGCTAACTGCACGAAGCCTACAGAGTAACGTATTAGCTAGCTATGCTAAGCTATAGAACTTGACCAACAAACTGAAATTCACTGACTAACGTCATTCTAGCAACAATTTAGTCAAATTGCACAACTTTACGTTTTTGGTTCGAAATAAATGTAAGAGTGCCTGTCGCCCTTTCCACGAAGCACTACGAATAAGGGACCTCATTGTTGATTATTGATTAAGGGCTCAGTTCGCTTGATTTAACCAAACAGAATTGCTCCTCACATACGACAGCTACTTAGAAATAGAATAAAAATAAGATTACCATCTAATTTCAAACAAACAGTTTTTAAATTACGTTTGAAACAGTTAGCTTAAACAAGGCCTACGATGGCTAACAACATTGACGGACAATGTAGCATTTTAGGTTTGAATAACACACACAAAACGGCAAACAGTGCAAGCAGCTGACTCGTACTGATATTTCAACGTAATGGGTGCCTCAGACAACATGTTGCATTGACGGAGGAAGAACTTGTTTACATGTGTGGATTGTAGCTAACTATAGCCAGCGTTGATATGTTAACTTCCTGCTGGTAGCAGATTAACTGACACTCTTGCTTTGGCAAGTGTGTTCCTAATGAATGGTATCGTTTACCTATTTTATCAACATCCTAATGATACAAATCCATACTTACTGAAATTTCGAACCTTCAGTCATTTGGGGACATGTCTTGCTTTTGTACTATTCTCGTGCACAATTTACAGGAAATCCTTTTTTCAAGTCAATTTTCTCAGCTCCAGTGTGTTTTCTTAATATTTCTTAATATTCACAAATTTGTAACAAATTTGGGGAAATACAAATCTGTCAGCTTGGATGATTTAAGTCATGATCGGATCAGCATTGTAAAAGTCACACAAGAGAAAAGCATGTTAGAAATATAGGTAGCTCAACAACCGGTGAAGTGACTAGATAATTCATCTTTCATTTTCACTTAAATTGTTGCATTAAATAATTTTGTTGTTTTGCTTTTTGTATTATTGTACCAAAGTACACAATCTGACAGTAATGTAGACAAAATATGAGTGATTATTAAAAACAAAACAGTAAAACAGGTCATTGCCAAAGTGTTCTTTGTCATTCTTTATAGGGGGCTGTGGAACCGATGCAGATTGATGCAGATCCCCAAGAAGACCAGCAGAATGCTCCAGACACCAACTACATTGTGGAGAACCCAACACTGGTACTTGTCAAAATACCGTATTTTCATTATCAACCACAAGTGAATTGCCTTCCCACAATTAATGTTTTAAAGGAGTGGTTGGTGAAATAGTACACATTTGCATGCACAGTAAACATCCTTCAATTCCAAGTGATGAAAAGTCAATGTAAAAATATTTACTTAAGGCGGTTGTTTCCAACCTTTTTGGACTTGTGTACCCCCGAACCTTTTTGTCATTGCATGACTACTGCCTCACTCAATCATGCAGATGAGTCTCCAAAAGTACAACATAACACAACAAATTATTCAATGAAAATAACTGAATTTCATCACCTAAATTTGAACAGTTAATTCAGTGTCATTCGCTAATTTCTAACCAATATTAAACATTAAAATAAATATTTTGCCTTGACAATAAGTAATACAAAATTAAATTTAAAGGATAATGAACCTGCATGTAAATCATTTACCACCCAAAAATGGATTACTTTGAATAAGCACCAGTAAACAAGCATTTAAACTTTAAATATCAGAAACAAAACACTTAATAAGAAAAATATTCCAACCTATCATAGCAGTTTTACTTTCTTTTCATGAATCATCTGAGCTTAAATGAGACACTTGAGCTGACATGCAGCTGTTGTGATTTTGGTGTACCTGTACAACTGGTGAATATGTCACCAGGGAAACAAAGTGTAGCCTACAAAAAAATAGATTATTGACATGCTTACGTAATGACTGAGAAGCTTTACTTGGTATCTTTTTGAAAATACATTATAAGTGATTCCAAGTAGCCCCTGCTATGTGCTTGTGTACCCTTGGGGGTATTTATACCCCTGATTGTGAAACGCTGACTCATACCCCTTTCCCACTGAAATTAGTGGGCAGTAGTGATCCGTGGCGACACGCAACCAATTGGCATATTATCCCTTTCCCATTGACCAACAGAAGGCTATATTAGCTGTTCCCGTAGATCAACGATCTTTGATCTGTAACGTCCTTTGCGTCAGCGCTGATTGGTTGAACGTGCTTGCGCGCACACAGCAGAGAGCAGCGGATTATTGACAGCTGAGTCGCGCTTTGCTCGAGTGGCATCGCTACAAACAAAGCAACATGGAAGCGAGTGTTCTTTCTTTTATCATGCTTTTTATCGTCCTCAAAATGGTCGAAAAGCAGTGGAGGATCAACTCTTTGCGACTACTGAGACAACAGCTTAAGCTCTCCTAGCTTTGTTGTGGGGGTGTGCTATTTACGAGGCCGATGGCGCGCGATGTTATGACGCATCACGTACCGCCCTATGTCATCACGTAATTACCGGGAAGTCCTGTGTTAGGCTTTCAAACTGCAAGCGGAGTCAAGCGGAGGTGATCACAACCCACCTCCAATGGTGTGCTGGTGGACACGGATCGACACTGGCCAGTGAGCCTTTCCCACTGCCCAAAAAAGCGTGTTTACCCGTGGTTTTGCGGCAGTGGGAAAGGGGTATTAGGGTGTTAATTGGAGTAACTCTGTCTAATATGTCATTCATGTTTGAGCTCCCTTGTTTTCTGTTTAGGACCTAGAACAATATGCGACCAGTTACAGTGGACTAATGCGTATTGAGAGACTCCAGTTCATCGCAGAGCATTGCCCACAGCTCAGAGTGGAAGCCTTGAAAATGGCACTGACCTTTGTCCAAAGAACCTTCAATGTTGACACTTATGAAGAGGTCCACCGCAAACTAACGGATGCCACACGGTATGATAGTGCTCTTAATAAAACATCACAATTAAAATTTTTTTCCCAGGTCTGCAATGATCGTTCTGTTGTTTAGAGGTGCCAATTTATCGCGTTGATTACAGTCATATTTAGTGTGTTGTTTTTTTAATCGCGTTAATCTAAATTTTAATCTCTAACTTTATTGTTTCTGTAGGTGGGTTGCCTTTTTCTAATATCCCTTTTTATGTGTTGGCGTCCTGTGTTCAAGTAGTTGAGGGTGGGGAAACAGTCTGAAGCGACATTGATTAGCTGTCATTATGTTTTGGGCGGGCTAAGTAAGCGGCGGTGAGGAGAGGAGAGGTGAAAATGGAGGAGCATATGAGAGTTCTCAGTACAATGAATGGAAAATGTACTTTTCAAAAACGCCCTGACGGCACTGTTGATGAAAGTAGAGTGATGTGCCTAATTTGTAACAAGGAGCTTGCTGACCACTGAAGCAGTCCCACATTCATGCAAAGCACCTAGTCGCGAGTGCATCCACAGCTAATGTGAACACCGAAAGCATTAGCAATACTGTATAGCGAGCTAAAGCAAAGCTCGTCGCCAAACTAAACGCGAGGAGAACACCCCGCATACGAGGCATGTAGTCAGCATAGTTGCTGTGTCCTCAGTAACCTACCAGAAGTGGTATATGTTTATTTCAGCCCTTTATTTTCTCACGATGAACAGTGTTATTTCTGAAGTGCTAACTTACAGCACTGTGATTTAAGGGTCTCTTATTTATTTTTTATTATCCAAAGCAAGTTCAGTGTTGAGTACTTGTATTGCTCGGAAAAATTTTCTTACTGTTTTTAATATGTTAACCTAAGCACTTTTATGGACCTGATGTTCTAGTTTTATTTTGTAATTATTTGGAGATTTACAAAAACAAACAAAACGGTGATATTCACCCTGGTGGTTGAAACTAAAGGTTGCAGCTAGGACTTGGGACTAGTCAACTACGGCAGCAAGTGAATGGCTAGGACTGCATCTGTAAAGTCTGTTTACAAACAAAGAGTTTATAATGCCACTTTTTTGTCTTTCGATCTGCCTCAATAATGTAATGAATTAAAAATAAAAATAGGGTTTTTCTCAGCACTTTTTAGATTAGATTAAAATATTGATTAATTAGATAAATTACTGACCGATCATAATTAATTAATCTAATAGTTTTTTTAATCGCTTGACAGCACCACGGTTGTTGTGTCACATCAGTGTGTGAATCATCTTGTTACTGTCTTTCCATGGCGGCATAAGCTATCATTGTGTTAATGAGGGAGGATTATAAAAGTGCTTTAAATATCTCGAAGGTACCAAAATGCGACACTTATCATTTCAATGTTCCTATAATTGGCGCCTAATTCAATTGACAATCTGTTTAATGTATGAAGATCACGTTTCTGTATAATCATTTGCCTTATTGTATGTCAGGGGTTAACTCTCAGTATTATACTTAATAACAAAATATTACATTAAAAAACGTTTACCGTTTTTCCTTTTAGGGAAGTGCAGGGTGTACCAGAAGTAGCTCCCGAGGGTGGGGTTGTCCCTCCTCCTTTGGATTCAGCGTGGGCAGAGTCCACCAGGAAGAAGGCTCTGCTTAAATTGGAGAAACTGGACACTGATCTAAAGAATTACAAGGGGAACTCAATTAAAGAGAGCATCCGGTACGATAAGTAAATTATACGTTTTTTATTTGTGAATAAGTTTGTACTGTTATTGTTAGTTATATTCATTTTTTACATTTTTCAAAGATGCGGCTCAGGCCGATGGTACTCATCCTTGCTTTGTGCCCATCCTTCTTAGGAGAGGACATGATGACTTGGGCGATCATTACCTGGACTGTGGTGACCTCAGTAATGCTCTAAAGTGCTACTCCCGAGCTAGGGACTACTGCACCAGTGCTAAACATGTTATTAACATGTGTCTAAATGTAATCAAGGTAGAGCACATCACACACCAACATTCAGCTGCTTTATTGTTTTCAGTGTCAAGATGCATTACAACTGGTGGTCATGGTTAGAAATGTACTGTGAAAAAATGTCAGGTCATCAGTCGCTGTATGTGGGTGTTTCTTTGTTCACACAGGTTAGTGTATATCTCCAGAACTGGTCCCATGTACTGAGCTATGTCAACAAGGCAGAATCCACACCAGAGATTGCAGAGGTAAGCATCATTGTCCTCGACAAGAACGTCACTTTCAAATTTTGCTTCAAGTTGTTGATACCTGTTTTAATGAGCCGTTTCAAGGCATTAATGCGCAAATGCACGATTTAACTAAACAAGGATGTGTGAGAATGTCCCAAAGCAGCAGCAGTTTGGCAATGATCCATTTGGGTTTTAAGTAACAAGGCGATACATGATTGAACTGACTTGCCAATTGTCAGAAGATTGGATGAACACTTCCTTTCACTCTGTATATGGGTTATTAACACTAACAAGTGGGTGGGGTGCAACAAAGGACTTCAAATGTGTTGTTTTCTCTCCATGCAGCAACGAGGAGAGCGAGACAGCCAAAATCAAGCCGTTCTTACCAAATTAAAGTGTGCTGCAGGTAAGAAAATATTACAATAGGTTATGTTCTCTTCCTCGATGAGAATCTCAGTAGAATGCCATATCATTGTTGGGGGATGAATTCTTTGATGTTTCAAATTCTTATGAGTCTCCTTTGTTTTTATTTGAGGCCTGGCGGAATTGGCCTCTCGAAAATACAAACCGGCTGCCAAGTGCTTCCTGCAGGCTTCCTTTGACCACTGTGACTGTCCAGAGGTGAGTCATGTCCAAATGTGTTTGCTCCTTAAACACGGCCCTCCATGTTTTATGCTATTTCTGAAAATCACCGAACCTTAAAACTAAGTACGTAAACTAAGTACGTATACTTAGTTTTAAGGTTCGGTTCACATTTAGTGAAGTAAGTTCTTTCAAGGTAATGCAACAAAAATAGTTGTAATTAGGGATGCACAATAACAGTTTATTTTCTTTCACAGATAATCAGTAACTTCCTGCTTCTCCCTAACAATAACAGATATTCATTTATCTATGTATCGATTAATTAATTTATTGATTGTGCTCTCGTCAGATATAACCAAAATGGAACTTTTTGTGCTAAATGCAAAACTTTACGTGTAGCGTAAAAGTTACACTGCACATCACCGCAGTTCCTGGAAAACCGAGAACATAGCCAAACAGTTTTCCAGAAAATGAGGAAAAAAAGTAAAATGTCCTGGAAAAGCTTGAGTTGTCCTGGAAAATAATTTGTCCTCTCTCTTCTTCTCCATGCCTTGTGGGTGAACGCAAACAGTTTAAACAGACATGTCTCTGTTCAGCTGCCCTAAATGGGCAACATTGAGCTGTCGCGCTTTTCTCCTTCATCGTTGCTTCCAGCCAGCACGGCACCCCACGTGACGCTACCAGCCAATTAAATTGCATATTCCCTTCTGCTGACCAGTGTTTTCATCTGTTATGCACCATCTAGGGTTACGTGCATCACATAAGAGAAGGCAATATCACTCTCGGTCCCCAAGGGTGATATAAACAAAAACTCTGACGGAGCAACACTCAATTTACAGAATTATTAACAATTATAACCCACAGGCAACAATTTATTTGCAACAACAATATTTACAATAAGATAACACAAACCGGTTCCAAAACAAAAGGCAGCAAAAGCAGACACGCAAACTAAGGATCTACCCTAAAACTAACTAATAGAAAAACAAACAACGAATAACTAAGTTGGCGCAAAGTGGTAAGGGAGCACAAATTGTTGAACGTGTCACGAATTGGAGGCCGAGAGCAAGCGAATGTCTGCTATCAGATGCATCGGCGTAGCTGTCATTCCACGGAGGCTCTTTAAATTGCTGGCGTCAGAGACAGAGAGAGGCAGGCGAACAATCAGAGAGTCAACAGCGTGACGACACACAAGGGAAGGTGCTGGGCGGGGCTGCGAAGATGCACAGCAAATAAGCTCATAAATCCACTCGTGCTGTCACTGGTCGACGTTGCGCCGGGAATCAATCATACAAACAGGCATCTACAAACAGTGGTGTAGTGGGGATTTTTTAAGTGGGTGTACGCGATTCTGGGATGTTCTATATATACATACAGAACATCAATCAGAGGCTACAACACCAGTTGAACTAACGTTAAATTTAATGTTTTACTACTCCAAAATAATCACAGGCCAACGTTATTAAGCATAACTCTCATTAGAACAATGATCAACAAACATTTCAATAACCCGCAGACAGTGCAGGGCTAAAACCGAAATAAAAATTGAATGTGGCGTCGGGAGAAGTGGGTGGATGGCGTACCCCCGCGTACCACGCCCACTACACCCCTGTCTACAAAACCTCTGAGTAATTCGGCATTTTTTTCCCGAGTACAGTATTCTGGGGGGGAAAAACCACCATGTACTGAAGCCGCGATAAATGAAGCGCGATATAGCGAGGGATCACTGTAGTAAACTATGATGGACAACATATTTGTGGACTATTGTACAACAGCATTTGCACATTACCTTGTTGTGTTCCAACCATATTCAATTCCTTGCACAAAAGTGAAAGGCAGTGTTTGGGAGTCAACTTTCACTGTGTAATGTACGGATGTCTCTTCAGCTTTTGTCACCCAGTAACGTAGCTGTCTATGGTGGTTTATGCGCTCTGGCTACGTTTGACAGACAGGAGCTCCAACGCAACGTCATCTCGAGCAGGTAAGAGATTAGCTCTTGATTAAGTGGAAAAGAAGTCTCGTAAATATAATGCTTTAATGAACAATTTTTGTTTGTCCCCAAGCTCTTTTAAGTTATTTCTAGAATTAGAACCTCAGATTCGTGACATCATCTTCAAATTCTATGAATCCAAATATGCGTCTTGTCTCAAGCTACTGGATGAAATGAAGGTAAGAGCAGGAAGCACAAGCGAGAAATATATAAGTAATTCAAGGATGAATGTATGTATGTCGTACGGTAATAATGTTTTTGGATGAATGTTTATTGTTTGTACGTCTAGGATAATCTTCTGCTGGACATGTATTTGGCCCTCCACGTCCGGACACTGTACAGCCAAATTAGAAACAGAGCTCTTATCCAGGTACACAAAGCAATGTATACTTATTGAAATGGACATACAATGAGTATCAACACACCCAATTCCAAAAAGGTTGGGACATTGTGTTAAAAACATAAATAAAAAGAGTACAATGATTTGCAAATCATGTTCAACCTATATTCAATTGAATACACTACTGGGACAAGTTATTTAATGTGCAAAATGATAAATGGCTGCAACATGTGTGCATGCACTTCTTTTTGTTTAACTTGGTTGTTTGAGTGTTCCAGATATTGATCGTGACAGTGATATTGCACAGCTCTCACACAGCACTCAAAATCATTACTTTGCCAACATACCAAACAACCAACATGGACGAGAAGTCAATTGTTTTATCATGCGATCCACCGTCAGGTTTCATGAAATGTTTGTCATTTTATCTGTGGTTTTGTTGTTCCTGTTTTGGTTGTGAAGTGTCCTTTAGTGTTTTGAAAGGCGCTTTTAAATGAAATGTATTATTATTATTATTATGGAATAGGGATTATTTTAAATTGAATGTAAATTGCAAGAGGTGATGAAAAACAGTTAGTGGCAATACATTGGCACTGGCCTTTAAAAAAAATGGTGTTACAGTGAAGCCACACCTATTCGTATTTCGCTATTCACAAACTCAATTCATTTTTATTAACGTTATATGGGCTAAACCACCAAATCAGAGCCAATTGTTTTTTGTAATGCTTGCAAAATAAACTAATTCTAGTGTTTTTCTTTTTCTTTTTTTTTTCTTTTTTTTTCTTTGCTGATAGCCTGATTCACATATTGAACAACTCCAAATTTGTATTGGTCAATCTCAGACATGTTTTAGTTCATGTTTTTTGGGGACTGAAACCCTAATAGGTTTTTTAGTCTAAAATTTGAAAATACATGACCTATATTCATGACATTTATACAAATAGCGAACATAAAGCACAATTAATATCCATGTGCACGGAGCTTTATGAAAATTTATTTTTTTGTAATTGCATGGTGCATTTCATTTCCTGGGGACACAAATAGCACCACTTTGTGGAATGGCCTTTTTTAAATAAGCATAAACGGAGAATGACGGAATTCTCTGAGTCCATTTGGCCCGAATATAAGACTTTTTCAAGACGCAAGTTTGAAAAAAGACTTTTTGAACACCAAATTAATTTTTATACAGTAAATAATTACAGTACATCTGAAACAAATGATTATAACAATGTATTTGAAAGAAAAAGCATGTTATTTTGCCTCATTCAAATCTGAAGTGCAGTCACATTCGTAAATGAATGGCTTCTGGTTTTTGAAATGTAAATTACATCATAACTTCTCCTCAGCTGCCGGTTAACCTGACCGATCTTCGACCCACTTTTCTCCAGATTGTCACTACGTTTCTCCATTTTCTGTTATCTCTTCTATTATTTTCTTCTCTTTTCCTTCTTACCGCAATTTTTTATTTTTCCTCTTCGTGCTACCGCTATTTTTATTTTTATTTTTATTCTTCGTGGCAGGGGTTTACTTTGGCCTGGGGAGTCAAGTTCAGCATTCGCTTCATTGATATCTGGCGCCATCTAGCGTCGTGAATGGGTATAAAGTCTAGACTATGAATATAAGACGACCCCCACTTTTTCAGTCTTATTTTAATGCAGAAAACACCGTCTTATATTCGGGCCAGTACGATATATATATATATATATATATATATATTATGAATGGGTAATTTGAAATTATATTACTGTTTTAGGTTCATCGTATTGGTATTTTTTACAATCTGAACTATAAACATGAGGCAATTAATATTGGGGTGTCAATTTCTCGTGTTTTCGCTCGTCACAGCATGACTGTGACCCCATCCCATACAAATGGATGGAGTTTACCGTCTGACTAAAATTAGGATTTACGATACCATGAACACCAAACATACGGGACAGCTATTGAACAAATACAAGATGGTTTTGAATATTAAAATCTGTATCGAAATGTCAAATTGTCAAGTGTCATAAATAATGTTGATATGTTGTGATAATGTTTTTACCCTGTTTCCACTCACTTGAACAACAATTGAGCAAACAACAGAGTTGACTTCAGTGATTTCAAAACAAGCCATCCATCAATTTATTGTTCAATTTACGAAGAATACGATGATATGATGAAATATTCGATTTCACTGTCGTAATGGCCCTCCGAGGGAAGACCGAATTCCAAAGCGGCCCTTGACAAAAATGAGTTTGACTCACCGCGACATTAAATGTTTCATATTGAAATGTTGGACGCTTGCTTGACGTGAACCAAGTCAAGTCAAGTACAACTTTATTGTTGTACTTGATACCAATGATCAATTACTGCTTATACGTTATATTTGTATGATATTTGTGCTTGTGTTTTTAGTATTTCAGCCCATACGTGTCAGCAGACATGACAAAGATGGCTCAGGCCTTCAACACTACAGTGGCGGCCCTCGAAGATGAGCTCACCCAGCTTATCCTAGAGGGGCTCATTAATGCACGCATTGACTCACATAGCAAGGTGCTAAAATCTAGATCTTTTTTTTTGTTTGTTTGTTTTTTTTAATCAAATGCTTAAAATCTGATCATCTCAACCTGTTCATTTTAGATTCTGTATGCAAGGGATGTGGACCAGAGAAGCACAACATTTGAGAAGTCGCTCCATATGGGCAAAGAGTTCCAGAGAAGAGCCAAAGCCATGATCCTCAGAGCAGCTGTGCTTCGCAATCAGATCCATGTCAAGGTATAAGAAAAACATCATTTTATTTGTACTGGCTTTGTCATGAAGTCAAGTTCACTAATCTTTAGTTGTCGCAAACCTGAAGCCTAAATTTGTGTGGCATGCAGGCTCCCTCTGATGGTACACAGTGGTACTTAGATTTGGTCAATTGATATTGATGTTGATATTTAATGTAGAATAATGTGTTCCTGAGACCAAACTGTCACCCTCATTAAAACCTTTTACTGACATGCATCTTAAATTTGATTGATCATCCTATGAACACAATGAAAAGGTAACGAGTCTAATATCAGCTTGTCGGAAACAATGCAATTGCAAAAAATTGAAAGACTTTTAATGACATATCCTCTTTTGTAATCAATGTTGCATCGCTATCGCACCTCATCACTCTTTTTTTTCTTCACATTCAGAAAACAAGCCAATAATGTCTTGTACACGTTCAAACCTAAGTAAACATTTTCATAAATGTCAAATCAAATAGCAGCTTCTAACTGGGTTTAAGTTTCAATAGGATGGTTGAAGGCCTTCAGTCTCGCAAGATATTGTGCTTGTTGGTGTCACCCAGTGTAATAATTTTAACCACCACCGGTTCGGATTTGTCCGCTTTTGCCATGGTGCTGAAAGAAAAATGCAGCAGTGCAATCAATGTTTTATATTTTGGCAAGGTGCTTCAAAATCGTTTTTCCCTCACTCACGTTTTAGTGTCTGCAGCCCATTTTGCTCAAGGGCACAAAAATTATGTTATGTGTATTTGAGCTTTCCATGCTAAGTTAAAAAAAAAAAAAAAAACGCTGCAATTGGGCCATTTAAAACTTTTGTTAAATCTTCTATCGGGCAAAAAAATTAATCCAATACAGATTGACATCGCGGTGTATAGAATGCAATTTTCAAATTGCAAAAGCTGCAATTTGTCCCTGCCAGGGCATATAAGCCTCAGACAATTTACCTCCTAGGACAGGGGTGGCCAACCCGCGGCTCGCGAGCCACATGCGGCCCTTTGGCTGGTTCAATGCGGCTCCCGGGCTTTCACACAAGCGTTGAAAACACCTCGGCAGTGGCGCTGCCATTCAAATAAAGGCGCTAAATACACAGAACGCACTACGTCAGCCTATCATAATCCCGTTACTTGATTGACATAGAGGGCAACCAATCAGATAACTGAATCACTGCTCATGTGCAAAGCAACGCTAAGCGGTAAGCTAGTCAGCGAATTACCTCTGATTTTAAGGCTGGGGTGTCCAATACCTCGGTCGTAATCGACCGGGAGCCAGCGGACTGGTCCCAAGTCGAGCAAGGGGTGGGAGGAGGAAATGGGGGGGGGGGCGAATAAAGATTTGGGTGTTTGTGTCTTTAGCTTTCGTTCATGTTCGGGCTGTTCCTGCTGTTGCTCATCGTGGCGTGTGTGCATATGTGCGCGAGTGCATGATTGGGCACCCGCGTGCGTGCGTGCGTGTGCGCGAGAAGATGGGACACCCATGTGTAAAATGTGGCTCTTTGCAGTAACAGAGTAAAAAAATTGGCTCTTAGTCTCTGACTGGTTGGCCACCCCTGTCCGAGGACCATTGGGAAACTCAAACCCCTCCACCACTATAAAGGTGACAGTTCAAGTATGGGTTGGTCGAACCTAAATAATGAAATAGTGAAAATATCCAAAAATCTGATGCACTAGAAAAAAGTTATTTTAAATCAGCGTCAAAAAATGTTTAGGGACACAAAAAGCCATTTCTGATTAAAATTTGCTGTTGAGCAGTGTAATTCATGGTTTATCTTTATTTTAGCTTAAACCTAACTGATAAAACCAACAAATGTAGGTAATAAATCTGGTAATGTTTATTCTAATCCCGATTAATTTATTACTTTTTGTAAAAAAAAAATATATATATATATACAGCCAAACCTCGGTTTTCGTACTTAATCCGTTCCAGAAGACTGTTCGGAAACCGAATTGTTCAGAAACCGAAACCATGTTTCGCATTGAAATCAATGTAAAATGTTTTAATCCGTTCCAAGTCAAGAAAACAACTTTTTTAAACCACTTTTTTTTTTACAATTTCACACCATAAACTGTACAAATGTAATGGGAGATGACCAATTTTAACATTAACATAGTAACATGAAAATTGAAGGAACATCTCTCTCTATCTGTCGCGGGGCTTGCGCCTCTCCCAGCTGTCAGCAGGCAGTAGGCGGGGCATTTCGGCATCCCGAACTCCTTCGCCAACAGACACACGCACACCTGACTCATATTTTGCGATTAAATCTTTCTTAAATTCTATAGTTTTGCACACTATTTTCCTCTTTTCTTCACCAGGTTCACCACTTCCACTTGCTTTCTTTGGTGCCATGATTAGGGGCTGATAAACGATGCAAAAATAACAGTCCAATACAACGTAGTTCTCACCAAACACGTCTGCTTTTTAAAAAAAAACATTCTTAATCGAACAATACAAACTCGTCTGCTCACAAGCTGTTTCTGTACGATTATTGCATAATAATGAGACACCGGACACCAGAGTGTTCATTATGTGCGGCTGCATTGAAAAATGCAAACAAACGCACCCCTCCCCCCCCGCTGCCAGGGCAAACCATTATGAAAAGAGGGGGATTTCACTAGTCCTAACAGAAGCGTCTCACCAAACACGTCTGCTTTTTTTTATTGAACAATACAAAAACGTCTGATCACAATGGTCGCTTCCTGTGTAGCGACGAGACACAAGGGAGCGCCGCGACAGGAGGGAGCGTCACTTCACTCCTCTCGGCTTTGCTACCTCCTCTCGGCTTTGCTACCTCCTCTCGGCTTCGCTACCTCGCGAAGCTACGCGGGGTAGCGTTGCTAGACGAGGTAGCGAAGCCGAGAGGAGTGAAGTGACGCATTCAAGTGCGCTCAGTTAGTCCGAGAACCGAAATTTGTTCGTCATCCGAGGCATAAAAAACTCGAAATTTTAGTTCGAAAACCGAATTGTACGAGAACCGAGACGTCCGAAAACCGAGGTTTGACTGTGTGTGTATATATATATATATGGGAGAAGGCCCTTGGGAAAAAAAAGAAAAATAATTGTAAATTTGTAATAGCAACACTGAGGAAAGATTATAATTTAGATATTTTGTTCCAGCTCTGATTTTTGAATCGTTCTGAAAGAACCAAAACTTTTCACAATAAAATGGAGTCATTCAAATGGTAATATCTCACTCGTGTCCTCTCCCTCTTCAGTCTCCTCCCAGAGAAGGCAGTCAGGGTGAACTGACACCAGCCAACAGTCAAACGAGAATGAGCACCAACATGTGAGTCAGCACACTGACAGAAGCAAAGGATCGTCCAGCTGTTCTTTGAAATCACTCATCTGAGTCACCTCAGTCCTCCTCTTAGTTTTTTTGCTGAAGACAGAACATCAAACCACACAGTTTAAAGACTTGGAAGTTCTGGTGTTTTTTCACGTCTCAAGGAAAAGCCCGAAATAATGTGCAAATGTGTTTAGAAGAAAACGTGTGTGGAAACTCAGCACTTAAGCTGTTACTGGTTGGAGACGCACTTTGCATTGCTTGCTCTAGATGGAGGACTTACGAACTGAAACAATGTTTTAAAATAAAATGCCTTCCACAAAGTCATGTTTTCATTTGGTTGTGCATCATGACACAGTTATTTCACTATACAGGTACACCAAAATTCAATGACTTAAACTAGCCTTTTAATGAGGCCAACATCGCTACTACTTTTGTAGAGAGGGACTTCAACTCATTCAATTGACTACTGGAAATTTAATATCAATTGTTAAGTAACGTGCGCTTCTTCCACAAACATGGTTGAACACAAATAACTTGTTACTGATATGTACAGCAGTGATAATTTTACAGTTTGAGCCCTGCAAGTCCCAGGGACTCACTGATCAGAAAAGTATGAGTCCCATTATGCATTTAGAGAATCCCAAATTTCAAATTCTGAAATGGTATACTTATTCAATTGCATATGATAATAACACAAACAACACTAATATACATTGTTAATGGGGTTATTTCTTATAAAAACTGCTGCAAAAATTTAAATCATTCAGGCATACAAGATTTGCTGAGAAATAGGTTCTATCTTATTTCATCCCATGGTTCAGTCTTTGAGTTCATACATTCACCTCTCTTTACTCTGCTTCTAATGATGCAAGGTTTTCTCAAAGTCTACCAATTATCGCAAATAAACTATCCAACTTTAGCTGCTTCCTCTGTGATATCTCCGCATCTCCGCAATAAACTTTCGCAACATTTGTTTTAACGTTACACAATTTAGCAATCGTCTGCTTCCCGCGAGGTGAAGGCCGAGTTCGCCAATCTCGTCTCGCGAGAACGGAAATCTTGTCCCGCGAGATTGCTTAACGCGAGATCAAAACAACAATGGTGGCGATGGTCAAACTGTGATCGTTGCTGGAAAAAAAGATTTACCATCGTTTTTTGTTGTTTGTTTTGACTGAGAAATTTCCTTGCGTCCCAAAACGCACATCATTTGGAACACGAGAAAATTATGCATCTAGGACGCGGGACGCAGAGGTAACGAGATGGCTGATACAGTATCGTCTGCCACAGAGCATAATTGGCTAAGGCATTTTTTCAATGTTTCGGAAAACAAGAAAAACCGCAGTGTTGAAGAAATATTTTTTTGGTTTGTTTTCTTGATAATATAGCAAAACACTGAACCAGATGTGTGAGAAAGTAAGCAAAAGGAAAAAGATCCTTCATTAATTGTTCAAAATGACTGGCATTTTTCCCCTCTGACATATAAATGCAAATATAACTGAACCAGTTGCTTAACTCGCCAAAATGTGACCAAGATGTGTCACATTAACCAAGTTGTTTTCTTCATGTTTAACCTTAACCAGTTTTGCCTTTCCACCTTAAAGAGACACTTGATTGGGTTGGCACTTCTATAATAGGGCTCTGTAAAATTGTCAGCACTAAAATTCCCCCCACCATGAAAGACTGAGTAGTGATTTAATTTGTTTTTTTATTACATTCAACATATCTTAATGATGCCCATTTTCTATGGGCATCGCATGCTTTTTTTTTTTTTCCATCCCAGCTTTTCAACTGAGGGAAGGAAGCATCCATCCATCCATTTTCCAATCCGATTAATCCTCACAAGGGTCGCGGGGGATGCTGGAGCCGATTCCAGCTGTCTTCGAGCAGTAGGCGGGGGACACCCTGAACTGGTTGCAGGCCAATTGCAGGGCTCACACCTAGGGACAATTTAGTGTGTACAATCAGCCTGCCATGCATGTTTTTGGAATGTGGGAGGAAACCGGAGTACCTGGAGAAAACCCACGCAGGCATGCGGAGAACATGTAAATTCCACACAGCAAGGCCAGAGCTGGGATCAAACCCACGACCTCTGCACTGTCAGGTCGATGTGCTAACCACTGGGCCATCGGGCCGCCAGGGAAGGAAGCAATTATTGTAAAATGCTTTGTCTACATATTGATTTTATTTTATTTTGGTCATGTTCTGTTGCCACCGTTTGTAGTTTGAAAACGGTGACCAATAGTCTTCGAAATTCACATGCACAGATCTATTCATCTCCATTCATCATCAGCAAGTGGCTGCCCCATGAGATGGATTAAAATGTCTAGATTTTGCTGCTTAATTCATATTCCACAAACAAGATACAGAATACGAGTGTTGTTTCATAGAACATATTGTAAAGTAAATTTTTGTCTTGACTTCCCCTTTCAGAAGAAACAAGAAACTAGAATAAAAAGTCTGAGCAAATGCATACATTTTATCATAAGAATATCAGACACACAAATGTGTGTTAAGAGAACACGCAATATTTAAGACTGTCATGAGAAAGACTCCAATACAAACTCTCGGGAAGCCATTGACATCCGGAGGATAAGGCAATAAGGACGCTTCATTAGGCACGGAGGAAAGGTACATTCGTGAAATACACCGTCACGTTAGGTCACTCTTCCCTGCGTTTTGATTCCTGTCCCTCTCTCTTCGCCCTTCCACACTGACTCAGAGGTCATGTGATTCTCTGCAGGATGATACAAATCATTGTGAGAGGGCTGTCAGTCAGGGAAGATGACTTGTATAGTGACATGCCAGGAATGACTTTGAGCTGCAGGACATTACCTTAATGGGCGGCATCACTGGAAGATTGCTTTTCCACATTTTCTCGGTGAAGGACAGCAAACAGAAGGCCAAAATCCACCCAACATCAAATGCACAGATGGCACATCAGTGATCATTCACCATTGATCCTGCCATACTGTGTTGCAATAAAAAGAACTAAATTCTCCTGAGTGTCAGTGATGTATTGAAGCGACAGCAATGTGAATCTACAAATTGCCACTCACGTTGGTGTGGATATGTGTGCAGTGCTGTGAAAAAATATTTGCCCCCTTCTTGATTTCAGTTTTTTTTTGTGTGCATATTTATCACATCAAAAGGTTTTAGTTCCTCAAACCAATTTTAATATCGCAGAGACTACCCAAGGAAATACAAAATGCAGTTTAAAATGGCAATTTAATTTACACACACTGCACGTCCGCCTCAGAGTACCGAGGTTGTGGGTTCCAATCTGGGTTCTGGCCTTCCTGCGTGGAGTTTGCATCTTTTCCCCGTGCCTGCATGCGTTTTCTCTGGGTGCTCCAGTTTCCTCCCGCACACCAAAACATGGATGGCAGATTAATTGAACACTCTATGACAGGGATGTCAAACTCATTTTTGTCGTGGGCCACATTTTAGTTACCGTTTGCCTTGGAAGGCCCTTATCAAGTCAAGTAAATTTTATTGTCAAATGTGCTCTATGTGCAACATACAACACAGATGAAATTTCTTTCCACTCAACCACAGGAGAGGGAGGAGCTGCTGTGGGTACCCGCGCTGGTGTGCCGCTATCAACTGAACAGTTAACATAAAATGACAAATAATAAAACAACAAAGTGCAATCTTAACCACTTTTTCTGCATACACTTTGTTGTTTGAAGCAGTTCTAGATGAAATAGGAGAGAATCAAAGTGTCCTTTCACCAGTGGATCATGTCATGTTGAAAATGTGAACACGTCTGCCACAAGCTAAGTTTGAAAGCAAACAAGAAGCTGTAGCGTCCATTGACGAAAAAAGAGATTGGCTCACATCTCCTGTCCCATGTAAATTTGCTTCAATTCCAAGCGCTGACTCTCAGGACCAAATACGCATCCGCGGTCCATGCCATCACTCCTCTCTCCTCATCCTCGCCTCCAGCAGCCATCCATCCAGCTGCACCAACACTGACTGTCCAACAGCGCCAACATTTACGCTGAACAAAACGGGGCTGGGAAAAATGCTGCCCATTACAGGCACCAAAACCCACCCCCCACACAAGCGTCCCAGGGCTGTCTGGCGGCAACAGTCAAATAGTGCCGACATTCTTCCCCATCAAAATTGGTAGATGCGTATTTGGACCTGGCAGCCAGCGCTTGCAATTGAAGTGAATTTACATGGTACAGGAGAAGTGAACCAATCTCTTTTTTTCGTCAGTGGGCGCTACAGCTTCAGGTTTACTTTTAAACTTAGCTTGTAGCAGACGTGTGCACATTTTGAGCATGATGTCTCTGATCCACTGGCGAACGGACATTTTGATTCTCTCTTCTTTTATCTAGAACTGTTTCAAACAACAAAGCGTATGCTGAAATATGGTTATGATTGGATGACTGTAGATGTCTTATGGTATGTGTTTTGTTATATTACCGTGTCTTATGTTATGTTGACTGATCTGTAAAGCGCTTTGTTACAGCTGCAGCGGTTGTTAAATAATTAAAATAAATAATAAATGTAATAAAGATGAATTTTGTAGAAGTATGTTGCATTGTATTGTAAGAAAAATGCAAATGCACTGTAAAAAGTAAACCACCAAAATGGAAGAATTGTGCCACGCTCAAAAATTCAAACGTGGACTCAAATGAACAGCAGAATGCACAGTAATTATATCGTAATTTTACTTTTTATTGTTTGTATGCAGCTAATTAAATCTCTGGGATGCCTGCCCACATGCGTGAAATTAATCGACCGAGAATCACCATCAGAATCATCTCGGTTGACTAAGTTTGTTGCTGGTATTTTGAGCCACACGAGTATTGCAATAAAAAACAGCCATAAGAAAAAGACCATTTAGACCGTGATTGACCAGTAGCCAGTGGACTAGTCCAAAGTCGATTGTGAGGGTGTCGGGGGAAATGGGGGACAATTGCATGTCTGTGTGTGTGTTATTAATATTATATATGCTTGTGTTCATGTACACTGCATCAGTTTCATTTAAAAAATAAACAAATAAATAAACCTACAGCGGCGCGTGACCTGCATCTTTGGAAGTTGTTAGCGGTCAGCACTCTGCAATTGCAGCTTACGATTAGTGCTGTTGCGATATATCTCTTTTATTATTATTCTCATTCAATTAATTCACCGATGGCAGTGGCAGAGAATGGGAATATGGAGCGCCAGGAGAGGCATTTTAAAATGGTACACGTGAGCTTCGACAGGAGATGTTCATGCATTTTACAAGCTGCAAAAGTGCATCCCATGCCTCAGTGTCAGGTCTCTCATGAAGGTAGAGAGTGGTTTCCTTTACACAACTCACAAACTCTTGTATCTACTTGTTTTTTCTGTTTCGTTCATGTTAGGGGCCGTTGTGGCTGTTCATGGAATGCATGAATTCGTGAATACGTGTGCGTGCGCATAGAGTCAAAAGAAGTTTGGCACCCCTGATTTCGGATGTAATATATCATGTAAGGGTAACATTAGTGCTGCAGAACTGAACAATGTCAGCGATGCAAATGATGCAGAGAGTCCATCCATCCATCCATCCATCGATTTTCTTCCGTTTACCTAGGATCGGGTCGCGGGGGCAGCAGCTTGAGCAGGGAAGCCCAAACCTCCCTCTCCCCAGCCACTTCGTCCAGCTCTTACGGGGAATCCCCAAGTGTCTCCAAGCCAGGCGGGAGACATAGTCTCTCCAGCATGTGCTGAGTTGTCCTCAGGGCCTTCCCCTGGTGGCAATACATGTACCGGTGTTCCAAACTCAAGATACCAAAAAAAATCCAAAATGTAAATTGCAGAAAAAAACACAATCATATTGCAGGTACTGTTGTTAAAAATGGGGATTATTTTGCAGAATTACATTTTTAATGCGAGGTGAGAGACGGTGCAGCAGAGTCTTCAATCACCCGCTTTAAACTTGTTGGGTCAGTTTGGAAAGTGACTCAAAGGGAATTGATAGTGACTGTTTTGGATGCGTTTTCTTGGGAAGCTAACATCACGCCTGCAATTTATAAGCTGATATGTACTAATTCCCATCAGGGATCACCCAAAACTGAATGATTTAAATGCCATATTACCAATCTCATCTGTTAAATTAGTCACAGCGAACAAAATAAATACATAAAACCTTTTTGCGGTAGGCGTCATTTATTGTATCAACATTTTTAATTTTTTTTAAATTCTTTTTTTACCTCTTGTAACAAACACTGGTCATGTGCAAAGGTGTGAAAAACTTTATGAAGCTACTAATTGTGTGTATATATATATATTTTAATTGATGATTTACCCACATTGTACTTTTTTATTTAATCCTAAAATGTGTAAGGTATTAGCAATTATATAGTGTATAAAAACATTTTATGCAATATATATTTTTATAAATATTATATTTTAAGTATATTTTAAGGGCGGCCTGGTGGTCCAGTGGTTAGAGCGTCGACCTCAGTGCAGAGGTTCGGTTCCAGTTCCGGCCTCCCCGTGTGGAGTTTGCATGTTCTCCCTGGGCCTGCGTGGGTTTTCTTTGGGTACTCCGGTTTCCTCCCACATTGACATGGTTTCTCCACACAAAACATGCATGACAGGCTGTTTGAACACTCCAAATTGTCCCTACGTGTGAGTGTGAGCGCGCATGGTTGTTCGTCTCTATGTGCCCTGCAATTGGCTGGCAACCAGTTCAGGGTGTCCCTCGCCTACTGCCCAAAGACAGCTAGGATAGGCTCCAGCACCCCGCGCAGCCCTTATGAGGATAAGCAGATTGGAAAATGGATGGATAGATGGATGGATTATATTTTCATGGATACACGTGGGTCTCATGCATCGAGTTGGTGTTTGTTTTTCCAATTTAGTATTTCCTTGCGAGTAAAAATGGTTTATTACACACTCTTTTTAAACACACTCTGATTAAAAAAAAAAAATCTACTGTCGCCACCTGTGACATTTTCAACAAAATTAAACTGCATGAAAATCGCAATTTTTTTTAAGTGCGTTCATGCTCAAGCTCCTTCAGCCACTGTCTTGTGAAGGTCTAGCTTGTTGTTTTGTCAGTTTACTTGAATTTAGTCACCTGGTTTCTTTCAGTCATTGCCTGTTCATTGTTGTTTCTATTGTTGTGGTCATCAGTCTTATTTCCCTAAGTATTCCCTTGCCTGTTATTCCTATTTTGGTTTGTGGACAATTATTTACTTAGTATGTTCAATTACTCCACACTGCCTTGTTTGCCTTTTTCACTTACTTTTTTTAAATACAGGAACATACTTTTTAGATTACTGCACACCTGCAGGGAGGCTGCTTCCCTGCACAGCGGAAACTGAACACACCTGAACTTCACCAAAAGAGAGACGGATATCCTCATCCGTAAGGTTGAAGTACTGCAAGCTCAGCATTCTAAATACCCACCTACCGAGTCTCCATAATGCCATTTTCTCACTGCCGGTGGGCTCTGCGAAGAAGATGGAGCAGGGTAGGAGGGGAGAAAGAAGGTGGGGTGAAATCACGGGACTGATTACTAATGAATGAAAATGTGTACATACTTTTATCCTCACAAGTTGACTCACCATTCATTTATCAGGTGCGCTGTGAGGCGATCCCTCTTGTCCTTTGGGTTCTCCAGGTCTCCATGGTGACACGGCACTTGTAGTTCAGTCTCTCTCTGTCTTATGTCGTGTGATGTCTCCTCTAAGAGGTCAATGACATTCATGGCAAATAGCTATGTTGTGTGTAGAACACGGCACGCATCAAAGAATGCACTGCCAATGTTCGGGCTGTGTTGTAATGTACCACTGGACCCAACCGATCAAGGGATCGGAAGCGCATTTTGAGGAGACCAACTACCATCTCACTGATTGATCTGGCACGTCTGAAAATATTGGGGACCCGCTGCCTTCATGTTGTGACTGTAATGTCGTGTGCCATCAGCCGCGGTTTTAAATGGTGGCGTGAGGGGCTTTGCAAACACCCATCCAAGGCCAGAATCGAAGAATCATGTGCAATTGGCTCCGGTGTGCGCAACTGCATGTGAATATAATCAATCACACTCAGGGAAATCTACATTCTTCAAGGAAACTGTTTGGTTGTCAGCTAGTGACAATGTATAATAATTTATTATTACTGTATTATTATTATTATTGTTATTATTATTATTATTACAGGTCTGAGATACTCACGTGTGGAAAAGCATCCCTCCTCCGTCCGCGAGGAGGCAGTGTTGTTGTATCCATTGAACGAAAAGAGCCATCTCTTTTTTTCAAGGTGAAAAATGGAAATCAAGCCTCTGATCTCCTATTACGTGTTTATTTAACACAAGCGGGAAACAAAGTACTGTATGAGCGCAATTTTTTTCCCCCTCTAGCTTTTTTGGCCTTGACCTGGAGGACGTTCTTCTGCTATTTTTTCTTTGAACAGACATTTTTTCTGACTTGCTAATTTGGTATTCAGAAGTGCAAGTACAGTTTACAAAAAAAGAAAAAAAAAAGCTTCTACAGGTATACAAAATTGAACATATATGCCTGAACGTATTATACATAGTTCACGTACATAAGCAGTAAGTAGTGCAAAATACTGATTGTTTACTTTTTGTTTAGCTGGCACATCATACTATATACATTTTATGATAGAAAATCATTGGACATGATTTTAATGTTTGTTATTTGGTTACTGAATTTGCATTTGTAGAGAGAAAATTTAGGTAAAGTTAGTAAATTTTTTAAATATCAACAAACATAAAATATTTATAAATGTTATATTTATAAAGTGAAGTCCTTGCAAGTTGTCCAGTAATGTCCCACTTTGTCAAAGAATGGTTTGCATCATATTTGGGAATATGATACTTGTTTTACCTTATTTGTTGCAAGAAATTTGGGATTGACCGCACTTTTTTACAGTTGATATTATTGACAAAAGAATTCTAGTAAGACATCACATATGGAATAGATAAATATTCTCTCTGAAATACTTGCATGGACAGCATTGCATTAAAGCCTCTTTGCCCACTGCTGCTCCAGCAGCTTTGAAGTGGTCGCAGCATAAGAAAAAGGTCTTCAACAGAGGTAATGCACTTGTGCAATGGAAACGTCATTAGTTTGTAGTTGTAGAAAAAAATAACATGTCTGCATAGAAAATAAGTTTGTATTTGTAGTACAAGTACTTGTATAAAAAAAATATTGAAATTTTAAACTTTAGAAATAAACATTTTGAAAAGAAAATTAATGGTAGCAAAAACGTCTTGTGGGTGGGGAAGCAAACATTAAAACTGACTTTGCGGGGGGAAAATAATTTCTACTTGTATAAAAGACAACTTGTCAAATCCGTCGGCACTCGGAAACAGTGTTTTTGGTGTTGCTGTACGGACACATTACGTTTGCCCCAAACATCTCACTAAGATTTGTATTTGCCAGATAGTTTTCATAACTGTACACCTAAAAACACCTGTTAGTTGCAATGCAGGGCCATTTTGACCAGTCAAAAATGCTCGCTTGAGGCAGATGTGCCAGGCCAAAGCTCAGTCTCATTGGTTCATTATGGATGTCGTCAACATGAAGGTGCATAGAGGAAGTCCTCATCAAAAGGCCTTCATGTTGCCATGTATGTTATTGGGCTGTCCTGCTGTTATTCTTTCTAAAATATAGTCGTTAATGCGCTGGTCACTTATATTGGTAATCATCCATCCATCCATTTTCGACTGCTTATCCGGGGGCAGCCGCTTTAGCAGGGAGGCCAGACTTCCCTCTCCCCAGCCACTTGTTCTAGCTCTTCCTGGGGGATCCCGAGGGATTCCCAGGCCAGCTGGGTGACATAGTCTCTCCAGCGTGGCCTGGGTCGTCCCCGGGGTCTCCTGCCGGTGGGACATGTCCGCAACACCTCACCAGAGGTGACATTTCACGGCCCTAGAGCTAGCTTCTGTAGTTTAGGATCGGACTGCCAGGGTCCCCGCCTTTGTCTGCCTCCCAGCTCACACTTCACCCGACCCCTTTGCCCCCTCTCATGGGTGGTGAGACCATAAGAAGTATTGGTAATCAGCATTTGGCTAACAAGCTAGCTAGCTAGCATAGCTGTATTACACGGTTAGACCTATAGACAGGTCTTTCCCCTGTCATTGTTGGCACAGCGGACATAGCACCCCCCCCCCCCCCCCCCTCTGTGTAAATTGCGGTTATCGTACAAATAGATTAAATCTATTCAGTATTCTAAACGCATCATTATTATGGAGAAATGTCCTTTTTCAGGTTTAGAAATGGACGCTGGTCCCGTGTGAAGACAAGATCCAAGATGGCGCCCCAGTAGGCAGCAGTCGGCAAGTGCTCTTCAAGAGCTTTGCTTTTTTGTTGTTGTTGTTTTATTGTTGTTTTTGTCTTTTGTTTTGTCAATCGTTGTTTGTTGTTACTTTGTGTGGACCCGATGTGGACTGTTTTCAGCGTTTTTGGCCATGACATTCGTCAAAAGAAGAATCTATGCTTGGTGGTTCTCGGCAGTACTGTACTCGTGTACCGTCACTGATTTTCATTGAGAGGATTGTAGGCGCTATTTGACTGTCGTCGCTGGACAGCCCTGGGCCGCTTGCTTTTTGCGCCTGCAATGGGCAGCATTTTTCACAGCCCCGTTTTGTTTAGCGGAAATGTTGGCGCTGTTGGACAGTCTGCACTGGTGCGGCTGGATGGATGGGTGCTGGAGCCGAGGATGAAGAGAGAGGAGCATCGGCACTGAGCGTGGATGGAATTTAAAGTCGCCGCTTGGAATTGAAACGGATTTATATGGTACAGGAGAAGTGAACCAATCTCTTTTTTTGTCAGTGGACGCTGCAGCTTCTTGTTTCCTTTCAAACTTAGCTTGTAGCAGACGTGTGCACATTTTGAGCATGATGTCTCTGAAAGGACACTTTGATTCCCTCCTCTTTCATCTAGAACGGCTTCAAACAACAAAGCGTCTGCAGGAAAAGTGGCTAGGATTGCATGACTGTTTATGTTGTGTGTATGTTAAGAAACCTGCCTTGGGACTATGGCTGAAAATGAGCATTTATGCTAAGTCCGGCGCATTTACACTCTTAATTCATGTGTTGGTTAATGTGCACTATCTCAATAAAATAAATAAATACATAAATAAAATAAAAATAAATAAATCTGGGATAAGCTCCAGAATGCCTGCGACTCTCTTGAGGATAAGTATATTGGAAAATGGATGGATGGATGTACAATATATATGTAGATACTGTATATATAGCTAGATTATCTATCTGTCTGTCTGTCAATACTGTACATAATATACCTACATTTGGTGGGCTGCCAGATGTTAATTTCAAACTCTGATCATAGCGCTCAGTTGTAAGGACCTAAATGATACAATACCTTGATTGCAATGTTTGCCTTAAGATCACCTTTCAAACCGTTTGTATCACATTTCTTAGAATCTGCTACACTATCCCTTATTTCACTTACTCGATGTAAAAATCATCTGCAACGTAAATCACCCTCTTTGTGTCCTCCTTATTTTTTGTCGTCCATTAAGTCTGTGATTCTTGCTCACCCATCATTTCTTTCATGTCTCTTGCACTCTCTCTCTGCCCTCATTCCTCTTATGGTTTTGTCATTCACTTTCTATCTCTTATCATGAGCACAACACCCTCAGGGGAAGGCTTCTTTTTTGCTCACATGCTCTATAATGCGCGCGCGCGCACACACACACACACGCACACACACACACACAGACAGACAGTCCAAATGCGTAGTTCCACATACACGCAAAATGGAAAGTCTGGTTATACTGAGCCCATGATCATGAATTCAAGGCCTGGCAATATTATTAACAATATTCAATCAACTCATTTGAAAGTACATAAGATCAAAAATTTGCCATCAGAAACCATGTCAACATGACAGGTGAGAAATTCAAGTGCTTGTATGTGTACCCACATCAACTCATTTCTAAATTGGGCAAAAGGCACATGAGGAAAAGATTAAATTAATTATTTTTTTTAATTAAAAAAATATAGACTTCAAAATATAGTAACTTCATAACGCAGTTCGTTGGAATGTATTTGAATAGCCTAACTGTCTAAATACCACTATTTTGAGTTCAAGGCTATAATGTAATCACTAAGATGGTTCAACATTTACATTGCGGGGAATGTTACTGAAATACAGTTGGATGTGTGCTTATGTATAATGACTGGATTCAAACATCCATCCATCCATTTTCCGAACCGCTTCATCCTCACTAGGGTCGCGGGGGGTGCTGGAGCCTATCCCAGCCGTCTTCGGGCAGTAGGCGGGGGACACCCTGAATTGGTTGCCAGCCAATCGCAGGGCACACAGAGACGAACAACCATCCACGCTCACACTCACACCTAGGGACAATTTAGAGTGATCAATCAGCCTGCCATGCATGTTTTTGGAATGTGGGAGGAAACCGGAGTACCCGGAGAAAACCCACGCAGGCCCGGGGAGAACATGCAAACTCCACACAGGGAGGCCGGAGCTGGATTCGAACCCGGTACCTCAGCACTGTGAAGCCGACGTGCTAACCACTGGACTACCGGGCCGCCTGGATTCAAACAATACTGACAAATTTAAGATGACTCTTTGATTGTAATGAACAGTTATTTACAAACATTTCCTAATACAGTATAGTAAAATATATAAAATGCCATATATTATCCAAACATAATTAAGATCTATTCAATGCCAGACGTGGGCAATTTCGAAAAAATCTGCCGGTTTGGCATTCATCCTTCGTCAGTGGGCATCCAGCCGTCATCATCAGTCTGACATGATTTAAAGCCAAACCAAACTGTAAACTCCAGTCGGTCAATTTGTCATTTTACTTTAACCGCTCTTTTGTCAACGCTTTTGTCAGTAAATTTCACTGGTTCGTCAATCCGTCCCAAAAAATCAGACATACAAACGTCAAATGTTCCATCCATCCATCCATTTTCCGAACCGCTTTATCCTCACTAGGGTCGCGGGGGGGTGCCGGAGCCTGTCCCAGCTGTCTTCGGGCAGTAGGCGGGGGACACCCTGAATTGGTTGCCCGCCAATCGCAGGGCACACAGAGACGAACAACCATCCACGCTCATACTCATACCTAGGGACAATTTAGAGTGCACAATCAGCCTGCCATGCATGTTTTTGGAACGTGGGAGGAAACCGGAGCACCCGGAGAAAACCCACGCAGGCCCGGGGAGAACATGCAAACTCCACACAGGGAGGCCGGAGCTGGATTTGAACCCGGTACCTCAGCACTGTGAAGCCGACGTGCTAACCACTGGACTACCGGGCCGCCCAACGTCAAATGTTGTAGTGCAAATTCGCTGCATTTAACCCCGGGAACAAATGCACGAGAGACAGACGGGGCACATTCCCATCAGTCGTCAGCAAAATGGGCAACCCTCAGTGACAGATTGATCGGTCCAATAGCACTTGACCTGATTAGTGACGAAAAATGATGGACTGGCGGAAGTGTTTTTTTTTTTTAATTTCGTCGTAATTCGTCAGCCAAACGGGTGTCCGAAAGTGGCGGACTGACGGATCTTTGGTCAGTACTGACAGAATGCTCACCTCTGAATGAGGCTTCACACAAGTCCAACACTTGATGGAGGTTGTTTCAGATTCCCCAATGTGCTTTGGAATAGCGTCCTTCGGTGCTTCGTTGAAACTTTGTGGCACTGAATATTAAGATGAAAATATTAAGTGTCCCATGTAGATACCGGAGTCTAAATTGATTCTCAATTTATAAATGTGTTCAAAACATTTACTTCAGCAAATGTAGAATGAGGCTCTGAACAGGAGCTGTCTGCCCCCAACACTTACAGAGGCACTCATTTCAGTTATTTTGAAGAAAGACAAAGACCCTCTTGGCTGTAAAAGTTATCAGCCGATCAGTCCGATTGGATGTGAAGGTAAAATCCTTGCTAATACCTTAGCTGTAATCTTACAAAAGGGTGATAACCGACCAGATTCACCGTGACCAAGTTGGCTTTATTCACACCAGTAACTCGGCCGATAATATTGGATGTTCAATCGTTATCATGTGGACCTCTCAGGATGGGTGCCTCACCTGCGGCCGCCCTGTATTGAGATACTGAAAAAAATCTTTCAACAAAGTGGAGGGACCTTATTTCGACTCGGTGATTTTTATTGGTCCTGGTCAGGGAATAAATATTTGGGCACACTATTCCACATGCCGTTGGGTGATTTGATCCAGGTACATTTTGAACCCCTCCAGAACAAATTTAAGATTGATTTAGAACAGTGGTCTCCATTATTTCTCTCACTATGGAGCAAGGTCAATGTGATAAAAATTAATTCCACACCTAAATTCAATTACGTATTTCAAGCACTTTCAATGAAGATTCCCTCTCAGTACTTGAAACAGTTTGACAGGTTACAATATATGCATTTACTATTTCAATTCATTCCTCTTTTGCTATGGCTCAAACGTTTCAATAACCTTTGTTTAGTCACAGACTTCCTAAATGTTTTATACTTTCCTTTTAGAAATGTGGCGATTAAATAATGTTTTTTACACAGTTTAGTTTCGCTGTTTTATCTTTAGCGTTGTGTGTTTTAATAAAAAATAACCGGCGTGTATGCAGTGGATCAAATTTTTTCTATCGTGCATCCCATGCCCCAAAGACACACACATACCCACTCATGGGCCCACACACTCCTCTGAAGTACTTGCTCAGCTGATAGTCATCACAGCTAATATAATCAGGCTGAGAGCAGCAGTGGCCGCCAATCAGGATGAGATTGTCTCTCGAATATTCTGATAACCGTCGCCTTTACTTCTCCCACTTGGACCGACACACTCTATCAGCACACACACAGACACATGCACACCCATGCGCACACACACAGTTCAGGAACTCATTATTATGTCAGTGTATGGATGGCCTGTAAAATCAGTATTGAGAAGTGCTTTAACAAACTTTTATTTTGAGGATTTCTTTTTTCTTTTTATCAACATTTTTGGTTTCTCACATGTAAATTGACACTATTAACTGAAAATATAGTTCCTGATAAAATTTGCATACAGTATTTTCCACGCTTGCTTATCAGGTGCTGCACTGACTAAAGTGCAAAGCCTTCTCTGGGCTTGGTTTTATCACTCACATCACATAATGTATTCGACAGGATGCATAAATTCTGCCCAAATGTGAAGTTGTGGACAAATTCAAGGAGCTGTGTCAGACACGGTGGCCCGGTGGTGCACTGGTTAGCACGTCGACCTCACAGTGCAGAGGTAGCGGGTTCAATTCCAGCTACGGCCTCCCTGTGTGGAGTTTGCATGTTCTCCCCAGGCCCGCATGGGTTTTCTCCGGGTACTTCGGTTTCCTCCCACATTACAAAAACATGCACGGCAGACTGATTGAACACACTAAATTGTCCTGAGGTGTGAGTGTGAGTGCGGATGGTTGTTCGTCTCTGTGTGCCTTGGCTGGCAACCGGTTCAGGATGTTCCCACCTACTGCCCGAAGACAGCTGGGAGAGGCTTCACCCCCCTCGCAACCCTTGTGAGGATAAAGCGGATCGGAAAATGGATGGATGGATGGATGTGTCGGACAACAACAAAAGATTTGCATCATGCAGTGGCCAGAGCAGCTGTCCCGAGGTGCACGACTCAGTAAATTTTGCCGGTCCATCATTTGCCAGCGGTCGGGTCACCCATGCATCATCTCCAGTCCATCATTATCAAGCCGAAACAAATTGTGTTTGTCTGTCACTCTGTCATCATTATTTTAACTGTGTTTCTTTTATTACAAAATTATAGTTGGTTACTGCCCAATTTGATTATAATGGTAAATAAAGTGCATTAGGTGGCTGCCAAAACAGCTTTACAAATCTATTGAACCAAAAAGTACAGTGGGAGGCAGTTGCCAGTGTTCTGTAGACCAGTGGTTGCCCTCCACTGTTTTAACTCCAAAAACACGAAAAAGGTTTACTTTTTAGTTGAAAATGGCTTACTCCAACCAGCATCCTGCTCCACATTGTGGCCACGAGTAAAATACAGTCCAAGTTTTAAAAAAAATCCTGCACCACGACAGATATCAAAAGCATAAGAATGGCAAGGAAACGTTCGAGAAAGAGGAGCTAACGACAGAGGTTTCATACACTGCCGAGAGCTTCATTGTCCATCCTGCTGACCATTTTATTTCAGGCCCATTAGCTAGCAAACTTACCATTCACATTCATGCACATCCACTTACGGACACCCAACTTTCATGTTAACAGGTTGACGAACCCGCCTGCCACCACACAACGCATGCACACTCCCCCATATAGCTATGTTACACACATTGGGTTCTCCATTAAAGGGCCAGTACAAACAACACAACACTATTTGGTTTATACCACCACGGACTAGACAGGAACTAACCAGTACCGCTTAGTGACAATTACAATGACGGACAAAAACCCACTTCCATCAGAGCTTAGTCTGTTAGTTTTTTTAAGTTTCCCGTCATTGGTCACCAAAATGGGGGTCCTTTATTGATGGATTTTCAACCTCTGCAGCTGTCATTCAGAGTGAACGAACGCCCCAAAACAATAAAGAATGGCTTTATGTTGTACATATTGTCTGACTTGCAGACGGGATACTGTTTCAACATGCTACTTTACCTTGGTAAAGCTCGCACCCTGCCCAATATTGTTGTCATCCTCCTTGACCATACCCCAGGTCAAGGATATACAGTACACTGTTCATGGATAATTTCTTTATCTCAGTAGGTCTGTGTGAGCATCTGCTTTCAACTGAGATTAATGTTTGTGGACTGCTACGGCTCAATTTAGCCCGGTGGTTCAGTGGTTAGCGCATCAACCTCACAGTGCAGAGGTCGCGGGTTCAATCCTGACTCTGACTCTGGCCGACCTGCGTGGATTTTCTCCGGGTACTCAGGTTTCCTCCCACATTCCAAAAACATGCATGGAAGGCTGATTGAACATTCTAAATTGTCCCCTCGGTATGAGTGTGAGCACGGATGGTTGTTTGTCTATGTGTGCCTTGCGATTGGCTGGCAACCTGTTCAGGGTGTCCCCCGCCTACTGCGCGTAGACAGCTGGGATAGGCTCCAGCACCCCCCGCGACCCTTGTGAGGATAAAGCAGATCGGAAAATGGATGGATGGATGGATTTTGCGGGTGCAGTGGGGGGCAGGGCATATGCGACATATCCATATTTTTTTCATACAGTGTGAACAGTACCATTCAGATTTTTTTCAAATCCAGAAAAAGGCTGGCAGTAAATGAGTTAAAGGTGCAAACTGTGCACAACAGTTTCTCTGGGTTGTGAAATAGTTCACATTGAAAAACAAAACAAAACTATCGGAACAGTGTCATCAAGTCAAGTCACGGTTATTTGTGCATACAAATATTATATATAACATACAGAATCAGTCATCACTTCACCCCCTCTCCAAGCACCAGATGAGAGGCAGAGGAGAATGGCAGTAAAATGGGCCCAAGTGTAGTTTAACTAAAGACCCCAAATGGCACTCGTGTACTTTTTCTATTAGTTGGCACATCACAGCCTCAAACCCTTGCTCGGCTGACTTTAATTGAGCCAGCAACTCTTCCTGTCACCTCTGTGCCCCTTCATGGTGCCCCTGACTGGCCTGTTGGGATTTATGGATAAATTAGAGGACGTTATCTCACTTGAGGCTGTGTGCATGTTGGTGCTGTGTGGGTGCTGGAGAAAGACATGGCCTCTGCTTAGGGGGGCTGTGACACCTGAAAAGTCCAAGTACCTCTAATCTTCTAACTTCCAAACCTGCAGATGTGCCAACCACAGCAAAGACATTATCATGATGCCCCCCACAAGGTTATCAATTCCTCCCACAAATTGGAAGCGGATGGTTCCTTATCCTGTGGCTTTGTTGCTGTCCTTTTATTTGATTTTATTGTTTTAACCAGAAAGTCTATTCCACTTCCTGGCCCCTTTATCTGGGCCAAAAGACTCAGAGAAGTGGCTGCTGATTCTACATGTTATTTTCTTCTTTTTATTTGTCCTCACAGATTTTAGCTGAGAGTTCAGTTTTTTTAATGTCTTTGGGAGACCATCGGCTATTGTCTCCCGGTGTTGGTGTATCAGGTCAATATGGGACAGTGTTTGTTCCCTATTAAGCCTTTCAGGGACAGCGGTCACTACAGGGACCAGCTTAGCATGTTCTCAGGTCACAGGGTGCATGAAAGGGTTAAAGCCTCAAAGCTCTCTACAATAACTAACTTGTGCTCCAGCGAGGGTCGGGGCGTCTTGTCCCTGTGCATTCAGCTGACCATTTGGACCAGATTTTTTTCAAAGCTGGCAGCATCAGCTCTGCAGTCTCTCTGGAAACATCTCTGGTGGCAACAGACCATCCCCCGCATGACGAAACTCAGGATTTACAACTCCATTGTACTCTCTATCCTTCTTTATGGCTCAGAAACATGGCCCCTGAACAACACTCTCACTGCAAGAATCGATGGCTTCGATAGCGGGGCTCTCAGAACCCTCGAGAACATCAGGTGGCCCCAGTGAGTGTCCAATGACGTGCATAGAGCATGAACGTGCCAGCCCCAAGCATCTTCATTGGTCACACAACACCGCACCCGCTGGTTTAGCCATGTTCTTCGTCTGCCACCAGACCATCCTACACGAGCCCATCCTCCAGTATGACTCAATAGTTGCAGGCTGGAGATGACCACGAGGAAAGCCTCGCACCTGATGGCTTGACGTCATTGAGGGCGACCTCCAACAACATAGAGTTGCCATGGAGGACGCAGAGCAGCTGGCACAAGATCGCCGGCTTTACAATACACATGGATAATAGGATAACAAATATTGTATCATAGTCATCACTTTTAATTACTTTTATTATTTTCAAACCTGTTGGGATTTTGACGGTTCTTAGTCATAATCAGGTTTGCCACAGCGCTGCTGCAGTCCACATGGAATCGTTTGTTCTGTGGTACAAAGGGCTAGGAAAAGCTGGCCCTCTGTGGGGATCTAAATACAGCCCAGCATTGTTGTCCAAATAACTGGAGGAGGGAAAAAAAATTAACATCAAGACAATTTCCCTCAGAATCTTTTTAAAATATTTTGGGATAAAACTTAAACATGTCGGTTATATTAGTTATTAATAGTATATATTATTGGGAGATGCTATAGTCGTTTGTAAATAAACATTAAGAGATGGCTTCATTCATTTTACATGTGTGGCTTGATTTGTAGTACTGTATTTAGTTTAGCTTGGAAAAATGTATACAAGCTGAAAAATACACCTTTATATTGACATAATTCACGGTTATGGCAATATTTTTAACACGGGGTACATCCATGTTCGGTGTGTAAGGACAATAGAAAACAATGCCAAAATGCACTGAAAATTTTGCAAGGGGTGGACAAGAGACAGCAAAGGTGCACACTGGCATGTTATTCCACAATTTTTACAAAAAGGGCAAGTTTTGTCGAGAACAGGCACAAGAACAGGCAAGCACATGCGCATGTGCATCAAACATTTGCAGAGCAAGGCGTCATTTACAGTTGAGGGGACACGCAAACTTATATGCTCAAATTAACTTTTGTGCACGTTCTGAAATATGTTCTGAGTGTGCATTGATTCAATCCAACCATTTGAAAACTTTAACCCTGCACCCTGTAACCTGATAATGTGGTAAGCTGTCCACTGTAGTAACCGCTGTCCCTGAAAGGGTTAAAATGTGCCGTTTGGTTATTTCAAGCGTGCCGAAAATGAGGTGTCATTGTAGCTCAGGGCACACTTGAAGGAAAATCTATTCCCCGGTGGGAAAATTTCTTCCCAAGTGGGCCGGATCAACACATTAATCTTGTTTTATTTGTTTTAATACAGTCCAAAATAATACAGGCACAAAATCAATCAAAAACACACGCAGAAATACTTAAGAGATTACTAATTATAGGTTGCTAAATTAAAAAAAATACAATGCTTCAATATTTTTAAATGTTGTTTTGGTTTATTCTATTTCACCGTTTGCAATGGGACTCAGTGGCAAAATCATGCGGGTATCGAATGTTGAATGGGATTCCTTAAGGGACGGGTTATTCTCAAACATCTCAGTTATTTGATGTCGTTTTTTATGGTTTTGATGCCTGTTCTTGTGTGAAACAAATTTTTGCTGGTCCCTGTGCTCGTTTTAATGCTTTTTTTTGGATGGTTTGTAGACGGACGTTGTCGTTGGTTGTTCGTCATGGTTACCCAGGGGACTGAATATTCAAGCAGTGGTCGAATGTATGCTGGAAAACTTTGATAACTTGATAGGGTGAGGGTTTTATCAAAGAAAAAGCAGTGGCATCAGGGCTGCACCCTGGGGGACTCCTGCTTGTGGGGTGAACAATGTTAAGAGGGTGGAGGCAATCTTAACTTTCATTTGTCGTTTATTTAGGAAGCTTGAAATGATAGATTAGGTAGGTTTTGGAATTTTGAGATTTGGATCCAGTAATCTGCATTTTAATCCAATGTGCCATACTTAATCAAAAACGTTTTGTACACTCAAAAAAAATATTGCTAATGCTTTTCTTTTTTTGGTTGAAATTCCAATGGATGTGTGGTGGCTTTACCTTTCCAGAGCCCGGCCTGATGAATGATTAGAAATCCCATTGCTTCAATATGGTTGGTGAGATGTGAGGTGATGATTCTTTCAAATGGTTATCCTATGTGACTGTGAAGCCTTATAGTGTGATAGCTTGTGACATGGTGTGGATCTTTTCCTGGTTTATGAATCATTCTTACAACTGCAACCTTACATGGTGAGGGGAAAAGACCGGTTTTGAGGTAGGTGGTGAAGAGGTGTCCAAGGCGCTGAAAGTTAATGGGCAATGCTTGTTTGATTTGTATGCTCTCAACATTGTCCTCCCACGGTGCTTTATTTTTCTGTTTTTTTTTCTGATGCGGCTCTAGTTCTTAAATAGTGGCTGGCATTGTGAGGGGATGATTTTCTACATCAGATTTGGTTGTGACTGTCGCTTTTGTTCTCTGCTTTGCTGTTTCTTTGTCAACCAAACCTTTCCTTGTGCTGTCGAATCTGGATGATTGGGATGTGCGGACATTTTCTAGATGGTTACGGAAAAGTGTGTTTTTTTCTTTAATGTCGTGAATAGTGTTATGGTTCAGGAGAGGTAGAAGAAGCAGTGGATCCAAGAGCAGATGGGGAGCAGGATAATTGTTGGATCACGTGGTCCGGGGGTGAAGGAGCAGCGGCAGGCTGGGCAGGGAGGCACACTCGTAATTCACGAATCATCTGGCACCCGCTTGCAGATCAGCAGAGGTCTTATACACACAGGTGGTGATTGCTGATCAGCTGCTGGTGTAGGAGCACCTCCGGCCCAGCCTGAAAATAGAGGAAGCAAACAAAGTCCCCGGAAGTGGACCATCAAAATAAATGAAGAAGTCATGATACAAAAACCCGAGGAGTATCGTGTGACAGCACATCACAGTACCCCCCCCCCTCAACGGGCGCCACTCGGCGCCCGCCCAGGCCTGCCAGGATTTGCCCTGTAAAAGTCCCTCAGGAGAGAAGGGTCCAGGATGAGGCGGCGGGAGATCCATGACCGCTCCTCCGGGCCGTACCCCTCCCAGTCAACGAGATACTGGAAGCCCCGGCCCCAGGGCCGCACATCCAGAATTCGGGAAACAGAGAAGGCCGGCAGACCATCAACAAGACGGGGGGGCGGAGGGGGATCGGCAGGTGGGCACAGAACACTGGAGGAAACAGGCTTGAGGAGAGAAACATGGAAAGTGGGGTGGATGTTCATAGATGCAGGGAGGTTCAAACGGACGGCGGAGGGATTAATGACTTTGGATATAGTGAAGGGACCCACAAACCGGGGGGCAAGTTTCCGTGACTCAGTCTGAAGGGGAAGGTCACGTGAAGACAACCAGACCTTTTGTCCCACCTGATAAGCAGGAGCAGTGGAACGGTGGCGGTCAGCCAGCCGTTTGTTCCTCTACGCCGTTCGAGCAAGGGCCGCCCTGACAGACTTCCAAACCGTGCCAGGATCCGCGGAGATGATCCTGCACCGCAGGAACCCCGACCTCCGCCTCCTGGTCAGAGAACAAGGGAGGCTGGTAGCCATAGCAAGCCATGAAGGGAGACATACCCGTGGCCGAGCAGGAGAGGGAGTTGTGGGCATATTCCACCCAAGGGAGGAAGGAGCTCCAAGCCTGAGGATGGTGTGCAACAATGCAACGCAGGGCTGCCTCCAAATCCTGGTTGGCCTGCTCAGTCTGGCCGTTGGACTGTGTATGGTAACCCGAGGAGAGGCTAGCTGTCGCGCCCACTGCCTTGCAAAATTCCTTCCACACGCGGGAGCTAAATTGAGGGCCACGATCGGACACAATATCAACAGGGATCCCGTGAAGTTTAAAGACATGAATGACTAGGTGTTTGGCTGTTTCAAGAGCAGAAGGCAACTTGCGAAGTGGAACGTAGTGGAACGTAGTGGACGGACTTTGAGAAGCGATCAACAATGGTCAGAATAACAGTGTTGCCTTCAGATGGGGGCAGCCCAGAGACGAAGTCCACAGCAATGTGAGACCAAGGGCGGCTGGGAATGGGAAGTGGCTGCAACAAACCAGCAGGGGGAAGATGAGAAGCCTTACCTCGGGCACAGACTGAGCACGCCGCCACAAATTGCCTGGTGTCCTTGGCCATGCTTGGCCACCAAAAACGATGACGAAGGAACTGGAGTGTCCGATGAACGCCAGGGTGGCACGTCAGTTTGGAGGAGTGCCCCCACTGGAGGACTTGGGAATGGACTCCGGTGGGAACAAACAACTTGTGGGGCGGCCCGCTACCAGGACCCGGGTCAGCCTTCAGGGCCTCCTTCACAACCGAATCAATCTCCCAGGTTGCAGCGCCCACAAAACAGGCGGGAGTAAGAATTGGCTTCGGGTCCTCGGAACTCGAGAGGGGTGAGTGAATTCGTGAGAGAGCATCTGGCTTGGTGTTTCGGGAACCAGGGCGGTAAGAAAGGGTGAAATTGAACCTGCTGAGGAACAAAGACCAACGGGCCTGACGGGGGTTGAGGCGTCAGGCGGATTGGAGGTAAGACAGGTTCTTGTGGTCAGTCCAAACGAGAAAGGGGAGCTCAGAGCCCTCTAACCAATGTCTCCACTCCCCAAGTGCCAGGACAACTGCCAGCAACTCGTGGTTCCCCACGTCATAATTTCTTTCAGCGGGGCTGAGACGGCGAGAAAAAAAGGCACAGGGGTGCAGCTTTTGGGTTTCAGGATCACGTTGGGACAAGACAGCTCCCACCCCGGTGCCGGATGCGTCCACCTCTACCACAAACTGGAGAGAAGAATTAGGGTGCTCAAGAATGGGGGCATTGGTGAACAGAAACTTTAGTCTCGTAAATGCTCCATCAGCTTCCTGGGTCCAACAGAAAGGGAGCCTTGTGGAGGTGAGGCTGGTTAAGGGAACTGCAACCTTACTGTAGTCGTGGACAAAGCGGCGGTAGAAGTTTGCAAAGCCCAAAAACCGTTGGAGTTCCTTGCGATTGGTGGGGGTAGGCCAGTCAGCAACGGCCTGTATCTTAGTAGGGTCTGGTGGAAGTTGGCCCCTGGCAATGATGTAGCCCAAGAAGTGCACGGATGACACATGGAACTCACACTTCTCTGGTTTTACGAACAGTCTGTTCTCCAGGAGCCTTTGGAGGACCATCTGTACGTGTAGCCGATGCTCCTCGAGAGAACGGGAGAAGATCAAGATGTCATCCAAGTAAATGAAGATGAAATGGTTGAGCATGTCTCGAAATAAGTCATTCATAAGATGTTGGAAAACTGCAGGGGCATTTGTGAGTCCAAAGGGCATGATAAGGTATTCGAAATGAATTTCCTCTCCGGGTTGTGTGAGAACTCAGAAGCATTGCTTGTTGGTCTAAACTTTGGGGAGCGGTAAACAAATTGATGTTCTTTTTTTGGTCTAAAGTCACTCTGTCTGGTTCCCGTTTTGACCATTCATAATTGTAGTTATCATTTACAATTGTTTGTCTTTGTAAAGTGAACGTGGCGAGAACTGGGCGGTGATCGCTGGTGGAATAGGTTATTGTGTTTTGTAACCAGAGATTTCTATCCATCTTTTTTTGTAAGAACGTTTTCATTTAAGCCACAGAAATTGAGCGATTGAATTAGTTCCTCTTTACTTATTCATACAATATCCCTGCATCCAACCACAAACCAAACCGCATATCTTCACGAGGTTCGCAGCCATGCAGCTGGAGGCTATCCCAGCATTCTTTGGGTAGTCATTTTATTTTGCGTATTAAAAAATGTAATTTAGATTGGTTTTTATCATCTCAAGAATATAGCCAGAGTTCGCCCGTTTCTCTCTCAGGCTAACATGGAAGTGCTGATGCATGCTTTTATTCCCTGACGCTTAGATTATTGTACCGCTTTGCTCTCTGGTCTTTCTATAAAAGAGTATTTGAAACTTACTGCGACTCCAGAACTCAGTCGCACGAGTCCTAAGAAGGACCAGATGATGGAAGCACATTACACCAGTTTTAAAATCGCTGCACTGGCTCTGTGTTTCAGGATCAATTAAAAAAAAATCACTGATCATGGTGGTTGACTTGTTAGCATGTCTGCCTCACAATGTAGAGGTTCGATTGCAACCCCAGCCTTCCTGTGTGGAGTTTGGATTTTCTTCCTGTGCCTGTGTTGGTTTTCTCTGGGTTCCTCCCACATTCCAAAAACATGCATGGCAGGTTAATTTATCGCTCTAAATTTTCCCTAGTTGTGGTTGGGAGTGTTCATGGATGTTTGTGCCCTGCGACTGGCAACCACTGCAGGATGTATCTCGCCTTCTGCCTGAAGTCAGCTGGTATTGGCTCCAGCATACCCACAACACTCATGAGGAAAAAGGGGTTCAGATGATGGATGGATGACTCAGACAACATGGATAAAAACCGCTCATGTAAGCAGCAAGGCTGAAAACCAACAATGAATGCCTGTGATCTGTGATCCCTCAGGCGGCACTGCATAAAAATAAATAAATAAACAACATCAATGTGTAAAGGATATTACCACATGGGCTCAGGAACACTTCAGAACAACAGTAAATGCAATTTGGTGCTACATCCATCAGTGCAACTTAAAACTCTACTATGGAAAGCAAAAACCACTTTTCAACAGCACCCAGAAATGCCCGTGCTTATCTAAAATGGACTGATGCAAAATGGAAAACTGTTCTGTTGTCTGAAGAGTCCACATTTCAAGTTGTTTTTGGAAATGTTGTGTCCTCTGGCCCAAAGAGGAAACGAACCATTCAGACTGTTATTGACACAAAGTTGATAAACCCGCATCTGCGATGGTACAGGGCTCTGTTAGTGGCAGTGGTGTGGGTAAAACTTACACATCTCTGAAGGCAACATTAATGCTGAAAGGTATCGACAGGTGTTGGAGAAACATTTGCTACCATCCAAGCAATGTTGTTTTCATTGACGTCCGTGCTTATTTCAGCAAGACCATTAAAAACCACATTGTGCACGCGTTACAACAGCGTGGTTTTGAACTAAAACGGGTACAAGACTGGCCTGCCTGCAGTCCAGACCTGTCTCCCATTGAACATTTGTGGCATATAAATGAAGCATAATATACAACAAAGGAGACCCTGGACTATTGAACTATACATGAAGCAAGAATTGTACCTACAAACCTTCAACAATTAGTGTCCTCGATTCCCCAAAGTTTTTTGAATGTTGTAAAATGAAAAGATGATGTAACACAGTGCTAAACATGACCCTGTCACAGATCAGCATATCAGCCATAGATATTTCAGTTAATGATTATTTGCTAAAAAAAAAAGTTAATCACTTAGAACATTAAATATCTTGTCTTTGCAGTGTATTCACTGTATTCAATTAAAAACAGGTGCAGCATGATTTGCAAATCATTTTATCCTGTTTTTAACCCTGGAGAACCCAAGAACCCTTTTCTTTTTTGGAAAATTATTAATTATACATTAAATGACTGCTATATGTTCACTGAACACCAAAATATATGCTTTTTCAAATATTCAATGCTTTAATCCTAATTTAGGATTAGGGCCAAATTTGACCCTTTGGGATTTAAGGGTAGCATTTGAGTAGCAGAATTTATAGGGGCCAAATTTGACCCATGGGTTCTCCAGGGCTAATTTATCTTTAACACAACGTCCCAACTTCATTGGAATTGGGTTTGTCGTTAAAACAGCTGTCAGACCTAACACACCAAAAATAGGTTCCCCAGTGTCATCTTTTCGGTTTGATCAAAACCAGACATTTGCAAAAAACATCTTTTACTTCGGAGATCAAATATCAACATTTCCCCCTTTATCCCACAAATTTTACAGACCAAACCAAAAACGGAGTCATAATCAATTAATGGAAATAAAACGTCACTTAGAACTATTGCAAAATAATCATAATCATAATAGTTATTTGCAGTCAAAGTATGAATAACCTGGAATTTAAACTAAAACCCAAAAGTGAAGCGCTTCACATTCATCAATACCCAAGAAGCAGCACAAGAATGAGTACTGTACATTATTTTCTCTCTCTCTCTCTCTCTCTCTCTCTCTCTCTCTCACTCGACATTGTTTTATTGTTGTTTAGTTGTTCTGTGTTAGCATGAAACAATACCAAATAAACAACAATAATTGCTTAATACAGGAATAAAAAAACGATTTTGCAATACATTTTTATGCTAAATACATTCCGATCAATTAATGGAATTGAATAATCAATAGAATAATCCATTCTAAAAAATATTTGAAAGTGATAAGACCTACTCTGAAATGACATTACAAAATTCCTCCCTTTTAATTTACTACATTTAATCTTGCTGTTACATGCCCACACATTTAGTGCATATTTTTTGTCTACTTTTCTCAAATATTTCCTATTGCCTCCCCCCAACCCCTCAACCGTTTCACTGCAACCATTTATGACCATTTATGTTTCTGCTCACACATTTGTGGAAACGGATGATGTTTTGCCTCTGCTCCGCCACGTGAACATCTAATCTCAGATTGTCACTGGGACTCGGCACATTGATGTCAACCCACCATGCAAAGATAACAGCCAATGGATTCTATCCACTCTTCTTTTCTCAGCCAGCGACTGACTTCGGGGAGGAGACAGCGCAGAGATTGTCTATGTTCGTGAAGAACACGCACTCGGCGAGACCAGAGCAATATAGAGCAGTGTGGCTTTCAGCCTAAAACTCAGACTTAAAATAAATTACAAAGTTCTCGGGTGCAAGGCAATTTATTTCTAATTCAACTGCTCCTCTCCATAGTATTCACAGAACTATAGTGGCTGTAAAAAATTTACTCACCAAAATGCCAGATACTGTACCAAGATAAATTTCAAATACTTCAGAACTTACTCCCCACTATTACAGCGACCTAACTTGTATAAGACGAAATAAATATACATTTTCGAGAGAAGTAAAACGAAACAACGGAGAGAGGGGTTGTGGGCGTGCTGGAGCCTATCCCAGCTGTCTTTGGGAAGTTGGCGGGGTACACCCCGAACTGGTTGCCAGCCAATTGCAGGGCACACATTCACGATCACACTTGGGGACAATTTAGTGATGTTCAATTAACCTGACATGTACGTTTTTGGGGGAGGAAACCGGAGTACCCGGAGAAAACCCACACAGGCACGGAGAGAACCTTCAAACTCCACACAGAAATCTTAATATTGCATGTCACTTCAGTGGATTTCTATGCAGGTGAAATAAACATGAAGCAACATTTATCACAATATTCTCAATAACATTTCGTGTGCTAGCTTGCACGTTTTATGGTTTTTATTAAATTTTATTGAGCTATGCCAGCTCCGGTCCTCGAGGGCCGATGTCTTGCATGTTTTGTATGTCAAATGATCAGTTCATCTGCCAGCTCTGAAGAAGCCCGATAACCACCCTGATTCTTTAAATCAGGTGTGTTGGAGTCGGGAGACAAATAAATCCGTACGTGCAAAGAACTAGCATTCAGCTACGCACTTGTCCTGAACATTGCGACAAAAACCCTCATTGAAGAGGATTTTGTTGGGATTGAAAACGGGAAAGGGCTCAGAGTGAGCGATCATTGCCATCGTTCCATCTCCTCCGATGACGCGCTGGTAGCTGAGGCTGCTGTCTTCCCCTTCACTCCGCCCCGCTGGCCACTCTGCACGCCTGTGACACCAGAGAGGGCACACGCAGCGCTGCAAACCTCTGGAGCGGATCTGCACCTGTACTCCGCTGACTGAGGATTTAGAGACAGGGGACACAAGTTGAAAGCGGCACGAAGCTGCAACGACCTACCCGTCCAGTTCAACAAGGTAACCAAGCCTAAATATGCTTTTAACGCTGGGTTATTAATATTACGCATGGATGCATGACAGAAGGTAAAGTACTAGCCTGTAGTCATTCTGCAGCATCAGCTCAGTCGGTTGATATGTAAAATTTTATCGTGTGTGTGTGTGTGTGTGTGTGTGTGTGTGTGCGTGTGTGTGCGTGCGTGCGTGCGTGTGTGTGTGTGTGTGCGTGTGTGTGTGTGCGTGTGTGTGTGTGTGTGTGCGCGCGCGCGTGTGTGCGTGTGTACGCGTGTGTGCGTGCGTGTGTTCATTAATTTTCAAGTGACTAATGCCACTCTCTATGGACAATTCATTTAGAGTAGTTTACGCGTATGAACATATATTCCGGTGAAGTCCGATAATTTTTCGGACAAGAACAAAACTAATTCGCATGGGATGAACAGTCCGCATTTTCTGACATTGCTCGTGTAATTTTGTGTGCGTGTTTGCGTGTGTATATTTAAGTTGCATGAGGATCCGTGGGAACGCCACTCGTTTTAAAAAAAAATGTTATGTATGAGTTTTTTTTCCCTTTTTATATTTGAGTTTATCATGCCATGATAAACTATATCACATGGTGGTGATATAGCCTCTCTCTCTCTCTCTGTCTGTCTCTCTCTGTCTCTGTCTCTGTGTCTCTCTCTCTCTCTCTCTCTCTCTCTCTCTCTCACACACACACACACACAGAAACCTTTGTTGTTGTCTTTCTTCTGCAAGCCTTTCATGAAGCGCCCCATCAATTCTCTTTAATTGTTCTCTACAGTTGAGTGTAGCCGGGGAGTTGCACCTCAAGATTGGCCTCGAGCAAAATGCAGGCACACACTGTCTATTCAAACACATTCTCATCAAATTCACACCTAAGGACAATTTGGAGTCTTCAATGAACCAACATTCATGTTTTTGGCATGTAGAAGGAAGCGTGTACCCAGAGAAAATCATCCGAATAGCAAAATGTCACCTTTGCTGTTGTCTGAAGTTCAGTGAGCCTTTCATGGACACCGTCTCGATCACAGATGTCAAACTCAAGGCTCGGGGACCTGCCACATCATTGTATGTGGACTGCCAAACAAATTACGTGCATCATTTTTCTGGCTAAATACATTGATATATTGCAAGCATTTCTTTGTTTCTTTTGAAATAATTGTATCAGAAGTACAAACTCTCCAATTTCAAACCTAGTCATTCACAGATTTGTTGTGTGCATGTAATCTGAGACAACCATGCATTTATTTGAATTTACACTGTGAACTTCTGTCCTAATGACCCTCCAGAGGAAACCCTAACTACCATGTGGGCCGCGACAAAAATGAGTTTGACACTAGATCATACCACAGGGTGCCATTTTCCTTTCGATTCTTCTATTAGTGTTTAGGTGTGCATTGTTCATGTGCTGGTGCAGAAGCATCTGATTCCCAACTGATATGAAGTCTGGAATGTGTCTCTGTCAGGAGAGGAAGCGCTCATCAGGAGAAATAATTCTCTCTCTCTCTCTCTCTCTCTCTCTCTCTCTCTCCCTCACATACACATGCAGACAATATGTCCTCAAGTCTGCTGATCTTGCCACAGTCTTTGGCTGTGAAAAGAGTGAGCATACCAGCCACAGAGCTACTTCACACTGTCAATAGGAAAAGTCTTGGAATTTGCCATACATGTTTTCATTGATTGTGTTCCTCAGTGTTTTACACGGTGTAAACTTGGGCTGAAAAATAATAACAATATTTTTTTCCCGTCAATATTGCAATTGTGATTTTATATGTGATGTCCCACATATAGGCGGGCCGGTGGTCCAGTGATTAGCGCGTCGACCTCACAGTGCAGAGGTGCAGGGTTCGATTCCGGCTCCAGTCTCACTGTGTAGAGTTTGCATGTTCTCCCTGTGCCTGCGTGGGTTTTCTCTGGGTACTCCGGGTTCCTCCCATATTCCAAAAAGATGCATGACAGGCTGATTGAACACTCTAAATTGTCCCTCGGTGTGAGTGTGAGCGCGGATGGTTGTTCGTCTCTGTGTGCCCAGCGATTGGCTGTGTCCCCCGCCTACTGCCTGAAGACAGCTGGCATAGGCTCCGCATGCCCCGTGACCCTTGTGAGGATAAAGCAGATCAGAAAATGGATGGATCGCTAGATGGATGTATCACCTCTTTTATTTAACCAACACAAGCAATACATTAATCTATACTACAATAAGCAATATCAGATTTATTGTACATGAAGGTTTTGGTCTTATCGGTTAGAGTGCTTCAATGACAGTTGTCAACTTACTGAACAATAAGAAAATAACATTCATACTGTAGATAATATTTCTTTGTAATGAAAAATGTCGGCTCCAGCATCTTCGTGAGGATAAACAGATTAGAAAATAAATGAAAAATTCGCAATTTCCAAAGTTCATTTGGTTAGCGCATAGATCAAGGTGGGGGCGGGATGGCTCAGTGATAGAGTAGTTGTCTCCCAACCCAGAGGCCGGTGGTTTCATTGCGACTGTGAAGTGTCCTTGAGCAAGATACTGAACCCCCTGATGCTGCGTCATTAGTAGGTAAAGGAGGAAACAGTGTTTGAGCCCTAAAGGAAGAAAAATGCTATGTATTGTGATAGCCCACATATCACTCAGTTATTGGTGATTAGAAGATCAAAGTGCGGAGGTGGAACTTTTGTCTTACACTGTGTAGGGTTGCAACAAGTTTTCAGTTGACGGCAATGCAAATTCGTGGAGCCAATGATGGTTCGGCAGCATGAGAAGAAGCACAACATAGATAATAGAAATAGTACATATAAGGAGGTCATTTTTCATTTGAAATTTTGAACCTAATCATCCACTGTGATTTAAATCAGTGTTTTCATTTTTTTAATATGTAAAATATATCACATGACATTCTTGCATCTGGCATGGAATGAATGTCAAATGAATTGCTCATTATTATGACAGATACTGTACTTTGTAGATGTATGCCAGGAGAGGCGTGTGTTTCAGATGCCAATGGATGCCAGTCTGTCAAAGCGAATGTTTTAGAATTCACGTCAAAGCCTGCACTCAGACTGAAAAGAAAGAGTAAACTTTCATCTAGGACAGGGGTGTCAAACTCATTTCACATGGTGGGCCACATACGGTCTCGGTAGATGTCAAGTGGGCCGGACCATTAAAAATTATACCATACTCTGCTATAAATAACCAAAATAATATGCATTTCCTTTGTTTTGGTCTAAAGAAGCACAAGAACACTCTGAAAATTTTGAAATTTAATGAACATATCTTTTACAGAACATTTCATGAAGCACCTAAGATTTCCTTAATAAAAGGTGTAATTTACGTTTATCATTCACATATATGCATTGCAACTGATCCCACTGATTATACAAAGGCACAAAACTTTAACAAGTAATTGGTATTGAAAAATATAGTAATACACTTTTAAGATTAAACAAGATTTATAAAGAAAGGAATTTTTAAACCATTTACACGAGCATATAAAATCTAAATGTAATCCCTGCCTACACCTTACAAACTAAGGAGAATGCTGTAATATGTGTCAAGAATAAAGTATTCATGTGTCCTTGATAGCGTCTGCTGTGTTGGGTCTGTGACAGACTGAGGCTGCGGTTGTCTTCTTCTCTGATCAAAACAATGTGTCCCTCTAGCGGATATTCCATGAACTGCACCTTATTAAAAATATTCTTTCCGTGTCCTTTATGCATTTTTTCACTTTTAAATCATCCTGCGGACCTGATCAAACCTCCTTGCGGGCCGGAACCGGCCCGCGGGCCGTATGATTGACACACCCGATCTAGGATCAACGCCGATGAGGAGGTTATTATTGATTTGATCGAATTATTTCTGGGCACTGAGCGTCAACAGCCTGTTGCAGCAGCTGTGACTCACTTTTGCTTATTATTTGTGTTGCTCTTATTTATTAAAGATTCAAATTATTACTTCTATTCGCCTGTTAGCGAGCTGCAGTTGTTTTTTTTACATTCAAACCATCAGCTGCTGCAACAACCTCAAGTGATGTCATACGTTATGAACGCGAGATTACAATTTTAGCATCCTGTTGCCCTCATACTTTCACTTTAGTCGATGAGAGAGAGGAACATTATTTAAGTCTCCACTCAACCACTTCACTAAACGGACTGCAACGAGAGAAAATAAAACTCAGCGCCCATATGCTAGTTTGGTGGGCGCATACGGGTCTTTCCTTCCTTCTCTGGGAAATCTGACCACTGGTTCATACACCTTGAGACCACCAACGGGATGTTAGTAGAACAGCAGGCGACCAGCAGAAAGACAGGGTGGAGGCGCTGCAGAGGTGTTTCAATGTCAGACTGTTTTTTTAAAGGGGTGCATCCACCCATTATCTGAGCCTCTTATCCTCACGACAGTCGCGGCCGTGCTGGAATTGATCTCGTGGTACACCCTGAACTGGTTGCCAGCCAATTTCAAAGCACACAAAGACGAAAAACCATTAACACTCACAGTCACACCTTAGGGCAATTTAGAGTGTTCCATTAACCTACCGCACATGTTTTTGGAATGTGGGAGGAAACCGGAATACCCAGAGAAATCCCACTTAGGCACAGGCAGAACATAGACTGTAAATTCCACACAAGAGCCTGGAATCTGTTTGGTGCGGCGGACGCGCTAATCGGTCGCCGAAAGGGGTGCTTTTGGATGAAAAATGAATACTTACTTATCCATCCATCCATTTTCCGAACCGCTTTTTCCTCAAAAAGGTCGCGGGGGGTGCTGGAGCCTATCCCAGCTGTCTTCGGGCAGAACTGGTTGCCAGCCAATCGCAGGGCACACAGAGACGAACAACCATCCACGCTCACACTCACACCTAGGGACAATATAGAGCAGGGGTGGCCAACTCTTTGGCTGGTTCCGTGCGGCTCCCTGGCTTTCACACAACAATTATCGAAAACGCCTCGGCGATGGCACTGTCATTCAAACAACGGTGCTTAATACACAGAACGTACTATGTCAGCCTATCATCCATCCCGTTACTTGATTGACATAGAGGGCAACCAATCAGATGACTGAATCACCGCTCATGCGCAGACCACGGCGCTAAGTGCTAAATTCTAAGTGCTAAGCAAGTCAGCGAATTACCTCTGTTTTTATTGCAGGGGTGCCCAATACGTCAATCGCAATTAACCAAGAGCCAGCAGACTGGTCCCCCTTTGCAGTAACACAGTAAAAAAATTGGCTCTTAGTCTTTGACTGGTTGGCCACCCCTGATATATACAGTGATAATTTTACAGTTTATCCCCAGCGAGTCCCAGGGACTCGCTGTTCAAAAAAGTATGAGTCCCATTATGCATTTAGAGAGTCCCAAATTTTGAATTCTGAAATGGTCTACTTATTCAATTGCATGTGATAATAACACGAACAACAACCATGTACATTGATAACAGGTTTATTTCTTATAAACAAATTCTGCAAAAATTTAAATAATTCAGGCATACAAGATTTGCTGAGAAATAGGTTCTTATTTCTTTCCATGGTTCAGTGTTTGAGTTCATAAATTCTCCTCTCTTTAGTCTGCTTCCAATGATGCAAGGCTTTCGCAAAGTCAACTTATGATCGCAAAAAACTATTCAACTTAGCTGCTTCCTCTGTGATATCTCCATAATAAACTTTCGCAACACTTGTTTTAACGTTACACAAGTTGGCAATCGTCTGCTTTCCACGAGGTGAAGGCCGATCTCACCAATCTCATCTAGCGAGATTACTTCACGCGAGATCAAAACAACAATGCCTTTTTTCAGTTCCGTCGCATTATCCAATGGGAAACCACGGTAACTAATTTTGGGTTCCGTAAACGTTCACCATGAGAACCCATTTTTATATTTTGACTGATATTCATAATCAAGAATTCTGATACTCAAAATAATGTTTCAAGGGTAAATGTTTGAAAACTATGCATTAACAATGAACATGACATCAGCAGCTGGGTACTCCAGGTTTATTCAACAAAATAAATGGATCAAAATATGTATTTTTAAGTATTGATGTGGCTTGACATCCTCTTCCCAAGATGATGCATGTGTAATCTACTATCAATTTGACGAAAGAATCTACCACACATCATCGTGAGTTCTACCGACAGTTAACATTAGCATTACTACACCTTGTGACGAATGTTTTATTCATCAAGTTACCATGCTTCAACCAGTAAATTATAGAATAACCAAGACTGTTTCATAATATTTTTCATAGCGATTAGCCTATAGATCTAATGACCAACTTGCCTCGGAATTGTGCCTCCCGTCGTATCTCACTCTCGTGTTCTGTGCATACGTCACAGGTGAGTTTAGTGATAGGCCCTTCGAACTATTCATACGAAAAATCAGACTGGCGTTCCCATTTCTTAAATGTCGAAATTAGTAGACCGCAATCTCAAACTGTCATCCGCGCGATTTCTCAGTTGGCGGACTAAAATAGCGACCCGCATGCGCACATAACGTTAACTGTCCCCCCCCCCCCCCCCCCCCCCCCCACACACACACAACTGAAAAAAACCCAAAACGAAAGTAAATTAGAAGAAACACACTCACACACCCCACCAAAAACACACATACAGGCACAGCGAAATCGCGTTGATCACACAGGAGAGATTCGACTGTGTACAGTCAACTCGTGTACGGTGACTTTTATGGGAAACAATTTTTCAGTACCGTCAAAATGACGCCACGGATACGACACGCTACCGGTAACGATTGTAACCGTGAAATCCTCAGGCCTGCGGCGTAGTTTTTTTTTTGTTTGTTTTTTGTTTTGACTGAGAAATTTCCTTGCGTCCCAAAAACGCACATTATTTGGAACTGTGCGTCCCGCGGGAAAATTGTGTGTCTAGGACGCGGGACGCAGAGGTAACGAGATGGCTGCATATAGTGTTCAATCAGCCTGCCATGCATGTTTTTGGAATGTGGGAGGAAATCGGAGTACCCGGAGAAAACCCACGCAGACCTGGGGAGAACATGCAAACTCCACACAGGGAGGACGGAGATGGAAAAACCTCTGCACTGTGAGGTCGACGCACTAAGACTTGCCCACCGGGCTGCCTACTTATTTATTTTTATTGTTATTATTGTGGGCGGCCCGGTAGTCCAGTGGTTAGCACGTCGGCTTCACAGTGCTGAGGTATTCAAATCCAGCTCCGGCCTCCCTGTGTGGAGTTTGCATGTTCTCCCCGGGCCTGCGTGGGTTTTCTCCGGGTGCTCCGGTTTCCTCCCACGTTCCAAAAACATGCATGGCAGGCTGATTGGGCACTCTAAATTGTCCCTAGGTATGAGTGTGAGCGTGGATGGTTGTTCGTCTCTGTGTGCCCTGCGATTGGCTGGCAACCAATTCAGGGTGTACCCCGCCTACTGCCCGAAGACAGCTGGGATAGGCTCCGGCACCCCCCGCGACCCTAGTGAGGACAAAGCGGTTCAGAAAATGGATGGATGGATGTTATTATTATTGTTGTTGTTATGATATTAATATTTATTCTTTATTGTTTGGTAACAGTTTTGTCCATTTGTTTTATGTTTAATTTTTATTTATGTACAGCACTTTGCTCCAGCTATGATTATTTTTTTTTTAAGTGCTCTATGAATAGAGTTGAGATTTTTACCAAGGCTATTTTCTGTGTGACTGAGGAGGAGGTGACCAGATTGGTCTTTTTCAAATTGGACAGATGAATGTCACAGGAGTGGAGATGCTGACTGTTTTTTTGGTTGTTTTTTTAGAGTGAAGGTTGTTGAAAGAAGTTTGGTAATGGAAAGTTGAATGAAAGTTATTGAAACTGGTGGAATCTGAATCAGAGTTCTTGAATAGAGGATATAATGCTGCTGATTTGAAAAATGTGTTATTGAATTGAATTGAATTGAATACAACTTTATTGTCAAATGTGCTGTACATATGTGTAACATACAGCACAGATGAAATTTCTTCCCCCTCAACATAAAACAAGAGGACACCAGAACAAAGTGTACTGTAAATAGATGGGAGTTTGTTATAAGATGACTGGATGTGGATACTCAGACATCTCAAGACAGTGGCATCAGACAGATATTTTTAGAAGCAGCGTGAGTTGTATTTACAGACGTCATTATCTCTGATGTGCATCGCAAATAAACACCCACAAATCTACTCAGACATATGTGGAAAATGATGCTTGAATCATTTTTGTTGGTGGTGGAGGAGCCGTTATGCCGGCTGGCTGATTTAATTTCACAGGCTATTATTTTTTTAGTTGACATACCGTTTTACGCACTCTCTTGTTCCTTGGCAAAGCTGTTAATTATCTGCTTTGCCATAAGCAAAATAAACAGGCGACTTTGCGGTAGCGGCACAGGTTACCACTGTCAACATATTACTATAACGCTGTGTAATATGATGGTTATTCCTCTAGACAAGGTGTCGAAACCTATTTATAAATATGCACCAACTGCCGTGGGGAGCGGTTGTCTGGGGCCAGGGTCTCTCATTTTCTTCTGCTTGAGAGACCCTCTTTGTGTATGCACACACACACACACACACACACACACACACACATTCCCAAACACATGCAAAGGACGATTTGACAGGTGCAGAATAGAACACTTTCCGCATCAGTGCTGTTGTAGCTATTATTTGCTCTTTTAAAAAGATTTGGATGAGGATTCATAAGTTGTGGTCCAGTTTCTTATAATAGAATATAGTATGTTTTGGATTGATGATCCATCCATCCATCCATTTCCTAATCCACTTATCCTCACGAGGGTCGTGGGCGTTCTGGAGCCTATCCCGGATGTCTTCGGGGCCGCAGGCGGGGTACACCCTGAACCGGTTGCCAGCCATTTGCAGGGCACACTTAGACGTCCAACCATTCACACTCACAATCTCACTTTAGTGTTCAATTAACCTGACATGCACGTTTTTGGAATGTGGGAGGAAACCGGAGTACCCGGAGAAAACCCACACAGGCACATGTAAATTCCACACATGAATTGAACAGCTGGAATTGAACCCTGCTAAATATGCTAACTAAATACAGTGAAACTCCTCTACAATGAAATCATGTATGCAGCAAGAAATATTTCACAACAGGGGGTTTTTCACTGTAGCAAATTTGATCTCCAACACACAAACACACACACAAACGAATGTGTACTCAAACGAATGTGTACATTCACACACAAATGTGTACTCTTTATTTGAATTGAATTGAATACAACTTTATTTTATTCCAATAGTGCATAAGTATGAGCATACACTTATTTGTCAATTCATATAGTCAGTGTAGAAAGAAAAAAAGAAAAAGAAAGAACATTGCGAAATTTACGATCAGCATTCACTTTCATTTATATCAATTTCTTGGATAATGTCTTTTATTTTGCTTCCTCCGTCTTTCATTTTGATCACTTTTACCCTCTCTTTCAGCATCAGAGCTCTTCTTGTCCTAGCTGCTTGACATCCAAAGGTCCGTTTTGTAGCCATTTTAGCAATGCAACGTTCTTGCTGTCCGAAACTAAAAATAACAAATATTTCCTGGATTACTGCACGTGTAAACCAGTGTGGTGGTTGCTGTTGCCGTTTCCGAACGAAGCAGTAGAGGTCGCTGTCGGATCAGACTTCGTTGTAGTCAATCTCGTCGCGAGGCAAGAGCAGAGAAAAATATTTCGTATAACGCAACAGGGTTTTTTTTTCGTTGTATGGGGGTAGGAGAGTGGCAATGGTGCCAATGCATATAGATTTCTTCACACTTAGGGGGATTTTCACACATGTAGGTTTTGTTGTAGAGGAGTTTCACTGTATGATAAATATAATATACATACGCATGTAGAAGGGATCGCCCCGTAAGAATAATCATTTGTTTTTTTTTATGTACTCGTAAATGAATTAACTGATGTTAATGATCGGTTAATACATTTAGTCAGATGCAGAACCCTGTTTTTGATTTTGCTAATAGGTAGATTTTATGTGTGATGCCAATCAAATGCCGTCATGTCACGAAGCTTTGTCGGCAAACATGCTTGAGCTGTCCTCTCAAGTCTTGCACCTGTATACACGAACTATTGAAGCCTGCTCAAATGGGCGGTGGAATGGCTTCTCAGACAATCGCAACCGTCTAGTTAGTATCGATGACATGGATGAATGAGAATACTGTACTTGCAGGCTAATCAGCTCCAGTGCTCTCAAGGTAGCCTCGGGCTTCCTGAAACTTTGGAAAGGCGTAAGCTAAAAGAATTAAACCAAACCTGAGTCTTTCGTGACCATGAACGCTGTCTTAGACTCAGTGTTCGTGCATGTTTATTGTTCCCGTTTGTTATTTTCTGAATAGCAGATGCAGAAAGAAACATCCTTGGCAAGTGGAACAAGGTCATTGCTCTTTGAATTGTGTTGATGTGAAGAAAACAACATTGGGGTGTCCTTCACTTCTATTCTGCTGTGCTTCAGTTTTCTTTTGATCTTCGAAATGTTATTGTGCTCACTTTGATGCTGTTTTTACATTGTTTAATGATGGCAAATGCGGCCTGAAGGTACCAATCTGACAGATAAAGTCAACCAACCATATGAAAGCCTAAAGCTTGCTCATTCGAGCCGAGGGACATTAGGTTTAATGCAAAGTTTTGCTAAACGCAACTCTAAGAACCACAAATACAATACACTTACATCTTTATTTATGTGGCCATTAACATCACAAAAAAGAGCGAGATGCTGAAATTGAACTGTTTCCGCAGTTGTCAACTTTCGGACAGGAAAGATGAAGTCTGCCCCTCTGTCGAAATTAGCTGGAAAAAGTCAATTCTAGCCTGAACAGGATAAGTCAGCGGTCCCCAACCTTTTTTGCCCCACGGACCGGTTTAATGTCAGACAATATTTTCAGGGACCGGCCTTCAAAGTGTGGCGGATAAATACAACAAAATAATATATGACCTGCATGTAACCTGTGGTATTTTCTAAACAGAATAATAAACATGAATCATGACACGAGGAATGTCCTATCCGGGCGCAAAACGCTCTGGCCGATATGGTAACATTTGAACTTGCCTTCAAAATAAGATACACCGCAAATACAAAGTGCAGGAAAAATACAACTCACCATCGCCGCATATTATGTAGAGTGGGCTTGGTGCGTGGGAATCTCCTCTTGAGATAAATCCGTATGTTAAGGAGGACTCCTGATACTGTCTTATTAAATGTAGCCTTCTTTTTCTTGAAAGTCGTAGGCTCCTCTTCTGTCTCCTGGCTGGGCTTTTTCCTCTTCCCAAAGAAACTTTCCAAAGACATTTGTTTTTTACTCATTTTGCTAGCCCTTGGGTTTGATTTTCGCCGAAACCTATTACTTGACCAAGAAGCGCAATTTTTCATCCAAAGTCACAGGTTCATATTAGCAGGTCCCCAAGTACCTGACCTGCTATTGTAATTTATATCATGGAAACTACTCCAAAGTGAAGAGCATCTTAAAATCCTAATTAAGAGAAGAGAGCTAATTTTCTCCATTTCCCTCTCTCTTCTTGTCTCGTAATAGATGGTCCATTACCAGGAGCGACCATTAAGAAGATTGTGTGGTTTAATTTATTGAGCCTACTTGTCTGGTGTTTAAGAGCAACCGGCAACACATCATCAGCAACTACATGAGGCTTATTTTTAAGATACTTGTCCCTGTTTTTGCTGACTCATGGTTTAATATAACACCCCCACCCCCTGCTAGCAAAACCTCTTTTCCCATTTTATGCAACTATACAGACACAAAAACATGATGTAGGTAGTTATTATGGCAAAATCTTTGCCCTAATTTATCATGTTCCCCCTAAATAATAATCATGTGACCCATACAGGTCTAAGAAGCGTATTACAGACAGTCAGAGATTGGAGTGCAATGAAACAAAATTGCTAAATGACTAACTGAATGTTCATTTATATCAAAATGTAATCAATTGAAGTCTGGAGTGTGGACCGGCAACACATTCAGACAATTAAATTGAAATTCCTTGCGATCCTTACTGACAGCACTTTTTTTCATTCTCATCAACCAAATTCAAGAAGGTTCATGTTCTCAATCATGTTGTTTTTAACTAGACACATGCCTTCCATCAGGGCCTTCAAGACCTTCTCTGCAAGCGTAAACACGATCAGAAACACAGACCTATATTTACATTCATTCATTCATCTTCCGAACCGCTTTATCCTCACTAGGGTCGCGGGGGGTGCTGGAGCCTATCCCAGCTGTCTTCGGGCAGTAGGCGGGGGACACCCTGAATCGGTTGCCAGCCAATCGCAGGGCACACAGAGACGAACAACCATGTGCGCTCACACTCACACCTAGGGACAATTTGGAGCATCCAATGAGCCTGCCATGCATGTTTTTGGAATGTGGGAGGAAACCGGAGCACCCGGAGAAAACCCACGCAAACTCCACACAGGGAGGCCGGAGCTGGAATCGAACCCGGTACCTCTGCACTGTGAAGCTGACGTGCTAACCACTGGACTACCAGGCCGCCCCCTATATTTACAATTTACATTAAATGAAGTGGAAATATATTTTTTTCAAATAGTCTTTTGTCTTCATTAATTAGCGTATGTCTTAACTGTGCGGGTTCATTTCAGCTTCAATGTGTTGCTCTGCACGTATTATTTCATCCTATGCCTTCGGGACATCGTGTGCAGGCATCGATCACACACACACACACACACACACACACACACACACACACACACACACACACACACACACACACACTCCACAGAAATCGCTGGGTCTTCTTTTAGCCAATCACCTCCAGAAAGCCATCCCGTCGGCTCTGTGATTTCTACGTCCTCTCATTGGTTCAGCTACTAGGACTAATGCTTTTGATTCGTTCAGCTCGACGTGCGGCCGAAGCTTGATTTACAATGGAGGACGACTTTGGACCACAATTGAATGTTCACTTTCAAGGCCTACTTTTCAAGGTAAACTGGACTTTAAGAGGCTACTTCAAGAAACACTGCCTTGCAGTGTGGCTTGTTTTCAAACCACACTTTTTGGGGAGGGTTTGGGGGGGGGCAATTTCAGAGTAGTCATGTCTGAGTGGAGTACAATATAATTTATTCATTTAAAGTTTTCATACTCATCAAAATTGATTGTGAAATACTATGTTGTACTGTGGGCGGCCCGGTAGTCAAGTGGTTAGCACATTGACCTCACAGTGCATGGCCTGCTGATTGAACACTCTAAATTGAGTGTGAGAGCGCTGATGGTTGTCCGTCTCCATGTGCCCTGTGAGTGGCTGGCAACCGGTTCAGGGTGTCCCCTGCCTACTGCCCAAAGACAGCTGGGATAGGCTCCAGCATGCTCCGCGACCCTTGTAAGGATGAAGCGGATCAGAAAATGGATGGTACTGTAGAGGTTTGGAGTGGTTGAGGTGATATATTAGAAGATAAGGTAACTGCCTTTAATATATGTGAAATGCTCTTCTTTAGTGCCACACACCAGCCTCTTTCATATAGATGCGTGCGGGTGAGATTGCTTGGAAGGGAGACTATCCAGATAATCGTCTATGAATCTGCAAAGGTGATTTTCGGAACAGTCTACACTCCGCAGTGTGAACGTAGTTATTTTTTTGGGGTGAGGCACATACTGTGACGTTATGGCATTATCAAAAGGTCGATTAGGTCGCAAAATACCCACTGAAGGCCCAGGTCCAAAACTCACCACCCGCACTGCTGAGTTACGTCATTTACTTGTTTCTCACAAGGTGGTCTTTGAGAGAGGAGCTCATATGGAGTCCATTTCCAGTGAGGATACACGAGTAACTGTGTCATGGGTCTGTTTCGCCTTTGCCATGTTGCTCTGCCCACTCCTGCTCCTCCCCTTCCTCCTTCTCTGCTCTCCTCTCCCTCGCTGCAGTGCTGGAGTGTGGCTGGAGGAGGGGCTGAACTCAGAGGCGAAGAGTCACCCTCTCACCTGTGACATACCAGCTTGAATAGGTGGCAGCCTATTTAACCAGCTTCTCCCATATTTCTGTGATGGAAGATGCTTAATGTTCACACTGTATCTTGCCACGTTGCTGCTTTTCCTCCTGCCACGCGTTCCAACTTCAATAGTCACCTGCTGATCTAGTTTATATTGTTGTAATGAGTACGTCCTTGCAGAAGGTGATTTTCAGATGTTACTTTGTTTCTTAAGTATATAATAGTTTTGTTTTTGAGTACCGTAATTTCTGGACTATGGACCGCACCAGATTATAAGGCGCACCATTACATTTTTAAAGGAAAAAAACATTTTGTACGCACATAAGCCGCACTTGTCTATAAGCCGCAGGTGCCCATATGTTACATGAGATATTTACAAAGAAAGACGGTACACAGGCGGCCGTTAAAAAAGTCTTTATATAGGCCGCTTCATTAAATAAGCCGCAGAGTTGAAAGCGTGTGACAAAAGTCGCGGCTTATAGTCCGGAAATTACAGTATATTAATTTTGTGTCCTTTACTTTGGACAAAATTAATTATTTTTGGGTGTCTATCTCTGCTTCCTGGGTCCTGGCCCTTTTGTTTGCCTCATGGCTCATAACAGAATCTTCCGGCCAATACAAAAATGGACCCAGGAAGCATAGATTTGAGGTATCTGGGGACATGCAGGTGACATTTCATCACATTTGTTTGATGCAGAAGAAAATGATACGGTGCAAAAATTTGGTCGCCGAACCGTGATTGGGGCGCAAGGGAGACGTTGATCGAGATAAGCCAGTCGTCTGTTGCCAACGATGGTGTGGGAATCTGGTAGCTATACAAACGGACGGGGGTTGCACTGCAAATTTGGATTTTGTGGCAGTCAAAATCATTTCGTTTTATGGCCTGTACACTGCCGCACATCATAAGCCATCAAAACATCCAAAGACTTGGAGGCTTGCAGTTTTTCTCTCAGGACAGAGCAGATGAATCTGGCAATTGCACATTGGGCCATTTTGAAAGGTCTTCCTCACAATCTGCAATCCCATAACGATCAGAAAGTTGCTTTCCGTGTGATAACGTGAGCTTTTTAAAGTAGTTGTTGCGATCCTTTCCAGTTAGTCTGCTTGTGTACGCATTCTCATATCTCACCATTCCGCACCAATAATGCGTGCACATTACGATGATGTCACTTTGGTTTACAGACCGGGAGAGGGGTCTTTTACCTGGCCCAATTCTCCCACGACAGCATGCTAGCTAGCTATGGCCACATCTTGAAAAATGCATCTTCCCTGGCTGCCACAATATTCCGACCTGTTATGTATTATGTGTTACTGAGGCTACAGTAATACGTTCACTTGTAAAGCATTGTGGGTATAAACAGTAACTAGTTGGAACCATGTGCTCAATTGTCTGTCATGCATTATGCGCTACAGCCTGAGTAATGTGTCACTGTGTTCAAGTAACGTGCGCTGTGTTTATTAAACAGTGAAATTTCCCTGTAGTGTTACTGTTATCTGGATCCACACTCTGACACAACACCATATGCGGCAGTGACATATTGGATGAGCCCTCTTCTGCTCCATGGCGTCCGGAAGCCTGTTAGCCCCCAAGCTAGCCTCTTGTCGCAGTGTGAAAAAGCCCCGCGATGACTCAGTGGGATGTAATCCAACCACTAGAGAATTTAAGTAGATATATTTATCCACCTCAAACATAAACATATAGCGATGTTATGTTAGGAACGATAGTTTAGAAATCTGTGAGCTGAGAAAGCAACAATGGAAAACACATAAGAACATGTTTTAATTCGTCAGGCAATGATCGTGTAGTATTTAGTACCCAGCGTTGTGGCCGCAGCAACCCTGGTTCGAATCCTGGCCACGCACGTTCAAACACCCTGCTTGACTTCTTCATTTGCAGTTGACTGAGTCGGGATTACTTCTTTGGGGCTGCCCAGTGGGCCAGTGGTTAGCGCATTGACCACACAGTGCAGTTCAATTCCAGCTCCGGCCTCCCTGTGTGTAGTTTGCATGTTCTCCCCTTCCATACTTTGTAAGACATCTGAAAATATAAAGGATTTAGTACAGGTGTGATTACTAATCTGCACATACTGATTGGTCAGAAAATGAATCTATGAACCAGGTGCACCCAGAATTGCATCCATCCAGATGAGAATTTTTACATGCAATTGGATTTTCTTAATACTGAGATGAATCGTGATTCAGATGTTTTTTTTTTTTTTAATTTAGTCTAAAAGGCTTGCCTTTTAGACTAAATAAAAAAAAAAAGGCATTTCTGCACATATCCATGATGAGGACCTGCAAGATTTGAATAGAAGGGATGGGAAGAACAGATATTGTCTGCTTAATTAAACATTTTATTTTCAGCAATGCAACTGTGGAGTTTCTAAATGTCTTAGGTGGGATGACTTGGAGCCAGTCACAAGAAGGAGTCATGCCATTTCACTAAACTGAGGGTGCTGTCCGTTTTCAACGCAAACTATGCATATTTTGCATCCAATTACTATGAACTTTGGCCGAGTTCAATCAAAGTCTATGGCTTTTATGTAGCTCCTGGATTCCTCACATTTATTGCAACGATCAATTTCTTTTTTTTGGTCATTCAATCATATTTCACACTTAAGTAACATTTCCAATGAATCACTCACTTTCCCTACCTAGATTGCTGAACTGCTGCCAACATGCAATTTAGTGCCCACTCTCTGGGATCGTAGTAAAACTTTACAATCTTAGTCGATCACATCCAGAACCCCCACCAACAGTGCACACAATCTGTTAAAGCAGTGGTCTTCAATCCTATTCCTCCTGCAACAAATGATCCAGCTTCTCCAGGCTTTGCTGATTATCTGATCATTTGAATCAGGCGTCTTGCAGCAGGAAGAGATGGAAAACAGGTGGGAAAGCAGCCCTTGAGGAATAGGATTGAAGACTCCTTTGTTAAAGTGAACACGCAATTTATAACCCACTATTCGGGATCTTAGTAAATCAGGCAGTTCGAAAAAAAGTATGTCAGCAGCGAACAGACTGTGCTGCTCCTCTTGAGTCAGACCAAAGTTACTCTCTGATTCTGCTGAGGCTGTATGCACTTTGACAATGTTCGTTTGCTTTGTTGCTATTTTGTTCATTCTAATTTTAACTCTTTTGGGAGATTTTTAAAACTCATCATCAGTGTCTTTTTTCTCCAACTCAAATCAATTACTGATTGCTGACATCTTTTTTTTTGTACAACACATTTTGTTGTACAGCTTTAACTTGTTTTGTGTTTTTTTCCCCCTGCAAACTAAGGGTGTGGTTGTACAATGACAATTTACACTACCTTAACCTGATGCCCGTGCTCTACTCAGAGAGTGTGTGTGTTCGGGAAGGGCAGCGCTCGCTTTGGTCACCTTAATTTCTGAACACAACCCATGTTCTAAACGATTCAGCAGCTCAAGCATCCATACTTCCTGAAACACTGGACGTAACGTGTCCCCAGGTGGAGTGCCTAGAGCGCTCACCTGCACTCCGTTTTAGGTACATTCTAAATAACTGAACGGCACATTTGAACAATGCTCTGAGTTTCCGAATGGTCAGAGTGCCGCTCAGAGCATATTTCCGAATGTGCCAGATGTGTCTCTTCACTAGAGCGTGAAGTGTAGTTGGGAGTGTGTACACCTGGAACCCCGATGACCACAGCAGCCAGCAAGCACCAGGGCAAGAACTACATCTGCCACGGCAGCCGTCACTAACCGTGACAGCAGGGGCCATGCCTCATGGTCTCTGATGAAGCAAACACCATATAATTAAAATCATTCAACTTAGAGAGAGAAAAATATAGGCTGTGGCCACTCATGCCTTTGAAGATCATGTACAGATCGTCAGTGACACCTGACTTGTTCCAGCTACAGTCAGCACTTTTAAATATATCCAAGTAGGTCACAAAAGTAAACAAGAAAATGTCCATTCAATGCCCCAAACCCATATTATTACGTAAAGGACAAATGTCCAACACCAGGAAAAGAAGTCACAGAAGAACGAGAAAATGTCATCACGTTCCATCCAACATTTGACACCGGGAAGTAACAGAAGTAGAAAAAAGATGACCTGACTATAAACGCAAAAATATGTTTTTTAAACATTATAGATATTTACATTTACTATTAGATAGCGGGACAGTGACTGCCTTCTGTACCTTATCAGCATGATGAATGAATGAATACTTTATTGTCATTGCACACTTGTTACAACGAGATTTTGCAGGAGCTTATGATGGTTCCATAGGAGACGAGTCCGATTACTGAGAGTTCTACGTCCTATTTTATTTATCGATTCTCGGACTCAAACCTCACTGGAGACACATCCTTCCATTTTATAAGGACTGTATAACGTGACACGGTGGGGGACAGGTGAGAACGTCCGCCTCACAGTGCAGAGGTGTAAGGGTTTGATTACGGCTCCAGTCTTCCTATGTGGACTTTGAATGTTCTCCGCGTGCCTGCGTGGGTTTTCGTCGGCTACTCTGGTTTCCCAGCACATTCCAAAAACATGCATCGCAGTTTAATGGAACACTTTAAATTGTCCCTCAGTGAGTGTGAGCGCAAATGGTTTTTCGTCTATGTCTACCCTGCGATTGGCTGGCAACCGGTTCAGGGTGTCCCCTGCCAACTGCCTGAAGACAGCTGGGATAGGCTCCAGCGCGCCCGTGACCCTTGCGAGGATAAGCAGATTAGAAAATGTATGCACTGGTTGTGTGTGTGTGTATGTACGTGTGCAGGGATGAGATTTTTCTGCTTTTTGGCGGAATTCCGTTTTTTTTTCGTTGAGAAAATTTTAGGGTCTGGTATTATTTCTGGGCTGCCGGACTTACTTGTCTTCGGCAGACTTGGAACTCGTAATGTTTACAAATAAAGTTTGCAAGCATCCATTTTGAATACCGTTTTTTTCTCGCATAGCGTTAGTTTGTTGTTACTTCATATATGGGCTAAAACCAATGTCTTACCTGTTGTGATTGGTCGCTATATCGGCAAATGCAGAATCACAACCAATCCGTGTTCGCCTTCCCAAACCCCTTTTCCGCGAATTCTGGTTTTGCACGAGGGATGTAGTGTATTGAAATTACTCGTGTATTTAGTCTGTATTCAACAAATGGCGAATGTTATCGAGACTCGTGACGAAGCTAACGTGCGTCAGATAGATACGGGTCTGAAAAACAAGTTTCGATGGGACTGGTTGGATAGAAAGCTGACTGTGTCCCCAGTAGGAACCAGGAAGGAGGAACCATTGTCTGCGCTTGTATCGGATTTCGTGAAAAAGCTCCATGTCGCTGGTAAAGCTTTGTGTACAGTGTGTGACGATGTCATTCTATACGGAAAATGCATTCACAACCCATATATAGTAAACAGTTTGGGACTTCACAATCACTATATGTGGTAAGAATCAACAGCTTTTTATCACATTTACACAACATTTTATGAATACAATGAACACATCTTAAATATGGCAGGGAATGTATAATAATTTCCTTTTTTAGTTTTGATTTTGAACAGCAAGTTTGAAGTAACATGTTGGTGCTTACCAGGAATGCATAAGCAAAATTGCACAAAGGCCAATGTCAAATTTTCACTTGAAAGAATAGTGAACAATCTTGGGATTTTTTTTCTGTGAAAGTTTCAAATAGTGTGTACATTGAATACACTTCTTTAGCATGTTTAGTATAAAGTGCCAATTTTGTAAGCAAATAGGGAATGGTATTTCAACAAAAATTGTAAAATGTTGATAAAATTCATGGTTTTAAGGCTTTACAATCTCTAAAACCCATTAGCTTCTGGGGCCTTTGCCCCCTGGCCCCCTATCCGGGTCATTGCCCGTCGACCCCACTGGGGGCCGTAGCCCCCCCCAGACCCCTGGCTGACTTTCAGATTTTTTCATCATTAGCTACTTTCATCCCTGGTGTGTGTGTGTGTGTGTGCGAGTGTATGCCTAGCCACTTTGCCCTTCAAGTTTTGCTGCTTCAGTGTTTTGCCACCCCATACTGCAGCCATCTCTGCACTCATTTTGCAGAAAAAATGTCGTTTCCTCTTGATGCGCAAGAGAGGAGGTTTGGATACATGACTCAGAGGCTTTGTACATGCCCACTCAAACAAGGCGCGTGATTGGATCCCGGCATGACATTGACCAATAAGAGCATGAGTGGATTTATCCCTTAAAGCTCAAATGTGAAGTAATTTCATGAAATGCCAAATAGGGTCACAATGAAAGTACTTAAACATTGTCCACCAAATAAAGCATGAAAAAATAATTGATATGTTGTATATTTGACAAAATAATCGCTTTTCCGAAGTTCCAGTCTGAAAGGGGACTAACTCGGAAGTGATACGTCACATGGAGAGCAGCGATGGCAGAGCTCCATACGGCCGAGATGCAAAGCATTTCAAACAACGATTCAAACAGCAATACAAGCGATAGATCGAGCACGAGTGAGGATATCCAAGTTTTTGAAGAGATGCCAGCAAATGCCTACGGCAGTTGTGTTTGCTGCCATGAAATTCAAGAAGTAGTGACTATACGTCGACAAGGAGAGGAACACTTCAATCAGGTGCTGCACTGCATCACCGACCATCCTGGACTCAATGCTGTGTGCCTAGACCAGTGTTTCTCAAATAGTGGGGCGCGCATGGGGGGGCGCGAGGCTCCGTCAAGGGGGGCGTGTTTGACCTCGGAGAACATGCTTTTTAATTTTTTTTCTGTCCTAGAATAACGTGCAGTTGTCAAATGAACAGTTTCAATGTCAGGCTTCCGCAGACCTTGCTGATGATCTGATCATTTGAATCAGGTGTGTTGCAACAGGAAGACTTTGAAAACATGCAGGACAGCGGCCCTCCAGGACCGGAGTTCGACACCTGTGCTCTATTTGGTCTTGTTGGCCCAAGTACAAATCCTCTTATCTGGCAAAGGTGTCAAATCCAGGACTAGAAAGTAAACCCAAACTGATTTACCTGCCTGTTCACATCCTGTCGTGTGAACATAGCCGATGTTCTACACACTCTGTTGTCTCACCTTGGGAGAGTTTATTTGATTTGCTGCAGTTACAGTTCTCTACATACTCTATATTTCTGAACAGTTAATGTTTGAAAAAGTCACTTTTAAGCACAGAATGCCTACAAGGCCACTTGTCTGAGATTTTAAATACTCTACTCAGCTCTAGACTACAGTTAAAACAATATGTTGTATACATTTTTACATGTAATGTGACCACAGTACAGTGTGTAGATCAGGGCCGGACCTGGCTTGTTTTGCACCCTGGGCGAGAAATACTTTTGTGCCCCCCAGATGGTTTTTTAGAACGTTTCTCCATCGGTGTGAGATGTTATCACCTTTGCCCGTCAGTGTGACCTAATGTAAACAAATTGACGTCGACAGGCGGGATCAGAATCGTGTTTTTTTTCCCTTCCCTCAATTGCGGATAGTACATTAAACGTGGCTATGAGTCTGTCTGTTTTATGAGTGATTGTAAAATGCAATTTATTTGGAGACAGAAATTTGTGTTTTGTGTCCTGGTGGATCATATACAGCGGTCAGCTTCTGTCCCCTGCCAGCCCGCCCCGCCTCCTCCCTGCTTTACCTCTCACAATCTGCTCACAGCTCTTGCAGTTGCAAATTGACAAGTTGCTGAATTTTCTAAAATATCACATTTATGTTGCGGATAAATGTCATGGAAACGCAGACACAGCCGACACTGAATGGTTTGCTCTCTCAACAGCATGTCGACGTGTACGGGGTATTTAGCGCAAATACTAGGGGTGTTCACACGGAAACATTTGCTCCGATGCTACGCCGGTGCTGCCCCAGTAGAGCGTTCACACGTGCAAAGTTACACTGGTGTAGCCCCTAAAAACAGCTTACTCCGGAGCAAATTTTTAAACCACCTCCCTGCTCATTTGCGGGGCAGCACCGATGTGAAATGGTACGTGTGAACGCTACAATTTGCTCCGAAGCAAATGCTCGTTTGCGGAGGGGGAGTAGCCTCGCTACGCATGAGAAGAGTTGATTACATACGGCGAGAATGCGTTGCTTTCATGCTCTGTTGTACTTCCAGTCATGTGTTTGTTTAATAACGACACAAGACATAACAGTACCCAGTCAGCAAAATTGGTCTGGCCCAGCTCTGGGGCAGACACGGCATGACACTCGGCCCACATACCTCAATGAATGACGGTCCTGCAGTGGCCCACGTCTGGCATCCATGATGTGGGCCGCATCCGGCCCAGATCTGAGCCGCATTGTATAACCATATCTGGCCCTACTCCGGCCCGACGCCAGGCCAGAACAGGTTCCTTATATCAGCCTTAATTCAACCTTAACTAAGCCACATCTTTCAGGAGCCATATTTTACCCACATTTTTTTTAAAAAAGTCTCAAAAACAACTGTTATAAAAATATGTTTATTGTCATAATTTGTGAACCTCACATATAACTCCACATGCACTGGAAAAATGCACTTTTCTTTATTTAACAGTGAACACAAAGTTATTTAACAGTGAACACAAAGTCTAAATTGGGACGAAGCTGACTCTTGAATGGCATTTTTCTATCCATCAAATTGTTGCGCTCTCCATGCCCTCTTTTCTTCTAATGCTCTCCTTCCTGTCACCATCCCGATCAGGAGCCAGATGTAGCCATCTTTTGATTATGACATAAATTTCCTGGTCTGAGGCCCAAGACGTTAGGCTGATAGGTCTCACAGCGGCTGTAAGAAAACAAGGATGGACAGTGTGTTAGGAAAACAAACATTTGAACATACTCTGAATCATATTGAATAACTGAATCTGAATTGTACAATCTGACTTTTTTTCTTTGAAACTATTTGATCCTCACTGAATATTAAATTCTCTTTATTTTAATATTCAGTCTTACAAATACAAAACTTTTCATTTCAACGTTAGATTTAGTTTTTGAATTGAGGTAATAAGTTTTAAATTAACTTTATGGTCAAGTATGAAGTATCCGATTTGTATCGCAGCAAACTGAATCAAAATTAATTTCATTGTATTTCAGTGCAGATAGAGTTCTGTTTTTGGTAGCACCTCTGACTGTTCAATCACCTACATTTTCACTAAACTCACATGCACACGGAAACTGTGACGCAGCAGGTTCACGCCCAGCCTGGCTGTGACGTAGCTGAGCAGTTTATTTTCAAAATTTGCGCGCTTCAGTCTCGATTTAGATACAGAACAGGTGACAAAAAAATACATGTAAATAACCCTTAAATTGTAGCACAATATATTTTTGATATTTCCCTATGCCACCATAAAGAAGTCATATCTGTGCTTGGAGCACATACGCCCCCCCCCCATAATCTTAGTTGACCACGTTTAATTTGTGTGTGCACACTAGCGAACGTGCACAAGAATTAGTACGTGCGTGTGCAAATGCGTGTGCGTGACTGCGTGTGCGCTCGCGTGTGTGTGTGTGTGTGTTTATGTGCGTGTGTCTGTGTGTGTGTGATGAATGGAATTCCGCACAGGTGTGCAATTGTAAAACAAAGCTGTGTGTAGAACGAAAAATCTGAAACTGCATTTAACCCAGGAGAACCCACGGGGTCAAATATGGCACGTCTAAATTCTGCGACTCAAATGCCAACCTTAAATCCCAAATGGTCAAATTTGGCCCTAATCCTAAATTAGGATTAAAGCATTGCATTTTTGAAAACACATATATTTTGGTGTTCAGTGAACATGTAGCAGTCATTTAATATATAATTCATCATTTTCCAAGGAATAAAAAGGGTCCTTGGGTTCTCCTGGGTTAAGAATAAGAATAAGAATAAGAAAACCTTTATTTGTCCCGCACTGGGGAAATTTGCAGTCTTCAGCAGCAGAATTGGAGGGGGAAGGGGGGTGGGGTAAAAAGAAAAACAAAGTATTGCATGCACAAATAAATGTTCCAGAAGGGTGGCTCAATACTGGCTGGCCATATACGGGCCGGAGTTGTAAATTTATTTCTTTACTCCACAACTGGCCCACATCTGGTTTGCCGGAGTCAAGCCAGTGCCTCCTTTGCCACGCCTGGGCCGTGTTCGGCCCACATGCATTATGCCAGTGCCGACACAAGGCCAGCTGTGCCGGCTTCTTGCCGAATCCGGGCCAGATGCCTTTGCTGACTGGGTAGCAAGTGGCACTTTGCCTCTTGGGTTATACCGTCTCAACTAGAACGGTGGGGGATAGTCCCCAAACATCATCTTTCCTTTTGTAAGAGACTGAACTGTCTCGGAGTTGTTTGTGTAGTTTGTTCCTTTGTTGTGTGTTCACAACCCCACTCCCCCCGGCACCCCATAGAATTTATTTTGTGATTTCCTCTCTTGATTTTCTGTTTGGCGCATTATATGTTTGCTTTTCTGAGTGTCATTGAAGTCATCGTTGATTTCCGTTTTCTGGGGCGGTCATTGGACGCCTCTCGAGCAGAAGGCACGGAGAGTGAGAAGGAGAAACTCCGCTGCAGAAACTGCCGTGTGAACCCAAGTGGGGCTGCACCGGCGCTGCGCCAGTGCTAACACGCTCAGCAACTTTGTACGTGTGAACGCTCCACAAAACGCTCCGGTGCAGCACCGGAACAAATGTGTGCCGTGTGAACACCCCTACTGTACCAACTTGACGAGGAAATAAGCGTTAGCATACAGAATTTTTACATTTATTTATTTTCCCAGGGCGGCCTGAGTGACCGCCCTCTTTGCCCATAGCAAGCACCGGCTAATCGCAGTTGACTTGACATGTTATCTAATATTGAGAGTTTGATTTATTTATCGTAAATATGTTGTTGAACTATTAACTTTAGTTCAATAAATATTTTTTGACATGTTTAAGTGCAATAAATACAAATGTTTGCAAACAAATTGATAATCCACACATTATTGCTTTGGTTCATTAGCTGTGCTTTGGTTTATGAAGAATTCACGAATAGTCACACCGTCCATGCGGAATCCTCACTTCTTCTCACACAATGTAAAGATAATTTGCACTATGTGTCACGTATTTCACATCCAGATACACATCTTTTTGCTCTAAATTAGCCCTCAGAACGGCTGCCAAGAAAGTGAAAAGTTTCAATGATTGTGATATTGTCACAGTTCTGGCAGTGTGCGTTGAGCTCTTGCTAGCAGGGTTATCGAGTCTGTCGCGCCGCAGCTGCATCGCGCCTGCGGGGATGTTTTTGGCTCGATATGGTCACCCGTGCTGTGGCATGTTGGCGGGAACTCTGGCATCAGCCCCATGCCGGACATCTGTGCCAACCACAATTGAAATTGCTGACTTCTATTTGCAATCATTTCAATGTTATGTTTTTGGGCTTTCAAACAAATACAGTAAATATTCTCTAGTACGGACTCGTGTTTGCGCTGTCCAATTTGTCCTTATAACAGAAATTCCTTATTTGGGAAATGAGCATGGTACATGCAAGTATGTTGACAAAATGCACGTGTAACAACACAATCAATAAAATGCAAAAATATACTGTTCAAAAACTGTTTTATTGCATATAACAAAAGCTGCAATACAGGTGTATCAAAAAAAATTACAATACGTACAGAATTTTAATGCTTATGTACTATGTCTTTCCTACCTTGGGGAAAAAAATGTCTATTTTGGATTGTTTAGCTGGGTTCATTCTTTGCTTTATGACAACGTTTGCCTGCGTGTCATACAGTGTTCTTGCAAGTTGCAAGTAAAAGTCCCGTTGATCGCTGATGTCTGGTGATTCCTGTGCATATTCAAGGATTTTTGTTGCCATTTGCATGGCGTCCTTGCTGGAAGGTGGCTTGTAATCAGCAGTTGAACCGGGAAGATCATCTTCTTCCTCAGACTCGACCACATTGTTGGTTTGCTCGAGCAATTCTGCGATTTCTGTTGTTGAGTAATCTTTCGTCACAGCCAAATCACAGTCCACATTTAGAAGATCCTGGTTTGTCAGGTCAGGAATTATTTGACGCAGTGGAATAAGGTCACTCTCATCAATATTTTCCTCCTCAGCATTGTGAATGATGGCATCAGTCTGTGAAAATCCACACTTGGAAAAGCATTTAGAGATGGTACAAGATTCTAATTTCATCCAAGCAGCTTCTATCCATTCAATGGCATTCCTGACATTGATTTTTTTTACAAGGTCACTTGCTTTGTTGCACTCATCCATGTTTAGTAAAATACTTTTCAGCATGCACTTACGATACTGCAGCTTGACATTTTGGATGACTCCAGCATCCATCGGCTGCAAGTGAGATGTTGTGTTTGGCGGGAAGAACATTATCTTTACGTTTGACAAGGTTGCTGGGACGTGGGCTCCACAATTATCCATAAACAATAGAATCTTTCGGTTTTGGATGATCATCTTGTTATTTAGCTGATGCAACCACTTCATAAAGATTTCTGAAGTCATCCAAGCTTTGCGGTTGGCTTCATATGTCACTCTCATTTGTTGTTTATAGTCTTTTGTGAAGCACCGCGGGTTAACTGATTTTCCAATGACCAATGGACGCAACTTTTCACCAGCCATTGAACTTGTCAACAGTACGGTAATCCGGTCTTTAGCAAGTTTACCATTCTTTGCAGGATCACATTTACTCACATATGAGCGGGATGGAAGAGTTCTGAAAAATAATCCGGTCTCATCACAGTTAAAAATATCATTTGCTGAATATCCTTCGATGAGACCTGGCAGCTTACCTTTCCACTCGTTCACCGTCTCGGTCTTTACCTCCCCTCCCTCACCACACAAGACAGAATTGGTCAACTGATGCCGTGCAACAAACTTCTGCAGCCAGCCACCGGATGCTTCGAAGTCGTCTATGCCCATAGATTTCGCTATGGAGCTAGCCTTCTCACGAATTAGCGGCCCGGTTAGCGGGAAGTTTTTAGCACGACAACAGTGAAACCATTCCAGCACACGATCATTTACCGCGCTGTATCTCGTGCGTCGAGCCACAAGCAATTTCCTATGAGCAGGCAGACTCCCACATTCGTACCGGGCAAGAATCGATGCCTTGTTTTTTAAAGTCTCGTAGATTTGAGTCTTTCCGACTCCAAGTGTCTCCTGGATGCTCTTTACTTTGTGCCCAGCCTCGCTCAAACGGATGCATTTCACTCGCTCCGCTACAGTCATTACGGTTCTTTGACGTTTAGATGCCATGATCTACAAGACGCAAGTGAATACAGTACGTACAGTTAAAAACTATCGCAGTTACAATAAAACGCACGCCAATAAAAACTCACTTACACGTCGTCGTTTCGGATCGGGTGAATGAAAACGGCGAAGCGAACACGTTTGTTTCGTCGGGTCAAGTGGGCGCTGCTTTTAAAGCCAGTGCCGTGATCTACGAGACGTAAGTGAATAAAGTTAAACTCATTCACAATTACAATAAAACGAACGCTAAATAAAAACTCACTTACACGTCGTCGTTTCGGATCGGGTGAATGAAAACGGCCAAGCGAACACGTTTGTTTCGTCGGGTCAAGTGGGCGCTGCTTTTAAAGCCAGTGCCGTGATCTACGAGACGTAAGTGAATAAAGTTAAACTCATTCACAATTACAATAAAACGAACGCTAAATAAAAACTCACTTACACGTCGTCGTTTCGGATCGGGTGAATGAAAACGGCCAAGCGAACACGTTTGTTTCGTCGGGTCAAGTGGGCGCTGCTTTTAAAGCCAGTGCCGTGATCTACGAGACGTAAGTGAATAAAGTTAAAATCATTCACAATTACTGTACAATAAAACGAACGCTAAATAAAAACTCACTTACACGTCGTCGTTTCGGATCGGGTGAATGAAAACGGCCAAGCGAACACGTTTGTTTCGTCGGGTCAAGTGGGCGCTGCTTTTAAAGCCAGTGCCGTGATCTACGAGACGTAAGTGAATAAAGTTAAAATCATTCACAATTACAATAAAACGAACGCTAAATAAAAACTCACTTACACGTCGTCGTTTCGGATCGGGTGAATGAAAACGGCGAAGCGAACGTTTGTCCCGTGGAGTCTTTCCGCATATCGGGTAGAGCGTTGCGTGTATTTAAGCTCCCGCTGCATGACGTCTCCATCCGGGTTACGGCTAGTGGAATTTCCGCTTACGTAGTTCCGGTAACATGTAATTTCGTAGTCAAAATGTTAATGCATAGGTTTTTATTCCGGGTGAAGGATATTCCGTTTCATAGAATTCCGGGAATGGGAATATTTACTGTACTCGAATTACAAAGATGTAGCTTTAGGAAAAATAACTAAACCAGCCAACACAGTTTTCTTTCCACAAAATCCTTGAATTCAATTTCGTTCTGGCAATGGCCTTGTCTATTTCATTCTTGCAAATACAAAACAAGACACTGCGGCATTTTGTTAATTACGAGCAGATAACGTGTAGTGTGCGTGCAGAACAAAAGGTGATCATCACTCTCTGGTCAGGCAATAGTCACACAAATGTTCTTTATTGATCTGGCTGGCCTTGCCAGTACTGATCATCCTCGCCTTTGTGTGTGTCAGTGGGTGTGAATACAGAACACTACACTGCAATGCCACTTAAAGTGACTGTAGGGTGTGTGTCTTTGTGCATGATTGATACCATAGCATCTCAAGGCCCTTGCCCTGAGATGCTATCTCTGTGGTGTATTGAGGTCAGATGAAGCTGAGAGAGATCAGGGGTATGTAAATCACACACACGCACATATACACACACACACACATGCACACAGAGTGTCCCCTACTTTATAAACAGTAGCTGTACTGGCAGCGATTTACAGCTTGCCATAAAGCAAGAAATGTGCCCTTAATACAGAGTGGAAGAGCAATTGTCTATTGTAGTAGATACAGTCGAACCTCTCTTCAACGTACCCCATTTACATTTCCACCCCTATAACGTGCACATTTCAGATCCCGATTTTACGTAATTCATTTTATATTTGCCGATTTTGCTTTATAACCTTTATAACGTAAACGTCATCACAACGACCATATTTTCCCCACAAAATTGTGAAAAGGCCTTCGTGCTAGCAATGCTACATATCGTCTTGTACATTGTTGTACTTCCGGAGGGAGGCACGACGACATGGTCTCAGAACATGTCTGGTAAACGGAAGCAAATCTCGCTGGCTGTGAAGGATGAAATTGTCTCTCACTTTCGAAAGGGAGTCTCCCAAACGAAGCTCAGCCGAGACTACAAATTGGTAAAGTTGACGATTTTGACAAATCATTCATAATGGCAACAAAATCATGGCAGAGTTCGAAGCAAACAGATTGAAAGATGATCGTAAACGGATTCGGTGTGCGACACATCCTGACCTGGAAAAACCACTATTACATGTTCATGTTTTTACATCTATATGTGTTCATACTGTATTATACATTATACATTTGGCGGCCATTTTATTGGATATGTTGCAGCGTACCTCCGTTATAACATTCAAATTCACGATGTCCCTTGAGGTATGTTGTAACGGGGTTGGACTGTACAGTATTATAAAGTCGTATGTGTGTGTTTCTTTTTTTCCCCTGAAGAAAAATGTCACATTTTCACTTTTATGTTGTTAACACCTGTGATACATGAGTGAATATACATGTAGGTTAAAAGAAGCCACTCAGTCTCTCATTGTTGTCGTCTGATGTGGGCAAAGCTTCTGTGGCAAGTGTTACTTTTTCACTCCAGTATCTTTTATTTATCTTTATTGCCTTGTTGGCGATGCACAAGTCGTTTCCAGGACCACCTAAGTGGGTGGTCTTTGTAGTCAAAGACAGAGACACCATTGTATTGGTGACAAGTTGGTGTACCTTGAAACCGAGCAAATTCTTTCATTTTGCGGGATAAGATAAAATGGTACTTTCCCTCCAAGAACATTTTTATTGTTTATTGTTTTGGCACGATGTGTAACATCTACATTTGCAATTAGGTACTTTAATACACTAATAAGAGTTGCCATTTCCCCCCGCATGATTTGCAAAATCTTTATATACATGTTAGTTTTTCATTGATTGACACGATATGGATGGAAGTTGTGAAACAACAAACTGTAGGCAAGACACAAGAGTTCCCTGAATCTAAATTAGGAAAGAAAAAAGAGTTGTCAGATCTTATTATTTAAAATTAGAAATAATTAAAGATGCAACGATATCAGCCATCTCGTTACTTCTGCGTCCCGCGTCCTAGACGCATAATTTTCCCGCCAGACGCACAGTTCCAAATAATGTGCGTTTTTGGGACGCAAGGAAATTTCTTAGTTCATTCATTTCCGAACCGCTTTATCCTCACTAGGGTCGCGGGGGGTGCTGGAGCCTATCCCAGCCGTCTTCGGGCAGTAGGCGGGGGACACCCTGAATCGGTTGCCAGCCAATCACAGGGCAGAAATTTCTTAGTTAAAAAAGAAAAAACAACAGAAAAACTACGGTAAATCTTTTTTCCCAGCAACGAACCCAGTTTGAATCGCCGCCATTGTTGTTTTGATCTCGCGTTAAGTAATCTTGCGTGACGAGATTTCTGTTCTCGCGAGACGAGATTGGCGAGATCGGCCTTCACTTCGTGGAAGAAAGCAGACGATTGCCAAGTCGTGTAACGTCGTGTTGCGAACAAGTGTTGTGAAAGTTTATTGTGGAGATATGAACTCAAAGACTGAACCATGGGATGAAATAAGAACCTATTTCTCAGCAAATCTTGTATGCCTGAATTATTTAAATTATTGCAGTATTTGTTTATATGAAATAAACCTATTATCAAAGTATATTGTTGTTGTTTGTGTTATTATCATATGCAATTGAATAAGTAGACCATTTCCGAATTCGAAATTTGGGACTCTCTAAATGCAGAATGGTACACATACTTTTCTGATCAGCGAGTCCCTGTGACTCGCAGGGCTCAAACTGTAAAATTAGCACTGCATAGTATGGAAAGTTAAGTGACAGGAATATTGAACTTTAAAAATACACATAATAGAGAAACATTAAATCCTAACTGTGCATGTTACTCAAGAAATACTGTGTAAGTTACAAAGACGCATGCACTGATGTAACCAAATGTACTTAGCTGGAGTGTGATACTGAAGGTCGAGAGGCTGAGGGTGGATCTCAATTCTCGTCCCAGTTTTTCCCTCTACTACTTGTATAAGCAATCACAGCAACATTTGAAAGAGAAATGAGATGAGCGCTGGTGCTCGACTGGTTGAGCACACCCGCTTTACACAGGTCCAGGGTTCGAATCCTGGCCTTCCTGTGTGGAGTTTGCATGCTCTCCTCGTGACTGCGTGGGTTTTCTCTGGGTACTCCGGTTTCCTCCTACATTCCAAAAATGTGCACGGTAGGTTAATTGATCACTCTAAAATTGTTCACAGGTGTGATTGTGAGTTTGAATGGTTGTTCATCAATACATGCACATTTGACAATAAAGTTGTATTCAATATTATTCAATTCAATATGCCGTGCAATTGGCTGGCAACCAGTTCAGGGTGTACCCTGCAGACTCCTCGAAGACGGCTCGCATAGACACCATCTGCAACCCTTTTGAGGATAAACAGTACCGGATAATGAATGGATGGATGTGTGAGATCAGAATCAGAATCATCTTTATTGGCCAAGTATGTAGAACACACAAGGAATTTGACTCCGGTATAACACGCTGCATTAGTATCATCATAAACAAGGACATGACAAATAGTATGAAAGGACATTTCGTAATGTAATGAACCTTAGTGCGGTAGTACAGTGACAACTGTGAGACAAAGTGCAAAGTATTAAGCAGAGCTAAAATGATCAGTGGTAGGATACAATACTATAACAGTTGGTGCAGAAAATCATTGAACCATTTTAAAGTGACCAGTAGCAGTATTTGTTTACAAGAAGTGTGCAATTATGCAGATGTCCTTGAGCGCTTTAAAGTGTCTGGTGCGGTGGAGTATAAATCAGTGACTGTTTAGGGAGTTAATGGCTAGAGGGAAGAAGCTGTGTAAGTGTCTGCTGGATTTGGTGCGCATGGATCGGTAGCGCCTGCCTGAGTGGAGTAGCTGGAAAAGGTGGTGGGCGGGGTGCGGTGGATCCAGTAGGATTTTCCGTGCCCTTGTTTTGATTCTTGCAGTGTGCAAGTCCTCAAGTGTGGGTAGCCCTAAAGTAGTGATGGTGGAATGAATCTTCAAGATACTACATGAACCAGTTGTTTGATATTTTTTTTACTCCTCTAAACTGTTGGTTTCAAGAAAGGGAGTTAAGAAATATCAAGTCAGTGTGCTTTGAGCACAGAGTACCATCTCGGGCTCAATAAACAAAACAACTAGTGAATGAAGCTTCATTTTCTTATCACTACCCTAAAACCTTTGTAGCCTCCTGCTGCATGTCATGAGGCATTGTTTTCAAATTGACAGCAGAAAGCAGTGTTTCGCTTCTGGGAAAGCTGGACACTCAATGTGTAGTGTGGTGCAGTGGTCACCAACCATTAGCCTGCAGCCAGCCAATTATTTACACGAGATATGCCCCAGATGTAGGCAAGAAATATTCAGGATCAACCACCCGTACACTGACGCTACCTCACCCTGACCATGTAGGATTCTGTCACATCTCTCCTTTTACAGTATGTGCTCTATAAAGACGTATAATGCGTTTTCCTTGGGAGACTCATTTATCATCCATTTTGTTTCTGCAAGGTGTCCATACGCAGTCACGTGATTGAAAGCAGTAATCACAAATGCTCCCTTGTAAAATTGACGCGTCGAATACTCGACTACTTGGTTCATATTGTTGACAAGGGTTCCCAACAAAAGCAAACCACTGTCTTGGAGCCAATGGTTGGAACAGATTGGGTTCCATCTTAGGGTTTCCACTGTATTTTGTTACCGGTGCATGTAGTGTTAAAGGTCGGCTTGTGCTTCACTAAGGACATGTCATGTCATTTTTTCCTCAAATACATTTCTTTTAAACTCCAACCTAAAATAAGTCTTTTTCTTATCTTGCTCATATACTGTACAATGCCGCAGGTATGTTATATATGAGAGGCTGTGCATACTAACCTAGAACTATGGCTTACCGCTGGGTTGCCAAATTAGTCTGTAATTTCTCCACTGAGAAAATTGTCTCCAAACAACAGAGTGAGGTACTTCTCTTGTTGCCATGGTGAACTCAGCAGGTTTTAGCTTGCAGGTGTGTGCCAGGAGTACGTTTGCTTGTGTGTGTGTGTGTGAGAGAGAGAGAGAGAGAGAGAGCGAGAGAGAGATGTACGTATGTGATCAGGAGAATGAAGTTAAAATGGGCTGGTTGTCTCCTCATGACAAGTACTTCTCCCCCCGACTGTTTCTAAGACATTGTGCACGCATACATGGAGAGGATTTTTTAGGCTGTGTGTGTGTGTGTGTGTGTGAGAGAGAGAGAGAGTGAGAGAGAGTGAGTGAGTGAGCGAATGAGACATCAAGGGGAGCAAAGCTGTAAACCGGTCAGAAGTCTGCATGATAATGAGTTTGTTACAGAGGAAACTCTCATCACACACACACACACACACACGCACACACACACACACACACACTCTCAAATAGTAGCATGGAAACAGTATAGTGCAGTATTGTTCATGGCTCTTATGACCGAAACCCCCCCCACCCCCCCAAAACAGTCAAGGAGAGATACGGCAAATGTAAATTTTACAAGTCTAATAGAACTTGACCATACACACACAGACACACACTCACATTTTGCCAACGGGGGTCAAGCCCTTGCAACACGTCTTTGTGTGTATCCATGGGGAATGGTGTGTTCACAAAGGTATGCATGCATTTGCATGTTCTCCTCCCCACCAGTGTGGAAGTAACGCTGTTGTTTGCAGTGCAGTCTATAAATCTGTTTTTAAAGCTAGTGTGTGTGTGTGTGTGTGTGTGTGCGTGTGTGTGTGTGCATGCATGCGTGTCGATCATGCATGCTGTGACAGTGTTAAAATGTGAAGCCAAGCGTAGAGAAATGATCGTGACAAAGCCTGGAAATGTTGCTGATCGGCAGTGAGCCAACACACACCTCTAATGTTGACAAATGTTTATTCTTCCTATACTAATGACTTTGGCTTTTATTTTCAATATTTCAGGTAATGCATGAGATGGCTGACTCTCCAGAGTCCTGATTAGAAAAAAAATGCCTTTGTCACTCCACGCTCCCCCAACATTTAACCGATTTTACTTTTGAATGAGTGCATATTTGATCATAGAAAGCACTTTGCAGGAAAATATATTTTATATCATCTCCTTGTGAAAGGGGGAGTCAAATCGCCTTGAAAATGACAAGCATGAATGAAATACACAGTTCCATTCAGTGTGAATTGGTCCTTGGGGATTTTTGTATAACAAGGGTGCGACAGGGTATCCGCCGGGATTGTTTTCATTTAAGAGTCTGACCAGATGGCAGATGAACACAAGACATGCCGCCCTGGGTGTTATTGCACATTCAGCGCGCACGCTAAACACTTGAAGTCACCGAGGGGTTTTTCAACTTTGAGATGTGACATTTTTTTTTTTAGGGGCTTCATTTTAAAAATAGACGAAGCGAAGATTAAAAAGAGATGAATTTTGTAACGTTTTAGTTAGACATACAGTGTGGTAATAAGTCTCAATTTCCTTCCTAACCAATTTTATGTTGGTTTATTATCAGCATTACTCAAAGGCCACATGAGTAAAAGTCAATGAAATGTTAATTCTATTATCTGTCTGGTGTCTCTGTTTATCAACTGTCTTTTTTTCTGCAGACTGTGCAGCAGTTGCTAATCAGTCACTGAGCTGCTGCTGCATTTTCATTCACAAATTAATTGGGTTACTTATGGTCTCTCCACTTTTTCACACTTCTCTGAAGTTCCAGTTTGCATGCACTCAGAAAATTTGACGGTCCTTTCCGTTTGGGGGGTCAACAAGGTGTGGCATGTTGCTACGAGCTACTTGCCACAAGCTGACTACTGTAGCTCGATACGTTAGTCATCCCGTGAGGGAATTTGGATGGTCGCTGCAGCACTTTTCGCATTTACATGAATAAAAACAAAAGAAACACATAAATGCAGCATTTGAGGGGGCCCCAAGGAAAAATTGACATCACTCCGAAAGAAAAGCAGGGAGCTATTTATGGTTTTCGCAGTTGGCTGGAATAAATGGAAAAAGTATTTCACAAGCATAATACAGTTAATTTAATTCTCTTTTGGCTGAATGATTGAATTTCAATATGTTATTATGTAAATACTTGATTTTGTCCTGTTTTGGTTGATATTACATTGCTCAGTAATATTTGTATTTGCATATTATTTGTATCATATTACAATTATCTGGCGTTCTACTTTTATTTGCATCATCTATTTGTCAGGTATCCGGACGGGGTCCGGACAGAACAAGGATTCCCCAAGCGTAGACAAAGATAGGAGGCTTTGAAGAGAAATAGATTTACTGTATTTATTTATAAAAACGCCTGACCGACAAAGTACATTGAAGGACACTGGTAACAAAGAACCACAAAAAGATGACAACAAACCAAAAGCGCTTGCAAAAGGCAAGGAGCAAGAAACACAAGACAAGCAAATCCAATACACAAAGAACGTAAGCCGAGAATACATAACAAGAATACTCACAGAACAAAAATACTTTGAATTACTTGGCAAACGCTATGAGGAAAAGAAAATGCGGAGAATGTCTTGAGGACAGAGTCGTGAGCAAGGCTTAATAATCTGATAGCCAATCGGCGTGGCATGGCATTTAAAGCAGAGAGGTAACAAGGCCAGATTCAGGACAGGTGCGACTCGTCAGTGAACATCGATTCTGCAGCTGGAGACTGAAGCGAAATTCAAGACAAAACAGGATCATGACACTATTAAAGTAACACTACACTCACCTGAGCACAATTCCTGGCTACTCTGCCCCTGATAGATGGACAAAATACTGATGCCCTATTTTCAGCCCATTTTCATTAAAATTTGGAGAAAAAAAAACTTTTGGTTTTAAGATGTGAAACAAGAAAAATCTTTATTTATAATGTTTGCACACATCGATGAAATTTGACTTGTGTATTTGACCTTTAATAATAATTAATAATACATTTTATTTGTCAGCGCCTTTCACAGCACTCAAGGACACTTTACAACCAAGAGCAACAATAAAACCACAGATACAATTATAATAAAAGAAGAGACAGATTTAAGTAGAATATGCAAGTCTGAATAGGTAGGTTTTGAGCTGGGTTTTGAATGTGGGAAGAGAGTCAATGTTACGAATATTGGGTGGAAGTGAGTTCCAGAGGTTTGGGGCAGAGCGGCTGAAGGCTCTGCACCCCATTGTGCTGAGACGGGCAGAGGGTACAGAGAGGTGGAGGGAGGATGAGGACCTGAGTGAGCGAGAGGGAATGGAAATCTGAAGAAGAGCTGACAGATAGGGGGGGGGGGCAAGGTTTTGGATGGCTTTGAATGTATAGAGAAGTATTTTGAAATTGATCCTAAGTTTAACAGGGCATGATGCCCAATTCTTTTTTTATTTTCCGTCGCTTTGAGCAGTGTTTCAATGATATTTGACTCCTCTTTTAGCTCCCTTGCTATGCAAAAATATGCTGTTTTAACACTCATCATGAATTTTCTCCATACTATGTGGCACATTTATTCATTCTTCTCTAAGCAATGGTAATTGTTAATCGATAATTGCAAATGCAATCCGAAATTTCACCGCAATTGCCATTTTAAATGATTCTAGCGTACATTGCAGACATGATAAGTGTCAATTTTGAATATTAAGGAATGCAATATAGTATGAATGTTTCGATATATCATCTGCAGTAAATAATTGTAAAAGTCAGAAAATAGTCGGCGGCCCGGTAGTCCAGTGGTTAGCGCATCGGCTTCACAGTGCAGAGGTACCGGGTTCTAGTCCAGCTCTGGCTCCCTGTGTGGAGTTTGCATGTTCTCCCCGGGCCTGCGTGGGTTTTCTCCGGGTACTCCGGTTTCCTCCCACATTCCAAAAACATGCATGGCAGGCTGATTGGAGACTCTAAATTGTCCCTAGGTGTGAGTGTGGGCGTGGATGGTTGTTCGTCTCTGTGTGCCCTGCGATTGGCTGGCAACTGATTCAGGGTGTCCCCCGCCTACTGCCCGAAGACAGCTGGGATAGGATCCAGCACCCCCCGCGACCCTAGTGAGGATCAAGCGGTTCGGAAAATGGATGGATGGAGAAAATAGTCTCACTGTTGTCAGTTGCACAGCACTGCACTGCGGCTCTAGAATTAAATATAGCACCGTCAGGAATCTGTTTAGCCCCCAATCAGCATGCTTCCGCCCCAGCAATTTCATTATTTTGAGTATGTATGTATGTATGGCTGTATGTCTGTATGTATACTGTATTTTGGGCTGCAACTTTTGATTAAGATAAGAAAACCTTTATTTGTCTCACAATGGAGAAACTCCCAATTTACAGCAGCAAAATTATGAGCGCAGTAGAAGAACAAAAGTATGTTTATTTAAACACATTCGCTTTTCCTCACTAGTGTCGCAGGCGTGCCGGATCCTATCCCAGCCGTCTTCGGGCCGTAGGCGGGGTGCACCCTGAATTGGTTGCCAGCCAATTGCAGGGCACACAGAGGAACAACCATCCGTGCGCTCACTCACACCTCGGGACAATTTAAAGTGCTCCATCAACCTGCTGTGCATGTTTTTGGAATGTGGGATGAAACTGGCGTATCCAGAGAAAACCCACACCTGAAAACCTAAAAATACCTGAAAATGTGAAAAAAGCTTATTTTAACAATTACTAAATTTATTTAAATATTCAATATTGTTCCGATAAGTGTTTTTTTTTAACATTTAAAATGAATGCAGTATTATAACACATTGAATAGGAATCAAATCAACATCCATCCAATATTTGGTACATTCGTTTTAATGGCAAGTTAAAGTAGTAATCCACAATGAATTACAACTTTAACTTGCTCAGGGTCGGATTTTTTTCTGTGTGACAGCCCGTTCTTTTTCTCCCGGTCGTTTGGGCTCTCCCGCAATATTGTACCAATCCCTTTTCCCATCTTGAGTCTTTGTATAATTCCAACATAATTCAAATGATTTTTCTGCTGAATGTGTCGCTTGAGGTAGTCCAGCTTCCATTCAGTCCATGTATATTTTTCCATCGGAAAATTTGCTTACAGCTTAAGCTTTGTTGCATGTTTTGCAGAACAGACCTTTCTCACTCGAAAAAGAAAATATCTCACCCAGTTTCACTGCTTGCACATACTCCGACAGCCATTCCAACTTAAAAGAACCGCAGTTCATTCTTATTTTGGTTTGGGAAGTCGACGGATCACATTCACTGCCCGGTCGTTTCGCTTTAGTGTCACTTATTGCCGCCACACTGTTATTGTTATGGAGCAGAGAACACGGGCAAGTACTGTCAATGCCGTGATTGGCTGCATAGCGTCATTGCATCGTATCGTGTGATTGGCTGGACACCTGTCACTCACTGAATTACAAAGCAAATTGATAAAGAAAAAAAAGTTATACGGAGTTCCCGGAGAAAACCCACACTGGCACGGGGAGAACCTGCAAACTCCACACAGGAAGGTCGGAGCCGTGATCGAACCCATGACCTCTGCACTGTGAAGCGGGCCTGCTAATCAGGCGATCATTGTGTTGGCATGTCAACTAATTTTCTTAATTCATCTCTTAGCTTTTAGGAATTTTAGTGATTTGTGCATTCCACTCAAAGTACTTGGAAAATAGACATGGTGAAAACTAGTTTATTTCAAGTGCTGAGTTAAAAACAAAGATTGTTGCGCAACCAGTCATGTATAAAGGAATAAGCTACCACTGAGTGGCTCAAACAGGCTTCAGGCTGCACTTTTCAGAATGTACAACAGCGTCAATGACGTGGCACACAAAGCTCGAGAAGGAGCGCACAAGGCTGGGAGGATGAGGAGATTGATGGAGAGGGACACGATTAGATGTTTGGAGGATAGATAGGGGAGGGAAACAGAGAGGCAGTGATGTTGTATAATGTGAGAGCGAATCGCAAAGAATGGGCTTAAAAAAAACTGTGTATTGGTGTGTGTGTGTGTGTGTATGTGGGGGAAGGGGGTGCAGCTTTGATGGGTATGTAGGAGGAATGAAAAGCCTGTCTCCTCCTTTTAACATCACACTTGCTTCGTCTTCCACTTTCTGCCTCATTTCTCCTCAGCTTGTTCTTTTCCTCCTACATATCACCTCTTTCTCCCTCGACCAAACCTCCCAAATTCGCTGGTTATTTTGACCTCTACTGTTGCAAAAAGAGGTGTTTTTTAATTATTTATTTTTTAGTAAGTGCCGTCTGTACTTCTATGTATTTTCCGCACTCTAAGGCGCACCTAAAAGCATTAAATTTTCTCAAAAGCCAACAGTGCGCCTTATAATCCGATGGGCATTATTTATGGATCAATATTCTAATTTCTTGGACGAAGTATTTTAACTGTTGTGTAAAGTGCTTTGTTACAGCTGCAGTGGTTGTGACAGCGCTATATACAGTAAGTAAAGCTGGATTGTATTGTATTCCCTTTAGTGGAGCAACATCTTGTGGATCCATAACTCAACCTCAGCCACTATTGTAGCTTCTATTCTACGCGTCTTATAATGCGGTGCTCCTTATATATGAAAACAGTTTTAAAATAGGCCACTCATTGAAGGTGCGCCTTATACTCCAAAGCGCCTTATAATGCGGAATATACGGTAAATCCTTCATATGCGAATGACACAGACAGTTTTATGATATGAAGTACATTTGAAAAACAAAACAAGCTTGACAAGAAAAACACACACACTGCCTACACATCATTCCTATTAGATCAGTCAAACACTTCTACTACTTAACAACATAAAACATGATTAGACAGTATACTATTCATTCAGGACTCTGCCCATTGATGTGAAGGGTTGCATGTGCCTTGCGATTGGCTGGCGACCAGTTCAGGATGTCCCACGCTAGTCCAGTCAGCTGGTATCGGCCCCGCTCACTCATGACCCAAGCAGCATAGAAAATAAAGGAATGAATCGGAAAAGGCCATTGTGAATCAGAGAGCAGAACGGGTGGAAAGCTGACAAAGTTGGTGGTTCAAATCCAAGTGGCAGACGAGTATTATTTTAATGGATGAATGCAGCCAGTAGTTGTGCCATTGTAGAGGTTTGCATGAAATCAGTCAAAATTATTAGGATGGTGACACTCACTGATTATGTCCCATTTTTTTTCTGCTGTGTTTTTTAAAGTATTTTTACAATCTAAAAGTGACTTCTCATCATGTGTTTGTTCATCAACAAATGCATGTTTCCTGCCCTCAATTTGTGTTTTACCACTGTGGCTCTAAAGTAGCTTCACATGGCCCTTTTCCACCACGCTTGTGCTCAAGCTAATTCCGGGCTAGTGCCCAGGTTAGCACCAATTCATTCTTTTCCCACCACCGAAATTGGCTCACGCCCTAGCTCTGGTGCTTGAAACTGGTGCTTAAGCAGGCCCCAATTATTTGTTGGGCCAGGCTCTGGAACCTACTACGTCAGGGGGCGGGAGGTGGGGTTATCATGACGATCGCAGATGTAGAGGAATGATTCCCTGGACAAACGGAAATTTTGCGCAAACTGTTGAGCGGTGAACTTGAGCACAATTGCGTCCTACCAGAAGAGTGATCGCGGATTGGCCCAAATAGTATTTGATCTCCCACTCGCAGCCAGCCTCGTGATAATCTACAATGATGAAAAAAAAGTGTTTGCGGCGGCCCGATGGTCAAATGGTAGCTCGTCGTTCTCACAATGCAGAGCTACCGGGTTTGATTCCAGCTCCGGCCTTCCTGTGTGGAATTTGCATGTTCTCCTCGGGCCTCCGTGGGTTTGATCCCGGTACTCCGGTTTCTTCCCACATTTCAAAAACATGCATGAAAGGCTGATTGAACACTCCAAATTGTCCCTAGTTGTGAGTGAGCGTCTCTGTGTGCCCTGCAATTGGCTGGCAACCGGTTCAGGGTGTCCCCCGCCTAATGCCTGAAGACAGCTGGGATAGGCTCCAGCACGCCCTGCGACCCTTGTGAGGATAAAGCGGATCAGAAAATGGATGGATGGATGGATAAGTGTTTGCTGATTGTATGTCCCTGACTGTTCTATACTACACACCAGGTATAGTTGACGCGATGCTAAGTTGAGTAGCAGATGTTTGCAGCACATTATTATTATTATTATTAGCACACGCGCTCTTGGGTAAATGTCGATGTAAGCAGTGGCGTTTGGATGCTTTATGATGATGTAATGACAAAGCTGCAACTTGGCTCTTTGTCGGTGGAAAACAAACAGGTTCTTCGTCTGAACTTCTGAAGTACAGCACTGGCCCTGGCACCGTACGAGCACCAAGTTTTTTTTTTGGGGGTGGAAAAAGGGTAACAGACAAAAACATCTCATTCGTTCCTGCTCCTTTGCTCAGGCAAAGTTATGGTTCATTTAAAGGTTGAGGTAAGTCAGGAAGAGAAATTGATGCTTTGGTATTTCTATCTTTGAAAAACTGAGAGTAACAGGAGCTGACAGAAGTTGTCAGCGAATTTCTAAATCTGAGTCACAAGAAGATTGTTTGTCACCTCAGACAGAATGGAGTGCAGCAGAATCCCCGGAGGCTAATGGGGCTGTCAGTGAGAGAGGGAACAACTTTCGAGGATGTCTGCTACATTCAACATTCCTCAATTGTCATGATCCTGCCTTCAATTGCAAATTAATAGATGAATTCATTTTAAAACCACAAGTACAACATATATAAAACGAATGCATGTCACAAACCTGTGGATATTTTTGTTTGTTTTAGGGTCTGGTTGATTAATTTTTGCAGCTTTTTTGTGACAATACCATATGCCACATTACCACTTTGTCTGAACCAATGATGATAACCTGTAACCTGATACCATGTTAAGCTGTCCACTGAAGTGACCGCTGTCCCTGAAAGGATTAAAAACACATTTTTAAGTATTTCATAAAAACTCACAACAAATGACGGTGACTTGGTAGCTTTACCACCAGAATGTAAAGCATACATATTACCTTTTCACTTTCACAATTGCATGCTGTACCCATTCCCACTCAGTAATTTTTGTAATTTGTTTCCTGCCCTGTGTTTCTCAAAGGGCTTGTCTTGGGGAAAAGTCAGCAACGTTGTTTATCTGTATATTAGTCACCTATATCTTGGTAATTTGCAAAAGTAGAATCAAGCAAACTGAACAGTTCTTGTTTGTTGAAGACAAAAGTAAGTATGGGGCTAAAGTTTCACCTACACTTGAAAAAGCTTCCTCAGTTGTAAATTGTAGGGCTTGCGTACCTCCGGGTATGCCTCGGTGGGCGTGTTTCATGCAGGTGGTGAACAATAGCGGGTTGTGGTTAGTAAAACGACCGTCCTGCATACCAGTCAGTTGTTCACTTGTCTTGTAGCAAAACAGCTTATGGCCACACTTCCGTTGAATAATGTTAGAGGGTGATGCCTCAAACCTCCTGTATTTGGAGACAGCTTTTCTTGTTCCTTCCTATCCAGAATTCGGACCTTGTTTTCCTCGAAGGGAAGTCCCTTCTTGAGATGAAAATGAATCACTGATTCTGGACCCTTAAAAGTTGCCTGCCACTGATGCGCCTTGTGCTAGAACTATGTTTAAGTGTGTCTATTCTTTTACAATTTACTGGTGGAGTTATTGAAGTCGTTAGCTGTATAAAACATTTCAGTTTGAAATCTAGAGCAAAACTAGAAAGGTGTAGAAATACAGTATATTTAGCAACTTGTATCAGACCATCCACCATCCATTTTCTGATCCATTTCTCCTCACGAGGGTCGTGGGCATACTAGAGCCTATCTGAGACGGGGGACACCCTGAACTGGTTGCCAGCCAATCACAAGGCACACATAGACAAACAAACATTCACGCTCACAATCACACCTGGGGTCAATTTAGAGTGTTCCATTAACCCGCCATGCATGTTTTTGAAATATGGGAGGAAACCGGAATACCCCGAGAAAACCCACGCAGGCACGGGGAGAATATGCATACTCCACACAGTAAGGCCGGGGCCTGGCATCGAACCCTGCACCTCTGCACTGTGAAGCAGACGTGCTAACCAGTCGATCACCGTTCCACCCTTTTGTATCTGACCAAAACTAAATAAATACATTTCTTACTCAACGCTCCTCTCTCCTTTTGCCCTTGCTTAACCACCGTGGCATTTTCTCTTTGACAATACAGTATTCATCACCCGCTCTTGCTTTCTACAATAATTAAAAAAAAAAACACTTCACTTCCTACACTACACCTGCATTGTAGCCTTCATCCGTCTCATATGGTGGTTTGTATTAATCTGTATTAAAAAAGAAGACATGGCAAAAAAAATTAAAAAACGTGATGGCAGAAAAGCTATCCCTACACTGTACACCCTGTAAACAGGAAGAATTAAAAATCTAAAAATAATCTTCTGTTTTAACTTGTCTCTGCCAATGTAGAGAAATTAGGTGGTGGGAAAGGAAGGTGGTGGAGAAGGAGAGAAGTGAAAGAAAACCACAGCAGATTAATGCAAAGATGAAGAAAACCACACAGGGAGGGGGTGAAAGGGGATGAAAGGAAAATGGAAAAGAGATTTATGTCATGGTGTTCAGCTGAGCAAACGGAGTTAAAAATCTGAGTACAGAAAGACAAGAAAGAAATGGAATACAGGATCTTGAGCTCTTACTCCAATTCAACATTCATGTACCATCCATCCATCAATCCATCCATTTTCTACCTCTCCAACCCGGGGTTGGGTCGCGGGGACAGCAGCTTTAGCAGGGAAGCCCATACTTCCCTCTCCCCAGCCACTTCTAGCTCTTCCCGGGGGATCCCGAGGTGTTCCCAGGTCAGCTGGATGGCAGTCTTTCCAGCGTGTCCTGGGGCGTCCCCAGGGCCCCCTGCCGGTGGGACCTGCCTGGAACACCTCACCAGAAAGGCGTTCAGGAGGCATCCTAAGCAAATGCCCGGTCCACCTCATCTGGCTCCTTTCCACGTGAAGGAGAAGCGGCTCGACTCTGAGCCCATCCCGGAAGACCGACCTTCTTACCTTATCTCTAAAGGAGAGCCCAGATGAGAAAACTCATTTTGACTGCTTGTATCCGGGATCTCATTCTTTCGGTCACGACCCATATCTCCTGACCAAAGATGAGGGTTGGAATGTAGATTGACCAGTAAATTGAGAGCTTCGCCTTTTGGCTAAGTTCCTTCTTTACCACGACAGACTGATACAAAGTCCGCATCACAGCAGACGCTGCACCGATCGACCTGTCATTCCCTCGCTCCCTCCTGCCCTCACTCGGGGCAAGATCTCTCTGATTTTCATACCAAACGCTTCACAAACGGCTGCGAAATGCTCCAGTGAGAGTTGGAGTTGGAGAGCCCTGCTTGAAGGAGCCAACAGTACCACACCATCTGCAAAAAGCAGAGATGCAATACTGAGGCCACCAAAACGGACCCCCTCAACGCTTCGGCTGCACCTAGAAATTCTCTCCATAAAAGTTATGAACAGAATCGGAGACAAAGGGCAGCCTTGACGGAGTCCAACCGTCACTGGAAACGATTCTGGCTTACTACCGGCAATGTGAACCAAACTCTGACATCGATGGTATACTCCCAAAGCACCCCCCACAAAACTCCCCGAGGGACACAGTATGGACCTTCTCCAAGTCCACAAGGCACATGTAGACTCGTTGGGCGAGTTCCCATGTACCCTCAAGGACCCTGCTAAGGGTGTAGAGCTGTTCCACTGTTCCATGGCCAGTACATAAACCACACTGCTCCTCCTCAATCTGAGGTTCGACTTGCCGACGGACCCTCCTCTCCAGCACCCCTGAATAGACCTTACCAGGGAGGCTGAGGAGTGTGATCCCTCTGTAGTCGGAACACACCCTCCAGTCCCCCTTTTTAAAAAGAGGAACCACCACCCCGGTCTGCCAATCCAGAGGCACTCTCCCCGATGACCATGCGATGTTGCAAAGACGTGTCAATCAGGACAGCCCAACAATATCCAGAGCCTTGAGGAACTCCGGGTGCATCTCATTCACCCCTGGGGCGTTGCCACCGAGGAGCTTTTTAACCACTTCAACCACACAGATAGGAGAGCCCAGCTCAGAGTCCTCAGACTCTGCTTCCTCCAAGGGAAGCGTGCTGGTGGAGTTGAGGAGATCTTCGAAGTACTCTGCCCATCGTCTCACAACATCCTGAGTCGAGGTCAGCAGCGCCCCATCCCCGCTGTACACAGTGTTAATGGGGCACACCTTCCCCCTCCTGAGACGTCGGATGGTGGACCAGAATTTCATGGCCTCATCAAACTCTTCCCACGGCCGAGTTTCTGCCTCGGCGACCACTGAAGCTGCGTTCCGCTTCGCCAGTTGAGACCCATCAGCTGCCTCTGGGGTCCCACAGCGATAAAGGCCCGAGAAGACTCCTTCAGCTTGATGTCATCCCTTACTGCCGGTGTCCATCAACGAGTACTGGGGTTGCCGCCACGACAGGCACCAACCACCTTACGGCACAACTCAGATTTCCCGCCTCAACAATAGAGGCACGGAACATGGTCCATTCGGACTCAGTGTCCCCCGCCTCCCCCGGGACATGGGAAAAGCTCTGCCGGACGTGGGAGTTGGAACTCCTTCTGACAGGGGATTCCGCCAGACGCTCCCAACAAACCCTCACAATACGTTTGTGTCTGCCAGGTCGGACCGGCATCTTCCACCACCATCGGAGCCTACTCACCACCAGGTGGTGAACAGTTGAGAGCTCCGTCCCTCTCTTCATCCGAGTGTCCAAAACATGTGGCCGAAAATCCGATGATACAACCACAAAGTCAATCATCGAACTGCGGCCAAGGGTGTCCTGGTGCCAAGTGCACAAATGTACACCCTTATGTTTGAACAAGGTGTTGGTTATGGACAATCCGTGACGAACACCATTCGAGTTCTAATTGGGGGGGGGGGTATTCCTCCCAATCATGGCCTTCCAGGTCTCACTGTCATTGCCCATGTGAGAATTGAAGTCCCCCTGCATGTCATACATAAAGCATATTTGACAATAAAGATGACCTTGACCTTGAGAACAAGGGAGCCCCCAGCAGAAGTACTCTCCAGCATACCCTCCAAGGACTCCAACAAGGGTGGGTACGCTGCTGTTGTGTGCATATGCATATACACAAACAACAATCAGGACCCGTCCCCCCACCCGAAGGCGGAGGGAGGCAACCCTCTCTTCTACTGGTGTGAACCTCAATGTACAGGCAATGATTATGCCCACACTTGCTCTATGCCTCTCACTGTGGGCAACTCCAGAGTGGAAGAGAGTCCAACCCCTCTCGAGAAAACTGGTACCAGAACCCAGGTTGTGTGTGGAGGAAAGTCCGATTATATCCAGTCGGAACTTCTCTACCTCGCACACCAGCTCGCACTCCTTCCCTGCAAGAGAAGTGACATTCCATGTCCCTAGAGCTAGCTTCTGAAGCCGAGGATCGGACCGCCAGGGTCCCGCCTTTGGCTGCCGCCCAGCTCACACTGCACCCGACCCTTCTGGCCCCTCCAATAGGTGGTGAGCCCATGAGAAGTTTCCTCTTCGTGCTGAGTCCGGCCGGGCACCATAGGTTCTTGAACCAATTGCTGACTTGCGTAACGGTGAGTCCATGGGTGTAGGCCCGGCTACCAGGCCTGGCTCCAGAGGGGGGCCCGGTGACCCGCGTCCGGGCAAGGGAAACTGAGATCCATTTATTTCATTCATTATCAGGGATTTTTGAGCCGTGCTTTGTCTGGTACCTCACCTAGGACCTGTTTGCCATCGGTGACCATGCAAGGGGCATGAAACACCAGACAACTTAGCTCCTAGGATCATTGGGACACACAAACCCCTCCACCACAGTAAGGTGACATGGTGGTCACGGAAGGGCATTCGTGTAGCATTCATTTAAATTTGGAATTTAGCACTTATTACTTTACTGATATTGATAGGTATAATGGTTATTAATATCTACCCTAGGCATGACATGAGTTTTTATCAAGCCATTTATTTAAGTTTATTACTTGTAAAGTCAAAAGATCAGAATAAAAGTAAAAAGTCTGTTCCACCAAATATGATTGCAATATCATCGAGGGGCAAAAAGGTGATGTTGGAAGATTTGTTTTGATCTACATATCTCTGTTTTGGGCCTCTCAAAGATGCTTTACTCGGTATGTTTCTGCAGTTGGGTTGAGGGCAATCGGACAATATGTTTGTCTGAAAAATGTGTTTCTTTCAGCTTTCTTTAGCTCTCTTTCTTTCCATGAAAAACATACTACGTTGCATTCCTCTTCCCTCTCCCTTTCCCCTGAGGGAATCTTGAAGGTCATGCATTTGTCATTCAAGAGAGAATTCTACAAAGTGAAAATGAATGTACATTTGACAGATAGGCTTAGCTCAATTTTTAATTTTCATAAATATTGTACATTTTGTACCAATCACAAATTGTATGCCTCACGGAAATCCTAACTTTGGAGTTTGACTTTCCCTCTGTGTCTCTGGAGACACTGTTTTTTGTTTTTTCGGACTGCATGTTAACTAAGGTGCTGCTAGGCATTTATGGGCCGGTGAAAAAAAGGATCACTTTTGGCCCCACCACGTCAATGCCGAAAATAAAAAATGCTATTTCCCGGGTGAGAGAATCATCATCCCTTTTCTCTCTTTTGCGCCTGGTGCCCCAACTATACATTCTACTGTTTTTGGAGTTTTGTGAACAACCGGTCCATAAGCTGTTACCTGGTGGGGTGTCCCAATGATCCGTCCACCCATCTTCCAAACTGCTGAACAGAGTCACGGGGGGTTCTGGAGCCTATCCCAGCTAACTTTGGGCACCCTGAACTGGATGTTAGTCAGTCATAGTCAGTCATTGGGCACATATAGAGACAAACAACCATTCATACCCACATTCACACACAGTCACTGAGTGGGACCCGATACCACGCTGCACACAAGTCAGGCGAGTATACCACTACACCATCAGCGACAGTCCCAATAATCCAAGAAGTGAAATGGGGCTGCAAAAAGGTCTTAGGTGAGGGACCATAGCATAGCTCAGAAATCCCCTTTGATGAGAAAAACATTTGGGAACCGATTTTCATAGACAGGCGCCAATGAGCTCGGCGTAAAAATGGGCACATCTTAATTTCCATCCCGGGGCAGATCAAGTTTACAATGTTTGGGACCATGTTGTGCCTTGCTCGATATTTTGGGGGATGCAAGACAAGATTTAGACTTGCAAAAATCAGGTCTAAATGTTGCCGCATGTATAGAGATGTAACCATTAACAGTAGTATTGCGATATCGCCGTCTTAAAATTGCCGCAATGTCGTCACGTCACAATATTAAAACCAGCACACCACTTAAATAAAACAGGTTATTTTCCTTTTGTGTAGTTCCAGTACCCTCTGTTGGTTAGTTTATTAGTGCAGTTTTATTTGATTGGGCATGTGCTGTTGTCCACCTATTTTAAGACGTAACACGTTTGACTTTTATCCAAAATTGATTCGATGCACAATGCGGGCATGTATTAGCAAGAGCCTCAATATTAACTGTTATTTGTGTTCTCAGCCGAACCTATTGTGAGCATTGTGAACTACACAGGCCATGATACTTTGTGCCTCTGAGCTAATACAGTGCAACTCCTCTAGAACGAAACCTACATGGGCGAAAACACTCCCTAGTGTGAAAAAACCATCATGCATTAACACTATTCCCATTCTCCTGCCCCCCATATGACGAAAAAAAACCCTGTTGCGTTATACAAAATATTTGTCTCTGCTCTTGCCTCGCGAGATATTCACTACAACGAAGTTTAATCCAACAGCGACCTGTTCTGCTTCGTTCGGAAACGGCAAAAGCCGTGTAAACCACTGGTTTACACAGCTCCGACTTTTCTGAACGCAATATACTCATAGCTGCTCTTGCCATTGGCTTACTGAGCATTATCCTGACCTCCGATTGGCCAAGAGGGACCTCACTGTCTCTGTGTGTAGATAATGTAGTTTGAGCCGTGGAAGATAGCGTGGAATGCGTCCGATTAGCTGCTCAGAGTAAATTGCTTATGGTTCGACGGACATTCAAATAAACGAACGTTTCCTGGAATGATTTACTTGTTATCATGCTAAAAAGCTTATGCTAACTGGAGCGCTAATTAGAGAGAAGGCGAGTTCCATCGCGCTAACTATGGCCATCGAGGACTACGAAGCGTCCCGTGGCTGGCTTAAAAGTTCATTGCATGACATCAGCTGAGCAACGCTGTCTTGGGTGGCGATCGAGGGGAGGTCGAGTTAGAGACAGTGAGATAGTGGATAGAAAAGCCACCGGCTCCAGGAAATATCTGTTATTGTTCGATTCAGACGCAGCATGGACGTTGCATTGCTAAAATGGCTACAAAACGGACCTTTGGATATCAAGCAGCGAAGACAAGAAGCGCTCTGACGCTGGAAGAGAGGGTAAAAGTGATCAAAATGAACGACGGTGGAAGCAAAATAAAATACATTATCCAAGAAATTGATGTCAGTGAAAGTGAATGCTGATCGTAAATTTCGCAATTTCTTTCCCTTTTTTCTTTCCACACTGACTATATGAAGTGTCAAATAAGTGTGTGCTCTTACTTATGCACTAATGGAATAAAAATAAAGAGTACACATACGATTGTGTGTGTGTGTATGTCTACATCTGAGATCAAATTCGCTCCAGTGAAAAACCCCCTGTTGTGAAAAATGTCTTGCTGCAAACATGATTTCGTTGTAGAGGAGTTTCATTGTAGGAGCATTGGATGATAAAATGAATGGCCAATCCTATTTTTTTGTCACTGGTGTTATGTACAAAACACAATACTGTGCTTTTTTGGGGGGAAAATATCATGAGTTTTTAGACAGCTATCGCAAGCTTTTTTTATATCACCAATTTCTCACAATATCGTGATAGTTCTCGTATTGTGAGATTCATGTGATAATTTTGTATCCTGATGTTTGGATATAGTTACATCCCTTATAGTGTAATGTGATTTTGGTTGAATTAACCGTGGTGGAGACAGGAAGATTTAGGACGTATGTGGTGGTCATTCTTGAATATATATACATATATATATATATATATATATATACAGTCAAACCTCGGTTTTCAAACGTCTCGGTTCTCGACCAATTTGGTTTTTGACCAAAAATTTTTAGTTTTTTATGCCTCGGATGACGGTCAAATTTCGGTTCTTGAACAAACTGAGCGCACTTGAATGCACCATTTGACTCCTCTCGCCTTCCTTACACGAGGAAGTGACGCTTCCTCGGGTAGACAAGGAAGTGACGCTTCCTTGTGTTGCTTTCCATTGTGAGCAGACGTGTTCAGTAAACATTTTTAGTTTAAAAAGAGCGTGATTTCGGTTTTCGAACAGCCTTCTGGAACGGATTATAGACTAAAACCGAGGTTTGACTGTATATATGTATATATATATACTGTATATATATATATAAAGACATCTGCGTGGGACAATCACTCCGAATCAATGTTGAAATGAAATTATTATCATTGTAAAAAATATTTTAATAAGAACTGCCCGCCCCTTACTACGCGGCACATGATGAATGTGGGGGCGCACACATGGACTGATGACAGGGGGTACAACCTGATCCACTAGTTCCAGTGGGAGAATCAATGCTCACATGGGCAAAGAGAAAAGACAGTCAGGCATGGAGGGACACGATAGGGAGGAAGCCCTTCACACCTCCCCACCCCCGATCAGATCCAGTTCTGATCGGTTCTTTTGTGCTCATCATTGATATTCCATAAAGAACATGATGTTTGAACACCAGGGTGTGTACTTGGCGCCACGACACCAGTGGCTGCAGTTTGATGATCTGTTTGATAATTGTGATTGTTTCAACGGACTTGCACTCAGGCAAATATACCTGGTGATATGTTGGCTCCGATGGTGCGCAAGATGCTAGTCCGACCTGGAAGACCCAAATGTATTGACAGGGTCTGCCGGGAAAACCTGGCGTAGTTCCCTGTCAGAAGGAGTTTCAACTCCTACCTCCGGAGCAGTACTGTATGTTTCCCGGGAGACGCCCTTTGTCTAATAAAAGAGCCAACATACCTAAGTGGAACCCTGATTCTCTCTGCCTCGTTAAATACTAGTATAGAAAAAGGGTGGTGAAAACCATAAATAAAGAGAGTGCACAAATTCAATCAAATCCACAGACTGAGACTGATGAGGGAGATTATGGCTGAGAGAGGCTGACACGAAGGAATAGAGAGAAACTGTAAAGAAAAAGACAAAGGAGTGATCATTTGCCGGTGAGTGAATGTCAGTATTAAAATGGACACGTTACACTCACTGCCATGAATGCATTTTACAAATACTGGATTGTTCATTGTCGATGTGTGCCCTGCAATTGCACTGGTCCAGGGTGTATGTCCAACTCATAGAGGCCACTGTCCTTTGTATGGAGCATCAAAACTTGATCAAGGACTCAGATAAGATAAGATAAGATAAGATAAGAAAACCTTTATTAGTCTCCCAATGGAGAAATTCCCAATTCACAGCAGCAAAGCTATGAAAGGAAGAAGTTGAAGAACAAAATATAGGAGCTGCTGTAAAGGCAGCCACTCTTGTGGCGCCACCTTGAAGTCGAAATAACAAAATAATACAACACAACACATAAGACACAGCCAGTCATTCAATCTTAACCACTTTTCTGCATTCTCTTTGTTGTATGAAGCAGTTATAGATGAAAGAGGAGAGAATCAGAGTGTCCTTTCACCAGTGAATCAGGGACGTCATGCTGAAAATGTGCACACATCTGCTACAAGCTAAGTTTTGAAAGCAAACACGAAGCTGTAGCATCCATTGACGTAAAGAGATTGGCTCACATCTCCTGTCCCGTTTAAATCCGCTTCAATTCCAAGCGGCGACTCCCAGTTCCACATACGCATCTGCGCTCTGCGCTGATGCTCCTTTCTTCTCATTGTCGGCTCCTTAAGCCAAGCATCCGCAGACCGTCCAACAGCACCGACCTCTCCGCTGAAAAAAGCGGGGCTGTGAAAAATGCTGCCCATTACAGGCGCAAAAATAAACACAAGCGCGCCCCGGAGCTGCCCAGCAATGACACTCAAATGGCACCAACATTACTCCCAATCAAAAACAGTGCTGTGTTAGTGACTAATCTGGAAAAAAATAAATAAATAAATAAACCTCACGCAGGTTTTTTTCTGTTGTTTATTAAGTTATATTCAAACTATGCCAGTGCATCTCAATTATTTTCTGTCATGCCCCCCCTCGGAAGAAGAAAACTTCTCGCCCCCCAGCCCCACGTGACTATAAATAGTATCATTTGTCTATAAAATTGTTATAAGTACACCTCTGCATAACACTGTATTCTTATTAACCTATAACAGAATAAAAAAGAAAGAAATTTGGACCAATTTACAACAAAGAATAGCTTTATTTACACTAACAGAAAAGATTTAAAGTGCATCTGAAATTCAAAAATAAAATTAAATCCTTAAACTGTAAAAGTTTTTGACTGACCATGTCAAACCATACAATCCTGCAAAATAAAATTACATAAAACCAATAAATAATGGTTTCAAACTGATCACCACCATTAACTCAGGAGCACAATATTAAAAACATTTTAACCTGCAAAACAAAAATATATAAAATAATTTGTGCTGATTTTTTTAAATCAAAGATTATGTCTGGATTAATGGCTACAATGAGAACGTTTTGCAATGCACAGCTTTTCGAAGCGAGGTTTGAAGCAGGACACAGCAACTCTTGGCTCCTGCTTAATGTGTAGCCGGAGTATTTTAGTTTACTGAAGTAGCAGTCACAAAGCGACATGATTGTTGGTTATTTTCGGCACGTTTTCGCTGAAAAAAAATCAAGTGGCTTATCAGCGTGATTGGGGTGTCATGTCTTTAAGTGACACCTTAATTTATTTGGCTTCATGCTTTCCGCTACCAACATTTTTCGACACAGTACGCACACCGATCTTTCCTCGTTTGCTACCGTAGTCACAGTGAAGCCAAGCGCTACACGCGCCTCGTCATATTTCCTCCCTTCGAATGCTCCCTGCGCAAACTCTGCCAATGAGAACGCTACTGCCCCCTAACGCAGTGGAGGTGCAACTGCACTTCATTCTAGGACAGTAAAAAAAACCACTATTTGAGAAACACTGAACTATGCAATCATCTTCAAATTCATTCTGACAGCATCTGCACCATCCATCCATTTATGCAAACAAACAGAAGCATGTGACAATGACGCGAAAAACAGTTATAGCAATGCAGTGTTTTTCTTGTTTTTCTTCAGGACTCTTTCGCAGCCGTGCAAACATTGCAATATTATGCGGAGTGAAAATTAAAAGGGCTGCATTTCCCTCCGTGCTTCCTCGTGTGTATTTGTGTGTCTGCGTGTGCACGTGTTGACGTGTGTGGCTGAGTACGAGAAAAAGATGTTACATGGTACATTGTCATCGAAAGATAAAAAGAGCAGCCAGACAAAATGACTAATTATCTCATTCATTCGCCATTCTCTGTCGGTCTTTTCATCTCACTGTCTTTGTAGTCTTTCCATCTGCCTTTACCCATCTTTGTGGCATGACTGTTTGCTCACTTGCTCTTCGTGGGTGTTCAATATGGCATTATTTTAGATGGTGATGATTTTTTCATTAAACAAATAGCTTTGCTCAAGTTATTAGAATATATTTTAAGGCTACATTTACAAGGAAGAATGCGAACCAAACTCTGACATCGGCACCCCATACTCCCGAAGCACCCCCCACAGAACCCCCCGAGGGACACGGTCAAACGCCTTCTCCATGTCCACAAAACACATGTGGACCGGTTGGGCGAATTCCCACATACCCTCGAGGACCCTGCTAAGGGTGTAGAGCTGGTCCACTGTTCCACGGCCGGGACGAAAACCACACTGCTCCTCCTCAATCTGAGGCTCGACTTCCTGATGGACCCTCCTCTCAAACACCCCTGAATAGACTTTAACAGGGAGGCTGAGGAGTGTGATCCCTCTGTAGTTGGAACACACCCTCCGGTCCCCCTTTTTAAACAGAGGGACCACCACCCCGGTCTGCCAATCCAGAGGCACTCTCCCCGATGACCACGCGATGTTGCAGAGGCGTGTCAACCAGGACAGCCCTACAACATCCAGAGCCTTGAGGAACTCCAGGCGGATCTCATCCACCCCTGAGGCCTTCCACCGAGGAGCTTTTTAACCACATCGGTGACTTCGACCACAGAGATTGGAGAGCCCACCTCAGAGTCCCCAGACTCTGCTTCCTCCAAGGAAGGCGTGCTGGTGGAGTTGAGGAGGTCTTCGAAGTATTCCGCCCACCGGCTCACAACGTCCCACGTCGAGGTCAACAGCACCCCATCCCCACTGTACACAGTGTTAGTGGTGCACTGTTTCACCCTCCTGAGACGCCGGATGGTGGACCAGAATTTCCTCGAAGCCGTCCGGAAGTCGGCTTCCATGGCCTCACCGAACTCTTCCCATGCCCGAGTTTTTGCTTCGATGACCACCGAAGCTGCATTCCGCTTGGCCAGTCGATACCTGTCAGCTGCCTCTGGTGTCCCACAGGCCATGAAGGCCCGATAGGACTCCTTCTTCAGCTTGACGGCATCCCTTACTGCTGGTGTCCACCAGCGAGTACTGGGGTTGCCACCACGACAAGCACCAACCACCTTACGGCCACAACTCAGATTGGCCGCCTCAACAATAGAGGCACGGAACATGGTCCACTCTGACTCAATGTCCCCCACCTCCCCCGGAACATGGGAAAAGCTCTGTCGGAGATGGGAGTTAAGGCTCCTTCTGACAGGGGATTCCGCTAGACGCTCCCAACAAACCCTCACAATACGTTTGGGTCTGCCAGGACGGACCGGCATTTTCCCCCACCATCGGAGCCTACTCACCACCAGGTGGTGATCAGTTGACAGCTCCGCCCCTCTCTTCACCCGAGTGTCCAAAACATGCGGCCGCAAATCCGATGATACAACCACAAAGTCAATCATCGAACTGCGGCCAAGGGTGTCCTGGTGCCAAGTGCACATATGGACACCCTTATGTTTGAACAAGGTGTTTGTTATGGACAATCCGTGACGAGCACAGAAGTCCGATAACAAAACACCACTCGAGTTCTGATCGGGGGGCCGTTCTTCCCAATCACGCCCCTCCAGGTCTCTCTGTCATTGCCCACGTGAGCATTGAAGTCCCCCAGCAGAACAAGGGAGTCCCCAGCAGGAGTACTCTCCAGCACACCCTCCAAGGACTCCAAAAAGGGTGGGTACGCTGAACTGCTGTTGGGTGCGTACGCACAAACAACAGTCAGGACCCGTCCCCCCACTTGAAGGCGGAGGGAGGCAACCCTCTCGTCTACCGGTGTGAACCCCAATGTACAGGCACTGAGCCGGGGGGCAATGAGTATGCCCACACCTGCTCTGCACCTCTCACCGTGGGCAGCTCCAGAGTGGAAGAGAGTCTAACCCCTCTCGAGAGAACTGGTACCAGAACCCAGGCTGTGTGTGGAGTTAAGTCCGACTATATCCAGTCGGAACTTCTCCACCTCGCACACCAGCTCGGGCTCCTTCCCTGCAAGAGAGGTGACATTCCATGTCCCTAGAGCTAGCTTCTGTAGCCGAGGATCGGACCGCCAGGGTCCCCTCCTTTGGCTGTTGCCCAGCTCGCACTGCACCCGACCCCTTTGGCCCCTCCCATGGGTGGTGAGCCCATGAGAAGCGGGACCCACGTTATCTCTTCGGGCTGAGCCCGGCCGGGCCCCACACACTAAGAATGATTTGAATAATTGACAAATTTGGAATCTAATCTCTTTATTTGATAAATTGATGAATCTGATTCACCCCAAAAAAACATTTTATCCAAATTTCCATCTCGTTATTCTTCAAAAACAAGATACAATTTCAAATATACATATATAAAGAAAAAAATAAAATATACATATATATAAACATTCAGAAAATTACATTGTTTGATTTTTAAAGAATTTATTTGCAAATCATGGTGGAAAATAAGTATTTGGTCAATACTAAAAGTTCATCTCAATACTTTGTTATGTACCCTCTGTTGGCAATAACGGAGGCCAAACGTTTTCTGTAACTCTTCACAAGCTTTTCACACACTGTTGCTGGTATTTTGGCCCATTCCTCCAAGCAGATCTCCTCTAGAGCAGTGATGTTTTGGGGCTGTCGCTGGGTAACACGGACTTTCAACTCCTTCCACAGATTTCCTATGGGGTTGAGATCTGGAGACTGGCTAGGCCACTCCAGGACCTTGAAATGCTTCTTACGAAGCCACTCCTTTGTTGCCCTGGCTGTGTGTTTGGGATCATTGTCATGCTGAAAGACCCAGCCACGTCTCATCTTCAATGCCCTTGCTGATGGAAGGAGATTTTCACTCAAAATCTCTCGATACATGGCCCCATTCAGTCTTTCCTTTACACAGATCAGTCGTCCTGGTCCCTTTGCAGAAAAACAGCCCCAAAGCATGATGTTTCCATCCCCATGCTTCACAGTGGATATGGTGTTCTTCGGATGCAATTCAGTATTCTTTCTCCTCCAAACACGAGAACCTGTGTTTCTACCAAAAAGTTCTATTTTGGTTTCATTTGACCAGAACACATTCTCCCAGTCCTCTTCTGGAGCATCCAAATGCTCTCTAGCGAACCGCAGACGGGCCTGGACGTGTACTGGCTTCAGCAGGGGGACACGTATGGCAGTGCAGGATTTGAGTCCCTGGCGGCGCATTGTGTTACTGATTGTAGCCTTTGTTACTGTCGTCCTAGCTCTCCGTAGGTCATTCACTAGGTCCCCCCCGTGTGGTTCTGGGATTTTTGCTCACCGTTCTTGTTATCATTTTGATGCACGGGGTGAGATCTTGCATGGAGCCCCAGATCGAGGGAGATTATCAGAGGTCTTGTATGTCTTCCATTTTCTAATAATTGCTCCCACAGTTGATTTATTTACACCAAGCGTTTTACCTATTGCCGATTCAGTCTTCCCAGCCTGGTGCAGGTCTACAATTTTGTCTCTGGTGTCCTTCGATAGCTCTTTGGTCTTGGCCATAGTGGAGTTTGGAGTGTGACTGACTGAGGTTGTAGACAGGTGTTAAACCAATACCTGTGCTGTATGTTATACATACGTACAGCACATTTGACAATAAAGTTGTATTCAATTCAATTCAATTCAATAATGAGTTAAAACAGGCACCATTAATACAGGTAATGTGTGGAGCCTTGTTAGACCTCATTGGAAGAAGTTAGACTCCTTTGACAGCCATAAATCTTGCTTCTTTGTAGCTGACCAAATACTTATTTTCCACCATGATTTGCAAATAAATTCTTTAAAAAATCAAACAATGTAATTTTCTGAACTTTTTTCCCCACATTCTGTCTCTCAGGGTTGAGCTTTACCATAGTTGACAATTAAAGGCCTCTCTAATCTTGTCAAGTAAGAGAACTTGCACAATTGGTGGTTGACTAAATACTTATTTACCCCACTGTATACATATATATATATATATATATATATATATATATATACATATATATATATATATATATACACACATCAATCCCCCAACCACTCGATCACATGGATCACCTGGAATGATTCATGTGAACATTTATTGAGTGTTTCATATACCTGAGCAGGGCAGGAAGCGATGGAAGAGATAGATTGATTGGCAAATGAGGAGTATGGCAGATAGAGGTGGGAAGAATAGACAGTTATGTGATCTGATTTCAATCGCTGTGGTTTTTGCTTTGCTGTCGAACAATAATTCCCAGACTATTAAAGATAGGCTGCAAGTGGTGCCGCTGTTCAGTTCAGTATCGCTCTGTGCATTTGCACTGGCAGACTTGAAGAGAATAATACATACGTCGATCTGCTGACATAACTGCAGATAGAATCGGGCATGTGTTCAATTAAAATAATCTTAAACACTTCCAAAAACAGATTGCAGCTAAGATTACCTGAAAAACAATAATCTCTTGCGTTCAGCTGTTTTTCTTATGTCCGTTTTCTCTCTTTCTGCTTTCCCACTTTGCCTCACTTTAGTCTCTTTGCTGCCAATTTCATTTTCCATCTCTCATGTCTCTCTTTAGAAGTTGTGTCCATATTTAGTCAAGCAAAGGCTGTGCTTGAGCTGCCATGTGTTTTCTAGTTGATGATCCTCCTGTGGGGCTTGATGACCTCACACAAAAACCAACCCAATTAAGTTGGGGACACACTGAACAATTTTGCATTGTTTTATAGATTTAGACACCGTCCAAGTAAATAAGCTCTGACTGAAAGTCGGTCGCACACAGTTCAGCAGCCTCACTGTCAAAACAATTCAGGAAGAAATTTCTACTATGGCCAAACCTCATTTCTTTATTTGCAACCAGAGTTGTAATAGTTGAGCATTTTTTAATGCTAATTCGTTTTTATTTAGTTTTGATGTTTTTTTAAATTTTGCTCATTTTAATAAGTACATTCAAAATGAACCCTGACATTCATTGACAAAGATGAAAACCATGTTTCCCATTATGGCATGCGTGTGTAAGTGTGTGCGTATGCACATGTCTGCGGTAACAGGTCGATCGCGGGAGATTTGGTTGATCAAAAAGTAGATCTTTGGTCAAAAAAGGTTGACTTACAGGATGCGCTGTAGGGGGAAAAAACTTTTAATCATGAAGGCTCATTGATTGATTTTGATAGTAGGCTAATATAGCTAATATGGACACATACAGCATGTGTTGCCTTCATTGTAAGTCTTATATAAGGCTTTTAATTTTTTGCAGCTCCAGACAAATATGTTTTTCGTTTTTTTGGTCCAATATGGCTCTTTCAACTTGTTGGGTTGCCGACCCGTGGTCTATCCACACTGAACTGGTTGTCAGCCATTCGCGGTGCTTTAGTCTAGTTCACTAGAAAATCGCAACATCACTGACAAAAAAATGGTCTTTGGCGTGGAAAGGTCATAGTTTGACTACTGCTGCTGACACATTAAATTGAGACTAGTTGCATCCCAAGTTTTGTGAAGGTGCCATTGAGCAACCTCAACCGCATTTCCAAGAGACAGCACTGTTTGTGGACCCCATCATTGTGATGACATCTCTTCTTGCATGACTGGGTCTGTGCGTGTTGTCAAGTTAGGGTTCCCACTTTCATAGAGGTTGACATTTTACAAAAGTTGAAATATGAATGGGAACATTTTCGAAAAACTGTCATACAAACCCGTGCGTAGATGGTGTGAATTGAGAGAGTTGGACCATGGCCCTGTGAATTGTAGATTATCTCAGTCAAATATGATGACCTTTGAATTTCATCATGCACTCAGCAGCACAAAAAAAGATAGAGCCCGCAAGAGGGTAATACAGTAGAGCTTACTGTATTCAGTTTGATTCACAGAGAGCGTATTTTGGAAGCTGGTTGCTTTAATAGCACATTATGGCTCAGGGAGAGCTGCAGCACATTTGTGATTTAAGGCAGACATACAAAGGGACCCACTCACTGAGAATAAGCAGCGGAGAGAAAAACTCCAATTGGATTCTGCCCCCTACCTGTGTATGTTATTTATTTGCCGACTGTATTTTATCCATTTGATGTCGCTGAAATTATTTATGCCTCGGCGACCTTTTTAAAATGCATGTCAAATGCCTGAAGTTGCAGAGAATCAAGTTAAATATAGACTTTATTTCAGCCTTACCCTGTATGACGGTCATGCATTTGTGAATCGCTTTGCATATCTTTTCTTTCACTGATAAATTGGTTTATAGTGTTGAGTAAAAAAATACAACCCTTTGATTCTCCGTATGTGGCCCTGAACTCATCTGAATTTGTTTACAAATTAATTTCCATTCATTTTTCACTTTACTATCAATTTCTCACAGAATTATTTTAAAGCAATGTTGATATGTAATTGATGACCTTGAAATCTATTAATATATGAACTTTATTTTTGAAAACCTCACGAAAATGAATTCACACGCGAGTATGCAGAGAGGTCCCACTGATGGGCAACCCAGCTCAGATGAGCAGCAGGTACAGCGTGTGTTTACTGCAGATGAGAAAACACGCTCGCTAGGTACCAAAAATACTGTACGTATGCTCATGTTTAGCTGGTTATTTGCATTTGAGTTGACCTACCGTTCAGTTGTTCCATGCATCAATGCAAGCAATAGACCTACTATATTGTTGATCTCATCTGCTTATGACACTGCAGTTCTGCTACTGCAAAATAAGATATCAATCAATATAATCTTAGTAGAAGTGAATTTTGATCAACACCCACAAAAACTAATCTTAATCCGCATTAGGCAGAGTTGACAGGTTTTAGTTTGAAAGGCTACTCTACCACAATATATGAATTTTAACTGCATGTTTAAAGAAGACAGTTAAGGATCTTGATTTACCTAAGAATTATTACCTTCTCAAGATTGTTTATCATGCAACCCACAGTCATGGTTTCAGGAAGTAAAATGAATGCACAAACCAGTCTTGCCCAGCACACACATAACACAAGCAAAAATTTAAAAAAAAGTAAAAAGCAACAATTAGAATTGTGATGGGTTTTTTTGTGGGATTTTTGCCACATTGTACTTTTTAGATACTGTATGATTTGAATGAATGAGCCTTGTTGGTGACAATTGATCACTCTGATTGGCCGTTAGCTGGTGAATCAATGCACGAGATAGAAGACAATTATGAGATAGAGTCATCAGAATCATCTTTATTGGCCAAGTATGTAGAACACACAAGGAATTTGTCTCCGGTATAACACACTGCATTAGTATCATCATAAACAAGGACATGACAAATAAGTATGGAAGGACATTTCGTAATGTAAGTGGTACCACCCAGTGACAACTGTGAGACAATGTGCAAAGTATCAAGCAGAGCTAAAGTGATCAGTGGTAGAACACAATACTAAAAAAGTTGTGCAGTTGTTGCAGAAAATCATTGAACCATTTTAAAGTGACCAGTAGCAGTATTTGTTGTACAAGAAGTGTGCAATTGTGCAGATGCCCTTGAGCGCTTTGAAGTGTCTGGTGCGGTGGAGTATACGTCAGTGACTGTTTAGGGCAGGGGTGTCCAAAGTCGGTCCTGAAGGACCGCTCTCCTGCCTGTTTTCCAGCTCTCCCAGGAGCAACACACCTGATACACATCATCAGGATTGTTCTAATGCTGTTCCAGAGCTTGTTGATGAGCTGATCATTTGAATCAGGTGTGTCACACCTGGGAGAGCTGGAAAACAGGCAGGACAGCGGCCCTCCAGGACCGACTTTGGACACCCCTGGTTTAGGGAGTTAATGGCTAGAGAGAAGAAGCTGTTTAAGTGTCTGCTGGATTTGGTGTGCATGAATCGGTAGCGCCTGCCTGAGGATAGTAGCTGGAAAAGGTGTTGGACAGGGTGCGGGGGATCCAGTAGGATTTTCCGTGCCCTCGTTTTGATTCTTGCAGTGTGCAAGTCCTCAAGAGTGTGTAGGGCGGTGCCAATTATTTTTTTCCTCCGTCCTAACTGTCCGTTGAAGTCGGATTTTGTCCTTTTTTGTGGCGGCCCCAAACCAAACCGTGATGGAAGAACACAGGATTGATTCGATGACTGCCGTGTACAACTGTCGTAGCACCTCCTGTGGCAGGCCATGCTTCCTCAGCAGCCTCAGGAAGTACATCCTCTGCTGGGCCCTTTTCAGGATGGAGTTGGTGTTGATCTCCCACTTCATGTCCTGTGAGACTGTGATTCCCTGGAACTTGAAGGTCTCGACGGTTGACACATGGCAGTTGGATAGTGTGAGGGGCAACTGTGGTGAAGGATGTTTTCTGAAGTCCACGGTCATCTCTACAGTCTTGAGCGTGTTCAGCCCTAGGTTGTGTCGGCTGCACCAGAGCTCCAACTGCTCCACTTGTTGTCGGTACGCAGACTCGTCGCCGTCTTTGATGAGACCGATGACCGTGGTGTCGTCTGCGAACTTAGAGTTTGACAGCTGGGCTTGTTGAGGTGCAATCGTTCGTGTAGAGCAGGGGTTGGCAACCCAAAATGTTGAAAGAGCCATATAGGACAAAAAAACAAAAAACAAATATGGCTGGAGCCGCATAAAAATAAAAGCCTTCTCTAAAACTCACAATGAAGGAAACACATGCTGTATGTAGGAGACTGGACTATCTCAGAATTGTTTGTTATTTATTCCTTTGTTATGTGTTCACAAACGCTCTCACAGAATTTATTTTGTGATTTCCTCGCTTGATTTTTTTGTTTTGGTGCATTATATTTGCTTTTCTTAGTGTCGTGATCATGGATTTCCGTTTTTCGGAGGCTGTCTTTGAACGTCTCTCGAGTTGAAGAGAAGAGAGAGGCACGGAGTCGGATGCAGACGTGTCTGTGTTTGTCAAGACTGTTAAAAGCATACATAAGTATACGTTTAAAAAAAAACAACACCACAGCTCTCCTTTTTTGGAGCTGCAACATGTATCTATATCTATTTGAGCTATATTAGCCTACTATCAAAATCTTTTTCTATTTTCAAACATTTTTTATAAAGCTCCAGGGAGCCACTAGATGTTGCTAAAGAGCCGCATGCGGCTCTGGAGCCGCGTGTTGCCGACCCCCGGTGTAGAGGGAGAAGAGCAGTGGAGAGAGGACACATCCCTGTGGGGCTCCAGTGCTAGTGGTAGTGATAGTACACAAAAGCAAAGCAAAGGCAAAGGAAATGGCATTCTTTTGTAAATTAAGATCAGCAAAATGTTGCTTTTTACTTAGATTCGCTCCTGCTTGTATTTTGTGTGTGATGGGCAAGATTCTGTGTATTGTACGTGTGCATTTTATATTATGAAACCCCGACTGTGGATGATATGATAAACCATGACATCTCGATCACAGAAGGTGGTACAAGCATGAGAATGAGCGCATGCACATACATATGGCCAACCCACAGTGTGCTGATGTGTCACACTGATCAACTTGTTAAAAAAATTTGGACTATTCCATTGTTTTATCTGTACATGTCTTAAAAGACCTTTAAGAAAGTTATTTTGAAGTGATTTGTTTAGGTAAAACAAATAACGAAATCATAAATTACTTTGGACATGTTGCTGCCCTCATTTTGTATTCAATTGCAGTAAATCTCATTAAGGTAAGATGTGCTTTGTCTCTTTCTCAGATATTCCTTGAGTGGCATTATCAAAAATAATAGTGAAGTTGTGGCCTGTTTTAGTAGCTTCAAATAAATGATAGAACTGTTTTATATTTGAGACAGAATTAACATTTGAATCAATCCAATAGACCACATCAGGTTGTGCAAACACCCCTAATGTTGTGTGAGCATTTTAGCAAACTACTGTTTTGTTTTCATGTTGGTTTTTGAAAGCAAAGGCTTTTTCCTGGCATGCATTCCAATATTGGTCAAAACTACTCTGATCAATCCTCATGGGCATGCACTACTGATAATTACGGATCTGTTGCTAGGTCAGTGGTGAGGAAATGTGGAATCAACTGAAGAAGGGATGCACCCCACAGACCCAATAAAAAAAGGGGACATGGGTTGCAATGCACAGTCGAGTTTTTCAAAGGAAGCTCTCATCTACTTATAGTTTTGTGTGAGAGTAGTCAGGGTGCATATGGAATAGATGCATGTACTGTAACTTGGTTTTATCTTGTCGCTAATGGTGTCGCGGTAAATTTGCCTGACTTTGGTGCAGGCAGCGTGGATTCATTTCCAACTCAACGACTATGGAAATGAGGGAGCCCAACTGAATGGTTGTCTGTGCGCTGTGACTGATTGACAACCCTTCCAGGGTGTGGACCGCCTTTCTCCCACAGTCTGCTGGGAAAGGCTTGAACTCAGTCTTGACCCCGAGGAGGTAAAGTGCTAGTGAAAATGGATGCATGTTTTGCGGTTTAAAGAATGCTTATTATTGTCGCTCTCTTACACATTTCACTACTGTTTTTCATTAGCCAGCTATTATACCCTTGTGTGTGTGTGTGTCCATCTGTTTGTATCGCAAATAAATATGTTAAATATGTTTTCCGTATTCACCAGCTGTGTCTGTGTGAGTCCGCCCGTGTACTTGTGGGATCACCAGAACCAGCCTGATAAACCAACCAGTCACTTGCACAAAATGAAAAGCTGTGCTTGATATGTGGATAAGCAATGCAAGATGAGAAAATATCATAAAAAAATGGAAGGGCTAAAAATGAAACTTTCCCAGGAACAGTGACAATACTCTCTCCCCAATCAGCTGACCTACTCTCAAAGTGAAAGCGTCATACAATTTGGCCAGATGCACTATTTCAAGAGTGAGACAAGCATCCGTCTCTAATCAAGAAAACCAAGACTGAGCAGAAACATGGAATTTGACACCCGCAATCAGTGTTGCATTGATGACGAGAAACTTCACCATAAAAAAAAAAAAGGACCTATGACCTCAATAAGTACTGAAACAGATGAAAGTGCAAGGTTAAAGGTGTACAGTGCTGCCCCAAAACCACCAATTACCGTTCTAGTCCCTTATTGAATAAAATTGAACCTGGTTATCGCCTATTTGATATATATAATTATATAATTTGATTTTGTGCATGGTAGTCGGAAAATGGATGGTAAAGTGTCTGGTAAAGCCAAGGAAAAAGATTTAAAAAAAAAAAAACCGCAAAAAGATGTGCATTTCAAATCAAACGTCATGAAGAATACAAGACATCAAAGTAATTTATTTTGATTTTTACCACGTAATTACAGGCGCATGTTTGCTATTTTGTAACACTGATTGACTCATTCTGCAGAGGGAGAATAGGTGACTTCAAATTGTGTTTGCTGCCAGCAAAAAAAAAAAAAACTGTTCTCAATTGCCTTCAGAAAAATGCATGAATAAACCTGGAAATAACCACATTTTGAAATAAATAGATGCCACAACAATTGCACACATTTATCAGTACACACATTTTCAAATATTCATTGGAAATTTAAAGCAAATGAACAAATCATGAAATAAAAATGGATATAGTTAATAGATAAAAATTGTTTTTTAAAATCTTTTCTAGTATGTCTTTTTTCTTAATTCACCATTGCTCTTTTATTGCAATTGCTGTTTAATTGAATGACACATCATCTGTCATCTTTAAATGATCACTGGAAACCATACCTGAAAAAAAAAAAATCTCAGCTTTTTTGCCTTTGAAATGTTCCTCAGTATAGGCGGCTCGGTGGGTCCAGTGGTTAGCACACTGACCTCACAGTGCAGGTTCAATCCCGGCTCCAGCCTCCCTGTGTGGAGTTTGCATGTTCTTGCCTGTTTTTGACCCTATTTTGCCCCTACCCAACAAAGGATCTCACAATCCACCAATCTTATCTTTTATAAAATTGTTGGATTGTGAGATTTCATTTGGTCCATGGTGTGTTAAGACTGAATACATCCTGATAACAGGGTCCAAAACGGGGCAGGGCTGAAAATCTTGGAAGTGTGTTCAATATTCACAGCAAAAATCATCAAGTGTCTGGTTGAATCAAACTACTGTTAAATCACTTGAAACAATACAATACAATACAATACAATACATTGTAGTGACTTCTCTATTCATAATTCACCACGAACTGCAAATACTTGAATGCAATGATTAGAAGTAATTGCGGTCCCTTTAAGGACCGCCATGTTTAGTTTTGCTTGTTGCTATGGAAACGGATTTTCAGCGGTTACCGGTTTGGCGCGAGAGTTTTTGCTATGTGAAAGATAAAACGACACACTTGCTGTGTGTGAACGTGAGAAATTGTTGCCTTCTTTTACAATTTCCACACTGGTGACCCCGAAGTGATTTGCGCTTTCACAACAGCTGCAGATGTACCAAAGCACTTTACAGAACAGTTAATGATACAAAATACAGAAAATAAAACATGGCCAGTCATACAATCAAAACATCTTTTACTTCATATGCCTTGTTGTTTGAGGTGATTATAGATGAAAGAGGAGAGACTTTAGATGAAAGAGAAGGGTCGCCTTTCGCCTGTCGATCAGAGATGTCATGCACAAAACGTGCATGACGTCCCACATGTCGGCTACAAGCTAAATTTTAAAGTAAACAAGAAGCTGTAGCGTCCATTGATGATAAAAGAAATTGGTTTACTTCTTCTGTCAATTTTAGATTGGCTTCAATTTCAAGCGTCGACTTTCACTTCCAAATACTCCTTTTTCCTCATTTTCGGCTCGAACAGCCATCCATCCAGCCGCATCAGCGCAGACTGTCTAACAGCGCCGACATCTCCGTGAAACAAGAACAACGCTGCCCTTTACAGGCGCAAAAAAACACAAGGGCTGCCAAGCGACGACAGTCAAATAGCGCCGATTTTCCAGTCATTGATTTTTTAATCTGGTTCTCCTGACTGGAAAGTCAGTCAGGAAATTACATGACTGATGAACAAGGAAGCCTCGGTAAATAAAACAAAATGTGTCTTATATTATGTGTTTTTTTTTTCCGAATAAAGATGGGCTCCCAACGTCGTTTCTTGCAGATACCACCATCTGACATTGCTCCCGCCTCTTCTTTGAAACCAGTCTTGATATTTTGATTTGGAAGTTACAGTAGAACTCCTCTATAATGAAATCATGTTTGCAGCCAGAAATCTTTCACAACAGGGGACTTTTCACTTCAGTGATACTCCTCTACAACGAAACCTACATGGGCGAAAATACCCCTAGTGTGAAAAAATCTTCATGCATTAAAACCGTTTCCACTTTTCTGCTCCCCTCTACAAAGAAAAATTCCCTTGTTGCATAATAGGAAATCTTTTTCTCTGCCCTTGCCTCGCAGGCAAGGGCAGAACCAACAAAACCAACCAAACCAACAAAAACAAGCCTTCCGCAAAAGTCTAATACAACCGCAGCCTACAGCAACTCCTACTGCTTAGCTCGGAAACGGCAACAGCAAAAACCACAGTGGCTTACACATGCGCAGTAGTACAGGAATAATTTGTTATTGTTAGTTTCAGACACAGCATGAACGTTGCATTGCTAAAATTGCTACAAAAACGGACCTATGCAGAGCAAGGAGTGAAGAAAAGAAAAGCTTTAATGCTTGAAGACAGGATAAACATTATGCAAGAAATTTATGTAAGTTAAAGTGAAAGCTGGTTGTAAATTTAGCAATTTCTTTCCTTTTTTTTATCTTTCTACGCTGGCTACATGAAGTGTCAAATCAGTGTATGCTCATGCTTATGCACTATTGGAATAAAAAGAAAGAGTTACATCTAAGATAAATTTGCTATAGTGAAAAGTCCCCTGTTGTGAAAAATTTCTTGCTGCAAACATGATTTCGTTGTAGAAATGTTTCACTGTATAGCAAATTTTATCTCAGACGTAAACACACACACACACACACTTATGTGTAGTCTTTATTTTTATTCCAATGGCGCATAAGTATGAGCATACACTTATTTGATTTTGTTTAACACGAGTGAAATTTCTAACCACATGCTAACAATAATAAATACACCCTGTACTGCACATGTATAAGCCAGTGTGGTGGTTGCTGTTGTCGTTTCCAAGCTAAGCAGTAGCAGTGGCTGTGGCAGGGTGAGGTTGAATTAGACTTTTGCGGTCGGCTTGTTTTCGTTGTAGTGAACCTCATTGCGAGGCAAAGATGGAGAAAAGCAGTCATCTCGTTACCTCTGCGTCCCGCGTCCTAGACGCATAATTTTCCCGCGGGACGCACAGTGTGCGTTTTTGGTACTCAAGGAAATGTCTCAGTCAAAACAAACAAACAAAAAAAAACTACGGTACATGTTTTTTTCCAGCAACGCAGTGTCGCAGTTTGACAATCGCCGCCATTGTTGTTTTGATCTCGCGTGAAGTAATCTCGCGTGATGAGATTTCCGTTCTCGCTAGATGAGATTGGCGAGATCGGCCTTCACCTCGTGGAAAGCAGACGATTGCCGACTTGTGTAACGTTAAAACAAGTGTAGCAAAAGTTTATTGCGGCGATATCACAGAGGAAGCAGCTAAGTTGAATAGTTTTTTGCGATCATAAGTTGACTTTGCGAAAGCCTTGCATCATTGGAAGCAGACTAAAGAGAGGAGAATTTATGAACTCAAAGACTGAACCATGGAATGAAATAAGAACCTATTTCTCAGCAAATCCTGTATGCCCGAATTATTTAAATTTGTGCAGAATTTGTTTATAAGAAATAAACCTGTTATCAATGTACATGGTTGTTGTTCGTGTTATTATCATATGCAATTGAATAAGTAGACCATTTCAGAATTCGAAATTTGGGGCTCTAAATGCGTAGTGGGACTCATACTTTTCTGATCACCGAGTCCCTGGGACTTGCTGGGGTTAAACTGTAAGATTATCACTGGAAAAGGATTTCGTATTCCGCAACAAGGGGACTTTTCGTTGTAGGGGGAAGCAGAAAACAGGGAATGGCTTTCATGCATGAAGATTTTTAACACTGGGGGGGGGGGGGGATTTTGACACATGTAGGTTTCGTTGTAGAGGAGTTATACTGTGTGTGTATATATGTATTTTTTTTTTTTTTTTTAAAGGGTGGGCTGCAGCCTCACAAAAATAGGCTAAGTGATTAGCCCGTTATATTTGTCTGGCAGTTTATGAGTAAATGCAGTTTCTAAAGACTGGTATTTTTAAATAGTTTATCAAAAATGTCAGACAGTAAATAATACCAACAACCTCCACAAAACATCTAAAATGTAACATTTGTATGACAAAAAATGTCTCTAACATCAAATGAAAAATTTTTTCAAATGAATACAACATGCATCAAACATACATATGAAAGAAAAATAATATTGTGAACATAAATTTAAATACTGCATCTCCATTTTGAGCTGAATGGTGGCCGACTGGTTAGCACATGCACCTCACAGTTCTTGTGTTGTGACTTGTATGCTAGTGTATAGTTATTTAGTTCACGTGAGGTGTGTTTTTCACAAAGTAAGCATATGTCAGATGAAGGTATTCACAGCTTCACTACGATGAAATGCATAAGCCAAATTCTATGGAAAGTGAAAGTCATAGTCCTGAGTCAGAAGCGACATCATGATTAACGCTACATAAGCTAACGTCGCATCTGAATGTAACTTTGCTGTCTAATAATTCAGTTTGTTCATAAAATGCAGTACATCAGAGTTAAATTTAGTTGCTGTGAGTTTATCACCTCAGGCTAACGTTGTCGCGATTAGCGAGGTCATTAGATGGAGCCATTTACCAATCATTCAAAAGGTTGCTTATATTTACCTGTGTGAAACAAAGGATTGAATATCTGATTAAACCACGACTGTCAATGATATGAAAATTAATTATTGCGCTTTATTAGTTGCGTTTAAGTACAGTATTTGATTCTTTGGTCTTTCCGCCGTCTAATAGCATCAGGTTTCAGGTAAGCTCCCGGGTTGTCTTTGTTTGAGGACATGCACACCCCTTTTTTCTCATGAGCGCACAAAACTTAGAGTTGAGGAGTGTAATTGGGATCGGCTCTTCAAAGTGACTACCCATAGAGCGGTGTCACCAATCTTTGTGAAGCTGAGAGCTACTTTTTGGGTAATGATTAATGCAAAGAGCTAAAAGTTCGATGCACTCTTCTGAAATAATCTATTTGCTCAAATGACCTCTAATAATCTTATTATATGTTATTATTGATAACCATTGATATTAATTTACATGAAGACACTGATCATGTTCATTATTTTTCACAATAATGAGGAAACAGATGAATGTGATAAATATCTCCTAATGTTCACAACATTCGTAGGATATCACAATGTCCCATCACTGGTGATCTTTGATGCAGTTTTAGGACATGGGCTGCTCATCAGGTCCTTTAAGGAGGGCTAGCTGGTGCCAGCGGTGGTGACCCCTGCCACAGAGATTTCATCGCATTCGTAAAGGAAACATTTTATCACGATGTCGAATTACACGTGTTAATAAATGTAACGATGTGGAGAATTACGTCACCAAACCGATGTAGCTCTGCCCAACAATTTAGCAATAATAATAATAATTATTATTATTATTATTGCTAAATTGTTGGGCAGAGCTACATCGGATGAATAATAATAATAATAATTATTATTATTATTATCATCAGAAGCTAATGTTACTCATGGCTACTGTGTGCTAATATTTATCTGCTAATGCACAGCAAATTTGGCCACGGCATCGAAGTGGTCCTTTGGAAAGTTTGCCCAGCCAAACTGATCAGAATCAGAATCAGAATCATCTTTATTGGCCAAGTATGTAGAACACACAAGGAATTTGACTCCGGTATAACACATTTCGTAATGTAGTGAACCGTAGTGCGGTAGTACCACCCAGTGACAACTGTGAGACAAAGTGCAAAGTATTAAGCAGAGCTAAAATGATCAGTGGTAGAATACAATACTATAACAGTTGGTGCAGAAAATCATTGAACCATTTTAAAGTGACCAGTAGCAGTATTTGTTTACAAGAAGTGTGCAATTATGCAGATGTCCTTGAGCGCTTTAAAGTGTCTGGTGCGGTGGAGTATAAATCAGTGACTGTTTAGGGAGTTAATGGCTAGAGGGAAGAAGCTGTGTAAGTGTCTGCTGGATTTGGTGCGCATGGATCGGAAGCGCCTGCCTGAGGGGAGTAGCTGGAAAAGGTGGTAGGCAGGGTGCGGTGGATCCAGTAGGATTTTCCGTGCCCTTGTTTTGATTCTTGCAGTGTGCAAGTCCTCAAGTGTGGGTAGGGCGGTGCCAATGATTTTTTCCGCTGCCCGAACTGTCCGTTGAAGTCGGATTTTGTCCATTTTTGTGGTGGCCCCAAACCAAACCGTGATAGAAGAACACAGGATTGATTCGATGACTGCCGTGTAGAACTGACGTAGCACGTCCTGTGGCAGGCCATGCTTCCTCAGCAGCCTCAGGAAGTACATCCTCTGCTGGGCCCTTTTCAGGATGGAGTTGATGTTGACCTCCCACTTCATGTCCTGGGAGACTGTGATTCCCAGGAACTTGAAGGTCTCGACGGTTGACACAGGGCAGTTGGATAGTGTGAGGGGCAGCTGTGGTGAAGGATGTTTCCTGAAGTCCACGATCATCTCTACAGTCTTGAGCGTGTTCAGCCCTAGTTTGTGTCGGTTGCACCAGAGCTCCAGCTGCTCCACTTGTTGTCGGTACGCAGACTCGTCGCCGTCTTTGATGAGACCGATGACCGTGGTGTCGTCTGCAAACTTTATGAGTTTGACAGCCGGGCTTGTTGAGCTTGTTGATCCTGTCATAGGCTGAAAAACCCGTGGATGTGGTTATTATGTGAACTTTGCAACAATGTCGATTGGCTCGTTCAGATGCATTTCAAGAAAGGGGCACAGAACTGAAGATTTAATTGGTTGTTTAATTTCACACTTGGTGGGTGGGCAGGCACACCAAAGATCCAATTACTTGTATACATGCAATAACAAGAAAAATATCCATAATATTTCCCTTTTAATACTCTTGATTCACCTCACCCTTGCAAAGGGTAATTTAATGTTGAAGCCTATTATAATTTTATTTGTGATTTATTGTGCTAGCTGGTGCTGTTCCAAAATAGTTTTTCTCCAGTTAAATGGCCAGGAAGTTCCGTGTGCCAACATGCAAGCACAAGCTATGCGTACTGGCATGCTGACAAGATTGCCTGATCATTTTGATTTTCCACTGCAAGGACCCTGGACATGATAGTGCCAACAGCAGCATGATTTAAATGACCAATGCTGTTATTTACACCTGCGGTTGAGTAAAGATGCTTGCCGACAAATAAATCAATGAAAAAAAAAATCACGCTGAGCTTGCCAGGCTGCTTACACTTCAACATGTTTGTTCAAGTTTGTGAAGCATTTTTTACTCCCATATCACTGTCATCTTATAAAGACAAATGTTTTCTACAACAAATGACTACAGTAATATGCGGCCCGGTGGGCCAGTGGTTAGCGTCTTGACCTCACAGTGCAGAGTTCAATTCCAGCGGAGTTGAACTATAGAGATATAAATACTGTACAAAGCCCGGAACACCAGCTCATGCTGGGTAGTTGAAGTCAAATATTTATCTCCCTGTGTGGAGTTTGCATGTTCTCCCCGGCCTGCGTGGGTTTTCTCCGGGTATTCCGGTTTCCTCCCACTTTCCAAAAACATGCATGGAAGGTTGATTGAACACTCTAAATCAGGGGTGTCAAACATACGACCCGCAACCGGCCCGCAAGGAGGTTTCATCAGGCCCGCAGGATAATTCAAAAGTGAAAAAAAATGCATAAAAGACACGGAATTCATATTTTTAATAAGGTGCAATTTTTGATCAGAGGAAAAGATAACATTGTTTTGATCAGAGAAGACAACCGCAGCCTCAGTCTGTCACTGAGACAGACCCAACACAGCAGACGCTATCAAGGACATGAGAATACTTTATTCTTTACACATATTATAGCACTCTCCTTAGTTTCTAAGGTGTAGGCAGGGATTACATTTAGATTTTATATACTCGTGTAAATGGTTGAAAAATTCCTCTTCATAAATCTCGTTTAATCTTAAAAGTGCATTACTATATTTTTCAATACCAATTACTTGTTAAGGTTTTGTGCCTTTGTACAGTCAGTGGGATCAGTTGCAATGCATAAATGTGAACGATAAAAGTAAATTACACGTTTGTTTAAGGAAATCTTAGGTGCTTCATGAAATGTTCTGTAAAAGATATGTTCATTAAATTATGTTCATTTTCCTAGTGTTCTTGTGCTTCTTTAGACCAAAATATAGGAAATACATATTATTTTGGTATAAAATTTAACGGTCCGGCCCACTTGACATCTACCGTATGTGGCCCACAATTTGAAATGAGTTTGACACCCCTGCTCTAAATTGTCTCTCGGTGTGAGTGTGAGCGCGGATGGTTGTTCGTCTCTGTGTGCCCTGCGATTGGCTGGCAACCGGTTCAGGGTGTCCCCCGCCTACTGCCAGACAAGACAGCTGGGATAGGCTCCTGCACCCCCCGCAACCCTTGTGAGGATAAAGCGGATCAGAAAATGAATCAATGGATGAATGTATAACACAGTAATTTACTTGAAAGAGGAATATTTTCATTGTAGCTAGATTTTATTTTTGCTGCTGTCACACTTGAATTTCCTCCCTGGGAATAAATACAGGATATCTCATACGGTAATCCCTCGTTTATCACGGTTAATGGGGACCAAAACCACCCGCGATAAACGAAAATCCGCGAAGTAGCGACCAATAAACATACTGTATTAAAAATAAATTGCCCCACGTGGGCCTTCGCGCTTGAGCAGAGCGCACACACACACACACACACAGGCCAGCTACACAGGTGGATGTGTCAGAAGCTTAATGTGGAGAATCGCCGCACCCTGAAGGCGCATGAGGAATTGACTTAAGTGCGAACGGGAGAATATACGCCATCCTGTGCATTATGTGATGCACACACACCCACAGCCTTTTGTACATATTCCGTCCCTTTAATTACACTACGGTTTTTATTCTTGCATGACTATTTCGCCTTCAATTAGTCATTCTGTTCCCCAATCTATCTTTCAAAACCTTTTATAGCTGTTATCTTTCGCTTTGGTCAGGGGAAGAAGGTTTTGATGATCAGAAAACAGCCGTCCTCACATTTTGGTAGGGGAAAGGAACGGAAGAGATAACACCCGAAGGGGATCAAGGTTTGCAGAAAGAAGAAAGCTAAGATAAACTATAATGAATAGAAGGATGAAGGAAATCCTGAAAGGGGATCAGCAGTGTGAGGAGAAAATATGCCAATTTCATATTGGGGGAAAAAACTTCCCTTTACAGCTTACTCTCTGTTTCACGTCTTTTCATTTTGTTCTATACTTGTGTTCCTTTGAGTCATTTCATTAATTTTGGCCGGTACATCACCCCTGAATCAAGTGTTAGCTACTTTGAAAGCTTGTCTTCCTTTTTGCATAAGCAAAGAAAATACAATAGCTTTCATTTGGTGGAAACATTTCAATTGGTGACAGTTCATACATTAGTCCTAGATGTGTCTGGTCTCCAAACTGTATTACTGCAACGAAGAGAATAAATGACTTAAGTGTGTCACTTTCGAATGGTGGCAATGGTGAGTTAGATTTGGAATAGTTTGTTTTTATTTGATATATGCCGGTCATGAAATCCTTAAAAAGTGCTATGCTCGCGTTAGAAGTGGGAAGCATATCTTGGTAATGCTTAAATATGGGCCGGCTCACTACCTTTTCAACTAATGGAAGAGCTCAAAGGGTTGGCGGCCGCAGGAAAAGGGAAACTGTGTAAATGTGTCATCGTCTCAAGGGGGCTTTCATCAAAGGCACTTACGGATTGGGGCGAGTACTGAAACTGCCTCCTTTGGTCGCTCAGGGACTCTTAGGTTGGAGTGGGCACTGGCTGATAAAATGCCTGCAGTTTCCACAAAAGTGCAAAGACCCCGCTCAACCCGTGGAGTTCCTCCTGGGAGACACGGGTTCTGCCGAGTTGCATTGGTTCTTGGAAGCTGGTGTCTTGGGGCTTGTGAACAGGCAGGCGACCAGTGGAGAAGCAGCAGCAGTACGAGGGAAGAGCGGGCAGGTTTGGTGCTGCAGCAGTGTTTTCTGATCTGTGACGAGAGAAACAGAATTTGGACCCAGAAACAGACAGGACACGGAAATGGCAAAGCAAAAATTCTTTATGTCCAAACAAATACAAAGTAACAACGGAGAGCAAGGCTGGATGCAGAAGGCATGGATGAAAGCTTGAGGTTCTGACAACGTATCGCTGTGCAATTGGATGCTTAAATACTGAGAGACATTAGTCAAGTATTCATACCCCAATGCTTCCCTTTGTTAATGCTTACTGTTGTTGCAATTATACCAGTATCATTACAGCAGGGCTGACCAACCAACAGAGCTACCGATGAATGCAAAAGGTGTGTGAACAGTTTGATAGAAACTTCTGAAATCACTAATTTGATGAAATGATTTTTGTTGCATTATTAATAATTAATGTCAAGTTCTCCTCTTGGTTCAACTGGCCAAAGGACGCGAGGACAACTCAGATTTCCCACTTTATCACTTTATTTTCTTCAAAGTCATAAGTTTTTCTCAGTCTTTCTCAGGTTGTAAACCTTCAACACAAGAAAATCAAATTTAATTCTTGACTCACAAAATGTTTTAACTTCATTTCCCAAACATGATTAAATAACTCTTATGAAACACATTTTTAACAGGGCTTATGAAACAGATTTTTAGCATTTAACATTTTTAGCAGGGTTCTAAATATTTAACAGAATTTCAGAAGATAAAATCAACTACTTTTGTTTAGGAAATAATATAGAAGTCAAACAAATGTAGCACCGACCATTGGCGTCTTTGGGATGAACCCCCCCTCGAGTGAACTTGTTTCCTTTCAGTGTTGTCAATCTTGCTTCCTCCTGGCTTTTTCCAACTGACTCTTCCTCCTGAAAGCTTTTTCCACACTGACTGACCTTCTGCTCTTCAGTTGCTCCAAACAGTGGCAGCTCAGCAATGCAGCTGGTTTGCTGCCTTTCAATTAGTGGCAGATCAGGAGATTCAGCTGGTTTGCTGCTGCTGGTGCACTCTGGGAAATGTAGTTTTTTCCCACTTTCTGTGCTTTAGCTCAACACCTCCCACTTGAGCTCCTGGTCTTCAAATCCAGAGAGGTCATACAACTTCTTTACGCTTCAGGTTGTTCTTCAATGGGAAGGAGAATGACAAGCCGTCTGACATCTCTATGAAGAACTGTAGCTGGGATTTTTCTTTGGAATCTCTTAGTTCTTTCATCATTTGCTTTAGCTGTCCCTTCTTGGCCTTTTGGTTTTGTGATGGGAACAGGATAGCTAGGAAAGGTTTTCACAAGTACATCTCTTACTCCTGGCTTTTTTCCTCATCCGGAGAAGGGTTCCTGCTACTCCTTCATGGCTTGCTTTGTGGGATTCTTGAGCCAGTAATGTAGACACCCAGGCTTCAAATGGTAATACTGGAACTGCAGTCTTATCTTCGTTGAACATCTGAATTCTGCCTCCACAAACTAGCAGTTCAGAGTTCACATCCTTGTATACTGCCAATCTATTCAGAGTTGTGTCTGGAAAACTGGTACCTTTTTGAGCTGCGAGGAAGAGGTCTTTGAGTGCATCTTCATGCTCCTTGACAGTCAGTACAGCTTGCTTAGGTGATGTTTCCTCCCACTTTGACTGTTTTGGGAATTGGCACCTTCTCCTCAGCCACTGCTTGGCAGCTCGACAAACCCAGGCGATTACTCTCACCAGTCTGGACAGGCTACTGAATCTTCTTATTTCCACAAGATCTTTAACCCAGCCCATAGGTTTCTTTCTCAGAAGAAGAGTCGGGTTTAACACAGGGTTTTCCTCTTGAGTTTCATCCTCTGGCCTTTTCTGGGTGGCCTGTTTTTCTTCTTTCAGCTGGGTGCTTGCTTGAGCTCTTGTTAATGCACTTGAGAATGCCTTCCTCTGGAGATTTTGTACACTCTCCCTGGCATGAACTGCAACCTCTCCAGCTGATTTAATAGGCCACTCCTCCACCGGCCACTTCAGGAACTCTGGTCCATTTTGCCATGTCGAGTCCTCATTCAGATCTTCAGGAGTTATGATGTCAGCTATGTTCAGAGCTCCACAGATCCACCACCAGTCTTGCACTGGTCCAGCCTTCTGGATTTCACCCACTCTGTTTGCATAGAAGGTTCTGTAGCCATAACTGTCCCTTTGAATAGCCCCCAGGACTGTTTGGCTGTCAAGTAGATGGAACCATCTCTCAATCTTCATTCGAGTATGCTTTTCCACATACTTCCTGATTCTGGCTGCAAAGACAGCACCGCAGGTCTCAGCTTTTACAGCTTCTCCCTTTTGATCCAGGGGTGTCAGTTTTGCTTTTGATTCCACAAATCTAACTTCAGGGCCTTGACTTGTCTCCCATCTTAAGTACATCACAGCTCCATAGGTCTTCTCACTTCCATCTGAAAAAGTGATGCCCCAAGGTTCACCTCTCCTGTTGGCTGGCGTGAGGCTCCTGTGGAACTTCACCTGTCCAAGTTGCACATATTCTTCAAAAAGCTGTATGGCTTCTCCTCTGAGGCTTTCTGATAAAGGTTGGTCCCAGGTTTTTTGGGTTAGTTTGCCACCTCCTCCCTCTTGGAACGCTTTTCTAACAAGAATCGCTCCCTTCTGCTTGGCAGGCGTAATTAAGCCAATGGGATCATACAGCCCAGCTACCTGGCTTAAGAGAGCTCTTCTAGTCAGTGGGTTTGGCGTTTCGGCTTTTACCTCTTCCTTGAGGAGATCTTTTCCAACTCTCATCTTCTTCTTCCTTTTGGAAAAGTTAACTGAAGTTAACATGTAGAGCTTGTCCTCCTCCACTTGGTAGCCGATTCCCAGGGCTTTGTTGTCTTCATCCCTCATTTGATTTGGAAGAATTAAGGCTTTACCTTGCCTCTTTTGAAGGGCCACTGTCTCCACTCCTTGCCTCCCACTTTGCCCTGACCGGACCCATGGTTTCAGGAAGAAACCTCCAGCTTTCAAGATTTCTTCTACTCCTTCTGTGATTTTATCCAGTCGCTTTAAGTCATTATGGGAGGTTAAAAGGTCATCCACATAACTGTCCTCTTCAATGACCCGACGTTCATCCTCCAAGTGAACAAAGCTGGGAAGGCTTGCTGTTTCCCTCATTGCCAACTGAGCAATGCAGCCAGCAGGTCGGTCTCCAATGTTGACTCTGGTAATTGCATATTCGCCTATCTCTCCACCTGGGCTGTCTCTCCAGAGGAATCTGTGAAGATGCATTTCACGCTCTTCCAGCCACACAGAGTTGTACATCTTCTTGATGTCCCCTAGAGCTGCGTGCATCCCTTCTCTGAACCTCAGAAGAACAGCTCTGATGGGGTTGAGAACATCTGGTCCCTTCAGAAGAAGATCATTCAAGCTTAAGCCTTTGTATTTCTGGCTACTATTCCACACAATACGAACTGGTGTTGTCACTGAATGTGGATTTGGCGCCACCAGGTGGTTGATGTACCACACTGGGCCATTCCACTTCTCCATGATTCTATTGCCGAGTTTTCTGGCTGCACCACGTTCGACCATTTCATGGATCTGGTTAGCATATGCGATCTTCCAGTCTGACTCTTTGCTTAGTTGTCTTTCCATCTTGAAGAAACACGCCTGGACTGCAGCTTTATTATTGGGGAGAGTAGCTGGATCCACCGTCCAAGGATATTTTGCATCCCAGTGTGGAGATGGTGTGTGAGCAACCCCCTTCTTGTAGGTGAGGCCTCCTTTAATTACCTCAAGCTCTCTCTCCTCTGCCAGAGTCATTTCTTTTCCTCCTGGTGGACAGTTTCCACATCTGCATCCTCCACATCTTGGTTCACATGCAGCTCCAATGCTGTCCCAGTGCCACCACTCAAGGAACTTATGATTACTTGTAGCTGTACATTTAGCCTGGGTCACATCCTCCTGCTGAAGCTGGGTTGTGTCAACTGTTGGACTTAGGATTTCTTGATATTTGAAAGCTGCCGTTCTCATGGAACGAGCAAAGTGAGTTTTGGATTCATATGCTGCCATCTCCACTTTTTCAAACAAGTCGGGATGTGCTCCACCCACCGTCTTCCCCAATGGACCCTCCCACAGGACGAGGTCCCCGATAACTTTTACTCGCTGGGGAGCGAGTCTCCCCTCTCGGTGGCTAATGAGAAGCTCAACCTTGTCTGGCCTTTCCAATTCTTTCAGTTCAACTTCTGGGAAGAATCTCTTCAACTTCTCAGGCTTGATTACTTGATGCACTTTGGCGATCTCATCCAAGCCATAGCAGACCAATTCGTGAGCTCTCTCTGTTCCTTTAGGGGTTTTGACTCTAACTTTCAGGAGATATCTTTGTGTTTTCACCTTTATGGTCATTCCACCAACCCCATACACAACTAGGGTTATCTTCTCGCTTCTTAACCTCAGCCTTTCAGCAGCCTTGTGCGTAATGTAGTTTGTGTCTGAAGCAAGATCAATTAAAGTTCCAATCTCCTGGCCTGCATTTGCAGTGACTTTCATTAACATCATGATGACAGGAATTTCAGAGAGCCCATTTCTCTGCAGCATCTCAGACTGGCTTGAAGCATGAGGTGCCACTGTGCTTTTGTTGGTGAAAGCCTTTCTGCATCGATCTGCCATTTCTGGGGAAAGCTCAGACAATATCGCTCGTTGTTCCTCTGTTAGTTTGTTTTCACTTTTGCCATCTCTCCCACTCTTTCCATCTTCACCTCTTTTGACTTCTCTTTTTGGGCAGAGGAAGTAATGGTGGTCTGGGACTCCGCCTCCCCGCTTACAGTCTTTATTTCTGCATAGGAACGTGTCTCTGCAGTACCCATCTTCATCATGCAATCCTAGACATTTGCTGCATGCTCCGAGCTTTTTCACCGCATTCTTCTTTTCAGGTAACTTCAGTTCTTTAAACTTTTTACAGAAGAAGATTTTGTTGTGTCCACTGTCACCGCAGACACCACATACGTCATCAGGCTCCCCTTTCTTTGTGGTTCGTGTTGAAGCAATCCTTCTGTCAAACTTCTTGTCGGACCGCTCTGGTCTCTCCACTTTCTCCACAGTTCTGAGCTGTTCGAGTCTCTCCTCTTGTTTCCACTGAAGATGGGTAGGGTGGTCGGCTTGATTTTCACTATTGGTGTAGGTTTTGTCCAAAAGGCTTCTTGTCTCGCCTGTGTGCCTTGCTCAGCAGCCACCCGTGCAGTTGTAAATTCAGCCTTCCTTAATTCCAGCCTGTAGTTGGATTCCTTTAAGATCTTCACTCTTTCAGGCAACTCATCCTTTAATTCCACTGGCATCCATCTCTCCCAGAGTGAGATTGCTGAGATGGCCTCTGTTATCCTCTTCTCCAAGACAGCAAGGTGCACTTCATAACCCTCTAAATTGGCACTTTCCACAGATACATTTCTTGTTCTATCATGGGCCTTTTCTGCTTCCTGGATTACAGCATCAAGTTCACTTTTCCCATACCTTGACCACAGGTTTGTTTGAACAATGTCTTTTATTTCTGCCAATTTTGTCTCACCTTCTTTTAAAGATCTATCTATATCGGCCTCTTGCTTTTCATCAAGACTTGCCTCTGTATCCTCCGTCTTAATGTCAGCCTCCAGTCCAATCCTGTAGTCATCATTGGTGTCAAGCATCTTTCTGAAACAGCCTGAGAGTTTAGTGAATTCCTCCATTAACTCCACTTGAAGCATGCTGCTTGCTCCTCTTGAAATAAAGTTGGCCTGTCTGGTGAAGCTGCTTTTTGCAATGGTCCTCTCCCTCTTGAGCTGCTGGACCGTCTTCCCCAGAACATCTTCTGCCATTTTAGATTCCTCTACGTCAGCAGCTTATTTTTGGATCTGAAGCCGTTTATCCTCAGGTCCGGGCTGCTCCGAGTGGTTTACAACTGTCAAGTTCTCCTCTTGGTTCAACTGGCCAAAGGACGCGAGGACAACTCAGATTTCCCACTTTATCACTTTATTTTCTTCAAAGTCATAAGTTTTTCTCAGTCTTTCTCAGGTTGTAAACCTTCAACACAAGAAAATCAAATTTAATTCTTGACTCACAAAATGTTTTAACTTCATTTCCCAAACATGATTAAATAACTCTTATGAAACACATTTTTAACAGGGCTTATGAAACAGATTTTTAGCATTTAACATTTTTAGCAGGGTTCTAAATATTTAACAGAATTTCAGAAGATAAAATCAACTACTTTTGTTTAGGAAATAATATAGAAGTCAAACAAATGTAGCACCGACCATTGGCGTCTTTGGGATGAACCCCCCCTCGAGTGAACTTGTTTCCTTTCAGTGTTGTCAATCTTGCTTCCTCCTGGCTTTTTCCAACTGACTCTTCCTCCTGAAAGCTTTTTCCACACTGACTGACCTTCTGCTCTTCAGTTGCTCCAAACAGTGGCAGCTCAGCAATGCAGCTGGTTTGCTGCCTTTCAATTAGTGGCAGATCAGGAGATTCAGCTGGTTTGCTGCTGCTGGTGCACTCTGGGAAATGTAGTTTTTTCCCACTTTCTGTGCTTTAGCTCAACAATTAATGATATTCATTTATGTGAAGACACAGTCTTGTGAATGATATCTCACAATAGCAAAACATATAAATATAACAATTTATTTATACAGCCCTATGCCAGTTTTTATACTTTCAAATGATCACTTTTACAATATTCCTAGAACTAGAGGTAAGATTGGTCCTAAAAAATCAAGCCCGACCCGACGCAGCCTGAGGGTATTTAAGCCCGACCCGGCCCGAGCCTGATCACTTAACTTGATTTGCAGGCCCGAGCCCGAAGCAAACCAGAGATTTCATATTTTATTTGTGAGGACTCGGGAGGAGAAGGGGTGATTTCTCATAACAAGGCCTGTCTTTTGTAACAAAATCTAAGTTAAACAAGACTGTATAAACATTTACATCTTTTATATTTCTGTTTCTGAAGAGGTTACATTAACTGACAATTTTCCATCATTGACGGATTTTTTTAAGAGTGAACGGGGAAAATTTAAGGCCGTCCGTCATTTTGACGGGTTGAAAATTGGGCCGTAAACCACAGCAGCAGTATGTCCTTAAGAATCTAGCGCGGCACTTTATGAGAGAGGAGCAGAGAGACAAAGACGAACAATGACGGGTGGATACTCGACAGAGACTGGAAGGAGTTCTTTGAATTGTCATTGCAAGAGTTTAGTACAGTTCGTGTTGTGATGAGGCGACTTCTGTTTTTTTGCGAACCACGATCTCTCCTGGCCAAAACTATTCACGGCCTCGAAACTAAAAAAAAAGAGGTGAAGAGAGTGAAGCCCGACCCGACCCGAACCCGAAGCAATGATTGACATTTTAGGCTCGGGCCGCCCGATCTTACCTCTACCTAGACGTGATGTGTACCTGGCTCTCCCCGGCACCCCCTTGGTGATCCATACATTATAGCATACTGTGTAGCAGGTCTCATTAGATCTATCCATCCATCTTCTGATCTACTTATCCCCACAAGGGTTGCGGGGCGTGCTGGAGTCTATCCCAGCTGTCTTTGGGCAGCAGGCGGGGACACCCTGAACTGATTGCCAGCCAATCGCAGGGCACACATGGACGAACAACCATCCACGCTCCCACTCGCACCTTGGGACAAACAATGGACCAAACAATGGAAGAGTTAGACCTGGACTGGTCAAAGCTGGACAGCAACACAAATAAAGGTGCTCCGAGTTTGGTGGGTGCGTCTCGGGGGTCTAATAAGACGCATGGAGATGGAGGAACAGGGTTTCAAATTCACTGCCTAATTCACCCGCAAACACTGTGCTGCAAAGTAACTTGGAATTCTGTCATTAAGGTTGTGGTCATGCATAAACTTAATCAGAGCAGAGTTGATTATTATTTATTTTATAAATGGTGTAATTTATTTCCTGTCTTTTTTTTCTGTGAAGAACTCGGTTAGGGTTATTTAGTTATTATTTATTTTATTAATAGTGTTATTATTTATTTTCTGACTTTTGTTCTGTGAAGAATCCAGAAAAGGTTATTTGAATTTGTGTGGGTTTCTGGAAAACAATACATTTTTACGTTGAGGTACTCTTGCAGTCACACGTTTTCTGTTACAAACTGACCCCCCATCAGAGAAGCGAAAATTTATGTGGCCCTGACAGGAAAAAGTTTGGGGACCACTGATTTTGAGTGTTCCATTGAGATGCCGTGCGGGTTTTTGGAATGTGAGAGGAAACCAGATTACCCAGAGAAAACCCACACAGGCATGGGGAGAAGATGCAATTTCCTCTTTCATCTAGAACTGCTTCAAACAACAAAGCGTGTGCAGGAAAATTGGTTAAGATTGCATGACTGTCGGTGTTTCATGTTTCATGTTGTGTTATTTTATGTTTTGTAAAGCGCTTTGTTACAGCGGCAACTTTTGTGAAAGCGCTATATAAATAAAGATGTATTGAAAGGTAGGCAGTGATTTCTTTTTCACAAACTCTCCTATCTATTTTTCAGTTTCATTCATGTTAGGGTACGTCATGGCATGTGTGTGTGCGTGCATGCGTTTGCGCGCATATGCATGCGTATGTCTGCACGTGCGGAAGTTTGGTTGACTTGAAGAGTAGTTCTTCGGTTGGGCACCCCTGCCCCAAACCATGACTGACTGCAGAACCACTGGGCTTTAAGCAGTTTGACTTGTTTGCTTCTTCAAACTACGGGACCTTGATTTCCAAATGAAATGCTAAATTTACTCCCATCTAAAAAGAAGACGACAACTTTTCCTCCTTAGCCCAGCACAGATACTTCTGGTGTTGTTTTGGGGTTCAGGTGTTGCTTAAGTGATGCAATTCTACAGCTGTAGCCCATGTCATGCAGACATATGTATCCGGTGATTCTTGATGCACTGACATCTGCCTCAGCTTGTGCAGCTCCGCCAGATTTATGAACCACCATTGGTTGAAAATCCTCTCAATGCTGTGGTCATCCTTGTCACTTGTGCACTTTTGCCGGCCATGCTTCCTCTTAACAATCTGTACACGTACTTTGACACAGCACTCTGTGAGCATTCTTTGTGAGACTTTTTCTCCTAATGGAGAGTGTCAGTGACGGTTTTATGCACAACCGTAAATTCAGCAGTGTTTTCCGTGTTTCTGAAGCCTACCAAGCCAGACTGAGAAAAACCTTTGCAGTTGTTTTGCGTGAACTAGCTGACAAGATTGGGACACAGGAGGCCTGTAATGTGGGCATGATATTCAAATTTTTGAAACTGGATTTTTTTGGGGTGGTGGGGGTGGACTATTAACATCAAAATTGAAACAAATTAAGGTTTTAAATATTTCATTTTGTGTGTGGTGAACAAAAGTTTCATTTTTTAAAAACCAATTATTGAACTAAATTGACTTACCCTCAATATTCTAATTTTCTGGCATTCACTTGTATATAACAAAGTAAAACTCAAACCAGAGTCATAATCAGTCACAACAGTGATGATACAAATGATCTATTGGCGACCGATCTAAATTGTTGTCTGAAGTCAGCTGAAAAGGATAAGCGATATAGCAAACGGATGGACAGAAAGCATACCGTTTTCCCATTCTGACATTCCTTCTTGAAAAGGTTGTTTGTTTTTTTAAATGACTTGAGTTGTACGAGTTTTTTTATTTTTTATCTTTCAAATTATTTTTCTTTAACGTTGCAAAAACCTGTCAATTGAGTTGGGGTAAGCCAACATTTTATATCCACTAAACTTGGATAAACTTAAATTCTTGCTGAAAATGACTCTTTAAATTATGACTGCATTTTCGCAATTGCCTTCTATTGGACGTTTTTCTCATGCTCCAAATGACTATTTCTTAAAATCTTTCTTCATGCTCTTGGCTAATTTCTTCTTGCCAATACCGTGTCTTTTGTCGACCGTGCTTCCCAACCTACGGTATTATTTTCCTCTTCATAATGGTTTTGGGAAATTATGTTTGTTGAAGTCTCTGCTTTTACAACGTACCCTCTTATTTATTTGTTCCCTTTCTGACTCCGGTCTATTCTTTCTGACTTAAGCAGAGCTTCAAACCTTGTGAAATCTGTGAAAAGCAAATGGATCAAAGTTTAATTTAACATATTCCAGCTTTGGTTCAAATAGAAAAAAGAAAACCATAGATCACAGGCCGTGTCCATCTGTCAGTCAAAATAAATATTTTTTTTCATGTGGAAGTGTTCTCACTTGATAGAAACCTATAGAGGAATTTTGAGGCTTTTCCACTCAAAGAAGCCATACAAATACTATGACACTTTCACACTTAGCTCGTTTAGAATTGTTTTATTTTATTTATTTTAATTCACGGGAAATAAAATCAAGCACCACATTTTACAAAGAAGGCTTGAAGTTTTAGCAGCATGCTTCAAATTGTTTTACCATGGTGAAGATGGCAAATGCATTGAAGTAGAAGAGTGGACGTGAAAATACTCTCAGATTGAGTGATGATGATGTAAATTGAAATTTAGGGTTTTTAATGTAATTATGCACTCTTAAAACCGCTGGGTGGAAAAAAAACCCCTGTTTTGCTCAAAAATTGGAATGACTCTCTACTTGGGTGAATGTGACCCAATGTTCTGGGTTGTTTTATATAGAATGACCCATTAAAAAAAAAAATTATTTGTTTGTACAAAACAACCTAAACAATTGAATGGGAACGCGTATACATCTGCAGAAAGTATGAATTTATCAGACACCTAAGTTAGGGCACTTTACTGCAACATCACTTAAAAATATGGGGGGGAGGGTGGGAGGACAGCAAGTCTGTTACATTCCAAGTGAGATCAATGTTTGAGGTTCAGTGGTGAGGGTTAAAAATAATTTTGCTTCACATATGTGACTTTTGGTGAGTTTTTCTCATCGTCTTATTCCATGAACACTTTTGAAAGATATCAAAGGTGTATTTCAACTCTCTCAGGTCAGTCCGATTGAGAGCATGGATGAATTCCATCAGAAGGCATGAACCCTCAGCGCATTCATCTCCTCTGAACATTTCTCTTCCCTTGATCATCATAGTCCAACTGGCTGGAACTGATGCTATGGTGTCTTTGGTCACTTGGATTTTTACTGCCAACATCTCCAAGTTGGCCTTCGTCAGACCGGGTGCAAGAATGTCTTAACAAAGTTTCAGTCGTCATAATCATGGAGTTGCAGGAAATCCGAATATTGGTAAAATGTCCTGTTTTTACTCTTGCTCTAACGTGCCTGGAGTGCCCACACACAGGCACATAAACACATTAGAGGGCCTGTATCATTCTATTTTAATCTTTCCACAGCTAACTAATGGTGATTATGTATTACCGGTACCTTTGGCATTTTGGTGGCTATTTTTCGAACCCGGAAGTAAGACACTTGCCTCGCTAAAACTCCGCACCCGTCGACGTCGTACTACAGCCGGCTGTGCGCCGCCTTGCACACCGCCCATGAAACAGTTAATAGCAACAATGATAGAAGCACATATTTGCCATTTTTTTGCTGGTAATCTGATGTTAAGAATACATTATGAAGACTCAGGAGGGAGGTATGGTTGCGTTTCTTGCAAGAGAGTGTGCACTAAATAAAACATTCTCGGTTCACAATCTTGGAGCAGCTCTCCAGCTGGCTCTGCCATGTAAACCGTTACAGGTTCCGGGGCAACTCTAAAGTTGCAGTGTCTCTCTTGTATTTATTAAGAAAGTCATAAATATGAAAATCTCCAAAGAGAGAGGGTGTGACATGTCAGAGAGTCCACAAATGAAGTGTCTGCAGACAAGAGACAATCAGTCTGAACACCGGCGCACTCCTGGGGTGGTTGGAGAGGTCATTTGGGGTGTCGGTCGCCTGTGACCCCAGGAGTCATTGTATCCCAGAGATGTCTTGCTGTTTTGATATTGTCTTAATTTTCATCTTCACAGTCGAGAGAAGGACCCTTTTCGTCACTCCTTGACTGTCAAAACCCCCCTTCCTATTGTAAATGAGATTTCTGCAGAGTCAAACTCCAATATTGTACAAGTAAATATGGGATAAAATACGAACATTTATTCTAACAATATTGTTTCTTGGAAAAAAAAAAAAAACGGAGTGGGCCGTATTATGTGGCATTGCACCTGGGCCATACTGGGCTCTGTTTTATTTGGTTTAACTTCCTCAATCATGTGATGATAAAATATGCAGTTGAGTTTAATGAGAAATTGCATGTTTATTTTAAACTGAATTTAGTAGCTCTTTGCATGGCCTGTTCAAAGTGCTTGTAAAAAGTGTAGCAATTAATTCATGGGATCTGCTGCCTCAGCCATACATACTTATGAACGTCTTCATATTGTACTGTCACTTTCAGTTTCCCACAAAAACAATAAAATGGTCAGAGAACAAATCTTAATTGAATCAGAAGATGGAGTAATGACAAAGCCCGATTCAAATGAAGTTGGGACATTGTGGAAAAATCAGTGGTGGGCAGTCCGTCAGTCCGCCACTGAGACGAGGGGTACTTTGGGGAAAAGAAGTCAGAAAAGGAGCAGTAATGGTAGAAGAATGAGTTTTTTGTTGACAGTGGTCCAAACTGTTTCTCAAATAGTAAAATTCGTTGTCTTTCAAAAGTGACAAAGTCCAAACACAAAATATCGCATCGCATGTCTCATGTTTGTTCACGGGGGGGACTACAAGGGTTTGCTTCAAGCAGAGAAGAGTAGGGGCTCCTTCTTCTTCTCTGACAGGAAAAAAATAACTTGAACATGGTTAGTGATTCTGGTGACTGGTGGTTGTGTACTATGGTTGCAAAATGCTATCTTGGTTGAAAGTTCAACAGCTTTATAAAAGCCGATACCCTCAGCAGATACGGCAACTTCCTAATTCTCCAAGCCTGCTCCTTTTTGGCTCAGTCCCACCAAGTATTAGAAGTTGGCTGTGTTTATCCCGGCCGCTCCCACAGACAGCATCATTATATTGTCCCACATTTTTAAAATTCCACAACACTGTGTCTGTTTGGGATTCTGTCATGGGGGTGTGTTAGTGCCCATGACATGAGGGTTACTTCCTCATCTGTGAAGGCATTATTAATGTTGAAAGGTATATCCAGGATTTGAAACAATACAGTATATGCTGACATCCAAGCAGGGGAGTCCATGCATCATTTCAGCAAAACAATGTCAAGCCACATTCTTCAACAGTTACAACAGTGTGGCTTCATTCCAAAAGAGTGCAACTACGAGACTAGCATGCCAGCAGTCCAGACCTGTCTTCCATTGAGAATGTGTGGCATGGTATGATGCACAAAGTATGACAACAAAGACCCTGGCCTGTTGAGCAACTCAAGTGGTACATCAAGCAAGAATGGGGAAAAAAAATCCACTCTGAGAGCTTCAGCAGTTCTTGTCCTCAGTTCCCTAAAAACTTATTGAAAAGAATGTAACCCAATGGTAAACATGCATCTCTCCCAGGTATCAAATTCAAAATAAGTGCATATTTGATGGAGTATTTATACAGAAAAAATAGGGACCTCACAGTAATTTCTGCTCCGAACATTAAATATCTTGTCTATGTAGTGCAGTGGTGTCAAACATACGACCCGCGGGCCGCATCCGGCCAGCAAGGAGGTTTGATCAGGCCCGCAGGATGATTTAAAAGTGAAAAAATGCATAAAAGACACGGAAAGAATATTTTTAATAAGGTGCAGTTCATGGAATATCCGCTAGAGGGACACACTGTTTTGATCAGAGGAAAAGACAACCGCAGCCTCAGTCTGTCACTGAGACAGACCCAACACAGCAGACGCTATCAAGGACACGTGAATACTTTATTCTTGACACATATGACAGCATTCACCTTAGTTTGTAAGGTGTAGGCAGGGATTACATTTAGATTTTATATGCTCGTGTAAATGGTTTAAAAATTCCTTTCTTTATCAATCTCGTTTAATCTTAAAAGTCCATTACTATATTTTTCAATACCAATTACTTGTTAAAGTTTTGTGCCTTTGTATAATCAGTGGGATCGGTTGCAATGCATATATGTGAATGATAAAAGTAAATTACACCTTTGTTTAAGGAAATCTTAGGTGCTTCATGAAATGTTCTGTAAAAGATATGTTCATTAAATTTCAAAATGTTCAGAGTGTTCTTGTGCTTATTTAAACCAAAACAAAGGAAATACATATTATTTTGGTTATTTATAGCAGAGTATGGTATAATTTTTAATGGTCCGGCCCACTTGACATCTACCGAGGCCGTATGTGGCCCACCATGTGAAATGAGTTTGACACCCCTGAGGTAGTGTATTCGATTGAATATAGGTTGAATAACATTTACAAAGCCATGTCTTCTGTTTTTATTTTTGATACAATGCCTCAACTTAATTGGAATTGAGTTTGTTCAAAAACTGTTTATCTGTATTTTTCTTACCTTCTTGTAATTGGATAGCTGTCAGTGGGAAGTAAAAAGTTTTGTATTTACTGCCAGCTATTAACACGCACGCACGCAGATAGAGTATTAAACCATTTGATTCACCCAAAAATATGCTTCTATATGTATGTCTTTGTTTTCCTTTCAAGAATTGACATTTAACTGTCTGGAATTATGCAGATGACTCACAAAGACACAAACAAACAATAGCTGCACACAGTTGTAATACCGTTATGCTGACAGGGTCATTGGCAAGTGACAAGCCATATCTCTTGTTTGCTCATCTATTTCTTTGCTGTAAAATTCCCTCCTGACCGTCTTGGGAAACAGGTCGGAATGCAAAGTATTTTGACTTTGAGCAGCATGCAAGAAGGACATTTGATGACACATGTCATTGCTGGCTCAAGTTTTGATGATTCCAGCCATCTGCATTGAGCCATTTGCAGGAAAGATTTGAACAACACTTTACCTCCTACCGTACATCCACCCATCCATCCATTTTCCGATCCGCTTTAATCTCACTATTAATGGGGTGCTGGAGCCTATTTATCCCAGCAGTCTTCGGGCAGTAGGCGGGGGACACCCTGAACCGTTTTCCAGCCAGTCGCAGGGCACACAGAGACGAACAACCATTCGCGCTCACAATTACACCTGTGGACAATTTGGCGTGTTCAATCAGTCTGCCATGAATGTTTTTGGAATGTGGGGGGAAACCGGAGTACCCAGAGAAAACCCACGCAGGCCCGGGGAGAACATGCAAACTCCACACAGGAAGGCGAGAGCTGGGATCAAACCCATGACCTCTGCACTGTGAGGTTGACGCGCTAACCACTGGACCACCGGGCCGCCCTCCCAAATTCAAAAGAGGGAAATGCTCTTGTTTCGATCGACATGCAACCCAATAAATTAGTTTCGGTAATATTTTGTGAATCTCGAATGAAATGATGTTGTCTTGCAACACAACTTTTGCTTAGTTTACATAATGCACCCTGTAAACCCTTACACATTCACAGAACTCTTTTTTTTTTTTGTAACAGATTACAAAACATATTTGAATAGTGTTCGTTGACGTGAAATGACATTTTCGTAATATCGACTTGAAAAAAATTCTACAACTTATTTGTGAAAAATACAAGTTTTTTTTATGTTTCTCAATACAGAGTAGTACAACTCAAAAATGTCTGAATTCATACTACGTTAAATGTACACGAAAAATGTTTCGATTTCTCAACTCATGATATGTGAATCTGACAAATCTTCGGTATTTCTTTCTGATAGAATACCTCTTGGTAAGCTTCCTGTTTATGATGATATGAAAAGGTGTTTGTGTCACTTCAAGTCCGGTCACAGTCCCAAGATATGACACTTTATTTTATTCCTCCTATGAAAGACAATTCACATTTCAACTTGGTTACAGTTGTCCCTACAGTGAGGGTTAAAATTATAGTCATTTTACTTTTATTTGACCGTAAAATGAAATTTAAAAAAATTAAGACCCTCTTCCCAAGGCTCCCACTTGTCCCATGTTGTCCAAAGTTGTAGAGCTGCCAACTGTTACAGATTGTCCCCATTTTGTGACGCAAATGGCTCAACTCGTGTCTGAAAAATCATGTATCGCATTGTTCAAACAGGTTGAAAATGATCAAAAATACGATATAGGTAATTGAGATCTACCGTGTTTGACAATGCCGCAAATGGTAGCTCCAATGGCATAATACATCGCTTCGCACTCCATTCCACTCACTGACATCCGTGAATCCACTGCAGTGGAAGCTAGCAGAGTCAAGACGTTAGCTGAAGGCTACTTGAAGTTCAGAACAAGCAAGGAACAGGGGCGCTGTGTGGTACAAAGCAAAGTTTTATTGCCAGCTGTGTGCTAACAACTTTATTGATTGAAGAATAAGCGCAATGGCGCTGCACTGTTTCATTACTGTCATACTTAATACTAGAAATATTTGTTGGAATAGAATGATCCACCGCTGGTTGAAGTATAGTGGTGGATGATAAGGGCTATAAAAATAGCTTGATATTTTTACCAAAAAATATTTTGTCGATATTATTAAAAAATAATGTGAATCTGCACTTGCTTCACAGAACAATTCTGGATAGAGAGCGTTTCTGAGCATAGGTTCTTGTTTATTACCGTCTGTGTACAGGACCTTCGACAAATCCACAAATGTCCAATTCCAGGGGAACATATGTGGCACATCTCACCATATATCAAATGAAGATTTTTTTTCATTCTGACTGCTGTAGTAGTCGTAGTAATAGTAGTAGTAGTAGTAGTAGCAGGAGGAGGAGGAGCTAGACCATTGCATACTACACATGAAACTTTGCTCATATCGCTCATTTTGAATCAGAATCAGAATCAGAATCATCTTTATTGGCCAAGTATGTAGAACACACAAGGAATTTGCCCCCGTTTGAAGAAACTGGATTAAATAATTTCTCAGAAATATTCCCCCCACCCTCCCAAATACATCATTGAAATAATCTTTTACAGTACGGACATAAGTTGGACTTGTAAAATATTGCCACCGAATATTGCAAAATTTTGCAGAAGATATATGGAACAATTTAAAATATATAAGAATAATTAAGATCACCTCATTTCCATCCATGGCCATGAGGTGACTCACAAATTACACCAGAATTAAGCTTTTTTTTTTTAATTGTCACAGGTGTACCACAAAAAATATTGGCCACTAGGTCCATCTGTGTGGAGTTTGCATGTTCTTCCTCTCTTAATTCCTTTTCCAATGAGGACAAAGGCTAAATCATGACACACACACACAGCAATATTTGTTCTGCCCAACAAAAGTTACCAATTTGAAGTTGACTGGACCTTCAGGTATCATGGTTTTCTTGCCTGAATTCTGTATAATAATAATAATAATTCAGCCTTTCACGCCACCCAAGGACACTGTACAGACAATGAGGAAATACAATACTGTATAAAAATAGATAAGAGAAATATTATATAAAAACAGGACATAAAATCACAAGGCATGGGAAGTGGAAGAAATTAAGTGTTGTAGGCAGTCCTGAACAGGTGTGTTTTTAAACGGGACTTGAAAGTGGAGAGAGGTGTACAGTTTTGGAGGTCCGGAGGTAGGATGTTCCAGAGCTTTGGAGCAGCGCGTCTGAAGGCTCTGGCTCCCATGGTGCTCAGGCGGGCAGGGGGCATGAATGTATGAATGTTGACGTAGATTGTAGAAGGTTGTCTGTGTTTGTGCCTTGTGACTGAAAGGTGACCAGTTCATTTAGTTGTCGGCCTTTTTGCCTTAAGTCAGCCGTGATGGGCCACAGCTCCCGTCAACCTGAACAGGATAAATGCTGTAGAAAATTAAAAGGTGAACGTACCTTGGCTCTTGATTGAATACATTCTTGGTCATCAACTACTTTCGATCTCTCAAAAGTAAATATTAAATATGGTGATAAATGCGTCCAACCTAATATGCGGTTCACTCTTTATCTTCCACCCAAAGTTCATTTCCCCAAATCCCCTGAAAAATAAAACAAATAAGCATTCTCCAGTTTGATCCCCTAGTTGTTATTCAGTCAACGTATATCTGGAAAAGATACTAATCCAAAACTTTCTCACTATGCAGTGACACCCTGTTAACAAATGAGTCATTTCTTTCCCCTGTCATGGCAGGTTATATTAAGTTGCACGTCATTTTGTGAATGAGGCAATAATTTGTAATAATTCTTTGACAATCTTAAAGGTATAAAAGCACTTCTGCTTAGCCAGGGATGGAGCCGATCCCAGCTCATTTATATCCACATGCAGGTGACACTCTGGAATGATCACGAGTCACTCACAGGGCTGACAGATTGCACTTGCAGCTATTGGTATTTAGACTGTTGCTCAAACTCAAATTTCAAAACGACGGGCTAAATTATTTTGAGGGTTTGGTCAAGTGTGAACACAAGAATCCAAAACCTGTTGCGCAACCAGCAAAGTAATTTGGTCTGCTTAACGGTCCCAAGAGGTTTTGCTGCACATCATCATGTTGAATCGTCTGAAGTGTGTGATTCAGTGTTTGTGTTTTGCTATTCAATGGGTTTGTTAGTTGGATGATTTTTTTGGGGGGGGCACTGTGAAGAACAGGAAAAATTATAATTATTAAAATTATATTTCTTGTTCAGAAACACAGGAAGGAGCGGCCTTTTTCTTCACGCGTTTCTCCTTTTTATATGGATTTAGATGTTAGGTTAGGTATTTATATTTGAGTTTTGATGGCAAGTTTTTCAATTTATGATTAATTTAGGAAATGTTATTTTTATTGTGTCGATCGGCCTGGTGCCCGATAGATTAATGCAGGGGTCGGCAACCCAAAATGTTGAAAGAGCCATATTGGACCAAAATAAACAAAAAACAAATGTCTGGAGCCGCAAAAAAACCCCCAAAATAAACAAAAACAAACCTTATAATGAAGGCAACACATGCTGTATGTATCTATACAGTTTGAGCTATATTAGCCTGCTATCAACATGACTAAGTTGGCTACAAATGCACAATGAGCATTCATAATTAAACGTTTTTCCCCCTGCAGTTCATCCTGGAGAAGAGAGGTGCCCAAACTTTTTTGACGGAAGGTCTACTTTTCGAACAACCAACCTCCACATGCACATGCGCGCATACGCACACACTCATGCCGTAATGAGCAACAGCCAGAACTGCCGCTAAGATGAACGAGGCACGGGACGCACTTTCGTAGTATGCTAACTATCGTAGCTCATGTGTGCCGTTTAAAACTGCTTCTCTTGGCCGCCCAGATTCGCATTCTTAGTAAGTCCCCTCGGTGAATTGTACATGAAAGGAGCTGTTTAAAATTTTTTTTTTTAAACAACAGCCCCCTGACTGACATTCCGCCCTGCTAATAGAAACGTGTGTCGCAGGCTATTACGCAATATTCGTTGACGAAATGTTTTTCATTCATTCATTTTCCGAACCGCTTGATCCTCACTAGGGTCGCGGGGGGTGCTGGAGCCTATCCCAGCTGTCTTCGGGCAGTAGGCGGGAGACACCCTGAATCAGTCGCCAGCCAATCGCAGGGCACACAGAGACGAACAATCATTCACGCCCACACTCACACCTAGGGACAATTTAGAGTATTCAATCAGCCTGCCATGCATGTTTTTGGAATGTGGGAGGAAACCGGAGGACCCGGAGAAAACCCACGCAGGCCCGGGGAGAACATGCAAACTCCACACAGGGAGGCCGGAGCTGGATTCGAACCCGGTACCTCTGCACTGTGAAGCCGATGTGCTAACCACTGGACTACCGGGCCGCCCTGACGAAATGTTGACATTTAATATTTATTACGACACATTTTTACAGCATCGGAAAACGTTAATAATGTTTGTGTCATGTTTGTCCTCTGACAAAAACTATCATGTAAAATCTGTTTCTTGTTATTTGTGTATTTGAGGGCTGGATTAGTTAAGTAGGGGGTGACGTCATAGAGAGGGGACAAGCCAGGTTGAGGAGTCAGTCTGAGAGTGCGCATGGGCGTGAGTTGAGTTGTGGCCAGCAGCAGCTCCTGTGAATGCGTTTTAATTGCTGCCTCTTTTTGAACAAAAGTGAACAGACTGCATCAGCGACTGCGTGCATCCTTGACCACTTTGAAGGGTGTTACAATATTAAAAAATATATATATATTTCCCTCCTATCTTTTTTCAAACATTTTTGAAAAAGCTCTGGGGAGCCACGAGGGGGCGATAAAGAGCCGCATGCGGCTCGAGCCGTGTGTTGCCGATCCCGGGTTTAATGGGTCGGCCTCACAGTGCAGAGGTGCAGGGTTCGATTCCAGGCCCTGGCCTTCCTATGTGGAGTTTTCATGTTCTCGCCGTGCGTGGGTGGGTTTTCTGTGGGTATTCCAGTTTCCTCCCATATTCCAAAAAGATGCATGGCAGGCTGATTTAACACTCAAAATGTTCCCGAGTTGTGAGTGTCAGCAAAAATGGTTGTTCGTCTGTGTGTCCCCTGCGATTGGCTGGCAACCAGTTCAGGGTGTCCCCTGCCTACTGCCTGATGACAGCTGGGAGAGGCTCCAACGCCCCCCTTGTGAGGATAAAGCGGATCAGAAAATGGATGGATGGATGGTTGTTGTGTTGACATATTCTCCCTCTGAAGTCAAAAGAAATCTTTCTGTGTACTTGGCGCTTTTGTGACACTTGCCTTTCGCGAGAGTGGGTGAGCCATTTTACATCCTAGTTTTTTGGGCCAATCCTAACAAAACCAGAGCAATCACAGTCAATCAGTGACACAGGCGCAGTGGGCGACTTATTCGGGAAGTCAGATGCTTTGCTCAAGTGTACCTCAGTTTCAAATACTTAAGGGACATGAAGAGCCAGGGTGGGATAATGCACAGCTTCTGCGTAAGGCTTTGTCATTTTTGACCTGACCTTTTTCTTTACCTACAATCTGATTGTCAACCATTGGGACTGGAGCTTTAACACCAGAAAGGGAAATGCACCACCAAGCAATTGGGCACAAAATGTCCATGACATTTGAAATCCCGCATCTGTTCATGCTTAATGAGGTTGGGGTTCGGGTGTACAGAGGCACAAATGGACCTGCCAAGCAATTTGCACCACTCTACCAGGCTTCTCAGGAGGCCACAAAGTACATTACCGTGAATGCGTTTGCTGTGTGGATGAGAAGACATGTTGAGGAAATAATGTGTGATGGAAAAGTTATTTAGTGACTTAGGTGAGAATGTATTGGGTGGAAATAGCTCATCCGTAACAAGGTTTTTATAGTTAATGAAAATGAACTAAACAACAAAAACGCTAAAACAGAAAAAAACATTTTCATTCATTAGACTAGATAAAAATGTTTGTCTCAAAGGAAATATATCTGAAACTTCATTTTACATTCACAAAACTAATGAAAAGTATAATTATTGCAAAAATGCATTTATTTTTTTCATCTTGAATACGTGAGCTTGGAATTGATTTTATTCTGTTTTGCTGCTTGCTGCAAGACAAATTGTCAAGTTATCTTTTAGTTGTGGTCCTGACACTGTAGAGTATTTCGCCTCAACGTGTTGTCATCTGACAACAGCCAATAAACCAAGACAAAAATGAATCTTTCAATCCATCCATCCATTTTCACCACCGCTTATCCAGAACAAGGTTGTGGGGTGTTGCTAAAAGCCTATCCCATCTGACTTCGGACAGAAGGCAGATTACACCCTGAACTGGTCGCCAGCCAGTCGCAGGGCACATATAGAGACGAACAACCATTCACACCTACATTCACACCATCACTGAGGGGGAACCGATCCTACGCTGCCCGAACACAAGTCAGGCAAGTGTACAACTACACTATCTGCGACTAAAAAGAAAACTAAATAAAAACTACAATTAAATGAAAGATTTGGGGCAAATAACAAAAACTAAAAATGAAAAAAAGTATCATGAAATGTCAAACAAAAAAACAAAATAAAAACAATCATCAAAAATCCAAAAGTATAACCCTAATCTCTAAGGACTAGAGTTTTTGGAGCTAAAAGGTGATAGTGGTGATATGCTGTGTCCCAAATCTTCAAAAAACAAACAAACAAACACATTTAAGACTAAAGTTGCTGGTCCCTCTCTCTGGAATGACCTCCTCGCTGCCTATCTTTAAAATCAGCCTCAAAACTCACTTGTATTCTCTGGCATTTGACTCAGCATGACTTATATTTTTTCTTGGTTTTGCTGTTCGGTGCTTTTTACCGTCTTTGTGACTGATTTGTTGCTTTACTGTTGTATATGTTAGTTGCTCCATGTACTTCAACAAAATCATGTTTGCAGCAAGACATTTTTCACAACAGGGGGTTTTTCACTGTAGCAAATTCGATCGCAGATGTAAACACACACACACACACACACACACACACACACACACACACACACACACACACACACACACTCAGACAAATGTATGTGTACACGCACACACAAACGTATGTGTACTCTTTATTTTTATTCCAATAGTGCATAAGTATGAGCACACACTTATTTGACACTTCATATAGTCAGTGTAGAAAGAAAAAAAAGGGAAAGAAATTGAGAAATGTACGATCAGCATTCACTTTAACTTACATCAATTTCTTGGATAATGTCTTTTATTTTGTTTCCTCCTTTCATTTTGATCACTTTTACCCTCTCTTCCAGCGTCAGAGCGCTTCTTGTCTTAGCTGCTTGACATCCAAAGGTCAGGTCAGAATGACCCCGACTGAATGTAGATGTAGTTATATTTGCCTAATGCCATTCTGTCATTTAAGAACTCGCAATTAATCACATGGCTTTTTCTTCGCGGCAACAACCATTAGAAAAAATATATCCATAGTTCAAATCCCCCCCCCCAAAAAAAAATGTTGTCCATTGGTATTCTGTTCTGTTGTGTTGCAGGAAATTTAGGACTGCTTTTGAATTGTATGATTCTTCTGGTAGTGATGAAGTGAAACTGATGATGACAGAAAAGTGTTGTCATGCGGAGATGTGGAAAATAATGATACGAGGAGATGTGTCTCAACTGCCCTTTGACCCATCATGTCTTTTAAGCATCATACTCCCACCACTGACTTCAAGATATGCATCCCAGGTGAATTTCTATCCTTTGTGGGTTATCACGGGCACAAATGATGCTGACAAAGAGATCTAATGAGTCAAATGAGCAGTTTTGTCTCCCTCTTCAACCTGCAAATTGGGTGTCCGTTCCACAATCGGAACCTAACCCTAACCCAAATTTCCCACAAAACAATGCAGGTATTGCTACTCGTGAGTTGTTGTTTCATATTTGTCATAATATTCTTTACTTTATCTGGCCTGCCCTTTTTAAATAAATGTTGGCAGTCAAAGTATTTATTGTGTTTGGAGTAAGATTGATTGATCAAGTAATGTATCTACCCCGGTCAAGGATGACGCCTCGTACTGATGTCCAAAAACGTTTAATGGTGGAACACCGTGAAAACTAAAAAACATTTCAAACAACAATCAAAATTACAATATCTTTAACAAGACGTTAAATAAATAAACACAAAATGACATACCGTGTGCACCTTGGTAAACCGAAAGTAGATAAAATTAAATAACGTTGACCAGACGATATCGTTTCTCTCTGTCTCTCTCTCTCTCTGTCTCTCTCTCTTTCTCGTAAGTTGTCTTCTCGATCTTTCTAATTCCTCGCTATCCGCGGCACGTGACCCGGAAGTGATTCCTGACAAAACATCCCAAATAACATATGAAAATAAAACAATGTGAACATTCACATAGAAATAAAGCACTTTACAAATCAACAACATCAAAATTATATATTCATATATTCGTTGTCATGGCAACCAATGACTCGATGTTGCCGCCAGTTACACTCCCACCAAATTACTGTTGGAGTAACATTTGTAAATAAAACAGTACTTTACACACTTGAAAATAATCAACGGTAATTTCACCAGTGTTCTGATGTGTCCTTAATAAATCAGAGAGTTTCAGTTTAACTGGGTCCATGTCGACCTTAAGCTTTGCGCACAATTCTTGATCAACAAACGTGTGGCTGCTTTGTGTGTCCAATAGCGCATACGCTAGGACCTCCGTATCAGGTGCGTTAGGTGCTGAGATCCAGACGGGCACAATCATTGATGTACTCTCAGCATCACTTCCATTGACACAACAAGATAGTGAGGATGTACTTTCTTCAGTGGTGTTTTGTGCTGAGGCTGTCTCCGTTGGAGAACGATCTTCATGTAATGCGGTTGGATGACTCTTTTGGCATACTCCACACATGGCTCTATTCCTACATTCCTTGGAATTGTGACCCCTTCCCAGGCATGCAAAACATAGCTTATTTGCATAAATGTATTTTCTCTTGTCCTCTGAAGACATTTTCATAAGCCTCTTACATTTATGTAGAGAGTGTTCTTCTCCACAGCATATACATTTGCCTGGATTTTCAGCCTCTCGTAAATTGTTTTCATTGGGGCCTTGATCAGCTGTAGAGATTTGCGAATCTGGGATCCCCACCTTTGTAGCAAATGTGTTTGCTTTTGAGTGCCTACCTCCCTTTACTGTCATCTCAGTTGATTGTCTTAATGCATATAGAGATGACACTGGATTGCAAGCTATGCGTGCCTCTTTGGATATAAACGTTGCAAAGTTATGGAAACTTGGGTAATCTTGACCTTCATCTAGCCGCTCTGTGACATGACGGTTCCACCTGGATGTCACCCAATCTGGTAGTTTCACCAGCATTTTCTGGTTCTCCTCACAGTCATTCAAAACTTGCAGGACCGTTATGTAAGGCATAGCATTACTACAAGTTTGGAGGAAATCGCTGAATTCTCTCAATTTGATATATTCCCTCCCACCAATCTTTGGCCATCCATTGAGTTTTTCTCTGAAAGCTCTCTGCACAATGAAGGAATTACCATATCTGGCGTTGAGTCGATCCCATGCTTGCTGATAGGCTTCTTCATCTCTTCCATAAAAACTGCCTTCAAGAGAAGATTTTGCCTCCCCTGCTATGTACCTTTGTAAATAAAACAGCCTATCTGCAGAGTTTGAGCATCGCCTCTCTATCAGAGCTTTGAAGCTTGTACTCCACTCTATAAAATTCAGAGGATCACCTGAGAATACTGTAGGCTCTGGGTTTGGAAGACGACTAAGAGCTAATGATTCCTGCAATGTCTGAACCAAGGTTGTCTCATTTTGTACAGTTTGCTCTTCGTGACGTGGGGCATGATGAGAAGAAGAAAATGCAACGTTCTCTTTGGTGTGTATGGGGCTGCTTGTCCCATTCCTTTCCTTAATTTCCTCTTCTTCATACACGCTTAACTGTGCCTTAATTACTTCAATGTCTCCCCGATTTTCAAGTTTTTTCAACTGCTGACGTTGGGCTTCAATAGCCTTTTCCATGTCAATCTCAGCTTCCTTCGCAGCCAGAAGAGCAGCCATTTCGGCCCGCTTAACTGAAATGCTCGGTGATTCGGACATGTGCCCGGAAGGGTTGCCGCTGGGTGCTGTAACTTTGGAGACGGTGGAACCATATATGGACCTGGCATATTCATTATCTAGCCACATGTGTAATTTTGCGTTTTCTGCCACAGCATCAAAATCTTCTTCATCTTCTGTTAGACGGATTCTCATTACTTGCAATAAGTCTGCTGATGCCGCTACACATGCATCAACTTTTCTCCGTAATTCTTGACTTGGAATTGACTGGCTTCGGACAATGTCATATATTTCTTTTATCTCACCCTCAAGCTTCTCAACTTCATCCATCATGTCGCACATGTCTTGCTCAGGGCACCATTGTTTTAACTTTCTTCGGGTTTCTCTAACATGACTTTTCCATTTCTCATATGTTGCCTTCAACTTGTCTTCTTTTTGAATGAACTCTTTCTCTTTTAGTTCCTGCATTTTAGGTGTTAAACGTCTTTCACGAGAGGATTTTCTTATTTTTGCCTCAGCTGTCCTTTCCCCATTTTCATGCTCTTGCACTTTATCACACTGACTGTCGCTATTTTGATACATTTTGGAGCCTTCAAAACTTCGGAACCTGACTTTATAGATTTTTAGAAACCAAGTAATTTGAGTTACAGCCCCTAATCCTATTCAATCGATGCTGTCAATACCGTTACATTGGCAATCAGCAATAATAACTGTGATGACACTGATCAAACATTCAATAGATATTTTCACACATTCAAGAACTCACATTCATTAATTCTTCAGTCAGATGATCTTGTCTATGTTCTATCCATCTACCTTGTGAGCTACTGTAAGCTGTATAGGCCTTTGCCAACTCTGGTTAATGTCCACCGAAACCTTTAGCTGCTACAGGATGGGAAGCAACGTCACACGCTTAACTCTTTGCCTTACTGCTGGATGAGTAGCGACGATGCATGCTGAGGCCTGTAGCTTGCTGCGGGTTGAGTGCGACGACTTTCGAAGTAGCTCGTGGCTAGCTGCGTGGCACGCGGGATTGAGTGCGACGACGCTCGATGTAGCTCGTAGCTTGCTACGTGATGTGCGCCGAAGCCGATAGCTTGCCGCGGGATGGGAAGCACCTGCGCGCCGAAGCCTCCAGAAGGATGGATGAGGATACGTTTTCACTGTATCTACCCCGGTCAAGGATGACGCCTCGCACTGATGTCCAAAAACGTTTAATGGTGGAACACCGTGAAAACTAAAAAACATTTCAAACAACAATCAAAATTACAATATCTTTAACAAGACGTTAAATAAATAAACACAAAATGACATACCGTGTGCACCTTGGTAAACCGAAAGTAGATAAAATTAAATAACGTTGACCAGACGATATCGTTTCTCTCTGTCTCTCTCTCTCTCTCTCTCTCTCTCTCTCTCGTAAGTTGTCTTCTCGATCTTTCTAATTCCTCGCTATCCGCGGCACGTGACCCGGAAGTGATTCCTGACAAAACATCCCAAATAACATATGAAAATAAAACAATGTGAAAATTCACATAGAAATAAAGCACTTCAAAATTATATATTCGTTGTCATGGCAACCAATGACTCGATGTTGCCGCCAGTTACAAGTAAGCTCTTCAAAAATCAATATCGAACTAATGATTTGCACTTCATTTATGTCTGAAACGTTTCAGGCCGAGAAACAGTATTTCAACAGGTGTACACGATAACACAAGCATTCAAGTTCTGATTGTTTGACTGGTGTGAGAGTGCCACACTGTGCTCCAGCATGGGGTTCATGCGCAGCTGCACCTGGACATTTTGTTATATTGCTATGAGTACGTAACAAACTATTTTGCACTTGATGGTAAATTAACTCCTAATCAATGTTATCGCAGACCAGTTCTGGAATTAATCATGTTCAAATATACAGAGCAAAGCTTGTTTATTGCCATTTAGCATCTAATCCTACCCATACATCTGAAGACCTCGAAAAGATTTTAAAATGACCCTTGGAAGATCATCACACACCTGGTTAGATTTAAACACCAGTTACCAAGTTTTTTGTCCCAGGATTGACTAAGAATGACATTTTACAATGACTGTGGATTTTGCAGCGTCACTATGCTCATCCTCTTGGTAGAACCCTACAAAATGGAGAAGCAGAAGCTTTTGGCTCCAGCTGCCCGAGTATATGCAGCAGTTTGTCAAGAAAAAAACTCATACTGCAGAATGTGGGCACGGCTGTGGTTTTGAAATATGATATGCATGGATATATGTAAATTATGTACGTATACCCATTTATCCATTTACCCATTTATAATACAAACTCATTCCCAAAGATCACTATGACAAACACCCAGTACAATCTGTCAAAACACTGTATTGCTGTATTTATATTAGCCTTCAGTCCAAAATCCCTTTTCGAAGCACACAGTCCTGCTGAGGGACAAAAACTTGTGACATAAAGAATGATGTGAAGTCCTGTCTTGCCAAGACTGCAGACCGAGTTGGTCGCCCTCTGCCGAGCTGTCCGGTGTCCAAGAAGCTGCTGTCCCTCGACTACTGTCCACCATCTTCCATAGACAGAAGCAGGTGCAGGTGTGAAAGAATCAGAACACCTGGGTGGTATGTAATGTATGTTGGAGGTGTTGGCAGCATCTGTGCTGCAGAGGGAATTGTGAAGAGCAACACAGGCCTTCACAACTTTAACAGTCTCATCAGATTGGAATTAAATTTGTCGTCTCAGGACTCGTCACGGCGCTGCCAGGATGCCAGAGGTGTTTTCTATCAATCTCCTGCCGCTTGAGTGGTGATAGTTGTAAATTCATCAAGATTTTTGCCTGTAATGCAGTTGGGGTGATAACATTTTTATAAAAAAAAAAAAAAAAAGGAAATTATCTTACTCAAATGAATAGCACACATGGAAAAATTTGGATTAGGTTGTGGAGGAAGGGGAACAATGCATCACCCAGGAAGACGTTTGGAACAGTAATTGTGAGGAAGGTTGATCTGTGATTGGCTGTGAACCAGTTCAGGGTGTCCCCCGCCTACTGCCCAAAGACAGCTGGCATAGGCTACAGCATGCCCGTGACCCTCGTGAGGATAAGCGGATTCGAAAATGGGTGGATGGAAGGTTGGCAGGGAGTGATAGGTCCAGGATCCAATGAAGCAATTTCCTCACAAATACAGTACACACCTGTAGAAAGCCTCATTGAGGCTTGGTGGTCAGACTGGTTAGCACGTCCGTCTCACAATACAGAGGTTCAAGGTTCGATTCCGGCTCCAGCCTTCTTGTGTGGAATTTGAATGTTCTCCCTGTGCCTGCGTGGGTTTCCTCCTACAGTCCAAAAACTTACATGGTCAGCTGATTGAACACTCGAAATTGTCCCTCGGTGTGAGTTTGAGCGCAGATGGTTGTATGTAGATGTGTGCCCTGCGATTGGCTGGCAACAAGTTCAGGGTGTCCCCCGGCCTAAAACAGCTTGGATAGGCTACAGCACACCTGCTACTGATGATTACTAAAGAAGGAAAAGATGTAGAAACAAACATTTTTCCTGGTAGGAGAAGATATTCTATTCTCTCATTTTGTTGGTTCGATGCTTGTATTGTCACAAAACACAACTCGGTCATAATGCTTTAAAATGGCTGCCAATATGGGAAATTCTGCTCTGAAAATGACTGGCAGTGAATGAATTAACACATACATTGCAAAAAATACTTTATTATGGAGTCCAATCATGATTTATGTTTTTACTTGCAGGCCAGAGGTCAGTGAAAGCAGAAGTCCAAGTGGAGGGACATGATGTCAATGCAAAGTAAGTACAGTGATCCCTTGCAATAGTGTGCTTCATTTATCACAGCTTCACTACATCGCGTTTATTTTTCCAAAGTACAGTACTGTATTCACAAAAAAATGCTGAATATCTCAGAGGTTTTGTACATGGCCACGCATTATTGGTTCCTGGCACCGACATCAACCAATGACAGCACGAGTGGACTTATCCCTTGAGCTGATTGGCTAGATGCCCCGCCCAGCACTTTCCCTTGTGTCTCATCACGGAGTTGACTCTGATCAGTGTCTTGTCATGCTCTTGGTGCAGATAAGTGTCTTGTCAGCTGTGTACTCTCTGATCAGTGTTTCTCACATACACTTACATGAAAATTCGTAGGGGGCGGAGCCAACGCTCCATTGCGGTTTTTCATTAATCGTGGCACGGTCCCGGTCCCCATTAACCGTGATAAGTGAGGGAACACTGTATATTATAATTTCCAGACTATAAACTGCTACTTTTGTCACACACTTTCAACCCTGTGGATTATTTAATGATGTGGCGTAATGAAATATTTTTCCAACAGCCGCCAGGGAGCGCTCGAGCAGAAAAGGTAAGTGAGACGCTGTCATGTGTCACAGAGAAAACAACCGGGCATGAGAGGGCGCATTTCCCCTGCTTCATGGTGTGCACCTGACAGACCGTGTGACACCTTTCAATCTCCCAAACGACAATATTTTACTCTTAATATCAGCCGGGTTACAATGCCGATTGCAGATACATCAGGTCTGAATAAGCACAGCCCAGCCTTCGTCTCACTTCACTTTGTGGTCTAAATCTCACATGATTTCTCATGAGATTATCCAATGCTCCTTTTAAAGTGACAGTGCTCCATTTATGAAATCAGGCAGCATTCACTACAACAGTCAAAGTATTGTTCACCTGGTTACATATGCCAAAAGAACCCCCCCCCCCCCCCCCCCCGAAAGCTATTGTTGTGAAAGTTGACACGAAAGCGTGGATGGTAGAAAGCCTAGTGAAAAAATGGTTGGCACAGTGTTTCGGTGAGCGAGGATTTTTTGATTTTAAAACAAAGCATTACTCGACAGGGAACAGTGCCTTTTTTTTCTAAACCAGCCGTGTGAGTGTTGTTTTACTGCCACGTTACAGGCACTATTTGAAAAGTTAAGTATGTTATTAAATGTCTTTCTGTGTACCGTCTTTCTTTGGAAATATCTCATGTGACAATATGGGCACCTGTGGCTTGTAGACAGGTGTGGCTTGTGTGTGTAAAAAGGTTTTTTCCTTTAAAAATGTAGTGTGTGCGTCTTATAATCAGGTGCGCTCTATAATCCGGAAATTACAGTACTTCATTACCATTTGTTCAATTTCAATCCCTTTGTTCTTGAAAAACAGGACATTGCTTCAAATTGAGAACATATTCAGATTCAGTTGTCGTGTTGGTCTGTAACAGGTGAAAATGTGGATCGTTATTTTCCCCAAGTAAATTCAGTTGTTTGCAAATGATTAAACACAAAGGTAATTACTATTCATGTTAGCATGCAGCCTTGTAATCCAATTAGAATGAAACCAAATGAGCAAATGGAATGAAAAAAAACTCCATATCACACATCACAGGATGAATCAGGATGGAGTTTCATTTGGGATCACTGGGTTGGCATATTCTCATGTCCAATCCTGCTGGAGTAAAACATTCATCATTTCGTAATTAGTTTTATTAGGTATAAGTATAATAAAAAAGTTGTCTAAGGAAAAGAAGTGCTCCAAGTAACATTTCGGAATTGTGATCATTTAAACAGACTTCAACTGTGGGTTTTCCATCTGAACAAGTCATACATGACTCGCTATAAATATCACATAAAATGAATGAAATTGAGTTAAAACAGTTACAAGTGTTACATCTTCTTATGTTGATGTTCCATATCATTTTCGTAAATGTTCTAGTTGTTATTGTCCAAATGGCTTTAGTTACACCAGGTGTGTACTTGTAAGTCACCTTCACCATCTGCTTTGGGAAAGATTCAAGCAGTGGGCTGTGTGGAGCTGCCTCACAAGTAGTCACCCGGCCTTGTTGACCATCTGGTATGGAGAGCTGGTCAGCGGACTGATTCCATCTTTGTGACATATATTTTTTTGCTGCATCAATTGTTTTTCTTTTCACCGACAATTGTTTTTACCATGAATTGTGTTTCTGAGGTTAATTTCCTGTAAGAAATTAAATAGAAATGTGATTGGAGGGAGGGGCCCTGCAAGAAGGGCAGAAAACAGTTCAACAGTTTTGCACTCTTCTAATATTTTTTTGTGGTAGTGCTTGAGGTGGGGCAATATATCGATGTTGCCATTTATTGCATATAGAGTGGATTTATCGCTGCACTGTTTTCTCTCACTGTTCATTATTTATACACCAAAATTGGATCGCCCCCAGATGTAATCATTGTCTGATGTGCAATGTGTCTAAGAGGGAACACAAAGGAAGAAACAAAAATGAACATTGAAAATACATTCTCGCAAATAAAATAAAATAAAAACAGGTGTTTAAAAAATGCTTACTGACTGAAATGACTTAGTGTTTACAAAACTAATAAAAACAAACGAGATCTAAAGCGAAGCCACCTTGTGTTTGTCTTTGACAGTTAATCTGATGCATAAACCTTTCATTTTACATGAATTCAGTGGATATAGGTTTCACGACAGCCCAGAGGGCACATTGCACTTCATTTATTGTGTGTGGCCTAAAAGCGATGTCATTAGAAAGTACAGTGAACCCTCGGCTATCATGGGAGTTATGTTCCAAAAGGAACCCGTGATAAGTGAAATCCGGGAAGGAAGTCGTCAGCTTTATTTTTTACAATTATTATACAAGACATACCGTAATAGGGGAATATATATATATATATATATATAATATGTCCATCCATTTTCTGTTCCGCTTTATCCTCACAAGGGTCGCGGGGTGTGCTGAAGCCTATCCCAGCCGTCTTCTGGCAGTCGGCAGGGGACACCCTGAACTGGTTGCCAGCCAATGGCAGCGCAGTAAAATGTGTTTTATTTATTAACTATCTTTAATCTGTTGTTTATTTAGTTAGTTAATTATATGCTGTTACCAACCGCATTATTGACTTGGCAACAGTCAAGTAAGGGGAGTTCTGTCACTTATTTTTTCCCCTAAAACCACTGGTCATGGTTAGCTGTTGCTTATGGGTGAGAGGCAGTGCACACCTTGAACTGGTCGTCATTCAATCACAAGGCACATACATATAAGGGGTGTTCACACGGCAACATTTGCTCCGGTGCTGCGCCGGTGCTGCCCCAGTTGAGAGTTCACACGTGCAAAGTTACACCGGTGTAGCCCCTGAAAACAGCTTACTCCGGAGCAAATTTAACCCACCTGGTTAAAAAATTTGCTCCGGAGCAAATGCTCGTTTGCGGGGCAGCATCGACGTAAAATGGTACGTGTGAACGCTACAATTTGCTCCGGAGCAAATGCTCGTTTGTGGAGGGGGAGTAGCCTCGCTACGCATGAGAAGAGTTGATTACATACGGCGAGAATGCGTTGCTTTCATGCTCTGTTGTACTTCCAGTCATGTGTTTGTTTAATAACGACACAAGACATAACAGTAGCAAGCGGCACTTTGCGTCTTGGGTTATACCATCTCAACTAGAACGGTGGGGGATAATCCCCAAACATCATCTTTCCTCTTGTAGGAGACTGGACTGTCTCGGAGTTGTTTGTGTAGTTTGTTCCTTTGTTGTGTGTTCACCCCCTCATATAATTTATTTTGGGATTTCCTCTCTTGATTTTCTGTTTGGCGCATTATATGTTTGCTTTTCTGAGTGTCATTGAAGTCATCGTTGATTTACGTTTTTGGGGGGCAGTCATTGAACGTCTCTCGAGCAGAAGGCATGGAGACCGAGAAGGACGTGCCTGTACAGTAGTTGCTTGAGTTGTGTACGTTTTAAAAAACACGACAGCACTTTGTTTTCTATCGTTTTGCTCCGCTGCAGAAACTGCCGTGTGAACCCAAGTGGGGCTGCTAACACGCTCAGCGGCTTTGTACGTGTGAACGCTCCACAAAAGTTGCTCCGGTGTAAGATATATCACAACGAAATACATCGGTGCAGCACCGGAGCAAATGTGTGCCGTGTGAACACCCCTTTAGACAAACAGACATGTACGCTCATTTAAGCCCAAGGACAATTTAGGGTTTTCAATATGCTTAAAATGCATGATTTTGGAATGTGGGAAAAAGTTGCAGTACAGTAGTAAAACCCATACAAGCATGAGGATATCAGACTTCTGGAAAGTTCTGGACAGAATAGAATTGGACTCCATATATATATATATATATATACAGTCAAACCTCGGTTTTCGGACGTCTCGGTTCTCGTACAATTCGGTTTTCGAACTAAAATTTCGAGTTTTTTATGCCTCGGATGACGAACTAATTTCGGTTCTCGAACTAACTGAGCGCACTTGAATGTGTCACTTCACTCCTCTCGGCTTCGCTAGCTCGTGTAGCAACGCTACCTCGTGTAGCTTCGCGAGGTGGCGAAGCCGAGAGGAGGTAGCAAAGCCGAGAGCAGTGAAGTGACGCTCCCTCCTGTCGCCGCGCTCCCTCGTGTCGCGTCGCTACACAGGAAGCGACCATTGTGAGCAGACGTTTTTGTATTGTTCAATAAAAAAAAAGCAGACGTGTTTGGTGAGACGCTTCTGTTAGCGCGAGTGAAATCCCCCTCTTTTAATAATGGTTTGCCCTGGCAGCACGGGGGAGGGGGGAGGGGGGGCGTGCATTTGTTAAACGGATTGCATTTGTCAATGCAGCGGCACATAATGAACACTCTGGTGTCCGGTGTCTCATTATTATGCAATAATCGTACAGAAACAGCTTGTGAGCAGACGAGTTTGTATTGTTCGATTAAGAATGTTTTTTTAAAAAAGCAGACGTGTTTGGTGAGAACTACGTAATATTGGACTGTTATTTTTGCATCGTGTATCAGCCCCTAATCAGGGCACCAAAGAAAGCAAGTGGAAGTGGTGAACCTGGTGAAGAAAAGAGGAAAATAGGGCGCAAAACTATAGAATTTAAGAAAGATTTAATCGCAAAATATGAGTCAGGTGTGCGTGTGTCTGTGTTGGCGAAGGAGTTCGGGATGCCGAAATGCCCCGCCTACTGCCTGCTGACAGCTGGGAGAGGCGCACGCCCCACGACAGATAGAGAGAGTTATGTTACTATGTTAATGTTAAAATTGGTCATCTCCCATTACATTTGTACAGTTTATGGTGTGAAATTGTAAAAATAAGTGGTTTAAAAAAAGTTGTTTTCTTGACTTGAAACGGATTAAAACATTTTACATTGATTTCAATGGGAAAAATGGTTTCGGTTTCCGAACAATTCGGTTTCCGAACAGTCTTCTGGAACGGATTAAGTATGAAAACCGAGGTTTGACTGTATGTCCATCCATTTTCTGTTCCGCTTTATCCTCACAAGGGTCGAGGGGTGTGTTGGAGCCTATCCCAGCCGTCTTCGGGCAGTCGGCAGGGGACACCCTGAACTGGTTGCCAGCCAATGGCAGCGCAGTAAAATGTGTTTTATTTATTAACTATCTTTAATCTGTTGTTTATTTAGTTAGTTAATTATATGCTGTTACCAACCGCATGTTTGACTTGGCAACGGTCAAGTAAGCAAACTTGAATTTGGAAAGAATGAACAAAAAGAAGAAACAAAAATATTTATTTGAGAAAAAACAGGTCACAAGACCAACAAAGTAGTGAAACAAAAGTTGCTGGTATAAGACCAGAATAATGAGTGAACCAAAAATGCTGGCAAAGGCAAGAAACAAAATATTAACAGGGAAATAGCTTGTGAGAAAATATATTAGAAAATCCAAAACACGTACAATACCAAACCCGTGACGAACAATAACAACAACAAAAATAACTTACCAAGGTAAGCAAAGACAACTAGGCAGAATCAGAAAACGGAGAACATGAACGCTTGGGACATCTAGAAGAATTTGTGTCCTGGAAGCAGAGCTGTGAGCAAGGTGCATTTTCCGACAGACATGAAGACAAAGAACTCCTTATTGATTATATGAGCAGCAGGTGTGCGACCCGGAGGAGAGGCCCTCCTTTGCCGCCCGTTGGAGACACACAAGAACAGAAGATGACATTAAAAACTCCAGAAAGGATTCAAACAAAATAAGCATGGTCTGTTACGCGTGTATTATGTTATTATGCAGTTTTCACTTTCAACCTGAGCTTTGATGAGGTTACACAAGGCTCCACTGTTATTGAATTGAATTGAATACAACTTTATTGTCAAATGTGCTGTACCGTTATCAAGATAAGGTGGAGTGACCTTTCTAAATATTCGGGGGAGAGAAATCTATTGCTTGTCACAATCATCCCGAGTCTAATTTATTTGGATTTTTTCTCCATTCATATAATTCCAGCCTAATTCAATATAAACCTGCCTGTTCAGCCTGCTGTTTTTTGTCATGTTTTATATACTGTGTTGGAAATGTTTTTTCAGGAAATATGAAGGTTCATTCCGGACCTCGCTGTGTGTTTCTGCCTCGCTCAATCTGCTCAGTGCAGCCTGGTGCCACAACAGTGTCTAATCATGGCTGTCTGGAACAAGTGGCCTCGATGGAATTAAGCTGCTTGCTAAATAGATTCCTGCCAGATTGGAACACTTGCAGTAATATGACAACATAAAGTTTTGACTTGAACACTCACAATCTGGAGCTCAGGATAGCAAAATTGTCATATAATTTACATTTACTAAGCCCTAAAAGGGACTTTGGGGGCTGTTCATCACGACACAAAGTAGAAGAAAGTAGTTAAGTATCGGGATGGGAATTGATAGTTTTTATGCTTCCAATTCCATTATCGATTCTTTTAAATGATTCAATTCTATATCTATTCTATTATTGATACTGTACTTTTTGGGGGGGGGGGCGGGACTAAAAGAATAGATTGGCATCTACTATACTTTCTTTTATGTCTGAATTGCATCTGACAGTAGAGGACATGGCGGCGTTGAGCACTCCGGATCGGTTCAAAAGCGCGACATTCATCTAAAAATGATTGCATGCTGTGTTTGCAAAGGCTTTTGTATATTGGTAGTGATTCCTCCCATTCATGAAATATTCATATAATATGTGGGTAATGCAAGTTGCCTTGTTGTTATCCTTTTGTGTGAAATGGAATCAAACTTTTAAGTATTCTGCGCCATGTTTCTTTCTAGCCGTGCTAATAAATAAGGTCGCCACGTAACAAGCATGGTGACGTCATTCATCCCAACTGGAATTTCTAAGGGAATTCCAGTTCCTTATCATATCCAATCACCCGGCACCGCATTTGTAGCCCAGTTCTAGTGAAACAGAAGTCTGAGGCAAATTTGTGCAGAGACATTTCTCAGATTGCGATTCATCAGAAGAGAGAAATATGAAAAATGCCTTTCATTAAAAACAAACAAACAAAAAATATGCGGGAGCCTCAGAAAGTGTAATGAGCGAGTGGCTGAATATATTCTGTCTTCTGGGTGATGTCTGGATCGCAGTTATGATATTTTCTGCACAAAATGCAACTAAATGCAACCTGTGTCGCTCCTTTTATTCATCTCGCATTTAAACTGCACATCATCAAAGACAGGTGCATTTCAACTGGAATGGAAAAGCTATGATGGACAGTCCCACCCACCCCTTCCAGCCTGCCCTGACAGCACTGGGTAGCTCCTTCAGCCAGAGACTGTTACACCCGAGCTGCAAGAAGGAGAGATATCGCCGCTGGTTCCTACCGACTGCTGTCAGGCTGCTGAATAAAAATAAAATTACGTAAAAAACAATTGTAAAGAGCACAGCCACCTTATCTATATCTATATTTATATTGCAGTTAATTGCACTGTGTACATTGAAACTGAAACATTTATTTTTGTGAATGCAAACACTTTGTTTTTCTTCTTTCTACCCCCCGATTTTGCTGCTGTACACTGTAAATTTCCCCAGTGTGGGATAAATAAAGGATATCTTATGTTATTATTAATGTTAATGTTGTGAACTTCATTTATGTAAGCAGTTCAATAAAAAATGGGACGCTCATGTGTCACATTTGGGGAGTTTGTTGTGTACGTACATAGGTTTGAAGTTGACCGAAGTGCAAAGAAGGCAGGAGTTCGAGGACATTTCTCAAAAGTATTTATTTCAGAAAAACGGCAACAAAAGGTAAAGTTGGATCTTTACCCCCCCCCCTCCCCACACACACACACAAAACAAACTTAACGACCTGGAGTCAGCAGCATTGAAGCGCTCACAATGCCATTCAGTATGCCAAAATGGGATCTCGGAGGAGAATTTCACCCAGAAACAGAGAGACTGACGGTAACGAAGACACCTCCAAGAACGAATAGGTCCACCACAAGTGCCTCCATCGTCACATACGGCACGACTCATTTCTACAGGCTCGTCAATCTTGAATCTGATGGACCACCAAGAGATGTGCGTGTGCATGTGAATGTTTTCATTTAGCGTGTGTATTAATCCTGCTGTTGCAACGTCATCTATGCACCTGGGAAAAGACAGAGCAGAGTGACAAGTAAACAGAGGCCGGCGGGGATAAAACATCAGGGAAGCCACAGAGTTCTCAGAAAGTAGTCAGTTCTTTTATTCTTTTTTTTTTTTTTTTTTTTGCAGCAGCAGCATGATGGCTGGTGTTCTTTTCCATTTTTTCTTGCTCTGCCTCTCGGCGAAGGCAGATGCTTTTTGCTCCCACCCCCCCTCCCTACTCCTTTGCTTTGCTGACTTTGTCGAATGTGCTGTCCTCTGTCCTGATATAGCCTCCGTATTATTTTTTTCCGAAAAAGCAAACCAAATCATGGAATTAGTCAGCTGGACTTTCATCACTATGGATACAATGTTTTCGGCGAAAAGAGCAGGCGGTGGGGACCCTTCTTCCCCCTCTGGGACATATGCTGCGAGGTAAACCTTAGATCAGAGGTCCACCTGAGACCCAACCCCCGGACTGTGGGCTATTTGGTGCAAAAGGTTTTCATTTGGTAAAATGAAACCCAGGAGCTAGCAAAATTAGTAAAAAACAAAGGTATTTGGAAAGTTTCTTTGGGAAGGGGGAAAGGCCCAGCCAGGAGACAGAGGAGGAGCCTACGACTTTCAAGAAAAAGAAGGCTACATTTAATAGGCAGTGTCAGGAGTACCACTTAAAATACGGATTGATCACAACGGGAGATTCCCACGCACCAAGCCCAGTCTGCATAATATGCAGCAATGGTGAGTTGTCCATAGCGACCAGAGAGTGTTGTGGCCAGATAGGACGTTCCTCGTGTCGTGTTTATTATGTATCAAAAATACCACAGTTTTCATGCCGGTCATATCATATTCATTCCTTCATTCATTCATTTTCCAAACCGCTTGATCCTCACTATGGTCGCGGGGCATATCATATTATTTTGTTGTATTTATCTGGCCTTTAAAGGCCGGCCCCTGAAAATATTGTCTTACATTAAACTGATCACAGGTGTCAAACTCAAGGCCAGATCCAGCCCGCCAGGTCATTTTTATGTGGCCCGCGAAAGCAAATCGTGTCTCAACTTGCTAAAATCTGTACCGAAATGTCAAATTGTCATGTGTAATAAATAACGTTGAGATTTTGCAATCATTTTGTTACCCTGTTTACACTCACTTGAACAATAATTGAACTAACCATTCTAATTGACTTGACTGATTTGAAAACTAGTCATCTATTAATTTGTTGTGTAGAAGTAATAATTTTGACTCTGTAAAAGTACATTGGAAATTAATAAAATGTCTTTCAGTCCTCACGGTGTGTTGTTGTTCTCTGTTCCCTATTTCAGAAGATCACGCATCAAATGTTATTCTCTGGAGTGCTCAAAGTATTTCACATTACTTTGTTATATTGCACAATTGCCTGCCAGTTCGCATAAGTAAGAAAACATTATTCCACCACTTCTGATTTCATATCTAAGGCCATGAGAAGTAGTACTACATCTCCTATCAAGAGCACCCTTAATTGATGTGTCTATACTTAATTATATTCCTGACATCACTTCCTGTATTGCAGTCATGTGTTTAATGATAATTGTGGGTGTTACATTTATCCAGTTTTAATGACAATTGACATTGTTTTGGTCACCGGTAACTGGAGTCCAATCTGGACTCTAATATCCAAGGTGACATAGTGAAGATCATTTTATACTGCACTGAGTGCAGCGCGCTGTTGATCAACCAATTCATCGTGTATGTGCTGCAGGATGGACTTCTGCTGCCCTGGCAAGTGCATTGAAAAATGTTCTATTCAAGTGGCAGTGCACTTGAATGACATTTCATTTATTTAACCTTTATTTGTCCAAGTAAACCAACTAAGAAAAATCTCACTTGTGATCTGACCTGTCTGCAGACAGCAGAATAAAGCAAAACAAAACAAAACAAAAATATTTAAACTGTACAATGTGATACAGTTATATATTGACATAATACATTCCATTACATGCTAGCGCGTGGGGAATAATGCTATGTTGAGACAGAAGATGAAACGTTGCTTGCTCCAAATGCTCAAATGACCTTAATCGGGGATATGAACGTGTCAGGGTTCAAAACGAACCGTTTTAGGATTCCAGAAACGTAGACACCAAACAAAACTCTGTAACAAACATGCTTAATAACAAAAACAAAAGCACATCGAAAGACAGAAAGTGCTGGTCAAACGAACCAGGAAAAACTATACATTAACAAAAGCTGCTTCCAAAAGGCAAGGAAATAATTAGTCCAAGAAAACCAATGAAATCTCATCAATCAAATTCACACGGAACAAACAAAAACAAAGTCACTTGACTAAACAAAGACTGTCCTTACAAAAACAAGATACTAAAGGAACAAAATTGACTGTGACGAGAGCAAGAGGTCTAGAAAACAATCACTTGAGCAAGAGCAGCAACAAGGTCAAAATAATCCGACAAACTTCAGGCAGTTTGTCAGTCCTTAAAAACCTGGCCAAAAATTTGGCGGCAGGTATGCACACTGAGGGGATGGCTCTAGTCTGCCACCTGTGTTGGAGACACAAAAGAACAGGATTATGACAGAAGGGTTCTGTTAAAAGTTTGGCTCACAGTTCAACAGGTGGAAACACATCCTTGGTAGTAACTTCCTGTTGCCATAATGCCTGATCGACAATGACATGCAGGCACAAATCACTCTACCACATACGCCAACTTCCTTGCTCCCCATTTTCGAAGCTTGCTCCTTTTTGCCCGGCATTGGGCACTGGCAGTGTTGTCCAGCTCCTGGTGTCCACAGATCGCAATAATCATTTTGTCTTTCAGTAACTCCACGATACTTGCACAGGATGCCATGTGTGTGCCGTAGTCAGTACATTCTCAATGTCAATTGGCTGATGCGACACGATGTGTGCCTTTCTGTTTAAATTTACCAATTTAAGGCAATGCACTCTCCCCCTCTCAATCAGCTCAACTAGTGTCCACTCAGACTGCATCACAAGAGGTTCATGACAGGCTAAAAACCATGATAATGTCTTGTATCCTCCAGTGACTTTTTAAAAAACGATGCTTGAGTATTCGAGCTGAGTTTCATTGTTTGTTGGAGAGTGTTCAGATCATTTCAGGCAGAAAAATGAAAAGATGAGCAACAAAAGGTAGTGAAGACTGAGAAAAAGAGGCTAATAAAACTGCTGGAACGTAAAGAGCAGGTGCTGGCATGCATGGTGATGAGCAAAGAATTGATCGTGTTTTTTTTTTTTTGCAGTGAATGAGGCGGACAGTGTGGTAAAAGTGGCTGAGTGGCAGCAGACCTACTATGCTTCAGATTCTGGCATCCAATCAGCAGCCACCACAGTGCGTGATGATGACAGCAGTACTGGGTGCAGTGGTAGTAAAAAGTATACAGGCAGTACAACTACTGCACCTGCAACAACCAGCGCTGGAACAGGAGCAGCCGGTGAACAAGAAAGCCCCACAGGTGAGCCCTATTGTCTCTCAGTTTAGTCTCCATCCATCTATCTTTCATCTGTTAGGAGGCATGCGCGGTTGGGGTTTTGAATTGAATCAGAATCAGAATCAGAATCGCCTTTATTGTCATTGTATAAGATTACAACGAAATTTGGGTGCCACTCCTTTGTGCATTTCGTAAAAAAATAAATACATAATAATAATAATAAAAATATCACACGCCAGCTGTGAGCCGCAACATTTCCAAAAGCCATAAGGGGTGTTCACACGGCAACTTTTACTCCAGTGCAGCACCAGGGCTGTCCCTCGTAGAGCGTTCACACGTACAAAGTTATACTGGTGTAGCCCCTGAAAACAGCTTAAACCGGAGCAAATTTAACCCTGCTCCGGTGGTGGTTTAAACATTTACTCCGGCGTAAATTCTAGTTTGCGGGTCAGCTCCGATATAAAATGGGACGTGTGAACGCTACAGGGGTAGATTCGCTACGCATCAGAAGAGTTGATTACATCCGGGTACTGCATAACTTGCATCCTGGGTATTTTGCACTTCTTTCCTTTCTCTCTCTCTCATCCTTTTACGGTGTCTGATAGACCACAGCGTGGATTTGTCTGGAGAAGTATAAACCAAGTTTTTTTGGATATGTCACAAACAAGGCAGGGAAAAGGAAGTACACTTTACACATGCACATGTTTTATTTCCGTATTATTACTATTATTGTATTGCACGGCTGCAGAAACCGCCGTGTGAACGCAAGTGGGGCTGGACCGGAGTTAACATGCTTCACTTTAGGAAGCAGTTTTATACGTGTGAACGCTCCACAAAATTTAAAAAGATATATCGCAACAAAATACATCGATGCAGCACCGATGCAAATGTGTGTGCTGTGTGAACACCCCAATAGTTGAATTTCCTACATTCAACATTCCAGTTTTTTAATCATTGCATGCTTGTCAGTGGCCTGATCTGGGTCAGGATGCATGGAGTGGTGGTCCCTCAACCTGAACGTTGGAGCTTGGATCTTGTTGCCTTTTATCCAGAGCAAATTACTGAAACATCAGTAGTCCACTTATTTATTTCCTAGCGTTCAATGCAATTCCCTAGATGACTGCCATACTCTACCTGGTTGCCATCGACCAAAACATTATTGCGGGGAAAAATTGTATCTTCTCAATTTTGGTGGGTGTTGTAAATTATGCTTACTGACAATAATCATAAAATTTTCGAAAGTCTTGTTGTTTTTGCTCAAACAAAGGCAACATTTTACGTAGGTTAAATCCATGGAAAAAAATCAAGGTAGGTTGATCACTTCCAGTGGCATTTCATATTTTATAAAAAGAAGCGGCCTATTGCTTATTTCCATCCTCGAGTTGATTTTATTAAATACTTCTTTAAGCACAATTTATCTTTGCACCTTCCCCGCCCCCCTGTCAAAAAAAAATAATCATCCTATTCATTAAATAACAGTCCCAGACTTGCTTAAAGCTAACAATATTTATGAAACTTGCGCTGCATGTCATGGCACGGTGTGGCCAAGGTGAGACAAACCGCAAATAGAAAACGTGTTGTCTACTTGTTTATTGTGTCAGCTACGATGCCCTTTGCATCACTACTTTGGAACGATTGGAGCTTCACACCTGAACAAGCATGCACTGAAAGCAATTGATCCGCATACCTTACAGCCGCCGTGTTCATTTTCAGGTCTGTTAGGCCTGCTTTATGCTGAAGTTTCGATTCGTCATAAACTCAAGTGACTCCCCTGAGTTCCATGTTGATGTGACACACACACACACACAGTATGAGAGCAGGTGAAGTGTGATGAGATTAATAAATTGAATAGTTCTCAAAACAAAATTGCCAGTCTGCACCAAGCATTTTCTCTCACTGTTTCTGAAATCTATGGTTAACCTACCCTGAACGTAAATGCATGCTTTTCTGCCTTTCAAACTTGTTTCCATTTTTTTATTTATATATATATATATATATTAGAGCTGTCAAACGATTAAAATATTTAATCGTGATTAAAAACGCAACTGTTATAATTAACTCATAATAACTCATAATTAATCTTGATTACTCACATTTTTTATCGTTTCTAAATTTCCTTCTATATTTTTTTCTGTTTTAATGCTCTCATTAACATGGAGTCATGGATCAGTTCTATGTGCAAAATGCAAATATTTACATGAACATTTTTCACTTGGAGCAGTTATTCACACATAATCTCTCACACAATATTACTGTCCATCAACAACAGTGAAAAAATATTTTGTCACACAACAGCTCCTTTAACAGCTCTTTTTAGGGCAATATAAAATTATAAAGTGCACATCTAAGGTAAACTAGTACTCAGCCTATAGTGGATTTAAGCCATGGTTGCATACTTCGTTTTTCTCAAGTTTGCTTTGAACACAGCAGTCAGGCTATGTTGATGCTGTTGGTCCTTCTTGCACGCAAGTGTCTCTCTCACTTGGTTCGAGGCACAACACTGGAGATGTTTTGTTTTCAGTGTGGTCACTAACACTGCACTGCTGAACTCTCGACGTGCCTCAGCGCATCGTCACTGTCAGATGAACACAGAGAATCTCCTCCCTCTTTATTTATATGGACACGGAACACGGTAACCTTCCACACAAAATAGTTCCAAACAAGTAACAATCGTGTCAGTGGCATACTGTACATCGTACTCAACAGGCTATCTGCTCTTTATTCATCAGAGGCTCATCAACCTGGTCTATTATTTCTCTCCTGAAACAGTGTCTTCTCTTGCTTGGTGTACCTTTGTCTTCTCCGCTACGGACAGTTTCTGTACATAGCTTGTAATGGAGGCTCTCACTGGCAATTTGTAGTGGAGTCGTTAGATGCAATATGAATGATTTCAGCTTGAGTCTAGCTGTGGACAATATTTACAGGCTTGCATGCAGTAGCCATACATTTAGCGATGGATTCAGCAAATTTGTTCTTCGTCGTGCTATCCATTTTCTTTGCTTTGAAATTATCCAGGCGGCCCGGTAGTCCAGTGGTTAGCACGTCGGCTTCACAGTGCAGAGGTACCGGGTTCGATCCCAGCTCCGGCCTCCCTGTGTGGAGTTTGCATGTTCTCCCCGGGCTTGCGTGGGTTTTCTCCGGGTGCTCCGGTTTCCTCCCACATTCCAAAAACATGCATGGCAGGCTCGTTGGGCACTCTAAATTGTCCCTAGGTATGAGTGTGAGCGTGGATGATTGTTCGTCTCTGTGTGCCCTGCGATTGGTTGGCAACCAATTCAGGGTGTCCCCCGCCTACTGCCCGAAGACTGCTGGGATAGGCTCCAGCACCCCCCGCGACCCTAGTGAGGATGAAGCGGTTCGGAAAATGGATGGATGGATGGATGAAATTATCCATAGATGTCTGTCTTAGAAGAGGGGGCGGAGTACTCACATCAGCTGTGTACTTGGCCATTTAGTGGTATTTCAGACTCTAAACTTTAGAGTCTAAAGTAATGACACCGTGGTAGTTCTCTGTTTGGATTTGGAAGTATTTGCCTGCTCTGCACCAGTGGATATTGCCATGCCATTTATAATATTGTTCAGTTTTTGTTAAATAAACAACCCTCTTTAGCTTAATAAACTCCCTCTGGAAGGGTTGTTCAAACACGTACAGCTCATACAATTCAAATCTCTTTTTCTCTCTCTTTTCATTGCAGATACACCCACAAAACATCCACATACGAGCCATACAAACAATCAAGAATGAGGATATAAACATGAGGTTCGATTTAAGTCACCAGCGGTTATCACCAGCCCATATCTGTATTTGTTGAGCGTATCCACTGACATTGTCTGTTGCCACCCTGGTAATGCTCCGTCCCGCACAAATAGCTGCATTCATTTAAAGGGAATGAGACTCATTCAGGTCCAAACCACGTCAGCAAATAAGCTATACTGTCAATATTGTTGATTTCAGACGCTGGTGCAGAACTGCTCTTTGATTTACCGAAACGTATTTATCTCTACTTTATGAATTAATTCCTTGTAAGGTTATCGCTCCCCATCATCCTCTTTGCTTTAGTTCACAGTCATTTTAAAAACTCTGCAGATGGCTGTATTAGAACAATAAAATCAAAAGCATCACTCTATTATTTAAATTAAATCTCATTGCTTCACCACTTTAATAGTTTTTATCATGACAATGTCAATGACAATTTGTTATGTGGTTTGTATTGTATTTTGTTCATAGTATTGGTAAAGGTTGGATGGTTCTGAAGTACTGATATTTCAGTATTGATCAGACCAACACCATTACATTCTTTCAGTATGATGGGAGAGGGAAGTCTGGGCTTCCCTGTTTCAGCTGCTGCCCCAGTGACACGACCACAGAAAGAAAATGTGTCGATAGCTTGGTTATGTAATCACACTCTTGCTTTGACTCAAACTGCTCCCCACTGTCAAGTTATTCGATTTGAAATAATACTGCATTTAAAATACATTATGTGGTTTGAAGTAACCCACCAAGCCACGAGGGTCTGGAGACTGTTCCTCATTTGTTTCATTTTTATTGTGTCATTGTTTTTCCCCTCACAAAAACTATTATGTAAAAGTGTTTTCCAATTTAGGGTATTACTCTCCTAGATGAATAATGTGACTTCATCCTCTCTCTGTTTCAATTTTCCTCCACAGATTTAGATGCTCAGTACTCATTAACCCGGGCCCAGCGTGTCAGGGCAGCCATGTTTCCTGAGACACTGGTGGAGGGAGAGGCAGCCATCCCGGTCCAAGCGGATCCCACACAACAGAGCAACGTGCAAAGACTGGCCGAGCCCTCACAGTTACTAAAGACAGCCATAGTTCATCTGATTAATTACCAGGATGATGCCGAGCTGGCCACAAGAGCAGTGCCGGAGCTCACCAAGCTCCTTGCAGATGATGATCCGGTACTTTATGTTAAATTATTTTTCCCGTGGAGTTCTTCACTCGGATACGAGTTACAAATATAGTATAGTATTTATATCATTCAAGCTTAATTTTGCCACATGTTGCTTTACTGAAAATACTGTACATTATATCTCCAACAATGAATTTATGACTTCATCGACATGACAATGTAATCATATGCTGCAGTATCTTATTTTTGCTCTAATTTGGGGACACATTTGCAATCTTTATTCATGAGCGGCACATCAGCAGACGAAAAATGTATTTGAAACGAATGAACGAAAATGAATTGAAATTCTCGAACAGATATTTCCACATTACTACACGTAAGGTTTGAAAATAAATTATACGACAGTAACTGCACTGAAGTTCACGTTTGCGTTTGGATAAAGGTTATGAATATATACATCATGTATTAATTAGCCAGTTGTATGAAAGTATGAACGCTAGATTTATATATTTTTGATACATGCCCTCTATATTGCATGTATTTGATGTTTGTGTCCTCATTAAACCTTTGAACTGAAACCGAAGAATCACTTTTCACGGTTTGACCAAACTGATCCTTATCAATGATCTTGCTCTGTTTACCAGGTAGTGGTGAACAAGGCAGCCATGATTGTCAACCAGCTCACTCGTAAGGAGGCCAGTCGCCGGGTTCTGGTACAATCGCCAACCATGGTTGGAGCTGTGGTTCGTGCCATGACAACAGCAGTTGACATGGAGACGGCTCGTTGCACTGCAAGCATCCTCCACAGCTTGTCACACCAGAGTGAGGGACTGCAGGCCATATTTAAGTCCGGAGGGATACCGGCGCTTGTCCGCATGCTGAGGTAGAAAGATTTTAACTGGACTAAAGAAGGTTCATATTCAAAAGGATCTTTTTTTTTTACCCCTACAAATTAATGGATATTTGTCTACTGTATTTTGAAGTTTTATTACATCCTCATCTATTGCAGTTTACGGAGTGTCAAATTGTGACATTTGAAGTCACTTGAGGGAATTTACAGTGTCACATCATATACAAATAATGCATGTACAAATAACAATAATCTGAAAAGAAAAGAACATAAAGGAGGAATTACATTTAAAACATAACTTCCATGCATCCATTTTCTGATCTGCATATCCCAGCCGTCTTTGGGCAGTAGGCGGGGAATACAGCACCTCTGGACTGTTCAGCAGATGTCGACCACCATGCCCAAGGCATAATTTAGGAGATAACGATGTATTTTTATATGTCAAGTATTTTTTATATGTCAGTTTTTGCATGTTCGCCCCGTGCTTGCATGGGTTTTCTCCGGGTACTCTGGTTTCCTCCCAGATTCCAAAAACATGCACGGCAGGCTGATTGAACACTCTAAATTGTCCCTTGGTGTGGGTGTGAGCACGATTGTTTGTTCGTCTCTCTGAGCCCTACGATTGGCTGGCTACCGGTTCAGGGTGTCCCCTGCCTACTGCCCAAAGACAGCTGGGATAGGTTCTAGCACGCCCCGCAACCCTTGTGAGGATAAAGCGGAAAATGGATAGATGGATGGATGGATGTTACACTCATTTGTATAAAACACCGGGCATTTAAGAGGTATAACAAAGACAAAGATAACCCAAGCCTAGATCAGGGTAACAGGCTGGATAGGGGTTCACAAGGACCAAACTTGTAGACCCCTGCTTTGGCACATTGCAGGGGGTATATCGTGGAATAATAATCAAGTGTCACATTAAAGTTCAGACAGCGATGAAATGAAAGTCAAACTACTTTTGTGGCTCTGAATATGATTCTTGTTCGGTGTTTTACTCCTGATATTTTAAGTTTAGATGACTTATTGAAAGGAGCTCCGTTTTTTGGGGGTAGAATAGTGTTTTCAAGGCAGCATATTTATTTTTATGTTGAATTTGAGTTAAATGTAGTTAAATGTTCAAATCAAAGAAAATAAGTGATTTTCATGAAATAATCAGTTGTGTTACATTGTACTTATGAATGATGGGTTACTCAATGGCACGACCGCAAGTTTTGTGAGTACACAAGCCATAAAAGTTTGTCAATCACTGATGTAATAGATTGTCCGTGATGCACCGTGCCTATCCCAGCTGTCTTGGGGCATTATGTGGGGTACATCCTGAACTGGTTGCCAGCCAATCGCAGGGCACACATAGACATACAGCCATTAGCACTCACAGTCACACCCAAGGACAATTTTGAGTGTTCAGAGGACATGCAAATGCCACACAGGAAGGCCGGAGCCACGATCGAACCCACGACCTCTGCACTGTTAGGTCGACGTGCTAACCAATGGAGCACCAGGCCGCCTCATTGCATTTTTGAAGTTTTGTATTGTTTTGAAATGTTTATGTTGTCCCACATCGATGACGAACATGCCTCCTATTCAATATGTGGACTTTCCAACCATAAGAAGCTTTCAAAGTTAATTTCCTCCACCACAATGTAACTACAGAGGAATCATTTGTGGTAATAATTCAGGAATTCATTTATACACATAAAATGAAAGAACACATTATATTACAAAAATATAGACAGTCGAGGAACAATTTTGCCTTTTCTTACTGTCCTACATTTTTTTTCCCGTCTCTGTGGGTTCTCTCTGAAGTCATCCTTTGAAATGTTACATAACGCACTCTCTTTCGTGTATTGTGCATACTTTTTTTTTTCTCTGTGTTCCATTTTCCAAGTCTGTTGTTACGCTTGTATCATTTTAGGTTTGCGGGTAAAACCAAATTCATTTGAAATTCAGTCTATAGTCACATTTACATCAGACAGGACTGTCCTCCTGATTTTACGTATTTTCTGAAAAAAATTCAAAATGCTAGATGGCCGTCAAAAAGTAATGACAAACAAGTTTAATCGTATTTTTTCGTTTTTTTTTTTAAACTAGTTGATGCCACCTCCATCTGTTGGGTTAGGGTTACCCTATCATTTCCTCACTGTTGTTACTACGTCGCGAAAATGATGCCCTAAAATCTCTTGCAAAACTCATTGGTTGCAGATGGACAAAAAAAAGGGCATTCATAAAATGTTGAGATTAAAGATCTCCTCATGTAATCAGAAATAAAATCCTCAATAACCATCCTGTGTCATTTATTTCCCTCACAGTTCACCTGTGGAGACGGTTTTATTTTACGCTATAACCACCCTTCACAACCTTCTGTTGCACCAAGAGGGAGCCAAGATGGCAGTGCGTCTTGCTGATGGCCTTCAGAGGATGGTGCCCTTACTCAAAAAGAGTAACCCCAAGTTCCTTGCAATTACCACAGATTGTCTACAGCTCTTGTCTTACGCCAACCAAGAGAGCAAGGTGAATACGGTTAGGTGTCGATGTTCAACTTGAGGTTTCTTTTCAGCAATCAGTAATTACTCACCTTGTGCTTCCTGGTTTTCATAGCTAATAATACTTGCCAATGGGGGCCCAGAGGGTCTGGTGTTCATCATGAGGAACTACAACTATGAGAAGCTTCTCTGGACCACCAGTCGGGTACTCAAAGTACTGTCTGTGTGTCCCAGCAACAAGCCCGCCATAGTAGAAGCTGGTACAAATAAAGAACTTGACAGTAATGTGGAATATGGCAGGTGATGAAGGTGTCGATTTATATTTACATCTGTCCGCAGGAGGTATGCAAGCTTTGGGTCAGCATCTTACGGGGTCGAGTCAGCGTCTGATTCAGAACTGTCTATGGACGCTTCGCAACCTGTCAGATGCTGCAACTAAACAAGTATGTGTGACTCAGCTTATTTGCTTTCAATATTACCACTGCTAACAAAATTGTGTTAATCCTACTCACACTTGTCTGTGAAAACCTAAATTTATATCATTGAACCAATGCAAATATAAGCAAATAAACAAATGTATTCAACCACAGGAAGCATGTGAAAGGGAGCAAAAGACAAACGAAAAACTGTCAGCAAAAGACTGTCGCGAATGTACAATAAACTGTGAAAACAAAACAAAATGAGGTGGACATGGGAAGCACAATAAGGGCTAAATGATGGAAAGGATTGAAAGAAAATTACAGACAAACATGTCAAGGATTCAAAACCATCCCCAAGCAGTTTCTATGTCAGGACTCTTTCCTTGAGCTGGAAGGGGAAGTGACCAATGACTTGATGGTCACTCTGTCATCGCTCCTGTCAGAATATTAGCACACACTTTGGGCCAGTGCAAGTCTGGGGCAAAGCAGTCTAAATGTACACATGAGTGGAATTTTCTTTTTTTTTTTGGGGGGGGGGGGTTACCATACTTTGCGAAGTTAGATTTGGGCACAAGTGTGCATTTGTATAATCAAACACAGCATGTTTCTGCCTAATCATAGCAGCATCCCTCATTTGTAATCAGGGTGGTTGCAGCACAGCCGGCTAGACATTGCGGAAACAGAAAAAGACTCTGAGTCGATGCATAACATCGGCAAGTCAACTGCACAATCTCCTCCTGCTGATGACGTAGTCGGCTATGCGTATGATGCGCGTAATTGGAGACCTCCTTGCACCCGTGTCGTGTGTGTCCATGTGTGAGCCAGCCGTGCCACCTGTAACGCCCAGCGAAGCAAAGCGCATCTACCAAATTCAGACACACTAAACTAGACTTGCCCCGGCACAAAAATGGAGACAAGTCTGTTTGTACGCCAAGCGCAATCAACTTTCCGTGACCAAATTATCAAAGTTATTATCATGACACAAAATAGACAGGAAATTTAAATAATGGGATGAAGCTGTTCTAAATTGCAGCATCCAGAAGATTCATTTTGGGTATAATTATTACTAGCTGCAGTAGCGAACTGCACACTGTCATGGTGGAAAAGGGCCAAGTAATTATAACTTTCAATTGCGCCAGATAGCCGCTGATGCATTCGAGGGCATCCACGGGCTTTTGTAGTTGGGGAGAAGTCTACTTTCCATGACCAAATTATCAGGTGAGTTGGTTGCAAAGCAACCCCATGCCTGGTAATGCCCATAGAGGTGCCACACGACCCGAAACACGGCAGACTAGCCCTGCGCTCACACAAAAATGAAGTTATCTTACTTTCTACGCCAAGCGCATGGGTGCAAGTCGACCTAAATTGCGCCCTTTGTCTTGTGCTGCACCTGAGCTTGTTGTAATGATGTGTTTGTGGAACTTCTCTCTCTCTCTCTCGCTCTCGATTACTCTCTCTCTCCATCTAGGAAGGTTTAGATGGTCTTCTGCAGATATTAGTCGCTCAGCTGGGTTCGGATGATGTCAATATGCTGACCTGTGCAACAGGCATCTTGTCCAACCTCACTTGTAACAACTCACGCAACAAGGTGAGCCATGTAAATTGAAATACTTTGTCCAGAAAATGGGGTGCATTTGCTTTTTACTATTTTAATTCTAAATACATCCTCCATCCATCCATCCATCTTCTACCGCTTATCCGGGGCCGGGTCGCGGGGGCAGCAGCTTTAGCAGGGAAGCCCAGACTTCCCTCTCCCTAGCTACTTCTTCCAGCTCTCCCCGGGGGATACCGAGGCGTTCCCAGGCCAGCTGGGTGACATAGTCTCTCCAGCGTGTCCTGGGTCGTCCTCGGGGTCTCCTCCCGGTGGGACATGCCCGGAACACCTCACCAGGGAGGCGTTCAGGAGGCATCCGAATCAGATGCCCAAGCCACCTCATCTGGCTCCTCTCGATGTGGAGGAGAAGCGGGTCGACTCTGAGCCCCTCCCGGATGACCGAGCTTCTCACCTTATCTCTAAGGGAGAGCCCGGACACCCTGCGGAGAAAACTCATTTCGGCCGCTTGTATCCGGGATCTCGTTCTTTCGGTCACGACCCATAGCTCGTGACCATAGATGAGGGTTGGAACGTAGATCGACCGGTAAATTGAGAGCTTCGCCCTTTGGCTCAGCTCCTTCTTTGCCACGACAGACCGATGCAACGTCCGCATACATCCTAAAAGGAATAAACCATCTCAAATCTTTTGAGATGTGATGCACCTTGTTTTAATTCCTAAAATTACATGAATGCACCGCTTCTTTATGTGTCTGTGTGAGAGTACTTTTTTGTTCTGGTCCCTGGAAATGACAGTAAATATCAATGAAATACCACACAGCTTTCTGCCTACTCATTACGATAATTTTTTTGAACTGTCAAAATGGTCCCTAAAAGCTGATGGCTTATAGATATCTCACTGGGTCGTCGCTGGGTTTTCCATGCCTTGACGACAAGTGCTAGCTATCAGCGAGGTTGCAAGTCAACTGAAGCCCCTCTCAGCCAAAGGACAGGCAGCGCATACCGTGGCGTCACCTCATCAGGTGGTGTTATGTCAGTGTGTGGGTCCACCTAACAGATACACTACAGAGTCAAGTGTCTATTACAAAAGGTAGTACATGCACTTCAGCCGCAGGCTGACACTACAAGACAGACATTTGAGCATGTACCTAATGCTTTTTGTTCAGACATATTACGGTAGCTTGAATACATTGGAAATCAAAGTAATGGGATGAAGCTGTTCTAAAGTGTGGCATCCAGAAGATGCATTTTGGGGTACGTATAAGCATTACTAGCTACAGTAGCTAACTGAACACTGTAGTGGTGGTAAAGGGCCAAGTAATTATAATTGCAATTGCGCCGGATAGGATAAAGCTGATGCATGCGAGGGCATTCAAGTGCTTATGTAGTTGGGGAGATGGGACTCTTGCCCATGACAAACTGTGTCACTCGGCACCAATTTAGCCACGCTCAAAAATTAGGAAAACTGAAACGGTGAAAAACACTGACAATGTATCTCTATGTTTAAGTATAATATAGTTCTCAGTGTTTGTGCATGTTTTCAGCAATTATCTTCTCACATGTTCAATATCTCTGAATTCCCTTTAAGGGTCTTTAATTGTTGTTGATATCGTCACCCACATTACGCTCAAAACTCCCAAGGTCATCGTTTTATAAAAGCAATTCCTCATCTTGATTGGTTATATGTATTGCTGTCGTGATCCCTTAACTGTTAAACATTTTAATTCTTTAAAAAAAAATTGCTTCACTTCAGACTCGAGTCACTCAGTTTGGCGGTGTGGAGGCACTGATCCATGCTGTACTGCGTGCTGGTGAAAAAGAAGATGTTGCAGAGCCGGCGGTTTGCGCCTTGCGTCACCTCACGTCGCGCCACCACGATGCTGAGCTGGCCCAGAATGCTGTGCGGCTGCATTATGGTGTCCCTGCTGTGGTCAAGCTGCTGGGACAACCACACTACTGGCCTGTTATAAAGGTGAGAAAACGACCACTGCAATACTGGCTTTTTGTAGATAGGAAACGAAAGGAAATGGAAATACGGTACAGCTTTGCTGTCAAATGTAAAAGTAAAGTGATAGTCTGCAAAGTGACATTTGCACTGAGGCGTATCCTTTCAGATGTAATGACATGCATACAAATAGCTATTGAGCTTGAGGAGTGGCCAGACATAAGAAAAAAAAATCATAACACACATTTCCCATCATACTTTGACAACACTTGCTGACATGCGGTGTCCCTGGAGAGATATGTACTTTGAGTGCATCAGGGATTCATGTTTTTATTTTCAGAGGAGGAGAGGAAGGGATGGTGAGAGGGCGACATTACAGCGTCACCATTTTGGTTATTTTAACTTGAATGAAACAATGAAAGCATTCCCGGAGGTTCATTAAAGTTGCTGTAAAGTGAAAGTAAATATGTCTTGTGAAGTTGACACACATTGAAAAAGAGTGTTGTATAAAATGAACCCCAACACCCGTGGGGCCCAGATGGGCTGAGCCCGAAGTGGCAACGTGGCTACCTCTTTCCATGGGCTCATCACCTGTGGGAGGGGCTAAAGAGGTTGGGGGCTTTGTGAGCTGGGCGGTCCAATCCTCGGCTAAAGAAGGTATCTCTTGGTACATGGAATGTTAACTCTCTGGCAGCGAACGAGCCTGAGCTACTGTGCAAGGCAGTGAAGCTCCGCCTTGGCTCCACACACATCCTGGACTCTGTTCCACTCTGGACTTGCCAACAGTGGGTGGTGCAGAGTTGGTGTGGGCATACTTATTGTCCCCTGGCTCAGTGCCTATACATTGGGGTTCGCCACAATGGACGAAAGGGTAGCCTCCCTGCACCTTTGGGTGTGGGTGGGGGGGGGGGGGGCGGATGCCTTTGATTTGTGCCTACTCATCAAACAGCAGTTGTGTTCTGGTATTGATCTTTTGTGCTACTTATGGATTGTCCATAATGAACACCATATTCAAACATTTGCGGCTGCATGTTTTGGACTCTCGGGTGAAGAGATGGGCAGAGCTGTCAACTGATGACCACCTGGTGGTGAGTTGGCTCCAAGGGTGGGGAAAGTTGCCGGTCCGACCAGGCAGACCCAAACGTGTTGTAGAGGTTTGACGGGAGCGACAGGGAAACTCCCATGTCAGAAAGAGCTCTGGTGGAGCTTCGGCCATGTCCCCGGGAAAGGGCGGAACATTATGTCTTGTTGAGACAGTCGATCAGCGTTGATCCCCCGGGAAGAGCTGAAAGATGTGGCTGGGCAGAGGGAAGTCTGGGCTTCCCTGCTAAAGCTGTTGCCCTCACCGGGGTCAGATAAGCAGGAGATGATAGTTGGATGAATGCTATAAAATGATGCCACAAAATACTGAAAAATCTAGGCTTTACTAAGCTCTTAGGCACAGCAGTCATGTGGCGATACATTTAGCTACTGAACCGGTCCTCGTCACTGGGGAGCCAACAAGCTTTTAATGCTGTAGGCCCAATTAAAATTACCTAGTCATCAATCAGGATAAGGGCTGAGCAATTTGGGAATATAATCTTATCGTACCTATGTTTTATCTTGCAATGATGGTAAAACAAAACCACGATGAGATTAATTTTCCAATTTTTTGGGGGGGTGGGAAAGTTTTTTTTCAGGATTTTTCAAAAAACGCAAAGAATAAATCATTCTGTAGTACAACCAACAATCTTTCATGTAGGCAAGGCCTAAATCTTTTGATGAGTTGATGTGAAATTTAAATCTTTATCTTACTATTGAATGGTAAACAGTATAATCTTTAATCACAGTATAAAAATGACTGATTGATTTACTTTAAAGTCAAGTAAACAAGCAATATAATATATATATATATATATATATATATATATATATATATATATATTTGTATATTTTGGTCATATATTTTTTAGGAAGGGCGGCACGGTGGTCAACTGCCTCACAGTGTAGAGGTGCAGGGTTCGATTGTGGCTCCGGCCTGCCTGTGTGGAGTTTGCATGGTCTCCCCATGCCTGCGTGGGTTTTCTCTGGGTACTCTGGTTTCCTCCCACATTCCAAAACTATGCATGACAGGTTGATGGAACACTCTAAATTGTCCCTAGGTTGGAGTGTGAGCGCGGACGGTTGTTCGTCTCTGTGTGCCCTGCTACCAGTTCAGGATGAATCCCGCCTCCTGCCCGAAGACAGCTGGGATAGGCTCCAGCACAGCCGCGACACCTGTGAGGATAAGAGAATTAGAAAATGAGTGGATGGATGGATTATTTATGAAAAAAAAATTGAATTAGAAGATCAAGAACACATCTTAACCGGGGGTTTCAATAATTATTGGAGGAAGTGTATGCATCATATGACTGAGTTTATCTCAAAGACAAATTCAAGTCAAATAAAACCTGTGAAACTTAATCACCTCAAATACGGTTTGGTTGTTCTGAAGAACCAAACATGCCAGTCCCAAACGGACTGTCCGACAGTTTTGAGATTTCTAAGAACATTCTCTGCGAGCTTCCCCATATTCACCCTCAAAGGAATGTGTGTGTGTGCGTGTGTTTCGGTGATCTTCAAAAGACCAATCTGGGTTTTTAGAACTTTGCTGGTGTTGCAGTGCTGAGCTGTTGTCAGTGTTGCATTCGGCAATGACAGAAAGCTGCTGCATATTTTCGTATCATCAGTGAGGTTACCTATGAGACTGTGCATCACAGTCTTGTTACATATAAAAGAGTTGAGGGCAGAGAGTTGCGAGTTGTTCTCATAAAAGTGCCAACTGCAGTACCCAAATGTAGAACTACCTTTACACCTGACATAGAGCCTGGAACATCTTGTCTTTGATGTCTCCCTGCCATTAATCCCATCTGTTTTCTGTTCAGACAAAACATCAATCTATACTTGATGTAATTAGTTCCAAAGTTTCCAGAGTTAAAGTGGATCTTTCAGATTTTGCCTTTGGGATTGTCTGCTCAGCTGACAACAGCAGAATATACCGGTAAATAGAATCAAACAATTTAACAAGTGTCAGTTTTATTGATTGAATTAAAAGTGGTGCATTCAAAACTCTTTGCATCATGATCAAGCATCTAACTATGCATTCTGCATTACAAAAAAAAAAAAAAAAATGTCATACTCTCAGAGCACACTTCCTTTACAAACATCAACTAAGCTCAAGACGCACCTTTTTACATTGGCCTTCCCTGTGCCCTAATTGTCTTACCCTGCTGTCTGTAATTAAGTGTTGTGTTATTATCATCTTATCTTAAATCACTGTGCTGTATGTGTATTTATTTACTTATCTATTCTATTTTTAACCTGTTTTAGCTTATGCACTATGTACAGCACTTTGGTCAGTGCAAGCTGTGGTTAAATGTGCTTTAAAAATAAACTTTACTTACTTACTTACTATCAACTTTGTGAAATCCTTGATGGATAGTCCAGTCAGTTTTAAGCAGGACCATATTATTTTACCCTCACAGAGAATATTGTTTTCCACATAATGAGTTTAACTGAAGAATATCAATAGATGTTTGTGGTGCTGTGGGGGGAAAAAATCTGTTGAAATCCATTAAAATAATTGCATTTGTGTTGACCTTTTACTGAATTTCTCAGTGAATATTAAATAAATCCAAATTGTGGTGGGGGGTGGTGGGGCAAGTTAAGACATGCTGTCTGTAGGATTTTGGATATTATCGAAGAAGGTTTCTCCTTCTATGCCGATTAATGCTAATTGGTTGGCATTGGTGGAAGTTTGCCCTGTGTGAAAGCTTGCACTGGGTGCAAACAGAACAGTAACTGGAGATTTATGGCACATTTCCATGGTTGAGCTGCAACCTGAAATTCCAACATCGTCTAGGACAATGATTACTGGTATCAAGTACCGTATTGGCCCGAATATAAGACGGTGTTTTTTGCATTGAAATAAGACTGAAAAAGTGGGGGTCGTCCTATATTTGAGGTCGAGACATACTCATTCACGACGCTAGATGGTGCCAGATATCATTCAAGCGAATGCTGAACTTGACTCCCCAGGCCAAAGTGAACCCCTGTCACGAAGAATAAAAATTAAAATAGCGGTAAGAAAGAAAAGAGAAGAAAATAGAAGAGATATGGAGAAACGTAGCGACAATCTGGAGAAAAGTGGGTCGAAGATCGGCCAGGTTAACCGGCAGCTGAGGAGAAGTTATGATGTAATTTACATTTCAAAAACCAGAAGCCATTCATTTACGAATGTGATTGCACTTAAGTTTACATATTTAAATGGTCAGATATTAAGATTTGAATGAGGCAAAATAACATGCTTTTTCTCTCAAATATATTGTTATAATCATTTGTTTTAGATGTACTGTAATTATTTTCTGTATAAAAATTAATTTGGTGTTCAAAAAGTCTTTTTTCAAACTTCAGTCTTGAAAAACAGGGGGTCGTCTTATAATCAGGGCCGTCTTATATTCGGGCCAATACGGTATGCTACTTGATACAATATTTCTCCATTTGTCACTGCGGAAAAGGAGTCTGGTTTGTTGAATGTCAAGAGAACAATTCTTGGGCTGACTGCATCATTTCAACTGTCAGGTATGGTTGGGGGAGATTTTACGAGACTCAGAGTCCCAGCAATTGGTTTTGAATCACATTTGCACCATGTGGTGGAGTTGCAAATTATAGCCAATCAAAATGCACAGAAATTTATACACAGGCAAAAAATACTTTTCCACGTTTTAAGCCAGTGAGACACAGCCCCCAACACCAATGCATAAAAATACAAAGTACACATATTTTGTGTTTAGAGCTCCCAAATGTAATCGACAGCTAATCAATTATTAAATTAATAACAACTATTTTAATGAGCGAGCAATTGTTTTGAGCCATTGTTCAACTTAAAATTGTCCAAATCCTCATGATTTCAGCCACTCACCATTAAGTATTCTCTGGTCTCTTTGGTGCTTCATGAAAGCATACTGATTATCGTTTGTGTTTAATCAGAATGGGATATTTTATCCTGGAAATCGCTGACTGTACCAGAAAATGAACCCCTCTCAAAAAGGTTGGTGAGTCTCTCCTAATGGTTGCTTAGTTGCTCCTTTCTCCTATTCATAAGTTTGCTGCTGAAAATTGGGAATTTCTCTACTGTGAGACAAATAAAGGTGTTCTTAATTTATCTGATCTTTTTGCAAAATAAGATTTCATCCAATTATTTGATTAATCAATGGAATCATTGATACAATAATCCAAAAATAATTGATAATGGCAGCCCTAATTTTGTTTCACAACACTACTTAACCATGTTTACAATTTCGTATGTAATAATAATAATAATAATACATTTTATTTGAAAGCGCTTTTCATCATACTCAAAGACGCTTTACATGAGCTTAAAACAGGATAAAAATGTGCATTTAAAAACAAGCATACATAATTTACACATTTAGATGAAAAACATGGGTAAAAGAGATTAAGAGGTGTTAAAAGGATTGCGGAACAGGTGAGTTTTAAGAGATGATTTGAAGGAGTGTAGGTCAGTACAGTTGCGGAGGTGTTGTGGTGTTGTAGGCTATATGTGGATGAAATAAAACGTTTGCGAGCAGTGTGCACTTCATCGGTTCCGCGAATGGGAGCAAGGCTTTCAATATATTCACACTTTGCTATTTATTATCACCTACATCAATCTTTCTGTCGGAACCTGCGTCATCCTTGACTGACACTCTATCTTTTTATGGATTATGTGATACAAGATAACATATTGTATGGGGAGCCTCAGAACGCGATACAGGCTTGCACGGTTCACATTCCAGGAAGTCTGTATTGTGACTCGCCCAATGTGTCGGGGTGAGTGGCCGATTGTCTGCCGCTATGGAAGCATCGTGCAGTGTGTTGCGGCCCGAATGCAGTCCCCAACGAGTGAAATCTGTTTGACTGTAAAGGTGTATTCTGAATTAGATTTTTGTATCCAAATCTCAATAGTAACCATCCATTTTCTATACTGTTTATCCTCAATAGGTTGTGGGTGAGCTGGAGCCTTGGCTTGTCAATCTCATTCTGACATCTCCTGTCATTAAAACAAACAAACAAACAAAAAACAACAACAATATTCTTTGGTGGATTTTCTGTCCTATGAATATTTAAGGGGAGCAATCCAAAGCAATTTCAGCTGCTCGATTAATAAAGTTTTATTACCTTGCATGTGATTAACACTGAAAAGGAAAAATAAAAATGAGCTAAAAAATTAAGCTAATGAAGACAACTTTTGCATTTCATGTTAACTATGACCTCGAGTATGTCACAGTGCGTCGTGGCGGTGGACCCCAAAAAGCAGGCAGGAGGGAGGAGCAGGGTGAACTTGATGAATTGTATTTAATAAAAACACAGAAAACTACATCCAAATCAAAGTCCTAAGAACAAAAGGAATCCAAAGTAGCAAACCAAAACCATGATTGAAGCACAAAACTAACAATACCAGAAACATAACAAAAACGAACATGACAGGTACAAACAAACAATGACCCGACACTGAGTGCTCGTGCCGGGAGTCCTTTTAAACAACTAATTACATAAAGCCCAACAGGTGTGCCGCTGCAGGACTCCACCTGCAGCGGCACACCTGTTGGGCACACAATTCTTTTGACAAAGATGATGCATGATGTCAATTCCCCGTGATGAATTTAGCATTTTAGATTGCTAAAACGGTTTTAATTGGTAAAACTGTGGGGATTTGACATAGAAAAGTAAAACATTTACTGACCTGAGATGCAGATGTGCAGGCAAGCCCGCTGTTAGCTCCCCCGATAATAAAACACCAGCACCAAGCATGACTTTGACTACTTTTACATGCAGTCCATAGCCTTTTAAAAACTCAAATATTGGTAAAATTAATGTTTTGAAAGGCCATACAAATGTGCAAAACCCGAATAAGACCTCTGGAATATCCCTTTTCTATCCCAAATATTTTGTCACATAAACGCGATCACGCTGCCTTCTTTCAACGGAACTTTGTTTTGTGTTCTGCACATGGTCTATGTGCAAGCAGTCTTGGATTTTTGAGCACAGAACGTACTTGTATCCACAGCATGTAACACGGAACCCACTGGAAAAACACAAACATGGCGAAATTCAGATACAGCACTGAACCACCCTTTTGGAGCAAGGGGGAAACTGACGGCATTATTAGTGGGGTGATTGATATTGAATGGGTTGTCTGTGCGTTGCCGTTTAAATTGGGCTCCTGTAATTACCATGTATGTACACAGGAGTAACGTGCATGTAAATGAGTTGTCCCGCATGTTTCAGAAATCGGAATATTGACCTTAACCTGAATGTTGACATAATTTAAATGTAGTCTATGACAGCTCACACTTTTCTTTGAAAATGTTATTTAAAATAATTCCTCCAGTGACTTTTGGTCACCATTTTCCAATTAATTCCCTCAGTCACTTTTAACTGCCAACATGAGGCAAATCTGTCATTTGTTTGAATGGCTTACCCTTTCCAGGCGACAAGCAACTTGCTCGTCACTTGTAAACATAAGCTAACGCGAGCTCCTGTGGCCCAAATTGACACAATTTGTGGATGAACTGAATGCTGATTGGATCTCACAAACATAGACAAAAATATTTATTGAAAAGGAAAAGCGCACAAAGTATAAACAGAAATCGCTGGTCGTTGGAAGTCAGGAAAAACAAGGCAAAAACAAAAAGCACTTGCAAAAAGGCAAGGTAATAGTAACGCGGAAAATACCAACAAAATGACAAGAGCTCAATTACATGACAACAAAACAGGGGCAAGATCAAAGACAAAATAATATCCATACTTACTAATGAGATATGAGAGATCAAAAATGACAATGGCCAGATCGAGAGGTCGAAAAAACACTTGAGCACAAGCAGCAAACAAGGTCAATAATCCGACGGAGACTTGGCAATAAGGCAGTCCTTAAATACCAAGCTAATGTGATGAAAACATTAACTTTTTTTTTTTTTACGAAATGCACTAAGGAGTGGCACCCAAATTTCGTTGTAAGCTTATACAATTACAATAAAGGTGATTCTGATTCTGATTCTGCACGCTGGAGGGAAGGCCCTCCTGTGCCATCTGCTGGAGACGCACAAAAACCGGATCATAACACAAATGGTAGCGATGATTATATGGTTTGTTCACAATATTGCAGCTACCACTGGAGGTAAGGTGGCCCATCCCATTGAGCTTTTTGTGACAATTTATCCATGTGTTGGACCCTCCAAGTCTGGTTATGACAAGCGTCAGGGAATTGGCACGGGGGGGGGATCGTCTTGCGGGCCAGACGCTTAGCTCTTGTAGGCTAAATTTGTCCTGTGGGCCGCTAATTGTGGATGTCTGATGGAACATCCATCCATCCATCCATTTTCTACCACTTATCCCGGGTCGAGTCGCAGGGGCAGCAGCTTTAGCAGGGAAACCCAGACTTCCCTCTCCCCAGCCACTTCTTCCAGCTCTTCCCAGGGGATCCCAAGGCGTTCCCAGGCCAGCTGGGTAACATAGATTCTCCAGCGTGTCCTGGGTCATCCCCAGGGACTCCTGCCAGTGGGACGTGCCTGGAACACCTCACCGGGTAGGCGTTCAGGGGGCATCCTAAGCAGATGGCCGAGCCACCTCATCTGGCTCTTTCGATGTGGAGGAGAAGCTGCTTGACTCTGAGCCCCTCCCGGATGACCAAGCTTCTCACCTTATCTCTAAAGGAGAGCCCGGACACCCTGCGGAGAAAACTCATTTCGGCCACTTGTATCCGGGATCTCGTTCTTTCGGTCACGACCCATAGCTCGTGACCATGGATGAGGGTTGGAACGTAGATCGACCGGTAAATTGAGAGGTTCGCCTTTTGGCTCAGCTCCTTCTTCACCACGACGGACCGATACAACGTCCGCATCACAGCAGACGCTGTACCGATCCGCCTGTCGATCTCTCGCTCCCTCCTGCCCTCACTCATGAATAAGACCCCAAGATACGAAAACTTCTCCACTTGGGGCAAGACATCCTCCCCGAAACTGCAGAAGGCACTCCACCCTTTTCCGACTGAGGACCAATGTTTCAGATTAGGAGGTGCTGATTTTCATCCCAAACGCTTCACACTCGGCTGCGTAACGCTCCAGTGAGCCCTGCTTGAAGGAGCCAACAGTACCACATCATCTGTATATTGAAGAGATGCATTATTGAAGCCACCAAACCGGACCCCCTCAATGCCTCGGCTGAGCCTAGAAATTCTGTCCATCAAGGTTATGAAGAGAATTGGTGACAAAGGGCAGCCTTGGGGGAGTCCAACACTCACTGGAAATGATTCCGACTTGCTGCCAGCATCTGACGGAACATACGTGACAAAAACTTGCACCCTTGTCACCACACGTCCATAGATTTTTACATGTACTGGCATGGAATCTGTTTTTGCTCATTCAATATGCATTTTATTGTCATGTTTTAAATAATTTTAACATACAGGTTTCTATCTCTTGTGTCTGTTGCACTTTGTAGTGACACTGTTACAATGACAAAGTTTTTTGTTGTTGTTTTTTTTAACCGTTTGTGTGTTACCTTTGTGTGTGTGTGTGTAGATAAGATTGGTTAGTTTCTGATCTGATTTGACCTATTCATCCAGGCTACTGTTGGCCTCATTCGGAACCTTGCGCTGTGCCCAGTTAATCAAGCACCTCTGAGGGATGCGGGGACAATCCCACGATTGGTAAATCTACTGTTAAAAGCTCACCAGGACACACAGAGGCATCCCTCGTCTTCCCAGCAGACATATCAGGTGCGAAGATCCCACAAACATAGCCACATACACACTACAAGCTAGAGCATACCGTAGTATGTTAGATAACCATGTTCATTTCCATGTTTTTGATGCATTCTCTTGTTCTGAATATTTTAATAGGATGGTGTTCGTATGGAGGAAATTGTGGAGGGCTGCACAGGAGCACTTCACATTCTGGCCAGGGATCCTATTAACCGAGGAGAGATTGCGAGCATGCAGACCATACCACTATTTGTGCAGGTACACTCTGATTCAGTACTAAGAACAAAATAAAATTCATAAAATACAGATAGGAGTAAGGAAGTCAATTTCCAGCCTATCTTCCCTTTGCTACATGCGAAGGTGGTAATACTTTATTCGTGATTCCTGGAATATAATCAGGATTAAGTTTAATATGATAACAAAAGCATTGAAATTTCTTTAGATTGCTCTGGATGTGACATGTGTTGAAGGAATATCAGCAAGACGTTGGAATGCGGCAAGAATGAGAGTTACTAAACAGTCACTGTATGTCAAAAAGTTAAATCCAAATTTCATCTTGGTTTCCCGTAAGGACAGAGGCAAACACCATATCAAAGATTTTTCCATGTTGACTACATTTCTAAATGGAAATGGAAAAAAAAATGAAACACTGAAGGAAACATGTAAATGTAAGTATCCAAGAAGCCACTGAAACAATCATTATAAAGTGGCAAATTTGTGTGTTGTGTGTCCAGCTGCTGTACTCGTATGTGGAGAATGTGAAACGAGTAGCTGCTGGAGTTTTGTGTGAGTTGGCGCTGGACAAACAGTCTGCGGAACTCATTGATGCAGAAGGCGCATCGGCACCACTCATGGAATTACTGCACTCCAACAATGAAGGAATTGGTAGGCTCTTTTTTTAAGCACACATGAAATACACTCAGCCTGAACCGGTTGCCAGCCAATCGCAGGGCACACGCAGGCGAACAACCATCCGTGCTCATAATCACACCAAGGGACAATTTAGAGTGTTCTGTAAACCTGACATGCTTGTTTTTGGAATGTCAGAGGAATCCGGAGTACCCGGAAAACCCACGCAGGCATGAGGAGAACATGCAAACTCCACACAGGAAGGCCACAGCCAGAATCGAACCCTACCCCTCTGCACTGTGAGGCCGACATGCTAACCAGTCGCCCATCGCGCTGCCTGAACGTATTTGTCAAGCAAAATATTTTTACTCCACATTGGCTGCTCCATGCATACATAGATTTAAAAATAGTGTTTGACCCCCAACCCTAGATTGAAAACCTACTTTTGAGTGCTGTCAAAGTACCGGTAGAATAATATTTACCAACCCGTAATGTCACGGCCGTGTTGTCAAAGAGCAATACAACAAGAATCTGACCTGATGTTACGTAGTGCGGCAACCAATTAGCTACCACCATATATTGGCCGTGCAGTTTTCTGTGGCAAGTAGTGATTGAAAATTCAGTGGTTTAATCTGTAGCTCCCCAGAGGTTGTTTTTTGTGAGCAAGACATGGTTCCGTTAATTACTTTTCATACGCTGGTTGGCACCATGCAAAGCAATGTCCAGAATGTGTGTGGGAATTCGTGAATGAGGCAATTGCTTTATGTCGAGATAAGGCAGAAAAAAACGAACCACCAAAAATTAATAAATTGTGTGTGTGAGTGTGTGTGTGAGAGAGACATAGAAGCTTGTTATTGCATGTCATTAACTGAATTTTGCAGCAGTGGCTGGGCAGCATTCAATATACAAATATTGCAATTATTTGCCATCATTATTGATCATCACAATCCATTAGTTAAGATTATATAGGAAGAATATCAGGCGAAAGAAATGTTGTGACAACTTCCACATAAAATTTCTCTAAATCATTTCAAGAGCTAGAATGTCTGATAAAACAGTGACGCTTTTTTTCGCAAGAAAATGGCATACCATTTTCTTGCGAAAAAAAGCTAAGTTACCCATAGTATGTCTATAATAAATGTTTACTGACTTTAGGATTCCCCAACATGGCACTACCGAGAAAGGGTTTCTAATTTTCATTTGTCTCAGATTTTCAAGACACTGTATATAGCTAAATAATATGAAAACACGCTCATGATGCACTAAATTCATCAGAATTCATAATTTAATTGCAAATTAATTCATCCACTTTTGACCTTCATGCAAGCATCACTTAAAAATGATATTGCTGTTCTTTTATTGAAAACTTGTTTTTGATAGACCTGCCATTCTGATGCATCAATGACATTTTCTTAAGCATTTACTACCTAACCAAAGCATGGCATTGTCGTTCATATGATTTTTTAGGAGACTATCAGTTTATATTTGCACCAAATCTGTCTGTTCTTGGAGTTCCGCAAAATCTAGTGAGGAAAAAAAAGAAGAGTCTTGCAATCTTCCAGTTCTCAGAGGACCCTTCTTCAGCGGGGTTAACTTGACTTTCCATTCGAGCTAATCTAAACTTCGATATCTCTCCACAGCCACCTACGCTGCAGCAGTGCTATTTCGAATTTCAGAGGACAAAAGCTCAGACTACAGGAAAAGAGTGTCAGTGGAGCTCACGCACTCCCTCTTCAAACATGACCCTGCTGCCTGGGAAATGGTGAGAATTTGTTTCATGAAAACATTATTTCAAAAGTATTTATATGTGTTTAAAACTATGGAATTAAATTGCCTTTGACTTTTGTCGCAATGAAACATAATTTGAAAATGTCCTCAGTCAGTGTGTCGGAGCAACCTTGGTATTAATACAGTATAAACTGTTTTAATAATAACATGGAATTTACTCTAAATTGCACAAGAACTCTAGATTTATCTTTAAATGTCAGCAAAGAGCTAAGTAAAATGTGTAGATGTTTCCTCAAATCGGGACAATCGATCAAGACTGTATAATAATATTGTACAGGTACGTGCAACTGTTGCCCACAACCACACTATGAATGGCTCCTTGATTAATGTTCAAAACAGACAAAATTATTCAGAACACACTGATGAACATGCATTATACGTATAATACAAAAAATGTGGGGTAAATGAAGAAAAAAATCCCAGAAAAAAATCTCCTGCCCCCATCCATCCATCCATTTTCCGAACTGCTTCATCCTCACTAGGGTCGCGGGGGGTGCTGGAGCCTATCCCAGCTGTCTTCGGGCAGTAGGCGGGGGACACCCTGAATTGGTTGCCAGCCAATCGCAGGGCATACAGAGACGAACAACCATCCACGCTCACACTCACACCTCGGGACAATTTAGAGTGCCCAACGAGCCTACCATGCATGGTTTTTGGAATGTGGGAGGAAACCGGAGCACCCGGAGAAAACCCACGCAAGCCCGGGGAGAACATGCAAACTCCACACAGGGAGGCCGGAGCTGGGATCGAACCCGGTACCTCTGCACTGTGAAGCCGACGTGCTAACCACTGGACTTACCGGGCCGCCTCCTGCCCCCTAAATGTTTAAAAAAAAAAAAAGGATAAAGAAAAATAACCCCAGTGGTTACTACTGTGGACAGCTTATCATGCTATCAGGTTACAGGGTGCATGAAAAGGGTTAATATGCGAACTTGCAGGTGCTGAAATGTGAATATGTATCAACTGTAGTTTCACCATTTATATCTATATGACAGACATAGCTTTGTTCCGCTTGCACAAGGTCTTATACTGCCCTATGCCTCACGTGGGTCGGCCGAATAATTTTCGGAGGCTATAGAATGAGATGCAGGACCTCAATAGTTTTAAATTTTGAATGAGTCGATTTTGGTGGGAATAAAATTGTAATTTTTATGCAAGACAGCCCTTTGTTGTTTGCTTCAAATCCATTATTGTTGGGTTGGGATGTATAGTGCCTCTTTTATACATACATTGAACAATGTATTATGAAAAATGGAATATATTAATAGCATGTGTTTTGCACATGTGCACACATTTTTTCCCAGTATAAAATAACATTATTGTCACAGAGCTGATTAGGAATGTGTGTTCCCATGTGGCCCCGAACAGCACAAATGAAAAATTGTGGCCCCCTCTATCATTCAATTTGGTAATCCCTGTTGTCAAAGGTATGATGCAGCAATAATTGTTTCAAGTCGAACTTGTAATAACATACTGTTGTGTTTGTCTCTAGGCCCACACAGTTCCTTTGGAGTCCACATACTTGGCTGATGGTGAGTCTGCCGATTTGCATCTTTGATTGTCTTCTTGGAGAGCTTCAACTGAAAATTTGATCGGCATCAATGTTAGAACATTGCAGAAAGGTTTACAGAGCGGTATAGTGAGTTTGACCTTTTGATGCAAGACAAGCTGTATTTGAGAAAACCACGTTTCGGACAGCAATGTGTCTAGCGCCAGCCTTTTGGTATTGTTGCAATGTGCCCTAAGATGATGACGAAAGAAGATAATACTTTACTGATCAGTTATTTTTATATTCCTCACAACTTTTGACAACCAGGCAAAAACATTTTTTGTCATTCTAAAATGAACCACGCTATGACCAGATTGTTTATTAAATGGTATATGGTAGTCTGTTGACCTGCGACGCACCACTGAAAACTCATTGTCCTTCATTTGATTAGGCATGTGCATAAACATTAATTGTGACAGTATATCAGTGGCAACTGATTCTCTGATTAAGTATCAAAAGAATGACATACTCTGCACAGTACCATCTTGACCAGTTTTGAGCAGTTCACGTTGGACTGTTCATTTGTGACTTCTTGGTCTATTTTGTGATAGAAATGCAAAATGGCATTGTCAAGTATTGCAATAATTTTGATAGCACTTTTAATTGTCAGGTTTTATGTTCTCCCTTCAAGAAAAGTCTTTTTTTCCCCCTTTTCTCAAAGGAAGAGCATGAAACCGGATGAGTTGGGTTTCTAAATTATTGCAATACTTGACGACGCAATACAGATTTTTTTTGGGGGGGGGGGCGAGAAAATACACCAGAAACAAGTCAAAAACGAACAGTGCTATTTTACAGCACGTGTTACGTCACAGTGATTATGTGACTGGCCACGATGGCACTGTGCACGGGGATGTCATTATTTTGAAACTGAATCAGCTTTTCAGGGAATCAGCTGCCATTGATATTTGTACCATTAATGTTTATACATGCTGCCTAATCGCATGAAGGACAATTAATTTTCAGTCGTGTGTTACTTTAAAGAGGTCATCATGCTTTGCTTTTACTGTTGTAGTCACAGGGTGTCACGTTGCAAGGTGGTGGAGGACCCCAAAAAGCAGGCAGGAGGGAGGAGCAGGGTGTACTTGACAAATTGTATTTAAAAACAGAGAAAACTAAAACCAAAACAAAGTCCTAAGAACAAAACAAATCCAAAGTAACGAACAAAACCATGGCAGAAACTAAAAACTCTCAATAACAAAAACATGACTGAACAAACAAACATGACAGTAGCCAACAGCAACAATGACCCGACACTGAGTGTTCGGGCGGAGTCCTTCTATACAACTAATAATTACATAATGACCAACAGGTGTGCAGCTGCAGGGGGAGCCCTACAGTGCCACCTGTTGGTCCCAAACCAAGTCATGACACAGGGGTATTAATTTGTCAAGGTGTTTAATGTTGTGGTTGGTGTTTGCAGTGATGTCAAACTACACTGAATCGTGTATAGAAAAACGTTTTATTTTGTTTCATCAAGCTAAAAGAGTCAATCAAAATATGACTACACATCGTAGTGTATTACACTTCTACAGTGCTGTAAATTTCAACCACATTCAAAAACAATGTTAAATTAATACCCCTCTGACAGTGGCAATATAAACAATATAAATATGTATGCATTTTTATAATGCATCACAGCATTTCTTTAAGATTGTACTGCAGGACATTGATGCATAATTGTATATAATTTCAACAACAAATAATGTGGTCATTTTTTGGGCGAACCTATCCTCCGTTATTCACGGAACCCTTTGCTTATTTGTGTTGCTTATTTCACGATCACATATTTATTTGTGTGTTTTTGTTGTTGTTTTTTACCCAAATTCCGACTTACCTTTTGGGTGGAAAAGAAGTTTTGAGAGCAATTATCATCAGCATCAAATTTTCATGATTCCCTGTTGTTCCTGGTCCCCAACACCCACAAATAGCGGGCTCACTGAAGAACATAGTGCACTTTGAACTCTTTGCACCCATCATGTTGCATACAAGAGGTGTGGAGTTGTAATGCCTCTCATTGCACATTCCTTTTGAAGCTGTGAAGCTGAGAGAGGGAGCAAGATTGAAGTCTCAGTTGACCAGCAGCGTACATGAGGTCCTTCTTTTGCTACAAGCTAAGTTTGAAAGTAAACAAACAATTGCAGTTTTTTTTTTTTTTTAATAGCTGAAGATTCTTCTGTTTCTGAGTAACACACATTCAGAAATATTGGTTCCATTCTCCATGAATCTTTCTCACGTAATTTTACTTTTTTTTTTAGCAACAACTCTCATTTTTCTCCACATTTCCTCACTCAGCTCCTCAAGCCATATCGCCAAAAGACAGAACAAGAGCACTGACATCCGCTGAACAAAAACTGAGTTTTTGAAAAAAAAGGCTGGCTGTCAAGGTGAAAAACAACAAGCACCCCGTAGTCATTCTATCGCCGTCAGCAGCCGGCCAAACGCACCAAGATTCCTCTCAACAAAAAAGGACAAACATGATGCTGTCAATCTTCATGATGCACAGCCATCAAGCATCAAAGATTGACTGCTCTTATGATTGTCATACGTAGAATCAGTCCACAACGGGTCCACATGATGACTTACAATTTTCTCCAAAATGGATGGTGCGCCGAATCCTGTGGGATGCCTTATTTATACACCAAATTCCAAAATCTGTGAATGTTTTGATGAGCGCTCCGCTTGACTGACTGATGTTGTGCCGACACGCTGCTTATATAGAGGAAAGGCGAATGTGCTTGAGGACAGCACGCAGTTGTGAAAGGGCGAATGGTGGGCGTGAAAGAGGATGCTAAAGGCGCACCGCCATTAGGTGTATATAGTGCCGGTATGTGCATTATGCAAAACATCAGTTTGTCTAAGGACCCCCGAAAATGGCACCTGCAAAGAGGCATGCTGATACAGCACAGTTTAAACTGCAAGCTGTCAGTTATGCCGAGGACCATGGTGCTTGGTACTTTTATTTTATGAAACGGTGCCATCTATCCATCCAGTGGCATAGCAACATCCGGCAGATTACAAGAAAAAGATGGCTCTTTTTCCGCTCCTACTGCAGTAAAAAGTTTGCCGACAAACAAATTCAGCCCAACCACATAACCAACATAGATGAGGGGCCGCTCACTTTCAACCTCCCGGTGAACTGCACCGTAGAAAAGGAGAGGACCAGCATGGTAGCAATACGCACAACATGGCGCGATAAGTCGGCTTTTACAGTTGTGCTTGGTTCCCATGGTAATGGAGAGAAACTGCCACCTATTGTGATTTTTAAGAGGCCGGGTGTTTTTTCCACACGTCACCATCCCCGTTGATCTGTGACTCCATGCGCGCCCATCTCACAGCTACTGTGAGAAAAACAAGTGCAGCAAATGAACTCGAAGCTTGCCATCATTTCGGGAAGCTTGATGAAGTAACTCCAACTGCTGGACGTCGGTGTAAACGGTGTTCAAAGTGAAGTTGTGAGCTGCGTGGGAGCAATGGATGATAGATGGCGAATGCAGCTTTACAAAGACTGAAGGCAGCACACAATTTGTGGATGGATTTTGGATTGTTGGGCTAACCTGTCTGAATGTGATAACTCAACTCAACTGTATTTATAGAGCACTTTCAAACTTTCAAACAGTCATCGCTGTAAATACAGAAACAACACCTGTAACTGACACCGCATCTTTTAATACGGTGCACCGATTGGTGGCGCAAATACGGTAAAGAGAGTAATTAGCAGAGCGTGTGCAACAGGCTGCCAACTCAAAGGCGCCAATTTGAAGAAAAAAATTAGAAGCAAACAATTAGGACGGTCCACATCTGTTCTGTTGTGGTACAGAATTTTTGATATCACTAATGTTTAGTCTGAAATATCTACTATACAACTGAGACAAGCTGCCAGGTGGTCTAGTGGTTAGCGCATCAACCTCAAAGTACAGAGGTCATGGGTTCGGTCCCAGCTCCGGCCTTCCTGTGTGGAAGTTGCATGTTCTCACCGGGCCTGCGTGGGTTTTCTCCAGGTACTCCGGTTTCCACCCACATTCCAAAAACATGCATGGCAGGCTGATTGAACACTCTTAATTGTCCCTTGGTGTGAGTGTGAGTGCGGATGGTTGTTCGTGTCTGTATGCCTTGCGATTGGCTGGCAACCAGTTCAGGGTAACCCCCGCCCACTACCCAAAGACGGCTGGGATGGGCTCCAGCACTCCCCTCAACCCTTGTGAGGATAAAGCGGATCGGAAAATGGATGAATGGATGGATTGATGGATGGACAACTGAGACAAATTGTACATTTGTCAGTAATTATGCAATCATTATTTATTACACTGCTCACTCCTTATGTCGTTTATGGCCAATATTGCAAGCAGTCACCAGGAGGTAGTTGGAGATCATGCCTGGTAATCTATTTACCGTTTGCTTGTAAATGAAATGCATTTTGGCAGTCTGCCCCAGGAACCAGTAGCTATCCCTGACACAACCGCGATTCTCACTCCATCTGCTATCTATATGCTTCCTGACGGTGAAGTCCAAAATCCGGACGTGCGCTTGGCCTTCACCCTCAGACATTAAACTTAATATTTTGCTTTCAAATGGCTGGTCCAACTACACAAAAAACCCTGGAGCAACATCCCTGCCCAACCCTACAATCCTCCAGATCACAAATGCTCACATTAGTATTCTTGTCATATACAACCTTTGGACAAGGAGCTCACAGACACACCGTATGGATATGTACAAATGCATGTTTTGAGCCTGCGCGCACGCACACACACACACACACACACACACACACACACACACACACACACACACACACACGCACACACACACACACACACAGTGACTCACAGACTAGGCGACAGCCATACCAGTAGGCTCTATGCTGTTGTCAGTATGGATGTTAACATATTGTAGCTGCTGCGCAGCTTGTATGTGATGCTGTATATCATGTGACGTAGTGACACAAGGAATCATGTTGAGTTGATGGATTGAGATAGAGAGAATATATATGTGTGTGTGTGTGTATGTATATATATATATATATATATATATACATTTGTTCGTTTTATTGTCTTTCATCATGGTATGAGGTAGGTAGCGTGAAGGGTCTTGCCCAAGGACCCACGCTGGATGATGTGATGTACCCCAGTCCCCATGTTGTTCAAACCCCAGTCTCCCCGACTAATATTTATATATATATAAATATCCTCGTCTCACCCCTCGGGTGGTGTCCGTCCCCCATTCAGCTCGGGTCCTCTACCAGAGGCCAGGAAGCTTGAGGGTTCTGCGCAGTATCATTGCTGTTCCCAGCACTGCGCTGTTCTGGACTGAGATATCCGATGTTGTTCTCGGGATCTGTTGCAACCACTCATCTAGTTTGGGGGTCACTGCCCCGAGTGCTCCGACCACCACAGGCACGACTGTGACCTTTACCTTCCAGGCTCTCTCCAGCTCCTCTCTGAGCCCCTGGCATTTCTCGAGTTTCTCGTGTTCCTTCTTTCTGATGTTTCCATCGCTTGGGACCGCTACACCCACTACAACGGCTTTCCTCTGCCCTTTATCTATGATCACGATATCTGGTTGGTTCGCCATTACCATCTTGTCAGTCTGGATCTGGAAGTCCCACAGGATCTTCACTCGGTCATTCTCCACCACCTTAGGAGGTGTTTCCCATTTTGACCTTGGGGTTTCCAGTCCATACTCTGCACAGATGTTACGGTAGACTATGCCAGCCACCTGGTTATGGCGTTCCATGTAGGCTTTCCCTGCCAGCATCTTACACCCTGCAGTTATGTGTTGGATCGTCTCAGGTGCCTCTTTGCACAACAGACACCTTGGGTCTTGTCTGGTGAGGCCCAACGGCTCTGGTGCTCAGGGCCTGCTCCTGAGCAGCCAGGATGAGTGCCTCTGTGCTGTCCTTCAGGCCAGCCCTCTCTAGCCACTGATAGGACTTCTTGAGATCAGCCACTTCAGTTATGGTCCAGTGGTACATCCTGTGTAGGGGCTTGTCCTCCCACGATGGTCCCTCTTCCAGCACCTCATCCTCTGTTCCCCATTGTCTAAGACATTCTCTGAGTACGTCATCCGTTGGAGCCTTCTCCTTGATGTATTCATGGAGCTTGGATGTTTCATCCTGGACAGTGGCTCTCACACTCACTAGTCCCCGGCCTCCTTCCTTTCGGCTTGCGTACAGTCTCAGGGTGCTGGATTTGGGATGGAACCCTCCATGCATGGTTAGGAGCTTTTGGGTCTTAACATCTGTGATCTGAATCTCTTCCTTTGGCCACCTTATTATTCCTGCAGGGTATCTGATCACTGGCAGGGCATAGCTGTTTATTGCCCGGGTCTCCTTCTTGCCATTGAGCTGGCTTCTTAGGACTTGCCTCACCAAGATCAGTCTCATCTCAAGTTTAACATGCTTACATTGGAGATTTCTAAAATTATCTACAGTTTTTGCATATAGCTACTCGTCCCAGAACTGAAAATGCATGAAATTTTGCCCATTTGGCAGGATGCAATCCTGGGAGCACCTGTCAACGAGATCAGCTTCCAAATCTATTTGCATGAACAATTAAGTTTGAGCACGTTTTTGCACATACAAACTCTGTTTCAAATCAGACCCCTGGAGTCCCAGTGCGGCCCTGCCTGAAAAACCGCCAAGCTAGTTTTCCATAGTAAAGCTGTTAGGGGTTCGGCAATGCCAAGTCAGTAGGACCCCAGGAGACGCAATTCAGGTTTACAAAAATAAGTTTAAACAAGGACGCATGATAAACGTGGGGGGATGAAGAGAAATTGCTCAGGAGACCAAGGTCCGCATTAAAGGCTGAACAAAAAAAAACATGATACACTGAAAACAAAAGCAGGTGGACAATGCCAAGTCAACAAACCACTGTTGAAGAAAAAAAAACAAAGAGCAACCAATGTACTCTAAAGTTTCATGATGTACTTACGGTGTCTGGGGGGGGGGGGGGGGAACAGCACAGGAGACAAAAACTGTAAGCACATGGACCTAAAATGTAATAGTCATCAGGTACACAGAGAACTAAGCGAGAAGAACCAACAACAAGGCGCATGGAAGCAAGCAACGCAATCATTTGGCACCAGTATGCTGCTGCTGCTCCCCTCAAGTAGCCCCTCACTGCAAGGAGGCATAAAGTACAAAGTATATGTCAATATTTAAATATAAAACACCCCTGCTTGAATGCAATGGCGGCGCGCACAGGTGCAGCGGCTCTTTGCTCTCCAGCTCGGTGCTTAATTTATCTATTTATTTATTGGTTATTTTTTTAGTTTAGCACAACCGCTCTTACCTATAGTCGTCAGGATTTTATTGACCTCGGTCTGAGGTGCAATCTGTCCGTTACGGGCGGTTTCCATCACAAATTCCACATCCCGGAAGACATAGCGAGACTATCGGGCTCTCCGTGGATTACCAGCCCGTTCAGGAAGCGGAGAAGGCGGCGCAGAGAGAGGAAGCAAAAGCGAGGCTGCCGGTTGGGCTCAGATGCTAGGCTACGGAAACAACCTCACAGGCCAGCATTACCGAGTCTCTTCCTTTCCAACGCCAGATCCATCACTCACAAAATCGGCGAACTGGAATTACAGTTGGCCACAAACAGCTTTGTGCGGAACTGCAGCGTCGTTTTTATTACGGAGACGTGGCTTCACCCGCTGATCCCCGACGCGGCAGTTGAGCTGGCAGGCCGCACGCTTCACCGGCAGGACAGAAACAGCGACTCGGGCAAGAGTAAAGGTGGGGGACTTTGTGTTTACGTGCACAATGAGTGGTGTACCAACAATAGGATCATCGATACGCACTGCTCTCCTGACTTAGAGTTTCTGGCAGTTTTGTGCACACCTTTTTATCTTCCGAGGGAGTTCACGGTTGTTGTAGTGATCGCCGTTTATATCCCACCCGATGCTAACGTTAGCACGGCCCTTAGCTTCTTGCTCGCCAGTATAAACAAACTGCAGCTTGCTCACCCGGATGGCGTCTGTATTATCGCAGGCGATTTCAACCAAGCGTGCTTAAAGTCTGTGCTTCCTAAATTCGTCCAATATGTGCAGTTTGCCACAAGAGGTGACCATACTTTGGACCATGTTTATTCCAACATTAAACAGGCTTACAAAGCAACTCCCCTGCCCCATCTTGCTGGATCTGACCATCTCTGCCTATCCCTCACACCCACTTACACTCCCCTGCTAAAAAAGACGAAACCACAGACAAAAACAATAAAAACTTGGCCTGAGGGAGTCCTCTCTCAGCTACAGGACTGCTTCTCAAGGACTGAATGGGATTTATTCTGTAACCACAACCTGCAGGAGTACACTGACACCGTACTGTCCTACATCAAAAACTGTGTTGACACTGTCACCGTCAATAAAAGGGTCAGGGTTTTTCCAAACCAGAAACCCTGGATGAACAGTGAAGTCCGTTCTCTCCTAAAAAAACGCAACACCGCCTTCAGGTCAGGGGACATGGCCCTGTACAGCATGGCCAGGTCTGACCTGAGAAGAGGCATCAGGGAGGCCAAAGCGGCTTATAAAAGGAAAATAGAGGACCACTTTGCTGTGAATGACCCCAGGAAGATGTGGCGGGGAATAAATCACATTACAAATTACAAAAGCTTTTCACCAGGATTTTCAACCAGTCTCTGTCACAGGCCATCATCCCATCCTGCCTTAAAGCCTCCACCATCATCCCCGTCCCCAAAAAATCAGCGGCGGACAATATCAATGACTACAGGCCTGTTGCACTTACGCCTGTGGTCATGAAATGCTTTGAAAGACTGATCTCACAGCACATCAGAGCCTGCCTTCCTCCCACTCTAGACCCTTACCAGTTTGCCGACAGGGCAAACCGGTCCACCGAGGATGCTATAACCATAGCACTCCACACCGCGCTGAGTCACCTGGAGCACCCGGGAAACTACGTGAGGATGCTCTTCCTGGACTTCAGCTCAGCCTTCAACCATATCCTCCCGGAGATCCTGGTCCAAATACTGACTCACTTGGACATCTCCACCTCCATCTGCCAGTGGGTTAAAAATTTCCTCACGGACCGCCCACAGTCCGTCAAACTGGGCCCCCACTTCTCCTCCACCATCCCACTCAGCACCGGTTCTCCTCAAGGATGTGTACTGAGCCCCCTGTTGTTCACTCTATACACATTTGACTGCTCTCCGACCCATCTCTCAAACACCATAATTAAGTTTGCGGATGATACGACTGTGGTCGGACTCATCTCAGGGGGGAATGAGTCTGATTACAGAGACGAGGTCAACCGACTAACAGCGTGGTGCTCAGCAAACAACCTGCCACTGAACACCACAAAAACAAAAGAGATGATACTGGACTTCAGGAAGGGACGAGCAGACCCAGCGCCGCTTTACATTCATGGGGACCGTGTGGAAAGAGTAAGCTCCATTAGGTTCCTGGGTGTGCAGCTCTCTGCGGACCTCTCCTGGACAGCCAACACCACGGCGGTGGTCAAGAAAGCCCAGCAGCGACTCCACTTCCTGAGGGTGCTCAGGAGGAACAACCTGGAGGAGAAGCTGCTGGTGATGTTCTACAGAGCTACCATCGAGATCATCCTGGTGCACTGCATTACGGCGTGGTACGCGAGGTGCTCAGCAGCAGACAGGAAAGCGCTACAGAGGGTGATAAATCTGGCCCAGAAGGTCACTGGCTGCTCTCTGCCCAGCCTGGAGGACATTGCCAGCTCACGCTACCTCAGCAGAGCTGCCAACATCATCAAGGATGCATCCCACCCCAGCAACCACCTGTTTGTCATGTTACCCTCGGGCCGGCGCTATAGATCACACAAAACCCGGACAAGCAGATTCAGAGACAGTTTTTTTCCTAGAGCCATTACTGCAATAAATAATCACAGAATATAAACAAAGCTACTGCATTTTAAATTGAAAACTAAACTCACTACCTCACTCGTGCAATCATGAGCTATATATGAGCCGTTTCATTTCATGTGCAATACGAATCCTGTGTGCGACATAAACTTCAGTCCACACTACCACTACTGCTGCTGTTGTCGTGTGTTGTGTTGTGTATTTATCAAACTGTTATTTTATCCTTTTTTTTTTTTTTTTTTATATTTATTTTTATTTTTTTTACGAAATGCACTAAGGAGTGGCACCCAAATTTCGTTGTAAGCTTATACAATGACAATAAAGGCGATTCTGATTCTGATTCTGATTGGAGATTTTTTTTCCCCTAATCATTTCAATGATGTACAGTCAAAATGAAATTGGTCGTCTTTCAAACAGCGTAGCTATTTATTACACGGTATTTATTTAAAATGAGCTACAAAAAGGTTAGCATAAGAGGAAAGTGAAGAGCAAAAGAAGAATAAGAGACTGCAGTCCTGAAAGAAACCACTTTTGTTCTGCTCAACCTGAAAGTGTTTCCTCCCTCCACTAGACTTCACTTCTTTCATCCATCTTTAAATATAGCTGAAGTCTCAGTCCCAGGTGACAAATGTGTATTTTCTGTTTTTCATCGTTGCTTACCGCCTCCTCTCTTTTTATCCTCTTTCACACACACACTCACACACACACACACACACACACACACACACACACACACACACACACGCACACACGCAAACACAGGTTCTCATAGTGTTTGATATCAGTGCAGTAGAAAATAAATTCATGGCTACCGTGTCACTCCTTCAAATAACATCTTTGATTCAGTCAAAACACTTTCAACCGAAGGCGTTTATCTGTTAAGATCTGGTGACATCGACATCCTGCAGTCACTTGTCAGTAATTTTCAACTTGCTACAAAATGAGACAAAATATGGTGGTTCTGCCGTGTCTCGGGAACTCATTACATTCCTAAACAAATGAAAGGAAGGATGTTTACAAAGAACTGGTAAATAGTTTCTGAAAGCTTATCGTGGATGTAATATCTGGGTTTTCATTGTAAAATTAACAGCCACCAATGCTCTTCTATGAGTTTAATATAAATTTAATTTAGCGTTTTGTGTAGTTATACTCTTTCTGTTAATTCCTGTCCAATTTATTGAAAAAACAAAAGTACCTTGTGTGATACGAATGATCCTAGGAGCTAAGTTGTCTGTGGCTTTATCCCCCTGACAGGTGTCCCTAGGTGAGGGACCAGACAAAACACGGTTCAGAAACCACACCAATGACAAAAAAATAAATAAATATTGAATGTCATTTTCCCTCACGATGATGATGTAGGTCCCCGAAACTCCCCTCTGGAGGCGGCGCTTGATGGTGAGAGGCTCGTTGGACTTCCATCTATGAGGCCTGGTTGAGCACAGACCAAACGAGTAACGTGGGTCTCCACCTGTTGGTGGGGCTGAGGGGATCTGGTATCAGATGAGCTGGGTGGCGGCCGAAGCCTGGGCAGTCCAATCCCCAACTACTAAAGTTGACAGGTGCTGAGCATGTGTGGGTCTCCGTATTGCCTCACATGTACAGGCACAGCGTACAGGCCGCTGTGCCTGTACATTGAGGTGAACCCAGTGAAAAATAGGGAAACACCCGTCCACCATCAGCTGACTGTTGATTTTTCCTATGTAAACAGAAGCTCAGAGCAGTCCTTGGAGTGGGTGCAGTAGGGAAGTCCACCTGAGGACTCCCTCTCGGATCAATTCAATGCTCACGTGTTATGATAGTGAGACACAGAAGGACGTGATTGGGAGGACATGTCCACTCAACCAGAAGCCCAGTAATGTTCTGTTATTGGACTTCTGTGCACTTTATGGATTGACAATAACAAGCACCATGTTTTAACATGAGAATCTCCGAATGTGCATTTGACACTTGGGCACCTGAGAACAAGGTTTGATGATTAACTTTCAGCCTGTGTCATCAGATATGCATGTGAAGAGACCGGCAAAGCTTTCAAATGATGACCACCTGGTGATTGATTTGTTCTGAAGGATGCCAGCCTGACCTGACAGACCCAAAAACGTATTGTGCAGGTCTTATGGAAATGTCTTGTCGGATCCCCTTTGAGAAAGAGTTTCAACTCCCAACTACAACAGAACATTGTAATATTCAGGTTACTGTAGGAAACATTAAGTCCTATTGGGCCATTTTATATTTCTCTTGATAAGCAGACTGGAGCTGTAAAGTGGTGTCACTTTACAGCTGTAAAGTGGTGTCACTTTACAGACTCCTTATTGCAGTGCCTGCAATAAGGAGTCTTCTTTCGCATTTTTGGCTTGTGGGATTCAGGACACAGTTGATTGGTATCGGTAATTCAAGCGGAATGCAGCTTTGGTGCTCACTGGGGCAAAAACCCTGGCATGGGAGGAGTTCAGTGAGGCCATGGAGAACAACTTACACACGACTTCGATGGAGTTATGGTCTGGCGTGTCAGACGAGCAAAGCAGTGCATGATCAATAATAATAATCATAATAATAATGTGGCGGCATGGTGGTAGACTGGTTAGCACGTCACCTTACAGTGCAAAGGTGCAGGGTTTGATTCTTGCTCTGTCCTTCCTGTGTGGAGTTTGCATGTTCTCCCCTGTGCCTGCGTGGGTTTTCTCCGGGTACTCCGTTTTTTTCCCTCATTCCAAAAACATGCATGGCAGGCTCGGTGTGATTGTGAGTGCAAAAGGTTGTGTGCCTTGTGACTGGCTGGCAACCAGTTCAGGTTGTACCCCACCTACTGCCCGAAGACAGCTGGGATCGGCTCCAGTACGCCCGCAACCCTCGTGAAGATAAATGGATGAAAGAATGGATAAAAATAATAATAAAGCATCCGTTTGATGTATACTGTATAAGGCATTCCTGGACACACTCAAAGCGCTCCACACAATCGATCCATTATTCATGCACTCACACATTCATGCTCTGGTGGTGGTAAACTATGTTCCTTAGCCACATCTGCCTTGAGGCAGGCTGATGGAAGCATGGATGCCAGTATACGGCCCATCCGACCATCACCAAACACACCCTGCCGTACACCAGTGTGAGTGACACTGGAGGCAATGTGGGTAAGGTGTCATGTCCAAGGACACAATAACACCTGACTCAGACAGAGAAGGAATCAAACAGCCTACCTTTTGGTTACTGGACCCTCTCTAGCTCCTGAGGCACAGCCGCCGGATCAGCTCTGTGTATAGTGGGCAAAGGGGCGCTGCTGACCTCAACTTGGACTGTGGTGAATCAATGGGGAGAATAGTTTGAAAACCTCCATTAATTCCACTAACAGACATTCCCTTGAGAAGGCAGAGTCTGGGAACTCTGAGGTGGGCTTCTTGTCTCTGGGGTTGAGGTCACCTAGAGCAGGGGTCCCCAACCTTTTTTGCCCCACGAACCGGTTTATGTCATCCAATATTTTCAGGGACCGGCATTTAAGGTGTGGCGTATTAATACAACAAAATAATATGGTATGAACTGCATGAAAACTGTGGTGTTTTCGAAATATAACAATAAACACAAGGAGCGTCTAATCAGGCCGCAACACTCTGATCGCTATGGTAATGTTTAATGCCTTCAAAATACGATACAACGCAAAATCAAAGTGCATGAAAATGATGACTCACCACAGCCCCGAGCTTGATTTTCTGCAACCAGACGGTCCCATCTCGGGGTAATAGGAGACAATGACACCTCAAGTCAAGTGTGTGGTCCAGTCTACTTCGTAATTTTGTTTTAGTCGGCGTTGCTGCAGAAAACCCCCACCTTACACAGGTAGGATGTCGGAAATAGCAACAGTGCTATTGTGGCGATCTCAGAGTATTCAGCCATAACTTGAATCCAGTTGTCTTGAACGTACTTTCAAGGCCGTCGTCATTTGCGATCTCCAGCAGTTTTTTTTACTCATTTGCGAGCTCCATCGTTTTGTTTTTAGCGTAATCGGTCACGTCACGGAGAAGCATGGTTTGATGTGAGTCAAGCGTGACACAGACAGATGTAGCGGAGAATCCGGTAATTTTTCAAAATAAAACGCCTTTCGTATTCCGAAATAAATACAACGGAATTAAGGCAAGTTCTTATTGTGCGGCCCGGTACCAAATGCCCTGCGGACCGGCGGTTGGGGACCCCTGACCTAGAGTGTTAAAAATCTCCTTGCAGCAGAGCACCAGGGGTGGATTGATTTACCCAGAATGTTGTAGGACTGTTTCAAGTGTCAGCAACATCACATTCACAATGGGGAAAGTGTTTCTGGTTTTGAAAACTTGGGTGGTATTTTCAGAAGGCGAACTGGAGAGGAGGGTCCACTGAGAAGTAAAATCTCTGATTCAAGAGGAGCAATGAGATTTTCGTACTGGCCTAGAAACAATGGACCAACTCTACATCCTCAGCAGGATACTAGACAATGTAATGGAGTTCACCTAACCGATTTGTGCTTTGTGGACTTGGAGAAATTGTTCGATCAGGTCCCTTGGTTAGTCTGTGGGAGGTGATCTGCGAGTATTGGGTATCACACCCATGAGAATGACTCTTTGGTCCCTTTCACAGTTGGTGAGTTTGAGCCACATTGGCAGCAGTTAACTTTAACTCATCAACAGTAAATGTTAGAATCCAAAGGCTGCCCTTTCATTCCAATTCTGTTCATAATCTCTATGGATAGATTTTCTAGTCGCAGCAGAGACATTGAAGGGATCTGCTTTGTTTGCCTCACTTTCTTCATGTCTTTGCTTTTCGCAGATTATGTGGTTATTTTGTTTTCATCAACTCTCGCTGAAGCAGTTCATGGAGTCTGAAGCAATTTGGATGCAAGTTAGTGTTACCAAATCGGTGGCCACGGTCCTGAGCAAATGCAGTAGTTCTAGTATCTTGGGTTTTTTTGTACTCAAGTGAGGAAAGAAAGAAGAAGAAAATTGACTTGCAGATTGGTGCATTGTTTGCCGTGATGCGGGCTTCCCATAGGTCTTGTGTGCTGAAGAAGGTGAAGTCCTCGATTTATATTCTCACCCTTACCTCTAGTCATGAGTTTAGGTTCTTGACCAAAAGAACAAAGTACAGTCAAACCTCGGTTTTCAAATGTCTCGGTTCTCGACCATTTCGGTTTTCAACCAAAAATTTTGATTTTTTTATGCCTCGGATGACGAAAAAATGTCGGTTCTCGAACAAACTGAGCGCACTTGAATGCACCATTAGACTCCTCTCTCCTTCCTTACACGAGGAACTGACGCTTCCTCGGGAAGACAAGGAAGTGACGCTTCCTTGTGTTGCTTTCCATTTTGAGCAGACGTGTTCAGTAAACATTTTTATTTTAAAAAGAGGGTGGTTTCGGTTTTCGAACAATTTTGGTTTTAGAACAGACTTCTGGAACGGATTATGGACGAAAACCGAGGTTTGACTGTATGTGATAAGTAGCCGAAAATAACTTGCGTGCTGTGTGTGCGGACCTTCCCTTAGTGAAGTATGAGGCTTCTGGGAGAGCCTCAGAGTAAAGCCACTGTTGCTCTACATCGGAAAGAGCTCGATGAAGTGTCTCAGGCATCTTTTTAGGGTGGCTCCTGGATGCCCCCTTTGTGATGTATTATGGGGATGTCCCAATGAGAAAAGGCCCTTGGGACAACCCAATACATCCTGGATAGAGGAATATATCACTGGAAGAGCTGTACGAAGTGGATGGGGAAAATAAAGTCTGGGCTTCCCTTCTTAATCTGCTGCCCAAACCTGATTAAGTTTAACAAAATTGAAAGATGGATGGATAAATTACCATACTTCCACTGATTGTTTTGAGTGTTTTTTTTTTTTTTTTGAAAGACAGGAGAGTGCTTTTAATTTTTTCCCATCCGTGTTGCGGTAATTACGTGTAAATCAGATCATGCTGATATCAAATCACAGTAAAAAGTATTTTCTGCCCCGTAGAGCACTTAGTATTTTTTTCCTCCTGAGGGTAAAAAAATAGGCTTCTGTTTGATGCAGTATCCATCCATTTAAGTGGTTGACACACTGAAATGTACAGTATTAGGGCATGGTATCTCCCAAAGGAGACAATTTTTACAGAAGGTAAAACATATGCACTTCTCTCTGTTACCTTTTTAGAGTTAGACGGTCCATACCCTCCTTACGGCTATGCTGACCTGCCTCTGGACACTCTTCCATTAGAGCCTGATCTTCATGAGTCCTACATACCTGACATGACCTATGACGCAAGACAGACCTTCCCTGAACCGCTCTAACAGGTAAATACATACTCCACACCTTCTAATCATGGCTCTGTGTTGTATTCATGGTGAATGAAAATATTACCAGTTAGTCACCAGACTAACACATAGACAAATCATCACACCTCCGTACATGTAATTTAAGATCTTCAGTTGAACTAAGGATAAATAACCATCCAAGATTCTAGCTTTGGCCATAATGTGATGCAAATCACAAGTTTCAAATCCAACCAGATCTACTATTCTTGATCTCCATCCATCCATCCATCCATTTTCCGAACCGCTTGATCCTCACTAGGGTCGCGGGGGGTGCTGGAGCCTATCCCAGCAGTCTTCGGGCAGTAGGCGGGGGACACCCTGAATTGGTTGCCAGCCAATCGCAGGGCACACAGAGACGAACAACCATCCACGCCCACACTCACACTCACACCTAGGGACAATTTAGAGTGTCCAATCAGCCTGCCATGCATGTTTTTGGAATGTGGGAGGAAACCGGAGCACCCGTAGAAAACCCACGCAAGCCCGGGGAGAACATGCAAACTCCACACAGGGAGGCCGGAGCTGGGATCGAACCCGGTACCTCTGCACTGTGAAGCCGACGTGCTAACCACTGGACTACCGGGCCGCCCTATTCTTGATCTCAGTTTTTGTAAAATAAATGTTCCCAAAAATGTGACTTATACTCTAGAGCAGTGGTCCCCAACCCCGGAACTGCGGACCGGTTCGGTCCGTGGGTCATTTGGTACCGGGCAGCACAGAAAGAATAAATAACTTCCATGACTTCTGTTTTATTTATTTCGGAATCTGAAAGATGTTTTATTTTGAAAAATTACCGGATCCTCTGTTACATTCGTCTACACAGTATGTCACTCTTGACGCAGGTCAAGGTGCGCTTCTTGGTCACGTGATAGGTTACCGCTAAAATCAAACCCAGGAGCTAGCAAAATGAGTAAACAACAAGCGTCTTTGGAAAGTTTCTTTGGGAAGGGGAAAAGGCCCAGCCAGGAGACAGAGGAGGAGCCTACGACTTTCAAGAAAAAGAAAGCTACATTTAATAGACAGAATCAAATACGGATTTATCTCAACGGGAGATTCCCACGCACTAAACCTACTCTGCACGATATGCGGCGATTGTGAGTCATATTTTTCATGCACTTTATATCTTATTTTGAAGGCACATTTAAACGTTACCATTGCAACCAGAGAGCCTTGTGGCCCGACAGCATGTTCCTCGTGTCATGATTTGTGTTCATTATTATGTTTCGAAGATACCACAGTTTTCATGCAGGTCATATCATATTATTTCGTTGTATTTTTCCGTCACACCTTCAAAAATATTGTCTAACATTAAACCGGTCCGTGGGGCAAAAAAGGTTGGGGACCACTGCTCTAGAGTGACTGCATACATAAATATTTACCACTTTGAAATCCGTTTTCTGTTTCTATTTAGGTTGGAAAAATAATTCATGTCACAGTGATACAGTTTCCTGTGAACTAAGGCATGATGCAAATTTACTAGCGATGTACAAAAGAGGGTGTTACCACTGAATTCGTGCCTACACATCCCCACTGTAAGAGCACTTTTACGAATCAATTTGGTCCACACTCTGTCTGCCAATCCAGAATGGCAAATGTATCTTTAAAAAGCGAGAATAAAAAAAATTAATAAATACTTGGTACCGATAACATTCGAGAGAAAGTCTACCAGCTAAGTGTGGCTCCCTCGTCTCAGTGCAACTGATGTTACTGAGCTTTGATTTTCTGCTTGCATAAAGCCAGCGCCTGGGAAATTGCAGACTTTATGCAATTTTGCTCAGAAGCCTTTCCTTTTTTTTTATCGTTCTAAGTTCTAAGTGTTTTTCTGGCGCAAAACTGCTATCCAAGAGAGGACAAGATCAGTCAATGCTATATTTTTTTCTCCTTCATTCATTTTTGTACGTATTTATGTATGTATGTATGTATGTATTTATTTAAACCATGGAGGTATACTGTGATGATAAAGTATTTGACCCGATCAAAAATTATTCTTTTTGGCAAAGTTTCATCATTTCATATTTTATACCATCCATCCATCCATCCATTTTCCGAACCGCTTTATCCTCACTAGGGTCGCGGGGGGTGCCGGAGCCTATCCCAGCAGTCTTCGGGCAGTAGGCGGGGGACACCCTGAATTGGTTGCCAGCCAATCGCAGGGCACACAGAGACGAACAACCATCCACGCTCACACTCATACCTAGGGACAATTTAGAGTGCCCAACGAGCCTGCCATGCATGTTTTTGGAATGTGGGAGGAAACCGGAGCACCCGGAGAAAGCCCACGCAAACCCGGGGAGAACATGCAAACTCCACACAGGGAGGCCGGAGCTGGGATCGAACCCGGTACCTCTGCACTGTGAAGCCGACGTGCTAACCACTGGACTACCGGGCCGCCTATTTTATACCATCAAATATCAAATATCAGACAAAGATGACACAAGCAAACAGAACATTGAGTATTTCAATGGTGATTTTATTGACATGAAACGCCCCCCCCCCCCAAACAAAAATATTGTATGTAAAAATGTTGGCAGTCTGATGGACGACTGATTAGCGCATCGGCCTCGCAGCGCAGAGTTTTCATCAAGTTTGCTCATGAGGGTTGCGGGCATGATGGAACCTATCCCAGCTGTCTTCAGGTGGCAAGCGGGGGACACCCTGAACTGGTCGCCAGCCAATCGCTGGTCATATGAGCAGTGTTTCAGCTTATAACATGTGCATGAGCATGTTCCTCCTATCACAAAAGCGGTGGTAGCGAGCCTGCTATTGGGTTGTTGCCCTATAGCAGGGGTAGGCAACTCCGGTTCCTCGAGAGCCATATTGTTAAGCTTAGCTTGAGATGAGCACAGGACCCACAGGCAGACACAATGAACCCAGAACTGGTTTATTATCAGGAAGATGGATAGGTCAAGGAGCCAGGAACCAAAAGCAGTCAGAGGAACCAAATTGAGATGTAAATGAAGGCTTGAACGTAACAGCTGGGCAGCCGAGAGGATGCAGGGAAGACAGCTGACGAACTGGCAATGGGTGGCTCTTCAGACTGGCCTTTATGCTGCAAGGGGTGAGTGTTCTGATGAGGTGAAGACTGGCAGGTGTGTAGGTGGGTCAGGTGCAATGATTGGGTCAGGTGCAATGATTGGGGAGACGCCCAGCCCACATTGAATTAAGGGACACTGTGGACTTCTGAAGACAGACAAGGTATTCTAACACATATCCTGCCTGGCGGCCCAGTGGTCGAGTGGTTAGCGCGTCAACCTCAAAGTGCAGAGTTTGTGGGTTCAATCCCGGCTCTGGCCTTCCTGTGTGGAGTTTGCATGTTCTTCCCGTGCCTGCCTGGGTTTTCTCTGCATACTCTGGTTTTCTCCTACATTCCAAAAACATGTGACGTAGGTTTAGGGAACACTCTAAATCAGGTTATGTCCAAAGTCGTCCTGGAGGGCCTCGCTCCTGGAGGGCCACTGTCCTGCCTGTTTTCCAGCTCTCCCAGCTGTAACACACCTGATTCAAATGATCAGCTAATCAACCAGGTCTGGAGCAGCATTAGAACAATCCTGATGATGTGAATCAGGTGTGTTGCTCCTGGGAGAGCTGGAAAACAGGCAGGACAGCGGCCCTCCAGGACCGACTTTGGACACCCCTGGTCTAAATTGTCCCGAGGTGTGATTGTGAGCACGGATGGTTGTCTCTGTGTGCCCTGTGATTGGCTGGCAACCAGTTCCTGTCCCCTGCCTACTGCCCGAAGACAGCTGGGATAGGCTGAAGCGTTCCCACCCTTGTGTGAGGATAAAGCGGATCAGAAAGTGGATGGATGGATGGATAGACATATCCTGCCTGTTTTAGATCCCTCCGTACTCCAACACACCTGATGCAAATGATCAGCTAATCAGCAAGCTCTATGGAGGCCTGAAACAATCATCAACAATTTAATCAGATGTGTTGGAGTAGGGAGGGATGTAAAACAGGCATGATATGCCTCTCGAGGAACTGGAGTTCCCTACCCCTGCCCTATAGCGACTTCCATCTCTCCTGCTGCACTGGCCTCTTTCTGTGCTCTTGACATGGTCTGCACAGCAAACTGCCTAGCCGCTGCTTGTACGACACAGTTCAGGATGTAACATCCTGGAGTGGCTGAAGAGGTGCACTACCTAGGCTGCAAGCATCAAGAAATAAAATATATAAACAAATATTGTTTAATGTCTTGGGTAAATAATCTGTCAATATTTTCAGGTGCGTCATATTTATTTGTTTTCATGAGAAGATGTCATTTATGAGATGTACTTGTACATGTTTTGTTTTATTTCTCGCAGGAACATAAAACAGAGTCCAATCAATATGGAGGTTTAATACATCACAGAAAGAAGGGACTGGAGGAATTTATGAAGGAAGCAAGAACGTTTCTGAAGGTCTTCATGATGAGGAGAATCAAGCCTTTTTCAACCTTGGCAATCAAGAACTTGATGGAGTCCGTTGACTGAAAGTGTTTATTGTTGGTGTAAATAACACAACTGTTATTTTGTTATGATGTCTTACAGTGGGTGAAAGTGTACTGTTACACGGGTAACTTTTAAAAGCAATCACAAGAAAACGTTTCCTCGACAGCAAGCGCATTCGGGACAAACAGGAGGTGCAATTGGAATACGGCTATATGACAAATCAAAATGAAAATCTGAAAAAAAATCTGAGAATATTAAAATCTTCCTTCAAAAACACATATTGTGACATTAAATGAGACGGTTAGGCGCAACAATGATGATGTACTGATTTTTTTTGGGGGGGGGGGCTTGCAATTTTAAAATAACTGATTTCTGGATGTCATGTAACACAAAAAAATATCATTTTTAAACAAAAATATGTTTAATGTCAGTCTAATATCTAGCAAATGCTACCCGTGTATTCCTGCTGTCATTTAGATGTCTCCTCTGTGTATTTGAACTGTTCGCATTTCCCAGAGTGCCCCTATGTGGTTGTTGCATGGTCTTATAATGTGTCTAATTGACAAATTTTTCACCTTTGCATACTGAGAACCAAACGGATAAGAGGGAAGTTAAAGTATATGTCACAGTATGTTGACTAATTAGTTAAAAACAATGATAACAACAACAAAAAAAGAGTAGAAATCACACCAACTCAATGCCTCGTTGTCTCTATTGCCGCCCCCCAAAAATGCACAAGTTAATTTGTTAAGTTCTATACTTCACCTTTCACCTTGTTCATATTTTCCTGGAGAATTATCTTGAATTAACACCAGTAGTAAGTTTCTCCCTCACATCAAGACAAGAGCGGTGGAGGAATTGAAGCTCTAACTTGAAGCGTGTTAAAGATTCAAGCGTGGATTGGTTTGGTTGGTCAATAGTCAACATTTTTGTGCTTCTTACATCAAGATCAACTGTGGTTATGAAGTGACTGTGTTTGGTTGCGAAATGCCACCAGAGGAACCTTCTATGTTAAAAAAAAGCACAACTACAAAAACAGTAACATATTTTGTTCTGAGCCTTTAGCAGAGTTGTAGTGTACCTTAATCTGAATTTAATTAAACCTCTTATTTGACCTGGGTGTACATTTATGTTTTCTAATTGAATGGAAAACTTCTGTCAGCAGCCCCTGAATTAATTTCCTGTCACTTAGTGTTCCTCACATTAAATGCTTTACTCTTGTCATACCAAGACATGAAACTGAAAACATTTATTGGAACAGAGAGTAAAAATATAGCCCAAGCCAGTCTGTCAGAATTTGTAATGCCCATTTGCACTTTTACAATCATTCAAGAGTTATTGCTGTGACATTTGCATAAATTATAAGGACGATGGGGGTGGGGGTGGGGGGTGCTTCTCAGTGGGAACCTATAAGATTTGGGGCCTCCAGAACGTCTTCCCATTTTTACCCCCAGATCAATTCCAGTGAGTATTGTGTCCACACAACAGACTATGGGTACAGTGACGAGCGGAAAAAATGCAAATCACAAATCCCTTAGCTGACATGCGGTGAAAAACACCCGCTCACAATTAAGTGTAAATCAAGGTAAACAATGGCACAAATGTCAACGTAGTGTCTGTCATTTGTGGATTGAGCAACAATTTTATAAGTAGGGCTTTAATAAGTAAGTTGAGCTTCATCTTGACAATAAGCAGATCATTGTATTGATAATGATGAGACAAGAACAAATATAATCACCCCCTAATGATTAGACAAGAAAAATATAATAACCCAAATTTTTTTCCAGATTTTTGTTCAGGTGTACATCCATGTTTTTTTTTTTTTTCACCTTTTCTAATTATAGACATGTACATTGCGTTAAAATGAGCAATTTGAATACATTCTGCTGAAGCTTAAATTATAATATGTTGATCAATACTGCCCCCTGCTGGGCATAGAGAACACGTTCCCTGTAATTGAAAACTACGTCATTTATACAAACTGAACATCAACCCAGATATTTTCTGTTCAGCTTGGTGTATCTGAAATGGTCACCAACTAATTGCAGGGCACAAATAGACAAAAAAAACATTCACATTCAAATTCACACCTATGGGCAATTTCGAAAAATGGAAACTTGAAAAGTGCTATTGGTGCCTCACTTGTTAAGGACAGAAGTGCTGCAATGGGGACATGAAATGAAAGTGGCATGTCAGTGTCTTCCTGACGAACTGGCTGCTGGTTTTCTTCATTCGTTGCCTCTTCCTTTGCCTCCATGGTCTCACGCTGCGCTGCATTGTCTTGGTCCACTTCATTCCTTTGACAAAATTGCGATCACTGGAGATGTCCAATCTGCTTATAAATAATGTCTTTTGAATCCATGACATTCCTTCTAATAGGGTTTCAGGCCAAAGGGCCCAATTTTCATCAATAGCTGTGGAAGGAGTTCAGTAAGGCCATGGGAACATCTTCAAGTCTATCATGAGGTTACCATCCACAGTCCAATGGCCAGACTGAGAGGGCAAACAATGCAGGACCGTTTCTGTTGACTTAAACTTCAGTGGTATTTTTTTTCTCATGCTAATTCAGGACAATACGTGCAGGTTGTTGCATATATTTTACAAACATATGCATTGCAAAAATGCCATGCGCTATATATTTTGATATTGTTTGGTAAACACAGATTGCCCCGCTTCCTCTTATCTCTGGCCTGAAAAATAGTCTGACCACATTCAGCATTCCATAAACTGCTGGTAGATTGTTTCTGGATCTGGAGACACCGGTTTAATTTCAAAGACGTATGCGTTTGTCTGGGTTAGGAATCATCTTTTTCCAAGTTGGTCACATATACCACAGAGGTAACAATAGACGCAGTCAGGAACAGTTCAAAGCAAGATTTGATGTCATCATACGGCACATTTTGCAGGTGCTGGGGTCATCCTGATGACATTTTTAGTTGACACCACATCTTGATTCTCAGCTGGGCATCTATCCATCCATACATTTTCCGATCTGCTTATCCTCACAAGGGTCGCGGTGGGTGCTGGAACCTATCCCAGGCATCTTCGGGCAGTAGGAGGCGGACACCCTCAACCGGTTGCCAGCCAATTGCAGGGCACATAGAGACGAACAACCATCTGCGCTCACACTAACACCTAGGGACAATTTAGAGTGTTCAATCAGCCTGCCATGCATGTTTTTGGAATGTGGGAGGAAACCGGAGTACCCGGAGAAAACCCACTCAGGCCTGGGGAGAACATGCAAGCTCCACACAGGGAGGCCGGAGCCCATATTCTAACCCACAATTGTACCGCTGCACTGTGAGGTCAATGCGCTCATCACTGGACCACCGGGCTGCCCTCGGCTGGGCATGTAGACCGAAATTAGTTCCTTTCTTTTCTTTACTTGAATGTTCAGCAACCTAGCATTGCCATCTTTTTCATCATTTTTCAATTCTTTTTCTTTGTCTACATGTTCATTTTCACTTTCTGACACTTCCTCCCAAAATCCATGCCACAGTCAGCGCGGTGACGGGGGATAGTCCCATATCCGAAGGCATCGTACAGTCAAACCTCGGTTTTCGGACGTCTCGGTCCTCGACCAACTCGGTTTTGGAACAAAAATTTAGAGCTTTTATGCCTCAGATGACAAACAAATTTCGGTTCTCGAACACACTGAGCGCACTTGAATGCACCATTTCATTCCTCTCGCCTTCCTTACACGAGGAAGTGACGCTTCCTCGGGTAGACGAGGAAGTAATGCTTCCTTGTGTTGCTTTCCATTGTGAGCAGACGTGTTCAGTAAACATTTTTATTTTAAAAAGAGCATGGTTTCGGTTTTCGAACAATTTCGGTTTTCGAACAGCCTTCTTTATGGATTATGGATGAAAACCGAGGTTTGACTGTAGGTCCCTTGTCAGCAACAGACAATCGACGAGGAGAACATAATTTCCACATCACACGTAGCCAGATAAAGAAAACCAATACAATGAAACAACAGACATATGCCCAGCTTGGTGATTGTTGAAATACACGGCACACGTATGTACAACATAGTTTTATTTTTGTATTTTGCGCTATTTTGTATTTTCTGTCGGGTATGAGGCTCCTGCATGTGATGTAATATCGGTAAGTCCGTTCTTGATGTCGTTTGGCTGTCGCCGACCGAAATACTGATGGACTCACCGAATTCACGATACCCAACTCTGGTGTTTTTAGATATCATTCCCAAGCAAATTACATCCACATATTATAAACAGATTTTAAAGTGACAAAAAGAATCGGATTGTTACAGAATCAGTCATGGACGATCCTTAAGGCTGCAGTATTGGATATGTAAAAGTGTTATCGAGCCGTCCCGCGCAGTGATGATCAAATGTCGAAAGATACTCAAAAAGTATTTACATTTAAGATATGGGAAACATTCAGTGTTATTTGAAACCATGCTGCAAATTTTCTCAGAGAACTGTCAACCCTTGTGCTGTTACCGAGCGCACTAGAAAGACAAGAGGCTCTCCTGATTCTCGCAATGGTTGGCGGGTGACCCAGGTTGTGTGTGTGTGTGTGTGTGTGTGTGTGTGTGCGTGTGTGTGTATCCATCTGATAAATGACGATGTACTACTGCATGAGCTCAGTTTTGAATCAATTGTTGTCTCCCCCTGTTCATTTCTTGGACCGTTTTATGGACCATTAACTAATCTGTCCTATTCCAAAATGAGTTGATACAGCTTGGACCTTTATTAAATATACTGTTTTACTTCTATCCAGTGGAATGCAATGTTTTATCTGCACAGTAAACACCAGTATATTATAACGGTGAATCTTTTTAGTAGATGCAACTATAAATGACACATTTTTGGTATTTTTATATTGTGTATTATAAGATACAAAACACATTTTCCAATGTGGCCATTTTTCTGTGCACGCAGAAAGCGCAAGTCAATAATTACCGACTTACTGAAGGACTCGAATTATCTCATGATTAAAGGGCAACATTTAAGATCTCAGAGCTGTCCAAAAGTCTGACGCCACGGAGAAATGTTGTTTTAGCTCAGCTATAATGACTGTGCATGATATTTCTGTCTTTTGTTAGGATACCTTTATGAGAATAGCTACAATAATTTGTCATTCCTCTGGTGATTCTCATTGAAATAGAATTATGTATTTTTAACCCTAATTATTTTGTCTATTTTCTTATGGCTTTGCAAAATTCAAAATCCTATTAGTTTTTATTTATTTGGTTGCCTCTGATTATCTCCTGCTATTTATTTTGATTCAGAGAAAAAAAACTGATGGACAAACCAAATTCATTTCTCCTGTGATATCGGAAAATGACCACAAGATGGTGCACAGAAACCAATTTGGAAGAAAGCACTGCATCGACAAGCCTCAAACTGATACGAACAAGGAAACCAACAAAAAGCAAACACGAAAGACATTCAGTATTGCCTGATTGTCTTTCAACGACAGAGAAAAAAGTAGCCCCCTAAAAAGGTTAGTCTATCAAAAACCATTTTGGTGACTGCTATCGTTTTTTTCTATTACTAATATTATTGGTGTTATTACAGTGTTTCACTTTCGAGTAGAAAGACTTAAAAATATACTTAGCATTTTTCAACGATGATGGTTAGTCGTAACAAGAACTAAACAACCTAAAACTAGTAAAGTTTTCTTGCTGAACTTTTTTGACTACGATTTAAGATGCAATGTATGCACATTGGAAGCATAAGACAATATCATCAATCCTGTTGTCTTTGATGCATGGTTGCTTTATTGTTTTAATTATATTGTTTTAATATCTTTTTACCTATTGTGATTTTCCCCAAGTCAGGTTTGAAGCGCAAAGAAACACTTAGTCTTCATCGACACTTACTGTGATAGTCTTTCAAATGTCATCCCAGCAGTATTTTATTTTAGAAAAGCTAGAGGGTTTCATTTAAAAATGGGCTCATTTGGATAATGTAAATAAAATGTAACGAAGTAGTCTGACATAGCACCATTTCGTTGTTCAATACTGTTCTGTTCAAAGGGAACTACAGCTGAGACTGTAACAAAATGCGGACTAAATACTAATAAAAAATATTGTACAATAGACTAAACAAAATACAATCTATATGAAGTATTGATGAATAAGTGTTACTTAAACTGAAAAATGTGTGTGTTGAATTTCATCCATCCATCCATTTTCCGCTTCATCCTCACAAGGGTCATGGGGGTGTGCTGGAGCCTCTCCCAGTCGTCTTCAGGCAGTAGGCGGGGGACACCCTGAACTGGTTGCCAGCCAATCGCAGGGCACACATAAACGAACAACCATTTGCGCTCACAATCACACCTTTACGGACATAATGTCCAATTAACTGACCACGCGTGTTTATGGAACGTGGGAGGAAACCGGAGTACTCGGAGATTACCCACACAGGCACGGGGAGAACATACAAACGGCACTCAGGAAGGCCGGAGCCCGGATTCTAACCGACAACCTGTGAGGTGGGTGTGCTAGCCAATTGACTTGTGTGTTGAATGTCCTCAATTTTATTTTTCCAAGGGGGCTGCATACAAGAGAATCATCTGGATATTGATCCTTTAAAAAATTTTAATCCAGACAATTCATGTCTTATTTAATAAAAAAGCAAGCAAGGACAGACATAATTGACATGTCTCAAAGTGTGCTCTTCATCACCTTGTGGAATCATGAATAATAATGCGAAATATAAAAACAAGTCATTATTCCTCGAACCTTTGTGTGACTGAAAACGATTGAACTAATACTTCAGGCTTCTTTCCAGACTCGTTAACAGGGACATTAATTTACTTCATTTGAGAAAACAAATATGTCCCATTTGTCGCGGAAGCCAAAAAGGATACATTTCTGCCGCAAAATCAGTTTTAAGGTCATTCGTACAATCTAGTTTTCATGGCCTGCTCGATTCCCACATGAAATGATCGACGTAATTGAACCCCAAAACACACTATGCCCTATTTTTGATGTCAAGTCAAGTACAACTTTATTGTCAAATGTGCTGTATGCATACAGCACAGATGAAATTTCTTCCCTCTTAAATAGACAACCTACAACATGTACCACAAAGTAAAACAGATGACATCTGTTATTTGCACGCACGAACATTGTGTTTTACTCACAAATAACCCACAACATCTGCTTTCTTTTTCTAGAGGGTGCATGAAGAAAAAAAAAAAAACAGAAAAAAAAATCCTAAATCTTAAAAAACATGTAATATGGAAACCAAGCATCAAAAAAAGTTGAGAAAACCAAACTTTATTGATGGTTATTGACAAGTGGAAGAACCATGATACATGCACATACAATGATAGTGCAGGAAGCCTCGGTTTGAACCACAACACCTACTGGAAGCAGCACTTGGATAAAGTAGTTACAGAATCAGACATTCAGCAGAGTGAAGACCTTTCGAGTCATCCCGCCTCCGAGCATATTATAGGTCGTCATTCGGAACGTACAGATTTGAACCAGCAGCACCAAACCGCCCTGATGATTTTTACGCCGCCTTGAATGCGGCGCATCCGCGGGTTCTGATTTGTGAGAAGATATAAAAGGGAAGATATGTGTAATTGGGAACGTTTGTAAACAACACGTGGTAGAAGGAGTGGCTTGTAGACCGGCTTGCAATACAGCTGCATCCAAGCTCTCTTTTCCCCAAGTAGAGTCGTTCATAGACACTATAGATTGATTCTGTGGACGTCTATGTGCATCATTAATTAGCTTGTTCACAAATGATTTACTTTTTCATATGTATATCATTGTATATTCGTTTCCCAAAGAGTAAAGGTTGATAGTCTAGAAAAGTAAGCTAGGTCACGCTAAGTATAACTTAAAAGCAAAATCAACTGAATTAAAAACACAAAAAAAGAGAAAAAATGTACACCTACAGCACTGATATGTCTCAGATTTATGTGGAAATTACAAGGTACGTGTGCAAAATGGTACATTTGACAGCATAAACAAATGCGCATACATATCGTATAACTACAATGTATTTATTTGTAAAGACTTGCTAGAAATTGGAACGTGACGTGATAGAAAAGGAGCTAGCTTGTCCTAGCAACCAATCTAATAGCCTAAATCTAAAACATTATACCTTTATGTATTTCATATAAGATAACATCTTCACTGCACAGTTCAAATATCATATGTGTTTGGGTATTATATCTTATCCTCCATAAGTTTGTAATTACTGGACGAAAAAAAAGCAAATGAACATTTTTCAAAGATGATAAAATACACTGCAATATATACTTAAACTTTTTTAAAATTTTCCAGCAATATAAAAATGATCAGTTATACCAATGAATTTATTGGAAGTTCCAATAAAAAAAAAAACGAAACGAAACGAAAAATAATATAAAAATCTGCATCCTAATAACCTTCGCTACTCAGGACAAAAAAGGGTTAGTGTAGCACAAGGCTCAATGAATCTGAAGGATTGTGACTTTCCTCATCATTCACATTCTTCAGATGAATTATTGATTCAATCATTTTTCCATAGTTTAGCTCACAGAATGATCAACCAATTCATGAACAAATATTTGGGTTGCCATGACAGTCATTTCCCGCTTTCTACTTGACATAGTCGTGACTAAACGCATGAACACACTGATCTGTCCACGGAAACCTTTGGCTTACTGTGGCATCATATCGATCCACATTATTTAGTCAATAAAGCTACAGTCTAAAAATGTGCTGACTCGCCTAATTTTTTTCCCCGAGTGACTAACTCCGACGCTAACTATTCTCACGTCTCTATCGTCTACAGAAGTCGATACTTGCTGGCATTTCTTCTCACTTCCTGTCCACATCCCCGTCTAAATTTTGGATTATGACCAAACTACCCCAAATGAAATCAAAAAAGAGAAGTTGTTGAGTCTCTGAAAAAGCTAATTGTTGTACAAAAAAAACCCAGAAAACTGAAGACAATAAAATGAATTAAAAAAAAAAACTGACGACAACTTAATGCAGGAACATTTAACGATGAACATAATCAAATTGCACTGTGAAATGTGATGCATATTTATATAATGCATATTTATATAATATTTTTTCCTCAAAACAAATGAGATATGAAAGTCATGATCTTGAGAAGATGGAGGTCAAATAATTAACAATCCCTTGCTTCTTTGGGCTGCTCCATTTATATGACAATGTTCTCAAGACCTCTTCACATGACCCCAAACTGCATAATAAAATGCACCAGTCAAAATTAGTAAGTGCAAAAGGATGCAGAGAGAAGAAAAAAATAAACAACAACAAATAAAAGAATAGTCCCTTTAAATACTTTTAAACAAATGACAATGTTAAGCAATGAAAAGCTTGAATCTCTAAATTGTTTTCGTTCATTTTTCCTCAAACTTGCGGATAAAATTCATTTTCATTGTTTTAGGAAGAAAAACAATTTCAAGATTTGGAGACACATGCTTTTCATTGGCAAATTGTTTTGAAAAAAACATTAACTCAGTATTTATCTTACAGAGGGGTGTTCTATACAACAATATGTATCAGATAAATACAGTATGTCATCCGTGTCCTAAATTTTTACTCTAACATTTACTCTACAATTTCTACAGCTGAAAACTATGTTGAAATCTTTCAAAATGAAAACCCCACAATATCAAAATACACGGCACAAAATATCTGAGGTATAAGATGAAAAATATCAGCTATCATTTTCGTCTCATATATTTTTCTCTCTCACTCGCTCTCTCTCTCTCAGGGGATGCTGAAATGATGCTTGAATTGCATTTATTGCAATACCCAGGCCTCAGCATTGTCTGTCTTATATTCACACTCCTCTGCTCACGCAAACACACATACGCACACACACGCACACCATTTCTTCATGTCCAGTTGGAAGGTTGTGTTTCAGTTGGGCAGGTGTAGCTAATAGGGAGCAAAGCGGCTGTAGCCTCCCCGGTATATACTAGCCTGGAGGGAGGACAGCACAAGCCCAACGTCGTCAACATGGCTCCGTGTTTTGGCATCTGTCAGAGGGGTGAATGCATTCTGAAATACACGTGGAGAGAAACACGAGTGTGACACACAAATTACAAACAAGATCTTGTAAAACCACTGTAAAAAAAAATTAAAACAGTCCAAACACAAAATAAACACATGCACACCATTGTTAGCCCCCTTTGGTTCAGTACCAACAAAAACTACAGTTCCAACGTGATGTTACCGTTTTTCCTGTGCAAACCCGTCGGGGGTGAAAAGAGCCATGACCGGAGCAATCGTCATGCAGCAAGCACAGCGAGACACTTCATGCCAGGGGAACATGCCAACAGCTATGTGAAAGAAATCCAGTCAATATACGCTGAACAAATTGGAGAGAAGGATGAATTAAATAAGAAAAAAAAATCAAACAAAAGGGTTACAGTGATCCCTCGCTATTTCGCGGTTCGATTATCGTGGCTTTGGTGCATCGCGTTTTTTTTCCAAAGTACTGTACTGTATTCAGAAAAAAATGCCTGATGACTCAGAGGTGTTATACTTGGCTGTAGCTTGATTGGTGGTTCAATTGGTGGTCGACGTCCCAGCGCGACGTCGACCAATGACAGCACGAGTGGTTCTATCCCATGATGGACAGCCATGTTGATTGGCTGTGCATCTTCGCAGCCCCGCCCAGCAACCTCCCTTGTGTCTTATCAAGTGGGTTACTCTTTGATCAGTGTCCAATCACATGGTTGCCTAGATTAATGTTGTGTTTACTACTCATGTCAGTGTGTGCGCGCGTGTGTGTGTGTGTGTGTGTATGTGTGTGTGTGTGTGTGTGTGTGTGTGTGTGTGTGTGTGTGTGTGTGTGTGTGTGTGTGTGTATACCTGCTTCCCGGATTTTCGTCTTTCGCGGGTGGTCTCGGTCCCCGTTAACCGCGATAAGTGAGGGATCACTGTATATGTATGACAAGAATTGGAGATGCTAGATTCTGCCTGATAAAAGGTTATTGAGGAGGTTGAGATGGATGCCAAGTAAAATAACACATTTGGTTTGTTATAAATGTTCAAAGAAAAAAACTGTTTCATTTAGCAACAGGTAAGTTCAGCGGAACCTGTGCTGAGGTATGAAAAACTGTTGGTAAAATTTTAATTGCACTCGGAACGTAGCGAGCCATACTGATGCCTTTCAGACAGATGCCCCAGGTTCGGTTCCCGGTGAGGGCTTCAATAACCAACCGCTGCGGGTCTCAAGTCAGGGTAAAAAAAAAAAATGAGTGGGTTGTTTCGAGAAAGGCATCAAATCTCCCAAATTAATATTGCGGGTGAATTGCTATGATGATTCCTGCCTGACAAAAGACTTGTGAAAAGGTACTCTTTCATCTTTTTTTTTTTTTTGCATTTGGTTTAGCTAAAAAATTAATTCATGCTGAAGGTAAATGTGGCACCTGCTACTTTGGCCGAACAGATGTGAATAAAAGACCTTTGGAGGAAATTGATTTTTTTTTTGTCTTTGATTGGGAAAGCTATGTCTGGACATAGACTAAATGGACAATCTAGGCTGAACAGCAGATATTTATCGGGTGAAAATGTATTAATCTGCATGGTAAGGAAGGAATAACTGAGAATTTCATTTATATTAATTACAGTAATGGCAATAATTTGAACAAAGAGATGTCAGTCACAGTCTACCTAAAAAGGTATCAATCAGACAGTGCTATGAGAGATCGATAGGAAAACAGCGACACATGATTTCACTTTGGATTCAAATGCGAAGGTTTGAACAAATGCGTTCAAATCTGGAGAGGAAAAATGTTCTTCCTAGCGGTTTTACATACAGTATTTAAGTCATCTTTGAATCCATAAGACAAAATCCGCTGTACCTATTGTGTGAAAAAGACTCATATATTTTGTGTTTCATAAATGCACAAAGTTGTATAGATGGATTGATACTTTATTCATCCACAATGGAAACTGCCTAGACCAGCAATTCCCAAACTTTATTGAGCCAAGAAACATAATTTAAGTTTGAAAAGTTGCACAGCACACCACCAAACAAAATTGTCACACAAAGAGGATACATATGTGATTTTTCTACTTTTTGCCAGCGAAGAAAAGATCATTTATTTGTTCTTTGTGTCACTATAAATTGTTGGCATGCATAGATGGACAATGATACATTGTTTGTAATTAATAAATAATTTTCTCACCATTTAAGTGATATTTTATACTTTCCTGCGACACACCATTAGAGCTCTCATGGCGCATTAATTGGCCCGCCGCACACGGGTTGGTAATCACTGGCCTAGACTATATGGTGCTGTAATTTTTTTGTTTCTGGCATTTCAATATTATAAGTGTTAATCTGGCCCTCCCCCTGCCACAAGATTCACAAGTGCAATATTTGTAAGATGCAAAATCATCGAACTGATTGAGACTAGAAGCTTTTTTTGTTTGTTTGTTTTAATCATGAAACCTGTCTTGATATGAAGTCATGCTTTTTTTAAATGGACCTTACTGTAACATATGAGTCAATTCACAGCAAGACAGGTAGGCAATAATATAAATCATTCTAAGAAGCAAGTTGTTGGAAACGACGCAGCCTTCTAGCTTTTTACATGTTTGCTTATCACTAACAATTTATTGCATTGAACTGACATCTAATAACTTGACATGATTTGAATAACAGACATTAAACTACATTTCAACGATATTTCTCTTTAGTTTGAGAAGTGAATTGTGACCGACGATCACATTTGAACACTCCACTCACCATCATTCACTCAGTTCTTTCTCCCCCATGTCGTCCCTGTGGCTGCAGCGCCACAGGAGATTTAATTATCAAAATGACTAATTATTTCATTACCAAGGAGCGCGGGGTGAGGTGGTATTCACCAAATTAGAAATATAATAACTAACATGGACTGGGCTGCCAAAGCATGAGAACATTCATCACCTTTTACAGGCGGGATTAATGTGGCATTTGGACTGCCGTTAGCAGCGCAGACAAATTCAATTAAGTTTAAGTGAGGATAAGTCAGCGCTGCAGAAAAGCTTGTGCACAACGCCGGAGAAGTTGGGCAATGAAAGCGAGCCCTTAGCAAGCTTTTGAAGATCAAGACACAAAATCACAAAGTGGTATGCGTAAATGTTTTGGATGATGAAGCCAATCTGTGTATCTCGCAAAGACATCCAAGCATTGTGAGGTTGATGCAATATTCACTTGTCCACCGGGCCGCCCACATGTCTAAGCAATCATTGAACAACAGAATGTAATTTAGGTATTCTTAACATGAAATAATATGATGCTCAAACATAAAATGATTTATAATAAATAATATAACATAATCTTACACTAGTGCCTAGCAGACTAGGCTGCAAGATCTCAAAAGAAATGCAGCATGCCATGATCCAAAGACATTTGTGATCAAATGAGAAAAAAAAAAAAGTGACGGAAATCCATCACTCTGAAAAAGGTTACAAAGACCTTTCTGAGGCTTTGGGAGGCACTGCAAATCACGGTCAGAGCCATTAGCCGCAAAAGGAGAAAACCGGGAGCAGTGTTGAGTGAGTGAGGAGTAGTCGGCGAGCCAAATTACTCCGCCAACATCTTATCCAGGAGTTCACAAACCCAGAACAATATCCAAAGGACCCACTGGCCTCAGTTAATGTAAGTGTTCATGACTCAACCATAAGAAAGACACTCGGCGAAAATGGCCTCCATGGGCGAGTTTCAATGTGAAAACTACAAAAAAAGAAACGCTGAGCTCACATTTGCCCCGCAAAAAAGCATCTTCATAACCCCCAAGAAATGGCCGATGGTCTGATGAGCGAAAAGGTTTGTGGCCTAAAAATAACAGCGTTTGACAAAAAAGAACATCACGCCAACAGTCAAACCTAGTGGTAGCAGTGTAATGGTCAGCTGCTACTTTGTTTTTTCAGGACCGGGATACCTCACTGTGGTCAATGGAACAATTAATTTCAACGTCTAACAGAATATTCTGCTGCGGAATGTCCGACCATCTGCTCGTGCTCTCAAGATTAACCTCTCTTGAGATGTGTAGCAGGACAAAGACCCAAAACTTATCAGCAAGTGCACCTATGAATGGACTCCACAATAAATAAAGGTTTTGGAATGGCCTTGTCAGAGATAGATTGTAAATCGAACTGAGATGCTTCGGTCTGTCCTAAATGGGCCAATTGAATGTCGTTCTTTGTAAAACATGTTGGGCATATTATGGTGCAGGTAAAGTACTATATACGGTAAGTCTTCTCCAGTTACTATTTCAGGCAAATTGTATTTTTTTTCCCAGAAATATGTATTCTCCGACTGTAAATACATGATTAAGTTATGATTCAAATCGGAAGTCGTTCAGTGACGTCGGCATAATTAAAGAATCAGGATTTTAGAGTTTTGGACTCCAGAAGTGTGCATGACTTTTTTATTTTGCGTGAGCTTTTCTCAGGACTTATTGTAATTATTTTGGTGTCTACCATTCAAGAAATGAAAAGACGAAAAAGGAAGACATGTCAGAATTTGAACTTCAGGTAAAGTCCTCCCCAAAAAATGATCATCATTATCCGCTGAGAAGGAGATTCATCTTCCAACCATCCATCCATTTTCTCATCCGCTTATGCTCACGGGGGTCATGGGCGTGCTGGAGCCAATCCCAGCTGTCTTCGGGCACTAGGTGGGGGACACACTGAACCGGTTGCCAGCCAATCGCAGGCACACAGAGATGAACATCCATTCGCGCTCACACTGCCACCTCTGGACAATTCAGGGTAAACAATTAACCTACGTTGGATGTTTTTGGATTGTGGGAGGAAACTGGAAAAACCCAGAGAACACCCACGCAAACATGGGAAGAGAGAGTCTTCTTTGAAACAAGTACAAATAAAAAAAATAACGGATCCAGTTATACCAGGTGTGCAGCTTCCACAAAGTACACTGGTAAACGAATGGACTCCTAAGCATGGACGCAATTATGATGATTAGCTCATCGGCCGAAAGAATGATCAGCCATTTCCCTCATCAGTGAGACAAAATGTGATAATTGGTCATTTAGCCTGCATTATTCCCACTCCACTCCTGCCTGCACCTTCTGCCGTGATGAACAATGAAAACACAATTAAAGCAAGTGACATGCACAGCAAAAAAGGGAGCTGAATTCAATATTGAAGATTTATTTTTGTTGTTGGGGGGGGGGGGCGGATCATAACCTTAAATGTCATATTGTAATACAGATGAGATTGGGAAAGGGATAAAGCTCTGACAGGCATGTCTTACCATGGCACCAACGCTGTATGTGGCTGCTGGAGTGAGTGTGTGGTTGTAGGGATCGGCAGCATATACTCGTCCATAACTACAGAGATCACAGAGAAAACAGAACATATGGTTTTGATGACATCAATATCCACATACAAATCCTATCCAATAACACAAATATTTAAAGTTGTGGAACCTCGAGAGGTGTGGAACATCCCTTGGGTAGATGGTGAATTGAACCACTCAAGGAATTAATAAACAGTACATTAGAATTATTAAGGAAGAAGAAAAAAGAAGTAAATGAAAATAAAATAACAATTGGAAGAAATAATACAAAACAACCATCCAATAACAAAATAGCATTCGTGGTTTTTTTCCCCCTGTACTGGTAAAAAAAATCCCCCATTTTTTTTTCAGGTCAAATTAGCTACAATATGTGTGTTACTTGTTTAATTGGAAGATTTCTTCAATTATAGATAGCCTTTATCAAGCAGCGTAAGTTACGTGAACTTCCGGCCACACGCATTCAGACAAAAGTGGACAAACAATGGAGAAGAAAATATTCATTGCAGTCCTGTACAAAACAAACAGCTTCCAGCACGAGCCAAAAGGGTGCAGGTGTAGGCTACTTGGTGTAGCTGGTAAGGACGTGTACGGACTTGTTTATAAACTGTTGACTGACCCCAAATGGTGAATGACTTCCTCTCGATTGGACCGTCCACATTAATTCTCGAGTTGTAGCTGCTGAACGGATTTTTCAAAGAGGTATGCCTATTTTATTTTTTATGACGTGATGTATCTTATTAATCTGAACATCTTTGGGGTAAACACTTTCTCTCTGGTCTTCGTTTAACCACCTTTACGTTTGTGCTTTACAGTTCCCCAACTTATGTAGCAACGCCACTCGAGTGAAGCGCGACTCAGCAGTCGATAGTCCGCCGCTCTCCGCTGTGCGTGCATCAGCGCGGACGTGTACGCACGCAGGTCTTTTGGCTTCAACCAATCAGTGCTAACGCAACGGACGTTACACATCAAAGAGCTTTGAATCTACGACAACAGCTAAGCTAGACTAGCCACGACAACAGCTAAGTTAGTTGAGACGACACCACGCTCGAGGTCGGACGGACAAGCTCTCTTTCAACCTGTATGTTTCTCTTTTCTTTTTCTGTCCAAATATATATTTTTCTAAAAAACAATAGCTGTCCTGTCCACGTCTTTTTTTGTTCCACCGGGGTTTAGCCAGTGTATTTATAAAGTGACCAAAATCTCTTTACTTACATCGGGATCCTACAGCCAACAGACATTAACTGGCTGTGGGTTAAAGCAAACCTCAAAAGAAAAGACTGTCTCAGTGTCTCTGTTGGGACACTATATTATTTTTGAAAGTAGAAGACAAAGCTAAACACGGACTGAAGAACAGATAAAAGGCAAAATGCACTACAACAGCAAAGAGTTGCATGTTGGCCACCACTTGACTCATGTTTTTGCCCACCGGTGTTGCTGGTAACGCATTATTAAATCTTTCATGCACCCTGTAACCTGATAACATGATAAGTTGTCCACTGTAGTAACCGCTGTCCCTGAAAGGGTTATGTCACACCTTACTCCAACTGTGCATATTTTTAAGGAACGACTAATCGACCTACTTTTTCCAGTCGGGAAATCAGACGACAGTTACTCCACTAATATCACCAAATATTACATTGTATTTTGCGATAAGTTCCACTCGGTGATAACGTCAGTATTTCTAAAAGTGGCACATTTCACTACCATGAGCAGTTGCCATTCACCGCCTGTGGGGCGCAGCAGTGACAAAGAACTGACAAGACTTGAATGAACAGCACATACAGTACTTGACAACAATGGTGCCTTCCTCACACATGCATTGTAAAACAAAGAGTTAAGAAAAAATAAAATAGGAGAGGACACATGTTCCTAACACTATAGTACTCATTAAAGTCACTATTCGCCAAGAGCTAGAGCTGGACTGAAACATAAGTACCTTTTGTCATGTTTGATATTTTGCTTGTGTCACATGTTCGGGTCAGTATCAGGTTTATTTCTTTATTTATATACTAATTATTATTTATTTATAATCATTTCTATTTCGATTCAAAATGAATAATAATAATTATAATAATAACAGCCGGCCCGGTAGTCCAGTGGTTAGCACGTCGGCTTCACAGTGCAGAGGTGCCGGGTTCGATTCCAGCTCCGGCCTCCCTGTGTGGAGTTTGCATGTTCTCCCCGGGCCTGCGTGGGTTTTCTCCGGGTGCTCCGGTTTCTTCCCACATTCCAAAAACATGCATGGCAGGCTGATTGTACACTCTAAATTGTCCCAAGGTGTGAGTGTGGGCGTGGATGGTTTTTTCGTCTCTGTGTGCCCTGTGATTGGCTGGCAACTGATTCAGGGTGTCCCCCGCCTACTGCCCGAAGACAGCTGGGATAGGCTCCAGCACCCCCCGCGACCCTCGTGAGGATCAAGCGGTTCGGAAAATGAATGAATGAATGAATAATAATAACAATTCTGGATTATATAGAAATAATGATGTATTGCATTGTATTGATCTGAAGAGTAAGAAAAAATAGTTATTAGTTTTATGTACATGAGGTGGCGTTTTTAAGTTTGAATTAAAAAGGAAGCGGGTGGCCTGGTAGTCCAGTGGTTTGCATGTTCTCTCCGGGCCTGCGTGGGTTTTCTCCGGGTGCTCCGGTTTCCTCCCACATTCCAAAAACATGCATGGCAGGCTAATTGAACATTCCAAATTGTCCCTAGGTATGAGTCCCTAGGTATGAGTGTGAGCGTGGATGGTTGTTCGTCTCTGTGTGCCCTGCGATTGGCTGGCAACCAATTCAGGGTGTCCCCCGCCTACTGCCCGAAGACGGCTGGGATAGGCTCCGGCACCCCCCGCAACCCTAGTGAGGATAAAGCGGTTCGGAAAATGGATGGATGGATAAAAAGGAAGCCAAAAACAAAATCATCGCAAATATTTTTATAGCCTCCCCCAAACTTGGGGATCAAACTCAGAACTTGGCATCAGAAGCGGAGAGCACTGAGAACATACAGTTGCTGATGTATGCTGTCCTCAGTGTTGCTTATGCTTTTGTTCCCTTATTGAGAGAATGTCGTCAATCCACCTACGTTCTATCGCACCCTGGAAACCACAAATTTTGTATTGCAGTTCCCCATCAGACACATGGTCATAATTTTGAGAAAAAGGGAACATATAAATCTCAAAATGCCTTTGTTGTCATTAAATGACTTTGAAAGTCTTTGAGACGCTTACATCATGTTCTTGCATTAATTAATTTATGGAGTGTAACACAAAATAATGGGAAACTCTCTTTGAGGTAGACCCTCACTTATAAATCTTTCAAGTGACTCATTAATGAGCGATTTATCCTGAGCGTAGCGGTACATGACATGCTATTAAAAGTTACAATTCTATTTTGTTATCATTTAAAAATTGTCAAAATGGGCAATTACCTCCTGGGAAACAATTTATTTTGGCTGTAGTACAACTGGGGCAGCATGGAGAACCCATCCTAATCAAATATGTGACTTTTCTGTGTGACGTCTGCATGTTTTACGTTTCCGACCACAGTATCAAAACATGCAGGTTCCCTTCATCGAAGACACTCCACATTGCTCGTGTGTTACAGTGAAAATGGTTGTCAGTCTATACCAGAGGTGTCAAACTTATTTTTGCTGCGGGCCACATTTTAGTTACCGTTTCCCTTGGAGGGCCTTTATGACTGAAACCAGATAAAAAAAGTCAAGACAGTTTACTCTACTATTGTTTCAGTTACTGTAATAAGGGGTTTGCTAACAAGAAAATGCGAAAAATATATTTCTTATTTATTCCATATGAGAAGTCTAAATTTTGGTCGAGATTTTAGCAAGCATAATGGAAGTTGACATATGTTTGATTTGCTCTTGCGGGCCAGATCTGGCCCCCGGGCCTTGAGTTTCACACCTGTGGTCTATAGAGTCCCAGTGATTAATGGGCAATCATTTAAAATATGATAGAATGAGCTCCATCACACATGTGACGTTGCACAAGATAAATGGTAAAAAACAAAACAAAAAACAAAACAACAATAGATGGACAATGTATCTCCTTCATTCCTGGAATCTACGAAGTTTGACAGTTCAAACCGCCAAGTACAATGGAATGCCATAAAGTGGATTTGTTATCAGGATTTAGTGATTGGATTTCATACATTTTATATTTTCTTATTTCAAGAAATAAGTAGATACAAAGTAAAAGTTCACAGCTGTGTTACCAATCATTGAGGGACGCTGGATGCCTTTTCCATATATTTCTAAACAGAAATGCAGAGCAGCTTTTGCTTTCTCCCAGTCATGCTACGTCTCAGCAGATCTCCCCTCCTCCCCATCCCTCTTGGGTTAATCCTCCATGATAAGAGCCAATCAGGGGCCAGGGTGTGTGCCCATAATTGAGCAGATTTGCATAGCGGCCCAGTGGTTGAAGCGATTAGAAGTTAATCCTCATTAGCTTTGGACATTGCTATTCAACAGCAGCACCCGTCCAACACTCACACTCATCCCAGCACTGCATTTGACCTATCTTATCTCATAGTGCAGAGCCCTAACTCATCATCAGTGTGAATGTGTGACAGTGTGGGAGAGTGTGTGGTCAACTGCAACTGCTCCACAAAATTCCAAATGCAATTTATGTCAAACACGGTTTTAAAAATGACCCTGAAGTGAAAAGATAAAATGCCTTAATATAATTTGTAAAGGCTTTCCAAGTAAATTGTGACTTTCATCAAATATCCAATGTTTTAGAGCAGAGTTAAATAATCATTTATTCTAAATGTACTGTTTTGATGACGCATCGATGGCGCCTGAGTAGGCAGCCGTCGGCAAGTGCTCTTCAAGAGCCTTGCGTTTTTTGTTGTTTTTGTCTTTTGTTTGTCACATGGTGTTGTTGTTACGTCGTGTGCACCTGATGTGGACTGTTTTCAGCATTTTTGGCCACGACATTCGTCAAAGAAGAAGAATCTGTGCTTGGTGGTTGCATCTTCTCGGCAGCACGCGTGTGCCAGCACTGATTTTGATTGGGAGGAATCGCCATTTGACTGTCGTTGCTGGACAGCTCCGGGGCATGGCTTGAGGCGCCGACGATGAGGACAAAGGAGCGTCAGCGCAGAGCGGCGATGCGTATGTGGAACTGGGAGTCATGGCTTGGAATTGAAGCGGATTTACACGGGACAGCAGAAGAGAGCCAATCTCTTTTTCGTTAATGGATGCTACAGCTTCTTGTTGCTTGATTGACCTCAAACGCGTGTGTTTAGAGCACACAGGAAAAAGGGCCAACTTTGAGCTGAATGAAACTGAGGCCTTGTTAACTGATAGTACAAACAGGGATGTTCAACTTAAGGTGGGCAGCACGATAAGATGTCCTTAAGTTTGTGCAGTGTCTCAATTCATGTGAAATATACCCATTGAATTAACAAGGTATCCATTGTTTGTAGCGAGAGATGTTTTGGTCTCTGAGGGGCGTATCGGTGGGCTGGGCTGAGAGGTGTAACATGTAAATGAAGAAGGGAGTGTTTTTCTGATATATCACTTGTAATTTGCATACACGATCAATAAAAAGCCAGCACATGCTGCAGAGGTCAGGTGTCAGTTCAGAAGCGCACACCGAGTGACTTCGTAGAAAACTGCGACTCCTGCCGGCAGAAAAGACAATCTCTTCCTGAGTCTGTTTGTTCAACTGTCCGAGCAAACATCTCGGACAACAAAGTGTATGCAGGAAAGTGGTTAAGATTGCACGATTGTCTCTGTCTAATGTGTTGTCTTGTATTCTTTTGTCATTTTATGTTAACTTTTCTCTTGATGGCGGCGCGGGCACCCGCACCGGCTCCTCTTGTTGTATGTTGTCTGTTTAAGAGGGAGGAAATTTCATCTGTGCTGTATTTGACAATAAAGTTGTACTTGACTTGACTTTGTTGGATGATAACAGAGGGGAAGGTTCTGTTGTTGTCGAGGACATCCTGATGTGATGACTTCCTCTGTCTTCAGAGTATGTGATCACGTCGAAAATTCAGTGATAATGGCTAATTGTATAATATATTTAACATATTATAAAGATATTTAACAAACAAGTGGCCGTGGTAATTCATTGTGGCGAATACTGATAATTGGCTATCATGAGCATATCTGCAGTCACTGCACTGCATTTGCATGAGTATGTGCACAGCATAAGTCCAAATTGGTAGAAGACTCGTGAAAGCTGTTATTTTTACTTCCCCTCTGTGATCCATGTGGCTTTAACATGACCCGCATGGTGCCACTTTGGCCTTGCACAGATGGTAACATGACATCAAGGCACAGGTGCAACAGTAACGGTCCACAGAAGGCTTGGTCAACACATCGATATCAACGGTATTCCTGTAAGCCTTTGCTTGGGATCATTCAAAGCTGCCCTCAATCACATATTGTTTTGTGGTACTCGAAGCGAACAATATATGGGCATTCAATTCCACATCAGTAGACTAAATAAGATTGCCCATTGCCCCCGTGGTGTGCCAGGGCACTTTGGCTGTGCGAGTTCCTGGCCCCGCAGCAGTCTCTCGGTGCTGGGGCCCCGGTAATTCCTTGGTTTCTGTATACAGGGGACTTGCCCAACTTGTGGGCGGGATGGGCTGCACTGGCAAGAAGCTGGCTGCATGATCTTAGACCAGCACATCAACAACCATTGTGACCCAATCTGCAGTATGGTCAGGCCCAGAGTTAAGTTTGTGGCCACAAGTACTCTACGTGTGGCTATGCATATGATTTAATCACACTCTTTCCGGATGGATGAGGGGTGGTTTTGCTTCAAATAATAAAGAATTCAAAGTGAAAATATTAGTCGGCTAAAACGAGAAACAAAAGAGAAAAGAGAACAGCTCACATGGATACACATGGGCCAAATAATTATAGTTAGACGTATGTACTGACGGATGAAAGGACAGACATACGGTACCTTAACAGGTTATGGCTCAAAATAATACATAAGGATAAGAAAGTTGCAAAACTCACATTGGCATGGAACTAACAAAAGTGACTATAAAAATTGACTATAAAAATGGTCAGAGACTGTTGTTGTTGTTGAGAATAAATTTTGGATTGGAGTGATATTAAGCCATATTTTTTTCTCTCTCTCTCTCTCTCTCTCTCTCTTGACTGACCCTTTTAATTTTATGCCCAACATATATCATTTTGGGCATTTATATTGGCTAAATGATTGCGGTTTATAGAGAATGCGCAGCTGTTTCTATGCCCCTTCCGAGCATTCCTTCCTACTGGCACTCTATTTGTCCCAGTAATTATGTGGGTCCTGTGTAGTTATGTAACAGGGATTGCCACACCAAACAGTTTTTGACCACATCCAACGTGAGAATTTTTTTTTTTTCACCACTGGTTATATGGTAGTCAATCATATCGAGTATTGTTGTATTATTCACATTATTTGCCGTAAGACATTTGTGCTTCGTCGTTAGGGCTTTCTTGGAGGGTTCTCCTGGGGCTATTTTGCTGGACATATATTTAGCTCTTTGCTGGACTGGCAATAATATTTACCATGCCACTTTCCGTTTCAACTCATCATTGGCGAATGGGCAAACGGGGAGCGAGCACCCTGGCTTCAAGTATATATATATTTCGTTGTTAACAGAAAAATTCATGCTAATGTTTTTTTCTAGTGTAACTCGGGATTGTTTGGCTTTTGTTCCCCCCCCCCCCCACCCCCCTGAAAAATGAGCTAAACAGCGGGTTAGGAATTTAACTGGCAGTTAAGGGTTAACTAGTGGCTAAAACGGGCCCACGTGTGTGTGTGTGTGTGTGCGCGTGTGTGTGTGCGCGTGTGTGTGTGTGTGTGTGTGTGTGTGTGTGTGTGTGTGTGTGTGTGTGTGTGTGTGTGTGTGTTCTGAAGGAGGTGCAAAGGTGTCCATACTGTAAGTGTGAGAGCCCGTTTTTCACTCCTGCCATGTGGAGGTTGATGCTCATGTTATCACCATTTGTTTGGGGACTTCTTCACATCTCTCAAAATGTTTTTGTCATTAATATTTTTCAAACTTATTTTTAATTCACCAGTTCAAGTTTGTGACTTCGTATAGCCATTGACTCTATCATTGGCAATATCCAAATGATTGAATATTGAGGCTGGGAGTTTCCCAGCTCATTTGACGCCATAACATGCACTGTTTCTAACATGCTTACTTTGGGTGCTTTTGGAGGACTCTGTAATCTTACCTGTCACTGTATGCAGCTGCTGTGGTAGCAGTAGGCTGGGCAAATCTGTAGGCAGCGTAACCACCCTGGAAACACACGCGTACACTGCATATGAGATTGGGAAAACAACCAAACTTCAGTGCATTTTGTATGTATGATAAATATTCCTGAATGTTTAATTGTCCAATTGTTGTTAATGTGATGAATATAAGGAATTAAACTGCTATTACAAGACAATTGTTCTTTAGACACACACGAGACTTTCATTAACAGCTTAGCTCCTGTCTGTATTGCATGAGAAATAGCTTAATATGCATGCCTAAATCAACAAATAATTACACTGTATATTCTTTTTAAATTAACACATATACCTGCTTATTAATGTAATGTGTAGTTAGTGTTTAATCTGTCGAGTCAAAGGTGAATGAACAGTTGGTGAAATGCTGTGGCTGTCGTTGGCTATTGTGAATTTAGTCACTGGCAAAACAAATAAAATCCACAGGCAATCATACACGTCTAAATCACAGCAAACTATAACCTTTGATATACAGAATATTAAGCATAGCACGTTCAATAATTTCCTGCTACCTTTATTTTTACAGCCTTTATTTGTCAAGATCACGTTCTGTTAGTGTTCAGCAGGTGGCGCAGGCGTTCCCGTTTTTTTCTGCTGCGCATGTGTGTGATGCTGTCAGATAATTTCGCCTTGCTCAAGTCATTGTTCATGTGCATTTTGTCGAGACGCTCCCTTACTACTCTCGTTCCGTTTTAGGCTCTTGCCTTGATTAATGTTTTCTCCGTTCTTTTTTTCGCTACGTTCTTCGTTGTTCAAGTAAGTAGTTCTTGGTGTGTTTAAATGTGTCCACGGTTTGTTCTCCACGTGGTTTGATCTTTTTTGTACTTTTGTCACAAGCTATTTTCTTTCGTGTTTTTTTTTCTTGCCATGTGCAAGCGCTCTTGGTTTTCTTTGCATTATTCCTGGCTTGTTGTCCATTGTCACTATTTGTACGTTGTCGACCTTGCGCCTATTTTTGTAAATGGATATTTTTGTTGGATCAACTTACCCGAGTCTACGTTTGAAGGGTCCGATTCTGTCCTGAACCTTACGGACACCCGACAGTATTCATTCACACGAAGAAAAGGATAATGATGGCACATGCTGTGTGTCTGATTTCTTGGATGTAGTGTTTTACAAGTTCTGTAAAGTACTTTGTGACAGTTGCAGCGGTTGTGAAGGCTCTATATAAATATAGCTGTATTGAATTGCATTTGGGCGGCCCCGTAGTCCAGTGGTTAGCACGTCGGCTTCACAGTGCAGAGGTACCGGGTTCAATTCCAGCTCCAGCCTCCCTGTGTGGAGTTTGCATGTTCTCCCCGGGCCTGCGTGGGTTTTCTCCGGGTACTCCGGTTTCCTCCCACATTCCAAAAACATGCATGGCAGGCTGATTAAACACTCTAAATTGTCCCTAGGTATGAGTGTGAGAGTGGATGGTTGTTCGTCTCTGTGTGCCCTGCGATTGGCTGGCAACCAATTCAGGGTGTCCCCCGCCTACTGCCCGAAGACGGCTGGGATAGGCTCAAGCACCCCCCGCGACCCTAGTGAGGATAAAGCGGTTCGGAAAATGGATGGATGGATGGATGTATTGCATTCCCTTTAGCGAAACGCCATCGAGTGGATGCATAATGCAACCGCAGCCAAGGCTCAATAGATACAAAGCTGGATTGTATTCCCTTTCACGTAGCTCTATCTAGTGCAGTGTTTTTCAATCTTTTTCGAGCCAAGGCACATTTCATTCCTAAAAAAACCCGTGGCACACCACTACCTGAAAATGTGAAAAAAGCGTATTTTAACAATTAAGTGTTATATTGTTACTATAAGCGTTTTTTTGACATTGAAAAATAACACTATATTATAACACATTGAATAGGAATCAAATCAACATCAATCCAATATTTGGTGCATTCATTTTAATGGCCAGTAAAATATAGTCAATTAGAATTTTGACTTGCTCAGGGTTGGATTTTTTTCTGTGTGACAGCCGGTTCTTTTTCTCCCGGTTGTTTGTGCTCTCCCGCAATATTGTACCAATCCCTTTTCCCTTGAGTCTATGTATAATTCCAACATCATTCAAATGACTTTTCTGCTGAATGTGTCGCTTGAGGTAGTCCAGCTTCCATTTAATCCATATTTTTCGCTTACAATTTTAGTTTTGCTCCATGTTTTGCAGAGCATACCATTTTCACTCAAAAAAGAAAATATCCACTGCTTGATTTATTTTCACATACTCCAACAGCCATTCCAACTTAAAAGAACCGCAGTTCATTCGTATTTTGGATAGGGGAGTCGACGTATCACATTCACTGCCCGGTCGTTTCGCCACGATAAGGGATTAGCATTAGCGTCACTTATCGCCGCCGCACTGTTATTGTTATGGAGCAGAGAACATGCGTAAGTACTGTCAATGCCGTGATTGGCTGCATAGCGTCATTGCATCATATTGTGTGATTGGCTGGACGCCTGTCACTCACTGAATTACAAAGCAAATTGATGGAGAAAAAAAAAGTTATGTGTCTAATTCATTTGCAGTGCGTTCACTCCGCTGGATAGGTTTTCTTGTGCCCTGAGAGTGTCCGACCAGTGCGCAGTTGCGCAGCTTCGAGGGAACATTGGTGCCATTGCATCTCCAGTCAGGCGATAGACCGCGCAGGCATACTATATTGGATATTTTCACACCTGACACCAGTGTGCCGTGGCACAGGATTTGAAAAACACTGATCCAGTGGCTGCATAATGCAACTGCAGTCACCATTGTAGCTTCTATTTTATGTCTTATTATGCGATGGGCCCTATATATGTTAAACAGTTTTATATTAGGCCATTCATTGAAGATGCACCTTATAATCCGAAGCACCTTATAGTGCAGAAAATATGTTACTTTATATGTGACAGACATATTCATATTTTTTTGTCCCCAGTCATTACAATGAGTTGCTTTGGGGTTGTTTAAGGTCCTCACGTACAAAATAGTGAACAGGTTTACTTGTTTGTGTTCTTTGCAGTTGTCGTACATAAAACAGTTGTAGTACATAAAGCATATTAACAAGGTATTTTATGAATAGGTGGCGCTTTCCTTGCAAGGCTGCAAACCCTCAATTCTTAATGACTGAGAGTGTATCTCTGCCCTGACACCAGCAATGTATTATTACCACTATAAAGTGTGGAGTAAAGTAAGGAATAGTTAGATTGTGCGATGATGGACTGTGGTGGCATGAACAGTCTGCTCCCTTTAAGAGACCAGCCATTGTAACGGTGTATTGCCAATCCTAATAGAGTGACTAATGGAGGCTTTGTGTGCATTGTGTGTGTATGGAAAGAGTCTGTGTGGTCAAGTTTTGGCCACCCATCACTCAGTCTAGCGTAGGGAAGGTTGTCATTCAGCAACTTTACTGAGGCGTTGACAGAGGACAGGTGGAGCAGGACTCTTTATATAAAGGCGATACTCATGTAGCGTGGCATGACTTGCATGCATAATCAGTTATATTTACAGCATATTTACAGTTTACATTATATTTAGTAGATTGTGTTCTTGAGTAAAGGCCAAACATAATACGACAGCAGCACCTCTCCCCATGTTTCATTGAAGTAATTTTTCTAATTAGAAAGGCTGCGTAAAACGCATGACGTTTGGATACTTGTACTTTAAAGACTCACATGGGAAATTTCTCATAATGCTTCCTGAGCACTTACTCCATCAGTTATATTACGGCTATGTCACTCTGGCAACACTGTTCCTCGCCCCTTCCCCACCCCCCTTTGTTCTCTGAAACAATCATGAATTGCGTCCGCCATATTTTACGTGTATAATTAAGATAAATTAAAATGTAATTTTTCCAAATGATTGAAACACCTCATAGTGTAATACATTCATTCATTCATTCATTTTCCGAACCGCTTAATCCTCGGTACGGTCACGGGGGGTGCTGGATCCTATCCCAGCCGCCTACGGGAAGTAGGCGGGGGACACCCTGAACCGGTTGCCAGCCAATCGCAAAGCACACAGAAACGAACAACCATTCGTGCTCACACTCACACTTAGGGACAATTTGGAGTGTTCAATCAGCCCGCCATACATGCTATTGGAATGTGGGAGGAAACCGGAACACCCGGAGAAAACCCACGCAAGCACGGAGGGACCATGCAAGCTCCCCACAGGGAGGCCAGAGCTGGAATTGAACCCGGTACCTCTGCACTGTGAGGTCGATGTGCTAACCACTCGATTACCGGGCCACCCTTAGTGTAATACAATTTACTTTATAACTTTCACAGTATATGCAAAATAATTAGACATATTATATAAGTATTGGGGGCGGCCCGGTGTCAAGTGGTTAGCACGTTGACCTCACAGTGCCGAGGTCGTGGGTTCGATCCCGCTCTGGCCTTCCTTTGTGGAGTTGCATGTTCTCCTCGGGTTTCCTCCCATATTCCAATAACTTGCATGGCAGGCTGATTGAACACTCTCGGTGTGAGTGTGAGAGTGGATGGTTGCTCGTCTCTGTGTGCCCTGCGATTGGCTGTCAACCAGTTCATGGTGTCCCCCGCCTACTGTCCGAAGACAGCTCGGATATAGGCTCCACCCCACCTTGCGACCCTTGTGAGGATAAGCGGATCAGAAAATGGAAGGTTGGATGGATATACGTATTGAAATACAAAGTATAAGAAGTATTTTTATTCCAGACAATGAATGGTTCTGTTTTTGCACAACTCATAGCTGGTCCAAAACACTTCATTCCAAATGTTTAGGCATTAATAAATCTTGAATGAGTTAATAGAAATTAAATTAATTTAATGTCACAGTGGAGGATAGCGTACACTCTTTGTTTTTTGTTTTTGTTAACTTTATTGTAATCTTTTTATGAACTCCAAATGGAAGCTGGTACTGTACAACCTCATTAGACATTTCAAACATTTTCAGAAAACAAGAAAACCTCTCTCCCCCACCAAAATCAACAAACAAGAAGTGTCCGATTGCCTTGATTTAACCTTTTTTGTTTGTCAGCACCTGCATGACTAAGAATCAACACGGACATGGAAAAAAAAGAAAATAATTAACTAACTAACGCAATATATGTATAGATAAAAAAACGAAATAATATATTTATATTATAAATAATATTTTTGAAAGCTTATTGATATTGGTTTTTGAAATGATCTTGTTCCCAAGTTAAAAATTGCTTGGGCAATTTGGCTTTTGGCGGACGATATTGAGTTAGTTCTCTGTCACTTGAAATCTGCTACTTCGGCAAAACGTGTTCCCGTGATGAAGATAAACAGTGTCTTAAGCTTTTAGACTCTCAATTGTCAATATAATTGTGTGATTGCAGTTTGCTATATGCAAGTCAAATGTTAAAAGAGCAATCTCAGATCACAATGATCCGCCTCACACACACATATCCTTGCCACTTAAATACAGTACAAATACTGTAGCATTGCAGAATCAATTCAACCTGTGTATTTATTCTAAACAAATACAAATTTAAACCAATTTTCACAATGACAAATTAGATTAAAAAAAATAATGATTCAGTCCACACTGTGTATATTCTCGCTAGTTCAGAGAGAAACTCAAACGGCAGGTCAAAGGGGAAGTATATTAATTGAGGGACATCTTTGTCCAAAGCAAATATAATATGAGGTCGGAGATGGCTGTCGCATGCGATGTCAAACCAGGAAATACTTACATAAATATCTGCACCATAAAATCCATCCTGGTAAACAACACTGCAGAGGATGCAAACACAAACAAACAAACACACAATCAAACAAAACAACAAAAAACATCCATATTAGTGCATGTTGTCATGCAGGTACTGGACTGTCTAGCAACCAATCCCCGCATCCACAATCCAAAAGACAACCAACAGAAAATGAAAATACAACCAGAACCAAAGGGAGGAATACAGCAGGCACCCTCAATCCAGTCTCATGGCTCAGTAAGGAAGCTGGGAGGTTTCCATAACATGAAATTACTACTGTATTTTGGAAGGTTGGCCTGGATCTTGGAAGGGTAATTATAGTCACTGGCAGTTATTGGTCATTCGCTTTAACTCCGCATAAGCAAAGTGGATTCTCACCAAGATCGTTATAGTTAACGAAAACAAGAAATAAAAATAAAACAGAAAAATATTTTGGGAAATGAAGGTACCGGGTTCAAATCCAGCTCCGGCCTCCCTGTGTGGAGTTTGCATGTTCTCCCCGGGCCTGCGTGGGTTTTCTCCGGGTGCTCCGGTTTCCTCCCACGTTCCAAAAACATGCATGGCAGGCTGATTGTGCACTCTAAATTGTCCCTAGGTATGAGTGTGAGCGTGGATGGTTGTTCGTCTCTGTGTGCCCTGCGATTGGCTGGCAACTGATTCAGGGTGTCTCCCGCCTACTGCCCGAAGACAGCTGGGATAGGCTCCGGCACCCCCCGCGACCCTAGTGAGGATAAAGCGGTTCGGAAAATGGATGGATGGATGGAAATAAAATATAAACAAAATGCTTTAAAAAAAAAAAAACTACCGTAACTGGAACTTCATTTCGTGTTGACAATACTTACAAAAACTAACTGTAATTATAGCAACAATGTCAGTTAATTTATTAAATGAGATTTTGGGTTGATTTTAAATGTATTCATTTTGGTATTAAAGCCGGAAGAAAGAAGGTCGAATAGTCGACTGAGAGTTGTGGTTCTGTTACTGTATGCATGTCCAGCTCCGAGCCTGGAGGGCCACTGTCCTGCCTGTTTTCCAGCTCTCCCGGCTGCAACACACCTGCTTCAGATGGTAAGCTCATCAGCCAGCTCTGAAGCAGCAATAGAACGTTCCTGATTATTTGAATCAGGTGTGTTGCTCATGGGAGAGCTGGAAAACAGGCAGGACAGCGGCCCTTGAGGACCGAATTTGGACACCCCCGAGAAGCAAAGAGATGCAACGTCAACCGATAAAAAAGCGCCACCCAATGATGTAACTCCTAGGTGACAGTCTTGCTAGCTGCTAGCTGATTGCTCCTTGCGTGTTTGTTTTTGTTGTTGTTGTTTTTTTTGTGGCTCAACTGCTTTTTTCCTTGAAATCAGCATAAAACGTGACGCTAGGTCACAAGTGCCTTCCTTTTCTGGGTCTTATATGAAAAAAAATACTCATACACAGTACAAGCGGGTTAGAGTTTCAGCTAAATATGTGCTCATCCATCCATTCATCCATCCATCCAATTTGACATGAGGGGTGTTCACATGGCAACTTTTACTGCGGTGTAGGACAGGGGCTGCCCCGTAGAGCGTTCACAGGTACAAAGTCATACCGGTGTAGCCCCTGAAAACAGCTTAAACCAGAGCAAATTTAACCCTGCACAGGAGGTGGTTTAAAAATTTACTCCGGAGTAAAAGCGACCCTTGTGTGGAAAAAGTGGATCAGAAAATGGATGCGTGGATGGATGGATGGATAAGAATATATTACTAATATGAAAACATATTAAAAACTAAGCTAAAACAAAGCAATTAGAAATATCGAGAAAAAAAACACCAACAAACCCGCTTAAAAATTCATTGATATAACCACATTAAAAAACAAAATCAAAGACAAAATTCCAAAAACCGTCATTTTTTTCCCCTCTTGCCAGAACTCAGCTGACATATGCTTCAGCTCACCTGTGACTCTCAACAGTGCTACAAAATGTATGGAGGATTAAATGTAGCTCATGTATTTAGCTTAGTAAACACATCCTTGCATTAACTTGATCATCGGCTCATTATTTTGTTCATAATGTACAGTTCTATGCAACGGCTACTACATTTGCTCTTTAAGCAAAGCTGTCATGGCCATGGGTGTGATTATTACTCAAAAAGTATTTTTTGGCATGCAGTCATAAGCCACAGAACACCATTTTTGTGTTACACTGAACATGGCTTAAATCACACATAAACTGCAACCTTGAGAAATAAAACCCGATAATATATGGGGAAAATTAATGGAAAAAACATCCTCTAAAGTGGGAAATGGCATTTAGTCTGATCTTCCCTGACACTTTAAGGATCTGACAGATTTGGCTGAATGCTAAGTAATTTTCTTGCTGTGCCATGCCGTCACTGGCATATCATTTGCCATCAGTACCACCACCTGCCCCCCAAAAAAAAACACCAACAAAAAAACCACGAGGTCATGTAATTAATCAGTTAATAATTGCAATGCTGAAATGAGCGGCTGAAGAATAACAATACACAAATTGCATTTGAAGTCAAATGGAAACACACTCAGCAAAATGTCTTTCTAGACTGTAACTGCCTGTTTGCATTGGTGAATGGAGCGAAGATAAGCCATCAAATTGTGCGGGTTTGTGTATGCGTGTTTTTTTTCTTCTCTTTCTGAACTGCGGTTGAACTGTGCTGTCCATAAAGTGTGGCATGTACAAAAAAATGTGTGTTACAGAGGTCGCGCTCCTCATTTGTTTTCTAATAAAATGCTTCGAGATACAGGCTCTACTTCCCCATTGACTTTGCTGCGGTTCCTCAAAGAAAAACAGTCACCGATTTCACTAAACCATGAGACATGTTTCCCATTGTTTGCCGCAAACTCTGATGATCAATATTGCTTCAAACATCATGGGCACGCTAAGAGCAGTGCCATTTAACCCGTTCAGGGACAGCGGTTACGACAGTGAACAGCTTATCATGTTATGAGTTTATCGGCTACATGAAAGGGTTAATATGTGAGACTCCCACATATTTACAAGATCTGAAATAAAACCATGCCCTTCTATAAACAAAGAGCCAATCTAGCTTCCTGGCTGGAGTACAGCATTCATTCAGAGTCAACTTGTTGCCATGCTCGACAGATCCTTTAATAAAAATACTGTACATCAGTGGGCATTAATAATTCACTATATATGTACCACTAGAGCAGTGTCAAAAATACGGCCCGTGGGCCAGAACCGGCCCGCAAGGAGGTTTGATCAGGCTCGCAGGATGATTTAAAAGTGAAAAAATGCATAAAAGTCACGGAATGAATATTTTTAATGAGGTGCAATTCATTGAACTGTTTTGATCAGAGTAAAAGACAACATTGTTTCGATCAGAGAAGAGGACAACAGCAACCTCAGTCTGTCACTGAGACAGACCCAACACAGCAGACACTGTCAAGGACACGTGAATACTTTATTCTTTACACATGTAATAGCACTCTCCTAAATTTGTAAGGTGTGGGCAGGGATTACATTTAGATTTTATATGCTTGTGTAAATGGTTTAAAAATTCCTTTCTTTATAAACCTCGTTTAATCTTAAAAGTGTATTGCTATATTTTTCAATACCAATTACTGTACTTGTTAAAGTTGTGTGCCTTTGTGCAATCAGTGGGATCAGTTGCAATACATATATGTGAATGATAAAAGTAAATTGCACATTTGTCTAAGGAAATCTAAGGAGCTTCATGAAATGTTTTGTAAAAGATCTGTTTATTAAATTTCAACATTTTCCTCATGTTCTTGTGCTTCTTTAGACCAAAACAAAGGAAAGCCATATTATTTTGGTTATTTATAGCAGAGTATGGTATAATTTTAATGGTCTGGCCCACTTTACATCTACCGAGTCCGTATGTGGCCCACAATGTGAAATGAGTTTGACACCCCTGCACTAGAGTAATTACGTGGCAAGGCGGCTTTAATGAAAGTACGGTCTGTTCCACGTCTCTTCTGTGACGATATCCTCACCTCGTCAGTGAAGATGCTACACTTGGCTGTAGTTAGCAGTCAAATTTGCATCAGGACGCAATAACTTTTTGGGAATCAGAGGTGATATGTAAAATGGTTGCAAACATTGTTTCAATTCAACTTGAGGATCTTAACCTGGCAAGAGCCAGATTGATATGTGAATCATGAAGAGGAGTTATGCACGGTATCACTCTGGGATTGCTCCAATGTGATCTGCTTTGGAAAGGCTGGACGTTCGGTACAATACTTGGAGCTGATTGGCAGAGGATGCAAATGTCGTCACCGCATGCACCATGTTTTGATCAGCTGAGTCCTGTTATCTTGATGAATTGCACAGATGGCATTGAGCGATAGCTGCTGTTTTTTGCCATGAAAATATGCGGGTAATGGGTGTTATTGATTGATTGATTGATTGATTGCTTGATTGATTGCAGCGTCCATGCATTTGTCCGTAAAACAGACCCTATGTGTGTATACCGGAAATGCACATACGATCATTTTATATAACATCATGTGGTGGCATAGACACTAATATGATAACATGAGTTGTACCTCATTACTCAATGCATGCTCTACATTACGATGTCCCGAGCCTTGCCTTGACTTCCTTGTGATCGGCAAGATCTTTGAATTCCACTAGTAACAAACCATCAAAAATAAATGAGAGAGTTGTTGTAGTTGTTCAAATAAATTGACAAGTTGTATTATGTTTCGAGACAAAAATATAAAATCGATCAATGGAAACGTGGTCGACTGGTTAGCACGTCGACCTCACAGTGTGGGCGAGCAGGGTTTGATTCCTCTGGCTTTCCTGTGTGGAGTTTGCATGTTCTCCCTGTGCCTGTGTGGGTTTTCTCCGGGTACTCTGGTTTCCTCCCAGATTTCAAAAACATGTGTGGCAATGTGGCAAGTTAATGGAAAATTCTAAATCAGGGGTCGGGAACCAATGACTCGTGAGCCACATATGGCTCTTTTGATGATTGCATCTGGCTCACAGATAAAATATTTTTGCTTGTTTAATTTTTGCTGTTCGGGCTGCAGTTGGCTCCAGGAGCAATTTTGATTGGATGATACGGCCTATGTTGCCGTTGCTATGGAAACAGGTAAATGGCCATTAGCTCAACGATAATCCTTCGAAGAATAAGATGGCGAAAAGAAAAAAAGATGAGTATGGTACACTTCAGGACGAACGGACCGAAAGATTCGCCTTTGTGGAGGGAACAGGTTCTGCGGTGTGTCTAATTTGCAATGACAAAATATCATCGATGTAATGGTTAGAATGCAAAGTGGCAGTTTAACACACCTCATGCTACGTTCGCATCAAAATACTCTGCAAGAGACAGCAGAAAGGAAGCGTGCAAGCTACTGAGCAGGGTGCAAGCTGGCCAGCAGCAACTTCGCGTATGGACCCGGCTTTCATTCCGATAGTTTTGCTGGATTTTTAGCAATCGTGAGGAACGGAAAACCATTCAGATTATTGGTGAGTATTAGCACAAAATTATTTTAAAGAATACATTCAAAGGCTTATTATACTGACATTTTGTTGAAATAACTTTTAAAATACAGTTGTTCGTATACATATACGGTGGTGTCCGTCCGCCATTCAGCTCGGGTCCTCTACCAGAGGCCAGGAAGCTTGAGGGTTCTGCGCAGTATCCTTGCTATTCCCAGCACTGCGCTTTTCTGGACTGAGATGTCCGATGTTGTTCCCGGGATCTGTTGCAACCACTCATCTAGTTTGGGGGTCAGTGCCCCGAGTGCTCCGACCACCACAGGCACGGCCGTCACCTTTACTTTCCAGGCTCTTTCTGAGCCCTTGGTATTTCTCGAGTTTCTCGTGTTCCTTCTTTCTGATGTTTCCATCACTTGGGACCGCTACATCCACTACAACGGCTTTCCTCTGCCCTTTATCTATGATCACGATTTCCGGTTGGTTCGCCATTACCATCTTGTCAGTCTGTATCTGGAAGTCCCACGGGATCTTCGCTCAGTCATTCTCCACCACCTTCGGAGGTGTTTCCCATTTTGACCTTGGGGTTTCCATCCATACTCCGCACAGATGTTTCGGTAGACTATGCCAGCCTTATTCTTGCCATTGAGCTGGCTTCTTAGGAATTGCCTCACCCGCTGGAGGTATGGCCGTACCCGCTTTCCTTGTCGCCAGTTCGAGGTTGCCATTGGCTTGTGGTATTTAAATATATATATATCTGGGCGGCCCGGTAGTCCAGTGGTTAGCGCGTCGGCTTCACTGTGTGGAGTTTGCATGTTCTCCCCGGGCCTGCGTGGGTTTTCTCCGGGTACTCCGGTTTCCTCCCACATTCCAAAAACATGCATGGCAGGCTGATTGAACACTCCAAATTGTCCCGAGGTGTGAGTGTGGGTGTGGACAGTTGTTTGTCTCTGTGTGCCCTGTGATTGGCTGGCAACCGATTCAGGGTGCCCCCCGCCTACTGCCCGAAGATAGCTGGGATAGGCTCCAGCACCCCCCGCGACCCTAGTGAGGATCAAGCGGTTCGGAAAATGGATGGATGGATATATATATATATCTATATATATATATATATATATATAGATATATATATCTATATATATATATATATATATATATATATATATATATATATATATATATATATATATATATATATATATATAGATATATATATAGAGAGAGAGAGAGAGAGCGAGAGAGAGAGATGGCTCTCACTCAAATACATTTCCAAATATTCTGCTTTTTTGGCTCTCTTAGTTAGTTCCCGACCCCTGCTCTCAATTGTCCCTCGGTGTGAGTGTGAGCGTGGATGGTTGTTCGTCTGTGTGCCCTGCGACTGGCTGGCAACCGTTTCAGGGTGTTCCCTGCCTACTGCCCGAAAACAGCTGGGATAGGCTCCAGCATGTAGTGAGGATAAGCAGATCAGAAAATGGATGGATGGATGGAAACATCCATCCTCATAATGATATTAAGTAATCTTTAAATAGAATCCCAGCCAGCTTTCTTGATGCCCATTGGCTTGCAGTTAGAAAGAGAAAAACAACAAGCAACAGCAACAACAAAAACAGACCAACAGAATTGTAGAAAATTTCATCTGACTGCCCACAACACATGGCTCTGCAGAGCTTTGAGCAACAAAGAGTCTGCAAGAGTTGTTGGGGCTGAGGAGATGTTTTATTTCATTTTGGTCAATTGGTGAACTGAAAGAATAGTCGATAGCATCTCATTCTGACATTTTACTCCATCACACCACAGTCCAAGGCCAAGTTGACAGTCATTTTCCATGACTCCATGAAAAGCACGTCTTGGAGCATGTCTATTTGTTAAATCAGCATGCTGTGGTCGTAGGGGAATTGGTTTTCGCTGCAAGGCAAAGCAGGCATGCACTGCTTTGCTGGCTCTGAGGACTGCGATTCCGGGCTTGCCATTTGAGTGAAACAAGAACAAGCATTCGACCAAAGAGATAAATAACAAGTGAAGTGAATTTTGAAAAATAAAAACATTAAATAAAAAAAGAAATAAATAAAAAAGATAGCTTACCCTCCATACGCTGGAATGTGAGGAGGTGGTGCAGCCGCCCTGAATGTGTTGAAGACTGTCCGTCCTCGACCTCGTAGGTGGGTTCCTCTGTAGGCTGCTGCTGCTGCTGCTGCTGCACTGGCTGCTGGGTAGGGAAACCCTGGCACTGGAGAAAAATTCACAGAGGTCATAAAATAGATACATGCACAGATGTCATAAAATCCCAATTGACAAATGCATATCAACTTGTTTAATTGCAGGTATTACCAATCATCATGTTACAAATTTGGATATTGGCAGATATATGATATAAAGCAAATTGAAAGAATTCTCTCTGCAATGCAAGATGGTTAAAAAGCATCAATATGATCTTCAATCGTTATCAAACTGTTTGTCTAATGATGTTGTATAATTAATTTCTTCCTCAGTCGATTTGTTTCTTCTATTCTGAGGAAAGTGGAATTGCTAGCTCAGTCCAACACTACCGTCTTTTCCGCACTAAAAGGCGCACTGGATTATGAGGAGCACCTTCAATGAATTGCCTATTTTGTAATTGTTTCCATATATTGCACACACTGGACTATAAGGCGCAATCTACAATGCATCCACTAGATAGAGCTACAGGGGCGTTTTGTCCGTCTCCGTGCTTTCTCTTCTTCCGTTAGACTTGAGAGGTGTTCATAACCGCCTCCAAAAAAACGTAAATTTACGATGACTTCAATGAAACTACGAAATGCAGCAAAACAGAAAATCACAAAATAAATTATTTAGCCCCATGACAGAATTTATTTGGGCATTTCCTTGAGCGTAGCTGCAATAGAACGATCAGATGTCAGTAAATTGGGGGAGACTGGACTGTCTTAGAATTGTTTGTTATTTATTCCTTTGTTGTGTTTTCCTGTTTTCACAAACGAGGAAAACACAAAATAAATTCTGTAGTGGGGCTATTGAATTTATTTCGTGATTCCCTCGCTTGATTTTCTGTTTTGATACATTATTTTCAATTTTCATAGTTTCATTGAAGGAATCATTAATTTACGTTTTTCCGAGGCGGTCATGAGCGCCTGTCGAGTCGAACGAAAGAAGAGAAGGCACAAAGACAGATAAAGACATACCTGTATTTGTTGAGACTGTGAAAACCATTAATAAAATGTGAGTTTTAAAAAACAACACCACAGCTCTCCTTTTTTTGGAGCTGCAACAAAAACGTATTTAATAAAGCAGCGACACAGTTCACTGAACCAACAGCAAGTTACAACATTGTAAGCATGTCTCCAGGAAGGAGCCATTTTGGGGTCGACATATTATAACAATGACCATCCAAAAGGTGCACCGGATTTTAAGGCGCGCTCTGAGCTTTTAAGAACATGGAAAATGTTTTGGTGCGCCTTATAGTGTGGAAAATACGGTACATACTCTGGAGCAGAGGTTGGCAAACTCAAGCCCGCGGCCTGGATCCGGCCCGTTGGTCTTTTTAATCCGGCCCGCTGAAGGTTGGTAAACAATTAAGGTTCGATGTGAATGATTGCATTAATTTCATTTGGACAGTGACAGGCAGTTCAATGCAGGTGGCGCAGTGACTTGAAGTTGCAGAGCACAGGAAGGGAGTGGGGGGGACGAAGAGAGAGGGAGAGAGAGAATTTTTTGTACATTTTTTTTATTATATATATATATATATATATGTATATATAATTATTATTTTTTTAATCCATATATGTATATATATGGATTAAACATTCTACTACTGTATTACATTAACTATCAATTCATAACAACGGAAATTCCGGAACCCGTAAGCCATACGGGAGCCCGCAGTAGCGCCAACTCAAGCAACTCCGGCTCGATACAACTCGAATAAGTGTGTCCGCGCCGCTATTTTCGATTATTGGATCCAAAACGGCGACATACAAGTGACTCTTTATTGCAGTGAGTTTTACTGGAATTGCTAAAGTTTTTAATTTCATTAATTTACATTTACGTCCTGTAGATCAGGGGTCCCCAACCCCCGGGCTGTGGACCGGTATCGGGGTCATTTGGTGCTGGGCCGCACAGAAAGACTAAATTACTTGCATTACTTCCTTTTTATTCATTTCGGAATCTGAAATGTTTTACTTTGAAAAATTACCGGATTCTCTGTTATATCCATCTACAGTATGTCACTCTTGACGCAGGTGAAGGCGGCGCTTCTCGGTCAAGTGATAGGTTACCGCTAGAATGAAACCCAAGAGCAAGCAAAATGAGTAAAAAAAAAGTCTTTGGAAATGTAACTCAGCCTTGTTAAGACATTTTTTTTGTTGTTAGTTTCTGTGAAGGTGATATTTGTTTGTAATACTGCTGTTTCGGAGGGACCATGAATGCACCGCAGCGCGAGAAAAGAGGACTCGTTCGCGAGGGAGACAGAACATACTCGCACTTTCCCAGGTGGGTCGAAACGAAAGAACGATAAATGAAAACTGGTCCGTGAACCTCGACTTGTGCATAGTAGTGGAGTTGCATTCTTGGCAATCTTTTTTTTGCCAAGGCAAGAGGAGAGTTTAGAGGAGATAACGTTCCTGGTGAGTGCTTTTGGTTGAATATGTCCGATTACCATTTCTCTCATTCAATTTGTAACATAAAAAAAAAAAAATCAATGTGGCCCCCAAGCCAAAATGTTTGCCCACCCCTGCTCTGGAGTATTTGTTGCATTTTGGGGGAAATTCCCATATTTTTGTGGGGTGGTCTGAGTAAAAGTATACATTTTAAGTTTGAAATGTACAGTCAAACCTCGTTTTTCGTCCATAATCTGTTCCAGAAGGCTGTTGAAAACCGAAATTGTTCGAAAACCGAAACCACGCTCTTTTTAGAATAAAAATGTTTCCTGAACACGTCTGCTCACAATGGAAAGCAACACGAGGAAGCGTCACTTCCTTGTCTACTCGAGGAAGCGTCACTTCATTGTGTAAGGAAGGCGAGAGGAGTCAAATGGTGCATTCAGGTGTGTTTGTTCGAGAACCGAAATTTGTTAATCATCCGAGGCATAAAAAAACTACATTTTTGGTCGAAAACCGAATTGGACGAGAAACGAGGTTTGCCTGTAGTTGATATGACATGTAATGTTCGAGGTGTACTGTTACTGTTATTAACTTTTCTTTAATCCAAACGGGGTAAACTGACACCAGCTGTAATTTGAGAGCGAGATGAGAGAGGGTGAAGAGGAACATGGAAGAATGATTTCCTTGCCTAATTATGAGACTCTTCAAAACGGAGATCTAATGAAATGGTAATAGAAACAGTGAAGCATTCATTGACCTAATGAAAAATGAAAGGTTTGGGCTAAAGGACAAGAGCTTCTCAAAGAGAGTGATGAAAAAAAGTATGGCTGGTAATTGTACCTCATCTTTTGTAACCTTGATTTAAAGAGCTCATGCCCAGGCAAACATGATAGTTACCCTTATATTATTATATACATTATATAATTACAGTATGTCTTTGATTTTAGCACAAATTTCAGAATAAAAATTGGTTGTTCGTTGTAACTATATATCAGTAATTTTCCTACCTTACTAAAATTGACAAATTATTTATTTCTTTTCATGAGCGTTTGTCTTTGCTATATTTATCAACCTTTACCAGGGCATTTGACATGGTGAATCATTCCATCATCTCCTCTCGGACAAATTATATGATCTAAAAAAGCCTTATTCTGGCTGAACTCATATTTTCACTCCAGACAGAAGTGTGTTTCTTACCAGGGCAGCCAGTCTGATTTTATCATCATTTAGAGGGGTGTACCTCAGGATTCTTGTTTGGGGCTGCTCTTCTTTTCCATATTTATTCATGATTTGCCTAAAGTCCTTCACTGTCATACACAGATATCATATGCAACTGACTGAGTGTGTGGTTTCGCTCCAGCTGAGCGTCCAAGCAGGTAGCTGAGTGACCCCATCTGACACAAGAAAAAAAAAAAAAAAAAAGCAGACGGCCACCTACAACGCCATTTAGGTATAGAATGTAGCGGGAAAAAGTAAAATAAAGGTTTGAGTAACGGCCTTGAAAAATGCGCACCAGGCAATTGATCAGTAGAGCCAAAGGTAAAGAAAGGAATCAAGGTCAAGGAATCAAGGTCATCTTTATTGTCAAATATGCTTACATGTGACATGCAGCATAGATGAAATTGCAGAAGACTGCAGGAACAGAGAGAGCGCTATAGCTAAGCCGATACAAATTCATAGCCATGGCCATTCATATTTCAAGGCAGAATCCCTTTTTCTTTGTCCAATTTTTATGGGCAAACATTTGAGAAGCAAAAATTTAATGACTCTTTTTGTTTTAGAGAGCTTTGTAAATTCCACTCTCGGCGTTCATATAATGCTTCTACAATGAAACTCCTCTACAACGAAATCGACATCGGTGAAAATACCCCCTAGTGTGAAAAACTCTTCATGCATTAACACTATTCCCACTTTCCTGTTTCAAATTTGCTACTGTGAAAAACCCCCTGTTGTGAAAAATTTCTTGCTGCAAACATGATTTCGTTGTAGAGGAGTTTCACTGTAATAGGTCAATGAGGTGTGGGCAAATGTCTCCTGGAGATATGCAAAACTCATTATTAGCATGTGTTCATTCGAAATGTATACGGATATGTTCACTGAAAGGGAGACGTGTGTCCTGGTTAGTACAAATGCAGAAGCTCCTACATGTCTGTGTAGGCTAAGGTGTTCACTCATACATAACTACTCTGAAATTGCCCCCCTCAAATCCTGATTTAAAAGCCACTCTGCAAAGTAATGATTTGAAATAGCCTCATAAAGGCAATTTTCTTTCTTGAAAAGTATGCCTTGAAAGTAAATTTTCAATCGTAGTCTGACATCATCCTACATCATGTGTGCCATGTGATTGGCTGGGAATTAGTCCAGGGTGTACCGCCTCTGTTGCCCAGAGTCAACTGGGATAGGCTCCAGCACGGCTACGACCCTCGTGAGGATAAGCGGATCAGAAAATTGATGGATAGAACAAAATCTTCTTCACAGCTGATTATGAGAAGATGTGCAACTTGGATGGATGGGAGAGGGAAGAAATTTCGAATGTGATGTTTGTGAGACATTGATCAGTAGAGCCAAAGGTAAAGAAGACTGCAGGAAGAGAGATCATCCAGAGAGATCATCAGAGTGGCTGTATGTAAAACATACATGCAGAGTGACTGTATGTAAAACATACAGCACATTTGTCATTGAAGGTGTACTTGGTACTTGATAGTCAGCTTTATTTTTTACAGTTATCACACAATACTGAACGATGTATACAATGCAGAGGCGATTGCTCTAAGAGTGCAAGGGAAGCTCAGCTTCCCCTAAAAAGTCAAAAAATAAGTGATCAAAATATATGTGTGTACGTACAATTGTGTGGACATGTCATTGACTAAATATGCACTACAACGCGCTCAACTTTTATTCCAAATCAGCTTCTTATTACTGGTTACGACACGACTCTCTTCTCACTCATTCCCGCAGCTTCACTGTGCTTTAAACTGTGTGGACACTGAGCGTCAACCGCGCGGACACTGGGAGTCTAGAATAGTTGAGAGCCCGTTGTCCCAATGCATTGAAACGAGATGAATCATTGGAGAAATGCTGGTTTTGTCCTGCCCACAGACGCTCAGCGTCTCTGGGAGTCTATGGACAGTGGGCGTTTAAAGGCTGGCCCGGAAGTCAGATTTTCTGCATGATGATTGGATGATCTCTCTGAGGCTGAATCTCTTTTTGATTGACAGCAACATGAGCCAATCACCGATCTTATGGTGAAGGCATATTTTTGATTTTTTTTTAAAAGGAACGAGAGTTGAATTCACGTATAAATAAACGGACACATTTTATGATGTAGGCCGAAATTGAGCTTCCCCTCCTTGACAGACCAACACTGATACAATGAAACCAAAGACGTAACATTTGCAAAGGTAAATTTGGTAAGCTGTACAGAGACGAAGTGCGTAGACTGTTCACGTTGGTCAGTCCCTTCGCCAATCAGGATGCAGAACACAATTCACTGTTTAATAAACAAAAAAAAGCATTAAAAAAACTGCAGTAAAAAAATATCAGTGAGACAGCGAAGCTGAACCGCGTTATAGCGAGGGATTACTGTATACAAAGAGAGAGAGAGAGAGAGATGAAAAAGCATAACTACCTTCATGTAGCACTGCATGCAGAGTTATCTCCTCGCAGTGTCATACCTCGTGAATTTTGCTAGGGTAATAACTTAAAATGACTACATTTGTTGTCATGTTATCGATGTGTACATATTAAACAATAACACTATTTGGTATTTTGGAGGTTTCAAATGTGAAACAAATGGAATCGATGCAAAGCCAAATTATAAAAAAGGGGATTTTTGATTCGGATGCCTCCTGAACGCCTCCCTGGTGAGGTGTTCCGGGCATGTCCCACCGGGAGGAGACCCCGAGGACGACCCAGGACACGCTGGAGAGACTATGTCACCCAGCTGGTCTGGGAACGCCTCGGGATCCCCCGGGGAGAGCTGGAAGAAGTAGCTAGGGAGAGGGAAGTCTGGGCTTCCCTGCTAAAGCTGCTGCCCCCGCGACCCGGCCCCGGATAAGCGGTAGAAGATGGATGGATGGGATTTTTATAATGACTCCAATAAAGAAATAGAAAATATTGATTCACATTTTTTTTCTAATACTATATATGCTCTGTGGAACAACGGGCCTTCAGATTTCTTTCCCCACGTCCATTTTAAATCAGAGATTTGTATTTTAATTTTCTTAGGTTCAGTTATCTCAGAATCCAGGTATTTTTCACTTTCATGACCATCATTAATCAAGGAATCTGGGGAGAATGCTGGATGGACAAAGAAATGGGGTGTAAGTGGAGGCAAGAGTAGCAAAGTGTGTGTTTGTTCTTCAGACAGTCTGATGACAGTCTGGTTATTTGCGCAAATCGGCATCGTTCTCATTCTAAACAAATAATTTGCCGGGTTGCATGTTGCATGGGAGGAAAGCAGAGGAGGAAGAGGTGAAAACGGTTCAAGTGAGAGGGAAGAGATATTGGAAAAAAAGAAAAGAACGGAGAAGTCGGGAGAAAAGTAAGTACGGTAACAATAAAAGAGAAGGAGATGAATCGAGCAAAGCATGTCACCCTACCTGCATAGAATTCTGGGCTGTAGACAGCACTGACCACTGGATTCAACTTCCAGCCTGAAAAAGAGAAGACGAAGACAGACACAGTTAATAAAAATGAGCCAGTGGTTTAATGTTGGCAGTTGAAATGCTTAGCAGTGGTTTGCACTTCACTAAGTGCAATATTTCTGAAATATTATTCATATATTAAGGCAGGGGTCCCCAACCGCGGGGCATTTGGGACCGGGCCGCACAATAAGAACTTACATTAATTCCGTTGTATTTTTTTGGGAATATGAAAGATATTTTATTTAGAAAAATTACCCGATTCTCCGTTAGATCCGTCTGTGTAAATCTTGACCCACGTCAAACTACACTTCTCCGTCACGTGACTGATTACGCTAAAAACAAAACGCGGAGCTTGCAAAATGAGTAAAATAAACTGCTGGAGATCGCAAATGACGGCAGCCTTAAAAGTACGTTCGAGACAACAACTCTGCCGGTGTTTTAGGTTCAAGTTATGGCTGAATACTCTGAGATCGCCACGATAGCACTGTTGCTATTTCCGACATGATACCTGTGTGATGTGGGGGTTTTGTGCAGCAACGGCGACTAAAACAAAATTACGAAGTAGACTCGACATAAAACACACACTTCAGGTGTCATTGTCTCCTATTACCCCGAGATGGGACCGCCCGGTTGCAGAAAATCAAGCTCGGGGCTCGCACTGATTCAGCATTGTGGTGAGTTGACATTCTCATGCAGTTTGAATTTGCGTTGTATAGTATTTTGAAGGCATTAAACATTACCAGATTAGACACTCCTCGTGTTTATTATTATCTCTCGAAAACACCACAGTGTTCATGCAGCTCTTACCATATTATTTTGTAGTATTTATCCGCCACACCTTAAATGCCGGTCCGTGAAAATATTGTCTGACATAAACTGGTCCGTGGGGCAAAAAAGGTTGGGGACCCCTGTATTAAGGTACAGTGTGTAGAATTTATTGCCATCTCATGGTGAACTAATACACTGCAATGATCTAAGCTCGAAGCGTGTGCGTTTTTAGGCAATACAATGTCTCGGAGATGCCAAATTTGCAAGCATACCACCGATTTCTTCAGCAGAGATGCGAGCAACATATCATCCCAAACGACTTCAAGCATTCCCTCAAGTGATGGTGTAAGTGCATGGCATTTGTTAAACGTGCTGTCGTCTTCGTGTTGAGGAAAGGTGTTCCCTACGTTTGTCTCCTTCGGGTATCTGCAGCAGAAAGATGGCGGTGAAATAACCCTCCTGTTGAGGAGGCGTGCCCTTTGTAATGTAATTAGCGATTACTTCATCTACAATTTCATTAAAAAAATGACAATAATGTGGGACATTTTTATGGCATATGATTGAAAAAAATAGTGGATTTTTGAAATAACGAATTGTGAAAACACATTTTTACACATTGTCCCTTGAAAGACTTTTAAATGTATTGTATGTAAAATGCAAAGACATTGGCGTACCGGGATCCAAGTCAGTTGAGGACTTTCACAAGTACTTTCTTATTCACTCGACACACTCAAGCTAATTTAAGAATTATTTTGATTGGTTTTGGTAAATTGATTGGTTTTGGTAAAATTGGTAAATTATTCTTTTTCCAAAATAATTTAAGAATGATTTTGATGGGAGGATTGGTTAGCACGTCGCCCTCACAGTGAAGAGGTGCAGGGTTCGATTCTGGCTCCGGCCTTCCTGTGTGGAGTTTGCAGATTCTCCCTGTGGCTGCGTGGGTTTTCTCCGTGTACTCCATTTTCCTCCCACATTCCAAAAACATGCATGGCAGATTAATGGAACACCACCTCTCGCGGGAGGAACACGCCCGGCGGGTTGCGCTGGGTCTTTGCATCTATTGTAGAAGGTCTGGGGCGTTTCATTAATCAGTACTCACTCTGACCCCTTGCAGCCACTGAATGCAGCCTTAGTTTGAGTGACACAGGGAACTCTAGTGAATCTTCTCACCAGATTAAATTTCCTACCACTATGTCCTCCCTCACAAACTTGGTCTCCCTTCAGCTAAATTATCCATGTCTCTTTTAGACACATCCAAACGAGTCTGTGACATTGATGGATGCCCCCTATAGACACTGTTACACACCAGACTATCACTATCAAACCATTTCGGGTAACCATCAGGAGCACATCATGTTTTTGGTCCTCCCTTCTCTTTCTAAATCAGCATTGTTCCCTGGTTAAGATGTCCTCACCTGCACATAGACTGGCGGCCCTCATCCATAGTTAGTTGCATCACTTTTAGCGCTCTGCATCTGCAACATCCATTCTTTTTCCTCTCATTTCTCCTCCCCATCTTTCTGTTTCGTCAGTCCCAGGCAGGCAGTTGCATATATGCTTATGAGTTATATTTTATATTTTTATTGCATTCTGTACTGTGTGCAGTTCATTTTTAAATTTATTTTGTGCATGCAAATACTTCGTTTTTCCCTACTGTCTTCCCTCCAAATTTTGCTGCTTTAAATTGCGAATTTCTCCATTGTGAGACGAATAAAGGTTTTCGTATCTTATCTTATCTTATCTTATCTTCCCTTCCCCCTCACAAACCGTATGACTGTGCAATCAACTTACTCCTCGCACCCTCCCTACCTTATAATAGTCTTTACAACCTGTCACGCCCCATGAAGAAGTATATCAGTGACTCTTTTGCTGTCCCTCCTCTCGGTGCTGGATTTTAATTTGTAGACAAAAAAGACAAGACCATACGACTATGCATCGACTTTAGGACAAAATGACATCACCATAAAGAATAACTATCTACTCAGCCTCATCGACTCCTCGTTTGAGCCTTTCAATCAAGCCACCATTTTCACCTTACTAGAAGGTCACAACACACCATTTGGTCCAGGAGGGCGATGAGTGGAAAACAGCCTTTTGGATTGCCCTTGGCCCCTTTGAATATTTGGTGATGCCTTTTGGTCTCACTCATGCTCCAGCCATAATTAAAGCAGTCATTAATGACGGTCTCCGAGATATGCTTCACCAGTTTGTGTATGTTTATCTTGATGTCATTTTGATTTTCTCTCAAACTGCAGAACATGTCCGGCATGTTAAGTGAATTCTGCAGTGTCTCCAAGAAAACAACCCTTCGTCAAAGCACAAAAACACCTCTATTATTTTTCTCGGCTAAATCCTTGCCCATGGCCAGCTCCTAGCAGGCAGTTTGAGCAGTTCCTGGGGTTTTCCAACTTCTGCAGGAGGTTCATCTGTGACTACAGCAAGGTCACCACACACCTCACCCAACTCACCTCTATAGCCTCTCTATTTGCACGGACCCCCAAAGCTGACACTGCCTTCAAACGCCTCAACCAACTGTTCACCTCTGCCCCGGTCCTCATCCATCCTGATCCTGCTCTCCAGTTCGTCGTCGAGGTGGATGGTTCGAACTCCGTGCTCTTCCAGAGATGTTCTAGAGATCAAAAGGTACATCCCTGTCAATTATTTTCACGCAAATTGTTCCCCGGGGAGAGAAACTGTGATAGCAACCGTTAAACTGCCCTTCAGGCAGTGGAGACCTTGGCTGGAGGGAGCTGAAATCCCCTTGCTGGTACTAAACACAAAACACTCACGTTTCTGCAATCTGCCAAGTCCCTAAATGCCTGTTAGGTTCTTTGGACCTTGTTCAAAGGACGCTATCATTTTTCCTCTATCTTAGAGTTCAGGCTCCCATAATGTGAAGCGTGATGCTATCTCTTGCACGCATGATCCATCTTCAGAGAACCAACAAGAGAAGGAGATCAACAGGCAAACTGGTCCAGCATCAGCAATGATGCACACTCTGCAGTGGTCCATCATGTCGAACAACGACATAAGCTGAGAGGCGACACTCTTGATTTAAAGTTCGATCCACGTCGCCACCCTCACATATGGTCGCAAACTATGGGTTGTGACCAAAACAACAACATTACAGATACAAGCGACTGAAATGAGTTTGCTCCAAACTCAATTCAGGTCTCAGAGGTCTTCTTTAAGACATATGATAAGAAGCATGGCCATCCGGGAGAGGATCAGAGTAGAGCCACTGATCGTCCTCATAAAGAGGAAACATATGAAGTGGAATCTGCTTGGAATGCCTCCTGATGCTCAGGCATTTTCAACGAGGAGGAAGCCCCGGGGGACACCCCAGGACACAGAATATGGTTAGGCTGGCTCTGTTGCCCGCGGATATGTTGAAGAAAATGGATGGATGGTGGCACAGAGATAGATAAATGAAAAAAGTGGTTCAAACTTTCTCACTTTTTATTCAAATGTGAGTTGAAATTAATTTATTTTGTTAAAATATGCAAAAGAGACATTCTACCACTTTTTCCCCATGTACATTTTATTTAAAATGTCTTGTTTAAGTTAATGTCACATTCTTTCCTTCTCAGACCAACACAATGCTACCCACCTACAGTAAGGTGCTTGAGCACATTTGGTGTGTATGTGTGCACTTGGGTAACCTTACCATTTGCATATGGGTTGACAGTCTTCTTATTTGTCATTACTCGAGCTGTTGCATTGTTGACCTATAGCAGGTAGAGAGAAAATTCCACGCGTTATGAGAGTTGCATCGCGTTAAATAACAGATTGTGAAAGTCGGCATGCATTGTCCCCTTGTGTTGTGAACAAAGAAACATTTCAAAATGGAAGCAGCACACTGTATCATGTCAAACATTCATGTCATTTGTGTTTTTTCACAGTTGCATTCAGAAAAACTGAAAGAAAATCTAAAAAAAAAAAAAAAGAAAAAATCAACTTTCCTTCAATTTGCATATTTTCAAATTTTTTCAACATGCATTCCGCTTAGAGTGACATTTCAGTAAATATAAAGACAAAAATAAAGAAAAAATACAGATGCATATGGGGCAATTTGGGTCATATTTTTTGTGAGCACAGATGCATGCAGAGGGCAGGGGAAAAGAAGAAAGAAAAAACAAATATCAATAGGGCGAGGAGGAAGAAAATATGCCGGAAGCATTGTGCAACATCCAGTCAATCTTGGAAAATGACACAATTGTGATGAAAGCACTAAAATGCATTCACACTTGGACAACAGCATTTCTACTTGCATTAAAAAATAATAATAAAACCCCAAAGAACATAGATACTGTAATCAAGTCAATCAATCAACCATTCAACACATTCCAAAATCGAAATCAAAGTTAACAGGGAAAATTAAAATGCGGGTGCATTATCGTCAAATAAAAGTTTCCAAATTATTTTCCAACAATCTCCGATAGATGTGCAAATGAATCATGTCTCAGTCAAGATCGCTTGTACACGCAGTTACAGGAGAAGACTTGTTGTCACTCAAGAAAATATGTCAATATACAGCATCAACCCAATCACAATTCCAAAAGAAATGCCACGTGAGATTTAGCGTTGCAAACGTTCAAGAGAGGAAGAGAGAGAGGAAATGCTGGCAGAATGGCTGGCTCGCCCACACTTACCATTCCCAAACCTTTTGGCCCCGCCCACTTGTTTGTGTACTGTTACCGTTGTAACTTTGTTGGATGGGGGGCCCTGAACAAGCTACCATTGGAAGAATGGTGGGGGAAGGAGGGGATGAGAAAGGAATAAGCATCATCGTATTCAGTGGCGAAGAACACTTTGCAATCATACCACTGCACAAACTCTCTCTTTCAGCTCTCCAATTTTTGTTTCTTTTTTGTTTTTTAATCCAACCATAATTCAGGGCAGTCTTTGTTGTGTCCGTTCATCACTGTGGCCAGCTGGGACGGACAGACAGCAGTCACTTCTAAAAAAACTTGAAGGGGTGCGAGTGTATTAGAGTAGTAAACTGGAGTGTCCATTTGATCCATACTCAAACCCTAGTGTGCATCACTTGGACCAAGGTTGCTTGAAGAGATGGGTCAACAACCTGGGACAACTTCAGCAGAAGTTAAGCTGAACCAGTGTTAAAATGTCATGGAAATCATAATGAAAAAATGAATATACAACATTTGAGTCAACAGTATGTCCTCTATTGTCACCGGAAGACCTTTAATAACATACTGCTCATCTGTGTGTGCACTTATAGAAAGATGTTTAAGATCTTTGAGACATCTCAGCTGGTAGGTAAATAAATGAATAGATAAATAATAAATAAATAATAAAAAGTCCAACAAGCGCACATGTAATCCAGCGGAAAATCTTAGTGTTGTGGTTTTATCAGGTCGGGTTTTATCACACAAGGTATAATAAATATTTTCATAACTGGATTGCAGGCTCACTTTTTGAATAGTATTACTGAAATCAACTTTTTCATGATATTCTCCTTTATTGATAAGCACCTATATATATATATATATATATATATATATATATATATATATATATATACAATAGTTCATAAAGTTTGCCTGATTTTAAACATGTCAGTGTGACCGTTAAGTAAACCAGGACATAAAGTAACATAATTTTCTGCTTTGGTTAACGTCGGGAAAAAAATGCCCAAGAGTCGTGTATGATGTTCCACTATCAATACCATTGTTATCTTTTGAATTCGTTTGATGTCGAGTAATCTTGGGGACTTGAGTCATGGTGACTTGGACTTGAGTTGCCTCAAATCACTGTTTTGTTGACTCGTAACTGGACAAAAACTAAAAGACTTGAGATTTGACCTGAGAGTAAAAGATTTGATTTGCAATGTCATGACTTGAAACAGTGATTCTCCAAATGTGGTACAAATACCACGTGTGGTATCGTGGCTCCTTCGAGTGGTACTGACAAGAATCACTGAATTACATGTTCAACAATGTTCCAATTTGTGATGAACAAATCAGTTGCAAACAACTTTTTTTTTTTTTATTCTACATTTGCATTTCATCTTTTACAATGTTTTTTTTTTTAATTTCAAACATTTATATCTGTACAATTGTAGTTCATTACTTAAGTACAATGTTGCTCCTGTATTTTAATGCCGGTCATCATCATGGAGAGCAAAGTATATTTTGAGGTACAGTTTGCAAGAAAATGTTGGCAATGGTACTAATGTGCTTGGAGGTTTAGCCTGTTAATCAGTCAAACCCATCCCTCACCTCACATTTGCATCCTCGCACCATCATCATGTGCAGACTCCCATCCATGCATCCATCTATCTATCCATTTTCAGATCCGTTTTTTCCTCACAAGGTGTGGTGTCTTGAATGACAAGGTAGACACACACGTTTTCTATTGCATATATTTGACCGTGAGTTTCAACATCAGCAACGTGGGCAAATTGCCTTAAACATTCTCGAACATTATCACACATGCACAGTCGATGGCAATACAAGGTACGGGAAGTCTGTGCATCTGATGAAGGTTATGCATGACACCACAACCTTCATGACAGAATCCCAAGTTAATACTTTGCAGCACAGTGCTTGCTGGTGAATTAGGCAGTGAATTTGAAACCTCGTTCTTCCATCTCCCGGTTCATGCGTCCTATCAGACCCCCGAGACGCCCACCATACTCGGAGCCCCGTCCGTTGCGTTGCTGGCCACCTTTGACCAGTCCAGGTCTAACTCTTCCATAGTTTGGTGCACTTAGCCGAAAATATCCTCCCCCATCGTAGGCCCTTTGAGACTTTGGAGGGCTGCCAGCTCCTCGCACATCACAAGTTTGCGCTAACTCCACGAATACAAATTTGCAGTTGTGCTTTGTCCTGCACATCTGTGATCTCATCCAGTGATAATGAAAATAATTCAAATCCTTTCGCCTTTTGCTGCAGCTCGGCATATACATCACCCGCAATTTCTTCTGTAAGTGTGGTGATTGTACTTGCTGATAGACTTGCGGTGTGAAAGACGTCTTTCTTCTTGGGACACACCTCCTCCACGGCAGCATTTGTGCATTTCTTGACAAACTCTCCATCAATACAAGGTTTACCGCTACTTGCTATCAGTTGAGCAACCCGAAAGCTAGCCCGAAATGATGGCTGGTTCAGCTGAGTTTGGCGTACAAATGTATTTTGCTGAGCTAACATTCCTCTTTTTGCTTTGGCAGTTTGTCTGCTCACATTTGGCCATCGTACTTGTCTTTGTGACGGGATTCCTAGTGTCTCTGCAGATTGTATTCATTAAATATCGCCACCGCCTCCTGACAGATGAGACAGATAGCCTTTTATTTGCATTGAAAACAAATAATAATAATCATTTCTCCACTTTGGGTTAAATACCCTGCATTCTGAATCATTTTTTCTCTTACCTTACCTTTTCGCCATGATTACGTTATCTTTGAGAGGGGCGGGTTCAGGATTTTTTTCTGGGGTTGCCAGATAACGGCACAGACCGCAGAAAGATGGAACAAATGTCACGTTATATGTGTTTATGAAAGAGTTACTAACTAAAAGTTAATAATGAAAATAGTTCAGAACTAAGGAAGACTTTATTGCAAAAGCCCAACTTTATGATCAAATATAAATACACATGAAAAATAACTCAATATACTCTCTGATATTGTTCAAGGGGGCTGGACCAAATGTGGAGGCGGGTAGGATGCTGCCCGTGGGCCATAGTTTGGGGACCACTGCTTTAAACTTACACTTGTGTGTCTTGATTCTAAATCTGCTGCAGTGACTGGTACTGTACTATTATTTGGAACTGTACTGGATATTATTTAATACTGAAGACGGGTTTAATACTTTCAAACAAATTGTAATGCTGACTCAGATTGGCTGAGAGAGATCTTACCCTAACACACACACACACACACACGCGCGCGCGCGCACACCGTGATGAGAAACAGCCTGAAACTGAGGCATGCGATGCACTTTAGCAGCCTGTTAACTATCGTAGCTCACACGTACCATTTTAAAGTGCTTCCCTGGGCCCTCCTAGATTCAGATTCTTTGCCCGTGCCCTCGGTGAATTGTACACGAAGCAAACTCTGAATGAGAATAATGACGATAAAATATAGAGCGCATCAGCTCTGATCACAAGCTGCAATTGCAGACTGCTGAGCGCTAACAACTTCCGGTGACGTAATCACGCACCACCGTAAATTCAAGATTTACCTGCTTTATTTTATTTTTAAAATATTTTTTGGTGAAAATGAGACTGATAGGATGATTAGGGTGCAGCGTACATTAACACAAAAATTATTAACATGTACACTCCTCGGATCTACTTGGGACCTGGCTTAGATCTACCGGTAGAGCAGGATCAACATAATGAGCACCCCTGTATTAGAGGTACTATTAATAGAAAACAGTGACATCCACTGCACCACTGCACCGAGTAGGTGTGGGTATATTTATTGCCCCCAGTTTAGCACCTGTACATTGGGGTTCAGCCCACTAGATGACAGGGAAGCCTCCCTCTGCCTACGGCTGGTGGGGACGAGTACTGAGTGTTTTTTGCACCTATGCAACAAACAGCAGTTGAGAGTAGCCACCCTTTTTGGAGTCCTTGGAGGGGTTGGAGAGTGCTCCATGTGCTCTATGCTCACATGGACAATGACAGTGGCTACATTTACATGCCACCAATATTCGTCTAAATTCCGGTTTCTGAAACATTCACCATAAGCCATTTACATGTCTAAGTGGACTCCTGTTAACATTGTAATTGTGATCGAGTGGAATATGCCCATCGCAACTGCAACACACAGAGAACGTCATAGACGGCCTTTCTGCCTCTAACTTTGAACCATCAATAAAATACATTGTATTCATGTCAGTCATCATACTAATAAATCAAAGTAGTTAGTTTCATCCTCACTCCAAAATGTGGTTCTGTGCTGTGTCTTGAGTTTTGCCACGTTGGTTTACCTTTGCTTGAAGAAATACATACAACTTGTTCTTGTACTTAAAAAAAAAAATCCTCGCGTAAAGAGCATACACGAATGCAAACCAACTTTCCATTCCTTTGAGGTAGAACCAATACATGTTCATACGACCAAATATTCAGGTTAAAAAATGAGTAACTCGTGTCTTATTTGGGTTTTTAAAAACACGAATATAAGCATACTTGAGCGTATTTTCGCAAGTGTTTACATGGCAATGGGCAAACCCCGATATTGTTCATATTCAAAAGGGTTATTGACTGCATGTAAACGTAGTCAATCCTCCATTAAGCGCCTCCAGCTGGTCCAGAATGCCGCTGCTCGCCTCTTGACTGGTACTTGTAAGAGGGAGCACATAACTCGTATCCCTTCACTGGATCCCTATACATTTTAGAGTTCTTTTCAAGATCCTATTATTTGTTTTAAAATCTCGAAATGACCTCGCGCCACCTTAACTCTCTGAGCTCATCTGCCCCTACGCACCTCAGGTCTGCGGACCAGACATTATTAGAAGTATCAAGAACTAAACTGAGGCTCAGAGGGGATCGAGCCTCAGTGGTCTGTAAATACAGTTGAGTTGAGTTGAGTAGTCGATAAGACCTGGAAGGATGTGACTGGGACTAATACCAACTATGAGCGGATCACATTTCATAGTGTCCCTGTTGGTGGAAGGTAGCGTCTGTTGGTAAATTAAATCTCAGATTCTTGAGGAGTAGTGTGGATTACGTCCCGGCCATTTATCAGTGGACCACAACCTTGGCAGGGTCTTCAGAGGTGCAAATGAGTTTGCCCAAACAATCTACATATGTTTTGTGGACTTGGAGAAGGCATTCTGTGGGTACCTGTAGAACCAATGTCAGAGTTGATCAGTACTCATCAGTCCATTATCCGAGCCGCTTATCCTCACGAGGGTCGTGGGTGTACTGGAGCCTATCTCAGTCGTGATCGGGCAGTAGGCTGGGTACACCCTGAACTGGCTGCCAGCCAATTGCAAAGTTTGATCTGTATTGCCTCTCGTTGTCATGTTTTGGTTTGTGACCAACAGGTGGCACTGTAGGGCTCTCCCTGCAGCTGCACACCTGTTGGTCGTTAAGTAATTATTGCTTTAAAAGGACTCCCGGCACGACTATTCTGTGTCGGTCATTGTTTCTTTGTTTGTTCCAGTCATGTGTGTTTCAGTCATGTTTTGGTCACTGTTAGGTTTTAGCTTCAGTCATGGTTTTGGTTTGCTACTTTGGATTCTTTTTGTTTTCAGGACTTTCTATGTTTTCAGAATTTATTTTGTGATTTCCTCGTTGGTGAATACAGTATACAACAAAGGAATAAATAAACACTTCTGAGACAGTCCAGTCCCCTCCAATTAAACTTAACTCAACTGTATTTATAGAGCACTTTCAAACAGCCAGTGCTGTACATGGCGCAACTAACATATATACAACAATAAAGCAATATTCAGTAACAAAGATGGTAGTAGGCACCAAACAGTAAAACTAAGATCACATTTACTGACATCTGATCGTTCTGCTGCAGCTATGGGGCCATATAATTTATTTTGTGATTTTCTGTTTTGGTGCATTACTGTATTTTCAATTTTCGTAGTTTCATTGAAGTAACCGTTAAGTTACTTTTTTTGGAGGCGGCCATGAACGCTTCTCAAGTCAAACGGAAGAAGAGAAGGCACGGAGACGGACAAAGACGTACCTGTAGCTCTATCTAGTGGATGCATTGTAGATTGCGCCTTATAGTCCAGTGTATGCGATATATGAACAAAAATAAAATACAGGCCATTATTTGAAGGTGCGCATCATAATCCAGTGCGCCTTTTAGTGCGGAAAATATGGTATTCAACATGTGAATATACGCTATGGAAGTCATGTGTCTCCACTGGCCACAGTAAATCAACACTCACACATGACGCGTTATCAAACTCACGATCTTGAGCAGCCCATGAAACAACAAAAATGAACGTGAGCTACTCTCGCTTGTGTGGTGATGGGTCCATGAGGCCTCATGAGGCGTGTCGACACACTGACACACTGTGTTGATACTGTGCTGATACTGGGTCACTGAGCACTGCCACCTGCTGGACCTTCAGAATCCCTGCAGCCAACCTTGACAGACTGAACTGACTGATTTGATGATGAAGTGGATACAATATAATTCACATCCATATTGTATCATTCAACGTGTTTCAATAATGTGAAAATCATGTGAATGAGGATGTGGGCTTTGTCTTCACAAATTTTTATTAAGAAAAATAAGATGCTCCAGTGTTTTAAATTTCAGTCTGTTTCGTTCCTTGCATGCTATTTCCCCTGCTGTGGAGAGCACACACACAATGGAATAAGACAATGCAATAAGACATGTCAAAAATCCGAGAGGCACTTGGTGAGACAAGGAGATTTTAATAAATACGTTATTCTCCAAAAGGAGATCAAAATGGCTCTACACGGCGGACAATTTGCGTTTGTCCGGAAACTGCTCCGTAATATGCACGCACTGTAGCAACGTCACTCGAGTGAAGCGCGCCTCAGCAGTCGATAGTCCGCTGCTCTTTGCTGTGCGTGCGTGGCGGGCTTTTGCTGCGTCGACGCAGTCCAGGCTGCGCCGACGCAGTTCATGTGTTGATCACGTGATGTCATGAAGCAGCACGCGCACGACACGTGGTTTGCTCTGTGAGCCCGACACATGTGCCGACGCATCAGTGTCGCTGGACCCATCACTACGCTTGTGCACTTCCCATAATTCAGGAATGTCTTTCAGAAATTAGCCATGAATTGTAACTCCAGAGGAGAACACAATCACTTTGAGACACGATAAAGCCGTTGTGTAAATGAGGGGCCAACCCAAGAGTTTCTGTCCCTTCTCATTAAAAATTGTATTTTGTAAACGTGGCCTGAGTCAGCTGGGAAAGGCTCCATTTTCCATGTGATTGTGAACATGAAATGTAGTGGTGAGAGAAGATTGATTTTTCTGCTTTTCTTTGCAGCACTTTGGCCAGCTCAAAATCCAAAGCATCTACAAGTTTTAAAAACACAGTTCATAATTCTTTGGGGGATTTATTCAGTATGAAGCAAACCTAATGTTTTTTTTTGTTATGTTTTAATAATGCACACAAACAAAACAGTCAGCTACTATACTGTCCTGTGTGTGTGTGTGTGTGTGTGTGTGTGTGTGTGTGTGTGTGTGTGTGTGTGTGTGTGTGTGTTTAGGAAAGCTGCAAACACAGACAAAACTAAAACCTTGGATGACTTTTGAATGCCATTTCACAAGAAAGATAACATAGGGTGTTGTGGTCGACTGTCAGACGCTCACTTGCACATACATCAATAGGGGACAAAAAGGACAAGGAGAAGAGAAAGAAAGGCTTGAACACAAGTACCTCTATTTTACGGCCTTCGACCACAGTGCCGTGTAATTTCTCCCTGGCCCTGTCGGCGTCCATACTATGCTCGAATGTTACGAATCCAAAACCCTGCATGAAAATAGGGTGAAAACACCAGGGGCAAAGCACAATTTTATAATCAAGCAACGGATCAACAGAGTAAAGCTTAGAAATGTGTACTCTCTGACATTTCAACTATAATAATACTGGTATATTTGCTATGTCGCATGTGTGTGTGTGTGTGTGTGTGTGTGTGTGTGTGTGTGTGTGTGTGTGTGTTGAACCACAGAAAAGTTTGTTTTTTTTAACATAAAAACATATACAGGAATAAATTGACAGAAAGTAAGTTAAGTAAAATTGTAAAGGGAAAGAGAAATCAGTCATCATACAACACAATTATTATGTTCAAAGGAGTAGGAAGAAGTAAAAAACATATCTAGTCCTACTCCAAGTTATGTATTTATATATAAATAGATCATTTTTATATCAATCAGAAAAGAAAGAAAGAAAGAAGGAAGACGTCTCCATAAAGGCTCATAACCGTGATATTTTTACTACTTTTGGTTTGTATCGAGATTTTATACATACACACCCTGGCACTCTTATGTCAATTTTCTTGTATTCATAATGGATATTGCAGTACCTTTCTCTATTCATCAACTTAATTCTGATTTATTATTATATTTAATTAATGTTTAGAATTTATCACCTTAACTCTGATTGATGTAGGTTGTTTGTACTATTTTCTTGAATTTGTTTTTGAACTCAGGAAGCGATGTACTCATTTTCAGGTCAGTTTCAAAATTATTCCACAAATTAACACCTATGACAGATACACTTCTTTGCTTGATGTTTGTTCTTGTTTTGGATTTTTTGTATAGGTTGGTACCTCGTAAATTATAGCAGCTTTCTTGAATTTCAAAACATTTCAGAATGTTTTGGCAGAACAGGTTAATGTGTGCTTTGTACATTAATTGGGTGATTTTAAAGTCAACCAGGTCATAAAATGTCATTGTGTTTAATTTTGTAAATAGTGGATTTGTGGGTTCCGTATATTTTGATCTATTAATAATTCGGATTGCTTTTTTTGTAGTTTTAGAACAGGGAGTGTGTTTGTTTTACAGGCATTTCCTAATATTTCCACACAGTATGTCATATATGGTAATAATAATGAAGAGTATAATGTGTACAAAGATCTCTTATTTAGCACATCCTATGGTTTTGGCTATTTTTCTTTTTACGTTATCAATATGTGCCTTCCAACATAGTTTTGAGTCTACTACTAATCTGAGAAACTTGGTTTCATATGCTCTTTCTATCTCAATTGAGTTTACCATAATTTTAGCTTGGTGTTTGATTGGTCTTGTGCCAAAAACAATTAACTTCGATTTTTTCCAAGTTAAGTGACAATTTATTCCTGTCGAACCAGTTTTTTAATTTGTTTAATTCATTTTCTACGGTTGTTTACATTAGCAAATAGAAAATGAATTAATTTAACACCTCTGATAAACTCGCAAGGCACTGTGCAAAACAAGTACCAGACAACATTATTCCAAGGACAATATCTCAATGTTACCATATTGATCTGTCACGACTCTTTAGTTTGTTAATTTAATTGAGGGGGGAGATATTTAATTATCTTTGAACACCCACACCTTATACAGAATGTAAAATATATTCATCAATACAAACATGCTGTTCTTCTTTAATGATGTTAGTTTATCATTGAGTAAATCGTTTTGCTCTGGACTGAAGCAGTTCAATTGTATGACATTGGGAGATTGGAAACACTTAGGCATATTGTCTTTTATTTTATTTATGTATTTCTTTTTTTCTTTCTTTTTTACTTTGGACTTATCAAAACTATGCATATTAAAACACATGTACAATATTTGTCTATTGTACATCTGTCTGGTTTTATCAATCTGTAAATAGGATTTTATTTTAGAGAAACCCTAGTATGTACAGAAGAAAACTACTCCAGCCAAAGGTTGTGACTTTCATCCCATCCAGGGTCGGCATCAATGGCCTGGTTAATTTGACACACATTTTGCCCTTCCGCCCCAACCCACCGATTTGGTCTTTGTCACCAGCACGAGCACTGGCTGGGAATTTTAACCATGGCAACTGCATGAAACGCATCTGTCACTACACTACTAAGGCCGATTCCAGGTAAAATTAAAGGTGGCATGCTTAGAAAAAATAAAATAAAAATCACAGACCTTAGAACCACGCTCGTTGAAGATGATTTCCACATCTAAGATTTTGCCAAATTGCTGTTATTAAAAAGAAAACACAGTGATTAATTATGAAATAAGTAGGGATCAAACCAACAACAAAAACAAAATTCATTTACATATATAGTGATCCCTCACTTATTCCGATTAATGGGGACCGAGATCCTGCCGCGAAGTGAAAAACTGCGAAGTAGGGTAGGCCCACACCCGAACCCTCTCTCTCGCCCTCTCTCTCCACCGCGCACGTAGAAACAACAGAAGAGACAGTATGCCAGAGAGTCACCAGATGGGCGGGGCTGCGAAGATGCACAGCCAATCAGCTCACGGAATAAATCCACTCGGTGCTGTCATTGGTCGATGTCACACCAGGAACCAATTATGCATCTTGAATGAGTGCCCGCTGCATATACAGTACGGGCATGTACAAAACCTCTGAGTCATTCAGCCTTTTTTTCTGAATGCAGTACTTTGGAAAAAGCACTGAATCCGCAGTAAGTGAATCACGAAGTAGCGAGGGATCACTGTATTGAGTACAATTTTCCACACTTGTTCTTATAAAACATATAAAAGTGAACCTGAATTTCACTCCCATGTATTGTACTCACACCAAACATTTGCCTGAGGTCTGGGTCTCTGAACCTGAAGGGGATGTTGGAGACATGAAGTCTTTTGGGTTGGGCCTTGCTGTCTGTGCTTTCAGGTGCAGTCTGTGTTGTTGGATGACTATCTGTCCGTGCTGGATCATCTGTCTGCTGGAGAAAACAATCAATTACCAAACTGTAGAGATGGGAACATTTTGAATTATCCAACCATCCATCCATTTTCAACACCGCATATCCTGAACATGGTCGCGGAGAGTTGCTGGAGCCTATTCTATCTGGCTTCGGGTGGAAGGCAGACTACGCCCTGAACTGGTCATCAGTCAGTCGCAGGGGGCATAGATAGACAAATATCCATTCACACCCACATTCACACCGTCACAAAGTGGGAACTGATCCCACGCTGCCCGCCCACTACCACAACATCATCAGCGACCATTTTGAATTAATAATGAAATTTAAAAAATCCACAGTGACCATGTATATTGTAATGCTCTCATTCTGTATTTTAATATTCCATTACTTAACGTTCTTAAGGGCTGTTTTGTGAGAGCTGCCACACACCATGGGATGTGACAGATGTGACTGAACTGCTGCCCCCATGTACAGGCTTCTGAAACTAATTTTCCTGAGTGGCCGACCATGCGCAAAACGTTTTGCAAATTCAAATTCAAATCACAGGTGAACTGCTTTTATATCTATCGATCGATTGATTGATCGATATATATAGATCAATATATATAGAGATATACATATATATGCAGATACTGCATATCAAATAGATATATCCATCCATTGATCCATTTTCAAATCTGCTTATCCTCACAAGGGTCTCGGGCGTGCTGGAGCTGATCCCAGCTGTCTTCGGGCAGTAGGCGGGGGACACCCTGGACTGGTTGCCGTCTAGAAGCAGGACACCCATAGACGAACAGCCATTCGCGTTCACAATCATACTGAGGGACAATTTAGAGCAGTGGTCTCAAACTCACAGCCTGCGGGCCATATGTGGCCCACAGGATGCACGTTTGAGGCCCCCGCATTGACATGAAAGTTTAATATTAGTGTGGCCCGCATGAGTTTGATGTACATGCTGTATGTATTAGCAATACCTCGGTGCTAAATAGTGAGATCTAATTGACATGTGCAGTCACCAACACACACTCAAACAGACAACTACTTTGTGAGCTCTGCGCAGCCATAATGAAACGAAGGTAATACCAAAAGCATAGTTAAATACTGACTAAACGAAGGAAGGAGACAAGCAAGACTTCTAAGGATATTAAGCCCATTGTGGATGTGAGCCCAGGAGGTTTGTGTGCCTTGTTGTTGAATCAATTGTCTTCATAACTTTTGTCTTTCATTTATGCGAGTGTTTGTCATGTTTTGTAATGCCATTTGTATGTTTGATGTCCATGTTTGTGACCAGCTCAAATGTCTTTGTTACAACTGCAGCGGTTGTGAATGCTCTATTTTAATCAAGCTGTATTGTATTGTGTTGTATTCCCTTTAGTGTAGCTCCATCTAGTGGATGTATAGCGCAGCCTTAGCCACTACTGTATGCGCTTTCTAATGCAGTGCACCCTATATATTTCAACAGTTTAAAAATAGGCCAAATCATTGCGCCTTATAATCCAAAGCACCTTATAGTGCAGAAAATATGGTACCTAACTACAGTATATTTATAACTTCATACTGTATGTACCTGTGGCTAAAATACAAAACAGTGGAAGTTTCTTTTGCCAACCTACACATGTGGAGTTAAGGAACGGGGTCATCATTGCCAGGAGCTTCAAAACTATCCACATTCTCTCTTTTATTGTTTGCCCATCTCCTCTCTTTGTATAATTATAATAAAACCACAACAGCCAGGGCAAACCGCTTGTTTCGAGACAAAAACACCTTGTTTGTAGATTAATAAACTATGATATAGTATGTACCAAGTACGTGTGGCCTCAAACAGTTTTTCTTGATAGAAACACCAGGGTCATTTTTTCCAATTTAGCGTCAAGATCTGTAATTGCCGTTCGGTTGTGCGGCGGGCCTTCAACGCCACTCTCAGATTGAGGACGTGAATGTATTTTTAAAAAAAAGGAGACAAGTTGGGCGGCCGGTGGACCAGTGTTTAGCGCGTCGACCTCACAGTGCAGAGGTCGTGGGTTCAATCCTGGCTGCGGCCTTCCTGTGTGGAGTTTGCATGTTCTCCCGGGGCCTTTGTGGGTTTTCTGCAGTTACTCGGGTTTCATTCCAAAAATCATGCATGGCAGGCTGATTGAACAGCTCCGTGAGCCGTCACCTTACCGTGGTGGAGGGGTTTGCGTGCCCCAATGATCCTAGGAGCTAAGTTGTCCGGGGCTTTATGCCCCTGGCAGGGTCACCCATGGCAAACAGGTCCTAGGTGAGGGACCAGACAAAGCATGGCTCAAAAGATCCCTTATGACGAGTCACATAAATGGAGCCAAGTTTCCCTTGCCCGGACGTGGGTCACCGGGGCCTCCCTCTGGAGCCAGGCCTGGAGGCGGGGCCCGTTGGCGAGCGCCTGGTGGCCGGGCCTATACCCATGGGGCCCGGCCGGGCTCAGCCCGAAGAGATAACGTGGGTCCCCCTTCTCATGGGCTCACCACCCATGGGAGGGGCCAAAGGGGTCGGGTGCAGTGCGAGCTGGGCAGCAGCCAAAGGAGGGGACCCTGGCGGTCCGATCCTCGGCTACAGAAGCTAGCTCTAGGGACATGGAATGTCACCTCTTTTGCAGGGAAGGAGCCTGAGCTAGTGTGCGAGGTGGAGAAGTTCCGACTGGATATAGTCGGACTTACCTCCACACACAGCCTGGGTTCTGGTACCAGTTCTCTCGAGAGGGGTTGGACTCTCTTCCACTCTGGAGTTGCCCACGGTGAGAGGCGCAGAGCAGGTGTGGGCATACTCATTGCCCCCCGGCTCAGTGCTTGTACATTGGGGTTCACACCGGTAGACGAGAGGGTTGCCTCCCTCCGCCTTCAAGTGGGGGGACGGGTCCTGACTGTTGTTTGTGTGTACGCACCCAACAGCAGTTCAGCGTACCCACCCTTTTTGGAGTCCTTGGAGGGTGTGCTGGAGAGTACTCCTGCTGGGGACTCCCTTGTTCTGCTGGGGGACTTCAATGCTCACGTGGGCAATGACAGTGAGACCTGGAGGGGCATGATTGGGAAGAACGGCCCCCCCGATCAGAACTCGAGTGGTGTTTTGTTATTGGACTTCTGTGCTCGTCACGGATTGTCCATAACAAACACCTTGTTCAAACATAAGGGTGTCCATATGTGCACTTGGCACCAGGACACCCTTGGCCGCAGTTCGATGATTGACTTTGTGGTTGTATCATTGGATTTGCGGCCGCATGTTTTGGACACTCGGGTGAAGAGAGGGGCGGAGCTGTCAACTGATCACCTCCTGGTGGTGAGTGGGCTCCGATGGTGGGGGAAGATGCCGGTCCGTCCTGGCAGACCCAAACGTATTGTGAGGGTTTGTTGGGAGCGTCTAGCGGAATCCCCTGTCAGAAGGAGCCTTAACTCCCATCTCCGACAGAGCTTTTCCCATGTTCCGGGGGAGGTGGGGGACATTGAGTCAGAGTGGACCATGTTCCGTGCCTCTATTGTTGAGGCGGCCAATCTGAGTTGTGGCCGTAAGGTGGTTGGTGCCTGTCGTGGCGGCAACCCCCGTACTCGCTGGTGGACACCAGCAGTAAGGGATGCCGTCAAGCTGAAGAAGGAGTCCTGTCGGGCCTTCATGGCCTGTGGGACACCAGAGGCAGCTGACAGGTATCGACTGGCCAAGCGGAATGCAGCTTCGGTGGTCACCGAGGCAAAAACTCGGGCATGGGAAGAGTTCGGTGAGGCCATGGAAGCCGACTTCCGGACGGCTTCGAGGAAATTCTGGTCCACCATCCGACGTCTCAGGAGGGTGAAACAGTGCACCACTAACACTGTGTTAGTGGTGCACACCACTAACAACACTGCCCCAACACTGTGATGGGGCGCTGTTGACCTCGACTTGGGACCGGTGGGCGGAATACTTCGAAGACCTCCTCAACTCCACCAGCACGCCTTCCTTGGAGGAAGCAGAGTCTGGGAACTCTGAGGTGGGCTCTCCAATCTCTGTGGTCGAAGTCACCGATGTGGTTAAAAAGCTCCTCGGTGGCAAGGCCTCAGGGGTAGATGAGATCCGCCCGGAGTTCCTCAAGGCTCTGGATGTTGTAGGGCTGTCCTGGTTGACACGCCTCTGCAACATCGCGTGGTCATCGGGGAGAGTGCCTCTGGATTGGCAGACCGGGGTGGTGGTCCCTCTGTTTAAAAAGGGGGACCGGAGGGTGTGTTCCAACTACAGAGGGATCACACTCCTCAGCCTCCCTGGTAAAGTCTATTTAGGGGTGATGGAGAGGAGGGTCCGTCAGGAAGTCGAGCCTCAGATTGAGGAGGAGCAGTGTCGTTTTCGTCCCGGCCGTGGAACAGTGGACCAGCTCTACACCCTTAGCAGGGTCCTCGAGGGTATGTGGGAATTCGCCCAACCGGTCCACATGTGTTTTGTGGACTTGGAGAAGGCGTTTGACCGTGTCCCTCGGGGGGTTCTGTGGGGGGTGCTTCGGGAGTATGGGGTACCAAGCCCCTTGATACGGGCTGTTCGGTCCCTATACTGCCGATGTCAGAGTTTGGTTTGCATTGCCGGCAATAAGTCGGAATCGTTCCCAGTGAGGGTTGGACTCCGCCAAGGCTGCCATTTGTCGCTGATTCTGTTCATCACCTTTATGGACAGAATTTCTAGGCGCAGCCGAAGCGTTGAGGGAGTCCTTTTTGGTAGCCTCAGTATTGCATCTCTGCTTTTTGCAGATGATGTGGTACTGTTGGCTCCTTCAAGCAGGGCTCTCCAACTCTCACTGGAGCGTTTCGCAGCCGAGTGTGAAGCGGTCGGGATGAAAATCAGCACCTCCAAATCTGAAACCATGGTCCTCAGTCGGAAAAGGGTGGAGTGCCCACTCCGGGTCGGGGAGGGGATCTTGCCCCAAGTGGAGGAGTTTAAGTATCTTGGGGTCTTGTTCACGAATGAGGGCAGGAGGGAGCGAGAGATCGACAGGCGGATCGGTGCAGCGTCTGCTGTAATGCGGACGTTGTATCGGTCCGTCGTGGTAAAGAAGGAGCTGAGCCAAAGGGCGAAGCTCTCAATTTACCGGTCGATCTACGTTCCAACCCTCGTCTATGGTCACGAGCTATGGGTCGTGACCGAAAGAACGAGATCCCAGATACAAGCGGCCGAAATGAGTTTTCTCCGCAGGGTGTCCGGGCTCTCCCTTAGAGATAAGGTGAGAAGCTCGGTCATCCGGGAGGGGCTCAGAGTCGAGCCGCTTCTCCTCCACATCGAGAGGAGCCAGATGAGGTGGCTCGGGCATCTGATTAGGATGCCTCCTGAACGCCTCCCTGGTGAGGTGTTCCAGGCATGTCCCACTGGGAGGAGACCCCGAGGACGACCCAGGACACGCTGGAGAGACTATGTCACCCAGCTGGCCTGGGAACGCCTCGGGATCCCCCGGGAAGAGCTGGAAGAAGTGCTGCCCCCGCGACCCCACCTCGGATAAGCGGTAGAAGATGGATGGATGGATGGATATATATATATACAGTCAAACCTCGGTTTTCGGACATCTCGGTTCTCGTACAGTTCGGTTTTCGAACTAAAATTTCGAGTTTTTTATACCTCGGATGACGAACAAATTTCGGTTCTCGAACTAACTGAGCGCACTTGAATGCGTCACTTCACTCCTCTCGGCTTCGCTACCTCGTGTAGCAACGCTACCTCGTGTAGCTTCGCGAGGTAGCTTCGCGAGGTAGCAAAGCCGAGAAGAGGTAGCAAAGCCGAGAGGAGTGAAGTGATGCTCCCTCGTGTCGCGGCGCTCCCTTGTGTCTCGTCGCTACACAGGAAGCGACCATTGTGAGCAGACGTTTTTTGTAATGTTCAATAAAAAAAAGCAGACGTGTTTGGTGAGACGCTTCTGTTAGGACCAGTGAAATCCCCCTCTTTTCATAATGGTTTGCCCTGGCAGCACGGGGGAGGGGGGGGGGGGGGCGTGCGTTTGTTTACGGCCGGCACCTTTCAATGCAGCCGCACATAATGAACACTCTGATGTCCGGTGTCTCATTATTATGCAATAATCGTACAGAAACAGCTTGTGAGCAGAAGAGTTTGTATTGTTCGATTAAGAATATTTTTTTAAAAAAGCAGACGTGTTTGGTGAGAACTACGTTATATTGGACTGTTATTTTTGCATCGTGTATCAGCCCCTAATCATGGCACCAAAGAAAGCAAGTGGAAGTGGTGAACCTGGTGAAGAACAGAGGAAAATAGTGTGCAAAACTATAGAATTTAAGAAAGATTTAATCGCAAAATATGAGTCAGGCGTGCGTGTGTCTGTGTTGGCGAAGGAGTTCGGGATGCCGAAATGCCCCGCCTACTGCCTGCTGACAGCTGGGAGAGGCGCACGCCCCACGACAGATAGAGAGAGAGAGATGTTCCTTCAATTTTTATGTTACTATGTTAATGTTAAAATTGGTCATCTCCCTTTATATTTGTACATTTTATGGAGTGAAATTGTAAAAAAAAGTGGTTTAAAAAAGTTGTTTTCTTGACTTGGAACGGATTAAAACATTTTACATTGATTTCAATGGGAAACATGGTTTCGGTTTCCGAACAATTCGGTATCCGAACAGTCTTCTGGAACGGATTAAGTACGAAAACCGAGGTTTGACTGTATATATATATTCTGTATTTTCAAAGTGACGTCAACAATTATTCAGTATAATAAGCCTCTGAATGTATTATTTTATATAACTTTGTTATAACACTCCCCATTAATGTGAATGGTTTATGGTTTTCCGTTCTTCACAATTGCGAAAGATCCAGCAAAACTAGCGGAATTATAGTCAGCTTGCCGGGTCCATACGCGGAGTTGCTGCTGGCTAGCTTGCAACCTGCTCAGTCGCTTGCACGCTTCCTTTCTCGTGTCTCCCGCAGGGTATTTTGATGCGAACGTAGCATGGCGCATGTCAAAGTGCCGCTTACATTTGACTGTTTCATCGTTGGTATTTTGTCATTGCAAATTAGTCATACTGCAGTACCTGTTCCCTCCACAAAGGTAAATCCTTCAGTTCATTCGTCCCGAAGTGTACCATACTTGCAATCTTTTTTCTTTTTGCCACCTTATTCGTCGAAGGATTATCTTTGAGATAATGACCAAGCGGGCTGATTCAAAAGGGGGTGTTTACCTGTTTCCCCAACAATGGCCAACATAGGCCAGTATCATCCAATTAAAATTGCTCCTGCCGCCAACTGTAGCCCTGAACAGGACATGAGCAGTGAAAAAGTGATGGATGGATTAAACAAGCGAGAATATTTTGTTTTATATGCGAGCCATATGCAATCATCAAAAGAGCCACACCTGGCTTCCGAGCCATAGGTTCCCGACCCCTCCTCTAAATTGTCCCTAGGTATGAGTGTGAGCGCGGATGGTTGTTCATCTCTGTGTGTCCTGCAATTGGCTAGCAATTAGTACCGGGTGTCCCTCGCCGACTGCCTGAAGACAGCATGCCCTGTTACCCTTGTGAGGATGAAGCGGAGCAGAAAATGGATCGATGGAAGGAGACAAGGTAAAAAAAGGGAAGAGCAATCGTCAAAGATGCTTTACTACATGTGGCCATATCTCATATGAATGCCAGAGGAGTACCAGAGTAGGGCAGAATCAGATACATGGGTGTTGATCCATTAAGGTTATTGATCAGAAAGTAGTGAGATGATAGATGGCTGAACACACGCATTAAACGAGCATGAACAGCAGCATCTTTGTCCTGTTGCTTCATGTTTGGGAGATCAATGAAAGCCAGAAGAGATTCCAGTGTTTGTGCGTGTGTGTGTGTGTGTGTGTGTGTGTGTGTGTGTGTGTGTGTGTGTGTGCATGTGTTTGTTTGTGTAGTTTTAACTGCTGTTACATAACAGTACAGCTCCATACAGAAATCTGATGTCTGATTCAACTCAAGTGATGAAGTAGACTAAAATCCGCATCTTGATTATTTTAAGAGGCTGACATACAGCACTTTGTAATTTGTACATTTATAAAACACCAACCCTGACAATTAAATCTACTGGTATAATAATTCTCCACGATGGTGGATGCGCACAAACATCGCTTCCAATGGCTTACCCGGACCTCAGCAGAAATTTGTGGCTCCAGTTACTTAGAATATCCCATATATATATATATATATATATATATATATATATATATATACACACACGCAAGCCACACGGCCGGGGACTAGTGAGTGTGAGAGCCACTCTCCAGCATGAAATATCCAAGCTCCATGAATACATCAAGGAGAAGGCTCCAACGGATGATGTGCTCAGAGAATGTCTCAAACAATGGGGAACAGAGGATGAGGTGCTGGACAAGCCCCGTCACGGGATGTATCACCGGATCATAACTGAAGTGGCTGATCTCAAGAAGTCCCATCAGTGGCGAGAGACAGCTGGCCTGAAAGACAGCACAGAGGCACCCATCTATGGCCCTGAGCACCAGAGCCATAGACGCCCAGATATACCACACCAGAGAAGACCCGAGGTGTAGGTTGTGCAAAGAGGCGCCTGAGACGATCCAACACATAACTGCAGGGTGCAAGATGCTGGCAGGGAAAGCTTACATGGAATGCCATAACCAGGTGGCTGGCATAGCCGAAACATCTGTGCGGACTGTGGCCTGGAAACCCCAAGGTCAAAAAGGGAAACATCTCCAAAAGTGGTGGAGAATGACCGTGCGAAGATCCTGGGGGACTTTCAGCTACAGACTGACAAGATGGTAATGGTGAACCAACTAGATATTGTGATCATAGATAAAGGGCAGAGGAAAGCCGTTGTCGTGGATGTAGTGATCCCAAGTGATGGAAACATCAGTAAGAAGGAACACGAGAAACTGGAGAAATCAAGAAAGCTGCGGGGCCCAACAAAGTGTCCCCCTCCTGTCTGAAAGTCTGCGCTGACCAGCTGGCTCCGGTCTTCACACAAATCTTCAACAGATGCCTGGAGCTGTGTGAGGTCCCATCCTGGTTCAAACAGTCGACCATCATCCCAGTTCCCAAGAAACCGGCAACATCGGAACTGAACGACTATAGGCTTGTCGCTCTGACGTCTGTGGTCATGAAGTCCTTTGAACGCCTTGTGCTGAACCACCTAAAGAACATCACCAGACCCCTGCTGGACCCTCTTCAGTTTGCCTACCAGGCAAACAGGTCTGTGGAGGACGCAGTCAACATAGGCATGCACTCCATCCTCGAGCACCTCAACAGCACAGGGACCTACGCAAGGATCCTGTTTGTGGATTTCAGCTCTGCGTTCAACACCATCATCCCGGAACTCCTCACCCCCAAATTTCTCCAGCTCGGTGTGTCCCCTACGATCTGCCAGTGGATCCTTAGCTTCCTGAGGGGACGGACAACAGGTGAGACTGGGAAGAACAACATCATCAACACGCACCACTAGCACTAGAGCCCCACAGGGATGCGTCCTCTCTCCACTGCTCTTCTCCCTCTACACGAACGATTGCACCTCAACAAGCCCAGCTGTCAAACTCAAAGTTCGCAGACGACACCACGGTCATCGGTCTCATCAAAGACGACGACGAGTCTGCGTACCGATAACAAGTGGAGCAGCTGGAGCTCTGGTGCAGCCGGCACAACCTATGGCTGAACACGCTCAAGACTGTAGAGATGATCGTGGACTTCAGGAAACATCCTTCACCACAGCTGCCCCTCAACTATCCAACTGACCTGTGTCAACCATCGAGACCTTCAAGTTCCTGGGAATCACAGTCTCTCAGGACATGAAGTGGGAGGTCAACACCAACTCAACCCTGAAAAGGGCCCAGCAGAGGATGTACTTCCTGTGTTCTTCCATCACGGTTTTGTTTGGGGCCGGACACCACCTGAGCGTGTATAAAAAAATAAAAATAAATAAATATATATATATATACAGTGATCATTTTATAGTTTACCAGCAGCGAGTCCCAGGGACTTGTTGATCAGAAAAGTATGAGCCCCGTTATGCATTCAGAGAGTCCCAAATTTCAAATTATGAAATGGTCTACTTATTCAATTGCATATGATGATATCACAAACAACAACAATATACATTGATAAGAGGTTTATTTCTTATAAACAAATGCTGCAAAAATTTAAATAATTCAGGCATACAAGATTAACAATGAACATCAGCAGCTGTGTACTCCAGGTTTATTCAACAAAATAAATGGATCAAAATATGTTGTACTCATATGGCGTCCAAAAAGCTTGGCCTAAAGATAAGTTGGGCCAAGACAAAATTGATGCATGTTGGCGATGGACCTGACCCACCACCTTTTGAATTTGATGGCACCCCTGTCCAATTTGTCTCCACCTTCAAATATCTCGGCTCGACAGTGACCAACAACGGAGATCTCAAAACAGAGATCGACTGTCGTCGCGCCCTTGCAGCCAATGTCATGCAGTCCTTGTGGAGACCACTGTGGCGCCATCGGCACATATCCCGGGCAACAAAGCTCAGAGTCTACAATGCCTCAGTCATCTCCGTCCTCCTGTACGGCTCCGAAACCTGGCCACTGAATAACACTCTTGCGGCCAGGCTTGATGGCTTTGACTCCAGGGCCCTCAGGAGGATTGAAGGTATCTCGTGGACCGAGCACATCACAAATCAGGCTCTAAGAGACAAAACCAAACAGCCACCAGCCTCCCGTCTCGCAGCAATGCGGCGAGTGCGATGGTATGGCCATGTCATCCGCCTGCCCCAGGAACACCCAACCAGCACCATCTTGGCCCTCAACCCCCAGAAAGCTGGCTGGAGACGACCCAGAGGTGCCCCCCGCACTCGATGGCTGGATGTAATAGCCCTGGACCTTGGGGCCTGCAATGTTACCCTGGAACAAAGTCAACACCTTGCCCAGAACAGATCCAGATGGAGAGACCTGGTTGCTATGGTTGGCTCTACGCGCCATAAAGTGCAAGAGAATTAAACTAAAACTAAACATATGGCATCATGAATATAACATACCACAAAATCAGAGTAGTTTTTTCAGTCTCACACTGCAAAGATTAATTTACTGGTAATCATCAATACAGGTACGTATTGATGTGGCTTGACATCCTCTTCCCAAGACGATGCATGTGTAATCTATCAATTTGACAAAATAATTTACCACACATCATCGTTAGTTCTACTGACAGTTGACATTAGCATTACACCACCTTGTGACGAGTGTTTTATTCATAAAGTTACCATGCTACAACCAGTAAGTTATAGAATAACCAAGACTGTTTAATATTATTTTTCATAGCGATGAGCCTATAGATCTTATGACCAACTTGCCTCATAATCGTGCCTCTCGTCGTATCTCCCTCTTGTGTTTTGTGCATACGTCACAGGTGAGTTGAGTGATATGCCCTTCGGACGCTTCATACGAAAATTGTGTGGGGTTTTTTCGGCGCCATCTCAAACTGTCATGCGTGATTCCTCAGTTTAAAGTTTAAAGCTGTATCCTAAGACTCCCTGATCCACACAACCAGTATCTAAAGCAGTGACATCGGGATGTCATTCGGGCTTGAGAAATGTTGTCGGATGGTGATGAAGAGAGGGAAGGTTGTCCACACTGAAGGGGTCTCACTCCCTGAAGGAAAAATAGCAGACTTTGAGGACAGCTACAAGTACCTCGGTATACCATAAGCCAATGGCAACCTCGAACTGGCAACAAGGAAAGCGGCTATGGCCAAATACCTCCAGCAGGTGAGGCAAGTCCGAAGAAGCCAGCTCAATGGCAAGAATAAGACCCGGGCAATAAACAGCTATGCCCTGCCAGTGATCAGATACCCTGCAGGAATAATAAGGTGGCCAAAGGAAGAGATTCAGACCACGGACGCTAAGACCCGAAAGCTCCTAACCATGCATGGAGCGTTCCATCCCAAATCCAGCACCATGAGACTGCACGCAAGCCAAAAGGAAGGAGGCCGGGGACTAGTGAGTGTGAGAGCCACTGTCCAGGATGAAACATCCAAGCTCCATGAATACATCAAGGAGAAGGCTCCAACGGATGACGTACTGTACTCAGAGAATGTCTCAGACAATGGGGAACAGAGGATGAGGTGATGGAAGAGGGACCATCATGGGAGGACAAGCCCCTACACGGGATGTACCACCGGACCATAACTGAAGTGGCCGATCTCAAGAAGTCCTATCAGTGGCTAGAGAGGGCTGGCCTGAAGGACAGCACAGAGGCACTCATCCTCGCTGCTCAGGAGCAGGCCCTGAGCACCAGAGCCATTGAGGCCCAGATATACCACACCAGACAAGACCCAAGGTGTAGGTTGTGCAAAGAGGCACCTGAGATGATCCAACACATAACTGCAGGATGTAAGATGCTGGCAGGGAAAGCTTACATGGAATGCCATAACCAGGTGGCTGGCATAGTCTACCGAAACATCGGTGCGGAATATGGACTGGAAACCCCAAGGTCAAAATGGGAAACACCTCCGAAGGTGGTGGAGAATGACCGAGCGAAGATCCTGTGGGACTTCCAGATCCAGACTGACAAGATGGTAATGGCGAACCAACCAGATATCGTTATCATAGATAAAGGACAGAGGAAAGCCGTTGTAGTGGATGTAGCGGTCCCAAGTGATGGAAACATCAGAAAGAAGGAACACGAGAAACTCGAGAAATACCAAGGGCTCAGAGAGGAGCTGGAGAGAGCCTGGAACGTAAAGGTGACAGTCGTGCCTGTGGTGGTCGGAGCACTCGGGGCAGTGACCCCCAAACTAGATGAGCGGTTGCAACAGTTGTTTGACAATAAAGTTGTATTCAAATTCAAATTCAAAATTCAAACAGATCCCGGGAACAACATCGGACATCTCAGTCCAGAAATGTGTAGTGCTGGGAACAGCAAGGATACTGCGCAGAACCCTCAAGCTTCCTAGCCTCTGGTCGAGGACCCGAGCTGAATGGGGGACGGACAGCACCCGAGGGGTGAGACGAGGATTTATATATATATATATATATAGGTAAATGAGGTAAATTAGAGAGGTGGGACGAATGGAAGCATAGTTTTATTTGGGCATCCATGACGAGCTTTTTCCTTTTTTTTTTTAAACATTTTTTTTTTTAAACATATATATATATATATATGTTTAGAAAAAAAAAAGTAAAAAGCTCGTCATGGATGCCCAAATAAAACTATGCTTCCATTCGTCCCACCTCTCTCATTTACCTCTTTTTGTCTTCTCACACTCTAAGGCTACAAGCCATATAAATATAGTCTGTGTGTGTGTTGGGGGTTGGGAATGACAAAAAAAAAGAAGCAACATAAGGCCAGCAGACTGTGAGTCTTACACGAAACACCTAAGTATACATCGGAACACGAGAAGGAGTGCGCACACACATAAGGCCACAACTGCCATCTGTGTGAAGCTCACTGGTGGTGGCAACATCCGCCTACACTTGCAGCAATGACATAAAACAAACAAACACAGAGAAGCTTGTCCTGTTTGGCACCAGAAACAGACATGTGAAGTGAGGACAGGCTTGAGGCAGCATGCTCTACGGCATATCGGGGAGATCATGCTGAGACTATAGTAAACATTGGTGCCAATAAGCTTGGATAGACAATATTGTCATCTTTGTCAAATAATGGCCCAAGTCATATTCTGACCCCTTCACACCCCCCCAAAAAATATTTTTTTTCCTTCATTAAAAATCTCCTCATGATGGTGGCCACCAATGATTCTTTTCACGCATAATTTAGTACTATAACTAAAAAACACACACACACACAAAAAAAAACCAGTCCAATTTTGGCAGTTATTTTCATCCATCTATCTATTTTCCGATCCGCTTTATCCTCACAAGGCTTGCGGGGGGGGGGTGGTGGAGGCTATCCCAGCTGTCTTCGGGCAGTAGGCCGGAGTTACCCTGAACTGGTACACACAGACGAACAAGCATCCGCACTCACAATCACACCTAGGGACAATTTCGAGTGTTGCATTAACTTGCCATGCATGTTTTTGGAATGTGGGAGGAAACCGGAATACCCAGAGAAAACCCACGTAGGCACGGGGAGAATATGCTTTCAGCAACTCGAACCCCCGAAGTCATAGTGGAAGATTTTCTTCCCCAAAAGCAATTCTCATGGATTAATTGTTGTCATTTCTCCATTCCTATTGGTTTGAATGCACTCTCTACTAACTGCCCGCTACTCCACTCAACTCTATGCTGCTCCACAACTCCGCCCATGCATACATCCCCCTCGACTTCAACTTGTTCTGCAGCATGATCCTGGATGAGCCCTTCCCCCTGCTGCCACCAGGTGGACAGATTTTAAATGATTTAAAATGCAGACAAGCTTGATCCTTCGTCACAGGTTTCGTGAGTTCGTTCTGCACTCTACGCCGCAAAAATAAATACATTAATTTAAAAAAAAAAGGAAATAACATAAGAATATGTCACGGGTAGGCAGTAGCTTTTCTGGACATATTTAGACATCATGAGGATTAAAAGAGTCAAACAAATATTTCAACATTGCTTATTTTGGGATTATTCTAGGCTGAAGCATATTGAAGGGATTCATTCATATCCATAGTTTAGAATCATGAAGAAATAGTTTGTATACGTATTTAACCATTTGTCTTGCTTTTTTATATTGTGTGCATTTCAGATAAAATACACTGGATACATAATTTTACTCTTTGACACGCTCTAATGGAAAAAAGAGAGCGTTCTTCCTGAATGCACTTTCCTCTCTTACAAAGAACACTTTAAGGGGCTGAATGTCGCTCAATAAACACACCAGATGAAGCCATTCATGTCGGTGCATGTACAGTACATGCTACTTCCAAATGAAGGTCCATACTGTCTGATGTGTACTGTTTATGAGCTACTTTCATTACACAAACCTTTTCTAAAGTGAAGGTGCACGAAGGTAACTAGTATCCAACCCATCAGATTGACAATTCAAATCATTGTAAAGCCTGAGTACCCTTCACCTTGTGGTATTCTTACTCAATATTGTGACAACAGTATATTGTTTTACTGGTCCAGGTATCGTCAGAAGAATGGATTAGACATTGCTGCACACGTAGAAACTTGTGACTAAAATGAGTTTCTGAATAGATGTTGAGCTGCAGAACTGTTAACATAATGAATGCATGACTCGATTAAAAGTTGCAATTATGGTTATACAGTAAAAGAATGAACCTCCTGCCTTAATCTAATTGAGTGGTATTCGATTGACAAGGTTCAAAGGTCTGTTTTTTTTGTTTTTTATATTGTGTAGTCCGATGTGCAGTACTGACATGAGAAATATTCAGTTTTAAGTGTAGTTTGACTAGCGTTATAATGGAACGGTACAGTTGTTCGGATTTAATTACTTTATTTATTTATAACTTTATTAACATCTGATTCTGTTGTATTTTTTGTGTAGTCACCGCATTTATTTTTGATGGCTTTGTCCTCTGATGTTGTCTACATTACCAATCTGCAGCCCTCCTCTGCATCCCAAAACAAAATACAAAACTCTGGCCCAGTTAGAGCAGACATGGAATTTGTGTATTAATATCACCAAGTTGCTGTTTTCAGCTGTTTTTGCTGCTTTCATGTTATTTTGGGAATCTTACTCATTGCAGGAAGAAAGAGTTGAAGCGTGGTGAGTGAAAGCTCCACCCAGGAAAAAGGAGAGTGGGAGAGAGAGAGAGAGACAGAGAGAGAGAGGGGTGGGGGGGGGGCATGGCTGTGAAGAAAATAATATAGAAAGCAGTGAGCTGACGTGGGGGAAGGAGCACAGCAGACAGCTAGACTGGAAGGGAAAACTGATGAGGCCCCCAGATGCTTGTTTTTGCTGGCAATTGTGTTTTTTAAGTTCATTCTACAGTCGACTGTATTCGTGTTATATAAGTATTTTAGTTTATGGTAAAGGGTTCATACAAGATTCCCCATAACACATACTGTAGATATTTATTTAACAGAAACAAAACAAAAACAAGGCTCTGGATCCTTAAATGTCAAACTAAACCAAACATTCATTCCATCATGTCTTACTGTGGCTGTGCCAGTGACTGTCTGACTGCCGATGTCTGATCCATTCTGGTCACTGTGGCTCTGTGTCGACTGGTAGATGTTGAGTGGATGGTCGCTGACAGAGGCCTGAACCCCGGAGTAGTCTTGAGGTGCTGGCTGCTGGTGTGAATGTGGATGGGAGTGTGCATGTGGGTGAGCGTGTGAAGCAGTGAACTCTGTGGTAATGCCATTCTGGGGAGGAGGGGCAAACTGGGCAGATGTGTAAGTCTGAGCCATGGATGGATCTGGGGGTGTCGGTGTGTCCTGGTTACCCTGTGCAGAGAAAGAAATTCACCTTTTGAACATGGAAAATACACTTTGCATGCATAATGTAAATGTAATTGAGAGGGATGTTTGACTCCATCTTTGATCAACTATAACGAACTACATTTAAAAAATTAAACTCTAAAGTGTTCCGAATTACATACTCAATGACAGAAAAGAGATGACCAGAGGAGTATGGATGTCACTTAACTTCCCTTATCTGATGACATGTTCTTAAGATAGCAAAGTGGTTGAGACTGATTAGACATAGACAAAGTGTCTATTGGTTGAAGCAAAGTAGTACACTCAATTTGCCTCAGTCCCTTCAGAAGGTTATTAATCTCACATAATGGACCAAGAGGCTACAAAAGCTTTTTTTTTTTCTTTTTCAACAGTTTATCTCAGACCCTTTGGTACATTTCACAGAACCAAATTTAAATTTGCAAAACAGTATTTGCGTTTCTCAAAATAATTCAAACAAATAACAAATGCTATTTTCTTTCTGAAAATCTTTTGATCATCTCACAGAAGTAAAAATTGGTGTCACAGAACATGGCAGTGTCATCAGAATAACAAGTCCTTTTGTCATTGTGGATGGATAAAATTCCAATTACTTAGACATGTTATCAATGTAACAGTGTACAATGGAGGCATGTTCTGGTGAAAACTGCCACTTAAGTTTTGTTGACAAATTCAGCATTCAAAATTGAAATTTTGTGCATGTGGAAATTGGTTACAAGAGACTGGGCAAGATTCAAATGTCACTTTTCTCGAGAATCAGCCCGAAACCTTTCACAGTATTTTTTTTAACAAATCTATAACACATCTGTGTTTATTATTTTTAAAAAATAGTGATCGATATTTTGTGCTGAAAACAGCTTTGATGATTCATTGCTAATGGTTGAAGTTTCCGTGATGATTTTGGAGGAGTGACAATTCCGCCGGACGATAGCATTTTACTGGTTGTAATATGTTTACAAAAAAAAGTGTACAAATGTAAACATGGGACAATCTCAAGAAAAATTGTACTTGTAATACCCTACGAATTACAGTGCAGTCTGACTACTTCCTTTGGGCCACAAAAGCTCATCCACATAACAAGAATCACCTTCACTTGCTGTGACCATTTTCAGAACACTAGTTGATCATTGGTTGATCAAATGCTTCACATATTTCCCCTTGTTGAAAAAAAGAAGAGGGGAAAATAATCTAAGAGAAATGCATAGAAATATGCTTGACATATGACAAAATTGCAGTGAGGAATATAAGCCAGATCAGGGTTGGCTGTTGTGGTTAATCCAACAGATCTTTCCCTCTTGGTGGAAAAGTGGCATTAGCCATCTTTTCCGCTGTGAGATGCCACCCCTACAAAGACATCACAATACCCTAATCTCAAATATAACAGTAGCAACATTTCCTTTGTCATACACAGGTATATGCAGAGGAGCTGTTACTGTACAGTGCTTTGCCATTATGCCTTGACATCATCGAGCCTCATTGTGCTGTGTAAAGAAATCTCTTAGAAGGTATGAAAAGTGTGGGGCAACACCTTAGCCCAATGCCCATCTTGGCTTCATTCCTCTGAGAATTTTCTGTACGAGATGAAACATTGCCCAGACTTACAGCAATTAAAAAAATATATATATATTTATATATATATACAGACGCTCCCCGACTTATGAACATCCGAGTTACGAACAACGGTACATACGAACATTTTTGCGGGTATGTCGAAAAATGTTTGGACAGAGATGCTGTAAGTTAGATTTTGTATTGCGCGCCTTTTTCCGAGTAGTGCTTCTTTCCGCCGCTAATACCGACGTGAGGCGCTGTGAGAGGAGGAGGAGGAGGACGAAACGCCTGTCCCCATGAAGAAATTCTAGACGAAACTCTTGGCCGAGGGGTTTTCGCTCATAGATAAAGCCATCGCACTCTTCGAGCAGCAAGACCCAAATATTGAACGTTGCACAAAGGTTGCAAATCAAATGAATGATGCCATACAGTGCTACTGCATCATTTATGATGAGAAAAAGAAGAAAACTGTGCAATCGTCGTTAGATCGCTTCTTTCGGCCAGTTTCTACTACACCCTCCAAGGAAGATACTCGTCAACCCTCATCTTCTTCTCCCGGACCCTCAACTTCTTCCTTCATTGAAGGAGGAAGTAACTCTTGAAGCCCATTCCAGCGATGACGAAGACCCTCTCGGCCCCATGATATAAAATCCTCCTCTTCCTCCTCCTCCCCCTCCATCATCTCCTTAAGCCTTCGAGTACATCTTCCAAAAGTAAGTTAAACTTCATTTTATTATACTTATATAAACCTTAAACATACTTATATAAGCCTTAAACATACATTCCATACAAAATATAGCACTGAAGCAACTTACAAACGAATTCACCTTACGAACGATCGTTCGGAACGTATCTCGTTCGTAAATTGGGGAGCGTCTGTATATATATATATATCGCATCTCGCCCATCTCCGCTTTGTTCGAGTAGCCCATTTTTCATCAAGGTGCTCTGGTTCCCCAGCACCTGACGCAGACCTTGTTTGGTCGGGCGACGTCTGAGCATGTCATTCGTTTTATTGTCTATCATCATTGTATAAGGTCGGCATTAGCGTGAAGGGTCCATTATTTTCAAATTTCGTAGTTTCATTTAAGTACAGTAATAGTTAATTTAAGTTTTTCAGAGGCAGTCATGAACGTCTCTCGAGTTGAACTGACGCCTCTTGAGTTGAATGGAAGGAGCGTAGCACCATCTAGTGGAGGCCATGTATATTGCACCTTATAATGCAATGCGTCCAATGTATGAAAAAAAAAAATTACAAAATAGCCATTCATTGAAGGTGCGCCTCATAATCCAGTGCGCCTTTTCGTGCGGAAAATACAGTATATTCAGTCAAACCTCGGTTTTCGTCCATAATCCGTTCCAGAAGGCTGTTCGAAAACCGAAATTGTTCAAAAACCGAAACCACGCTCTTTTTAAAATAAAAATGTTTCCTGAACACGTCTGCTCACAATGGAAAGCAACCTCAGCGGAAATCGAGGTTTGACTGTATATATATATATATTCATTCATTCATTCATTCATTTTCCGAACCGCTTCATCCTCACTAGGGTCGCGGGGGGTGCTGGAGCCTATCCCAGCAGTCTTCGGGCAGTAGGCGGGGGACACCCTGAATTGGTTGCCAGCCAATCGCAGGGCACACAGAGACAAACAACCATCCACGCTCACACTCACACCTAGGGACAATTTAGAGTGCCCAACGAGCCTGCCATGCATGTTTTTGGAATGTGGGAGGAAACCGGAGCACCCGGAGAAAACCCACACAAGCCCGGGGAGAACATGCAAACTCCACACAGGGAGGCCGGAGCTGGGATCGAACCCGGTACCTCTGCACTGTGAAGCCGACGTGCTAACCACTGGGCTACCGGGCCCTATATATATATATATATATATATATATATATATATATATATTTTTTTTTTTTTTTTATAGTAGCGATAGTAGTACTAGTAGCTCAGTGTTCCAACATCCACAAACAGCAATTGCTTTCACAACTTGAGATTGATGAGATACTACACAGATTCCATGGATGACAAAGGGTGACAGGCTGCCAGATCAGAGGAAGAGGTTGTACCAGAGATTGGGAGGCCAGCCCCAATGAATGAAAAGGTGAGCAAGGCAGCAACTGACCTGGAAGCTAAGATCATGACGAGAATGAAGGCTGGACAAACTAGAAGCCGATTACAACGGCTATGTGAAGTACCACCTGAAAGTCTCATGGAAACTGGGAATGCAGCACTGAGGGCAATCCCTACCGTAACGATCATGGAAACCAATGAGCTGATATACGCTTCACCATCAGTGATCCTAGAGATGCTTGGCTATAAGAGCAACCATGGGAGCCATGAGATACGTTACCCACCATAGAAAAAACGGTTGGAGGCTCAGATCAAGGCGGCTAGGAAAGATGTGAGTCAATTGACGGAAACCCAGAGAGGTGTGATGAAAAGGCCGATACCCGAGAGGTATATCCAGATTACCATACCTGATGCACTCAAACTGCCACACAAAGGCTCCAAGCCTTGTCCAGTCGCCTAAAGAGGTCCACGAAAGAGAATGACAAATAAAAAAAGGCTATTTGCAACACAACCTGCGAAAGTTTATGCTCTGTGGCAGGGTTGAAAAAGCAGGGTGCAGTCCCATCCAACCATCGGCCAATAACCTGTCTCTCCACAACATGGAAGCTCATGTCCGGCGTCATTGCGGCTAAGATAAGTGGACACATGGATCAATACATGAGCGAAGCACAGAAGAGCATTGGTAGTGCTACCAGAGGAGCGAAACATCAGCTCCTGGTTGACAGAACAGTCGCACAAGACTACAGGTCCCGACATACCAACCTGCGCACAACTTGGATTGATTACAAGAAAGCCTATGACACGATGGCACATACATGAATTACTGAATGCTTGGAGTTGTATAAGGTGAACGGTACCCTAAGAGCCTTCGTTGCGAACTTGAAGAGGATGTGGAAAACCACACTGGAAGCCAATGGCTAGCCATTTACCCAAGTGTCCATCAAATATGGCATATACCAAGGTGATGCACTCTCCCCACTGCTGTGCTGCATAGGACTGAACCCCCTAGGCCAGGGGTGTCCAAAGTCGGTCCTGGAGGGCTGCTGTCCTGCCTGTTCTCCAGCTCTCCCAGGAGCAACACACCTGATTCACATCATCAGGACTGTTCTAATGCTGCTCCAGAGCTGGTTGATGAGCTGATCATTTGAATCAGGTGTGTCACATCTGGGAAAGCTGGAAAACAAGCAGGACAGCGGCCCTCCAGGACCGACTTTGGACACCCCTGCCCTAGGCCAAGTCATCACCAAAACTCACTCTGGATACCGCCTCAGAAATGGAGCTATGATCAGTCACCTCCTCTACATGGATGACATAAAGCTGTATGCTAAGAGCAAAAGGGACTTTCTGATCCACACAACCAGGATCTACAGCAGTGACATCGGGATTTCTTTAGGGCTTGAGAAATGTTGTCGGATGGTGACTAAGAGAGGCAAGGTAGTTCACACTAAAGGGGTCTCACTCCCTGAAGGAACAATATCAGACATCTCCAAGTACCTCAGTATACCACAAGCCAATGGCAACCTAGAACTGCAAACAAGGAAAGCGGCTACGGCTACACACACACACACATATATATATACCGAAATTTGTTTGTCATCCGAGGTTTGACTGTATATATATATATATATATATATATATATATATATATATATATATATATATATATATATATATATATACGTCGGCTTCACAGTGCAGAGGTCCCGGGTTCGATTCCAGCTCCGGCCTCCCTGTGTGGAGTTTGCATGTTCTCCCCGGGCCTGCGTGGGTTTTCTCCGGGTGCTCCGGTTTCCTCCCACATTCCAAAAAACATGCATGGCAGGCTGATTGGATGCTCTAAATTGTCCCTAGGTGTGAGTGTGGGTGTGGATGGTTGTTCGTCTCTGTGTGCCCTGCAATTGGCTGGCAACCGATTCAGGGTGTCCCCCGCCTACTGCCCGGAGACGGCTGGGATAGGCTCCAGCACCCCCGCGACCCTAGTGAGGATCAAGCGGTTCGGAAAATGGATGGATGGATGGATATATATATACAGTCAAACCTCGGTTTTCGAACGTCTCGGTTCTCGTCCAATTCGGTTTTCGACCAAAAATGTCGATTTTTTTTATGCCTCGGATGACAAACAAATTTCGGTTCTTGAACAAACTGAGCGCATTTGAATGCACCATTTGACTCCTCTCGCCTTCCTTACACGAGGAAGTGATGTTTCCTCGGGTAGACGAGGAAGTGAGGCTTCCTCGTGTTGCTTACCATTGTGAGCAGACGTGTTCAGTAAAGATTTTATTTTAAAAAGATCGTGGTTTCGGTTTTCGAACAGCCTTCTTTAACGGATTATGGACGAAAACCGAGGTTTGACTGTATATATATCAGAGGCGATTGCTCTAAGGCTGCAAGGGAAGCTCAGCTTCCCCTAAAATGTCAAAAAGTAAGTGATCATGTACGTGTACGTACAATTGTGTGGACATGTCATTGACTAAATATGCACTACAACGCGCTCCAATTTTGTTCCGAATCAGATTCTTATTACTGGTTACGACGCGACTCTCTTTTCATTCATTCCCGCAGCTTCACTGGACTTTAAACTGTGTGGACGCAGGGCGTCTCGAGAGTTCAGTGTAGGTTGTTCGATGCATTGAAACGAGACGAGTCATTGGATAAATGCTGGTTTTGTCCCGCCCATGGGACACTCAGTGTCTCTGGGAGTCTATGGACAGTGGGCGTTTATAGGCTGTGCCAGAAGCTCAGCTTTCTGCGTGATGACTGGATGATCTGTCTGATGCTGAATCTCTTTTTGACTGACAGCGAAATGAGCCAATCACCGATCTTATGGTGAAGGCAACCTTCTCATTTTTCTGAAAAGGAAGTAGAATTCACGTATAAATAAACATATAAATAAACATTTTATGATGTAGGCCGAAATTGAGCTTCCCCTCCTTGAAAGACCAGCATCCGCCACTGATATTTGTGTGTGTGTGTGTGTGTGTGTGTGTGTGTGTGTGTGTGTGTGTGTGTGCGCGTGTGTGTGTATAGCCACAAAATTTAGGGTGGGCTTTCCTGTCTTTGCTCACACTGTTCTCATGCATGACCTTAGTGTGAATTCATCAAATACCACAAGAGTAGAATTATTTTGAGAATGAATGTCAGCGAGCTTTTGAAGAATTAATGCTGTGAGTGTTTTTCCTTTTCTATGTGTTTTTTAATTTTTTAATTTCCATCTAATACCAACAGTGTAAAGTGGTCCTAGAGTCACATTTGTAATGCACGGATGTCTTAAACACATATCTACCCTGATTGCTCAGTGAAGGAGCACATTTTAGAAATTTTAAGGAAAGAAAAAGACCTCCCACCACACTACGGCTATGTATGTGTGCTCGGAGGACATTCAATACTGTATTTTGCAGTGAGAGAAAGAGAGCGAAAAAGAGTGATACAGATGGTGGGTCTTGGCTAAATGCTCTGCTGTGTAATAAGAACCACATTTAGAGCACTGAAATATGCTTAACGTGGCAGAACACTGCACACAAAAACCACGCACCAACCCACACATCCATACACGCACAGGCACACGCGTGCACACATATTTAAGCACACGTGTGCATGACTATGATACAAGACAAAGCAAGTACTACCTCTAGAAACAAGTGTCATACATTTATGCCCTCATGTTTGCTCTCATAGGTTGATACAATTTCCATTTTAACATTTTTACTGTACTGTTATTCTTAAAATCATAATTCATTTACTCTGCATCCACGGGATAGTTTTCCGAAGAACCTTCTCACTGAGAGCCACAAAGACGTCGGCTGACCATCATCATTATCCATCCATCCATTTTCTAATCAGCTTATCCTCATAAGGGTGGCAGGCGTGCTGGGGCCTTATTCCAGCTGTCTTCGGGCAGTAGTGGTTGCCAGTTAATCGCAGGGCACACGTAGACGAACAACCATCAATGCTCAAAATCATATTTAGGAACAATTTAGAGTGTTCCATCCTGCCATACATATTTTTGGAATGTGGGAGGAAACTGGTATACCCGGAGAAAACCCAGGCTGGCATGGAGTACATGCAAACTCCACACAGGAAGGCCGGAGCCGGAATCAAACCCTGCACCTCTGCACTGTGAGACCAAGGTGCTAACCAGTTGACTACTGTGCTGCCACCATCATCATTAATTCTGCCAAAAATGATGACAGAGTGGTCACTGTTAACAGTTAAGTGCACCAAATAACATTTGTTCACACATATCACAGGAGATCCCACTTAACCTGAATTTATATACTTATAGTTACATCCAGAAATCCAAAAATCAGGTCACCAAAAAGACTGAAAGAATACAGCTGACACAGGATGGTACGATGCCGCAAGTAAAAATCTTTCAAGCAAACCAGTTCAAAGCCTTAGTCTCTGTCCGTGATGACCAGGACGTTGTGGGGCACTACCCTGAGGTTTAAAAAAAAAAAAAAGGGTAGTGATGTGGCATGATGCCGGACGCGCCTGTGTGCGCATCAGGCTTGCTGAACGGAGTGGAGGTGATCGGCAGGGAAATCAATCCACAATTCCCCCACCTCAGCGGCCAGCCATTTGTCCAGGGTGAGAAGGTTGCCTGGCTGAGGGCTGTGAAAGTGTTTGCATCGCTTGGATTAAATGAGAGAGCTCACATTTTGACAAATTTGGTAAAGCGCAGAAAATGATCCAGGTCAGGGTAAAGGCTTTATAATTTATTTTGCGGTTTCAATTTTTGGCTTTGGTTGCCCTATTTTCGTTTTCAGTTTTGGCCAGAAATTTTCATTTAGGTTGCAATCCCAATTGTTATTATTTCACCTTTGTACTGTACACCGCTGCAATGGATGGGAAATAAAACACGGAGATGATTGAAGTGTAGACATTGAGCTTTAAATCTAACCATTTTTTAATACCTGGATGACATCTTTTGTTCTCTGCCAGTAATGAGGAGCCCATCGGCATGACTAAATTCTTTCGTCAATGGAGATGCTTTGATAAGACTTTTACACAGCAACCTTGAGCTCCTGCCTCTTTTGGAGTCTGATATCACTTTTGTCTTTTCAATAAATTGCCATAAAACAGCAAACCTGTGTCCACTGTGTATTTTTAGACATGGTGAACCTTTACTAGCAGCACTGACACCATAATGAGGGAAACAACTTCACTTCAATATTGTCACTATGATCACACCCAATCATGCTACAAACATCACAGCACAAATATCAGGTGCTTGAATGATACGAGCAACACAAAATTGGGGTATTTTGTAGATATAACAATAATGTGTGTCTCATTGTTTACCGTGTTGCAAAGAAGCTTTCCAAATATGTATGTTTTTGCTAGCTTGTGCGTTCAATATTAGAGGTAAGCGACCGAAAAAGTTAGCATCTTTACATGCTTCAAGAATCCATCATAGACATATGTAACAGAAAGAATGGGGTCACTTTTGAAAATATGTAGCGGAAAGAATGGGGTCACTTTTCAAAATTAAGTCTTTTTCAGCCTCGGATAATAAATAAACTGAAAGTACTGTTCACTTTTTTAAATCTTTCATCTGTGCGACCCATCGCAGACCCAGTTCAAAGTGTCCCTCGAACGGTGGTTGGGGGCCATTGTTTTATCCATGTGAATGGTTGCTTTCAAATCAGTGGAATACAAATAGAATTGAAACTCAAAAGAATATCACAAATCTCTTATTGTGGAGTTCAGACACGTTCACTTTATCAATGGTGCCGACGAGAAGGATGACACCAGCAACCGATGATATTTTCATTATGCATACAGCTCTGAGCATTGATATGAAATTACAAAATACATCACTGAAACCAACTAAGAATACAGTTGTACACACCCCTTCCTACTGAACAAACAAAATGACACTTCTGGTTTACATTTGACAGCTGGAGCGACAGTACTTTCTCTCTCTCTCTCTCTGCTCTCTCTCTCTCTCTCTCCCTCACACAGACACACAACATAAACCTATTGATTACTAAAGCTTTTCCTCAGAAGAAAAGGTAAAAATGAGGCTCACTTGCATGCAGGCACGCCTGCACACGCAAACTGCAAAAGAGGCATGTAGCACGCTGCTTTCTGCAGTCGCAGCACAAACAGCGTGGTGCAAGAGAGTATCTGGAGAAGCGACGATGAGCAGAGAGAGACAGAGAGACAGAGAAAGAGAGAAAAGAAACGTGTACAGTATTCTCAGGGGTACCTGCTCTACCATGTCGTCTCTGCCTTCCATGCACATCCAGCTTTGCTATAAAGTCCAGCCCTGCAGTGTTTGCCTACAGCTAGCATCTATTATGGATAGCTCTGTGTGTGTGTGTGTGTGTGTGTGTGTGTGTGTGTGTGTGTGTGTGTGTGTGTGTGTGTGTGTGTGTGTGTGTGTGTGTGTGTGTGTGTGTGTGTGTGTGCGTGTGTGTGCGTGCGTGTGTGTGTTTGTGGGGGTGTGTGGGGGTGTGTGAGAGTAGCAGGAGGAGGTGCTACTGGGAATGACAGAAGCATTCCTTCTAACTGTCCAGGTTTTTTTTTTCTGCACCTGGGTCTCACTCTTAACTTCCACTCACAGTTTTTCTGCCCAAGGTCTAACCGATAGTAGTACGACTCACATATTATGGAAATTGTTTTTTTAGGCATCCTGTACTGAATGCTGTCTCCTGTAAAGAGGAACATTATTATTCCATTTTGACAACATTCTCCAAATGTGGTAAAGCATTTCTGGAACTATTTTGGCAGCAAATGTTTCAAACGGATAAGCACAGCGCAGGTGGTGTCATTTTTAACATCAACCATTACACTATACCGAATAAGTCGCAGAGACCTCCTACTTTGAAAACGCCATATGCCAGTGAGAAGGAAGATGGAGAAAAACAGTCGCTGCCGCGAACCCCCTGCTGGTACCGCTGAGCAATCCATTAACTGATGTGGATGTGCAGATGTGATTGATGAAACTCCAAAAGCTCTTCAGTGGATTGTTTTTCCATTACATACTCATTTTCAGACATCCGTGACGTGAGACGCCGCCAAACTTGTGCCAGTGGATCCACAATTTTTATCTCTGCCAATTGGTAATTATCTTATACAGACGGCTTTCTTGTATTTCTTTTGAGACTGATTCAAATAAATACAGCCCATGGAAATTAGAGGAAGCAGAAATAATCAGTTGCCCTCATAAAGCCTTCATTGCCTGCACAGACAATGTTTTCAGCCTCCAAAACCAATAAAATATGTACTTAACCTAAAGTTTGATCATACGTGATTGAAGTGTGTAGCAGGAGGGTGACTTTTTTTCTTGGGAGTGAGTTTCTTCACTGATCAAAACAGCTCACGTTCCACCCTTTAAAAACATTTTTTTTTAAGCACCCTGGATAACGATTATTGTCAACGAAGCAAAAGCATAGTCAGGAGGAAGACATAGCAGACGTTCCACAAGAAATTATCAGTTATCAATTTGAAACAAAGAAAACATTAAATTAACTTTGCCCCTTTCTGGCCAAGGACGTGAGACACCCGACTTTTTTATCACTAATAAGACTGTACTCTCAGGTTGACTTTTGGTCTGAGGTGTGTTATGAGCGGTTTGTCCTGATAGTAGGGGCCAACAAAGGTCAGGCCAACACCCTTAGATGTTAAAAAAGAAATTAGCCAATCAAAGAAACACCCTGACCAATAAACAAAAAAGTGTTAAATAAAACAAAATACTTCCCACCAATTTTTGTATAAAAGTAGGAAATATTTTCCAAAGCAAGTCTTTTCTTGCCGACATCTCCGATTTACAACGCTCCCGCCTCCATCCCTCTTTGGAAGCGCATAAAAAATATTTTATGATGGGAATAATCCCAGTGTGTACTAGGCCTTAGATCAGGGGTAGGGAACTCCGGTTCCTCGAGATCCATATCTGCCTGTTTTAGATCCCTCTCTATTTCAACACAGCTGATTCAAACAATCAGCTCATCAGCAATCCCTGTAAAGGCCTGAAACAATCATGAATCGGGTGTGTTGGAGTATGGAGGGATCTAAAATAAGCAGGATATGGCTCTCGGGGAATCGGAGTTCCCTACCCCTGCCTTAGATGCTCATTGAGCTGATCCTCTACGTTTGAAATGACAAACTTATTTTTTCCAAACCCTGATTGTTAGGGTGGTTCTGTTTGTGACCAACAGGTGGCACTGTAGAGCTCCTCCTGGAGTGGGACACCTGTTGGTCATTGTGTCATAAGTTAGTGTTTGGTTAAAAGGACTCTGTGCCCGACCAGTCGTGTCGGATCATTGTGCGTGTCTCTGTGCACGTGTTATGTATTGTTTTTGTCATAGGTTTTTTGTTTCTTTGTTACATTGTTTTCTTGTGGTCTTCAGGACTTTGAGTTTTTGAGTTAATTTCTCCAGTGTACTCCCGTTTGCATTTTTGTTAAATACATGATGGTCACTCCACCCTGCTCCTCCCTGTTTCCCGGTTTGGGGTCCTCTACACGACCATCACGCAAAATTTGACAGAATGATCTGACCAGACTGGACCCCGCATGACCAGAGGCCTGGTCCAACTGCCACCCGTTCCTGTTACCGGCGAGGCAAGTGTTGCGGTCGCCCTCTGTTCCTGCCCCCGGCAACCCAAGCTTTGCGGTCGGCGTCTGTTCCTGTTCCTGGTGGTACAGGTGTTGTGCCCCCCCCCCCGTTTCTGACAAGCCACATCCAGTCAAGTCATTTTTTGGGACGTCTGGGATCCGTCCCTTTGGGGAGTGGTACTGTTAGGATGGTTCTGTTTGTGACCAACAGGTGGCACTGTAGGGCTCCTCCTGCAGTGGCACACCTGTTGGTCATTGTGTCATTAGTTAATGTTTGGTTAAAAGGACTCTCTGCCCGACCAGTCGATGTCAGATCATTGTGTGTGTCTCTGTGCATGTGTCATGTTTTGTTTTTGTCATAGTTTTTTTTTTCTGTTACTTTGTTTTCTTGTGTAGTGATGGGAAAACGAAGCCTCATGAAGCAATGAGGCTTTCCATCCAACTGGTTCGTTCCTGGGCCGATGCATCATGAGGCTTTATTTGTACTATTGCGCCATCATGTGGAAAATAAATGACATGACAGACAGTGATTAAAACGATCCCATGGATTTGATGTAGAGGTAAAATCGGCCCAAAAAAATCCAGCCTGACCCGGCCCGCTGGTATTTAAGCCCGACCCGGCCCGAGCCCGACCAATTAACTTGATGTGTAAGCCCGAGCCCGAAGCAAACCCGACATTTCCTATTTTTTTGTGATGACTCGGGAGGAAGAGGGGTGATTTGTGATAACAAATTAAAGCCTGGCTTTTGTCACGAATTCTAAGTTAAACAAGTCTGTATAATTATTTACATCTTTTAAACATGTATTTCTGTTTCTGCAGAGGGTACATTAACCGACAATTTTCCATCATTGACGGATTTTTTTTAAGAGTTGTAGGAAAAATTTAAGGCCGTCCGTCATTTTGACGGGTTGAAAATAGGGCCGTAAGCCTCAACAGCAGTACGTCCTTAAGAATCTAGCGTGGCACTTTGAGAGAAGCAGAGAGACAAAGACGAACAATGACGGGTGGATCATAGAGACATGAAGGAGTTCTTTGAAATGTCATTGAGAGAGTTTAGTACAGTACGTGTTGTGATGAGGCCACTTCTGTTTGTTAGTTTGTTTGTTTTTTTGAACCACGGTCTCTCGTGGCCAAAACGATTCACGGCCTCGTAATGAACAAAAAAAAAAGTCAGCAAGAGAGAAGCCCGAAGTCGGGTCGGGTCGGGCTCGGGCGGCCCGATCTTACCTCTAGTCAGTGTCACCTGTCAGCTCATTGTCGTCCCGGTGTGCCGTTTTATTTCGAATCACCCGCGAAACTATGTGTTGGCGGTGACGTAGGAATCCCGTCTCCCGAGGCATTGGACGTAGCAACGCGCGTTCCGAGGCTTCGGGCGTGGCCACATGCGTAATCGACACATGCTTCGAAGCACGCCTCACAGATTTTTTTTCCAGTTTACTCGGCACACGCATCGGAGCCTCGGCACAGTTGGGCACATCACTATTCTTGTGATTTTCAGGATTTTGAATTTTTGAGTTAGTTTCTCCTGTGTACTCTTGTTTGCATTTTTGTTAAATACATCGTGGTCACTCCTCCCTGCCTCCCTGCTTTTTAGGGTCCTCTACATGACCATCACGCGAAACGTGACACTGATAATCAGACTTATGAGTAAAAATTGTGTAACTTTTGGTCTTGCACTATCAGGGATGCCCACAGCGAATCACTCACATGACCACTATAGTAACCGTTTTTATGACTGATACCCTTTCTGATGCAACCCATCCATGTTTTATACAAGGTGAACCAGCCGTGACTGGATCTTGGGACACTGTCAGAGATCAAACTCATGCTGTCTGCCCAGGCAGCATGTCTTTCAAGCTTAGGTCCAGAATCATAGCTCGAGGGTTCTATGCAGGATCTTAACTGTTCCCAGTATTGCGTTCTTCTACAGGGAGATGCCTTCGGATTGCTGTTCCTGGTTTCCACTAGAGCCATCCATGAAGCTTGGGGGTAACTGCCCCCAGTGCCCAGATCACTACTGTTGCCTTCATCATCCACATTTCCTCGAGTTCTTCCTTTGGTCCTTTGTATTTCTCCAGCTTTTTGTGCTCCTCTTTCCAGATATTGCTGTCACGCGGGTTTGCTACATTTATCATGACCCCTGCCTTCTGATGTTGGTTGGCTATCACTTGTTTGTCAGCCTGGATCTGGAAGTCCCACAGGACGCTGGTTGTTCTCAAACACCCGTGGTGATGTCTCCCATCTTAATTCTGGGAACTATAGTCCATATTTGGTACATACAGTGCATGATTCGGTATGGGCAGCCTGGTGGTCAAGTAGTTAGCGCATCAACCTCACAGTGCACAGGTCATGGGTTGGATCCCGGCTCCAGCCTCCCATTGTGGGTTTTTTCCAGGTACAATGGTTTCCTTCCACATTACAAAAACATGCATGGCAGGTTAATGGAGTACTTTAAATTGACCCTTGGTGTGAGTATAAGCGCGGATGGTTGTTCGTCTCTATGTGCCCTGCGATTGGCTGCCAACCGGTTCAGGGTATCTCCCGTCTACTGTCCAAAGACAGCTGAGATGGGCTCCAGCATGCCCTGCAACCCTTGTGAGGATAAAGCAGATCAGAAAATGGATGGATGGATGTTTCGGTTCAGTATTATTCCTACCTGGTTATGCCGGTCCATGTGTGCCTTGCATACCAGCATGCTACACCCTGCTGTGATATGCTGCACTGTCTCTGGGGCATCTATGCACAGGCTGTACCTGGGCCCTGTCTGATGTGGTAAACCCCAGCCTCAATTGATATTGTGTTTCAGACTTATTCTTATGTTGCCATGATTAGTACCTCCATGCAGGTTTTCCAGTCTAGTTGGAACACGGTATCGCTTTCCAGTTTTGCTCTCTCAGCCATGGGTGGGTCGTGTGATCTTGCCACTGGGAGCTGGCTTCATTCTACCAGTCTCTCGTATACCTCTTCAAGGAGATAGCTAAGAGTCTTTGGTTGGCAGTCTCAAGTGCCTGCGGACATTTTTTTGGGGCAATTCTTTCTTGTATTTCACAACTTTGCTTTGCTCAGTCAGGAGGCTAATTATTTTTGCCTCAAACCATGATGGCCCATGCTCGTTTAGGTTGTTCTCATAGCCAAGCATATTTGGCATGGCTGATACCGCTGCCAATGTCTGTTGATTGATCTTGCTGATGTTTGTGGTAGCATTACATGTTTGGAAAAAAACTGACTGGAAGGTGTTCAGTACTGCAATCCGGATGCATACATAGATACTGTGACATTAACTTCAGTGAGTAAAGCATTTTAGAAAGCACATTTAGGGTGCGTTACAACAAAGCAAGCCTTGGTTCACAGCTAATCTCAGACACATTTATTAAGAAAACAAGAAATAGAGTAAAATGATTGGAATGCAAGCACTTTATCCCTTTTGCCCTTCAGAGGATAACACTTTTTTTGGCATTATAACTTACATCAAATTAAACACCATTCACAGAGAATATATTCAACAGCTGTTGAAAGAGAAAATAGCCAGATTGTCAGCATACACAAGATGATTTACCAGGGTGTTGCTACTCATACATCCTCTTTTATAGCCCTAAATTGGTATTTAGAGAATTACTGAATACAGTCAAACCTCGGTTTTCGTACTTAATCCGTTCCAGAAGACTGTTCGGAAACCGAATTATTCGGAAACCGAAACCATTTTTCCCATTGAAATCAATGTAAAATGTTTTAATCCGTTTCAAGTCAAGAAAAAAACTTTTTTTAAACCACTTATTTTTACAATTTCACACCATAAACTGTACAAATGTAATGGGAGATGACCAATTTTAACATTAACATAGTAACATAAAAATTGAAGGAACATCTCTCTCTCTCTCTCTCTATCTGTCGCGGGGCTTGCGCCTCTCCCAGCTGTCAGCAGGCAGTAGGCGGGGCATTTCGGCATCCCGAACTCCTTCGCCAACACAGACACACGCACGCCTGACTCATATTTTGCGATTAAATCTTTCTTAAATTCTAGATTTTTGCGCCCTATTTTCCTCTTTTCTTCACCAGGTTCACCACTTCCACTTGCTTTCTTTGGTGCCATGATTAGGGGCTGATACACGATGCAAAAATAACAGTCCAATATTACGTAGTTCTCACCAAACACGTCTGCTTTTTAAAAAAAACATTCTTAATCGAACAATACAAACTCGTCTGGTCACAAGCTGTTTCTGTACGATTATTGCATAATAATGAGACACCGGACACCAGAGTGTTCATTATGTGCCGCTGCATTGACAAACGCCCCCCTCCCTCTCCCCCGTGCTGCCAGGGCAAACCATTATGAAAAGAGGGGGATTTCACTAGTCTTAACAGAAGCGTCTCACCAAACACGTCTGCTTTTTTTATTGAACAATACAAAAACGTCTGCTCACAATGGTCGCTTCCTGTGTAGCGGCGACACACAAGGGAGCGCCGCGACAGGAGGGAGCGTCACTTCACTCCTCTCGGCTTTGCTACCTCGCGAAGCTACACGAGGTAGCGTTGCTAGACGAGGTAGCGAAGCCGAGAGGAGTGAAGTGACGCATTCAAGTGCGCTCAGTTAGTTCGAGAACCGAAATTAGTTCGTCATCCGAGGCATAAAAAACTCGAAATTTTAGTTCGAAAACCGAATTGTACGAGAACCGAGACGTCCGAAAACCGAGGTTTGACTGTATACTGTATCTATACTGTGGCATATTGTTATTGTGATATGAAATGGGCTATATCGCGAGAGGTGGCCCGGTGGTCGACTGGTTAGCGCATCGGCCCCACAGTGCAAAGGTGCAGGGTTCGATTCCAGCTCCGGCCTTCCTGTGTGGAGTTTGCATGTTCTCCCCGCGCCTGTGTGGATTTTCTGTGGAGACTGTGGTTTGCTCCCACATTCCAAAAAACATGCGTGGCAGGTTAATGGAACACTCTAAATTATCCCTAGGTGTGAGTGTGGGCGTGAATTGTTGTTTGTCTATGTGTGCCCTGCGATTGGCTGGCAATCAGTTCAGGGTGTACCCCACCAACTGCCAGAGTCAGATGGGATGGGCTCCAGCGCCCCCGCAACTCTTGTGAGGATAAGCGGATCGGAAAATGGATGGATGAAATGGATGAAAATACTGTATGTATACTGTAGCATATTCAGGGAGTGTATGGATCGATTGATCTATCATGAGAGAGGATTTTTTTCTCGTTTCTAGAACTGGAAATTAAAATTGCATTCTTTTCCAAATTTATGTCGGAGGCCTTGGCTGTCTTTTCATATTTGCCGAAGTCTCTGTTGATGTCATGCATAATGGACATTTAAACAGGTTTTTGTGATTTTGATGGATCTCTGAATTGTAGAACTCTCGGGTTCCCTAACACTTACCTAGGCTCAGAATATTTGATTGTATATATATATATATATATATATTTCAGCATAAACTTTGGTATTCACAACATTTGTTCATGCATTGCTTATTTTTGGGGGGTTGTGACATGAAAAAGACCCCATCAGTTAATGTGATTACACTTTGCACAATGAATTGAATTTGAAAAAAAAGATCACTATATCTTAATGAGATTTTCATATCGCTTTGAACAGGCAATTTCATTTCTGCTTTATCTTACTGTTCATCTTTGAACACAAGCGTGCCCAAGTCTGGTCCTAGAGAGACCCTATGGGGCCTATTTTAGATGTCTCCCTCTCCCATCACACCTGATTCGAGTGATCGGGTCATCAGCAAGCTCTGAGAAGCCTGATAACGTTCCTGATCATTTGAAGGAGGTGTATTTGAAGAGGGAGACATCTAAAACAGGCTGCATAGGGGTTTTGGAGGACCAAACGTGGACACCCCTGTTTTATTTAACATGATCTTGGGACTCCATCTGCTTCGTTGCTTGACTGCAATGTCCATACTGAGTATTTTCTCTGATATGTTCTTGACTGAACAAATCCTGATATTTGTATGTTGTCCTTCTTATCTCCCCCACCATTTTCCAATTCATCCCACAGACATACAGGATGTCTCAGCCTGGATACTGTTATGGTCCACCAAAGAAAAGGTCAGCAATAAATCAAAACACAAATGGAAAATCAGGATAGACAGACTTGTGCAGTTTCACACGTATACACAATGACAGTGTATCATCTACAGATCAATGGCTCCCTAAACTGCCATGGCCTTCTGACTGCCTGATGGCCCAGACACACAAAGAGGAAGGGAGTGTGGTTGAAAAAGGAGTGGATGCACTGCTGAGGAAAGGGTGGGATCAATCCTGGTGTGTGTGCGTGCATGTGCGTGTCTGTGCTGGATGCGTGTTTATATTGGTCTTGTAGTTGACAGATGGTTTGGGATGAGATGAAGCAAGGTGTGACCGAGCGGAGCTACAAAAGGGAATGAAGATTGAACACACACACACGCAAACATGCAAACACACATGCGCGCGTGCACACACACACACACACACACACACATACACAGGCACACACACACACGCACATACAGCAGCTCAATAAGTCAGCCAAACTCCCACTATCATCCTCCCACCACATTTCACTGAAATTTAAAGAGCAATGAGATTTTGTTATTAAAACAACCTAATTTTAGAATATTCCTTTGTTCATTCCTCTCATCTGAGAACAGAAACGTGTATGTGTTATGTGTTGTAATCCAACCGTGTTAGATTTTTTTTTTCCCCCAGGAGGTTGTGTTGGCACCCCACCATTGAAGAAGCAAAAAGCTTTTCAATGATATCATGAAAATATGGCAATGATTTATGTGTTTCAATGGAATTGTTTTAAATTACAAACAAAAGAAATGAGCCTGGAAAAAAAGTACAATGTACTACCATCCATCCATTGTGCTCCGCTTATCCATGGTCAGGACACAGGGACAGGAGGCTAAGCATGGAAGCCCAGACTTCCCTCTCCCCAGTCACTTTGTCCAGTCCTTCCTATGGGATCCCGAGGTGTTCCCAGGCCAGCCAGTAGACACATGGACAGTAGACACGCCACAGGACGTGCTACGTCAGTTCTACACGGCAGTCATCGAATCAATCCTGTGTTCTTCTATCATAGTTTGGTTTGGGGCCGTCACAAAAATGGACAAAATCCGACTTCAACGGACAGTTAGGGCGGCGGAAAAAATCATTGGCACCGCCCTACCCACACTTGAGGACTTGCACACTGCAAGAATCAAAACAAGGGCACGGAAAATCATACTGGATCCACCGCACCCTGCCCACCACCTTTTCCAGCTACTCCCCTCAGGCAGGCGCTTCCGATCCATGCGCACCAAATCCAGCAGACACTTACACAGCTTCTTCCCTCTAGCCATTAACTCCCTAAACAGTCACTGATTTATACTCCACCGCACCAGACACTTTAAAGCGCTCAAGGACATCTGCATAATTGCACACTTCTTGTAAACAAATACTGCTACTGGTCACTTTAAAATGGTTCAATGATTTTCTGCACCAACTGTTATAGTATTGTATCCTACCACTGATCATTTTAGCTCTGCTTAATACTTTGCACTTTGTCTCACAGTTGTCACTGGGTGGTACTACCGCACTACGGTTCACTACATTACGAAATGTCTTTTCATACTATTTGTCATGTCCTTGTTTACGATGATACTAATGCAGCGTGTTATACCGGAGTCAAATTCCTTGTGTGTTCTACATACTTGGCCAATAAAGATGATTCTGATTCTGATTCTGATTCTGATGTATCTCCAGCGTGTCCTTTGTCATCCTCCTGGGGATGAGGACAATGGCCTCAGACTTCTAAGAGGTGATTCTCATCCCAACCACTTAAGTCGAATGTGAATAGCTCCAGCCAGAGTTGAACATCGCAGCTTGATGATGCCAACTGAACCACATCAAGCACAAATGTAAAATTGAGGACACCAAATCCGACCCTCTCAATGTCTCAGTTGGGCTTAGAAAATCTTTTCAGAAAGGTTATGAAGACACTCAGTGATAAAAGGCAACCTTAGCGGAGTCCAACCCTACCTGGAAACAAATCCGTAAATGCAAATCAAACTCTGAAACCAATCATGCAGGTCATACATATATCAAACCCTAATATAAAGAGACAATAATAACTCATTTTGACTTTTTTAATGGCTTCTACAAACTACATGTTTTGAAGGGGGGATTAAGGTTGAAAACATCAGTGGTGGCTTTGCACGACAGCGATTCGCAATGCGGATATGAAGTGGTGAACATATGCTGCTCTGGAAAGAGTTTCAGATTTTCGAAAAATCTAAAATAACAGTAAAAAAAAATTATTATTTGTAAGTAAGATTTTTTTTTAAAAAGCCCAGAGATACAGGAAAGTCACTAAAAATGTCATTAGTGCGGCAAAGTTGGTAATTGTGAAGGGATGGAGAAGTCACTAAATGTATTGGCCCGAATATAAGACAGTGTTTTTTGCATTGAAATAACACTGAAAAAGTGGGGGTCGTCTTATATTCGGGGTCTAGACATTATACCCATTCACATCGCTAGATGGCACCAGATATCATTGAAGCGAATTCTGAACTTGACTCCCCAGGCCAAAGCGCACCCCTGCCACGAAGAATAAAAATAAAAATAGCGGTAGCACGAAGAAGAATAATAAAAAATAGCGGTAAGAAAGAAAAGAGAAGAACATAATAGAAGACAACAGAAATTGGAGAAAGTGTGTGAGGACAGTGACACTGAGCACAGCAAGGCACAGAATGTTTGTGAGGAGGTATGTTCTGTCATGACAGACCTCAGCTAATCTCAAGTTTAACAGGTTTGCATTATTTTATTGCAATGTTTCTCCTTATTCAGATTTGTTTCAAGACTACAGTTACAGTTAGACTTCACTTTAATGGTTAATGCAGTTATTGTAATTTTGTTGTTTTATCACAATAGATTGGTTTATTTACATTTCAAAAACCAGAAACCATTTATTTACGAATGTGATTGCACTTTAGTTTACATATTTAAATGTTCAGATATTAAGATTTGAATGAGGCAAAATAACATGCTTTTTCTCTCAAATATATTGTTGTAATCATTTGTTTCAGATGTACTATACTTTTTTTCTGTATAAAAATGAATTTGGTGTTCAAAAAGTCTTTTTTCAAACTTGAGTCTTGAAAAAGAGGGGGTCGTCTGATAATCAGGGCCATCTTATATTCGGGCCAATACGGTAGTTCCTATTAGGCAAAAAAAAAAGAAGGTAGTTCTTCATCAAAAACGCCCTAGATTTGTTGCAAATCACTTTAAAAATAGTTGAGAGGAATTAAAAATAGGTGATTGCTGAGACCAAGTTTTCCGACATTGGCAACACATTTTGTTCCAGAATGTCTTGATTGTTTTAAGATTTGATTGTAACCTGCAGAGATTTGTTAAATTGTTGCGTCTAAGAAAAGTTTGCAATGAGTTTTGTAATCAGTGTAATGACTTGCTTTGGGATTGCATTTGCAAAGTTTGAGTGGATGTACAGTGCATACATGTGTACTGCGTAGTGAAGTGACATGCGCCAGTTATGTCCCAAATTAATTTTAATCTGCTGAACAAGCTCACTGATGTTGTTCTGCTGTCAGGATTAGTGTTTGTACTTTGTTGCATCTCAAATCCACCATAGCCACATATGCAACTAGATGAGTGTGACAGTGGCTGTAAAAACACTGATGCCCTGGTCATATCCAGCACCCATCTGTGGGCCTGTGACTATGTGAGAGAGTGAGACTTGTAGCTCACACATAAACTGCAAACAATGGCGTTTTTAATGAGGAAACCCATTTTACATCCCCTCAAAAATTTCAAGGCATGAGTTTATGGTTTGGTTTCTTAAAACATTTAAAATAATTTCTGCAAAACATTATGGAGGGGTCTGATATGGGACAAGTTATAAACAATTAGATCCAGATAGGAGTTATTTATTATCATTTTTTAATCATTGTGGAAATTCAGATTTATGGATTGACATGGAATTACCGTAGCTGGGAGGGCATTACCTTGAGTGATTTGAATGCCTTCAAATTCAATCCAGTTGAGTTTTGGTTTTATCATTGACATACTGTATGTCACATTTTTCTCGGTCTGCACTGCATGCAACATAGGTTTTCTTAGTGATTTAAAGGGAAACTCAACAATGGATGTCCACATATTTTTAATTGGCATCCTTTATCTGATGCTTATCACTTATATTTACTATTTACTTTTTAAAGTGTTTAAAACACTGCATTTACTTGCTTACAAGGGCCACTATATTTATATCATGTGACGTAAAGAATTGTCAACTGTGGGTTTAAGCCATCCATCCATCTATCCGTTTTCTGATCATCTTTATCCTCACAAGGAGTCGCAATCCTATAGTATCATCTTCATGTAAAACATGTTTCTGGAAACAGAGATGCTACTGCTGAAGTTCGTATGAAGAATTCAACACGAGCAAGACAATTTTTTTCTCAGTAATAGGTTTAAACAGAAGAAAAAAATAGACTTGGATGTATTGTGAAGTGTTGTTATTAAAACACACAAAATAAAAAGGATGATGTTCCCCCCAAGTTCATAATGTGATGGCATGCATTCAAGAGTGGTTTCACCATTTAATATTTAATCTTTGACAGACCAATGCCATGCTATAAATTGTGAAATGACCTTGGTTCACAAGTGCTATGCAGATGAGAGCAAAGCTTCCCACATACATTTATAAAGACTTGGAAATGGCTTATTCTGTAGTCTGGGTGAGCAAGTCAATGACCAAATCAATCTGCTGGGCATATTTGAGAGCTATCATATCCCATTCTATCAAAGGTGACATCCAATATTTGATCGGTTTCTGTGATGATGCCAGTGTCATAACCTTTTTGCACTGTTCATCTGCTAAAATTGCATGCAATCTTTGGAATGAATGTGTTACTAGGAAACGCATTTTTTGAGTATTGTATGTCGCCTGGAGTTTCTTATACAGGCACAGAACTTGTCAGTTAGTGAAATACTCATGTTGCTTGAGGAGATATTTGTTACAGTATCTTTACAAATCATTGCAATGGCATATCGATGCTGTGCGAACACTATTTCGCAGTGCCAAATATGTTAAAAATCTGTGAGCATCGGCATGGCACAATCACTTGCACATTATCAACGGATCCATGACTCCAGCACCAGACTGTGAAAACACTCGCGTAAATCTACACCCACAATAAAAATATTCTCTCTTTCATCCAAATCAAAGTGCTTCTTTATAAGCCTGTTTGTGAAATAGCACCTTGAAAATGTGATTGTTCCATTGACAGAATTTCTGTTTAATAGAGTATCCTCCAAGGCAATCCAAAATGCACACTATTTTCAAAGGTTACTTTGACAAAATTAAAATCAGGTCCTTGACTGATATCCCTGACAACCATTGAAGCATATCATGAGTATGTTTTTTTCACAGTATACTGTATATTCTTTGTTGGTTCATAGACTTTAAGGCATATGGTAACACACTATGATTACAGTATTTCCTATTGTACTGTATCACATTCTTAGATGTGTGAAATGCTGGACGACCAGACTGAAGACCGTTTTTTTTCTTTAAAATGTATCGTATTGCTTGCTAGGTGAGGTGTTCCGGGCATGTCCCACCGGGAGGAGACCCCGAGGACGACCCAGGACACGCTGGAGAGACTATGTCACCCAGCTGGCCTGGGAACGCCTCGGGATCCCCCGGGGAGAGCTGGAAGAAGTAGCTAGGGAGAGGGAAGTCTGGGCTTCCCTGCTAAAGCTGCTGCCCCCGCGACCCGGCCCCGGATAAGCGGTAGAAGATGGATGGATGGATGGATGGTATCGTATTTTGGAGAGCCAAAACATAAACTGTGGCATCTGGCATATTGAGTGCTGTATTTTCTGCAATTGGTGTATCAATGACACAAGAATGCGGCATAGCATTTAAAATGGAGAGGACCATAAAGTACCAGATTGCATGCATCTAGCACGGGGTTCCCATTACGTCGATCGCGATTGACCGGTGTCAATCGCGATCGACGTAAAAGGTTGTGGATTGGTCCCAAGTCGATCGCAAGGGGTGTAGAGCAGAAAAAAAAAGAAAAAAAACCCAACCATTTGTGTGTCTTTGTGGATGTTAGTAATATGTTTTTTGTGTTAATGTACACTGCACCCTAATCATCCTATCATTCTCATTTTCACAAAAAGTATTAAAAAAAAAAATAAAATAAAGCAGGTAAATCTTTAACCTACGGTGTCGCGTAACCTGCGTCACCCGAAGTTGTTAGTGCTCAGCAGTCTGCAATTGCAGCTTGCGATCGGAGCAAGCAGAGAGGAGTGAAGTGTAGCGACGCTACACGAGTAAGCGACGCTACAGTAGCGTCCATTGTGAGCAGACGTTTTTGTATTGTTCAATAGATTTTTTTTAAAAAACAGACGTGTTTGGTGAAATGCTTCCTCGTGTAGCGTCCATTGTGAGCAGACGAGTTTGTATTGTTCAATAAAAAAAAGCAGGCGTGTTTGGTGAGACGCTTCTGTTAGGGGGAGTGAAACCCCCCTCTTTTCAGAATGGTTTGCCCCGGCAGCACGGGGGGAGTGCGTGCGTTTGTTTACGGCCGGCAGTTTTCAATGCAGCGGCACATAATCAACACTCTGGTGTCCGGTGTATCATTATTATGCAATAATCATACAGAAACAGCTTCCTCGTGTAGCATCCATTCTGAGCAGACGAGTTTGTATTGTTCAATAAAGATTTTTTTTTTTTAAAAAGCAGACGTGTTTGGTGAGAACTACGTAATATCGGACTTTTATTTTTGCATCGTGTATCAGCCCCTAATCATGGCACCAAAGAAAGTAAGTGGAAGTGAGTGGAAGTGGTAAGAGGTTTGACTGTAATATATATATATATATATATATATATGGCTGCCTCCCCGCCTGCCACTTGTGGGTGCTTGCTGTCACAGTCATGTAATTTCATAACTTATCAATATGCACGTCTTCTGACAGAGGGGATCGCGCCTTTTCTGTTGCTGGTCCCTCTCTCTGGAATGACCTCCCACTGAACATTCGTCAAGCCTCGTCGCTGCCCATCTTTTAAACCCGCCTCAAAACTCACTTGTATTCTTCGGCATTTGACTCAGTATGACTTTGATTTGTTCTTGGTTTTGCTGTTCGGTGCTTTCTATTGCTTTGTTACCGATATGTTGCTTTACTGTTGAATATGTTAGTTGCTCCATGTACAGCACTTTGTATGCAGCGATGGCTGTTTGAAAGTGTTGAGATTCATTCGTGGCACTCATACTTTAGACAGCTGCCAGCCTTGCTTTCGCCCAATCTCAATAAAGTTGCCCGCAAAGCAAATATGATACTTTTATAGTCCGCAGCACTGTGTACAGTACATTGACGATAAGCAAGTAATTTTCCACAATAGTCAGAAAATAGCTGATTTACAAGCATACAACACATGGTTTCGCAATCTATACAGACTGGACTTTTACCGTGGACTGATCACCTCCATTCCAAACTGCAATGATGGAGAAATTTGTTCCAATATGGGCCACAACAAAGTGAAGAAATTAGCATTGATTTAAAAAACAAAAAAACAAAAAAAAAGGTTGACACTGTTGTATTTTCACCAATTTGGAACTGATTCTCTGACGTTGGCTCAACAGAAGTCTTGGAAATCTACTGGGATTTTTAACCACACATTTCTCGACTAATGTTTGTCTGCCTACGTCATATTCATCTGGGTGAGTTAATGTTATTCATGCACAAACCATGTTCCCGCTGCAGTGTGTTAGTGGAGTCAGACATCAGGGTGATTTTTGTTTCAGCACGGAGCCAGCAGTGTTGGCTCTGTACTACTGCGGCCCCAAAACCACACGGGACTGGAAACGTTATTCAACGGAACTGAGAGGCACTCTCTGCACGCTTAACACCCACGGAAAATAGCAGGGATCCCAAGAAGTACAGGCAGGCTTTAAATAATACATAGCAGGACAAGATCACTAACTCACTCACATACACAGTTTCTGTTTAAAATGAATTGTCTTGGAAACGAAACATCATTATTTTGTGACTACTTAAATTTTACAAATATGGGAAGAATGATCAAGTATTGGTAATATACAACATCTTGCTGTGTATAAGGATTCCAAGCATCGGTGTTACAATTTTAAATATATCTAAATATTTTATCAGCAGATGGAAACACCACATTATATTTATTATTGTTAGCGTTGGCCGTGTCAGTAAATTTTGCCAGTATGTCATTTGTCACGGCCACCCGTCCGTCATCATTAGTCAAAAGTGTAATTGATAGTGTATGATCATTATTATAACCACGCAACCATTATATTTCGTCACCGCTACTTTAGGACAAATAATGGTCACGCTTTAGTAATTCATCCATCCATCCATATTCCGATTCGCTTTATCCTCACAAGGGTCATGGGGCGTGCTGGAGCCTATCCCAGCTGTCTTCGGGATGTAGGCGGGGGACACCCTGAACCAACCCGGTTGTCAGCCAATCACAGGGCACACAGAGACGAACAACCGTTCACACTCACACTCACACCTAGGGACAATTTAGAGTGTTCAATCAGCCTCCCATGCATGTTTTTGGAATGTGGTAGTACCCGAAGAAAACCCACGCAGGCACGGGTAGAACATGCAAACTTTTCTCGATAATTTCCTTTTTTTTGCATTGATTCCAAATCAGGGAGTACGGTAGGCGACTGGTTAGCAAGTTAGGTTCACAGTGAAGAGGTGCAGGGTTTGAGTCTGGCTGTGGCCTTTTTATGTGGAGTTTGCATGTTCTCCCTGTGTGTCTTCGGGTACTCCGGTTTCCTCCTACATTGCAAAAACATACACCTTAAGTTAATGGAACACTCTCAATGGTCCATAAGTGTGATCGTGAGCATGAATGGTGAGCATTAATGTTTGTCAAACTGTGCCCTCTGATTTTTTGGCAACCGGTTGAGGTTGTACCCCGCTTACTGCCCGAAGGCAGCTGGGATGAGCTCCAGCATGGCCACGACCCTTCATGAGCAGAAGCGGCTTACCAAATGGCTGGATGGATGGATGGATGATTCCAAATCTGCCCTCGTTTATTCTCCAGCACAGTTTCTAAATATCAATAGCAACAATAGCAGCAATAATAATAATAATAATAATAGCATTATTGTGTTTAATAATATTTATGAATGATGGTTAGTACAACCAACAGTTGGAATGTTTTTTCTGAAAAGTCATTCCTATAAATTACATAGCATGGTAAAATCCGGAGACTTTTATTGGGTCGAACTTAAAAACAATAATAATCATAATAATAATAATAATACATTTTATTTGTAAGCGCCTTTCACAGCACTCAAGGACACTTTACAACCAAGAGCAAACAATAAAACCACAGATAAAATTATAAATAAGAGATAGATTTAAGTTGAATATGCAAGTCTGAATAAATGGGTTTTGAGTTGGGTTTTGAATGTGGGAAGAGAGTCAATATTACAAATTTGGGTGGAAGTGAGTTCCAGAGTTTGGGGGCAGAGCGGCTGAAGGCTCTGCACCCCATTGTGCTGAGACGGGCAGAGGGTACAGAGAGGTGGAGCGAGGATGAGGACCTGAGTGAGCAAGAGGGAATGGAAATTTGAAGATCTGACAGATGGGGGGGTTGATTCTAAGTTTGACAGGGAGCCAGTGGAGCTGTCGGAGGATGGGGGTGATGTGATGGACGGAGGGAGTTTTCGTGATGATCCGGGCTGCTGAATTCTGAACAAGTTGAAGTTTATGGAGGAATTTGTGATGGACGCCGAAAAGAAGTGAATTGCAATAGTCAATACGGGAGGTGACGAGACTGTGAACAAGGATAGCAGTGGTGTGAGGAGTGAGAGAGGGACGGAGACGGTTGATATTACGGAGGTGGAAATATACGGACCGGGTAATGTTATTGATGTGGGAGTGGAAAGATAGTGAGCTGTCGAGGATGACACCCAGGCTCTTAGGGAAGGAGATACAGTAGAATGATCCATTGTGAGGGAAAAACTGTCAACTTTGTGTAGGGTGGATTTAGTACCGACGAGGAGGAGTTCTGTTTTATTGCTGTTTCGCTTGAGGAAGTTATGGTTGAACCAAGATTTGATTTCTGAGAGACAGTGAGAGAGGGAGGAGGGTGGGAAGGAGGCGTCGGGTTTGCTGGAGAGTTAGAGTGTCATCCGCGAAGCAGTGAAAGTGTATACCAAAATTGTAAAAATATTGCCAAGGGGGAGAAGGTAGATGATGAAAAGGAAGGGACCCAGGACAGAACCCTGGGGTACACCAGAAGAGATGGGGAGGGATTGTGAAGTGAAGGAATTGAGTTGGATGAACTGAGAGCGGCCAGTGAGATAAGAGTGGAACCAAGTGTGGGTGATGCCTTTGGTGCAGAGCCTATTAAGGAGGATGGGGTGAGAAATGGTGTCGAAAGCTGCACTCAGGTCAAGGAGGATGAGGATGGAGATTAAGCCAGAGTCTGGTGCCATGAAAAGATCATTTGTGATTTTTATGAGGGCTGTTTCTGTACTGTGATGGGGACGGAAGCCGGACTGGAATTGTTCATAGAGACTGTTGCAGGTGAGGTAGGAGTAGAGCTAAAAAACAATGTTTTCAAGAATTTTAGAGATGAAAGGAAGGTGAGATTGGGGTGACAGCTGCAGTTTTGAAGGGGATAGGGACAATTCTAGTGGACAGAGAGGAATGAATGAATAAAAAACAACACATAAAAGTATTTCAAAAACCTAAAAAAGTACACTCACCGGCCACTTTATTAGGTATACCTGTCCAACTGCTCATTAACACTTAATTTCTAATCAGGCAATCACATGGCAGCAACTCAGTGCATTTAGGCATGTAGTCATGGTCAAGACAATCTCCTGCAGTTCAAACCAATCATCAGTATGGGGAAGAAAGGTGATTTGATTGACTTTGAACGTGGCATGGTTGTTGGTGCCAGAAGGGCTGGTCTGAGTATTTCAGAAACTGGTGATCAACTGGGATTTTCACGCACAACCATCTCTAGGGCTTACAGAGAAAAAAAGAAAAAATATCCAGTGAGCGGCAGTTCTGTGGGCGGAAATGCCTTGTTGATGCCAGAGGTCAGAGGAGAATGGCCAGACTGGTTCGAGCTGATAGAAAGGCAACAGTGACTCAAATAACCACCTGTTACAAACAAGGTAGGCAGAAGAGCATCTCTGAACGCACAGTGTGTCAAATTTTGAGGCAGATGGGCTACAGCAGCAGAAGACCGGGTGCCACTCCTTTCAGCTAAGAACAGGAAACTGAGGCTACAATTTGCACAAGCTCATCGAAATTGGGCAATAGAAGATTGGAAAAACGTTGCCTGGTCTGATGAGTCTCGATCTCTGCTGCGACATTCGGATGGTAGGGTCAGAATTTGGCGTCAACAACATGAAAGCATGGATCCATCCTGCCTTGTATCAACGGTTCAGGCTGGTGGTGGTGGTGTAATGGTGTGGGGAATATTTTCTTGGCACTCTTTGGGCCCCTTGGTACCAATTGAGCATTGTTGCAACGCCACAGCCTACCTGAGTATTGTTGCTGACCATGTCCATCCCTTTATGACCACAATCTACCCAACTTCTGATGGCTACTTTCAGCAGGATAATGCGCCATGTCATAAAGCTGGAATTATCTCAGACTGGTTTCTTGAACATGACAATGAGTTCACTGTACTCAAATGGCCTCCACAGTCACCAGATCTCAATCCAATAGAGCATCTTTGGGATGTGGTGGAACGGGAGATTCGCATCGTGGATGTGCAGCCGACAAATCTGCGCCAACTGTGTGATGCCATCATTTCAATATGGACCAAACTCTCTGAGGAATGCTTCCAGCACCTTGTTGAATCTATGCCATGAAGAATTCAGGCAGTTCCGAAGGCAAAAGGGGGTCCAACCCGTTACTAGCATGGTGTACCTAATAAAGTGGCCGGTGAGTGTATTTTTTTTTAAATCAGCATCAAAAAGATGTAAAGCCATCTCTAATTACAATTTGCCTTTGACCAGTGTCATTGTCAGAGCGTTATATCAATACTCTGATAAAATGGAACTTTAGATGTTACAACTAATCATAACAATTAGATATACTTGGTAGGAAAAGCAGCGTTTGTCTGATGAAAATGAAAATTTCGTCTTGGTTTTGAATTGTTTGAAAAAAAAAAATGTCCCGGGCCAAACCGCCTCCTGCTCTACAGAGACTTTGGAAAAATATGTCAGATTTTATCTAGCCATTTATTTTCTCAAGACAAAAAAATAAAATAAAATAAAGCTTGATGGAATCCTTCACCACATTGTTTTTTTTTTTACAAAACACTGCATCATTTAGAAACAAGTTTATTGTTGCTCAACTATTCTAAATGGTTTGTTCTATCTACGGCTTTAAAGCTTGTTAAATCCATCATCAAAAAGTCATCTCATTAAGACTATTTGGACACATAATTTGGAAGACTAATTAAAGCAGCAATCGAAATAGCACAGATGCATAGATGCAGGACTTTACAAATGATCTCCATGATTTCTGTCGGGCCGCTGTTTTCTGAAGAGGCACATTTACAATGCAAATGTCATTATCACCGTCTCATCGATGTAAGCAAGCAGCGCCACAAAAGACAACAGTGAAAAGGACTCTCCACCTGATCCAATTAGCTGTCATTAAGTCCAACATTATCATGCCATCATCTACACACACAAATGCACAAACACCCACATACACAGGCACACATTAATAATAATTGGGATTGCTGTTGATCCACACACTTTTCCCTAACTATTACTGAGTACCGTACATGTTCATTGAAACAAGCAAAAAGTGATTCAAGCCATTTAATGGGGTTGGGATTCAATCAGGCAGATTTTGCTATATCCTCAGGCACGCAACCTCACTGAACCTTTTGACTTCCAGTAATGTGTGTCAACCTTGTCTATGTTCTTAGACGGATCATTTGGTTGGACATTTTTACTTCACATGAAACACTTTAAGACACCGTTCATCACTTGATATGAGGACCTCCTAAAGGTTTGACTGTCCAGGACAGATTTTTTTTTTTTTAATAGTTTGCCTTCGAATAAAACTGGTCACCGCAGTTTTACAATTTTTTTTTATTTTAGATGCAAGTAAAGTTATTTAGATTTATTTATTTATTCATTTATTTAGATAGTATTTTTTTTGCACTGATTCTGAATATCCCCTGAATTGCCCATTTTTTAAATAATAATAATAATAATAATAATAACAATAAAATAAAAGTAAATATGCAATAAAGTAATATACTGAGTAATATTTATGAATTCAGTGTTAGTTTTATAATCAGGTGGAATTTTTTTTCTAAAAAGGCAGAGCTATGAAATCAACGCTTGTTAAAATCCGTATTGCGCAAGCTTTTATTGTTCTGTTTAGGTTACACTTGGTTTTTTGCCCTTTTTGCCAGCACCTGTTCCCCTGGTCTCGTCATCCGTGTCCCTCGTGTTGAACCAATCAGCTCCCTCAACCCTTTGTGTCTTGTCCAGGTGTTTCACGTTGTTTCGTCACTTTGCTTCTACTTAGTTGTGTGCGTTATGTCAGTCTTTAATTGATCACGGTATGTGAGCTGTGAGTTTCAGTGTGCTCATGTCACGTTTTTGTTTTTTGTCATAGGTTTTTTTTTACTTTGGTTCCTGTGTTTTTTTGGACTTTGAGTATTTGAGTGAGTTTTTTCCAGTGTACTCCTGTTTGTATTTTTGGCAAATACTAGTACAGTAATGGGTCCATCAGGCCTCATGAAGCATGTTGACAAAATGACAAACTGTGTTAATACTGTGTTGATACTGTGTCACTGACCACTGACACCTGCTGGACTTCAAAAATCCCTGCAGGCAACCCACTTGACAGACTGAACTGACTGATTTGATGATGAAGCGGATACAATATCATTGGCATCCATGCATTGTTATTGTATCATTCAATGTGTTTCAATAATGTGAAAATCATGCGAATAAGGATGCTTGTGGGCTTTGTCTTCACAAATGTTTATTTAGAAAAATAAGATGCTCCAGTGTTTTAAATTTCAGTCTGTTGCGTTTCTTGGATGCTATTTCCCCTGCTGTGGAGAACACGCGCTCACATGGCACAGATGAGGCCGGCGTACAGAAGAACTCCTCTTCAAGGTGGGAGAGGTTTGGAAAAGAAGTGTGTTTGCGTGTAATCTTCCCCTCTGCCAGGTATCGCTGGACCTCAGATATAGCATCTGCTGTTGCACCTCTTCCCAGTCTCCCCAACTCATCATCCAGATGCTGCCACAGGTCATCTAAAAAAAACAAAACCCAACAAAATTGGCATTGAGAGCAGTTTCCAAAAACAAACTAATAACGATGAGTAACATGCCAGATGTAGTTTGCAGAGGTGCTTTTGTTGGTATATAATATTTCAGTATGGTAAATTCGACATTTTAGCTGCAATATAAAATATGTGAATGTAAACTAAAAGTTACTTTGAAATGGATTTGAATTAGAATGGAACAAGACATATATCTGAGAGGCACTTGGTGAGACAAGGAGATTTGAATAAATACCTTATTCTCCAAATGGAGATCAAAATGGTCCCCAAGTGTTGTGGTCGCCTTCCGTTCCTGTTCCTGGCGACGCAAGTGTTGCTCTCGCCCTCCCTTCCTGTTTCTGGTGACACAAGTGTTGCGGTCGCCCTTCGTTGCTGTTTATGGCGACGCAAATATTGCGGTCGCCCTCCGTTCCTGTTTCTGGTGACGCAGGTGTTGCAGTCTCCCTCCATTCTTGTTCCCGGTGACGCAAGTGTTGCGGTCGCCCTCCGTTCCTGTTTCCGCCGAGTCAAGCCATTGGGTGACTTTGGGACGTCTGGGATCCATCCCATGAGGGAGGGGTACTGTTATGTTTTTGTTTCGGTTAAATTAGGTTTTGTGCCCTTTTTGACTGCACCTGTTCTCGACATCCCTTGTGTTGAACCAATCGGCTCCCTCAACCATTTGTGACTTGTCCAGGTGTTTCTAGTTGTCTCGTCACTTAGCTTGTATTTAGTTCCCTGGGTTCTGTCAGTCTTTGTTGGGTCATTGTGAGTCTGTGTGCTCCTGTTACGTTTAAAAAAAATATATATTTCAAGTTAGTGTTTTTCCAGTGTACTCCTCTTTTATTTATTTTTTAAATACATCTTGCTCAGTTCTTCCTGCTTTTTGAGGTCCTCTATACCATCACACAAAACATGACATTTATACTGTAGGTCAAACTTCACACAAAAAAAAAGAAAACATCTGAAACACCTGATTTGCTAGCTAAAAAATAAATAAAAAATTAGCGCCAAAAGTACGTTCAGGGGGACACAAAGCCATTCCGGATAAAATTTGTTGTTGACCAATGTAATTCAAAGTAGAAAGAATGGCAGAAAGAATAGATAGAGCACAGTCCTCCACCAAAGTAGAAAACTCTTATATAGCTAAAAGCCAGTCCTTTTACTACAATTTATTGCATAACTTTCACATTTTCTACTTGAATCTGTCATGTTAAAACACAACTATTTTCTTTCTTATATATATATATATGCTCAAACTTAAATTTTGCTGTACTGTACAAGACGCATTTGTGGACAATGTACTGTCTGAAGCAGGAATGGCGCACAAAAACAGTAACTAAAACCAATGCAGAAGGGTTTTTTTCTATCGCTTATCTGATCTGCCATGTCTCCACCCCATTTTGACCTGTTGTACATACAAATACATAGTATGAATGAATGAATGAATGAATACTTTATTGTCATTGCACACTTGTTACAACGAGATTTTGCAGGAGCTCCCCCCCCAGTGTATCGTGAATATAAAAAATAGTATATAAATAAAAATAAAAATACATTGCACTCCCCTAGACCTACACACAATCACATACACATGTTCAAAAGTTGAGATTCAACGTTATAAAATGGATTTTTAAAAATTGTGACTGTACACTATTCAAAGAAGGTTTAGAGTAGATTGTTCTAGCAAAATATATTAATTTGTATGTATCAGGCATTGACATGAGGATATGTAAAATATTCGGCACTAATTAAAATACATTCAAAGTTGTCTTACAAAATTATATGAATCATGAGGTATATAATAAAATTGCACTCCTATAGGCCTACACATTCACATGCACACAATTTGAGAATTTAGATTCAACAGCCTGACTGCCCAGGGATAGAAAGTGTTTCTGTGTCTGTTGGTCCGGCTTCTCATGACTTTATATCTCCTGCCTGAGGGCAGGAGGTTGAAGAGGCACCTGCCAGGGTGGGATGGATCAGTCAGTATTTTCTTTGCCCTTTGCAACCCCCTTGAGTTCGCGATGTCATCCAGGGATGGCAGGGGGCGGCCGATGATTTTTTGTGCCGCCTTTATGACTCCTTGTAGAGCATTCCTGTTCTTGGCCGTGCAGCCGGCATACCACGCTGTGATGCCGTACGACAATACGCTCTCCACCGTGGAGCGGTAGAACGTGTGTAGCAGGTGTGCCCCCGTCTGGCATTTGTTCAGCAATCTTAGGAAGTGCAGCCTCTGTTGTGCTTTCCCGACCAAAGCATCTGTGTTGGTGTGCCATTTTAGGTCATCCGCTACATGCACACCCAGGAACTTTAACGTCGAGACCTTCTCCACACAGACACCGCCTATCTGTAGCGGGGAGGGGTCTGCTCTCTTTCTCCTCCAGTCCATCACCATCTCCTTTGTTTTGCTGGTGTTCAGAATCAAGTTGTTTGATGAACACCAGCCTGCGAGTCTCTGTACCTCCTCCCTGTACGCCGTCTCATCGCCATTGGAAATGAGACCCACCAATGTAGTGTCATCGGCAAATTTCACGATGACATTTGAGTCATACATGGGGGTACAGTCATGGGTGTACAGTGTAAACAGGAAGGGGCTCAGCACACAACCCTCGGGGGAGCCTGTGCTGAGTGTCAGCGTGGGGGATGTGTGGGGCCCCACCCTCACAGTCTGTGGTCGAGCTGTCAGAAAACTTCTGATCCATTTGCAGGTGGGGGATGGGTAGTCCAGATCCTCCAACTTTTTGATGAGAATGTCAGTCAGTAAAGTATTGAATGCTGAACTAAAATCCACAAAAAGCACCCTAACATAGCTTCCTTGCTTCTCTCCATGGCTCGCGGCAGCGTGAACAAAGGTGGAGATGGCATCAGCTGTTGATCTATTGTGTCTGTAGGCAAACTGATGCTGGTCAAAGTTCTGTGGTAGGTGTGATTTCAGGTGGCGAAGAACTAGCCTCTCAAGGCATTTCATGACCACCGGGGTCAGTGCCACTGGTCTGTAATCATTCAGGCTGCTGATGTTATGTTTCTTGGGGACAGGTATGATGGTGGCTGCTTTCAGACATGATGGGACGGTGGCCTGTGCCAGGGAAGAGTTGAAGATCTGTGTTAGGATCCCTGTCAGTTGGTCCGCACAGGCCTTCAGCACTTTCCCCTGTACTCCGTCCGGCCCTGTGGCTTTGTGCGGGTTCACGGCTTTCAGGACTGCTCTCACCTCATGCTCCTTCAGCTGTAGCGACTGCGTGCTGGATTGATGTGTAGCCAGAGGGGCAGAGTGAGACCTCTCTGCGTCAAAGCGGGTGAAGAAGATGTTTAATTCCTCCGCCAGTGAGGCATCTGCGCATACCTCTGGTGGACTGCCCTTGTAATTTGTTATGTTTTGTAAGCCCTGCCACACTTATGCATTTTTGTCCGGCAGTTGTTTCTCTACCTTTTCTTTGTAGCTACTTTTGGCTTGTTTGATCCCTCTTTTCAGGCTTGCCCTGGCCACGGCATACAGCTCCCAGTCTCCGGTCTTGAACGCAGAATCTCGGGCCCTGAGCAGTGTCCGCACTTCCCCCGTCATCCATGGTTTTTCATTTTTGAACACTTTGACCTGTTTATCCACTGTGACGTTGTCAGTGCAGGTCTTAATGTAAAATAAAACAGTCTCAGTGCGTTCATTTAGGTCCAAGTGATCAAAAATAGTCCAGTCCGTATTTTCAAAACAGTCCTGGAGCTGGCTGAGTGCATCTACAGGCCAGATTTTGACAGTTTTCCGGACTGGTTTGGTTCTTATTCTGATGGGTCTATATGCTGGCACACTGAATAGTGAGATGTGATCAGACATCCCCAGATGAGGAAGGGGTATTGTCCTGTATGCACTCTTTAGGTTGGAATAGATCCTGTCCAGTGTGTTACTGCCCCTGGTGGGCCCATTCACATATTGTACGAACTTTGGGAAAACAGTTTTTAAACAAGCCTGATTAAAGTCCCCAGCCACAATAATGGCACCCTCGGGGTACTGCATCTGCTGTCCGGATATTGTGTTGTGAAGTTTTGAAAGAGCTGTGTTTACTTTAGCAGTGGGGGGTATATACACAGCTGTAATTAGCACTGCAGTTAGCTCTCTAGGTAGATAGAATGGCCGACAGATTACCGTCATCATCTCTAGATCAGGCGAACAATAAGTATTTATTACTCTACTGTTTGTACACCAGCCTTGATGAACAAAGACGCAAAGGCCCCCTCCTCGTTTCTTTCCGGTGCTGTCGTTCCTATCGAAGCGGTGCGTGGTTCGACGTGACAGCTGGATTGCCTCGTCCGGTATGAGCGAATGTTGCCACGTCTCCGTTATTACTACACCCGGGACTGTAGCGTGCTACAGTCCCGGGTGTAGCGATTGCCTGACAATAGCAGCTCCATCTCAGCAATTTTGTTGACGATCGATCTGGCATTCGTCAGGAAGATGCTTGGCAGCGCTGGTCTGAGCGGCTGCTTCCTTAGCCTGGCTAGCAGGCCCGCCCTGCACCCCCGCTTTTGTCCCCGCTCTCTACGCCGCCTCCTAGTCCCGACAACAATCCACGGAGAGCCCGCTGGTCTGGCTATCGCTGGAGGTATATCCCATGTTTCTTTGAAGTCCGCATTTATCGCGATTTCACTCGCACGTCCAATGTTTTTCAACTCTGCACTGGTATATGTGTACAGGCCATTTACACACTTGATCACATGCGCACAAGACCACACACACATAATTAGAAAGAAACTAAATCCACGACGAGGGAGAGAGATCCGAGCCGCTGCGCACTCGCGCGCCGCCATACTCTCGCGAGCCGAAATGAAGTCGGTACATAAATGAAGTACATATAACCTTTGGTAATAAGATATGTTTGATATAAAAAGCTATGGTACAACAAATAGAAAATGCAACAAGAAATAGATGTGCTGTGTACTTTGCTGAGCATTGTTAACCTTGCTGGTCTCAGGAAGAGTTCTTGGACAATGATAATATTGGTGACCCAGTTGTCGGTGGGGGAGTGCTCATCTTGGATATTGCAGGTCTGCAATAACTTGTTGATTTGAAATACCTGACAAGATAAAAAAAAAGCCTGATCCAAAAATGGAAATTGGGCTCGGCTGCTTGAGATACCCAAAGTTCTGTCATTGTGGCACTGGGCAAACACCCAAAACATTTGTTTGTTAAAATCCCTCACTTTCACATCGCTTTGTGTCGATGGAAATTGAAAAAGAGTGTAAAACTGAATGTCTCTCCAAGGGATATACATTTAAAATCCTTTTTTTCTACAGCAGGGACAGAGGGAAGGGCTCTGATAATGGACCTTTTTTTGACGTAGAAATTCCCTTTGTTGAGATATGCAGTTTAGCGTACAATCGCACAGCATGGGGGTGCAAAACCCATGAGATGTCAAGCTGCATCAGAATACACAATTTGGAACAGGGGTGTCAAACTCAATTTTGTGGTGGGCCTCTTTGGACTAACGTCTTCCCTCGAAGGGCCATTATGACAGTGAAACCGAATGAATGTTGAATCATCTCATCGTAATATTCCTTGTACACTACAAATTGATGGATAACTGGTTTTGAAATAACTCAAGCCAAATATGTGTTTGTTTGTTCAATTATTGTTCAAATGAGTGCAAAAAGGGTAATACAATCATGGCAAAATCAGAATCTTATTTAAGACACATGACATTTCGGTGCAGATTTTAGCAAGGATCATGGAAGTTAACGCACGTGATTTGCTTTTGCGGGCCACATAAAATGACGTGGCGGGCGGGATCTAGCAAGTGTAAGTTTGACACTAGTGATTTCAAACGTGTCTATTATGAGAGCCAAAGCTTGGAAAATCCTTTCCATTTTGTGAATAACATTATGACATATTATCAAAACCGAATATCAAAGTATGAGAACCCTTGCGCCAATAAATCAAACTGTCTTAGCCAGTATCAGTCATTTATGTAAAACGGGGGATTTTACTGTGCCTGAGTGTCAATCTGTATTTCATGTTGTAGTGATTATGATGGTGATTTTTTTTTCAACCATTAAGTCGAATAAAAACATGAGCCAATTGGCTGTCGTCCCTGTCTTGTCACAAACAGAAACAATAGCCGCTGTGATAAAAAACAATTGTGCTGAATTTGAGCAAATGAAAGTGACATGGAAGTCCCACATTGTTGACATGGGTTCATCATGCTGGAAATTAAGGTGTTGTGTATGTCGTAAAGTGCAACTGTCCGTGTGTGCTACATGTGTGTGCGTGTTTGTGTGGTAATTTCAGCCTTGACTCTGGCTACATTATCTTTTCGTGAATCTGTCACTTCCCATTTTGTCCAACACAGTGCTCAAGTGAGCCCCGCATACACCACAACACATGCGGACACAAACTTGTGATTCTCTTTTCGTGCTTTAGGTTATGTTTTCCTCTAGCTCACAGGTGTCAAAGTGAAGGCCCCTGGGCCAGATCCGGCCCGCTACATCATTTTATGTGGCCCACGAAAGCAAATCAAGTGTGTCAACTTCCATGATCGTTGCTAAAATCGGAACCAAAATATCAAATTGTCATGTATAAGAAATAATGTTGAGATTTTGCAATAGTTTAAAGGCATTCACACTCACTTGAACAATAATTGAACAAAAAAAAAACAAAAATATAGGAGACTGATTTAAAAACTAGTAATGCATTTTTTTGTGTATAAGAATATCATGTGATCATCAAAATGAGTATTATAAAATAAGTATTAAAATAGTGAGGATAAAGCGGTTCGGAAAATGGATGGATGGATGGATGACATAATGGCCCTTCGAGGGAAGCCGTAACTCCAAAGTGGCCGGCGAGAAAAATGAGTTTGACACCCCTGCTCTAGCTTAGGCTTCTCCGTCTTTTTACAACCCAACCGAATCCTCTCCGACACCGAAGCATGATCCTAATTTTAATGTATGATAACATACCATGATGTGAATTAGACAGACTCTTAAAACTTAGTCTTAAAACTACAAATCAAGGACACAAGTACTCAAAGGTGAACTAGCCAAGATAATGCACATCGCTACACGATAGTACACTGCGTGGCACATTTAGGTCCAGTTTAGAAATCATGTTACAGTACATGGAACTTAAGCGTATGATTACCGAACAAATGATTTATCGCTGCAGAGGTCGTGGGTTCGATCCGGTCTCCCTGTGTGGAGTTTTCATGTTCTCCCCAGGTTGCCGTGGGTTTTCTCCAGGTACTGTGGTTTCCTCCCACATTCCAAAAACATGCAAGGCAGGCTGATTGAACACTCAAAATTGTCCCTAAGTGTGAGTTCGAATGCGGATGGTTGTTCGTCTCTGTGTGCCCTGCAATTGGCTGGCAACCGGTTCAGGGTGTCCCCCCGCCTACTGCCCGAAGACGGCTGGGATAGGCTCCAGCACCCCCCCGCGACCCTTGTGAGGATTAAGCGGTTCAGAAAATAGATGGATGGATGGATGGATGATTTATCGCTTGTTTAAAATTTTGCCGATCATGTGAATAATGTTTAATCTAAATAAATTTAGTTAGGTCATAGGTGTCAAACTCAGGTCCTGGAGGGCCGCTGTCCTGCATGTTTTCCAAGTCTCCCTGTTGCAACAGACCTGATTCAAATGATCAGATCATCAGCAAGCTCTGCGGAAGCCAGACATTGACCCTGCTCATTTGAATCAGGTGTGTTGCAACAGGGAGACTTGGAAAACATGCAGGACAGCGGCCCTCCAGGACCTGAGTTTGACACCCCTGAGTTAGGTGCATCAGGTTCAGGTCTTTGCTGGTGTTCGACATTTGATGTTGAACTGTTAATTAAAAAAGTTAACCTGTTATTCTTGAAGCAAAGATATATATGTGGATTTGCTTGGTGTTGTTGTATTTTATGCCATATCAATAAAAATGTTTAGAAATGAAAGTTACTTAATTCATAGATGATTAAGTCAAGCCCGAGAGCCTTCCTTCTCTTTTGGCAGCCATTTTTTGTGTTTAGTTTTTATGGTCTACATTAACTGGACATTGTTGCCACACAATAGGAAGGAATAAATGAGCTGGCAATCTGGAGCTTTTCTTTGCTGAGTTTGCATGACTTCCCTCTGGGTATTCCGGCTTCCAAAATCATGTATGTTAGGTTAATTGAAGATTCTAAATTGCTTGTCAGCGTGAATGCGAGTGTGAATGCTTGTCTGTTTCCATGATCGACTGGAGAGCTGTCTGCCTTTCACCCTCAGCCAGCTGGGATCAGCTCCAGCCCCTCTGTGACCCTGCGCACGACACGTGGTGTCGATGATGGATGGATGGGTTAATTGGACAATTCTCGAAAGTGAAGCTGCTGTCTTTTATGTCCAATACGCAACATTGATTGGTTCAAGGTACAAGAGTCCATCATGTGCCTTTCCTGCTGTTTCTGAACAGTCAGTTAACTACTGGATACATTATACGGCAAAGAGTTTCACAATCCCCTCACCGCTGCCTCTCTCAATGTGTACTTGAAGATAATGTATATAAATATAAATAACTATTGTTTTCTGGATGGAATTGCATTTCTTTTTCACCATTCACATCCCTGATATTTTCGGTTTGGATTAAATAAAACCTGTCTTGTATCTAAGACAGGGCTTTTGTAATGTAGTTAGTCTTCAGGCAGGTCTAAGGCCACTGATCCATTCATACTGTAATGGGGTCACATCTGAATCAATGAATTGCTTTGTCTTCGTAGTCCCTTTTTTTTTAAGAAGAGGAAGTAAGATTTCACACACTCCCCTCCGCAAAAGAAAAAAAACAAAAGCAGGGAATAATGATGACAAGGTCTTACCTTTTTTTGGAGGTCAAACAGGTCCATCATGGCCAGCAGAGAGAAAAACAAATCACATTTGACCATTTTTATTGTGTGGTACAGTAGAACAGCATGACACTGGAGAATTATTATTTTTTTGACAAGCCGAGTACTAATGGAAACATAACTGTGGCCATAAGTGTTGAAAACAAAGCTTATAAAATGTTAAAAATAAAACTTATTAAAACTCCAGTCTAGCGCCCCAATTAACGGATACTTTAATAATCAATTTATCTGTTGTTTATCTGTTGATGACTTTGACATTGATTGACATTGATGAATCGGATAAAAAAAAATGTACACCCTGAATGGGTTGCCAGCCAATCGCAGGGCACACAGAGACGAACAACCATGCGCGCGCACACACACGCACACACACATCTACTATGTGGAAGTGTGCGAGTTCTAAAGTGACAGAGGTGAAGACAGATGGGGAGCAGAGCCAGCCACTCCAACTCTTTCATCCCTCATCAAATTATTAATTCATCCTCACTCACTCCGGCATCAGAAATACACACACACACACACACATACAGTTGAATATTAATTGAGATTTACACACACTTCTTCCCCACTATTTGCTACATGGCTGAGCCTGATTAAAGCCAATCGTTAACATTAACATATGGTTGTAGCCCTTTCTCCAGCCTTTCTCTGCCTCTTTCATTGAGCTCAATGTTATGTTTCCATCGAGTCCTGTTTATGTGATGTCTAACTAGTAGCTAGCATTTCTGTCAGTCAGATTGTTTAATTGTTAAATGCTGGCCCAAAACAGTATAATTAATGTATTTATTGATTCTGCGTGGAACTAACAAGGCCAGGGATAAGCAACTTAAACAATGGAGAGGGCCACATGGAGAGGGCCACGTTTTTTTCATCAGCGCTTATAGGGGGAAGAAGGGGCACATAGTACCATAAACTGCCTAACCGGATGACAAAAATGACATTTTAAATTAGGACAACATTTACCGTATGCATGGCCCTATTTTGGTAGGCAGGCAGCCGTGCACTCGGCATAAAAACTGGCGCATTTTCATTTTGGTGTTGGGGCATGTCTAGTCTAGTGTGGACAGGATATGCTTCACTAAAGCGGCCGTGCCTATGATGCAACTTGAAATTTGCTTCATAAACCAGCTGGTGTATTTTTTTTTTTTACTTCTCTAGATGGCACTCTCTCTTCAACGTTGGGCCGAAAGCACACCGATTTTACATTTCTTAAACCCCTTTATTTTAACCACCAGTGTCCTTATGACAATGTACAGGGTTCGTACATGTCCGTAAAGTTAATAAAAATCCATAAAAAAAGAAGTTGTAAAATTATGTTCTTAATTGTCCTTAAATTTCAGGGAAAGCTTCTAAAATCAACAAAAATCCTTAAAATTAACCTGTGGTGTTCATTTCATTTGTGCATGTCATTCCAATTAATTGTTTTGTGGGAAATTGAGCCTGACGCCCTTCCCCTCAAACCCCGCTCTCGACATGCCTTCCTGGTTCCCGCTCAGCTTTTTCCGGCGTCTCTGATCCATCCATCCATCCATTTTCCGAACCGCTTTATCCTCACTAGGGTCGCGGGGGTGCCGGAGCCTATCCCAGCTGTCTTCGGGCAGTAGGCGGGGGACACCCTGAATTGGTTGCCAGCCAATCGCAGGGCACACAGAGACGAACAACCATCCACGCTCACACTCATACCTAGGGACAATTTAGAGTGTTCAATCAGCCTGCCATGCATGTTTTTGGAACGTGGGAGGAAACCGGAGCACCCGGAGAAAACCCACGCAGGCCCGGGGAGAACATGCAAACTCCACACAGGGAGGCCGGAGCTGGATTTGAACCCGGTACCTCAGCACTGTGAAGCCGACGTGCTAACCACTGGACTACCGGGCCGCGCGTCTCTGATCAGTTCCGATGATGATTACGTGATCACTTCGGGTCATTTTGGGTAACAACAATAGATCGACGCCATGTTTTGCACACACCGCCCGTCGCTACTATCGATTGGATGGTTTAGTGAGGTCCTCGGATGGCAGCGGCGCCGGCGGCGTGCCGAGAAGAGGATCAAACTTGACTATCGAGAGGAAGTAAAAGTCATAACAAGGTTTCCGTAGGTGAACCTGCGGAAGGATAAATAATGGAGAGCGGCCAGCGGCCCGCGCGTGATCTGGAACGCCGAGGGCGAAGGGGACCCCGGAGGCCGGCGGCGGCGCCAGCGCACCCCGGCCCCCAGAGTCCGGAGCGGGACAAAAGGCAGCGGCCGCAGTGCGGTGTGGGGGGCGGTCGGTCGGTCTGCATTGCGTCCGTCCGTCCCCCCGTCTTGCGCCTGTTTCTTTCCCCGACCGCCCACTCCCCCGATGTTCGTCTGCCGAGTCTCCCCAACTCTATTCCTGGCCGGGCCGCGGCCGGCGTCGGGGACCTCTCCCAGCCACTGCCATCGCGACCCACCCGCCCTCGGAACCTTACCCACCCAGTCGCCGGGTACCCAACTGTCGGGGAAGGAGGGTGGGGGGTTCAATGTCTCATACCGGTAGGAATATTAAAATTTGACCTACAGTCCGTCAAATAAAGGGTTCGCTGATTGCCCCTAAAGAAAAAAATGTGCCCTTCCTTTGGCAGCAATGATTTGAACACCAGCGCAGTGACATGTGGCTTTCTGTTCAGCCCGCATATTGCTGAGCGGGCATTAAATCCACCCTGCTGAATGGAGAAAAAGTCCTTAAAATGGCTAAATTAGCCCTCAAAAGTCCTTAAAAGGCCCATGAATAAAAAGCAAGTGGAAGAGTGGGCACCCTGATTCAATATTTAGTATTATCTTCTATCTTCACATCCCCACAAAGTCTTTCAGCCTTTTAGCGTAAAATCAGTGCATCATTTCACTTTTGTTCCAGCCCAAGTCTAAAATCACATGTTTGGGCTTACGGGCTTTCAGATGTGGGGTGCATCATTGCGACAGGGGTTTACTCTAGTACTGTATATGATGAATCCAATAAAATTCAAATCATTCAGTGGTGATCACTTGAAATTCTACACCATTATCCAATCAGCTTGACGCAGCATTGTGTGAGTTTGCTATGGTTTGCTGTGATGTCCTTTTAGCCCAGTGCTTCTCAATTATTTTGTGTCATGCCACCCCCCCAGGAACAAGAAACCATCTCGCGCACCCCCCACCCCCGCGCGACTATAAATAGTATCATTTGTCTATAAAATTATTATAAGTACACATTTGAATTACACTGTATCCTTATTAACGTATAAGAGAATACAAAAGAAAGAAATATGGACCAATTTACAACAAAGAATAGCGTTCGTAACTAAAAGATTTGAAGTGCATCCGAAATTAAAAAATAAATTTAAATCCTTAAACTATGAAAAACATTTTACTGACCATGTCAAACCATACAATACTGAAAAATAAAATTACATTTCTAAATTAATTTCTGCTGATTTTGTTGTTGTTTTTAATCAAAGATGATGTCTGGATTAATGGCTACAAGTAGCAGTCACAAAACGGGATAATTGTTGGCAATATTCGGCACGTTTTCGCTGAAAAAAACTCAAGCGTAATTGGGGTGTAACATCTTTATAGTGACACCTTAATTTATTTGGCTTCATGCTGTCCGCTGCCAACATTTTTAGACACAGTAGGTACACCGGTCTTTCTTGTCTCCCACTATGGTCACAGTGAAGCCAAGCGCGACATACGCTTCGTCATATTTCCTCGTCTTAGATTACGGGAGACCTTCTCTTTTCTCCGTCTCTCTCCGCCTGTCGACTTCATGTCTGCACTTCATACTCATACTCTGTGCTGTGTGCAAAGCGTGCAAGCTCAGTGCAAACAAAACACCGAGCGAATGCTCCCTGCACACACTCTGTCAATGAGAGCGTCCCTGCCCCCTAATGTAGTGGAGGTGCAATTGTACTTTCTAGGACAGTAAAAAAATCGAAATAACAAATCATTCTTCATCAAGGTCAAACGTGCGCCCCTTGACGGTGCCTCGCGTCCCACTTGGGGGGGGGGGGGGGGGCACTATTTGAGAAGCACTGTTTTAGCCTGTGTAAATGCTGAACTGGAACATTGTCCATGCATGAAAATGACCATGCGCCTGTTTCCATGCCAAGCACAGACTACTTTGGATAACCAAATTGTCAGATGAGTCGGGGGGAGGCAATTCCTTGCGCCAAAACGCCTAAATGGGTGCAACACGGTCCCAAACATTTGAGACTAGACTCTTCAATGGTGATCACTTGAAGTTCTACACCAGTATCCAATCAGGTTGTAGCAGCATTGTGTGAACTTGCTATGGTTTGCTGTGATGTTTTCATGTCGCACTTTAAAGTAGTTCTCAATTCAATTTTTTTCTTTTGTGCATTTCATTTTAGCAACAGCATTTATCTGCATATTTTTCCCCGACAGAAATATTAAATAGATTTATTTTCTTAATCATATTTTTTTCCTGCCAAAGATAAAGAGAGTCAGAGGTCAATTTCAGATTATTTTCCTCACTGATTAAACATCAGCTGAAACACCTCACTTAGACACTGTATGAAGACAAGACATCACCGCATCTAATGGAATCTGAACTGGCTCAATAGCCATTTACATAACAGTCCAGAAATTGATCACACACTCTCTCAGGAAATAAATAACACAATTCAATTGTTTTAATGCGAATGTAAGTATAACCACACAGTATCATTTGAATAAAAATCACCAACACCAACTCACTTCCATTTACATAAATCCCATTAACACAATATTTTGCATTAGGCTTGAGAGAATATGGAAAAAAAGGTGACCTGCATTCAACCATTCAGAATTGAAGATGGAATCGGCGACATTTTCTTTCATTCTTTATTGGACTGTCAAAAAAGATCTATTTCAACCGTATGAAGCGAACGAGTGGGCTTCAATTTATTGTTATGTGATGTCATACATGGGTTGCAATGTGCATTCCCATTTGATCCCACGACTCTCCTTTCATTAATGATTCTGTTTGTGTACAGGACATCTCCCTAATCTGGTTATCTGCTCTCAAGAATTGTCCTTTACATTGCACTGTGCTGTTGGAAGACATCTTTTCGCAAGCAGCTGAGCAAAAGGGTGGAACTGAATGAACAATCATAGGGGACATCAAAGAAACACTGAAGACATAACGCACAATTTTCAGGTTGACTCCATTATTAGCTAAAAAGCTCCAAAAACGAAAGTAAAGCAGGTAATTACAGTGTATGCGAGCAAGAATGCACACACCGCACACTCTACATGTGCACACTCTCACAAGACAGTCAGAAATTCCGCTTCGGGAAAATTATCTGTGTGTAGGTGTGTGCATGTGTGTGCTAGTCCTTTGCAAAAGTGCTTGCATCGGCAGGTTCACCCTGAGAGGCTCTCAAATCAAATGACCAAGAATAATGTGCAGAAAACCGCTGAGGTTGGCAAGACTACGCACCCACACACTCGCGCGCACACGCACACACACACACACACACACGCATACAATTTGTTCACTTGTTTTTCCCTTTTTGTTTTATTTCTTTTCTTTCCTTAAACCTTTCCCAGATTAGATTTTGCCCGGCCTTTTTTTCAAACACTCATCTCTATCTTTCCGGTGTTAGTAATTACACTAAAAATCAACATCTCTCTATAAGATACTGACTCAAATATGAAATATATTATGAGTGCTTGTTTCTATTCAAGAAAAAAAAAACATGATAACCACATAATACCATCAACAATGATTTAGAGTGAACATATGCACGAGCAATACAGTAATCCTGTCATGGATCTGTTTGTGACCAACAGGTGGCACTGTGAGGCTCCGCCTGCATCTGCACACCTGTTGGTCATTGTGTAATTAGTGCCACTTTAAAAGACTTGATGCCCGACCACTCAGTGTCGGGTCATTGTTGCTTTGTGCTACTGGCATGTTTGTTTGTCTGTCATGTTTAGATGTTTTGGTATTGTTTCTGTTATTGATAGTTTTGAGCTTCAGTCATGGTTTTTGTTTGATACTTTGGACTTTGTTTGTTTAGGATTTAGTTTACTGTGTTTTATTAATACAATCTTTCAACTACACCCTGCTCCTCCCTCCTGCCTGCTTTTTGGGGTCCACCACCACCTCGATCCGTGACAAATCCCTTGTTTATCGCGGTTAATGGGGACCAAAACCACCCGCCACAAACGAAAATCCACGAAGTAGCAACCAATAAACATAGTATTAAAAAAAATGCCCCACGTGGGCCTTAGCGCTTGAGCAGAGCGCACTAACACACACACACACACACACTAGCATGCATCGTAAACAACACTTAAATGTTGATTAAAGATCAAAGAGTAACCCACGTGATAAGACGCACAAATAAGATGCACAGCCAATCAACATGGCTTTGCATCTTCTCAGCCCCACCCTCACCCCACATGGAGTACTGTTGTTTTGCTGACTTTCGCTGCTTCTCGTGGACCGTTTTGCAGACTTTTTGCGGACTTCAAAAAAAATATATGTTTGAAAAAATCCACGATGCTGCAACTGCAATAAACGAACCGCGAAATAGCGAGGGATCAATGTATACCTGTTCAGCAGTAGATGCAAATAAATGCTGTATACTGATTTAAAATAATGTTCCTATTAATTAAAACACGACTGTGAATCTGATACACAAACATTACACCAGGGTACAAAATATATATTTACACAAAAGACACTGTGTGCACGTGTGCGTGTAGATGGTCGTGTGTTCGCGCACGCGTGTGTGCGCGTGTGTACGTTGCGTGCACACTGGTCCTGGGCCAGTGACGAGCATACTGCAGCGTTGTGGATGCTGTATAACAAATAGGACCTGTCAGCCCAGGCGGGGGAGAGCGAGAGACAGCACAGATGATTGATTACTACAGTGTGTGTGTATGTGTGTGTCTCCCCTGACCACCAACCACCCTCCGCCAACCCCCCCTACAAACACACACGCGCGCACGCACACACACACACACATACTTTGCACTAAACAGGCGCTGATGTCAACACTTTTCCTTTACAAGTAAGAAGTGGGAGGAACTGCTTCAATAGTGTTATTTAGGATTCTTCCACATTGGATGTAGGATAGGATCGAAACGAAACCACGCTCTTTTTAAAATACTCTAGCCGAGGAAGCGTCACGTCCTCGTGTAAGGAAGGCAAGAGGAGTCAAATGGTGCATTCAAGTGCGCTCAGTTTGTTCGAGAACCGAAATTTGTTCGTCCGCCGAGGCATAAAAAACTCGAAATTTTTGGTCGAAAACCGAATTGGACGTTAACCGAGACGTCCCAAAACCAAGGTTTGACAATATATATATATATATATATATATATATATATATATATATATATATATATATATATATATATACATATATATACATATATATATATCAGAATCAGAATAATCTTTATTGGCCAAGTATGTAGAACACAAAACGAATTTGTCTCTGGTAGTACAGGCTGCACTAGTATCATCTTAAACAAGGATATGACAAATAAGTATGGAAGGACATTCCGTTATGTAAGTGTACCGTTGTGCGGTACCACCGAATGACAGCTATGAGACAATGTGCAAAATCTCAAGCAAGTGAAAGTGATCAGTGGTAGAATACAATATTATAACAGTTGTACAGTTAGTGCAGAAAATCATTGCACCATTTGAAAGTGACAAATAGAAGTACAGTCAAACATCAGTTTTCGTCCGTATTCCGTTCCAGAAGGCTGTTCGAAAACTGAAATTGCTCAAAAACCGAAACCACGCTCTTTTTAAAATAAAAATGTTTACTGAACACATCTGCTCACAATTGAAAGCAACACGAGGAAGCGTCACTTCCTCGTCTACCTGAGGAAGCGTCACTTTCTTGTGTAAGGAAGGCGAAAGGAGTCAAATGGTGCATTCAAGTGCGCTCAGTTTGTTCGAGAACTGAAATGTGTTCGTCATCTGAGGCATAAAAAACACTAAATTTTTGGTCGAAAACCGAATTGGTCGAGAACCGAGACGTTGGAAAACAGAGGTTTGACTGTATTTGTAGTACAGTGTGCAATTGTGCAGATGTCCTTGAGCGCTTGTAAGTGTCTGGTGCGGTGGAATATAGATCAGTGACAGTGGTTCAAGTACAGAGATGGAGCTACGATGATTATAGCGGTAATGCTGTTCCACAGGGTTGTGCAAAATTGCAAAGAGCCACTGTACAGGTAGATTTGGGTTACTGTTTAAGGAGTTAATGGCTAGAGGGAAGAAGCTGTTTCAGTGTCTGCTGGATTTGGTGCGCATGGATCGGTCGCACTTGCCTGAGGGGAGTAGCTGGAAAAGGTGGTGGGCAGGGTATGGGGGGTCTAGTAGGATTTTCTGTGCCCTTGTCTTGGTTTTTGCGGTGTGCAAGTCCTCAAGCGTGGGTAGGCCAATATTTTTTTCCACAGTCCTAATTGTCCATTGCAGTCGGATTTTGTCCTTTTTTGTGGCGGCCTCAAACCAAACCGTGATGGAAGAACACAGGATTGATTCAATGACTGCCGTGGAGAACTGTCTAAGCTCCTCCTGTGGCAGGCCATGCTTCCTCAGCAGCCTCAGGAAGTACATCCTCTGCTGGGCCTTTTTCAGGATGGAGTTGGTGTTTACCTCCCACTTCAACACCAACTCCATATATATGAATTTGCGTGAATAATTTTGAGAGACATCAACTCTCCATAGACAAAGGCAGCAGAAGAAAACGTACACTCTTCAATCAAAACAAAGCCGCAACAACGCAAAACAAAATGGAGTTATCGGGTCTCCCAAGCACACATTCTACTTTCTCGTTCTTATGAGACAGTTATCTTGTTATACAAGAATCTTTTTGCTGTTGTTTTTTTTCCCATGTCACTTAAGGGGCTCCGGAGAGAGATAGAATGATAGTGCTGCTATTGTCTAGCCAACTGATTTGTGTTTGTATGTGTGTGTGTGTGTGTGTGTATGTGTGTGTGTGTGTGTGTGTGTGTGTGTGTGTGTGTAGCATTCATGTATGGACCGGGAGGGCCAAGCTTTGTCCACTGCAATTAGTCAGACTACAGAGTAAATGAGCCCACACATTATACACACAACATTGACACCCCACCACACAGACACACATTCAGTCGTTGGGAGGAATCAATCAGTGACAGAGATAGTACAAGTCCATCAGTCTCCTTCTTTTTGAGTTTGTTTATCGCTCTCTGTCTCTCACTCTGTGCTCAATGTGATAAGTGGGTTAAGCTCCTTTGGGTTAATTAGACTGTTTCAAATGTGACTAATTTGCTCGACGCTGGCCCCACAATATGCTAAATGACCTGCATGTGTGCTCAGCAGCTTGCTGGTTGCCCTTTTCTACACCATATGCACTTGTATATTTGAATTAGTGAGCAGGTCGTGTCTATATTGTTATACCGTCGGTCAAGTGACTTCTTGCATTTGAATGTAAACCTGTCAAAATACAATCGAGTCTACCACAAATGTTTGTATCAAAGCAGATTTTTGTTTAAATGTAACTTAACATAAAGTTGTGGTGATGAGGCACTCAAGATAAGTCTCAGAAAATGAAGGAGATTTCAGGTCCATAGCCTTCCTGCCCTTATATTTTAGCTGTGTGTGTTTCAATGCACTGCATGTTCGCACTGTGGTTGAGAGAGGAAAGTAATTTCATCTGTGCTGTGTATTTGACAATAAAGCTTGACTTGACTTGTAATAAACAAAAAGAACAAAATAAACAATATATATATATATACATATATTTTTTTCTCCCCATGGCGGCGCGGCTACCTGCAGCGGCTTCTCTCTCTCCCCCGGCAATTCAGTGTTCTTCGTGTTCTCTATGTTCCTTGTTTTCACTGCGTTGCGCACCAAGGCGCGCATACCATCGGGAGTTTCTGCTCGCCATCGGCAGAACTACAAAAACAGACAATAATCCAACGAAGGCGAACAAACTTCTTGACCGCGATCTGCTGCGTGACTGCGGTCTGCTGCGGAGGCCTGCTCAATCACCGACCCCCACCCCTGCAACCAGCCCACAGTGGAAGCGCCACGGGCGGAATCTAAGGAAGCAGAAGAGGGGGAAGCGCGGAGGTATCCGGGCTAGGCTAGCAGCTAGCCCTCATCGACCGGCTATCCTGACCATCACGCTGGCCAACGTACGCTCGCTGGACAACAAAATGGACTATATCCGCTTACTTCGGACATCTTGCAGAATCGTGAGTGACTGCTGCGTTTTTGTTTTCGTGGAGACATGGCTCAACGACAGTGTCCCGGATCGGGTGCCCGCCCTTGGTCAATCCGACCGCCGTGCGCGTTCGGCGGACACTATTCTCCCCCCGCCGGCCCCCTCCCACGGTGCTCAACGTCACTTCCGCCGATTCGGCTAGCCGGGCTAACGTGCTGCCGAGCAGACAGAGAGCTCGTCGAGGGGGGGAAGACTCGCGGCGGGGGACTCTGTGTTTACATCAACGATGCCTGGTGCCGAGACGCTGTTGTGGTTTGCAAGTGCTGCTCACCAACCTTGGAGTTTATGATTATCAAATGCCGGCCATTCTACCTGCCGAGGGAATTTAGTGCCATATTGCTGGTAGCGATATACATTCCCCCTGGCTCAACCAACAGCAGGAGTATGGCTCTGTCTGAACTCCATCAGTTTGCTTGACTTGGAGTTATATTGTGTTGTTTCAGTGCTCCCTTTATTTTTTGGGCAGTTTTAAATGTCCACTTATCCATATTCTACTCCCTTTATCCTCACAAGGGTCACGGGTGCAGAGCTTATCCCAGCGGGGTACACCCTGAATTGGTTGCCAGCCAATCGCAGGGCACACATAGACGAACAACCATTTGTGCTCAGACTCACACCCCGGGACAATTTAGAGTGTTACATTAACCTGCCGTGCATATTTTTGGAATGTGGGAGGAAACTGAAAAAATAAATGAATAACAGCACACTATCTATCTATCTATCTATCTATCTATCTATCTATCTATCTATCTATCTATCTATCTATCTATCCAATTTGACTCTGACTGACAGAGTGTTATGCACTGCATGTATTGTACTTCAAAGTCACTGGGCTGTTATACAATACCTGTATTTGATTTGTAGATGATTGTTTATGAAATGTTTTCAATAAAAAAATATGTTTATTTTTTTACCAAGCAATATTTACTGTGATTATTTTAAATCTTGCACACAAGAAATACAGATTAAAAACTACAACTAACACTAAAACTAATAAAAACAAAACTAAAATGAAACATTTTTGAAAAAATAAATAAATAAACGCTAACAAACCTGCTCTAGAAGCTAACCAAAGGGTCACCTTTTACTGTTTCAAAGACTAGCCCCAAACCATCATACATTCAAGAACATCTAACCCAGGGGTGTCAAACTCATTTCACATTGTGGGCCACATACGGCCGCGTTAGATGTCAAGTGGGCCGGACCATTAAAAATTATACCATGCTATAAATAACCAAAATAATATGTCTTTCCTTTGTTTTGGTCTAAAGAAGCACAAAAACACTCGGGAAGTGTTGAAATTTAATGAACCTATGTTTTACAGAACATTTCATGAAGCACTTACGATTTCCTGAAACAAATATGTAATTTACTTTTATCATTCACATACATGCATTGCAACTGATCCCACTGACTGTACAAAGGCACAAAACCTTAGGTAATTGGTATTGAAAAATATAGTAATGCACTTTTAAGATTAAACGAGATTTATAAAGAAAGGAATTTTTAAACCATTTACACGAGCATATAAAATCTAAATGCAATCCCTGCCTACACCTTACAAACTAAGGAGAATGCTATAATATGTGTAAAGAATAAAGTATTCACGTGTCCTTGATAGCGTCTGCTGTGTTGGGTCTGTCTCAGTGACAGACTGAGGCTGCTGTTGTCTTCTTCTCTGATCAAAACAATGTTGTCTTTTCCTCTGATCAAAACAGTGGGTCTCCCTAGCGGATATTCCATGAATTGCACCTTATTAAAAATATTCATTCCGTGTCTTTTATGCATTTTTTTCACTTTTAAATCATCCTGCGGGCCTGATCAAACCTTCGTGCGGGCCGTATGTTTGACACCCCCTGATCTAACCTGTTGACTCACACATTTGAGTGGTTAAACACGTGAGTCATCAGATTTATAGCCTATTGTGTTTGTCTCCTGTCTGATATATATGACACTCTACAGGTTATAGCCGACAAGCTAACACACATCATTAAGTATAAATAGTTTCACATTTAGAAGTTAACAGCAGTGTAGTGGTTACCATTGTTACCTTAGAAAACACGAGTACACTCGGTTAGGTTAATTGGAGACTCAAATAGCCCTTAGGGCTCTCATTTTGTCACCCTCATGATTGACCGTTAATCTGTTCACTGCCATTAAGAGAGGAAATGTATCCTCCGCAGTTATTATCGAGCATTTTTTTCTTTGAAATATTGTAATGCGATTCAATAAGAATATATTTATCTCGCATACCATGCGTGTCAAACTCATTTTTGTCGGAGGCCACAATGTAGAATGGTTTGTTTTGGAAGACCATTACGACTGTGAAACCAAATAAAATGAAGGGTGGCCTCATATTACATGCACACAACAAAAGTGGTGAATAACTACCTTGGAATTCAGCCATGAGTAAAAACTGTTCAAATATTACATTTATTTAAAAGAGGGTTTGGGAACAAAAAAAAATATTGATACATCTCAAGTCAAGACAATTTGCAATTTTGGTATTTTAGCAAGAAACATGAAGCATATTCACAAATTCTGCTTTCACCAAAAATGATGTGCTGGGCCAGATCTGGCCTCCGGGCCTTATGTTTGACACCAGTGCTTGTTTTATTAAAATGTCACATACTGTATGGAAATTTTCAACTGACAGGTGACATATTCCCATCTGATATAATTACAAAATGCTAATTTCGATTTACCAATATGATTGTCTAATTCTAATACACCTGTTCCACTGTTGAAAAAAAATCAAGGAATCAATCCTCTTTGCATGACTACAGCATGACATAACATCTTAAAGAGCGCAGGACTTCATTAAACTGCATGTGATGTCTTTATTTCAGGTCAGGTGTTTGGAGAGGTGGGGGGGGCGGGGGGGGGCAAAATGTTAAGGCCAAATCAAAAATCAGCTAAAATCAAAAGAAATAAATCAATGTGAAGATTAAATTATGACTCATTGACATCAGATGACAGAGCACGTACACATCAAGATGATAACCAATTTGCATTTTATTGTGTCAGCAGGTTTGGTGAATAATAGGGTCGACACATTGTGTTTATGTGTGAGAACAGAGAAAGGGGGGAGAATAACAGTAAGATGATAGAAGGCAAATAACCCAAGAGTGTTGACCCACGAGACATTAACCACATTTCCACTCATAGTATGAAAAGGTCAAAGTACAGTCGGGTTCCTTATTAGTGCATACGAGAGAGTGTTTTTTTTTTCACATGGAAGGGAAAAAATATCATGAAGCTCAATACACATTTTGTGTTTTCCAGTATGACATGAGCTAGAACTATATTCTGCCAATTCTAACAATACATACATGAGATTTCTCTATTTATTCAATCGCCTTATCAATTATCACAAATCTTCAATTGTGATAAATGTAATAAGATGACCTCTGGTTTAATCAGTGGAGAATAGATCTGACAGCTAGTAATGTCACTGTTACACTTTGCATGAGAACGCTCTACAATGCTCACATCAACACTCATTTGTTAGGATGGGTCTATTTCCCGAGACTTGACTCGGGTCCTTGTTATATTATTCTCTATGTTCATTTCACATCGGAATTTGATCAACATCACATAAATATTCACGTCTTTGAGTGACCATTCACAGAAATGTACTTGCAATTCTATCGGAAAAAAAAATAGTCACAGGGAGTGCTTTTTTTTTTTAAATGCATCTGTATTTTTTTTTTAATTTATTATTGTACTCGGATTATTTATTAGTTTAGGAAACCACATGCTAGTAAGACTTCATACAGAGAGATAATTTGGCTGTCTTGTAGAAGCAAAGATATTTAACTGAGGTCGTATGTATTGAATTTGGCGCACTGGCTGTTTATCTTACTTTTGCTTTGCGGCAGATGATCTGATTTTGGCAGTGCTGGCAGGGCACAATTGACAACCGCAGTGAGTTTATGACAATGATACGCAGAAGAGGACGATAGACGAGAGAAAAAGGAAGCTGGTTCACACAACAGAGATGAAGAATAGATTAAAGAAAACCTCTGGAAAATGAGTGAGAAAAGAAGCAGGGAGGGTGTTCGAGCAAAAGGAAAGATGGCTACAGCATGATAATTGGGGCTCCACCACCACAAACATTTTCATGGCGAATAAATCTTGTTGGAAATGCTAGGAAACAGGTTGATTGGCAGTAAGGGAACTACACTGAATTGACCACAAACTACTTTTTTATGTGTCCGCACGATTTAAATCTCTCTCTGTGGCTGTCTGTTTGTTTTTCCAGCCTGTAGAAAAATGTGTAGATTGTGATGAGTAAGCAGCTCATCTTTGACTGGACTGCTACATCTCTGAGACATCTAATTTCTGTCAAATAATCAGTAAGAATACAAGCCATATTCTAAATTAAGTGTGCACTCTTCCAAATGTTAGCAAAAGAGACAAAAATCTATTTTCTAGCGCAGTGCATCTGGCACAGTTTAATTTCTCTGGCAGTAGGAACACGCAGTTTATATGTGTGTCGAGCTGACCACACTCCTCCCCCACACATACAGAACACCAATACAGACACTACACTTTAATAAACGTAATCTCATCACTGGCACCATGGTCCAAAACATCAAAAGGGCAACAGTAGGTTATTATTACATTCCTAAAATAATGTAATAACCCAGAGTGTGAGCGAGAGAGAGGCAGCGAGAAGAGGGAGCGAGATGGAGAAAGTGAATTAATAACCCTGAACTGTAGAGCCAACCCACAAAAGGCCACAGATGGAATGTTAAACAGTTTTTAGATCGATGTCAGTGAACACAACTTAACTAAACCATTTGTTCAGCCATGAGAGATGTCAATACACCCATAAGGTCCTCAGTCTCTGTGATTTCCCTCCGTTATATGAAGCCATGTGCACACAGCAGCACGCCGACACTCCATACGTCCAACATGCATTAAAACCTACTTCTAACCACAATTCCAATGATTTTTCCAGCGCTCTTCCATCACTGAATGTAAAATATTGAGTGCCACATGATACAACAGACCCAAGCAAAAACGAGGCATACCCCAGCGATAGGCTGAGCAGAAGAGGAATGTGCGGGTGGACTGTAAAAATAGTAGATGCAATGGAACACATGAGTCAGAGCTTTGGAATCCGTTTTATATTATCAAGAAATCCTGCTTTTCTTTCACTTTTTCTCATTGAGGCCTTCTTTATCCTGTCTGGAGGAAATCAAGACCTGGATGGCACTATTATTTGTTGAACTTCAATGAAAACAAGAAAGAAGCGACGGTGTTTGGTCTCAGTGGCCCTTGTACATCCCATCCTGCGGACTTGGACCCCCTGGCTCTTTATCATAATCCAACAGTCTCAAACTGGGCAGTCATTTGAAATTGGACTGGTAAACTGGTGCCGTTGTTAAATCCAGCTTCTTTCATCTTAGGCAGCTGGCAGAAGTAACTTTCAGAGATTAAGTCATGCCTTCATCACATCCCGGCTAGATGACTGAAATGCACTTGGAATCGCCCAATCCTCCAATAAGTATCTCCAGTTGGTCCAAAATGCTGCAGCTCACCTCTTGACTGGCACTCATAATGGTGAGCACATAACTCCTGCTCTGGCATCTCTTCACTGGCTCCCTTGTTTTGCAATCTTTAAAATGCCTGGTCCCACCTTATCTCTCTGAGCTCCTCTGCCCCTATGCACCTGCAGACTAGACACTATTAGAGTTACCAAAAACTAAGCGGAGGCTCAGAGGGGATCGAGCATTTTCCATTGATGGTTCCTCTCTTTGGAATGACCTCCCACTGAACGTTCGTCAAGCCCCCTTTCTGCCCATCTTCAAGACTCATCTTAAAAATGATTTTTATTCTTTGGCTTTTGACTGAGCATGAGACATGATTTTTAGTTTTACTGTTTTGGTGCTTTCCTCCTCTCTTTGTTGTTTGTTTGTTGTTGTAGCAATTATTTTTTCTCCATTTTGCTCCATGTACAGCACTTTGTAGACAGTGGTGGTTGTTTTAAAGTGCTCGATAAATCCAGTTGAGTTCACAGATATATCAGGATAACTCAAGTCACAGACAAGCAATCTATGGTTGAGTATCATATATGGATGAGGAGATGGGCTCAACAGTTAATAAAAAGGAAACGGGGGCGGTGGGGGGGGGGGGGGAATTATGAGCTATGAATATCCTGTTTGTGTTCTATGTACATTCAACAAAATGTGACTCATATGGCTAATGGTGGCTTTCCCACCCAATTTTGGCTGTCATGCATTGGTCAGAGAAATATTTTACCAGGAGTGGTAAACTTCAAACTCATCCATTATTGCTGTGACAGAAAGTAATGGCAATCTGTTAGTTTGGCATCTCTATTTTTATGTTTATGTTGCAGTGATAATTTTACAGTTTGAGGCCAGGGACTCGCTGATCAGAAAGGTATGAGTCCCATTATTATTATTATTCAAATGCATATGATAATTCAAAAACAAATTCAAGAAAATAGTACAAACAACCTACATCAATCAGAGTTAAGGTGATAAATTCTAAACATTAATTAAATATAATAATTAAGTTGATAAATAGTGAAAGGTACTGCAATATCCATTATGAATACAAGAAAATTGACATAAGAGTACCAGGGTGTGCAAGTATAAAATCCCCATACAAACCAAAAGTAGTAAAAATATAACGGTCAAGGGTAAACGCATGAGCTTTTATGGAGACTTCTTTCTTTCTTTCTTTCTTCCTTTCTTTTCTGATTGATATAAAAAATAATCTATTTATATATAAACACATAACTTGGGGTAGGACTAGATAAGTTTTTTACTTCTTCCTACTCCTTTGAACACATAATTGTGTTGTATGATGACTGATTTCTCTTTTCCTTTTACAATTTTACTGACCTTACTTTCTGTCAATTTATTACTGAGTATGTTTTTATGTTCAATAAACAAACAAACAAACAAACAATAATAACACAAACAACAAGAAGATACAGTCAAACCTCGGTTTTGGTCCATAATCCGTTCCAGAAGGCTGTTTGAAAACCGAAACACGCTCTTTTTAAAATAAAAATGTTTACTGAACCCGTCTGCTCACAATGGAAAGCAACACAAGGAAGCGTCACTTCCTCGTCGACCCGAGGAAGCATCACTTCCTCGTGTAAAGAAGGCGAGAGGAGTCAAATGGTGCATTCCAGTGCGCTCAGTTTGTTCAAGAACCAAAATTTGTTCGTCATCCGAGGCATAAAAAACTCAAAATTTGTGGTCGACAACCGACTTGGTCGAGAACCGAGACGTTCGAAAAACAGAGGTTTGACTCTACATTTATAATGGGTTTATTTCTTATAAACAAATGCTGCAAAAATTTAAATAATTCAAATTTTTTTTGCTGAGAAATGGGTTCTTATTTCATCCCATGGTTCAGTCTTTGAGTTCATATCTCCACAATAAACTTTCGCAACACTTGTTCGCAACACTTGTTTTAACGTTACACAACTTGGCAATCGTCTTTGTCAAACTGCGATCGTTGCTGGAAAAAATGATTTTCCGTAGTTTTTTTTTGACTGAGAAATTTCCTTGCGCCCCAAAAACGCACGTTATTTGGAACTGTGCATCTGGCGGGAAAATTATGCGTCTAGGACGCGGGACACAGAGGTAACGAGATGGCTGATGTTGTTCTCTGTACAGAGAAATTTTGGCGATGCAGTCTGAAATGCACTTGGAGTGGCCAATGCAGGTACTCAGAAGAATAATGAAATGTGTTTGTTTATACATTTAGCGGTCAGAGAAGATGGATAGGAATGCAATAGTATGAAGAAGCTAAATTAGAATAAAGCTGGCAAGGTTGTCCGAGGACATCTACTTATCCTGTTGTTTATTAAATGAAATGGTATCTCTCAGTCAAACTAGCTCAGGGGTGTCAAACTCATTTCGCATTGTGGGCCACATACGGACTCGGTAGATGTCAAGTGGACTGAACCATTAACATTATACCATACTGTGCTATAAATCACCAAAATATCATCTTTTTCCTTTGTTTTGGTGTTAAGAAGCATTGATTGGCACTTTCATATCATTTGCTGCGTTAGGTCTATCTCAGTGACAGACTGAGACTGCTGTTTTGTTCCCTAATCAAAACAGTGTGCCACCTAGCGGATAATCCATGAACTGCACTTTATTTAAAATATTCATTCTGTGTCTTCAATGTATTTTTTTCACTTTTAAATTATGATGCGGGCCGGATCGAACCTCCTTGGGGGCCGATTCCGGCCCGTGGGCCGTATGTTTGACACCCCTGAACTAGCTCATGGTTGGTTCTGTAGACTGATTTAGAAAAAAGACAGTTCTATATACAATATGGACATCATAGTTTTGGTGGAGGCCACCGAGTCAAAATTCTGCTAAATACAGCAAAGGGCATGTAATAATTCACTTATTTAACTGAAGTATTTTTGCAAAAAATAACAAGCAGGGAAGGACAAATGGCCAACAGGCATTACACGATTTAACTAATTTTGGCCATTTGTTCCCTTGAATTTTGGGAGGACACTATAGAGCGCCATCGCAAAAAGGTCCATTGGACTTATTGTGGTGGCCATGCCTTGCCTGTTTCAATTACTAACTACTAACATATATATGTTATATATAAGGCGGCCCGGTAGTCCAGTGGTTAGCACGTCGGCTTCACAGTGCAGAGGTACCGGGTTCGATCCCAGCTCCGGCCTCCCTGTGTGGAGTTTGCATGTTCTCCCCGGGCTTGCGTGGGTTTTCTCCGGGTGCTCCGGTTTCCTCCCACATTCCAAAAACATGCATGGCAGGCTCGTTGGGCACTCTAAATTGTCCCTAGGTATGAGTGTGAGCGTGGATGATTGTTCGTCTCTGTGTGCCCTGCGATTGGTTGGCAACCAATTCAGGGTGTCCCCCGCCTACTGCCCGAAGACTGCTGGGATAGGCTCCAGCACCCCCCGCGACCCTAGTGAGGATGAAGCGGTTCGGAAAATGGATGGATGGATGGATGTTATATATATATGTGTGTGTGTGTGTGGGTGTGTGTGTGTGTGTGTTAGTAGTTAACTGATATTTTATTTTAAGCTCGGAATCGTTTCAGGCGTTCAGAGAAAGCAATAGTTTTGTAATTGTGTCTACACTCGAATCATAGATCAAACTATATAGTTGGCTGCTTTCAAAACTGGTGATCCATCAATTTGTTGTGTACAAGTAAGATGATTAAACATTTATTTGGTTTCAGTGTCATAACAGCCCTCCGAGGGAAGATGGCTCACGACAAAAATTAGTTTGATACCTTTACATTATCGATTCTGATTTGTTTCATGAAAAAAATGCATACGGACAATATGAACATTCAGATGATCCCCCGGGGAGAGCTGGAATAAGTAGCTAGGGAGAGGGAAGTCTGGGTTTCCCTGCTAAAGCTGCTGCCCCCGCGACCAGGCCCCGGATAAGCGGTAGAAGATGGATGGATGGATGAATGGATGGAGGGATGGATGCTGTATCCAAATTTGATGTCTTTCTGTATAAATTAATAGGGTTGCAGTCGGGCTGGGAATTGCCATCAACCTCACGATATAACGCGTATCAGGATAGGTCGCGATACATGTGTATTCAGATACATGGCCTTCCAGGCCATGCTTATTCCGAGACCTTAAATTACTTTCCATGCATTTTTATGAAAACAGTCACATGCATACAATGAAATTATATTTTTACGACATTGAATGGCAAAAATGTTTTCTTCTTCTTCTCCTGTTATCAGCTCTTCCGGTTCACAGCCAGCACCGCGCCTGGTCGAAATGTGTGTATTGCACAGCAAGGATTAGCTTTCAGAGCCTGGAAACTTAATGAATAAATGTGCAGTATCGATTCGGCTGCCTTCATACCGATACGTGTCTTTGAAAGGGGCCTGCAACGATATATTCCTGTATCTAATATTTTTTAGGACACTCCTATGTTACAATGTAATTGTTTTATAGTTACACTCCATTCCACCTTTGCTGTGCCTCATTTTTATCAGATTTGATGGGTTAGTCACAGACATTCTGAAAAAACTGATGTGTTTCTTCTGTATAAATGCGGGCATGGAAGGAAATGTTAAATGTAAAAAACAGCAAATTTAATCTTGGCTAGATAGGACCTCAGCATACCTAAATCTTTTATTCAAGAATTGCCACTGGAGAGAAAAAGCAAACTCCACACGCAAAGACAGTCTCATCATTCCTCCGGCAAGATACCCTTTTAGGGTAAACATAATTGCATACATTGCAAATACAAGTCGTGTCTTACATCTCGCATTTCGACTACTTCAATCCAGGCCACATTGGTGCATGTCACAAACAACCAACACAAATATGTGAGAACACTGAAGCTCACTGGTTGTGTTCTATTTCCCCCAGATAACTGAGTCTTCTGAGATGGCTTCATGAATATTTTGTCATGCAGTAACCGCCATTCTTCCGTTTTGCTTGATGACTACTGGTTTAGAAATGACTTTAACACATCAGAGTTTACAACTGACATGACTCCAATCTCAATTTCCCTCGTATTTCGATGCTTGGTAGTCTTGGGTCACTAAGAGTCAAGCCTGCGCTGCATCATCTGTCTGATCTGTTTGTTGTTCATATGCATTTGACATTTTGTGTTTATCCACCGCTCGGGAAGAAAGTCTTTCCACGTAGCCATTTTATATTTTTTATGGGGTGTTTACGGACTACAAGCTACTGACTTGGCATGTGATCCATTACACTTGCAATCTCCTTTTACAACCACATGCTGGTAAATTGTCTCCCCAAAGCTGTTCATTGCACTTTTGTGAAACTTAAAAAGAAAAAAACAATTTTAAGCAACTACCATTTCCATTAATGTGGTCTAAGACGAACAACAAAGACAAGGTATAAGTCGTCAGAACACAAGGATATTTGCATGGGAGTAATTGGACCGACAGAAGGGTCAGGAAAAGAGCAAAAAGGAGAGAATAAACCATGCCGGTCAGGCACAGACTCCGAAAAATAAAATTAAAGTATAGTCATGTTACTGCAAGGACATGAAAATCAAACCACTGAGAGTCCAAAAATGGAACAAGATCAATAGTCCAATGCTATGACAGTGAAATGATCCATCCAGCCATCTAACTTAATTTATTCAAGGCCAGTGGGTCAGGGTTGGAGACGATCCCAACTGACTTTGGGTGAGCAGCGGAATACACCATAGGTCATAAGTCATAGGTAAACCAAATCATAGGTCAACTCTGAATAAGGCATTGGATGTGAATCAATCCCAACCAGACACCAGTCAGCTTTTTGACACTGTACACAAGTAAATATTCATGATATTTTTGCATATTCTGTAAACATATTATACATACATTGATGTTTATGTGATGATCCGTGCTCCCATTAGGCAGAAATGACGAGGGCGGCATGCAAAGCACAATTCGGCAAATGGAGGAAAACAACGCTACAGTTGACCAGGGCGAACACAGATCACTGCTATTAAGTGGGGACTTAGAGACTGCCTTCCATTCCGATCGTTTGTGTCCATGTGTGAAACCCCACCCCCCTCCTGCCCCCCACTCCCGAGCTGTGCAACAATGACTGCCTGGCCGCACCAGGCAGTCATTGTTGCAATCAAATAAAGATGATAAAAATAATAATAATACAGTTAATGAAATTATTTCTGCAATGAATCGGAAGTTTCGGTGCACGCTGTTGTTGAAGGTTTAGGAAAAGTAGTAATGAAATACGATGACATCCACCACATGTCGACAAAGCTCCGAATCTGTCTGCCTGGACCTCAATCAAATATACTAACGTGGCGTTACACCACCTGCGCCCAAACTTCGACTTGGTTCCAGAAGGTGTAAAGTTTAGTTGACTTTCACCCACCAAATTGTCAGACGTGCCAGAGGTATATAAAACATCTAATGTTCTTGGTCCGCCGGAACGTCCTGCATGGCGCAGAGCCATCTGCCAACAAGATTCCGAAACATCCTCAAGAAGTGAAGCACCCACACAAAATCAAGATGTGACAGTTTTTACGCCCGGGTGTACTTGTGTTGTAAAATAGAGCCCATGAAGGTTATGTTACCGTTAAAGGGAATGTAAACCCCCATTTTATATATATAAATAGTGTACACACACACACTAATTTCTCACACACAGGACACAGAGTGTCAGAATCAACAACCTGTCTGACCTCCTCGCCACCTCCACAGGCTCCCCACAGGGCTGCGTGCTCTCGCCACTGCTCTTCATCCTGTACACGGATGAATGCAGGTTCTCACACCCCAACAGCCACCTGGTGAAGTTTGCTGACGACACTGTCCTAGTGTCTCTGCTCTCCGGCTCCACGCAACACCATGGTCCCGCCCTGCAGCAGTTCATCGAGTGTTGCGACGCATCCCGGCTGGAACTGAACATCAGCAAGACCAAGGACATGCTGGTGACCTTCTCCAGGAAACAGAGAGCGCTGGGATCGACAATGCCCACAATCATCCAGGGGACTCCAGTGGAAACTGTATCCGAATACAAGTACCTGGGGACCATCCTGGACAACAACCTAAGGTTCTCCTCCAACACCGAGGTGATCCTGATAAAATGCCACCAGAGGATGTACCTGCTCAGGAAACTGAACTCCTTCTCCATCAGCAGAAATATCCTCCTGACCTTCTACCAGGCATTCATAGAGTCCGTCCTCTCGTTCTCTATGGCCTGCTGGTTCCACTCCCAAAATCTGCAGGAGAAGAACCGCCTGGACAGCATCCGCAGAGTGTGCTCCAAGATCATCGGACTTCCCACTCGCCCTCTGACTGCGGTGTGTGAGCAGCAGATCCGTGGTCTGGCTGCTCAGATCACGAAGGACCCCTCACATGCTCTCTTCACCGCGTTCGAATGGCTGCCTTCCGGCCGCAGGCTGCGATTCCCAGCTTGCAGGACAGCGAGGAGGAGATCCACCTTCGTCCCCCAGGCTGTTCTCCTGTTCGCTGAAATTTTTTCCCTCTCAACATAAAACAAGAGGAGCCGCTGCGGGTGTCCGCCCCGCCATCAAAAGTATATATATATATATATATATATATATATATATTCAGTGAAACTCCTCTACAACGAAAATTTTCACAACAGGGGGTTTTTCACTCTGGCAAATTTGATCTCAGATGTAAACACACACACACACACTTAAACGTATGTGTACTCTTTATTTTTATTCCAATAGTGCATAAGTATGAGCACACACTTATTTGACACTTCATATAGTCAGTGTAGAAAGGAAAAAAAAAGGGAAAGAAATTGCGAAATTTACAATCAGCACTTTCACTTACATCAATTTCCTGGATAATGTATTTTATTTTGCTTCCTCTGTCTTTCATTTTGATCATTTTTACCCTCTCTTCCAGCGTCAGAGCGCTTCTTGTCTTAGCTGCTTGACATCCAAAGGTCCGTTTTGTAGCCACTTTAGCAATGCAACATTCATGTTGCGTCTGAATCGAACAATAACAAATACTTCCTGGATCTGGTGGCTTTTCTTTCCACTACAGTATCTCACTGTCTCTAACTCGACCTCCCCTAGATCGCCACCAAAGACAGCGTTGCTCAGCTGATGTCATGCAATGAACTTTTAAAGCTAGCCATGGGACGCTTCGTAGTCCTCGATGGCCATAGTTAGCGCGATGGAACTTGCCTTCTCTCTAATTAGCGCTCCAGTTACCGGAAGGTTTTTAGTATGATAACAAGTACCGGTAAAGCATTCCAGGAAACGTTCGTTTATTTGACTGTCCGTCGAGCCATAAGCAATTTACTCTGAAAAGCTCATCGGATGCATTCCACTCTACCTTCCACGCATCTAGCGACAGTATCTACACACATAGATAGTGAGGTCCCTCTTGGCCAATCGGAGGCCAGGATGATCCTCGGTTAGCCAATGGCAGAGCAGCTATGAGTAGGTTGCGTTCAGGAAACTCTGAGCTGCGTACGAAATATTTGTTCACTATGTATGTTTCCGAACAAAGCAGTAGAGGTCGCTGTTAGATTAGACTTTGTTGTAGTGAATCTCTTTGTGAGGCAAGAGCAGAGAAAAATATTTCATGTAACGCAACAGGGTTTTTTGTTGTTGTAGGAGAGTGGGAATGGTCTTAATGCCTGAAGATTTTTTCACACTAGGGGGTATTTTCGCCCATGTAGGTTTCGTTGTAGAGGAGTTTTACTGTACACACACACACACACACACTCACGCACACACACACACACACACACACACACACACACACACACACACATATATCCATCCATCCATCCATTTTCCGAACCGCTTCATCCTCACTAGGGTCGCGGGGGGTGCTGGAGCCTATCCCAGCAGTCTTCGGGCAGTAGGCGGGGGACACCCTGAATCGGTTGCCAGCCAATCGCAGGGCACACAGAGACGAACAACCATCCACGCTCACACTCATACCTAGGGACAATTTAGAGTGCCCAATGAGCCTGCCATGCACGTTTTTGGAATGTGGGAGGAAACCGGAGCACCCGGAGAAAACCCACGCAAGCCCGGGGAGAACATGCAAACTCCACACAGGGAGGCCGGAGCTGGGATCGAACCCGGTACCTCAGCACTGTGAAGCCGACGTGCTAACCACTGGACTACCGGGCCGCCCACACACACACATATATGTATATATATATATATATATATTTGCAAGAATACATTGTATATGCCAGCACTTTTTAACAGTACTCTGACTAATATTGTGATTGCGGAAGAAGAATTAGACTGGATAATTCATCAACATGAAGGGGCTACCATCTTCGGTGCAATCACTTTCAGCTCAAGACCATAGTGTTGAGCCACAGGTAGCGCCTGGCCACCGAAAGCCGCGCAGTATTGAATCGTGTCAGCTGACAGTTTTTGAGAGCAATGGATTTAATAATTTGATCCTGTGTACACTGAAATGGAGCAATCATGCAGCAGCAATAATGGCAACTGTAGCGAAGACTCCATTCCACTTAGTTCTGCCCCACAATGGCATAAATGCCAGCTTCAACCTGCTCGAGTCGAATACCAAAAGAAAGAAAACTTCACCCATGTGATCAAGCCCGTTGTGTTTAGTTCCCTTTAAAAGGTATTACTGTATCAGACGGTGGTATTGCCATCATGTTGGATTTGTTTTTGAGTTGAAGACATTAGCGGATGAATCTTGACTTGTCAAGGGAGAGAAATGCCAACACGGTGGAAGTCGCACAAGATTAGGCACCTGACAATCACGTTGAGTATGTACACGTAGGGTATAAACAGAGTATGTGTCGCCGTTGTTAGTAGAAAGTGTGTCGCAATCATGAAAAAAGATGATGCATTTCATTGTGTAAATGAGGAACGCCATGGAAAAAGAATCACTACCGTTCAACTCAAGCCGTGTGATGAGGGAATTATGAACAGTTCAAAATGCCAGCATTTTCTTTTTTGCGGCATAAAAATATTCACAGATTTTGGGTCAGCGTGACGCAAAATAATCCTCAGCATTGCCCATATTGTGCAGGCGGACAACTACCACATAACACAACCCAAGACGTCCCGTTCGGAAGGCAAAAAGAGAAACGTGTTCACTGGTCGTAACAGAGATTTGGAACAAATGACTAATATGGTCATCGGAGGACTTGTACATCCCCAAACGCTCTGAGCAGCGCACGTAACAGAGCGAATGACTGAGCAAACCAGCAGGCTGGCAGTTTTCTGTGGTGCGTTTCTTCAGCCTGTAAGGCACACTGTGACCCAGATAGCATAAAGGATTTCACGCATTTGGGATCCCTCTAAATTAAAGACGCTCACTTCTCCTTTCTTCTTCTTTTTCTTCTCTCTCATGCTCTCTTCTCTATCATGGGGAGAACAGAGAAGGGGATGCGTGAGTGGAGGATTGAAATGATGTTGCGGACAGAGAAGAGAACACATCTTCTCCTCCGCCCCTCCTCCCCTGTCCCCTCTTCTTACTAAATCATCAAAAGGAGTTAAAATGCCAACAGACATAATGAGGTTGTGGAGTCTACCACTCGCCGCCCCCATTTCTTCATTTCCATGCAGCTTCCCTCCTCTGTTATCTTTTTTTTTTTTTTTTACGCATTTCCTCCGACAATGCAAGGTTAAAACATTGGAACGTTTCACAACAATCACATACTAATTAGGTCTTCAAGAAAACTTTGTCCGTAAAATGTATTTTACATAAGTAATGACAGCCTTTAATTGGCGTTTTTGCTGATGGTGACACATTCGGAATTATATTCCACAATATGGAGTGCCTGACTTTTAATTCATTTATACATACACTATGTTCTCTGCGTATACCTGCAATATCTCAAACATAAATTTGCCAGTTTAAACACAGTTTTGTACGCAATTTAGTATTCATGAATTTGAAATTTGTTAATTAAATATTGGTCAACTCAGGTTGATTTGGTTTAAATTGAGTCACCGTCCGAATCTGGGTCAAGGCAATAGAGACCCTTAGATTCGAATTTCTTGAATAATTGTGGAGATTTGAAGAATTAATTCAAATGATTCAGGAACCGACCATCTCTGGAATAAAAATACATCCATTCATCCATTTCCTGCATCGCTTAAATCATCAGGGTCACGGCTGTGCTGGAGCGTCAGCTGGCTACGGGCAAGAGGTGTGGCCTGGATGATAGCCAGTCGCAGGGAAAGAATTAACTTGTCTCTAATATTAGCTGATAATCATTATTATATAATGTTCAAATTCGAACTGATTACAGCAACCACCCACAACCGCCTGCCCACTTCACAAATTACATATACTGTATTTAATTGTCTTGTTCAGAACAAATGCTGGAATGGGCTTTAGCTCTCTGTGATAAAACAAGAATTTTATCAAAGATGAAAGAATATCTGATGGTGTATGAGATTAAGGCTCCAGTGTGTTATCAATATGAAGTCACAAGCAAACTAAAATGATAATGGAAGAATCAGGTCTCAAAAGACTGTCTAAAATATTGGATATTTTCACGGGTTTAGTCATTCAACTTAAGAAAAAGATAGGAAGCCTGCTGTTGATTTTCACTTTTGGTCACGTTGATAAAAAAAAATCATCTTGGTATGCCATTCGTGTGTACAGAATATTATATGTCGTGTCAATGATTTGTTTATAGCCAAAATACAACTCCCCTGTCTAAATGAACTCAGCTTTGTCAACAGATTTGACCTTTGGTTCAGCCAATTTTCTGTTAGCTTTTTAAAACATGTTGTACATTTTTGTTTTTGTAAGTAAATAATAATTTCAAGAGGTAGCAGACAATGTAGGTTGAATAATGCCTGCCGTACACTGAGCATCATGGCCAAAATTGGCTGAAATGAACAATTAAGAAAAATAATGCAGACAAGGATTCCCTGACGCACATCAGACTGACCCTGGCACATTAAAAATAAATAAATAAATAATTGTTTTGGTGTTCTTATTGGGAAGTAAGTAGTGCTTTGAAGCCCAGCAAAAACTGCTACCACAACATGGCACGATTGTCAAGGAAGAAGTTGTTAGCCTTGATTGCTGCAGCTGTTTTATAATAACACAAAGAGAAAAATAGAGCAATAAATATTACATATTTCTGAGATCATTGGTTCCATTCACTGACTTTACATCATGCATTTCTGCAACAGAGAATTGCATTCATCCGTCCATTTTGTAATCCGCTTATTCTCCCAAGGGTCACGGGCATGCTGGATCCTACCCCAGCTATCTCCGTGCAGTGGGTGGGGGACACCTTGAACTGGTGGCCAGCCAATCGCAGGGCACACATAGAAAAACAACCATTTGTGCTTACAATCACACAAAGGGACAATTTGGAGTGCCCAATCAACCTGCCATGAATGTTTTTGGAATGTGGGAGGAAACCGGAGCACCCGGATAAAACCTATGCAGGCATGGTTCATTTTTCCATGAAAATACAATTTTGTTACAGTTTGGCAATGGCTGTAATTGTCTGAATCAATCAATCAATACACAGTGAAACTCCTCTACAACGAAATCATGTTTGCAGCAAGACATTTTTCACAACAGGGGTTTTTCACTGGAGCAAATTTGATCTCAGATGTAAGCACACACACGCACACACACACACACACACACACACACACACACACACACACACACAAACGTATGTGTACACTCACACACAAATGTACGTGTACTCTATTTTTATTCCAATAGTGCATAAGTATGAGCACACACTTATTTGACACTTCATATAGTCAGTGTAGAAAGAAAAAAAGAGAAAGAAATTGAGAAATGTACGATCAGCATTCACTTTCACTTACATCAATTTCTTGGATAATGTATTTTATTTTGCTTCCTCAGTCTTTCATTTTGATCACTTTTCCCCTCTCTTCCAGCATCAGAGCTCTTCTTGTCTTAGCTGCTTGACATCCAAAGGTCCGTTTTGTAGCCATCTTAGCAATGCATCGTTCATGCTGCGTCTGAATGTACTAGTAATAATAACAAATACTTCCTGGACCCGGTGGCTTTTCTTTCCACTATCTCACTGTCTGTAACTCGACCTCCCCTCGATCGCCACCCAAGACAGCGTTGTTGTCATGCAATGAATTTTTAAGCCAGCCACGGGACGCTTCGTAGTCCTCGATGGCCATAGCGATGGAACTCGCATTCTCTCTAATTAGCGCTCCAGTTAGCATAAGCTTTTTAGCATGATAACAAGTAAAGCATTCCAGGAAACGTTCGTTTATTTGAATGTCCGTCGAGCCATAAGCAATTTACTCTGAGAAGCTAATCGGTTTGCATTCCACGCTATCTTCCACGGATCAAGCGTTACAGTATCTACACACATAGACAGTGAGGTCCCTCTTGGCCAATCGGAGGCCAGGATGATGCTCGGTAAGCCAATAGCAAGAGCAGCTATGAGTATGTTGCGTTCAGGAAACTTTTGCCGTTTCCGAACGAAGCAGTACAGGTCGCTGTTGGATTAAACTTCGTTGTAGTGAATCTCTCGTGAGGCAAGAGCAGAGAAAATGTTTTCGTACAACGCAACAGGGGGTTTTTCGTCGTATGGGGGGCAGGAGAATGGGAAATGTGTTAATGCATGAAGATTTTTTCACATTAGGGGGTATTTTCGCCCATGTAGGTTTCATTCTAGAGGAGTTTCACTGTATAAGGCTCTTCGGATTATATGGGGACACCTTCAATGAATGGCCTATTTTAAAACTGTTTTCATATGTAAGGTTTACTGCATTACAAGGTGCATAGAATATAAGCTATAACAATGGCTGCGGTTGTGCTGTGCATCCATTAGATGGAGCTACAAGCCTTGCTTGTCTCCTTCCTTTGTTTAGTCAGTAGTTAACTCTGCTTTCTGAATGCTCTTAGGTGCGCCTCATAGTGCGGAAAATATGGTTGTTGCCGAACCTGCACACCGTGGAGCAATACAGTCTGGTTCGGCCCCTTTTCAATGTTTGCAAATGTTGCGAATGTTTTTGTCAATGTTGTTTAAAGTTTGCAAAACGTTGCAAAGATGCCAAGAAAAACGTTTTGGGACAAGTAAAAGTGAACGTCTTTGTAATCTTTTGCAACCTTTATTAAAAAAAACAACAAAACAAAACAAAACATTTGTGATGTTTGAGATGCCACATTAAAGCAAGCATTACCATGAGAATATTTCTTTAATTTTCTCCAAACACCACAGCTAAAGCCAGCTGCATGCTGAGTAATGTAAACAAACCCCACTGAAGGGCCAGTAATTTATCGAAACATTTTCAAGTACGAAACAAATCCATCTTTCCATAATTTGCTGGCAATTGTCCAGTTCTTTCTAGTTCAGATGCCATTTCTTGCCGTGCGACTATATTTTTGGCATCGATGTTTGGATGGACAAGACGTTGTCCAACTCCATCCTACTTTTGCAGTCTCTTCTTCTGCTGTCTTTTTCTTTGTTTAAAAAGACAAAAAGGAACTTGGCTGTGCCATATTTCTGAACATAGAGACTGAGCCAAAGAATTGCTTTAACGCAATATAAATAGTGTGTCATTGTCCAGTCATAAAATTATAAAGTATTTTATTTTTTTTTTCTTGGTAAATGAGACTGGTTTTAATCAAAATGGATTCATAGCGTTGTGGAAAGTAGCTTTCAGTATCCAGTCTTCCTCTTTTGTTTAAATGGGAGCTGTCTATTCAGCACTACAGCAACAAAATTCAACATTACGCCAGTGAGGCAGCTCCAAAAGCCATGTTCCACGTGCATGTGTTAGGAATGCCATTCACGTGGAATAACTCTGGAATCTGTTTCTTTTTCAGTTTTGTTTTAACAATAAAAAAGAATCCATGTGGTTGTGTTATGCCCAATAATACTAATACTCAAGCTGCAACATTGTGGTCTGTACCGCTCTCAACCTGGCCTTTTAAGCAGTCTGTGGAAATGTTATTTTTGAACAAAGAAGAGCGAAGTTAGTTGCCTTTGGCCTACTTCTGTATTCTCTCTCTTCTAATCCTCTTTCTTCATCCGTTCCCCGTCGCTCATCCCATTGCCTCTGTTCCCCCTCACTTTCTCACTCTCTCACACCCCCACTCTCTCTCTCTCTCTCTCTCTCTTTCTCTCTTTTCATCTTACACTCCAGTCAACCGTGCACTGCTAGCGTGTCGTTACATGAACACACCAATCGTCTGTGTATGACTGTCGGGGAGTCGAGACAGAAATGAGCGAGTGCGATGAAAGGTGAGCGTGACTATGTGTCACTAAGTAATATGTGATGTGATGTATGAAATTAGCTATCGAATTCCACTTGAAAGATAAGCTTTGAAATATAAATATTGAAATTCAACATGTAATTTCACATTTGGTGTCACAAGTCTGCTTCTTATTCCAACACGTGGGAAATGTTTAGACTCTAGAATTAAGTAAAAAAAAAAGTGTGTATATATATATATATATATATATATATATATATATACACACACTTTTTTCCATATATATATATATATATATATATATATATATATATATATCTATATCCATCTATCTATCTATATATATGCACAGAAGGCTGTTCGAAAAGTGAAATTGTTGGAAAACCGAAACCACGCTCTTTTTAAAATAAAAATGTTTACTGAACACGTCTGCTCACAATGGAGAGCAACACGAGGAAGCGTCACTTCCTCGTGTAAGGAAGGCGAGAGGAGTCAAATTGTGCATTCAAGTGCGCTCAGTTTGTTTTGTTTGAGAACCGAAATTTGTTCGTCATCCGAGGCATAAAAAACTCGAAATTTTTGGTCGAAAACCGAATTGGACGAGAACCGAGACGTCCGAAAACCGAGATTTGATTGTGTGTGTGCTGATTGAACGCTCAAAATTGTCCCTAGGTGTGAGTGTGAGCGCGGAATGTGGTGAGCATCACATAACTGGGCTCCATATATTAGTCTAAAAACCCTGCACTCCACCAGCACAAGCTGAGCTCTTAGGTCCACGAACCAGAATCTTCTAAGTGTCTCTTGGACATGTCTTAAGAGATTGCTATTTCCAGTTGGCAGCACCTAATCTTTGGAATAGTTTGACTGAGGTATCTGGACTCTGCAGACCTCTAAAAAGTAGCTCAGTCCCATCCCTTCATTCACATTTTTCAATGCCCGATGTCTGTCTCCGCTTGAGTGGTTTTAAATTAATCTTCATTTAAAAAGCACATTTCTTAATAAAATTGTCACACAATGTGCTCAATGTGTTTCATTATATGACAAGAACTTTTGGGGCCATTCAACCAGTACAAGTTGTGCATGTTTTAAAGGCTATTTTAAAGATGAACTATTCAAATGAGTGAAGTGGCAGCATGACAATAAGGTTATCCGAATATTACGGAATGTTGAAAGAAGCAATGGCTGTGATTGACACTGTATTTAAAATGATGATTCTATTAGTAGTCGGGCTGAAAGAGTTTGAACCTGCAACTGCAATTGCAATTTCATTTCAAAGTCTTTATCGCATCTATTTTCTATTTCTGGATCGAAATAAAAAATAGCAGATTTATAATGCATAAATATTCTGTTCGGATAGGTTAGGCTGATGCTTAAATAAAGGCAAATAAACCAACAATTAAAATGAAAGTATAATTATCCACCTCAATTAGAGTTGTTTACTTCATAAACACTTTGAGTGTCTTTTAGGCGTTCACTCTGACAACTTCACAAAGTTCTACCAAATAAGTGTGGCATAAACATACGTCACCTAGTCATAAATCAGATGACAATTATCTGTGGCTTCATCACTTCAACTTTTCATTTTATGTAATAATAATATGTAAAAATGTGGATTGCAGAGAAAAAGATTTCGTATAACGGAACAGGGGGACAGAAAAGTGGGAATGGCTTTCATGCATGAAAATAATTTCACACTAGGGGGTATTTTTGCCCATGTAGGTTCCGTTGAAGAGGAGTTTCACTGTATTTAGTGATTTGGATGCAGTGGAAATGTTGGCGTTTGTAAGCAAACAAAGTCCATCATTTCCTTCTAACTCTGGTTTGCAAGTTACAGTAAAAAGAATTAGCCAATAAATAAAAGAAGAAGCAGTAAACAGAAAGTAATAATAACAATGACCGAATGTGCATCTTAATGCACAGCTGATTGGCAGCCATGACTTGGTGTCATCTTCCAAATGTGAAGCTATTTTTACAAGAGTTTTTCTTAACATTTCTTGTGTGGCGGTATCTCGAGGCCGAAATGTAGTCATTGAAGCCGTTGTGCAAGGTATGTCATCAAAAACAAGGCAATCTAGCAATTCTGTTGAATCATTTGAACAAGTAACAACCAAGTGATGAAGTGGAAGTAAATGCAAGCAAATTTGACACAACCTGCCCACGTAAACGATGGCCAATGAAGTGCTCCTAAATAACCTCCAGAAATCAGAACCAGAAATCAACTGTGTCATCTTTTGATCATTTGCAAGTCGCAATAATCTTAAAATCATATATAGCAGGAGTGTCAAACTCATTTTTGTCAGCGTTCACATCGTCGATATGGTTTCCTTCGGAGGGCCATTATGACTGTGAAACCAAAGAAAATGTAGGATCACTTCATATGACATACATACAACAAAACTGGTGAAGGTTTGAATTAAGCCACAAGTAAGAATTGTTCGAATATTACATTTATTTTAAAGGTGGATTGGGAAAGGAAAAAAAAGGTGCAATTGTGTTATTCCAGCAAGAAGTAGATATAAATGCAAATGTTTTCATGGGCCGCGTAAAATTACATGGCAGGCCAAATCTGGCTCCCAGGTCTTGAGTTTGAAACCTGTGATACAGAGTATAGGGTTGTTCACACGTGCAAAGTTACACCGGTGTAGCCCCTGAAAACAGCTTACTCCGGAGCAAATTTTTAAACCACCTCCCTGAGGTGGGTTAAATTTGCAAATGCTCGATTGCGGGGCAACACCGATGTAAAATGGTACGTGTGAACTCTACAATTTGCTCCGGAGCAAATGCTCATTTGCGGAGGGGGAGTAGCCTCGCTATGCATGAGAAGAGTTGATTACATACGGCGAGAATGCGTTGCTTTCGTGCTCTGTTGTACTTCCGTCATGTGTTTGTTTAATAACGACACAAGACATAACAGTAGCAAGCGGCACTTTGCCTCTTGGGTTATACCATCTCAACTAGAACGGTGGGGGACAGTCCCCAAACATCATCTTTCCTTTTGTAGGAGACTGGACTGTCTCGGAGTTGTTTGTGTAGTTTGTTCCTTGAGTTGTGTATGTTTTAAAAAGAACCATCGTGTTGCTCCGCTGCAGGAACTGCCGTGTGAACCCAAGTGGGGCTGCACCGGCGCTGCGCCGGTGCTAACATGCTCAGCGGCTTTGTGCGTGTGAACGCTCCACAAAATTTGCCCCGGTGTAATATCCAGTATATCGCAACAAAATACTGTACATCGGTGCAGCACCGGCGCAAATGTGTGCCGTGTGAACACCCATATTGTCATCATTCCAGAAGGGTCCATTTTTAGTGTTCATTATACTATTTTCGTTCTACATGTATTGTGAAAATGTTGAACGAATAAAATTTTTTCTTTTTTTTTTTTTTCTTTTTTTCAAGATGGCGCCCGGATAGGCAGCCGTCAACAAGTGCTCTTCAAGAGCCTTGCATTTTTTGTCGTTTTTGTGGTTTGTTTTGTTATTTTGTTATTTTGTGTTTGTTGTTACGTCGTGTGGACCCGTTTTCAGCATTTTTGGCCACGTCATTCGTCAAAGAAGAAGAATCTGTGCTTGGTGGTTGCGCCTTCTCGGCAGCACACGCATACCAGCACTGATTTTTTTGATTGGGAGGAATGTCGGCGCCATTTGACTGTCGTTGCTGGACATCCCCGGGGCGCTTGTGTCTTGCGCCTGAAGTAGGCAGCATTTTCACAGCCCTGCTTTGTTCAGCGAAAAGGTCGGTGCCGATGGACAGTCTACATGGATTGAATGGATGCATGGAATGAGGAGCCGACGATGAGAAGAAAGGAGCGTCAGCGCACAGCGCCGATGCATATGTGGAACTGGGAGTCGCGGCTTGGAATTGAAGCGGATTTAGATGGGACAGGAGAAGAGAGCCAATCTCTCTTTTTCGTTAATGGATGCTACAGCTTCTTGTTGCTACAGCTTAGCTTGTAGCAGACGTGTGCACATTGCCGCATGACGTCTTTGATCCACTGGTGAAAAGGACACTTTGATTCGCTCCTCTTTCATCTATTACGGCTTCAAACAACAAAGTGTATGCAGGAAAGTGGTTAAGATTGCACAATTGTCTGTGTTTCATGTGTTGTCTTGTATTATTTTGTCATATTTTTGGGCAACTTTTCTTTTGATGGCGGCGCGGACAACCGCAGCGGCTCCTCTTGTTTTATGTTGAGGGGGAAGAAATTTCATCTGTGCTGTATGTTACACACACGTACAGCACATATGACAATAAAGTGTATTCAATTCAATTCAATTCAAAATAATAATCTCAACCTGATGTTAATAAAATGTGATGTGCTAAGTGTTAAAATGTAAAAAGTTATCTTTGTCATCTTTTTGCTCTACGACTCCAAATTTAAAAGCAATAATGTAAAGTCAGTGATCGACACAAATCCCCACCGCCTGTCGGAAAATGGTTGCCGGCCCACGACAAGAATGTACCTGTCTATACTAGTCCATGAAACCAAAAAGGTTGGGGTCACTTCTCTGTGTGAAAATATTTAATTAATCACATACAATAAAAGTTTCAATGTTACTTTATTTCCAGAAGCTTCACACATGCCCCTAATTGTAAACAAACAACCCCCCCCCCCCAAAAAAAGAAAAAAAAATCAACAAATCTGTTTTAAAATTGTCCGATGTTTCCTGATGTAAAAAAACTATTTTAGTTTGAAGGAATTTCATCTTCCTGTGTGCAGAAGATATCCTCCACCCCTGCAAATTATTCCATACATTTAACGCTCCGCCGCCATTCCGCTCTGATGTCTTATACGACAGAAGAGGCGTTGAATAGTGTCGTTCTTTAATCTGGTGCCAGCAAATGTAAATTAGAACAAGCATTAATTCAAAAAGGTTTAAAGGCATGTCAAGAAACACGCATACAAAATCAACCAATTAAAAAGATAAAGAATGTGAATTGCAAAATTTAATTCTCTGTATCAACCACTGTAAATGTTTTTGGAGAAGAGCTTATATCGTCTTTTTTATTTAGGAGTTAGAAAGAAGAACAGCATGATTTATTTTTCTTTTGTGGTGCAATATGTATTTTGCAGTAACACGTACAAGTTGCTCTGTACTAGAATACTACATTAACCCTTTCATGCACCCTGTAACCTGACAACATGATAAGCTGTCCATTGGAGTAACCGCTGTCCCTGAAAGGGTTGAGACCAAACATGAACTATCGCCACGAGCTGCGAGTCTCGCGCATTTGTTCACAAGGGTGACTAGATCGGGGTTGCTTCGAGCACACAGGAGGAGTGGCTCATCATCCTGCGACAGAAAAAAACCCAAAAAACTTTTGAACATTGCCCATCTATCTGATGAGCAATGGTTGTGTTTGTTGCTCAATGCTCTCTTGGTTGACAGCTGTAAAGAATTCAGTCCACTCACAAGATACTCAAACTTCCTTTTTTCCAATTCTCCAAGTCTCCTTTTATGTCTCGGTCCTGACCTCCGGCTGGTAAAGAAAGCTGACTGTTCACTGACCGCAATGATATTGTCCCGCATTGTTTTTATTTCACCACACGATGTGTATGTGTGTGTGTGTGTGTGCGTACATGTGTGTGTGTGTGTGTGTGTTTAAAAAAAAATGTGTACAGTAAACATTCCCATCCCCGGAATTCTATGAAAAGGAATTTCCTTCACCCGGAGTAAAAACCTAAGCATTAACATTTTGACTAAGACATTACATGTTATCGGAACTTACGTAAGCGGAAATTCCACTAGCCGTAACCCGGATGGAGACGGAAGGCCGCGGGATCTTAAATACCCGCAACGCCCACTTGATGCGACGGAAAGACACGACGGAAGACACGTTTTCACTTCGCCTTTTTCTACCAACAGCTCCGAAACGACAACGTGTAAGTGACTTTTTATTGGCGTGCGTTTTACTGTAATTGCGAAAGATTTTAACTTTATTCACTTGCGTCCTGTAGATCATGGCATCGAAACGTAGAAGAACTGTAATGACTGTAGCGGAGTGAGTGAAATGCATCCGTTTGAGCGAGGCTGGACACAAAGTAAAAATCGTCCAGGAGACACTTGGAGTCGGAAAGACGCAAATCTATGAAACTTTAAAAAACAAGCCATCAATCCAACTCCTGATGACAAGCCACCATCCAGCAAGGAAGCAGTGCAAATGGCAACAAAAATCCTTCAGTATGCACAAGAATCACCAGACATCGGTGATCAACGGGACAGTTACTCTCCTCTAGCAAGAAAACTGTATGACACGCAGGCAAACATTGTCAAAAACCAAAGAATGCATCCAACAACACAATCCAACATTTTTTCCAAAGACAGAACAAAAATAAACATTAAAATACGGTACGTATTGTACTGTTGTGATTTTTTTGGGATGCACCTGGATTGCAGTTTTTGTTATATAAACAGTTTTTGGACAGTATATTTTCGCATTTTATTGATTGTGTTGTTACACGTGCATTTTGTCAACAAACTTGCAGGTTCATAAAGGACGTGTACCATGCTCATTTCGCAAATGAGGAATTTCTGTTATCAGGACAGATTGGACAGCGCAAACACTAGTCCGTACTAGAGAATGTTTACTGTCTATGCTTGTTCCGGACACGTGTGTGAAGCAATAAGTATATTCTTGCGGCCAATTGGCTGCTGCTGACACCATGCTGCCAAAAGTTCACTTCAGCCTATTCTGGCAAAATGGGGGACGGGACAACATTTTTTGCTTTGAACGCTTCGAACGTTCCGCCTGCTGCGGCATCGCGCCTGATCACACGCACTGCATTGACAATACATGGAAACACGCCACCAGAAAATGCTCAGCACTCATTCGGTCTGACCATAGCATAAGTGCTTCAAATTGTTGCTTGTTTTTGGCCAACTATGTTCATTTTCTGAAACTGTGAACTGAACCTAAAATCAATCCTTTTGCTCAGTGGTGCATGCAGAAGCATCTGCATGGACGAATGAAAATTCATACCACATTTCCTTTTTGTGACACTATAAATAGAACATGTTTGTGCTAAAAATAGAAACAAAAGAATGAAACTGGCATGTCTTATTTGAAGCAGGGTGAAATCTGTTCCAAGCAACAAAAATACAAAGGCACATTTAAATCATTTCAGCTTGATGAGGTTTAGATGGACAGACACAACTCTACCAACTGCGCCAAATAACACAGTCACAGTCAGCTATTCATGCACCGATGCTTTCCTTTGTTAATGAGGCACTGCTTACTGTTGTTGCTATTACACCAGTTACATTACAGCAGGGCTCACTAACCAACAGAGCTACTTCTTGGAAACCGATGAATGTGAAAGGTTTACAAACGTTTGGATACAAACTTCTGAAATAACTATCCATCCATTTTCTGATCCGCTTTATCCTCACAAGGGGAGGGGTACTGGAGCCTATCCCAGCTGTCTTTGGACGTAGGCGGGGGACACCCTGAACCAGTTGCCAGCCAATCGCACGGCACGCACAGACAAACAACCATTTGCCCTCACACTCACACCTCGGGACAATTTAGAGCAGGGGTACCGGGGTACCGGGCCGCACAATAAGAACTTACATTAATTCCGTTGTATTTATTTTGGAATACGAAAGATAATTTATTTTGAAATATTACCCGATTCTCCGTTACATCCGTCTGTGTCACTCTGAGTCTTGACGAACGTCAAACCACGCTTCTCCGTCACGTGACTGATTACGCTAAAAACAAAACGCCAGAGCTTGCTAAATGAGTAAAATAAACTGCTGGAGATCGCAAATGACAGCGGCCTTAAAAGTACGTTGGAGACAACAACTCTGCCGGTGTTCTGGATTCAAGTTATGGCTGAATACTCTGAGATCGCCACAATCGCACTGTTGCTATTTCCGACATGCTACCTGTGTGAGGCGGGGGTTTTGTGCAGCAACGACGACTAAAACAATATTTTGAAGTAGACTCGACATAAAGCACACACTTCAGGTGTCATTGTCTCCTATTACCCCGAGATGGGACCGCCCGGTTGCAGAAAATCAAGCTCGGGGCTCGCACTGATTCAGCATTGTGGTGAGTGGACATTTTTATGCACTTTGAATTTGCGTTGTATCGTATTTTGAAGGCATTAAACATTACCATAGTGATCAGAGTGTTGCGGCCAGATTAGACGCTCCTCGTGTTTATTATTATCTCTCAAACACCACAGTGTTCATGCAGCTCTTACCATATTATTTTGTAGTATTTATCCGCCACACCTTAAATGCCGGTCCGTGAAAATATTGTCTGAAATAAACCGGTCCGTGGGGCAAAAAAGGTTGGGGAGTGTTCCATTAACCTGCCATGCATGCTTTTAGAATGTGGGAGGAAACTGGAGAACCCGAAGAAAACCCACGCAAGCAAACTCCACACAGGGAGGCCGGAGCAGGAATCGAATCCTGCACCTCTGCACTGTGAGTTCAATGTGGCAACCACTGAATCACCAGGCTGCCCTGAATTAACTAATTTGCTCAAATGATTTTGATGTTGCTTTATCAATAATTTTCTAGTTCAGAAATTTCTTCCAGAACCAATTAATTTTGTAAACAGAGGTACCACTATATTTTTATTTGACTCAACGTACAATGTACTGCATGTACAGCATGTATGCATTGTAATGTTTGTGTGTGTGTGTGTGTGTGTGTGTGTGTGTGCGTGCGTGTGTACTGTAGCAAATGCTAAATAGTTTAATTAATCTATGATTAATCCCAATCAAGGTTATTATTGTGAATGAAAGTTAATGAAATAACTGCAATCGAAAAATAAATAAATAAATAAAATAGTGCATTTTGAAAATACAAAAACTAACTGGGGCGGCTCGGTAGTCCGGTGGTTAGCACGTCGGCTTCACAGTGCAGAGGTATCCGGTTCAATTCCAGCTCCGGCCTCTCTGTGTGGAGTTTGCATGTTCTCCTGCGTGGGTTTTCTCCGGATACTCCGGTTTCCTCCCACATTCCAAAAACATGCATGGCAGGCTGATTATACACTTTAAATTGTCCCTAGGTATGAGTGTGGGTGTGGATGGTTGTTTGTCTGTGTGCCCTGTGATTGGCTGGCAACCGATTCAGGGTGTCCCCCGCCTACTGCCCGAAGACAGCTGGGATAGGCTCCAGCACCCCCCACAACCCTGGTGAGGATAAAGCGGTTCGGAAAATGGATGGATGGATAGATACTTTGCCGCTTTAGAGAACAAATAAGGTTGTATAGTGGTTTGGGGAGTGTAGTTTACTTTATTTTACAATGCTAAATGCCCCCCACAAATACTCAGAAAATTTAAAAAACTGAAATTAATTCTAAAACTAATAAAGAAAGCCGAAAGACTAAAACCAAGCATAAAAAATTAATTCAAATGAACAAACCTACTCTAAAAAATAATTTAAAACTAACTGGAGTTATAACAAACATTCAAAACAAAATAAAAACTAACTATATAAAAATTCCAAAGATATTATTACCCTGGAATGGGATAATAAGTACCAGAAGCAAACACAAAGCCACACAAAGACCCTGTCAGACCCTTACGTGGTCCTTCTACTACCGTGCAGTAGATAAATCTTCAAAGGCCCCTATTGCTGAGAGGCAAAACATAGCCGCACTCTTCGATATAGTGAATATGCACTAACAAACATGTACACAAGTAACACATATGCCAACATATTAACACAAATTGAAACATGTAAACAGTGAATGAGAAAACAAATGCTCTCACTCTCACACTGGCACACTCTCAAAGCCTGCAAGCATCAGATGTAAGTGCTGGATGAAAGAATGGGACTAATGGCATAAAGTTGTTTGATGACAAATTGTGAGATTGCAGGAGCCATTTTCTCTCTTTGCCACGCAGCTTTTTTCATCTCAGGGTGCTGTTAAAATATTCCTCTACTTCAGGCCTCTGCTCGGTCACGCATTTTTTCCCCCCCCTCTTTCCGCTTTCCAAATGCACAGGCAAATTCCCACAATGCCAATCTGGTGGGAAACTGGGTCAGAAAACTCATTGCATGAACACTAACTCATTTTGGAAACACAATGAAAACAAAATATTTGATAAAAGGAGTGAACAAATATTGTGTTAATGGCAGTGTTGCAGCTGCCATAATCATATGTGCATATTTGTGGCAGCTCGGAAAATATTGCAGCACTAGATAATATGCCTGCAAGTGAAGCATTCTTAATTTTGTGGGGGGTTTTTTCCTTCAACAACTCAACAGCTTGGCTGGGAGAAGATCCTCCATTTAAACTGATGGCTGGACTACACGGTAACACCATGTGACTCATCGGGCTCTATTTATGTCGAAAAAGTATGTGCGGCGAAGTGCAAATACCGGCAGATCCTGGTTTTGGTAAAAGCCCAAGGTGCACTGCCACTTTGGCAGATCCAAATCCACTTCCACAGCGGTGCAGACCTCCTGCTCTCAGGTCTGCCGGCCTGCACTCATCTGCAGAATTACCATCAGCAAGTTGAAACCGCCTCCAGCACAGACGGTAAGGTAGACCGACGAAATGTCCGCTCGTGAGATTCATATTTTTTCGCGCAAATAGGTTTACGTTAATTTGTATTACGTATATATTTATTAACATATTTTCCTAGCCTTTTTTGGAAATGCTATACTGTTATTATTATTATAATTCCAATTATAGTTTTTTACAAGCTTGATTGTTTTTGGGTCTCCCCCCCAGGCTGTTTGGTGCCCGACGCGCATTGTGTGATCAGCGTGTGCCGAGCACCGTGCCTGGACGTTGCTCATCCATGAGCCACAGGAATTATGCAACTTATGATCATATAGCAAGACATGTCAACACCAAAAGCTAAGCAGAATTGCGTTGTTGGAGGCACTGTACTAAAGAAGTGGCAGTCACTTTTTTTTCACTTAGGGCTCAAGAATTACCTCCATGTTTCATAATATGAACTATATTCTTAATCAGGAATGAATAAAGTACTTAAATTTATGTTACATTTTTTTGTAAGGCAGAATATTTTAAAACAATAATTATTATATTGAAGCATTAACTACAAATATATGATGATGCATATTAGTGTCTAAACAATGACAAAAACTGCCAATATTTACCAATGCTGTTAATTTAGGACAGCTGTGAATTTAAATTAGTGCACATACTATACTCATGTAATAATAGTTTCTAATAGCTGTTGGGGAATGCAAGCCGCAAATTAGCTTGTTATGATGCAAAAAAAATAATAGCTCACAATGTTAAACATTCAAATCAGCATAGGTAATAATTTAATGGCAAACGTTTGTCGACATGGATCAGCTAAACTCAGTTTAACATATTACTTTTAGCCGCTCCCTTGTGTGTGTGTGTTCTCCCTGTGCCTGCATGGATTTTCTCGGGGAACACCAGTTTTCTCACACATTCCAAAAACATGCATGGCAGGCTGATGGAATACTCAAAATTGTCCCGAGGTGTTTGTTTGTCTCTGTGTGCCCTGTGATTGGCTGGCACCCAGTTCAGGGTGCACCCCGCCGACTGCCCGAAGACAACTGGGATAGAATCCAACATGCCCCGCAACCCCGAAGATGAGAAGTGGATTAGAAAATGGAGGGAACGATGAAATGTCAAAAGCTAAAAGTGGACAATATTATTTAGAAAAAGGCTGGCGAAACTGTGCTGTCAGGGCCGCTGTGCCTCATCCATGGCTTATCATGAAGAAGGTTACAGGAGCCTATACCAGCTGACTTCAAGCGAAAGTCATATTACCCCCTGAACTGGTTACCAAGCAGTCGCAGGGCACATATAGAGACGAATAACCATACATAACCACATTCACACCATCACTGCCCGCATACAACATCAGCATCCTCACTGTGCCTCATTACTTGTATACGTTAGGCAATTGGGCCTGCTGTCTACAGGGCGCCTGTAAATAAATTATTTTGACTAATACATTCCGTGGTAACCTTTCTGAGTGGCTTTCGAGAGAGGGACAGTCTGAATTCAGTTCTTCCAAGGGACAGAA